>CAJZCY010000004.1:24618750-26015000 GCA_914969975.1 Anopheles atroparvus
TGTTCGAAGCCATCATCTCCGTTTTGTGGTGCGCCAGCTCAAGTGATCTTGACTCCATCCATCGCTGTACCCTCATCACCGCTTCCTCTGCTCTGACTCCAGCGATCCACTTCGTCGAGGCTTCCACGGTGAGCACAATGTCGTCCGCGAAGCCTACAATCCCCGTTCCGGCTGGGAGAGGCACGGAAAATAGCTCATTATACATGGCATTCCACAACGTTGGCCCCAGGATTGAGCCCTGGGGGACCCCCGCCGTGACCTGCCGTGCCCGCTTGCCGACGTTCGTGTGGTATTCTAGCCGACGGTTGCTGAAGTAGCTGCTCAGCACCGCATAGAGGTATTTCGGCACCTCCATGCTGCGCAGGCTCTCAGCGATTCGGTCCCACCTCGCTGAGTTGAAGGCGTTCCGTACGTCGAGCGCCACTACTAGACATACCCGATTCTTGGCGGGATGAGTCCTTCCGATCCGGAATGCCCTAGCGCAGCGCTCCCTCACCATATGGATAGCCTGGACGGAAGAGCGACCCTTCCTGAATCCGAACTGCAACGGCGACAGGCGGTTGCCCGTCTCCAGGTGTTCACTTAGACGGTTCAGGATTAAGCGCTCGAAGATCTTCCCGAGCGTGTTTAGCATACACAACGGCCTGTATGCGGATAGGTCATCTGGTTGCTTTCCCGGCTTGGGTAGCAACACCAAGCGTTGGTTCTTCCACTCATCCGGGAAGACTCCCTCTTCCATGTACCGCTGGTACATCTGCTGAAACATCTCTGGAAGCTCCTGGATTGCTGCTGCCACGGCGATGTTGGGGATTCCGTCTGGTCCCGGTGCCTTCTTTGTTGACATGCTAGACGCGATCGCGATCAACTCATCCTTGGTGATCGGTCGAACGATCCCGTGCTCAGCGTGAGTCTCTGGCCACTCAGCTACCTCGTGCTGAGGGAACAGGTTATCCACGATGCTTTCGAGCTTCTCCGGGCATCGCTCTTGAGGCGTCCTGGGTCCGCGCAACCGGGACATTGCGATCTTAAAGCTCTGTCCCCAGATGTCATTCTCGGCCAAATCAGCCAGTTCCTGGAAGCACCTCCGCTTGCTCGTCTTGATGGCTTTTGAGAGGGACTTCCGTGCTAGGCGAAGCTCCTGTAGATACTCGTCACGGATGTGCGGATCACGTTCTCGCTTGAGCCTCCTGCGTGCACATGAGCATTGGCGTCGCAGTTCCGCAATCTCCTCCGTCCACCAATACACCTGTCGTCTGCTGCTGTTAGCATGCTGGCGTGGCATACTAGTATCACAAGCTTGCGCCAGCAACGCCTGCATGCTGCCCGCATCTTGTTGTCGGCCGGCGAGGTCAGACCACCGCAGTCCTTCGACGAACGCCTCCCTGTCAAATTTCGCGATATTCCATCGCTTTCCGTTGAACAAAGGTTCGTTTAGCCGGCGAAGCCTTTCCTGCCGCAGACACCCAACAGTAAATCGCACGGTGTTGTGGTCACTGCCATTAAAATCTTCGCTGACCCTCCAGTTCGCGTTACCGCTGATTGCCGGGCTGGCGAAGGTCACGTCGATAATTGATGTCGCACCGCTGTAGCCGATCCTAAGAAACGTGGGTGTGGTTCCTTTGTTGAGAAGTGCCAGTCGAAGCTCTGTCGCTGTCTCGAGAAGATCCTCGCCTCGCAGCGTCGTCTTCCGGCACCCCCAATTGGTCGCCCACGCGTTAAAATCGCCCGCCAGTACTAACTTCGTCCGACCACAAACGGCCGATTGGATAGCGTCCATTTGTGCCCGAAATTCATCGATGCTGCGGCGTGGTGGGGCGTAGCAGCTCACGAAGGTGATTCCGTTGATCTCCGCGATGGCCACTCCCGGAACCTGTACCCGTATTACCTTCTGAATGGGGTACCTCCCCGTCGCGACGATTGCAACGGTACCCTCACTATCGGTCACCCAGTTGCTTCCTCGTGCTGGATTGCGATGAACCTCTGATAGCAAGGCCACGTCACAGCGCTCTTCTCTTGTGGTGAGCATCAGTAAATCTAATGCTGTCCGACTGCCCTTCAGGTTCAGTTGAACTACTTGCATTCTGTAGCGTTCGAGCTTCCCACTCCAAGATCGGAATTGCCACTGATCTTGCTGACACTAGTTGTGCAGTAGGTTCCCTTAGGATGCCGTTCCTTGCCGCATCGGAAGCACTGCTTGGACCTGTCCTCACCTTTGCAGCGGGACGCCGTGTGGTCCATGCCCCCGCATCGAGCGCATCGGGTTCGGCGCGTTGACCGCTCCAGGCAACTTACTGTCCATCCCGCGGTGATGGATTTCTTCAGCAGAACCTCGCTGCGCGACAACGGAATGCGGAAAAAAGCTGTGGTCGAGCCATCTCGCGAGGAAGTCAGCACGATGTCTTTCGCCTCGAACGGCAAGCCAAGTGTTTTGCTCGCCGCTTCTGCGAACTCCTCTCTGGTGACCGATGCATCGATTCCACGGCACATGACATTCTCCATCGGGATCAGTGCTTTGACCGTAGTCTCTTCACTCATCGCTGACTGGATTGCCTTCGTCACCTGCTCAATCACCTGCTCTGGGCTCTCCATGTCCTCTTTGAGCTCCAGGATCATCGCGTTGGACAGTTTGGCTCGTCTGACCTGTTGTACGAACGGTTTCACGCTGGTCTCAAATTCTTTATTTTGTCGGGCTTTCGCCAGGCCCTTCATGACCTTTTTCCTATCATCCGCTTGAAGAAAGATCGCCGGATTCCCCGGGCGCTTCTTCTGACTCTTCTCTGGCTGTTGGCCAGATTTCTTTTTACCCTTACGGCGGCCAGGGACCGTGATCCATGGCGATGGGTTAGCCTTGATCGTTTGCGCGTCCGTTATCGAAGACGTCTGTTGCGACTGTTGCTGCGGCTGATTGTGCAACGATAGGCTCAGCGAAGGTTGCTGCTGCTGCTGCTGTTGCGGCATCTGCTTCTGCTGCAAATGCTGCTGCTGCTGCTGCATTTTCGGGTTCTGCTGCCTTTGTTGCGATTGTGACGTTCTTTGCTGCTCTGCACCTTGCATCAATTCGTCTTGCGGAAGTGGCCGCTGTTCCCACTGAGCTCGACAGTCCCTGAGCTCCTTCTCAAGCGATTCCACTCGGTCCATGAGTTTATTCATGGACTGGAGGTACCGTGCCACTTCCTTTTCCTGGCGGGACTGCATTGCGCTTTGTTGCTCTCGCATGCGAGTTGTCTCGGCCTGTCGTTCTGCCAATAACTCACAGTGCTGCTTCTCGCTCTTGGTGAGTGCGACCAACAGCTGATCTATGACCGACTGCAGCGCCTTGGCACTATCTTCACCGGTCTTCTTCCTCGCAATGGAGGTTAACCTCTTCACTGCGCTGGCCGGCGATCCGCTCGGCGCCGCCTTGATGGTGGAGTTCAAAGCATCCTCAATACCATCAAATTCATCGTCCGAGTCAACGTCCGACTCGGGAGCTGTGGGACATGCAATTTGCTTGGCCCTTGGTGTGGTTTGTTTAGCCCTTGTTGAAGAGCGTGTCTTCAAGAAGTCCTCCTCTTCTTGTTCGCTTGAGGCTGGAGTCACCGGGCAAGATTTCGCCTTCCTGCCTGACGTTTTGGGCGGCATAGTTATGCTGATCCGCGCAGCCGAGCATTCAACCAGCAGTTATAAACCACTTCCGCTCGGGTGACAGACCACTGCGTAACTTTTGCACCCGGCACGCACTGTAAAAAAGCCACACAACACTTACGGGAGGGTTTTCCCCACAAAAGCCATGCAAAATCTCCCGTTATTCACTGTTTTTCCTCCGTTCAACTGATCTCCGGCACAGCTGCTATCGAAAGCACCCTTGTTGTGAGTGTTTTTTTTCAATTCTTCACGCTTGATTTCCAATTTCACTTGGAGCGACGTGGTGGCCGTGCTACCCTGTGCGTTGACAGATTGCCACTTGCAAAGCTTTTCCTTCATGTTCAGTTCAGTACAGTTTCCTTTCCTCCGGATATGTTGCTTAGAAATTCCTCTCCCGCTTGCTTCCTCCCGGTACGGCTCTGTCCGCTCCTCTTTATCGTCATTCAGAATCCGTTCCCAGCAACTCCGGCGAGATCAACCTCCCAATATCCTTGAAAAGCAAGAAAAAAGAGATGACAAACTTTTTTCCCTTGTCAATTATGCGTTCCCTTTTCTACCGCTAGCATCTGGCCCCTAGAATAGGTAACCGCTGGTGGAATGGGTAGTTCCTGTCCTTAAAGCATAGAAATGGAAAGCAACTAAAGTAGGCCATCCGATGCAAGGGTCACATCCGCACGCAAAATACCTGGCTTGCAGGAAAAAAAAAACTTCTGCGGAAAATCTTGGGGAAAACCATGCCACAGGAAGGATTAAACTAGAGAAGAAATTGGGTCAACCTAAGGAAGCAGAGTATAAGGGCCAAGAAATTGTAATTCCTAGCAGCAATTCACCTTCCGGCGAGGTACACTTTGCTTCCCTGATTTATTCAAACTTTTCATTCGTCCCACTTCCTTCGCTTCCTTGTGGAAATAATGTCCTCGCCAGACGGCGCTAATTATCATTCTCATCATCAAAGGCATTGACGTGGTGCGCGCTGGTAGAAGAAACACAACATCTCCTCCTTTACTCTCGGTGTGCTGTGGTCCTTATCTTAAAATTAAACTCCTTTCGCCGGGCAAGACGACATCACAATCGTTCGGTAAAGCTTAACTCGCCTAAGGCGCACTCCTTTTTTCCCCGTTAGCTCGTAACGTAGAGTAAATGTTCACCGTGCCACGAATCGCTTGCTGCGTCTTGTGCTGTCCGTCACGTCACGCCACCGTGATCACGAACCACTTTCACCGACTTGCCGGACCCGGGGCGACGGTACGGCAGCGGCTAATGATCAATTTAGTATTCAAATCAGCCAATTTATAAGCCAATTCGGAGTGCTTGTCGTCATTTTTGTCGTCAGTTGTCGCTGGCCACTCTTGCCGGCCGGGGAGAAGAGGCCTGATAGTAGTTCGCTGGTTTTTCCCCATTGCCGGGATGGATGTAATGGTTGTTTTCGTCATGCATAGCTTAACATACGATGTTAACGCAGCCCCTTCGGCGGGAGTAGCAGCTTGTAGCAGACCGATTTCCGGAAGATTTCGTTTTTGTGCGTGCGTTTTTGTGCGAAATTAACTTACAGGTCTGCTCGAAGAACACAAAAAACCAACTAAAAACTGGATAAATAAAACATTCCGGTCGTCCGCCCAGGACACGCTGAAACCGTTAACTTCGCGCAGCAGGAAAGAAGCACCAAGTGTCAAGATAGGAGTGAAGATAAATCCGGCCCCAAAACGAGCCGGACGCAGCCAAGGCTTCCAAAAACTAGACCAAGGCAAAAGAGAAGCGGACAAAAAAACAATACATGAAGAAAGATACACCCCAAAATTAAACAGGACGACATAACTCTCATCGCTTTATCACGATCGCCGGAGAAAACCCCGAAAGGGAAAATCTTCCAGCGGAGGGTACAACTAATTTCCCGTTCGTTAGCACACGCCTCGCCTCACCTCGCCGGTGGCATCCTTGGAACCCTTTGGTTTTGGCGCTGGCAATGGTCTGGTTTGGGGAATTTTTTTTTTTCTCTTTCTTCTCATGACTATTCCTGTGGTTCTTTCGGCCAGGAGACACGGTCCAAGTTTCGCCATAAATCTGTAGCTTCCACCCATAAAGCAAAGCCCAGCGCTAAGTCCCACCGGTGGCCGTCGGTGCCGGCAGCAGAATTCGTCGTTTCCGGTTCCGGCACTCGGGAAACATAGTCCGCGCGTCCGCGTGAGTCTTCAAAGGTCCAAACGAAAAGTACGAGCTCCTGGTTCTGGGACTGGGTGGGACTAGTGCAAAGGATAGGGGAAGGGCGCGATGGTGGCAAACAAGCGCCCCAGCGGAAGGAAAGCCTAGGGAATACCAAATGTACGAGAGCGACCGAGCGGCAGGTGAAGCAGGCCATTCGGCGCAACTTGCGGTGATCGTGAGCAGTTGCGAGTAGTAGTGAAGTCCAGCAGTGCGAAGCGGCAGTGAATTCCGACGGCACACAGCCACGGACAAAACACGAAACCTCCATTCCACGGAACCCCCAGAAGGAGTGTAAATTTTGCGATTAATCTCTCGTTCTCGCTCGCCTTGGGCTCAGCCAGAATCAGATAACATCTGGATCTTTTTTCTTTTCCCCCGCACTCTAGAGGCTGCCGTTGTTTAGCTTTGGTGTGTTTTTCCGGTTTTCCTATAGCTTCATCGTTTTTTTTGTGATGCTCACTTTTGCAAGCTTCCGTGGTGGAGTTTTTCCTTCTTTCCCATTTTACGCCAACGTTTTCCGGCTTCCGGCGACTTCTCCGGCACACTCCGGTTCGTTTCGTCCGGAGTGAAAAGTACCCATGAAACAGGTCCCCCGGTCGCAAGGTGCGCAAGAAGTCGGGGAATATACGGCCCAGCTGGAACCTCCGGTTGACTTTCGGGTCGGCCGGCGGTCAAAGTTGATCCTGGTACGGTCGGCTAACATGCCAGATCTTGTAACGGAGGCTGGAGAAATTCGTTTCCGCGCTGTCCGGTGAACCGGATGAAAATCGGTTCCTGGCATCTCGGGCCTGGCGTTATCGCCGGCTGACTATCGCCAGATTCAGCAGCAGAAGGTTGACATTTCCGGTTTACCACGGCGAGTCATGCTCGGAATGGTATTTCAGTAAGATTTTCTGGTATGGACTTGCTTGAATTTCGCGTTCGTCCTGCGTGAAAAAAAAACTATAGGATATTTTTTCTGTCGTGCAGACAAATTGGCGAAGCCCAAGGCCTTTCTGAAAAGAAGATTGAATACGATACCAGTATATATCAGCAGTGGTCGGTAAGATTTTCAGTCTTCTGGAGTTTATCGATCTAAACCAAGCAAGGCATGTTCGTCTGAAACCAGCGCAAGCTTCCTCATTTTCTTCAGCATTCATTTATCAATCAAACATTTAGCCAAAAAGAAAAGCCGTGAAAAAGGTTCAAATAATTTCGCTCTATTATAATACTTAAATGAAACTTTTTTTCATCCTTTCGAAAGCATTTTACCCATTTCCAATTGCACGATTGGTTCAAACATTTCATGTTTAATACCACAAACGAATAAAATCTTATTGGGCACAGTTTCCCTGATGTTCAGTAACATTGATTATCCACACCTGCAATGAAATCTGACATAATGGGCGTAATCCGGCGCCGTGCATCGATCAGATACGTTTGTTGTGCAAGTGCCGGCACGCCGATGGCACGCCACAAAAATGTAGCAGAAAAATATGCGAGAGTGGAAACACAATCGGTGCCGGAAAGGGGGCCGGAAAATTAAAAAAAAAAACCCCAACAAGGCTGTGAAAATGACGGCAACAAACGATAACATTATAACACAATTATCAATTTAAACCAACAGATAATGTTTCGCTTGGCAGGGATACGCTGTTATTAATCGATTTGGGGTCAATTTAAAAACTGTGCAAATTATGCCAATGCACTTAAAACCCGTGCCTCCCTGCGCGGCTCGGCCCTGCGTTCTGGGCAGCCATTCTGCTCCCTCTATCCGTCCCACGGACCCCCTCTTCTCTTTGCAAATACAAAAACGCATTTTTGAGCGGTATTTTCATTTCATTTCAATATCCAAATAGCAACGAATCCGGCAGAAGATTGGATAGCTCAATCCAACAAGTTTGATAATCATGCTCGAGGCCATGTGAACTATTGCACGGGTTTTTCATCCGGTGAAAAAACAAATAGAATCATTTCTCGTTGTTTCATTTCTACGGGCTTTGCTTTTAACCAGGGCCTTCTGGATCACTCCGCCTCCACCCCTCGGTCAATCGGTAGTCGGAGGGAAATTAATGGGGTAAAAGAAAACCTGGACATCACTCAAGCTGGTCCAGCTCCACACCATCGAGTGCCAACGATTAATGCCGAAATGCAGATGTACTGAAGTTGATGTATGGGCAACATATTGGTCGCGTGTTCGCGTTTCATCAATCTCCTACCTTCAGCTCTGGACAAGCCGGCAATGGCAAGCAAAATGGCGGCGAAGACGGAGCAAAAACGTCATTCCAACTGACGCCACCGACGGCTCAGGCCGAACCGTCGGGTTCATGTTCAATATGTTGTCGATTTTTCTTCCTCTTCCCCGGCCGGCCGTTGTCTTTCTTCCCTTATGCTCCGGTTCCCGTGAACATCGGGAAACTCATTATGGGCGAACAAGGATGTGGACATTGTCACGTGGTGGGCCCAATTAATCATCCCCTGCGGCGGCCTCGTCTGGGATTTTTTCCACAAATTATACAGAAGAGACAAACGGAAAAGGGCTGCAACAAAAGTGGCCTTCCTGTGATGCCGAATGTTATCGACCCATTGAATTTCGTTGCACTCGACTGCATTAGCAAAAACAATGGCGTACTTTTGTATGCTCAAATGGAACGTTCCTGTTGATTATAGACGTGAAGCTTTAATTGCAAAGCACCGAAACGTCAGGGAAGAAATTATTGAATGCAGCGGTCGAGCGTAAAGGAAAATGTTCAATCTGCTTGGCATATGTTAATCACTCTGGCAGTTTTTCACCAACTCTCTCACACTACTTTAAAAAAATATATGCTTAAGCAAAGGTAGTCACTAGATCACACTGATGGATGGAATGGATTTTTTTTAACCGGACTATTAAAAAAAAACCCGCAGTCCTGGGAATCCTGAGCATGCAGTTGCCAATTTCACTCATGCCGAGGAAAGGCGAGGAAATCGATCGGAAAAATCGAGCCGAAAGCGAGAAAGAGGTTGAAAAGCCAAACCCGGTCGCAAACCGCTGCACACGACGACCTCAAATGAGGAAAGTTATTAAATTTTTCTCATTACTCCGGTGGTAATGATTGGTATTTTGCCCTATCCGCCCTGTGGTGTGTGTGTGTGTGTGTGTGTGTGTGTGGCAAGCAGTGAAAATGGAGTCGTTTGGGAGTGGTGAAGTGGGGGAAACGGGGAGGTTGCGTGCCAGACCGTAACATTTTCAGCACACCCACACATTGCGGGGGCGAGAGCACGTCAATTTCACCGCTGCAAAAGCTTGACACAATCGCAATTTGCTTCACAGCTTTACTGAAGGATTGTGTCGAGCCGGCGAGGGGTGCGAACGAGGGTAAGGGTTTTGATGCGTTCTGACTGCAGTTTTGGTGCATCCGGGATGGTTTTTGTGCTCTCTTTTTCCGACCTGCTCGTGTTTGCTACCAATTTTCCCAAGCGATCGGAGCGGAGGTTTTACTGTTTTTAGTCAACCAATCATAATCATGCATACGGCTCTCGTGCGGTCGGCGGGATGTTGGTGGAACCGCCGTTGGGTTGCAATATTTTTTATTAATTTATTAATGATGAAATGAATTTCGTCCTCCCATCTTCCACCCTACCGCCGCCCGCTAGTGTTGGGAATTGTGTGTGTGTGTGTGTGCCCTCGAAAGCCGCAGCAGCGATTTCCCGGGGCGAAGGCTGGCGGTGTTGGTCGCCCCGATGGTCGCCCGTTTTTTGATTGCAATTTTAATCGGGAAAACGGTAATCGAGAGTAATTCTGTTCACTGGTCAGCTCTGGTTGCCCCTTTTTTACTCGGCTGTACCAGCCACCTCCCACCGGGGGTTCATTTTTATTTTTAAATCCGTCCCACCCCGTACACACCCGGCCCAGGGCTTTTATATTTGATGTTTTGGTTTGCAACCTGATTTATTTCATTGTGTTTATTGTTTTACGATTACCGCCACAGATATCGCTGGCGATTCTGTTTCGGTTAAAATGTGCCATTTAATTTCAAGACCCCTCCCCCGGGGGATGGCTAACGCAGTCAAGATGCGATCGATAATTTCCACTTTCCACCGACAATTTAGGGTGTTCTATATCTCAAGCTTTTTTTTCCAGCTTCTGTCGCGGTGTGCGCGAAGATATTCGAGCCCCGGATGGAGCAGTGAGTGTTGATTTGGAAAATTAATTCATCGATAGCACTTGGCACACGGGAAAAGAGAGCAACATGCGAATGCAGGACATAACATAGAGGAACCAAAATACATGCGTAATTGTTTCCGACTGGAACACATAGGTGGAAATTTTCATATTGTGAAAAAAAAACCTTTTATTAAATGAAAATTCACTACAAATATTTGATCGTATTCAATTTGGTCTCATTAAAAAAAGAGATTATTGTGTGGAAAGCTTTTTCAATTCCCTTGAACGAACTGTATTCAGTTCCATAAAAAAAATCCATTATGATTCACGCTTTGAGAAACCGTTCTCGTTTTATGCTACGTTTATTTATATTTAATTAACTTAAATAATCCTCTTCAAACAGGATTCTTTCATTTAAATGAGGCAATGGACCTATTTGGAAGGGCATGAAACTGTTTAGCGTACGAAACCGGCGCGAGATGGCCTCGTTTCGCCTTTGAAAGGGTATACGACTTCATTTTACTTCCATCTGCAACGGGGCTGACCTTTTCCTCACCATCATGCCTGAACCAGGTCCAGTGAATCCATTAAACGTTGGAGGCCAGCAAAAAAAATTGGATTTTTTTCTCCCCCTCCCGCAGCGACTGGTCGCAGTTTTCTTATGTAACTCCTTTGATCTTCAGACTCCTTTGAGCCGCGATGAAGTAATGGCGCGTCTCCGATGCAGTCCCTGTACTGACCTGGATACGTCGTTGCAGCAGCGTACTCGAACGGTCTACTGCAGCTGTGCTCCAGCTGCGGGGTAAATTGTGTCGCTCTGACTAAAAGCCGACCCGGTTTCCGGGTCGTCCCACAGAAGTCAGATGAAAAAAGCGTATCGCTTTCACAGAGTGCAGTGTTCCGACCGCGCCAGCCGATGAAAGATGGAAGCTCTCGGTGTGGATTGCTTTTCAACGTTGATGGCGATTGAAGTAAAGCTTTCGCGATGGATTCTTGCAGGGCCGTATTGATTTTTTCCAGGCCCCGTATGAAGCCGTCCAACGGACAGATGCGATTCGATTGAGTATTCCTTCGTTTTCTTTACTGGTATCCATCCCCAGCATTCGACCGACCTCCTTTTGATGCTACTCGTAACATAAACTTTGCTCCCTTAGTTTCAGCCGTTTTCTCTTTTTTTGTGTGTGTGTCCCGTTCCCGGTTTATGATTCTGTATCAGCTGGAAAAGAAGGATGTTCGACCACGCCACCGGGGTCTGGCTATCCTGGGAGCGACGAGTATCGAACCGGGCTGGATTGCCGTCGCAGAGTAAAAAAAGGAGTCAATGGAATGGACCAAAATTGGAGAGATGAAGGGCTGGGGTTGGATAAACTATCCAAAAAACTATTCAGCAATACTGGCGAACAGTGGGAAAGCGAAGGCTCTCGAGCGAACGGCGTCAGCTGGCGTCATCCTGATGGCGTCATGCAGACATCGAAGTCAACGGTGTACGATCTGACGATGCTGCGTTTCGATTTTTTCCTCTCCATTTTTCGTCTGTTTTGCTGCCTCTGTTTGCCCACCTCGCCGTTATCGTTCCACCTTTTTCCCAGCTCCCGCTGCGAAGCTGACGCCATCGGATTGGGCCTTGGTAGCGGGTTGGTGGACGCTAAAGAGTGAAGTTAAGGGCAAGAAACGTTTTGGTTTGTTACTTGCTTAGTGTTTTCCAGCTCGGTTTACAGCAGCGTGGTGGGAAGGCAAGTTCGACAACTTAAGAAGCCAAGCCCCCGCTGGGAATCGATGTTCGTCTCCCGGAGCGAGCAGGGAGAGAACATTTGGGCTTGGGAAAATGTTTTCCACCGAAGTGGATGCCGTACAACTCATCGTGCCCCAGAAAGAACTCAATTGTAGCACTATTTTTACTGTCGATATAGCTGGCAAAAATTGTACCGGCTCTTGTTATTTTTGATACTTTCTTTTTCGTCCAGTTTTTCTTTGCTTGCAGCATTGAGTGACTTTTATGCACTTCGGCCAGATGTGCATTTCTTGCAACGTTTTGTCGCAACGAGTTACTGAGCGGTTCTGAGGTTTTCTTCAACCGAAAATGGCAATTTGGTTTGCGGGTGCATGGCTTGGTCGTTATTGAGGATCACTTGGAACGATTTACAATTTGATTATGGCATATTAGAGAGGATACAAAGTTTTCTGCCAAAACTTCCACTAACGGAACCCATCTAGAACGATGTGAACGAAAAAGAAAATAAAACGATATACCGGCAGCAAAAAGACAACCGAAAAACTAAGGTCGCAGGGAAAGGGCTGATTCTGAATTTGAAATTCATAAATGTAGGTCACGGGATAGGCATTCCGTTTCCGGCCATTCCTCTCCAAATCCTTTTTCCTCGCGAACTATTCATGTGGAAACCGGGTTCGGTCAGTGCCTTCGAGCCAGGGCTGGCGACGAAAACAAATGCTTTGGAAGGGACCTTTTTGAAAGGAAATGTTAAAAAAGCAGGCAGAAGGAAATAAAAGGATTATGTTAGCGATGGCGAGAGAACGCAACGCGCGGCGCAAGGAGATGAATGTGGAACGCGGTCGGGATTTTGAGTCTCCCGACGTGTATGTTTGCCGCCCGGTATAGCTTCGGTTTTCCACGGCGCCACACAAAACAGAAAAGGGCCGGAAAAGTACCCGCACACATACATTGGGCAAAGCTTTATGTCATTTTTTTTTTTTTTTAAACACAAGATCCTGCAAGGATGAAAGTGAGTGTGGCCAAGGTAAACGGAAGGGCTGCATGGTGGATTTTTCTTTATTTTTACGATGCTTAACGGAGTGAATGGCGCACAGGGATCATAAGGGGATACGTATGGCTTCGGTAGTGTGACCTTTTGCAGCAGAAAAAGAAAAGAGCCTCTGATCTCTGTTTTGGAAGATCCATCATAGCGTGGAAATCCTTTCCTGCCCTAGTCGAACCGAACGAGAGCCGGCTGCGAGAAGAAAATATGTTGCTTATAAAACAAAACATCATTTCATAAGAATCATTGCAGGGATCTTTTAGGACATTTTGATAAAGCTGGCCGGTAGGTTGGTCCAAACCGAAAGGGAAGGGCGGTTTCTCATCCATAAATTCTTCCAAACTATGAACTGACCTTTACACAACCACAAGGATACGGTGTGAGCTTTCATCGCTCGACATCCTTGGACAGTTTTCCTCGAGAAAAATTCCTTTCTTGCCTTTTGAAGGCTAGTTTTCAAAAGGTTTTCTTTGATGTGCATGTAAACAAGTTTAACGATGTGTGCATTTAGGTATTGTGAAGAAGATCGATGGAGCATAACACATGATTTAAAAAAGTCTAAATAATATAAAGACTTTGTGGTTCTATAACCACCTGGTTAAAGGTTCACAGTGGAAGCACACTGCAAATGTTAGCAAGTTGCAGGTGCACACATATTTTAGCACACTGTATAATGCTTTTAAGTATCCTTGAAGCTCTTCATCATTGTCCGCTAGCGGTTCTCTCCGGTTGCTTCGAGTTGAAATAATAGGGAACGGCCGTCCGCACATGCAAACATGCAGTCCGGAAATGCAGCTCCCGGTAGTCTTACTGCACGATAAAATGCACTCGTTATCTTCCGCTTTGCGTCTGACTCCAGGCCTGACCCGGCGGGGCACGGGAACGGAAAATCACAGCCCCGGTTGGCAGCAGTCCTATCGGTGTCTGCATATATAACACCCGTTCCCGTCCGTGGCGGTTTTTTTTCAACGAACTCCTCGAAAACAACCGAATCCGAGCAATGGAGCACACAAACAGATGAATCTAAAAAATAGGGAAAATAAAGCGTGGAAGAAAAGAAAATTCGCTTGTGCGATGGTGCGAGCCATCGAGGGATACTGAGAAGCGCTGGATGTACAAATATACAACAACAGGATCCAGCTATGGTGGAGAACAGGAGAACACGGCGCCAAAGCTGGATTTGCATGAGCTCGACCTCCTGCCTCCCGCAACCTCACACGTACGTATAAACTTGTGAACGGTAGCCTTCATCTGCTCCCGGAGTATGAAGTGGCGTATCCTTTCGCCTGGTGCTCAGGTTTTTCTTTTCAACGTCACCTCTCACGTGTGGATCCAGTTATCGCACGGGCTGCGAGTTGCTTAGAAACATGCTCGTTAAGCTCACTCTGGGCAGAGCACCGCCGCAGGATTAGAAGTTCCAGGTGATCCGAAAACCCCGGAGAGGAGTGGAAGATGGTTGGAGCCTTCGCAGGGGGTCTGGTCAGGAAGCAGGAAACGGATTTCCAAAGCTTCTGGGACGTCAAGCTTAGGTTATAGCTTTTCAAAAGTAGACATTACCGTTGCCCGCGCCGCAAGAGGCAGCGTTAAACCTGGCGGTGGCGATTACGGGTAGCAGATACATATATCGTTGCGTCCCCTTGGAAAAGCGTGGCCAAACCCAGCAGCTGCCCCTGCTAGCAGGTGCGGTTGACGGTGATGATGATGCTGATGATGATGGTGATGATGACGTGGTGTGAAATTTTTCTCTTAAGCCTCCACATCTCGGGGCCTGGAAGCGACTGGGTGTTTTCTTCGCCTTTTCACTTCGCCGGAAGGATGTGAAACGGAGGGAGAGTCATCGGGTACGGTGGGGAAAATGCGGAACCTACCGGGCTCTGAAAGGAAAGTGCTTGTTTGTAAGGAAGGCCGCCGTTAGAAGTTTTCATAAAATATGTGCCGTGGCGCGTTATGGAGCGCATACAATTTATTTATGCTCCCATTTTGGCACCTTTGGCCGCGCGCACCGAAACGCTGATCGTGATGTACGGTTCGGGGTTCGGGGCAAATCATCGGGGCGACTTCAACGGCTGCCCAACTCCGCCACGTCTTTTCCAGACACCAGTGATGCTTCCAAGTTACTCAAGGATGTGTGTGTATTTTTTTCTTTTTGTCGATGGGTTGAATGCATTGGAGCCCTTCCAAAATGATGGTGGAGCGACTTACCGAGAGTGTTGAGCACGGTGGAGTTACAATCGGTGTCACGACAACAATGCAGAGACAAGTCGGGAGTGTGAAGATTTCGTTTGGAAGTGAAATATAATGTAAGACAGCACCCGAAACCGGGCCAGGGGAAGTTTCGAAGGTGGTGGAACAGTGCCTGATCGTTCCAAGCCGGAAAGACTGGAGCTTTCTCGAGGGGCTCACGACGATGCCAAGAAATGTGTCGGAAATCGCCGGAACTCACCGGTGCGTGCTTGATAAACAGCAGGCATCTCCTTCCGGGCGAACGCACGCACACAAAAGGCAGGTGATCCATTTTGATCCTGACGCTCGTAAAAGGCGCACAACTAATCGCGATTCATACGAATTACATTTCTATGCAGTAAGAGGATTGTGCGCTTTCATTATGGATTCACACCCCGCCATCGTACGCGGAGACTTCTTCTGCTTTCAAACCGTTGTTTGCCTTCTCTTTTTATCGAGAAAATATTTCGCCATCGGATATTTCGATCATCCTTGACAGCAATCAAATGCGCACGTACAACGCACGCACATCTGCACACGGTGGAGGTCCACATGGCACAACAGGGTGATCCTGAAATGAACAGCAGCCCACCTCAGCATCCTCCAGCAGTCCCAAGCGCGAGGTGATTAAGGGTGAAAATATACGACAATGGGTGCTTGATTCTTTTTTATGCTATTTCGATGAAGGAGCATCGAAAAAAAAGGCATACTCCTGCCAACGCAACACTTCAAGTCGGTGGCACCGGTAGCTTTATTGTTATGGCAAATTATGGTATCACAAGGTGCGCTTTCGGGCGAACAGGCGTGTGTTTATGCGCCTGTGTGTGGCGAATGTCGCGCAAATGGCAGCCTTTGCGAGGGCGTTCTGTAGGGCCATTTATTATTTGACAATTGGCTCCTGAGAGGACCAGATGGGCATTGGAACGTGCGCGTGAGTGGCCATGGATACGGCATAATGGACGGGTCAATGTCACAAACGTGCACGGCATTAATTCGAATTGATGCGGCAGCAGTGGGCTTGTATGCGCAATTCGTATGAGGTGAGGGTTTCTTATGAATGAAAATTGAAGAAACTGAACAAGAAAGTCTTTAAAGTTAATGATTTCTAAACCTATTTACGGGACATTGAAATGTTTGCCTTCGAGACCTTGAAGGCTTCATCTAGACAACTTTAGGCCGCGATATAGGTTGGTTATTTCTGCATCTCTAAAGGAAGGTTAACATGACGGAACTGCTTGGAGATTTACTCTTGATGATAAAAATCAAAACCACACTCATTTGCTGTCTATCTTTTTCGGTGAGTCACCAACGGAAGATCATAAAAAAACCCGGCTAACCCTAAACCGGCAGGCGTAAGGCCACGCGAACCTCGTTCTCAGCATATCAAAGGAATAGGGGAAATGCTTCCTCCAGTCGAGGAAAAGGTTTCGCATGATACGGTGATTAACTCGTGTATGGTGCTGTGATACACTTCAGCCAGGAAACGCCAAGTCACTCTGAGACTGTGGCGATTTGCCCCTGTACACATTTTCCAGGATTAACCGGGAAGTGAAACTCACACGCGCTCCCGGAGGCTTGACCTGTCCAGGGTGTGGCTTTAGGTGTGTGTGTGTTTGGGCGTGTGTTTGAACGCTCTTGGACAAACATCTACGCGCGAACCTCGTTGACGTATGCCAATAAATCATTCGCGTGAGATTGGGCAACTTTTGTGGCTTCACGGTATGATTTATCTGGAATTATCTCTCAATGGGTTGAGACATGGTGTTCCGGGTGCGGTGCGTGTCGGAAGGAGTCGACGCAGGACTCAATTAGTGACTTGATTTACAACCCTGAGCCCCCGGCGTGATACAAAAAGTTGCACTAATGGGTTAATTCCGTTCTTTTTTCTCTTCTTATTGTTGCAGGTAATACCGGTAGATTATCACTATGCCCCATGCTTAGTTGGCTTCTTCCCCACAATCAACTAGATTGAATTGATTTACATGCACATATCCTTGTTAATTCCTTTCTTTCTTATGTATCGCTTGTACATAATGTGATCGCCAACAACCCCCAAGGAAGATTTTCCGGATGTATTCTCTTCAGTAGCATTTGTATCGCATACACATTTTACCGGAATCTTTTTTTTTTAAATTAAGGCCATTGGTCTTAACTAAAGGATGCTCGTATCGATAAAATTCTGTATAAAAACTGTATCTCTGATCGTTTGAATCTTATCTTTCCACAACTGCAAACTCCGAACGGTGCGATACAACCTTCACGCAGCTCGATATCGCCGCTCGATATCATCGATATAACATTTCATCATGTTCAACACGATAAAGTGAAGATAACATCATTTTTCTCCGCACCCATTCCTCAACGAACGGATTGCCGGATACGTCTTATGGCTCGTTATCGTTCGTTCCGTTCCGTGAGCACCTTTACCCGTCTCGCTCTCACACCCACTCGCTGTTCCAATCTCCCCCTCGCAAAACAGCATTCCCGGCGCTCCGAAGCTTGCCAGTGTCATTCCTTCATGGGGCTTCCTTGGGTTGGAATTTCACCCACATCCAGCCCAAAATCACTCCCAGCTTCTTTCGCTTCAGTTTTCAGTTCTTTATTCTCGGTTGCTACCGTCAGCAGATCGGTAGGAAGGTATACAGTTTGCTTTCCTTTTCACTAGATAGAAAACCCTCGCTCCTGGTGAGATTTCGACAATATGGCCACCGGCTTTCGTATCGCCAGAAGATGGGCAAAATCGTCAGTAGCTTCAGATTCCCGATAAGATAAATACATATGTGCGCCATTCGAAGACCGCGGGCTCCTCATGGATTCCCTCGAGGTTTTTCAGATCGTATCATACAAATATAGTTATCATTCTTTGCTTCCTCGAGGCTTTTTTTCTCGGTTGGTGTGTGCTGAGGCATCCACACTACGTCCCGATGTTCCGTGCCAGTCAGGCAAGCGCGAGCCCTGCGATGGAAATCCGTCCGGAAGCGGAAGTTTTCCAGCTATCGAATTCTGATGATGCTAAACTTTTTCGACTGTCGTTTCGAAGTCGATCGGATGCTTTGGGGATGCGAAAAAAAAACGAAGGGCTGGGGCTGCTGTAGTGCATGCTCTAACGAACAGAGTATGTTACTTTGTATGGATAATGGTTGTCGTTAAGCGTTGCGGAAGCAGTCGATTTTATGGCAAAGGGAATGACGCTTGCACCCGCACGGAAAATGGTCCATTAATGCGATGCTACTGAAAGCAACTGCTTAAACGCTGCTCTATTAGACGTTACTAGAAGTTAGAGCAACACACCAAACAGAATAAACATTTTGGTTTGCTAAGGTTAGTCCTTTATGGCAAACACAGGTGAGGATTAAATATACATTACAAGTTGTTAACTAAACATCTTTTTGATAGAGTCTATCCTACGATTAAAACATCTAAACAAACACAGAATATCAAAGACATAACTTAACTTGTTTAATTGTAAAATGTTCATGCTATCGCAGAATAAGTCAATTGATAAAATGATTTTGCATGCATGTAAAATTCATTTCAAAATCAAATTGTTAGGAGTTAACTGAAAATGACAAACCGATCACCTTCACAAACTTCATGTCTGGTTCCAGCAGTGGCCGGCCATAAATCCTGCCCACTCGTGTCTTTATTTGCATCTAGTTTGGTTTCATTTTTCCATTTTTCTCCTTGAAGTCACCGGCAGGCAGGGGACCAGACGCCAGTGCATTAGATTGGCCAAGTCTAAACCTATTCGATCATAGTTGTCTCTTCCGTTTGTTTCCGTCGGCAAGCCACGGCTAGTGTGGCGAGGTGCGGGGAGGCCGTTCAATTTCCATAAATTAAATTTTGTTATTTATTATGCAACGAAAGAGATTCACCTGCTTCTCATCCGCCATGGGCGGGACTTTCATCGATTGTCCGTGTGCCATGGGTGTGTGTGTGTGATTTTTTTTTAATTCAAATTTTCCACCCTTGCATACCGTTTGTGCCTGGCTGATAATATCCTTGCAATCGGAGGATGGCGGTGGCAATCTGCCGAAACGTTGCCAACATTTTGTTCAACTGCTCCCCCTACACCTCGCTTCCGCCCTCACCTGGCGCTTAGCGTGGATAGATTGGAACAACTAAAAACGGCAACAACATCAAACCCGCATAAATAATCGCTCGTTTCGGTTCGTTATGCTGCCGTTTGTTTTGTGCGAGCAGAATGCATGGTTCTCCACTTAGTTCTTTGTGTGCGCCGAATTTTGGGACTTCAATCAGTGTGAGAGTGAGAGGTACCATTTTCTTTTTACTTCTTTCCTGCGGACAGTTTGGTCAATTATCTCTGTCGTGCTCGGTTTCATATCCTTGCTCTGGTTCGCCTGGTTTTTTTTTTTTCGTGCAGTCAATCCTTTCCGCACTGCCGAACCGGTATTGTGTTTTCCTTCCATTGTGAACTACTTTTCCGTGTTTTGTTTTGCAGAGGATAACCGATCGAAGCTTTTGCGTCATAGGAAAGGGTATGGCGAGCTTCGTTTCGATTCCAATCGGAAGCAGCGGAAATGAGGGAGCAGACAAGGCAACCAATGTTCGTTTGGATCGTCCAAAGAAAATTGGATACTTGCGAACAACAGTACTTCCACCACCGTGTGCATTTCCGTATGCACACTGCTGCTGTAGTCCGTCCCAAGGCGGTTCCAGCGAACTGGAAATAAATCAAAGTCCTAAGCCCAGAACGGGAATCCCCGAACGAATGCACCATGCACGTTAGCTCTCAGGGCCGGGCCGGGGAGTTTCGATGGCATCTTTGCCTGGTCGCCCTTGGGAGCGACTTGAAAGGCAGCCAAAAATTCAAGACCAGCTCTCCCCAGTTTTCTGCAGCCTTAACCGATACCGTTGCATCAATGTGGAGCGCTGCAGAGTTGTTGTGTTCGGATGATGCTGCTCTCCGGCGGGTGCCATTTGCCAGCTTGTGACGGTCAGTTCCGGAGAGATCGGAGAGGTCAATTGTATGCTGCACACCAGTCCATGCCGACGGTGAATGCCAGCAGACAAGTGCCTTTGGCGGGCAAGACGCCACGGCGCCGGGTCTCCCGTGCGGCAACGAGCAATTGAGCAAGGACATTTTTATCATTCCCACAAAATCTCACTCTTTTGAACTTGAGAGTGGAAGTGGAGTAGAAAATGCCATTGGTAGAGTGTGCTCCTAAAAAGAAAACCTAGTTTGACTGAGCGGAAAAGGAATGCATGAAGCGACAACACCCGGTTCCCGATCGTTCTATTTTAATTAAATTGTTTAACCAACTCGATTCGGTTGCAGAAATACTTGTGGTCGGCTACGATAAACGCTGCCCAACCCAAGTCCCAAACCGTCGGAACGGTCCGATAGAACGGGATTTAGTTGATTTGGCTGCACTTGATTAAAAACTGTATTTTGTGTCTGGAAATCTGTTGTTTTTTAATGAACACAATTCTACGGCTGCAGACATTTTGCAGTCTCTAGACATAACCTGTTGGTAGTGAAAAATCTTCCAGTATCATGCTCGACTATGGTTGGAACAACAACAAAAATCTTCTTTTTGATAAATGAACTATTGAGGAAATGAAATTGTCTTATCTCTGATCTTTTTATTTTGAAAGCGATCCTTTCAGGAATGACCCTTTTATTCCTTTAATTTAATCAGTTTTAATTGGAATAGTTGCTAAACCTTTGAATGATGACGGTTTCACGATACTCGGACACAAGGGTACTTGCATGTACTAATCGAGACAAACCGAAGCCGTCGCCCCTTATCTAACCATTACTTGCCCCTCCGGGGAGCTGACAAAATCTGCCTCGAGGATCTCTAATTCGCCCGAGCAAGATACTTCCGAACGGTTCAATGGCAATCAGCGGAATCAGTCCCACTAGACTGGTTACCGGTGTGGTGGTGGTTTTTATTTTTTTTTATTTCGGGCAAGCCTGCTGAAAAATCCTACCTGCAGCACAAGGGCCTGGCTGTAGTGTAACAAGTTCATATCCATTACGCTTGGTGCTGGTGAGTCGACCGCGATGTTCACCGAGAGTGCTGGGCAAGAATTTCCCTCACCCAAACAGGTGACAACTCCTCAACCGCGATGCTTGTCTTTCGAGTACGGACGTGAGGAAAGAATGGAACTCATCCAACTAAGAAAAGCTCCCAAGATGTCGCCCTCTTGATTTTGTCTCCATGGTTTCGTTTCCGCTTACGACCGCCGGCAATTGGACTTCCTTTTACAGAATGGCGCTTGGTTCGGGGGCAGGAAATCCTGCAACCAGAAATAAAACGGATAGTGGAAGGTAAAATAGGCTTTAACGGCACGGCCAAAAAAGCAAAAAAAAAAAATCTAGTCACTCGTTGCGGGCGAGAGGAAGCAAACTCCACTAGACTACGAAATGTCTTACATCGAGTGGCTTGAAGATGATGGTTTTTGACAGCGTGCTCACGCTCCTCGCGTTGGCTTGTGCTTTCACCGTGAAGCCAACTTCCGCGATTTCGATTCGGCAACGACACAATGAGCTTCTTGGGCCGGAAAAGGAAACCAAATGAGAGAAGAAGAGAGAATTTGCCGAATATCTGCCGTTCCGCCGTTGCAAAGGACGTGCCTGGCGCGGTCCGGCGCGATAAGCACTAAGATAAACTGTACCAAAAATCATCCGGGAAAAAGCCCACGGAACGGTTGAACGTACACCTTCGCGATTCTGTTTTCTTTTTTTTTTTATCTCCTGTCGAGTCTTCTTGAATTCGTCTTCGGAATAGTAGAACACATAACGCACACCTACTTCGCCTCGTTGATGCTTCTTTGCTCGAACTTTCTTGTCGGTGTGTGAAAGGGGCCTTTTTTCGTTTTCCATTGTTCTCTTTGTTCTTTTGCCTCACTGTGGCCGTGGTGAGCGGAAAAGGTTACGAAGGGCGATTACCGGCCGTTTCCGTGGTGCGTGGTTCCGGTCTGGCTTAACTCGAGGCGGCGCGTGACCAAGTCGTCTCGAAAGAGCAGGCCTTTGCCATTACCATTCGAGTATCGATGGAATTACACGCCACGTTGGAGAAGGTAAAAGCAAAAAAGGGAACGCAAAGAAAAGAAGATTTCATTGTACAGTACGTAGGGGGGTGGGGAAGAAACATGCGAATGGAAAATCGTTCGTGGTTGGTTTATTTTCAATTTTGTCTTTTGAAGGGAACTGTTCCTTCCAACTCCCGTGGGAGGTATTTGAGCTTTTCTTTTGCCATCTATGTTTTTGCTGTGTATGTGTGCCTCAGACAAGAAAAGCGAATGTTTTGCCGCTTCCTCGGAGCAACGTCTCGTTCGGACGGACGATCAATGTGGAGCGCAAAATGAATTTCACTTTTGATCGGTGGCTAGAGATGCGGTTTGTCTGCCGAAGTGTGTGAGGCTTTCAAAAGTTTCGATAATCGATTACGACGCTGTATGATTCAAAATGCGAGAGAGGATCGATCGTCTGATGTGTGCAAAAACTTTATTCGTGGGGTGGTTTCGCTTTTTTCGACCTGGTACGTATGTTATAAATGTATTGAGTCGAATTTTGCATTTAAAACGTATGGCTGAACAGAACGTGTCCGTTCTTTTTTCTTTTATGATGTAGCTTATGTTTTAGGATGTTATTTCGTTCACCCCAGAGCAAATTTTTAAATTCTTTTCATCAATATCTGAAGTAACATCTAAGGCGATTCATTTATGTGTTTCTCCAATCATTGAGCAACGCAAAATCTCAGATATGCCACGTTTATACGTGCTCTATTTTTCTCATACATCTATTACATGCTTTTGCTTTTTTTTGTATGGAGTTTTGTGTACACTAAATACTCGACCAATACTGCACCGTTGCTTCTGAAACTTTCCAAACATAAAGTTTAAGCGCTGCAGATGTTTTTGAAGATTTGTTTGATTAATGTTTCTAAATAAAATCATCCAAATTTTACATATGAAACTCAGTTTTACTCACACAAACAAAACAACCATGGACGCTTTCTACAGTTCTTGCCGAAATAACAGCACACCATAAAAATGTTTCAACTCATATTTGTGCGGCATAAACCAAAGATTATCTGCAACTTTCTAAAGGTATTTTCGTCTCCATTAATATTCAGTTAGGGATGACTCTAAAAAAATGACAAACAACACAAAATGATAAAAAAAATCACTCCGCGTGTGTACGCAGCGTTGGCCACTACTGTAATCCAATGACAGTGACATATTAACTATCAAGGGATATACATCAAGGCACAGACAGGTGAATACAGCAAGTAGGAATCGGTGAAATATCAATCACAAAGAGGGAATCGATGAAATTTGCACAAGAAGTTTTTTGTGTTGGATAAGTAACTGAAATCTTTTTTGTTTCGGGTGTGTTTTGCAACGTTTTAAAAAAATGTTTTTGGAGTGAATAAATAAAGCAACAAACTAAGAAACGAGCTCTGAAAAAATAAAATGTTCTCAACAACATATATTTTAGGGCAATACTAGCTTTACCTGGTCTGCTAGAAAAGAATATTTTTTAAACTAAATTAAACAAGCTTGATCACATACTGCCTTGCACATACTTTAAACAATATCACTTTTTCATGGATTTGTATAATTCATCTCCTTTCCCTCCGACACACTCTATATTTCCTTTCTCACCATCGTGTCCCAGAACAAACCGAGGAGTCCGTCCATCCCTTCGTCACCGAACCGATGGAGACGCATGGTTGCCCATCCATTTATTCCCACCGTATTCGTGTGCCAGCTCCCCTGGAGCCGCCCACCCAGAAGCCAAATGTCAGCGATCGCAGACGATTGGCTTCTGGCAAAAACCGAACCGTCGCTCGCCACCGACGAAGTAAAACCCAAGAAAAATGTCGTGCCGTTTCGGGTGGAAATGATTTGTGTTTCTCTTTGCCACGCTTAACCACGGACGCAAGGCCCGGGTTGGGCTTGGCCGATGGGCATGATTTTATTCACTCGGTGAATAATTCGTCCTACAAATGGAAACTCTCGTTCATTTCTGCTTTCTCTTTCCATCGATTCGTGCCTGTTTTTTTTCTCCTTTTTCTTCCGTAGACCACTCCGAGGCGCGACAGGAATATTTTGCCAACCATTTCCATCATCATTCCTTGCGACGTCTCGTTTGACGTTCGAGACAGCGCTGCCATTTCGATGCCGTTTCTGCTGTTTTCCGCTTTTCTTTCCCCGGGCTCGGTTTGTTCCGTTTTAATTGAGTTATAAATTACCATCATATATTTTACTCTCCACGCTGGCCCCTTTCATCTGATCCTTTCTGTCCACGCCGACGTTTCGCACGGTTCGGTCGGTTCTGTCGGCTGCATCTTCGCTCGCGGCACCATTTTCTTGGCGAAACAGTAACCGCACCGAGTGCGCCTCCACTTGCGACGAGCCTTCTGAGGGTGATTCTACCAAGCGAACACTTTGCGACGGCTGCTGTCGACTGTCTTAATGCTATGAGTGTGAGTGTATCTTTTCAGTGTAGCACGCTTGAAGCGTTTGAACATGCTACTACGAGCACCGCACTTAATCTGAGAAGGTTTTGTGTGTCTTGAAAGCTGTAGACAAACATGAAGGTTTATCTTGCATAATGCTAGAATACCCACAAAAAGAACACCCGCATAAAAATGCGATAAAAATGAAAAGTAATTTCTGGGTCAGACGATATCGAAGAAAACATTTGCCACCTTCGAATTAAATGAAATTGCCTACAGTTCATCACATGATTAGGGGTAAAACTTTTCATAGATTATATTATTCCATATTAAACGATTTATAGAGAATTTTGTATCCTTTTATGGAAGTGGTTTAACGTAAGATTATATTTTCTCATACAATTTGTTTCTTAACTAACACTCAACCCGCAAGAAACATAGAAGATGTTTATATACGTACGTTGTTGATCAATGAAGAGCCTCAATGATTAAGCACACACTCGTCCGTTTGCGTTCCCAGATGATTCGAGATGCTATTCAATTATCCTCCCAGGCACATATTAAACCTTTCCCATCAAAGGGTCTGCCGCAAAAGTGTGTTAGCGTAATGAAAATAATAATAAAGCTCGCACGAAAGGAAAGCTGCCAAAAGGATTAATTGTTTCTCTCCGACCAACCCAGCTTACGGCACTAGTTGGAAAGCCTAAGACGATTTCCCAGCTGACCCGTATACCGCATTATTACAGAAGCACGCACCGGGACCTACGATGAATCTCCAACCCTCCTCAATTTTACCCTTCCTCGCGACTCCCACGCGAATCGATTGTTTCGCTTCGATGTAGCCCCGGAGTGGCAAATCCATCCCATAGTCCTGCACGCCCTTTCGTCGGATCGCCGGCAGTTAATCTCGCAGGAAAAAACCGCAGAACCTTGCTAACGTGGAGAAGTCCTTCAGGAACAACGGGGGACCTTTTCCCGAATCCCCACCATTTCCTACAGGTGCTTTTCTTCGACCGAAAACGAACCGAAAAAGGTTTGGATTTCGTTTAGGTAAATACCCGACCCCGAGGGAAAGGGGATTTACTTTATTTTGTGTTTTTTTTTTTTTGTATATTTGAGGAGCTTGGGAAATGAATTTTTTCTTTCGTTTTCTTTTCCATCCCTCGCCACGCACGTTTGACGCACGTACTACGTAACGCAACCAAATGCGCCGCCGATTATCGACCGATGATGGATTGCGTATGAATAAATGGGAGTCTCGTTCGGTTGTTTTTCTTTTTCTTTTTTTTTTTTTTTGCTCGCTGTGCGCCACCGAACGATTTGTTACCGCGTAAGAAGCCATTAATTATCATCAGCGTACGGTGAAGCGAGAAAGTTTTCCTAGTGCGTGATTTGAGATTTTCCCGTTGTACTCGGTTTTGTTACTTTTTTTGTTTTCGTTTGCCTCGCGGCTTGTTGATATGCGCGCGGCATAATGAGATGAATGATTATGAAAGATGGACTCTCGCCACCCCCCGCCCCCCCCCCCCCCCCCCCCCCGGTCTGCCCGAACGGCGCGTACGGCCACGTGACTCGCCGTGCTGCTTGGGGAGGAGAAAAATAATCAAACAACTTATGGCGGGGCGCCGGGGCCGTGCCCGAGGTAATGTTCCGGAGCTAACAGGCTGGTGAATGTGTGGCCCGGCGTCGAGTATTATAATAATGTTCACATTTTCCAAGAATCACTCACCGTCCCACCGAACCCGCACTCGAGTGCCATCGGGGTAGGAAGGAGCGTCTTGGGTCAATGTTTTGCACAACATGTTCCGATGTTTGTTTTTCCGCCCCCGGTTGCGCCAAACGTGGGCTGACGCAGCAGGTTTTCCGTTGCGCTTTTCCCACGATTGCCTCGCCTTTGAATAGCAATTCGATTCCCGGCACGTTGGTTTTAGATATTATGCTAAGCTTTTATTTTCTTATCGTTGGTTTTGTTCGGCGCTTGAAAGGTAATAGAAACAGCACGTCTCTGAGCTTGTAAGGTAGGCAGGAAGGTAGGGAAGCATAGAAATATGAAAATTTTCTGTTTTTCTTTGTGTTGAAAAATTGTCCAATCATCCAAAGCATCGTTTGTGTAGTTTTTCACGACGTAAAATCAATCGAATCTATCGATCTCTTTGAATGTGGCTCATGGCCTGAAAATGTAGAGGTGAATACTAAATAACATTTTCCTTCACCCCCTCCCCTCCGATTGAAGTCGATGAAAATCGTTTCCCCTTTTAAATGTTCCAAAAGTTCAATTAAATAAAGCCCCAAAAGTGTCACTCTGTCCTTCTGTAGGGTGGCTGCACAGTCCACTAGCTACGATTGTAATTAATTCACGATTTCGTGGAACCTGGACAAAGAAGTATAACGCACACAATCGAAGGAAGGAGAATCTGCCCTGCCACTCCCCATTTTTCTCCGTCGTGCGTGTCCTGTTCTTCCGCATAATTGTGGTTCTCTCCCCCCCAACCCGTACGGGGGCGGAAAAATCTAATTTCGCCTCACCGCAGAGGGTCAGGCGTGGGTCGTACCACGACGGCGTTCGACAAAGACATGTCAGGGATTATACTTCGGCTACGGCTTACCCCGTCCCCGCCCCGCCGTCGTCGAGGGTCGTGAAAAGTTACAATCTTTTAGCCGGGCCCGGAACAGATGGAGGGCTGGGAGTTTGCGGTCGAACGGATAATCTCAATCCAGACTTAATGTAATAAAAGCCAGCCAGCCAGCTCTCATGCGGTTTATTATTACTTCCATCACGTTTGGCTCACGGTGAACCCCGGGAAATTGTGGAAATTTCTCGATATCACCTAGCGCACCGTTCGCTCGCACCTTCGAAAATGGTGTTCCCACCATTTTGTTCCCACCTCCGATCCTGGGCTCCGATCCTCTCCCAACTGACCATAAAGTGTTTGTAAAACCATCCAAACAAAGGCCACAGACGAGGGAGGGTGAGGGGGGGGGGGGTGGATAAAAATGGGATAAAGCCCGAGCGTGCGATGCCGGGGAAGAAATCTAAAGCCATCGGTAGCGGCTCGTGGAAGGAGCGAACGATTTCCTTTTATTGCATTTTCCTCCCCGCACCACAAGCATCGTGGTGAGAGTGTAACAGAAGGGAGGGGGGAGGTCAGTTGGGGTTGTCTATTTATTTCCTCATTCTCACTATCGGTCCCGGAGCACGGAGCGGTCCATAACCCGGTGCTACGGGACGGCACTAGCACCGGCACCTTAGCACGCGCTCCCACGGGATGCTAAATCCACCATAAATTATTCTCGTGCGATTTATTAATTCCCGGATATTCCTCCTTTGCTTATATATATGAAATATATTTTTGCCTTACTTACGCCCGATCCGTTAAGCCCTTTTCGCCGGTGTCCGTGTGGGCCGCAGCGAGCTGACCACGATCTTATAGTCTTCCTGTCCTGCGAGGCGTGTTTGTGTGTGCTCTAGCCCGCGCGCGTGTGTGTGTTTGCGTAAGTTTCGCTCACTTGGACTAACAGTTTTTCTCCTTTTTTTCCCACTTTTTCTATCTTTCTTCTGCAGGAACAAAGTCATAAATCATATCGACCGCTGTGTGTCCTGACGTTCCGCTGGAACTATCTGCTGCACGGGCTCGAGCCGGCCGGCTATCATCTGGTCAACGTGCTGCTGCACACGATCGTTTCGCTGATGTACTTCCGGTAAGTTTCACCAGAGCCTCAGAAGCAGCAGAAAATCACCGTTTGCAGGGGGGGGGGGGGGCGGCTTTGCAAGCCGTCAGGGGATGTAATGCAATGTAACAGCAAACTGAATGTGATAGGTCTTCCTCGCCGGGAGGAGTTCCCCAGACTCCTTCGGGAGCGCAGCTGCAGGAGGGGATGGGATTTTCGGTGGATGGATTTTGTAAAGAAAGCTGCCGCGCTTAATCTTCATGTGCCCGTTGCACAAAACCGAGTGAGCAGTTTCAAAGGATTATGAGCTTGTTTGCAGTCCGACGAAAACCCGAGTAGAGCAGTCGTTTAATGTTCTCGCAGTAGAAAGGGCCTCGGTTTGTTTGAAAAAAAGATGACAGTGTGAACGTTACATATGATGCACATTAAATTACAGTGGACTAACCCGTTTCGTCGAACTTTATGACGTTCAAATCTTAAAGTTATTCTCCATCAAAGCATCATCAAGAAGAAGAATTTAACACTATTTTATGAATTTTGACGAATATCTCATGGAAAATCTAGACCTACTACCGACATTCTCTATGTCATCCAATATTCTTTAAAACCCCTAATTTTTTAAAGAAGATTTCCACCGTCGCTGCTTATCTTGTGACAAGATGTTGGATAGGAAATTTCGTTCCCTCAAACGAGGATTGCATAAGTGCCCGGGCCGCTACTTATCGACCGCGTTGAAGTTTGTTTTGATTTCTTCATTCAATTTCCACTTTTCTCGGTCCTCGGTTTGGGCTGGAATCAGCCATTGTCAGAACGTTTTCGCTTGAGTGCTGTCATCGTTCACAGGGCTTTCTGTCAAGCCAGCCCGAGATGGATGGTGCGAAACGGATTGGAGATCGGCATATAAGTCTCATCGGCAATATGCACACACTTTAGGAAGTCGGCTCGAGGATGTCTCCACATCCTCCGAAATGTTGCGTATTTATCGTCCGCAGGCAAAGTGTGATTCGGATGAATGGAAACGAACGGCTTTTGCGTTCAGCCCGCGTTGACGGGCGTGGTTCTTTTCTTTCGAACCTTCGTCTGTTCCAAGACGGAAGGAAGCAAAACAAAACAAATACATTCGTTCTGCTATTTTTCCTCCCGCAATGAGCATCAAAGTGCCGGAGCAATAGGAGCAAGCTTTCTTTTACCCTCATAACTCCTTTCCAAGATGACACATGCGTCTGCGGGCTTCCAGAAGCCAAGGAGGGAGGAGGATTATTTTCTTTTCAGAAAATGGAAAAGCCTTGTACAAAGTAATCGTGTGACTGAGCCAAAGGGGCTCCTCGGGATGAGATGAAAAATATGTCAAAACTATGTGTGCAAAACAAAATTGGATGAAAATATTGCATGTTTCTTCTCGGTTTGACACTTTTAAGCTATAATCTCAAAAAAACAAAGAAGCACAAGCTTTCAAAATAATCATATTAACAAAACAAGTGTTGTTAATGCAACAAAATGATTTTTTTTAAAGAAACATTTGTTTTGGGAGATTCGTTGCTTTTCCTTTCATTTCAAATAAGATCCTTTTTGCTGGTGTCAGTGAAATTTTCATGCAACTCTCGGTTGAAATGGAATGCGAGATATTATTTCTGTACCTAGGCAAAACTTATTGCAATGAAATTAAGTTCAACTCCGAGTGCAAACTTTACGCAAGCAATGGAGCATTGTTTGCAAGAAAAGAAACATCCTTCGCACAGAAGACAGCCCTTTGCCCTTTTGTGCAGGGTTTGCTTGCTGGTTTGTATTACTTGCCCGACACCCCTTCCCATTGTGAGGACCTCTGTAGCGGCCGGATGCAGTTGGTTCCCGTTTCAGCCCGAGTTCCGCCCGATCGTAGAAATTATTCAACCGGCAACAACCGGCTGGCGTCTTTGAGCTGACGCGAACGGAAAGCTGAACAAACTTTTGCTCCCGGCACAACCCAAGATCACCGAACAGCTGCGTGCAGTCAAGGATGGAAAGCGAAAGAGGATTTACAGCGCACGGTGGTGCGGATTACTTGGACGGAGAGTTTGGGTGAAAGGATGCAGCTGATGGACGTTGCAGCTGATGAAGGTTAGCTGTGGGAAAACAATGTAGCACCATTCGCGCACAGCACCTCAACAGCAGTCACTCGTCAGAAACAATCCGAGCGGAGTGCGATAAAGATTGTTACAAAACATCTAACAATCTTTCTCCAGATTGTTACAAAATAAATGCAATTAATTTCTCGACGCTAATAAGTGATTCCATTCCTACGAATGACGGACACCTAGCAAAAAAAATGTCGCAATAAACAAGGGTTCATTGTGGATCGTCCGTAAAATTGCGAAAAACAAACTCTACCCAATGTAAATCATTTGATATGTTTTTCAGCTTATCGACGCTCCGAATAACTTGGCGGACGGTTATGCTTCCGACCGAGGCATCGTTACCCGTTTGCAATAAAGTTAAATTGCATCGAGCTGGGCTTTTTAACTCCGAAAAATTAAACTCCCGGCTCCTAGTGCTCCGCTCAAACGTACATTCCGATTGGCTCGACTCGCCTGGCAGCAGCAGCCAACCAACATCGGCCGAGCCAGATGCTTTAACAAGTGGCGTTAGGATATTTTCCCATTAAAAGTTGTTCTCGAACCCTACCGTATCGCGCCGTCGGTTGCATCCATTGCTGCAGGTCCTGAAACACTTCAGATTTGCACAATGCAGAATTCAATTTAGTTATGCAACGTTCCCGTCACACTAACGACGCCGGTTGTCAAGCCGTGGCCTGGTCGCTGCGAGTTTGTGTGTATTAACATTGGGGCGGGGAATTCACCCCCATTTGAAATCACGACCGGGAGCTTAAAAAAACATACTCCACATACGTATACATTAGAATTCATCTACCAACACTCAATTCGTAGCGAATTTTGTGAGGCTTCCCGTACCGTCCACCCTCCGCCCGATCGATGGTTTGTTCAAACCGGGGCAAATTATCTCGTCGGTGTGTGCCCAAAATTATTGCTTCTGCATCCATAGCGGAGGGCTTATCCTGTGGCAACGGGGCAGGATTGTAATGGGGGGGGGGGGGGGGGTTGGTGCGCCCGGGCGAAGTGTGCCCATTTCAAATGTGCCGTTTGTTCATAAAACAGACGATATTCCGGGTATTAGTGTGCCTGCACAAGTTCATCCGAAAACGGCAGCAGTAGGCTTTCCTTTTTTCCTATTTTTGGACACGGAACACCACTGCGGCATAGGACGAAAACCGGTCGGGACGGGACCGGGATTGACGTCGACGGGACGGGAGCAATCCGATCGCTGGACCTGCGATGGTTCGTGTTGGAGTGTTGGAGCACCTCCGGGGTGTCACTTTACGACCCAAATGGGTGCACCCCGGAGTGTCGTCCGAGCGGTGGTAAAGTAGATTATATTTTATCCAATTCATGGTTCGGTGAAACAATAATTTCCCTAACATCATTATCGCAGATAACGAATGTCGTGCCCAGGGTGAATCTCTGGGGAACGGGCCGGGCCAGGATGGGGTGTGTTTGTGTCGCTCGCGTCCCATTCTTTGCTCAGCTGTGACTTCATCGAACGCCACCCGAAAGGACCGTAATTGGTCTGTTTTGCTGCCGAACGTGGAAGGTGGTGGCGTGCTTTATACTGTTTGTTGGCCGTTGTTGATTCTTCATTTCTTTTTTTTTCTTCTTTTTTTTTGCTACTTATTGTCCCTTCGAGGGTGACCCATGGGGAAAACGGTCACAACCGACGGATAGCTGTCACCCAATTATGCTGCACGACGACATAAAATATGTTGCATGTCATTGGCGATAATGGTCACCGAAGAGAGGAAGCGGGGCTCACCGTCGTCGTCGTCGTCGTCATCAGCTGTGTCAACGGCCATTCATGGTTTCATTCACGCAATGGACTAACTGCCCGTGCATTTCAGTTATCCTTCAACCATGATCGCCTTCCCTGCCGTCAAAAGAAAGTGAAACAAACGCATCGTTATTTTACTTGGCTTGCTGCCAGGCGAAAACGATCAACCCGGAGCATTGACCAGCCTAATTATGGTTGAAAGGTGTCACAGAAGTAATGAAAAAACAAACCGACAGCCCATTAGCATGTCAAAACGCTTCCCAACTTCCACCAGCGTTGACGACATTGACGCTTAAAGCATACTCGAATGTCACCAATAACGCTGATGGTTGATCCATCTATTTCCTGTAAGTGATTGCAAAGGGCTTGACGAACGTTAAGGAGCAACATGTGATTGAGCAACACCACAGCAATGGATGATCCTTATAATTATTGTTGACACCGGCGCTCAATAATTTTGCTACCTACTCTCCCTACCGGATGAATAATAGAAACCCTCCATACGGTTGCCTTTGAACCCCATTCGGATTGTTGCCGCTTGAGTTGCAGTGGTGTTTCCGCAAGTCAACATCGGCCTATAAATAACTTAATTCAACTGCAACGATGTCGTCGAACATGCCAAGCTGGCGCTTGACGACATTGCGAAGGTCCAATCAGAGCACATCCTGCAATTGTTTGGTCCTTGGTCTGTGGCGTTATTGCCATTCCTTGAAGCTCGCCAAGTGTAATAAAAAGCGAAATGGAAGCGAAGACCTGAACCAGTCGGACAAATCGTGCCCCGTGTACAACCCAGCGCTACTGTCGCATGGAATTGCCGAACAAAAAATAAATAAAATGGTACAGCAAATCTCCGAAACACACGGCACCAAGCGAGCACAATAAAATGGTGCAACGGATGGGAGCGGATTTTTGTGTGGGCCCCCCCAAAAAAAAAAAGAAAAGGTGAATGGTGGTGGAAAACGCTGCCAGTCGTGATGCTGGTCGGTTAAACAGCTTCCCACCGGGGAACCGACCACTCCCACCACTGTCCACTCGGTGTGCAATCGAGCAACGACAATAACAACAGCAAAAAAAAATCCAGGGAACCGTTTGGCGCGAGGACAAACGACCGTTTCCCGGGGCACGTTCCGAGCAATTGCACCCGACTGCACCGCTCCAACCACTCGACAGGTCGGAAGATTTGCACAAACAAACACTCACACACACACACAATTCGTGCAATTCGGAGCTGCCTTTGCTGCATTGTGCACTGGAGTACAATGCACCCACCTGAAGTGCATGCTGCAATCCCACCGGCGAGGAACGGCGAGTCGTAAAAAGCATGAAGAATTACTCACCGAGCCGGTGCATTCGAATTTTCGAACCCCGACAAGGGGTTTGTGCATTGGACGAACGGGAAAATCGGTTCAAGGAAGCTGGTGGAAGCTAGCGAGAGGGTAGGGGCGTTTGTTTGAGCGGAATTATTTAATTCCAAGAAACGGCAGCTCCGGTCGGCTCGTAAAGTAAATTTAATCAATTCATGCTGTGCAATCAGGTGCGAGCAACATCCCTGGTGCAGATGGATGGCGTGGGTAGATCTGAAAATTTGGATTTTCTCTCGTTGCCGGTGTTCGTTTCGGAAAGTGGAATTTTTCCCCGAAACGGCTTATTTCGTAAGTACAGTGCAAGCAAATTTGTTGATAACTCTTGCTTGCAAAAGGATTTGCTTTAAAATAATAGGTAAACAATCCACAGACTGAGCTCCGCGCCTTATTAAACCATAACCACAAGAATTCCATTCACCTAAAAGAATTTGATGAAGATATTGGCATGTCGACAAATTTTGACTTTGCCTTGCTTATTCATCACAAACATTTGCTTTTCTACAATTTCTGATTGTAATTAATTACTGTTCCGGGGTTCATTATACCAGTTTTGGTTATTTCGATATCAAACTCGATTTCCGTTCATTTGCCATTAATTAAAACAATCAAGCACTTAAGATGTCGGTTAGCGCTCCGTACCATAATTTCCTATTCTAGGCAGGCCGGCAAAGCTTCGAGCAGGATCGTGGAACTGGGGCGCAAAGAGATGGTTTCTGATTAAAAATTAAATAGTCTGCTTGCAGCTGTTAATTAACGCCCGCACTCGAACGCACTATCTCTTGCTTCGGCGCCATAATTCTTTCATACCGCTGAAAGGGGATTACAATAACCGATGACTTTTCCGATTTCACTGCTTCGGCTTCACCATGACTTATGCAAACAATTCTAATGAGCGCAATGAGCCGCATCGTGAGCTGCTTGCTGCTATCGGCACCTAATTACTCGACGTCGGGATGCGCCATCGCCAACGCAGCTGGACCATGCCTTCCGTTCCGTTGCCACAGCTATGTACGCGGTGCACCTGCAAAGAGACTGCAGAAAAACATAAAACAGAAGCACCAAAGGCTTAGGTTACGCCGGAATTGAAAAAAAGAGAAAGCAAGGCCACAGCTCAACCAACAATGGACCCAGTGCACTGTTGACTTTTCTGCCGACGGACGCTCGTCCTTTGCAATTCTTCAGCGTTATCTTTCTGTGCCGCCTCCTTCGCCAGCCGTTGACCGTTCATTGACCGGCTGGAGTCGGGTTTTTACTCTCTTTTTGTTGCCGCATCCCGGCAGGGGGTCCTTCCGACAGTTCCTTTGTGTGGAACCAACCTCCAAGCGGCTCCAACCCAAACCGTTCCGAGCAGCCCTCGGCGAAGGATGGAAAAGTCAACAGCAAATGGCGGCGAGCAGGAACACAAAAAAAACCTGGAACGAATAAACCCTGTAGGTGGTTGACCCGGAGTGATCGGGAGTGGTAAATGTAGCAGGGCCGGATGGTTTTGGCGCAGTCCCTATTCCCAAAGGCCAGCGGCACTAATTAAATTAATGCCATAGGTAGGACTGAACTCGTGAACTTTCTTACTCCGTCGGGCCCGGGGTGGATGATTTGGGGAGGAACGGGGGACTAAGGAGTGGCTTTGTTGCCCCGTGGGAGGTAGAAACGTGCCACTCTGGCGTGACCAAAGGCCAGGGTTGTGCGCGTCCCAAGTAGTAACAAAGAGCAACGGGGTTAAAACACTGACTGGAGTGAAATATGCTTTAAAGAGACACACAAAAAAACTCCCTTCTATTAAACTATGGTAAGTGGGTTTTCTCAAAAGGACAGCTCTTAAAGTAGGACATTATTGAGTGTTTTCTCAATTTACGTTCACTTTTCTCGCGCTGCTCGATTGGTTTCGGGATTTGAAGTAACAAGAAAAGGGAAAATCTACCAACCCATCGTCTACATTTGCTCGAATGTCGATTCTAACTCTGAAGCCAATTTCTCATCCCTTCCAACCTTCTCCTTACTTCTCTTTTCTTCGTTTCAGAATGTGCGCTATGCTGCTCTCGGAAGTGGCCAGCTTTGCGGCCGCATTACTCTTCGCCGTTCATCCAATCCACACCGAAGCGGTAAGTTCACCTGCAACATGCATCATATAGACCATTTTGTTTCAAGTTGCACAGATAAAGTAAGGACTATAGCTACTTTCATAAACCGTTTAATCTTCATTTTTTTATGATTACTCAAAGGCAGTCTTTTAAGGATTGACTGTGAAGATTTATTATAGAAATAAAGGTTTTTGAATTTGGAACTTTATTCAGTTCTGTAACTAAAATATGATGGTACATGTGAAGGTGATGATGAGTCCCACCTCTTTCCCCTCTAAAGGTTTGAGAAGAACGGATTTATCTATTGATAGTACTTTCAAAAATCAACGTGCGCCATGGGGACAATTCTCTCCAGAATGCTCATATCTAGCTTCTCTCCTTGCTTAAAAAGTTCACCATCACTTTACTCAAGGAGGAACATCTCAGATCTTCGATCAGGTAACGAGGTTCCACTCTCAGGAATACAGAGTTCATATACGTACTCGTTAGCTAACGCTTGGAGTTACCATTGGTTAGTAATGTAATGTAACCCACAAGCATACTAATGCTATCGGTACTTTCGGTAGTCCGAAAAACAACTTCACCTCAATAGTACTACTTCAAAATAAATAAAAAGTAGGTGAACCAATGTTTAATAACCAAAGGAGAACGAATTGTAACCCAGGTCAAATTGCACAACACTTGACTGGGTTTTGAAGCTTCTTCACTCCTTTATGCTTGCCACTTCAGAATGCGTATTACGGCGAGAGAAATTTTACCCGAGCAAAGTTAAACACTCAATCCGCGGAAATCAACCTCATCCGACATGAGTGGAGGGAAATACAGCGACAGCAATATGAACCGGCGTTATAATGTACTCAATCTGTTAGGCTAAATCTAGCCGGGGAATAAAACCGCGCTGCACCCCGTACAGCGAAGTTGACCTAGAAAGTAAACGAAAATTTGCCACATTTAAGGATCAACCCCGAAACCCATCAGTATGCAAATGCACCACCACCGGCACTCTCTTCTCAGAGGGCGGCGAGACAAGAAAAGATCCGCGCAGCCGGGTAGCCAGTTTCAAATTCGTTCCAATTTAAAACTTTTTATCTGGCGTCCAGCGCACCAGAGACCTGCCGGGGTTTCGCGACTTCGCCTTCGCTCGGCCCGGGATGGAGGTTTTTGTTTAAACGCGTTTAGTTTCTGTGTTGGTTTTCTATTCCCGCACGGGCCACCGTTGCGTCTCGTCGGATGACGTTCGTATGGCTGTGAGGAGCAAAGTTTTACCCATAATCAGCTCCAGTTTGGGGCCAGTTTTTCCAACGACTTATCCGGGGGATGGGTCCCGTTCCCTGACGGGGCGGAAATCGTGCACGAGGATAATGGGAGCGAATGGTTGTGCGACAAAAAAAAAGCTAAAGACGGTGGCAGAGGAGGTTGTGGAGCAGTAGAAAGCGGAGAAAAGCCATGAGCAAATCCTGAAGCAGACCACAACATCGGGCCACAATCGCTTATCGCTTTGCATACACGGTGCGACTACTGCACGAGATAATCTGCGGAGAAGGAAAATTGTTCCATTTCCTCGAACGATCATTTCATCGCAGAATCATCGTGCCGTTCGTTCGCAGAACGGGCTCAAGCCCGGAGAAATTCTCCGCTCCGGGGAGCAAGGATGACATTGCATGGTGTCCGTCGGCTAGTTGTGGAAGGTCGGCGAGGCACTTTTCCAAGACGGCTTGTGGAAATTTTCAAGCTGTTTGTTTGTATTGGAACGGTGAATTTGTGGTTGGAGCTAAGCTTTTTATTTTTTTTTGTACCATTCCGTTCTCAAGCTCTTTTTTCACTCCTTTCTGCCTCGTGGCGAGGAAGTCCAAATGATGATCCTTGTGGCCTCGGTATCTTCCAGCATCGGATGGCCAGTTCCGTTAGACCAACCGTTCGAGACAAGGCACTGCAACCTCTGCAAATCGGCCGTAATTGAGTCAACCGCTCGGCCGGGGCCGGTCCACGCGCCGAGCAAGGGGCGGCAGTTTTAGTAGATTATATTAGAACGTGAAAGTGGAAAAACTAGATTCGGAGAGCAACGAGGTGAGTGTGTATTCATGCATTCATGTGGATCCACACGCATTCGTGACTTAAAATATTCTTCACCAGCCTCGAATGGCTCATTGTGGATGCCGGCCGTAAAACGATTAAATTAATTGAATAAGTTATCTACGACACACTCGCCGAGCTATGCCGTAAACGAGAAGAGCATTCTGAGAAAGTGATTTTTAACAGCACACCGCATTATGATAGATGAACGTTACGAGGAGGAACGGAATAATGCGTGACCTTTGCAGACATTTATTGTTGTAGCTGAACAATATTGCTTCTCGGAAAATCATATATTGAATATTGAATATTCATAAGGGGTTTTCCCATGCAAAATTGAACACATCAAACGATGAAAAATCTACAAATTATTTCACAAACGCTAAATAATATTTATCGGTTTCGCTTCGTGGAAATGTCATTTAATAAATGTGTGATGTAGTGCTTTTTTTCACGTGTCATTTAGAACAATGATGAAATCTAGCACACTCTTAAACACCAAATTGATGCTTCTATGTAATCGCTACAATCCTCTTCGACCTTTGTTTTGTTTTTAGCGGAAGGAAATAAAACCTTTTCCTTTCGCTTGTTTCTTTCGTCGTTTGTAAGTTGACCTCTCGTTAAGAACGCAAAAGCCCACCGATGGGGACAAAAAACCATTACACACGAGAGGAAAAAATCAACCCAAAGACAAAGGGCAACGCGTTCCGCTGCGAAAGTTTTCAGCTGCTGTAGCGAGCGAGCGAGGAAAAACAACGACTTACAATGTGAGGTTTCGCTTGCCAAACCGTTTCGACAAAAACAAAAAAAAAGGAAAGAGAAAACACGAACACGGCTGTGTTTTCTCCGAGCTAACGCGCTTTTCATTCCCCATGCGCCGAAGGATTGCAGAAAGGGAATGTTTTATGGTATTAATAAATGAAATTTAATAACACTAAACGACATCCGGACGAGGCCTCGAGAGGTTCCCGCAATGCCCGGCGGTTACAATCGAATACCCTCGAACACGCCGACACGCCCACAAACACAGCCGTATATATCGCCGTGCCGTTTGGTCGGGTGAGAAAGTAGACAGCTTGGGCTGTGGGTGGCGAAACACTCGCGCACACAAAAAAGCGGCTCGCTCGCAGCTTTTGGGTGGATGGCCATGCCATGGGACGCGAAAGGATAGAATAAAAACCAACGATCAGCCACGGCTAAACCAATTCAGGAATCACGGGGCTCGCCGAAAGCGACCGATGGGGCGGACGGGCGCCAGTGTACGTCTGTGTGCAGACTGCATTGCGTTACAGTGTGCTGCGGGGGAATCCATTTTTTCCAACCCTGCGGCCCCGTCTGTCCAATTTTCCACTCAACCCATTTTTCTCCCGGTATGTTAGTCTTCTTTTGTTTCTTTCCAATGAACCGAGCTTGTACTGAATGTGCAACAAATTAAACAACCACTCGGCCCAAGCTCACACATGCACACCCTCAAACCGAAGCCTCCCTCTTTATCCTGGTGGCGTGCATATTTTTTTATTTATTTTCGCAACAACATCCACGTTCCGGATACGATGTTGCGAAGGACCGGTTGGAGAAAGAGTGTAGCAAAATGGACAGAAATTTTTCGTATTTGCACAACGGCGGGAACGGAGTATAAACTTATTAGGGGGAAAAAATTAAATCTGCAAAAAGCCAACAAATTCCGCACTCCGTAGCACGAAAGCTGACGCCAAATGCACCTCTTCTGCTGCCGTTTCTCATGGCCATTGGTGGTGGTGGTGTGCGTACAAAAGCAAACACAAACAAACCCATACAAAAGCTGAACAACAACAACTACAAAAAAAAAACCACCACAACGTGAGTGAAAAAACGTGCGAAAGTGGAAAATTACACACTGAAACACTTTCCTTCCACGCTGCCGCCTTTTCGAAATAAAATCCCTCCGCTCGCCGGCTCTATTTGCTGCACTCAGTGCAGATTATCCAGGGCACCGGGTTTTCCCTCCCGTTCCACAAAAGAGGTGGTGTTTTGTTGTAACTTCGCTGTTCAAAATCCGGCACGAGGTGGCCTCGCATTTGGTTACATGCTTGTGTGGTGCATTTTCCGGGAGAAGCAAAAAAAACGGGATTTGGCTCATGCGAGGCGCAATATTCGTGGATCGTGGATCGTGGATTCGAGGCGCACGTTCTTCTTGGTAAAAAATGGCTAGGAAGATGATAGTATGTAGGAAACGGTGAAAAAAGTATCATCCTCAGTGTGACGATGGAAACTAATTTAGAAGGATTTTTTCCCTGTCGCTTGTCCTTAATGCCACCATTATTTAAACAATGTTCAACGATTTTTAAATCCACTGTTTTGCTCCATGATATTTTCTTAACTATTGAGATCTTATTGAAAACGAAAAATGCTTTCGAGCCCCACATTCTGAGTTCAATTTGTTTCTGCATTAAATTTCCTTGATTATGTTAATATCCTGAAGAAAAAGTACAGGTGATATGTCTTGATCATGCCATACAATTGATTAGATGATTAATATAAAAAACGTATTGATGCTTTTTATTTTAAATTTTATTAGTTTTGTGTTCTACATCATCATTGAAAACTTTCGCCTGCACTGTGTTTGGCTTCCGATTTTCCTGACTACTACTACCTGAAAGCCCTGCCGTTACACGTTATTAATTAAGTGGCTTCGCCTAGTCGAGAAAGCCGGTCAACGGAAACACAATCTCAAATTTGCGTACGCATATTGAATTGAATGTTTTCGATTTGGGTTGAATTTCGGTCGGGTGGGAGGGGTGGCTTTGAAATACAATCTTTCACCGAACGAGCGATCCACATTTGCGAACACTCAATTACTGCGGGAGGCAAAACAATTTTCCCCAAACAACCGTCGGCCACCGTCGAGACAATCAATGTGTTCCCTTCCTATCGATCCCGTTGCGATCTCGCAATTAAGGGCCTCCTCGCCGAACGCAAATCGAATTCGCTGCCCCGGCCACAGGGTGCCAGCACGCCCTCATCCTCCAAGAAGCGACGGACTGCGGGTGCGCGAGGGAAAACAATAAACTCAGCCCAGGATCCTGTTGCCAACCTGTCGCAGCCCTCGCACGCGCGCCCGGGTGAAATTGGCTGAAATTGCACCGATTGTCGTATTATCTTACTGCACTTAATTAGCTTCAGCATGCAGGCAACTCGGTGGAGTGGGAAATATGCGATCCGTCCCGAGAATATCGGCACTGCACGGGGCTACAATTGCTCGTGCCCGGCATGGAATGGCCTCGGTATGCTTAAGGTCGCACTGGTATGTCTGCCGTGGAATCTCGTAACCTACCAATTAAATTTTAATTCGATTGGCAACGCAAATTACGTTTCCACGGCATCCTGCTTCCGACGGTGAAACTCCACCCCAAACAGACGCGGGGGGATTAAGCCCGAACTGACAGAGCGCTCAATCGTGGCGATGTCGGAAAGATCATCCCGAAAAGTGCTTCTTCAATTCCGTTCCGGGAGTAATATTAAGCAAATCTGTAAATACTCACCGATCGAGCATAGTGAAAAGAGATAGAACGCAAAAATCGATCGTGCGATCGGGAAAAACGTTGAAAGCCCGAACTATCAGCATGGCACTACACGGACGGCAGGGAAAATGGAACCGCTCGGTACTCGATCGTATTATGGCAATAATTGAATTTGAAATTGAACAAACCACAATCCGATAGTTGAGCTGCCGGCAAACAACCCCGGTTTCCGGGCTTCCATAGTAAATATCTTCACATATCGTGCACACGGGTGTGTGTGTGTGACAGTTCCCATTCTACCGATCAAACCTTTCCACTCACAGCAAGAAACTACCTTTGCGGGAAGGAGAAGGAAACGAACATCGAAGATTCACGTCTAAAACAGAAAGGTACTCCGCGCTCTCGGGGCTTCGTGTTAACCCTTTCCCGAGCCCGATAAATGAGGAAAACCTGATTCCAATTTTGGATAAATCTTTCCGACGTTCGTTTTCGCTGCCATGCGCAAATCAGGGAAATCCCACCAGCGAGCTTTAAGCTTCATTTCGCCAAAGGGCTTCTCGATCGTTTTCTTTTGTTTTCATTCCCGCCACAGGATGCGTTTGGTGGGGAGATAAAGTGAACGCCGCACGCCAAGGGCTGCGGTGCTAAGGTTTGAACTTCGTCCGAGAAAAAAAAAGAGGTGTTGATTGAGTTTTTAATTGCTTCCAACGACTACACTTTACCGCGCCCGCGAAGCATAGAGCGCGGAAGTTCCACGCCACCCGGCGGAAGTTTTCTCTGCGGTTGTCCATTCTGTCGGTTGCGAGCTCGTTGGCGGACTGCGTGGTGGTATTTGAGATGGTGGTGGGGGTTTTGTGGTGGAAAAAATCGCCTTGGCAGAAAAAGCCAATCTTTGGTTGATTAGGACGGCTGAGGGCGTTAGCATTTTGAGCTTATTTCTATTGCATGGTTTTTTTTGGGAAATTCGTGTTTGAAACATATCTTTTATCTTATGCTAAAATAGTTATTCTTATTGCTGCTTGATAAATCTTTTTTGAATAAAGACTTTATACGAACTGTCACTTTATGGACGTCCGTTTATCTAAATACTTTATCTGGAGTTATGTTATTGATTGACGCCAGAATCAATTCATTTCCTCGGGACTTGGCTTATTGACTCCGATGGGATCAACTGGCATTATCCCGTCAACCGACCGTCCCTGCCGACTTCAATCATCCTGCTGCAGTGGTGCGCTATCTCCTCCCTGTACCATTCCAGTCCACGACAAACGACCTCAGCAGTACTCTGAAAATGTTGCTGCAGCTGCTTCTCCTGCACTGGTCGAGATAGCAAACATCGAGAGCAAAACAATCGATGTACGTTTGACGTACGTACCAAATGGTGCCAGACGCCACCGGGCGTCTCCATGTGCGAACCGAAAGCCACCAGGCGCCTCCATGTGGTGCATCAAAAATGTTACGGTTTCGTTTTCGCTCCATCACTCTCAACACCAAGCTCGTTGCTTCCTTGCTGCTGAGATAGATAATTTCTGCTGCCGTTAGCGACCATGGTTTGCCCACCCCGGAGCCAGACGGTTTACGGAGGGCTCGGTTTTGAAATAATAACAACGTAAATAGGTAATAAATCTTGATTAATGATATTGGATTATTTTCCACCGTCCGGCGACTGGGTAGTACTTATTACACACCACCGCCTCGCCGTAGTGTTTGTGAAGTCATCCACCAAAATCCCCGTATCAGAAAGAAACGTTGGAACCTCCAGCGGGTGAGAAGCCTCTTATCCAACTTTCCCTGCATTGCCCAGTAGTGTGGTTCGGTCGGTAAACATAGAGGATTTCTGATTGGAGGCTTTCCGAGCATTATTTCACCAAGGCTTAGAATGTACTGAGTTGATGAAATCCTTAGCACCGAAAGATTAGCAAAATGTGCATTTTTTTAGATAAGTCTTACCGAACCCTAGACAAATTTTGAACTCGATGGAAAAAAAAAATGAATTCAATAAAAAACTTTTCTGTATAGCAGCTATTTTTCTATTTGGATAGTATAAAAAATGCTCTAACCAGGTTTTCGTTTGGTTACTTGAATCCTACTCCTCTTAAATATGTTTAGCTTGAATAGACGAAACTCTAGTACAGAACGTACAAGTTTTCCGCATGTTCTGTGGCACCGGACGAGAACATTCGCTTCCGAATTACACTGGGGCGTCACAGTGCATTTGGTTGCAATCACTGGATAATTCACAGGGCCCGCCGAAAACTTCTGACCAATCCAACGACCTGCCAATACGGCCAACGCAGACGCATGCATCGAACAATTTACTCAAGAGTCGCCGGGTCATCAATTCCAACCGGCGAGTGTGTGCTTAAACGCGGACGACAAAATGTGTGGTTCCACCGGAAGTCCCATGGATCGCATTCCCTATTCCCGTGCGCGATCACCGGCGTCAACATCATCGGGCCCGGAAAACACAAAGACACACGGAACGGACAAAGCGGGTTACATTTTTCATCCCATCAACCGTCCACCAGATCGTTCAGTAGATCCCGGCGCCGTTATATCCGACACGGGATGACTCTAGCTGCACTCCCTATCGTCGCTTTCGCAGTGTCTGACAAATGTACCCAGCACTAATCACACTATGAGTTATGTTGGTACGTTTCCACAGCCATCCGATGGCCTTCGTGTGTGCCCGTGAAACAGGGAGATTGATGATGTGGAAAAATCCTGGGCCTGCCTTTCCCGAATGGAAAGGATAGCAATTTATTGCACCCTTGTGCCGGGAACTCTTCTCCTGCCCAAGAACTCAACAGCCATAACTTCTGGGCAAACCAAAAAAAAAAAAAAAAACTGCTGATGATGATATCGGATTCAGCTTCCACCGAACCGCGTTGCATGCAAGTTGTGGAGTTATTTCCTAAACTAATTGCCGACACCGGCGGTGTGGTTTGGGTTGGCTCGGTTCTGAAAAGTTTCTCCTATCTCTCGCCGTTCGGAAACCCGTTAATGGAATCGAAATAATCATGCAAGGCAGCATAATTTAAATCATCTTTAGGTACACCCACGCGGTGCTGCTACACAGAGGAATTGTTTCCTGCCACAAACATGCCCGAAAGGCAAAGTTTTCCCATGTGTTGCAATCAGTTATGCTCAGCAAACGCTTTTCAGTTGGGAAAACGAATGCTATTGCAGATACTTCAAAAGTATTTAAAATAGCTCTGGGAACAGATTGAAAAGTGAATTTATGCATTCAATCTTTCTGTATTAAGAAAAAAAAAACACATACACTTTTTTCCCTTTTGACAACGTGAAAAATTGCTAAGCTTTGATAGCATCGAACTAAACTTTCCTCTAGTTTCATGGGTTACAAAAGAATCCTTGGGAAAACGATAACAATTTCTGTGAGAAATTGAATCATAAAGTTACCCAAAATAAACTTCCATAACACTATCGTAATTGGCATAAGTAATAGAAGTCCCCCAACGAAGACGTCATCAATTGCCTTTTGATTTTCCGGTTATGAATTAAATTTTCCAATTACACGTTCCATCGATCACACGTGGCAGATAGGTGGTTTGCTTGGATGTACTTCTCATTTCAAGGCGGAAATGAAGCAACTTTTCTCGTAAGCATAATTAACACAAAAAGCAACGTCGTTCTTTGACGATTCATGAATGCGGGATTCTTCACAAAGTTTACACCTTTACAATGTTTTCGTTACTTTATTGTAATCTATAAATGCTCATAGATCTGTGAAACCATCACGCTCGCATGATCAAAGTGAGACCAGCAAGTACTGCAGACACATGCGAACTCCTCTTCACGGACAGACTGCTGGTTCTAGGAATGAAACAGTTAAATTTCGTTTCTAAAGGTGTTTTCAAAGCGTTCTTATGAAAAATTGTCAATTAAAACTAGCGATTGTAATTTGAAGCCGGTAGCGCTTTTTCAGCATGTGTTAAAAAGAACGAAAACGATGCCCAAGTATCGCATCGGTTTCATTACCTGCAAAATGAATGTGTGTCCTAGGAGTTGTACAACGTGTTTCGTAAGCGGATCATTCTAAGCTAATTGAAGTACCGCTGCACTGCACTGAGTCCAAGAAGGAGCTCGGGATGTCGTTGCTTCATGCATATCGAATGCTAGATTCCTGAAAATCCCACCTCGAGTAGGAGCAGAAAATGCGCATCCCTGCTTGCCTGAGATGCGACTGACTTTGTCTCCTCAAAGCAAATCGAGAAGGCGACAACAGAAATCTTGTTAACAAGTTTCTGTAGAATTAAATGGGTTTTAAGAATCGCTTCCATTCTGATGTTCCCGATTTCTTTGCCAACCTCCGAGGGGACAAAGGGAAGAAAATTTGAGCTGGCACGCCAATCTGATGACGATGATTGGTTGCTTTCGTAATTGGACGCTTAACCTTCCTAGGGATTATGGGTTAGATCAGAGGCAGCATTTCTGTTGATTGCTGCCGGAAGTAAAATGGGAAATAAACCATTTTCACCGAATAAAAGTGAACAGAATATTTGAATTCATTCAGCTTTTGGTTTAAGATAAATGATCTGCAATGTATCTACCATTTATGTTTATCTTCAGCAGTATTGTTTTGCAAAGAAAATTTAAAAATTTCCACTGTTAGTATCACTTTTTAGCTTCTCCATCTCATCGTCAATTTGTCTGAATCTTCTTTTACGTATTTTCATTAAACGTGGAACCCATCCAAATAGACCACTTATAGGTTTGTCTTTCTTCCACTCAGCTCATACTTTTCTCTTTCAAGTTTTTCCATGCTTGTCCATCGGTTGCCTCTCAGCGCAGATGTCATACTTTTCGTCGACCCACTTCTCGCCTTCGTGCACATTTCAATAAAAATAATTTTCCACCATTATCGTACCGTGTGCCTAACTTCGCTACCATTTTTCTCGCCTTTTTTCCCATTTCCAGGTGACCGGAGTGGTCGGACGCGCGGAAACGCTGTCGTCGGTATTTTTCCTGGCAGCATTCATATTTTACACCAAAGCGACCAGGCGGAAAAAATCCACAGGTATGTATCCTCGTAGCCGATTTCCTCCTTCCTCCTGGAAACCCCCGGGCTGAGAGCGCTGTCCGGGACCGGTTGCAGGCATTACCCGGGGACGGGGTATCTGGCGTAGCCCGCTCGGACGGTGTAATGTTGCACAAACAGGTGTAATCACCTTCGGGGGCACGAGAGTGTAGGAGATGGGAGCGCGCGAAAAGATGTCGGATTGCACGGTGGCGGACTGGGAAAATGTATTTGTTTTCCCCAGCCTTCCCCGGGAAGCCACCGGGAGCAAAACACCGGTGGACAGTAACGTGATGAATGGTTCGCTGCATCAAGGGGGATGTGAAAAACTAGTATCGCGTGAAAAACAACAGCGTTTCGTCGCGCGTCCTTCGGGCGAAAACCGTGATAACAGTACGATGGCACGAGTCAGAAAAAAAAGAATAGAAAAGTACACAATTAGATGCAATATCGGTTTAGCGGAGTTCCGCAGGTGCGAATATTTGTTTAAGCAATTTAATGGTCGCGAATAATTTCTTCCGAGCTTTGTACCTCATAGCAAGAGCCACTCCTAATTTTACCATTCATGTTTGAACTGTAGTTTATTTTATGTTATGTTTCTATAACTTGAACAATATTTTTGACATTATGAAATTAAAATGTACGAAATGTGGTTCGGTACATGAAACTCTATCAATTCTAAAAATTTGGTGGAGTTTCATGTAACCGTTAGTTCTTTTGCTTCATCTTTTTGGCAGCTGAAATTTAATTACTAAAAAGTTTGCCATACATTTCGCTGCTGGTGAACTTATATTTGCAAACCCACACAGGGACGGACGTCACCAGCATAATACGTTTCGCTAATGCAATTCGCATCGCCGAGCGCCATCGTGTGCCGCATTGAAATGCACTCAAAATGGCACCTAATATGAAATCAATCAATTTAGGGCCCAGCCCAGCCCGGACAGAGAGGCCTGCATGAGGGCGGAAGACGGAACGGCAAAGAGCTGCTTCCCAGAGTCACACTTGATCCAATTTCCAAAAACCTCCCGCTTCATCGCGCGCGCGATGGAAAGGAAGGGAGGATTAAATGATGGCTGACTTTTACCTAACCTGCATGCTCGACTCGAGTTGCCGCTCGATCCGTTGCTGCTTGCGAATGGTATGCGAGAACGCGGGTCCACGTTTCTGCAGCTGCAGCACCATTCCCCGAAACACCTTCGCCCTCATCGGCGATATCCCACCGTCAATTTGCTGATTTTACAAGCAGCCCAGCAAAATGTGATTAATTATTGAAAATCCGCTCCCTAATGATTTGCTATTCATCGGCCAAATGCATGGCAGCTCGCTTAACGGAAGCTCGATGCTGCTGGGCTTGCGCTACGGAGCTGCTGGTCGGACGGATTTTATCCCATCCCTCCAATTTTCTGTTTTCTTTTTGGCCACATTTGTGAACCTCCAACGTGAATGCACCTGCCAGTGGCTCGGGAATCAGTGGATTCGCTATCGACGGTGCTTTCTCCGTTGTTTTGCAGCGCCCAAGGGAGAAGCACTCACTTTTCCATTTGGGACGTTGAGGGTGAAAAAGAGCAACACAGTCGATGCTGGTCGACGTTGCTCAATTTTGGAAGGCTTTTTCCTGCTTCTGCTGTCGGCACCGATGGATGGAGTGCGCAATGGGCTGCTAATGTAGAAAATATTTCACCGGCCTTGCGCAGCAACGAACGGAAATCGCAAGGGAGTTTTTCAAAAAGTTTTCATTTTTTTATTGGTTTAAATCCCCGCCATGATTTACTTGGTTTTTAAACATACATAGCATTATAAAAAAACACAACCATAGTGTTTAAAAAAGTTCTTGATAAAACATTGAAATTATCTTAGTCTTCCTTTCATCAACACCATGTTTGAAAGGAAAACAAAAACCGGTTTGAAAAGCTCCATCCCAGAAGCAAGGTTACACAAACACTTCTCGATGGCGATTCACTCTTGCATGTCGGGATTAAAAGTGTGTTACCCTGTGCATCAATCGTATCCACCCTTACACCGGACGATGGTGGCTTTGCTACGGTATGCAGCAACCCGGCACGGTTGCCAAACTCGCAGCGTGGATTTCCGGTGGTGTTAAAAATGACCGTCATTTGCTAGGTGGACCCCATTTCGCACTTCTAAAAAAAAGGCCAACGGGAAGCAAAAGCGCAGGACTTATCCATTATACGCCTTTCGGTTGTCGTCGCCGTTTTTGCAGTAGGCTTCGAGAGCGCACCATTTTTTTTATTTTTTCACCAAACTCTCAGCATCAATACACTTTGCGACTGAAATGTTGTTTCTCCCAAAGGAGAAAGGGTTGTTGTTTTTTTTTGCTCGTGTGTTTTCTTGGTTTTTTGACACGAAAATGCAATGAACCCGATTTATTTTCGCAGGCAACTGTGTGGCGAAAAACTAACGTCGGTCGGGGGAAAAAAAAAAAAACACACACTGCCCACCAAAAGATCCGTTTGGACTCTTTTGTGCGCAGCCCCGTTACCGGTGAGCGGTGGTGGAAAATGTTAAAATTCCTTTCACACCGATGAAATTACAACATTTATCAAGTAAATTACTTGACGGCACCTTTCACGCCATCGGGCATGCTCGTGGTTTGCGAGCTGCTGCTTTATGGAAACAGCGAAAGTTTCCTTTGCCTTTTCCTCCCTTTTCCCGCTGGAAACTGTTTCTTTTCTGCCGGTCGCTGCAGAAAAGCCGCTGCAGATTGCGGAGGGGGTCATTAGAGCCGAAGCGCATTGGTGCTGAGGGGGAAAAGTTTCTCTTTCGGAATTGCAAGCAATTCGCGCGTTTGAGCGAAAGATTTACTTTTTCTTTCGAGCGTTCGACTTCCGCACTTCGGAGTGTCGGGAAGAAATGTTTGGCAGCTATCCGGGCCAGCGTTTTTCCGCTGGCGGAAGTAATGAAAAGTGCATCGCACCAGCTCCTGGTGCTCTAAAATGTTTGACCGTTTCGTGGTGCTTAATAGAAAAAGTACTTACTGGTAAAAAGAAACCTTTTCAATATTATTGTCGAGCTGCATAAACTTCAATCTCTACAATGAAGAAAACGAATCAACAAAGCAAGAATCTAATTCTACATGCTTTCTTCTCCACCAGCAGAATGCAAAGTCGGTTCAGAACTCCAGCTTGCCGGAGCTAATCACGCGCCATTTGTACAGCCATTTGCATCGCATGTGCATTTCCGGGAAAAATCAACACCAGACCACCATCAACGATCGATGGCACTAACGCTTTTCCCTCGCAAGCACTTGTCATCCATCAATTTGTCCTAGAGCGTTTCGTGCACACTCGCGTGTTTACCCGTAAAGTGTTGGTGTGCCTTGTGTGCTTTGCCAATCGAAAACATACACTTTTCGAAGGCACTCGCTGCCGGAAGCAGCGCAAAAAGCACCCGCACATGCAAATCAACCGTAGTGCAACGCAAGATTTTCTTGTCAAACTAGATCCCTCGAAAACGGCTGCCCAAGAAATGCATAGCGTTCGTACAGTTCGGCTCGAGCATCCTTGAAGCTTTCCAAGTGATCTGTTTCCCTTTCCATACCTTTTTTTCCGTGAGCAGCCTGTATCGTTTGGCTTTGCGGTACATCTGGGCTGGGCTACACCGAACGGCAACCGAACGTTCAAAGTGGCTTCCCACACAAGGAACTTCACTAATCAAACATACTCGCTTTCGGAAATGCTGGAAATGTTTGCCACTGACGTACTCCCAAGAGCAAGAACTCGGGAAACACAGGTAAAGAGAAAAACAATCTTTTTTTCCTGGAAAACGAAATGGAAAATGAAATGGATGAAATTTTAGTTCGACAAATTCTATTAAATTATAAAGGCGATGAGACGGAGAATATATACCGCAGTATGTTAATACCTTTACCTCGCATGCCTATGCCTCCTATCCTATGTAAAGGATTTAGCTATGCCTTCTTCAGTTCGATTGAACTATATAAATTTTACTGCATCCAAAACCAGCAACCCTAAAGGGAAACGCGAATAGTTTATGAGATGGCACGGAAAATATCCTTCTGGAAAAGAAGCAACAAACATTAAAAATAAAGTCCTCTCCCACTCTCTCACTCAATACCGTGTTCTCCTCCTGGCCAACGCCTTCTGTGGAAAAGATCGTCCCTCTGCAGCGACTCTGCACAGCCCTTACTGACAGTCTTGTATCGAACGCTCGCCAACATTGGACGCCGGAGGGCGTGATTTATTTACGACAGGCTTTTGGCAAAGTGAATTTTTCCAGCAAATCAGCTTACTGCACTGAAAAGAAGAGGACGACGGTGGGAGGTTACTCGGATGCCGGGAAACCAGAGCGCGGGTGATCATGGATGAGTAATTGAATATTTTTACCAACTTCGGCCAACGGAAGCGAAATTGCATCGATGATCGAAATTGAAGAGAAAGAGAAAAAAAAACGAGCGATTGAAGTTCGAGGAAGACCCGCAGTAATACATCGACAGAATGTCTAAGAGAATGAATGAATGGTAAAAACCACAACAGGGAATATGCCAACAAGGACATATTCTGGAAGAAGAAAAAAAGCAGCAACGTTCTCCATGTCAGTAACGTTACATAAAGTGCTGAAACGCAGCTGCGCGTGTTTTTCTTCCTCGTGATCTCAGATCCCTCCTGTATACATGCTTGAAGCACCAGGACTGCCAGTTTTTCTGTCTCCATTAATTTTACGACACCCCCTTTCCGACAGCATGAATCCATATCGCCTTTCCAATTCCGAGCAAATGTTGCGCTGGCGGAAAGGAGCAAAATTAGAGAGAAACAGTTTTTCTTTCAGAGCCCACGAGCACGTTCCATTGCGTTCGGATGTTTATGAGTTTAATTTTCTGCATTTTTGTTAAATTTGGCGCAGCTAAATAGTGATGCCGCCTGCCGGTGGCGTTTGATGCGCCCTTCGTGTGCTCGTCTGCGTTTGCTTTTGATGCACTTTTCTTGCCTGGCGAACGGGGTGAACTTTCGTCGATCCAGATTGTATGGTTGCGTTGTGTTCCGCGTTTTTTGTATCCTGTAGACGCTTCTATCTGTTGTCGTGGCTGTTTCATTTTTCTTTTCGCTTACCATATTTGGCCAGGGAAAGTTATGGTAAAGAAGAAGGGCTGAAAGTAGAGCCTTGAAACATGGTAATGTAAAACTTTTAGAAGAAAAGTTAAGAGCACAGCTTGTTGGTGTGTTCTATTTTTTTTAATAAAGCAAAACGAAAAGTTTTTTATTTATTTGTAGAAGTGTTGTTCATTGCAGAAAAACAACGAAAATGTGGCTGATTGTTGAATCTAGGTCAGTTGCAGCTAACCTGAAACATGGTATTCTGTGGTACGACGGCAAAACTCAACTATCTGATGACACCAATCGTTTCCGGATGGGCAGCTCCATTCGCTTCTGCACTGACCATCATTGAAGTCAGAATTGTAACCAACGACGCCTGCCTGTTGTTGCAACGCTACAGCTACGATGCAGCTACGCAGAAGTGCACTTAGTGAGAGCACTTAAAACCGCTGCGAAATTGCTTCCGTAGTGCGGACAGGATGAAGTTAACGACAAGATACATGACCAAAACCAAGGCGTCAGCCATCCTGGCAAGCACTAGTAACAGGCCAAACCAGAATCGACATGGATAACAAGATTGTTGTAACAAGCGATACATATTGGCCGCTTCGTTAGCGTCTCCATTTCAGGGAGGGCTACGCCATCTCGACTCACGAAGCGTAGTAGGACATGCTGCTACGATGCTTTTTAGCTTCCACATCATTGACTAACGTGTTTGAATTAAATTCATTTATCAACTTTGGAAGAGTTGATGGCATCCGTAAACACAAAAACCCTGCACACACAGCCGTGCTGCTTGTAAAGGAATGCATAGAATCTGCTTATTCGACAGCATACCACTCCTCTATCAAACGTTTCTGACCAGGGAAAAATCAGGTCACCAGGCGGCCACTCGTTATTCCGTCGACGTCCAACCGGAGTGCTGCAGTGTGCCATCAACACATCGTAATAGTCACATTTGTCTGTGGTTTGTTGTTATGCTTTCGCTGCCCTTTGCCTGGATGAATTCATCTCTTCTTTTTTCCTCTATCAACCCGGTTCAAGTCTGTACACCCAGACATCGGTTTTATTGAGCTTATTCGGAGTGCTTCTGTTTAACCTGGGAGATTTTTTTCTATTCCCCTTTTTTATTTTTTATTTGCACTCCGATAAGTTTCCTTTTGCAAACCATGCACTTCTCCTTTGAGACGAGCAAGGTTTTACCCGTTTTATAATATCTGTCCTGTCGGCTTTTCTCTTTTTTTTTTCTGCGCCAAAGAGGACCATCATTATTGCAGAGGTGCTTCCAGAGCTCACTTTTCTCTCTGCCCTGAGGGCCGTGAAAGTTGGAACATTGTTTTTTTTTTGGTTTTGTTCTGTCGTCAATGGACAATGGCTTACACCATCGTTGCTTCGTTAGCTTGAGCTGTCTCCAAAAACTGCATTTACGGATTTTCTATCCGTCTTAGCTGCAGGGCTCGGTAAAGTATCAGTGCAACGTTTAGGTTCAGTTGCTACCGGTTCGAGCACGAAAGTCTCTTCTTCAAACATGTCGTCGTTGCTCGAGAAAAAAATGAAATTCAGTTAGTATACCGTCTAGATATGATGCATCGAAACTCTACACGTTTAATGATGACTTTTTGTAATTTAAAATGTTGTCGAAACATTCAAAGAAACTAAGAATCGAAATATTCCCGTTTTGAAAGAACCGATTTCAAATGCTTCACCATCTCCCAATGTTCATGTTCACTTCCTTCTGTTTCGCTCAAAAACAACCGGACGTTGATGGACGGCTCAGGATCAATTCGACTGGTTTCGTTACACCCGAATTGCAAGAAAAGCACACCGTTGCTGGCTGCTGGCGTTCGGAAAACCATTACTTATCTTACGGCGAAAGAAAACGAAAAGCTTTCTTTCCTGCTGCATTGTTACCTTCCACTCCCTTCCGATCTTTTCGTTTTCTTCCGTTGCTTTATCTTTGGCCGCGGAAAAAACGGATTTTTCTTGGCAGGTTCCCGGCTTTCTATTCTCTACTGTTTCCGCCTGCTGTGCAATCCGGCGGTGCTCAAAATGATTGAAGCGCATCAATCTGAAGCGATGACGTGGAAAAGACTCTCACATTGGCGCCATTATTTTGCGCAGCGGAACCGTAATCCTCCACTTTGGATCCATTCAACTTCAACTGCAACTTCTTTGTGTTGTGCAGATCGATCACAGTAAAACGTTCCAAAGGTTTAAAAAAAAAATATCGAAGATGGAAAACGCTTCGCAAAAAGAATCCGTAATTGCGCAAATCGTGTGATGAAATTACATATGACATAATTTTAGTCAATGCCTGCCGTGAGCTCTGGTTCGAGGCATGAAACATCCACCATTATAGTGTCCCACACCACAATATTGTTGGTTTATCTCATTTGGTAATTTAATGCAACTTTAATAGACGCAAATTTCACTCGTATCAAATTACTAACCACCCTAGCTTGTCTAGTCCCTCTGCGTTGCTCGTTTCATAATTAGCAGCAGCATAATTGGGCCGTTATTTTTATTCCTCCTTTAATTGGCGACCATCAAACAAACGAATAACCTGCAAAAAAATGGGTTGTTGTACCCTCGAAATGAGTTGCTTCCCAGGGTATCCAAAACTGACGGAAAAGGTTCGGTCGCTGCTTTTTTGCATTGAATGTGTCAGCCTTTGTTGCCGGGGGAAATATTTTTCTGCTTTCTTTTTTTTTTTATTGAAAACCTACTTTTTTTGTTGAAAAGCACGGATGACAAATAACATGAATCACAAAATCCTTCTCGGAATGTATTGCGTATTGTAGTGCGTGTAAGGGATCAGAATAAGCAAATATATTGGAATGATAAATTTTACCTTAATATAGCTCTATGCTATTTGCAATTCCTCTAGAACTCTAACATGAAACTGAATAGCTTGAGCATGATTTTCTTTAAAAACTGATACTTCTTCTTCTTTCCTGGCGTATTGACCAATCTGTGATTACAAGAATTTACCACCTTTAATATACGTGGATAGTCAGTCCTTCGCACCGGGGGAGGTCCAGTCTGGCTGATAAACTGAAACTGCATACAGCATAAAAGTGTAACCTAAATTGGACATCTTATGCAACACCATGCGTCTCCATCACCATGCGTCTCCATTCTCTTCCTAATTCACACTCACCTTAAGCATCGGACAAAAGAATCTTCGTTGATGGTTTGCATGATGATACGCTTTCGCTTTAACGACCAGTTACAAATGCTTCTCATCATCACGGTCGTACGCCAACCTGAGGTGAATTACGATGGCCCATTCTCACACGTAAAGATCAGAGATGGATTGGGATTCCTTTCCCTCAGCCCCAATAGTTAGCCACTCTGTCATCCGGTTTGAGGCAAAGGGTGAGACGATAACGAGGCTTACATAAATGCACAAATAAACAAACGCTGAGCAATCCTTTCGTCCGTTGAAAACACACTAAGCTCCTTCTTGGAGACATCGCTTGTGCTAGCCTGCCGTTTCCGGTTCCGCAGCGTTTAAATCATACTATGCCGGACGCTGGGTGGTTTTTCTTGTGTTAAACAAATGACTATTTACATATGTAGCGTCACCATACTCTTCCAACACCGGCTTAAACACACAGGGGAAGAGTTCTCATGCTTTCTTCACAATTACCGCTGATGGGGACGCACCATCTGGTGTTTCATCAGAAACATTTTTCATCCATGGTCGAAAGACCATAGTGTCTAAACTAAACTTTTTGAAATGTGTATAAATCACTTAGCAATAAGCTTCTACACCTTAATAGTATCCTTAACAGTATGCATGTCTTAATAGTACCTGAAGTACCTTCCTCGAAAATGATTCTTATGTACACCCTGTCTCTTTTAACTTTGCACATTTTTACTGATACATTCATTGGCACCATTATCTTTTGCATCATAAAAGGAAATCCAGCAAACGCGGATTACTGTTGTTCATCAGGGGGTAAATTCAGCGCCATCGTACATTTGCGTTGGTGACCGTTGGATGTTTTTCTCTTCAACCAAAATGCGCTTTGTTTGCCCTCCGTCCCATTCCCATATTCTTGTCAGAAGACTTTCCTGAAATTATGTAAAATCTCATCGAATCGCTTCGACGTTTTGCGTCACGACACAACTGTCGATGTTGACCAAACATGTTGTTCGACTGCAAAATTAGCTCATACGAATGCAACATAAATTGTAGGCAAAAGGCGAGGAAAAAAATGAATCATATCCTTAGAGGAGCATCATACAGGAGATCGTTATGCCAATTTTAATTTGAGTCATTTCCAAAAGTTGAAATGGTATTTCATTACGAATTTTATATAAAATTTGCACGAAGCTTCGTGTTAAATGTGCCGAGAGTTGGCTGGCATGAAATATGACATCCAAGCACCATTAGTGCGACTGCATTCCTGGACACTAACTCCGAATTAACTTATTCATTAAAATGGATGTCATTAGTTGCAACCCAGCTGTCAGAGAGGAGAACAGGAGCCAGCCGCGGCCGGCCCACAACCACGCACGCAGCAAACAAACCCGAACAAAAGAAGAGCAAAAACTGGCTAGCCTGCCAGACATGGCAATGAACCCAAGATTAATGTGCAAACATGTCTTTCTCCGCCCGGCCCGACCGGGATGGGATGTAAAACGGCCGACCGGCAAATGTTTCGTTTAATTAAATATCTACCAGGCGCCGGCCGGAAGGTTGAAGGTGTCTATCAGCAACCAACCAGCACTCCGAACCGGCCGGCTCGTGTGCGGCCGGAAATGTTTCCCCAATTTACACGCCATACATTCGGAACATAAATACGTCGGAGTCCCCGGGTGCGCGACTGCTTCGCCCTCAAACTTGTCGCCCCGCCCCCGGGACCGAGGCCCTTCTTGATGCGGGAAGAGTGCCGGTTCATTCAGACGAAACTTCTGAGTAAGCTTTCCGACGCTTTGTTCCATCTTTGATCCGGTGCGCTCGGATATCGTCCACAGGAAGGCTCATCTGCACGTCGGATTGCTGGCAGCACTCTCCGCGCGGAATGAATCCAGGAAATACGCTTTCTCCAAGCTCCCAGCTGCCCGCTCTCCATAGGCGCTACAGCTTGTAGATTGTTCCGGTTGACATTCTCCAGCGCTTCTCGCTCGTGCCGGTACTGCGGTGTGGGGAGATGGTAAAGGTGCACCGGCTGGCAGGCAGTTCCTGAAACAACAAAATTCCTTCCTAGACGCTAAAAGGCACATCGCTATGGCACGACGCAGGTCCTTGCCAGTCTCCTTGAGCTGCCGGTGGTGTAGTATTGTTGCAGGCTTGAAAGAAAACCCGTGCCACTCAGACGACTAGAGGTACCTAAGCGTGTACCAAAACTGTCTTGCAATGGTGGCAAATGAAACGGTTGACGACTGACAGCGACATGAACGCAAGTGAATACCACTTCAGACTAGCCGACGGGAGCTTTAAAGCGTCTTTGAACTAAATAGGCAGAACATGAAAGTGAAAGACAAAAGCATTTTTTATTTGTCCAGGAGATGTTGATTCGTCATCTCCGACAAATGTATCTCCTATGGGTTACTGGGGGTAATTGATTTTAAGTCCTCTTACGTGTGCTATAATACCAAAAAGTTAAATTGGGAAACCATGTCGCTTCCTCGAACTGATAATTCTCTTCATGACGAAGTTATTGTTAGTCCATTTTAATCCAAACAATACTGATGGTAATTTCAAGATTTAGAAAGAATTTCAATAAATCAAGGCAAAAATCAGCAATCAATGCATCATCAATGCAATCTACCAAATAATAACTTATTAACTACTGGCATTTTCAATTCCCCTATTGCCTCGATTCCTTTATAGCTAATACGCAATAAGATTGTTAAATTCAAATAAAGCCGAAATAACATGTCGCCTTTCCTTTTCGCTTTTCTTCTCCCCGCAGGCTGGCGCTACCTCTGTCTCTCCATGCTGTTCGTCGCGACGGCCATGCTGTGCAAGGAGCAGGGCATCACCATCACGGGCGTGTGTGCGATCTACGAAATCTTCGTCGCACAAAAGGTACGTAGGAGCCGGCTCCCGGTGTAGGTCACAAAACTCCACACAAAACGCGAGCGACCGTCTACGGCCTTTCTTCCGGTGGCCAATCGTGAAACTACACATACCTTGTGGCGCATTTTGACCTCCAATTTCTTAACAAGCGCCACGTTTTCGCTCGCCTCCAAGAGTGTGGGACGCGAAATGAAGTGATTCACGGTGAATCGCACTTTCGGCCGAGGACGAAGGAGCGGCTCGAGTGGCCGAAAGTTGTCCGAAAGTTGTTTCACCCCTTGGGTGGACGCTAAATTTTCACGGCCCAACCCTGTGCGGGTGGTTTCGCGGGTGGAAAAATTCTCAAGCTCATTTTCCACCACCCCACGGGTGGCTCGCTTTATGCCAGGGCAGGAGCAAAATGATGCGGGAAAGGCTCGGACAGCAAGGATCGTTTCATATGGTTGCCATCGTGCAGTTTTTACCCACGCCACCCGCGCCCGCTTCCACCAGACCCGAACAGGGGGCCGAAGAAAGAAAAACAAAATAATTCCAACAATTTGGGTCAATTTTCCGCATACGCAGCTTTGGCCAGCGTGCCGGGCCGAAAATGTTCGCCCCCGGGATCGCACCTTTCACGCGAAACATTTCCATTAGCCGTCCGCTTCCCTTCCCTTTGTTTCCCGGTCGGCTGCGGCTACAATTCGGCTCCAGTGCCGTCTGCACTATCATCTGCTGGAGAGGAAAACCGGCCGGCAGTCGAACAAAAAGAGAAAAGTGGAGCTTTGTTGTTATTTTTGAGGCTACGTTAGTTTGGTGTTTGCCGGCGAAGGTAGGGTTAGAATTCGGTTAAACAGTGAATGCTCCCCCACCCATCGCTTCACCCGGCAAGAGAGGCCGTTAGTGAAATAACAATATCAAAGCACTCGAACGAGGGTACGAATAAAAATGTACCCCGATGGAATGTTAATCGCAATTTACCCCCGACCTTCGACTGTTAGAACGTAAGCTTTGTTTAGACTGTTGGGATTTGTGTGTGTGTGTGGGTGTGTGTGTGTGTGTGTAAGTGAGTGGAAATTTGAAAACCATCCCAAACGCCTGGAGGTATGCAAAAATTAAATCTCGCTTTTTATAAATTTTCAACGTTTGCGGCTTTGCAAAGGTTTCGCGGGCTAAGCGCGTGCTACGAAATTACATACACTCACATTCCGTTAGGTCAAGTGAAACAATGTATCCAATATAGCAAACAGTGTGTCGCGTACCGCATGAGTTCCAACCGTATCGTACATCGTGCAATATCCTGTTTTTGTTGTTGTTACAAACGATCCTTTTTTTTTATACAGTTTCTTGTCAACATTGAAAGCTGCAGGTGGTATTGAATTAGAAACACTCCAAGCTACCATCGAAAGGTCTCCCAGACGAGAGCGGATTCAATTGGTACTCGAAACGGGACCCGCGCACAGTTGGTTGTATGGATGCACTTTGCAATCTTGAAATCGAAACGAAGTGCATCAGCCGTCCGTAGGAAAAACGGTAGAAGTGTTCACTTAAAATCTGATTGCTGGAGCGCGGGACAGAGAGAGAGAGAGAGAGCGGTTTGAAACACATCTGGGTAAAGTATACGCCTTTGCGCTTGGGAGGAAAAAAAAACTCGAGGGACACAGCTTAGGACAGGCTTAGAGATGCATCACGTTGAAATGGATCCGTGCAGACGCATGCCACCGATTTGCGCTTTTGATGTGGCCATGAAAGCAGGAGGAGCCAGCTGGATGTGATGTTTGTCTAGTGCTACAGCAGCGCCCGATGGATCCGCAAACATTATGTTGTCGTCATCGAACGTGGCCTTCGCTACATCATGTGGCGAGCATACGGGCCATGAAAGAGACGCGCCATCACACGTAACATGTGGCCCACTTTAGCTACGAAGAATAACAGATGTGAAGCATCAGAAAATGTGCCACGGGCGTCATGACGGTTTGCACTTTTCCCACCAGATGGACCAAATGCGCTATTTGTTGTCTCGTCGAACTTAACAACGTGCAAATTCTGTGGTCAAATACCACTGTGTCTATGAACTGGAGAAGAAACACGCAGCACAAAAATATGTACATAATCTATCGCTTCTAAGAAACCATGAAACTTTCCTCTCAAAGAAAAGCGGGGATTTTCTAACTCAATTGACATGCATTTTTCATTTGCTCACCATTTGCTCCGCAATCAACCTTAACTCATTTTCTTCGTGTTAAAAAGCAATAGACAAATAAATCTAATCAATACCCTTCTCCACGACGCATTTCCAAGGCAAAGAAAGTCTGGTCTCGTCTGCACGGTATACGACAAGATTTAGTCAATCGATGTGAGGTTTGCAAAATCCCTCACTCCGGATCACAATACAGGAAACTGTCGGGCATTGTACACATATTCTTTTACCTTCTGGTGTGGAGCAGTGCACAGCGGATGCCCGATCCTCTCCAAGTTCTGTGCACCGGGCGAGTGCAATATCAAATGCATTCATAATTAAATTCATCTACGCCAGTTAGACAGCTGCCCGTTCAAAAGCAGCAGGCATGTTTTGCTGACACCCTAAGGAAGCAATTTCAGGAAGACCCGGGACAAGAATTCTCCAGTACGGCCGGTCCGAGCAGGTCACACTCACGAAACCGTACGAGATTGAGCTATTCGTCCTGTAAGCACTCTGGACGGAACTGCTCAATGATGGGCCCGGGGTCCCGATGACTGCCTTTTGGGACCTGATTCTTGCCCCCCCTTTTTGAGCATTGTCACACATTTGTTCAATATACCAAGCAATGTTCCAATAGGATTTGGTTCGAAGATCACAAATATACATTCTTAGAACACAGACACATGTGTCGAGCGGAAATGCAACGATGCCGGTCAAGTTGCTCTTGGTCTAGACGTGTGTTGTGCACGAGAATAATTGCAATCCAACATACGAAGGATCTGTTTTTCCATCCCTCCCTCTCGCTCTCGTGTGCGGGTATTCCTTTCATCCACACAAATAAAACGACCCTACCAGACAAGTACGATGACGAGCGAAGACGTCTGCACGGAGAAACTCGACAAGACTTATCACTATCCTTTCCTGGTTTAACTGCACTTTTTCTGTTTTGTTTTCCCTGGACATGTTTTTCCTCATTTTCCACCAGCCCCGCTGTCAGTCCTTTGCTGCGCCCTGTATGACAGCGCTTCCAACGAAACAGACAGACTCTGCTGCAGTCAGCGGAAGAAGTTTTCGGTTGTATTTCAAATTTTCTTCCCAGTTTTTCCCTCAGGGGTTATGGGGCCCTTTACTACCTTCAATCCCTCTCGCCCCTCTTGCCCCCAATGGAAACATGGAAGCTGCGTCAGGTAATACAGCTGCGGCTACCGTTGGCCGGAAGTGTTAGTCAACTGTCAACGGCGGGTCGACAGGACGTGCCGACGAAGACGAAAAAGCTGACGACATGTGCAAAGTTCTTCCATCATTTCGATGCTTTTGCGCCGGAGTGCCGTGCATGTCTTCTGCTTGCCCTTTTACGCGCCCCCTTCCAGCATCTGCGACGAAAAATCCCTTTCGCTCCTGGCATCGCCTGCAACCGGATAAGTTTGACGATTGTTTCCAGCTCGTATTGTTCTTGTGGTACTCATATTTTATCCGCTCGTCCTCAGAGATCGCATGGTAAAATGAAAAATGGGATATGTGGCACGACCACGAGAAATGGAGGAGGGGAGAATGGGTTTTTCTTGGAGTTTTCCGCAGGATCCTTGTAACTGCTTGAGAAATGCAATGCTTTACAGTTCCGGTGGAGCCAAAAAGAAAAAAATACGAAGACAGGTCAAACCACTTGAGGAAATGATTTTACAAGCACGCTTCGTACGAAGGAAATAAATGTGCAAAGCTTCCTGCAAACGAGGAAATATATGTGGGAATCCTGGTCAAATCCTCGATGCATGTTTTGCTTGCCTTTCAGTCATGAGCTTTGAAAAGGAGCAACGCACAAGTTTTATTGCTTAACAAATATTTAATCATCACTTGGTTTCCTTCCAGGGAAGACATGTTTAATACTCACTCAAAATTCAACAAACAAAACTTAAAGAGTGCAACTTGTGCTCCACCAATGGGGGATTTAATATTTCCTTCAGATTTTCTGGAAATTTTAAACCGATCCGAATGAAAATCTCTTCTCGACATCCTCAGTTCTTGGAAGCGCCGTTTGTACTCTCCAGTTTCTGGGAAAACGCGTTCGAACTGACACCGGGTGATCGTTTTTCATGCCATCAACTTCCCCCGGAATGCAATAACCGACGGTCCGAGTCGCTCATCTTCCCTCCGACCGGTCGACCATTTGCGGGACAGAAACTTTCATTCCGAAACCAAACACTCGAGCGCCGCGAAGTGTTACATACCAATTACCAACAATGTAGCATATGATAAATTGAAGTGGCACCAAGCGCACCGGGAGACACTCGGGAGACGTCCCCAAACTGTGTAGTGACGTCCGTGCCGCTCGATGCCCTAGGATGCATCTACTTCTAGCCCGGCGCACATACACGAACGGCGCAATAAAACAGAACGGCAAACCGTGGAAACCCGGATGCATCTACTTCTAGCCGGGCGCACATACACGAACGGCGCAATAAAACAGAACGGCAAACCGTGGAAACCCGGTCTCCGGACGGTGGAAAAACGACATAAATCAATTCTAACCAGCGCCGTTTCGCGGACGGTCCTGGGAAATGCTCCAGTTCTGCTCAACCGCTCCACGAAGGCTACGAGAATCACCATCGCCCATTGGACCATCGACGTTGGTGGCTCGCGTCCGGATACGGAGGTTGAAAGTTGAACCCAACCCCCGAAAAAAACACACACAAACACCGAATTGGTCGCGGAAAAGCGCCTTTGTTGTGCGACAAATTTCAATTAAACTACATTCAAACCGAGCTCCGTAAAATGATCTTTTTTTTTCCCCCTGTGAACCGCCAGACCTCGACACTGAACTCTGCTGGTTGTCCAGGGCACTTTTCAGGAAATGGAAAATCTCCCCCGCTGGGGTTGTTCGATAGAGGCTTTTTCCGCCGAAGTAAATGCCACTCCTTCTGGTGCGGCTTTCCCCGTTACAGAGCTCGGCCGGGATGACATTTCCCGAGCCGAACGATGTTGACTGATGTGCCCAGCGTTTTCCAACGAGAAAACTTTACGCCTGGTTTTTCTTGCGACCTACCGAAACGTCAACACAAGGCCGGCCCGGCCCTCCTTTCGACAGTGAGCAAAATGTTCGGCACCGTTGTTTGATATATCGTTTCCAAACAATATTATAAATCTTTCCTGGCCGGCCTTTCCTTCTGAGCGGCTGGCAACCTTGCTGGCGAGACATTCGTAGGGAAAAGCTCGTCAAAATCGTATGGCATTCGCCTTTTGGCTCCCGGTTTGTTTGCTTTCCACAAATTTGGGCGTGTATGAAACCAATGGGTTGGTCGTTACGCAGTGAAAAGTGAAACTGCGAGTCAACATATTCTACCCGTTAACGGCGCTCGGCGGATGTATGCACAGCACATCGAACCAATTTTAATGTTTCATGCACGGTGAAGAATGAAGGAGTAAAAGTTTAAGAGCGTAACATTTTTCCTTCCATTTTTTTTTTTTGGCGGGAAGCTGGAACTGGATTTGTCTACTTTGGAAAGAACGCAAACCGAAGTGGGGAAAGAGGATTCACAGGCAATGATTGAGTGACAAACGGAAGAGCAAACATCGGCACATCGTTCAGTCACTCGTGAATTCACCGGCACATTCACGGGCACGTTTAGGACGCGCGGGCAAGATGGAATTTATGGTAATGCGTCCGAGGCGAGTTTCGTGACGCGTAAAGGACACGCCTCGCCATCCGATGACAGTCATTGGGTTAGCGTTTCGGTACGCTACGAAAACGAGCGGACAACAGGGCAAAAATGTTTTTCCACTTGTCTTTTCCAATTTACGGCAGTACTTTGCCGTTGTAGAATGAGGTACTATTTTAATGAAAAGATTAAACTGTAAAGTTTTTTTTTAAATTAAATTGCCGTCAAGAATATTCAATTTTGGCAATGCTTGTAAGAAATTTGAAATATAAAAAATCTACAAAATATATAACTGGCGAATTAACAAACTCTATGGTACAAATCATCAATCATTCGGATCGGAGACCCGTAATTATTGACTAGTATTTTAAGTTTGAGACTTTTTTTTGTAGCTTTCATCCAAAAAATAAATATTAAGCGCAACTAGAACTACGATTGAGCCTGAAAGAACCAAATATACTCATGTACAATAACTATATCCGCAAAACAATGATGGAGCTGGCGAGAAAAAAAAACACTGAACACAAAAAGCATACAAGACACAATTCGGGTTGTAAAACATTTCCAATAGCAGAACTTTTCTTGCTATTCGTCAAGGGTACCCGTTCACACACACACAAAATCGTCCGAATTTTGGCAGCGAATATACGCAAAAGTGGAAGTAAATCCCGGAGGAGTGATTTCAAAGCGAAGCGGATAATTTATTCCTTATCCTCTGTTGACACTCGAATGGAACGGAAGTGTCTACACATCCAGGCCAAATCCCCACGGTGTGGTTCCAGTGCTCCAGATTCGCCACTGAGCAAGTTGCTATCGCTCACAACTCGGTGTCGATACTAGATGTTTGTTGTCCGTGTTTCTTTGTTCCCAGTAACAGTGGACGATTTCTCTCGGCAGTAACTATCACCGTGGATCTATTGCAGCAACCACCGAATCGGACAACAAAACGCTGGAAACCCTCCTGGAAGCAGGTTTATCGTTACCATTCTGTTTGATTTTGTGCACCTTATTTTGTTTCAGAAAGCTAGCCTTATCGATGCCCGAGGGCGATAATGCCGTTTTGATACAGAACGGAACCAAACATGATGTTCTTTTTCGCAAAAACATCCTTGAGTCGTGTGAGAAAAGCTTAACTAGGATGCGACGGGAAATATAAGTCAAGAAACTGGATCACATAAGGTTCTACGCAGCTTTCTTAGTATTTCAGTTTTTATTTTATTGATCTAATTCTACCACTCGTGAAAGTAAATATATTGATCGCTTTGGAAGTATTTTTAATATCAAAATATATCGATGTATTTAATATCAAAATATATATATTACAAAATTTTAGAACTACAAACGGTTGGAGATTGCTACTCGTAGTCTAGCCTCACTCGATATAGAATTATAATGAAGTGTTACGGAAATATCTCATCAAAAGCTCGTTATCCTTCCTGCCTTGCACACGAACGTACACGTATACAACATGTGGGGCGTTCATTTATTATTTGACAAATAGATTAAGAATTATGAAACCGTCCCGTTTTGACGGGCGAACGGAAAGCAGCGAGCGATAACGACAACCCCGTCACTAACGTCGGTTACAGGTTGAGCCAGCTATCCACCGTTTGAGTCGGCGGTTCTGGCGCAATGGGGTGTGGGTGAATTCCAATCTTGTGGGGGGAGGCAGCGGAATTGCTGTCAGCCTTCCCCATCTGTCGCTGATTTCCTGTCACAGGTTTGCTCCATCAAAAAGCGGCTACATTTTCGTTAATTCATTTTACTTTGCCATTAGCAACGCCATAAGCGAAATTCATCGTTTCTGATCGTACTGAGAAATATTATGTGCTTAATTACAGCAGCAGAGTTAACATGTTTGAAAGATCCTGCCAAACTAAAATGTTCTTTTCGCAAAGATTACAGATGTTGTTAAACATATTGCATATTTATTTACGAACAGAAAACAATTTTTGAAAAATTTTCGTGGAACGCAATAGGTTATGGTTTGCTTCCAGCTTTTGCTTCCAAAGTCTGCTGAAATTGGAGTAATTACAAATAATACTGTGACACGACGGTCAGCACGTGATCACTTTCCCCACTATGATAGCTTTCCCGGTGAGCATCTGACGGCGAACGTTCGTGCCGTTGCAATAAATTTATAATGACACCTGTGTGCCACTGAACAGCGGCAAGGCGGAAAAGAAACGTCCATCAGAATCCTGGTGGCAGGGATGTATTTGAGAAGCACCCGTTACCATCGCCTTAAAACCCCTCAGGGAAGGCCGTACGACGCGAAACCCCCCTCAAACTTGAGGTGCAAAAGAAGAACACCGACCATCCCCTTCCATATGTACGTGTGTTCGCCCTGTTCTGGATGGTAATGTATCCTTACGCGAACGTTAGGAGCGTTTATTTTCCCGTGCGGAATGATGTTATTAGCGGTGCCAGTGGCCTGGGCAATGGTTTCTCATGTCGGGGAAAAATGTTTCGTCCTCGCCACTCGCAATTCATCCTTTCCTCTTGCGCCGCGCTTATTACTATCATCTGCAACCACCGCCGGCGCGAAACGATGATGGCGGTAACAACATTTTAAACGACGATCTCCTAATGGCGTACGAGCACCCAGGGAACGGACGTGGGTAATGGCGGCTCGACAAAACTCCGACCGGGTGAAGTGTTGGCTCACAAAAAAAACCTACAGTCGTATGGTTATGTCGCACGTCAAACAGTTTTCCTTTCGAGACGACGTTAAAGGTTCTGTTTAAATGTTCAGGGTGAAAAATGATGCCAAAATCTATAAGTTTTTCCTAACCTACAAGCGCTTCTTTCAGTCAAACATTAAACCTTAACATCTCATAGCTTTTAACAGCCAGTAAAATGGAAGTGATCTAAAAACTCTTTAAATTGCATCTTACACAGGATTAACATTTGATTCCTGTTAATTCCTGACGCCATAAGGACGTTAGTTAGCGCACCTTTTATTAACAAATGCAGCTTCGATGAAATAGGTTATGATCCTTTAGAGGATCTGAACGCCATCGACTTTGAAGGATGAAGCAAATTACATCGAGCGACACATCCCAGGAGTGCTCAGCTGAAAGGGAAAAAAGAAACTGTACGAAAGACGATCTACTTTGAAGAGGCGGAGGAAGAGTCTTTGCCTATCTCATTCACCTCTAGTAATGAATCCAATTATAAGAAAAATATAGATGCCAGCCTTGCGTCCCGTACGTATTATCCTTCGATGCTTCAATTTCATCCTTGACGGAGCCCAAGTTTTATACCCTTACCCTGACGAACAGGTAGTCTGCTTACCGGTATGCGCCTGGGTATTAAGCGTCAGTCATATGTGCACGTGTGCAATTCCATTCGGCTGAACATATTCCGAGGACAAACTCAGAGAGAAAGAGGGCAAGAGGAGATAACACGATAGCTAGTGGTGGAAATATTGAGGTTATAACCAACGTACGGTAAAACGGTGTACGTACAACCATCTCCGTCAAGTAGCCGTGAGGAAAGTCCCATCCTCAGAATCCGGTGCAGCGCACGATGCTCCTTCGATGCGCCACCGGGGTTTTCTCTTCTCCAGGAACTCATTTTTCATTTCATTTTCTCCACCACCATGCAGGGCTCCTCGGGGACGGTAGGAACCTGCCGCTATCCGAGGACGCAATCGTACATTTTCTCATCACTCCGAAGGGTGCATGCTCGCGCGAAGCAAGGTGAAGGCAAATGGTGCGGTACGGTATGGTACGGTTCGCTCATCAGCAAGATAAGAGATGTAACCAGACTCTGCCGTGGGGTCGTCCGCGTGGCTGCTTCTGAGCGAAGTAACGTTGTAGCTATTTCTGGCAAATAGCTTGACGTGCCGGGTCCTTCCAACCCGTTTGCTCAGCGTTCGCTCCCTGGAGGAGGTGCAGTAATTTCAGCCGGTTCAAGCAAAACGAACAAATAACTTCGTCCCGCCCCGGTACGTTGCATAATTGCAGTCGAAGTAAAGCCACTGCACACCGGTAGGAAGTCGCCCTATCGCTCGATCTGCTTTCCCCTGCATTTGGCCTTCACCTGTCAGAATTCCTCCACTGGCACAGCTAAAAGCTCAGGTGGTAGCTCGAAGCGCTTGCTTCCGCCTTCCACCGGTCGGAGGCACAACAGTCAAAGCCAAACGTGACCGAATGTTTGCACAACAATTATCCGAAATCGGTTGAAATATTTGCCGACGCCAGGGTTTTCCTCGCTTGTACCCCGCAAGTACAGCACAGCTTTTGGAGGAAGATGCAATTTTGACTTGGAAAAGTATCTCACTTCCGTTCCCACAACATACGGTTTGTTTTCCTTATTTTTATGTAGAGTTAACGCATTTAAGGGTTAAAATACAGTAAGAAGTATTTCAAACGCCATCGAACCGACCGAACCGAGTGTTTCTTTACTTTCTGATCGTCGGACTGATCCATTCACCAGTCGCCAACTGGATACATAAGCATAAATTGAAACATTAAACTTGACCAGTCTCTGAACGCAAGCACTGTGTGAGTTTCTTCCTGCCGTTATCCTTGGCACGGACCATCCCTTTCAACTCGAGCTGCAAATCTTTCCCGGTGGCAAAGCACAGGGAAGCCATTTGACTAAGCTGCTGTCTAACGCCCACGAGGGGCGCTTTATCTTTACATTGGAGTTTATGATTAGTGGCGCCGGATTGCACCTCCAGGTTTTATTGCGCATTTACTTCCAAAGAGGAAGGAGTAGACGGGGCTTTTTTATGTTTGCCTCATCCCTACATGCTCCCAGAAGACCAACACGTCCCTGCCTGCAGGAGGACGTTGATGTGGGTGTGTTTTTGAAAATGAATTACCAGAAATTAAATCGAGAGTGAAACTACTTTCGACCACCAGCGCTCCATCGGATGCTTCCGTAGAATGCACGCCACTGGGCGTCCAGCAAGACTTTAGGACACTTCCTGTGCAACTACTCTGTAGACAACCGGATGGCCTCCGTGTGCAGTAATAAAGGAGTATCATCGCACCTTCCATCCTCGTTTCCCGTGCCCGCACCGCGCCCACAAGCACCCCCGGCCGAAATGGAGTCCATTGGGAGGGAACTAATTTTTATTACACAATTAATTGTGATACTGGCGCGCGCGTTCGCCCACACACACACACAACCACAGCCAAAATGGATGGATGGGTTTGAAAGTGTGGGTTTTAGTGTTATAGGTCCTTTAAAACGCAAGCGATCGCCCTTAAAAGCGTTTCCCGCGTCTCCCGCGTGCACCGTAAACTGCTCATCTCCCCCGCCAGGGAACCCCTAAGGTTCGTTCATTTAACTCCTTTGGATGAGGAGAGGGCCATTGGAGCGGCGGTGCAGCCATTAGCAGCACCAAATTACAATGAATGTTTTGGGGGTCCGTATGGTCCGCTGTGGAACCGTAATCGGAGCGGAAGATTTTTATCACCCACTCTCGCTGAACTGCTGCACCGCACTGAATCACATCGCATTGAAATGTAATCAAAAATTAAGACGCACTTTGGCGCAAAGATAACGGCCAACCGGCACTCGAAAAGGAAGCCCAGCGTAGCCAGTTTGCAAGCGTTTGTGAAGTGTCCTTTTTCCAACGCATCGCAAACGTGGAGATTCGGCTGGCGATGGCATCATCATAAGTCCCGTCGCCGCTCCGGCAGCCGCGCGGATGAAACTCTCCGCTGATGGCGCTTGGAACGAGGGCATTACACCCCCCGAAAAGAACGCACTTACGCGAAAAGTACTGTCAAACCGTTATCGAGGTTCATTAAAATCGCTCAAAATCGCTCTCTCTTTGCAGCGTGGTAAGCCTGTGCCATCCGAGGCAAATTGTCTAAGAAAAGCGGTTTTTTTTCGTAGCTTACAGCTTGATTGGCGTCGACGATAGAGAAGGTGCGAAATTATCTCAATTTCAATGAAGAAACCATCAACAAGTCGAGAATATTTCCAGTAGCACATAGTTTCGGATCGTTTCTTGACGATGATTGGATTGCAAGGTGCCAACACGAAGATGCTCGTTAAAAGCAATTGGTTGCGTTAAGCTCAAGCAACAGTTCAAAACTAGATCGCACTAATACTTGAGAACCAATTGCCTAAGTAAAACCTAAAACACTCATTCGTTATTATATTCCAAAGCTACATAAATTTAAATTGTTTGAAAAAAAAAACTTGCGCCAGAACCGCCATACAACTTTCTTTACACTTCAAAAGCAGACGCGAAAGAAAAAGATCAATCCATAATTACTGGCATAATTTACTTGATTAATTGCGCAGTATATCTCCATTGTGAAACCTTCTTTTTTTTTCCTCGTCTGGCTCAAATAAACAAAGAAAAGGTACCTCCTGCAAACCGCGACCATGCGAAAATTAATCTTTTCCATTTTTGGGACAACCCTGACAACCCGCCCCTTAGGTAGGGTTAACATAATGTATTTTTGAAAGACTTTTCGCGTTGCAACGGAGGCTAGAGGGCCTCGCAAGCGAAGGGAAAGGACGCTGGTAACTGAAATTGTGTAATCTTCACATCGTTCTACCATTCGTTCACGAACAGGACGAAGATTGCACTAAAGAGAACAAAATAGGACTTCCCCTTAACCCCTTGAAGGAAAACATTCGCAACTTGCTCTTATGCTTGTGAAGCAGTCCTTTTTTTGGTTTGAGAAAATATCAGTACCTCTCTGTTTTCTTTTAACGTCACTTTTTGTTCAGCTCTGTCAATGAAGGCGTTTTTTTATATCGAGAAAATCCATCAGACCATTATCATGCCTCTTCGTTATCCGCTTCCCTTTAAACAACCCTTGTGATACCATTCCGCAAGTTCCAGAAGGAACTGTTAAATTTGCTGCCTCTCTTTTTCTACCTTTTTCTTATGGCTAACATTTTGTTAAACCCGCGTTACCGGAAGCTGGGACGGTTTGTCTTCAGCCATGCATACTGTCGGCATGTCGTAATGAACCATGCTCAAGAACAGTAGGTGGATTAGAAAACCCTTTTTTTTTTGGCTTAAATTAAACTTGAGAAAATCAATTAATTTTGAGGTAGGGAAACTGCTCAATTCACGCTGTTTCCAATATCGAACGAGTAATTAGTGCGGCTTGTCCTGTGCACCTCCTCGTCTTCGGCGACGGAGGATCTTTTAATGCAGACTAACAAAGACGAAACGGAAATAAAAGCAAACTCAGCAACCATTTAAATCCACCCCGGCTCGGCATTTTCCCCTTATTTTCCAGCTCATAGCCCGCAAACGCAGCTGAGGTTTTCCCTTTCTTGCTCGAATCCCAAAATCTGCGGGAATTGATTTTTTACGAGAATATTTCAATTTCACACCACCACGAGGATGGAGCACGTTATGCGTAGGACTTGAAACCTTCGTGCGTTTTCTCGCGAGCTCTAGGGTATCATGCTTCCACGAACAGCGGTGAGCTTCCGCTTCCAATTTCCGTAGAGTCTCCAAGTTCCGTTTCCCGGCAAGCACACCTTCGATAGACAATATAAACGTACACCACGTGATCGCCGGCTACGAAGGCGACGTATCATGGAAGCACAGCCAAACGTGAAAAGTTTTTGCTGCACTTTTGCCGCTTTCAACGGTGAGTTCAATAGAAAACCGAGCTCTACGCCTCTCCGTAGGAAGAGAGTAAGATCTTTCCCGAAAGACACATGGACGAGCGAACGACAGGGAGGTGAAAACCTCTCGAAAATCATCCACCCAGTGCATATTCTCTGGTGCTCGCTTTACTTAAGCCCCACCTTCCCCGTGGTTCCTTTCACTCGGGAATCCGCACCATTGTTTCACGACGCTAGCCTCGGATGCTTGGGAAAATCCGGAATCGATTAACTGTAACTCACGTGGTTAGCCAACAAAAAGAAGCACCCATCCCAATCCCTCTACCACGCCCTGCTTTCCGTTTGTGTCCCGTGTTTTCTTTTGTGCTCACCACTTCTAAGGTTCCTTTTTTCGGTAGAAAGGCAGCGAGGATGCCGCCGGGACGCGAAAGTGGAATAATAAATGAATATTATCCTTTGCAACGGGCGCGATTTGCCTCAGCCGGGCTTAGCGGACCTGTTCGGCTAACGAGCGTCTTGCGGGGCAAGGAAAATGGAACAAAAACGACAGCGCATTCTTTTCGATTCTCTTTCACTTAACCCTTCGGACGATGGATTTTTCCCCGCTGTCGTCCTGCGTCGTGGAAAATGTTTGCACGGAGGTAAGCTGGAACGAAGAAAGCAAGGCAGAATCGTCCTCTTCGGGTGCGAAAGGTGGATTTTAGGGAATATTTGTTGCTTCTTCCGAAGGTACCCTTTTCGAGCGCTTCTTTGAAAGATTCCTACTGCTCCTTTGGAAGTTTCAAGCATCTTCAAGTGAGCGTTACGTATAAGAGTTTTGGGAAAATAAATGTGTTAGAAAGGGCTACAAAATCCAGCTCCAATGATCCTTACACGGATGCTGACGAAAGAGTCCAACTGGAGATTATTTTTCTGCCATTTGCATAAGTTACGTAAAGCATTCATATGGATCATTCAAATATTATTAAATATAGTTTTCGGCAAGTTTTAGCCACATATTTGTGATGCTCCTTTTTCATTCTTGTTTTGTGTGACAAAGTCACATGGAGACGCCTGGTCGTCGTTGAAACTGTTGACAATTTGATCTTCTTTTCGTCCTTCAGATACGATTGCATGCATCAAACATACACATCATGGAGAGTATGGTTTGACTACACCGAATCCACAGTCTGGAAATTGCTACTCAAGTCCTGTGCAAAGTGAAGTCATTCCATTCAAACGATCGTGTTTCCGTCGTCAACGGCGAGCTAGATTGGTCCTTCTCGTATTGAAGAATAGCGTGTAGTGAAGCAAAAGGTTGCAGAGCAACGATAAATTTTCCTGCAAAACATCTTTCTTACTCGACAGAATCCTCAACGGAGCAATATTCGGAGACGACGAACGTTCATATGTCATTCAATAATAATAATAAAAGACAGCGTATTTTCACTCTCTTGAACAAGTTGTATCTTACGCTACGATCCTATTTTTCCAAAAGTCACGAAAAGAAAAAAAAACTTGGTCATGCAGTTTATCATAGATTTGTGCCCAAAACAAGATTTACATTTTTTTTTTTTTTGCTGGAGCTGTTACTTAATACGTTGCTTTTGAAAGTTATCAGCTTTTTTGCATATACTCCTACCGAATATACGGCAGTATACATTTTTGAACCCCTGTTTTGAAAGTATAAAACGATAGTCAACAATAAATCAACAAACAATCACATCGAAAAGCACACGTATAATGTTAAAAATACAATTTTAGGCGCGAACAGGCTCTCGACCAGTCAGTACCGAAGTCGACAAAATCGTTGAAAAACTATGACGTTGTTTTTTTTTTTTTTTTGCACCTTCAGAGGGTATTCAGAGAACCCTGCAAGCCTCGTTGCCGTTTCATAATCGTACTTTGTGTGCCAGCCCTTGGTGACCTTTGGCCTAGGGGAACGAAAAAAGAAAGTTTTGGCAATAAATTATACGCGTACCAATTTTTCTACGCTATTTTTTGGCACCAAAACACCCACCACCTCGCTTGCTGCGTCCTCCGCTCAATGATGATGAACTGAGCGACGAGGTCGGAGGTCACCGTCTTTGCGAACCAAATGCCCAAGACGCCGGTCCTTGAACCTACATGGAGCAGGCGGATGCAAATGTACGATAAGGGCTCGATTCCGATTCCTCGACGGTGGGTGCCGGCGTCGGTGAACATATTTAAGCCACCCCAGAGCGCCGTTTCGTCGCCCCGTGGCCGCGCTGGGCAACCCATCTTGTGGAACTGGTTGGTTGGCCCATAAATTTGCAGCCAGCGCACCCGATGCATAACCCCACCGGAGTTTTCCCGCACGCGCCAGCTGCGACGGGGCAACTCCTATGTACGCATTCACCGTGGCTTCACTTCGGGGGGAACCGTCGGTGCGGAGCACGAATGTCCTTGATATCATCATGCATAATAAATCCTGGCGCGCGGATCACCGCGAAGCAGCATCCCTTTCGGAGCCGGGCGACCGGGCGATATTGGAAAAGAAGGGACCGAACTCGCTCAATCCCTTCACGGCGCTCCGTTTCCTCGAGGTTTGTCCCATGAAGAAAAAGGATTCTAACTAACTTCGCACTCCTGCCACCACCGGTTGCAGGTCACGGGGAAATGAAATGTTGGAAAACTTTCCTACCTCCATTCTTCGGGCTTAGTGTAGGAGGGTAAGGTTTTCTCCGCACGGCACCAACTGCACCGCTCCGCGGGAGTTACAGGGAGTTGAACTTTCAACGTAGATCTTTCACTTCCACAACTCGCACCAGTTTCCAACTCGTCCCAAGAAAATGCAAAGGAAATGGCTCCTGCTCACGCGCTCCTAACGGCACCCGTGGGGGGAAAAAGCAGGTCAAAAAGTTCATATCGAGCAGCATATGCAGGTCGCGTACACCCGTTATTTCTTCACGACGTCACTGCAGTGCCAAGGGTTCGGTTCACCGAGCAAGAAACGCGACGAAGGACCCGGTCTTGGGACGCGTGCAAGCAGTGTTCATATTCTGACGTAATAGTTGTCCCGAACTACCCGGTCGTGGGTACGATTCCCCATTTCATCCAGGATCCTTCTCGCAGTAACACTTAAGAATACGAGTTTTATTCGTTCATACGCGAAGAGGATCAAACCGTGGTGAAATGGTTTGGAAAAGAAAGAAGCCATGCTTTTATTACACGTTTACATTTTACTTGAAAAGAGTTCTTTCCGCTCTTGCTATCACCGAGCAGTATCACCCAATGGAAATAACATCTATCGAGGAAAAAAACCAAACCTTGCCCACAAGCATTCGCCTTGCTAATGCAATCCTTTCAGCGGACACATGAACAAAAAAAAACTATGCTACTTGTCAGCTTTGCTACCTGCGCACAAAAGGACTCGAAACAGCGACAAAACAGCATTATCCTTCGGGAGACATTGTAGGCTAACTTTTCTACCGTGTGTCATCCGTTCTTAGGGGAACGGAAACCAAAACTGGATGGCGAAACCCTCGTTCGTCCCACCCCGTCGGGTTTCGGTTGTTTCACGGCAGAAATCCGTTTTTCCTTCTCTTTGTGTAAAACTAACTTTCTCCGTCAACTGGGACTTTTTTCTTCCTTGTGTGTTTGCTACCGTTCGAAACTTCATATGACGCATTTCATTCGGACGAAACAATCTCTGATGTGTTCTTGGATTCCAAAAACACATTGTGGTTCAGTGTTTGGAAAAACAATCATTCCGGGTTTATCGAAAAAAAAAGTCACCTAAACGGGAAGGATAACTAGCAGAGGTCTTTAGGACAAGATCACAAAGTTCCCTTTTTCTTGCATGTCAATTGTATACGGATGTTTTTACCCCTTAGTTTTCTATTCAATCACTGCTGCTCGTCTCCATCACTCATGGGAAGGAGACAATTAAGCGCGGTGCACTGAATTTTTGTACGCAATAACTTTTACAATCCATTACTTACCAACTTCTACCGACGGATCGACGCACGTTAATGCAGATGTGATAAATCCGCAGGAAGTAATAAATATTTCCATGAGTTTGCACGCGTACTCTGCGTGCCTGTGGAAGGCGTAAAAGGGTTTTTTTGTCTGTGTATTTGTTTTTTTTTTTTGTGGAAAATAATCCTTCCCATGTAATCCAGTGGATTTCCGTAAGAGCGTATATTCGTCTATTTTTTTTAATTTCAAATTTCATTTTTCACAGTTCAATGAGAGTTTACCGCGAATGTTTCAACTGTGTTTAATAGATATTGCGTTTGCATATTAATTTTGTAGGTTATTTAATTTTGGCTTGCGGTGTCTGGACCAACTATGGACACTTCAAACATGACCCGTAAACACACCAATTGCTGAAAACATTCGCTCATTTCAGCCACTGCAGCAGCTCCACGGAAACCACCGACACAACGGTCCCAAAGTCTGTCGTTGGCGTTAGGGTGCGTTCAACCCTGCCGCACCATATCGGCTGCCAGTGATGGCGGCCGCTTTTGGCGGTTCTATTTAAGGTTTCACCGCTCTCCCTGGCGGCTCCGCTTGACAAAGTTTCGCCAGCGTGCGCGCGGTGAACATAAATCAAAATGTAATGAATTTTTAACAAACTTTCCCCCGAGCGTCACCGGTCGGGCGCTGTAAAATGGTTTAAAAAAAAAGAAGTTTACCACGGAACGGAGCATCTATCGCGCAGCTTACCCGCTTCGTGGAATTTAAGTGCAGTGAAAATACTGAGTGTGTATTTTCCTTGTTCAAGGTCCGAATCTTTTTTTCTTTTTTTTTTTGTTGTTGTTAATGGAAGCTTAAAAGAGAGCAGAAGGCGAAGGGGCGTAGAAGGGAAAGCAATGCTGCCGTAGCAAAAATGCATGATTTGCAACACACAGCTAATTACATATGTTTCCCCGGCGAACCATCGTCCAACGGGCGTTGACGATCTCTGCTGCAGATGTGTCGTCATAAAGCTCCCAGTGACAGCTGGCAGCATTCGCACTCGATGATAAGTTTCCACGAGCGCTGGAAAAGCGAAGAGCATAAATTATGCAACTGCTTCTTTGTTGTGCGTCAGCCGATCCTCCTGTCGCTCACCAAGCGGGTGTGGGGAGGGGGTGGGGGGTTTAGTGAGAAATCGTGAGTTCAATTTGGAAATAAAAATACACCATGTACATCCCATTGCTGCACCATTTTCCGTCGTAATTGAAACTAATGAACATCTGATAGTGAGTGTTACATTTTTATCTTGTTTATGCTGCCTTAATGGTCTGCCTTCAAACATGCTACAGTGTCTTTTAACGCACACATCGGGAGGAGGAAACACGTACAAACACAAATATACATAAAGCGTGTACCTGACATGGGGCTTGTTTCAAACAATGATAAATGGAACGAAGGTGAAATTAATTTCTGTACCCAGCAACAGCAATCCGTGCATATGATTAATGGCACGTGCGCAGTATATTGTGGGATTAATTTTTATTCTGTGCTCATCCATACGCTTTTCTTTCCATTCTACTGACACACGAGTAGATTGCGATAGTGAATGTGTAATAATAATGTTTTCAATCATGTCTGTAGCAGCAACTCAGTCAAACGTCTTCTCTGGTTGATCGATAACATTGGTATGGAATTAAACCTTTCTGTAGTATTAATTGAGCAGTCCTGTTAAAAATATGGATTTACAAATATTCCCATCCCATTTTCCATTCTACCTCATCGCAGATTTCTGGCAATGCCATTGGATGTGTTATGAGGGAAAAGGGAATTCCTGGCATAACATGAAGCTTTCTATGGATGCAAGTGCTCTAGTTTCAGTTAATCAATGCCTCAGTGTTTCGCCGTCACAAACGATGGAAGCAAGAAAAAGGCGAGTACCGTCAATCTTTCCATCGAAAGACGTTTTTGACGTGCGCAAGTTGTTCTGTACCGTCAAGTAATGAAGGGCTTACCATTGTTCTGAGGGTATGCATATTTTAAATACTTTTACCTTTCCACATAGCAATGCCGCCGACGGCGTTCCTGGATTGCCCTTAAAGAACAGCCTTTTGCTCGCATTGATATTTAACTCGAGCGAGCGATTTACTGGGGAGGAATTTTCTAAAGTTATGAATTCCTTTATGGATTGCTTTTGTGCGCGATCGGTACGCCATTCGAATGTTCCGCAATAGAAAAGGCAGCGAATCAATGTCGATTTTCAAGGAGTGATCGATGAATATTGAAAATCTCATGCATTCATAATGAATAAACATCTATAATGCAACCCGGAACGGTAGTAACGTTTTTCTCCAAGAAACTATTTTAAACATTCTTTAGTAGAAATTATGTTTCGTAAGTCCAAGATTGGCAGACCAAACGACGGTCATTACGCAAGGAAGAAGAAGAATTGGGCATCATCTCTTGCATATTTTCGGATCATGGAATATGTTCTAATTTATTATTCTTCTCATCTCAAAACTATAATCCAGATTTCGATCCTTATCTTAATTTTACTATTGAACAATCATAATAAATAATTTCCACATGCATAAAACGACAGTTGAGAAGCTTACAATGACAAGCAGGTGAAAGCAATGCATGGTTATGAAACCTTCCGTAACAAACGAAATTCGGCGACTTGGAAATCGTCGAAATTCGGTTATTTCTGTGCACACCAAGCTCGGGCAAATGAGGGGTGAAAATGAAGCGGACGCAAGGGCGCCCGGAAAAACGCTCGGTGTAAATTAAACACCAACGGTTTTAGGCAATCGTGTCGTTTGCGTGCATAAGCTTGGGTACGAAATTTAATCGCACTGCACACGAATCGAGCACCATCGCACGGGTGGTGGCTGATTAGAGGCGTGTGGGGTGTGGCGAGAAAATCCCCCAAGCGATGGCTTAAAAAGGAGCTGGGTGAACCATAATCATGAGCCATCATTACGCTCCACAGCACGGATGCGAGTTCACCGAGACGTCCGGGCTGGTGGGTTTACTTTTTCCCGCCACACCGCCCGAACGAGATGGAAAACTTTCCTCCCATAACAGGGGGTGGAGGTGATTGTCGGTTGAGTTTTTGAATAGTTGTACCAGCCGGTGCAACCGTCGCTACTACGAGGGAAGCGGTGGTTTCAATATTCTAAAATCCGTTTCGGCGGGAACAATCGGGAAAGCTCGATGGAAAACGGTAGGAAAATCTGCTGCCGTAGTACTATCGATTGCCTCGGGTTTTCCGCCGCTACGTGCACTCGATATCGGATGTATTGCAGCCCTAACTTTGCTACGATGCTGGGCACCGATGTTGCGAGGAACCGGAGGGTGGATGGCGAGGTGTCCAAGGGTAAGCTAAGGAAAGTATGCACCGCGGAACATATCTAACGCGCACGGTCTCACCTGTGGAAAACTCTAGCGTGCAGTAGGTGGTGGTGTATTTTTGCCACTCTAACTATTTATTCTCGTGCCGGTAAAATCCACACCAAACATCGTCCCCATCGGCCGAATGAGGCGCACGGTTCGAAACACGCTACTCCTACCCGGTCGCAACTTTAACCCGTAAACATAATCATCACCAATCACCGAACAGAAACAACACCACCTCCGCTCAGCTAGATCCATAATCACTCATCATCGACGCTGCGTTGTGTGTGTGTTTGTGTTGCAATGTAAAGTACGTCGAACTATGGCGGGTCCCACTTCAGGGGGAGAAAAACGAGCACATCCAAACGAAGCCGAGCGTCAAGCACAAGTGTTGCCGGATACGAAGTTGCTGCGCCGTGCGCCGTGGCCAACAATCAACACAGACACACCCCCGGCGGCACGATGGAATGATGTTTGCGTTGGAGATCATAATTTATGCCGGGCCAAAATGGATATATTCTAGCACCGAAAAGGAGTGCACCGGAGCTCGACGGTGCACGGAGAGCGGATTCCGGGGGAGGGATAAGGATGCGACCGACGGGAATGTTGCGGTTCTGGGATCGTTAACTATCCAGTGCATCCTCTGCCCGGCCGCAGCTTGCATGCATGGAGAACATAGTGGTTTCAATGGAACGCTTACAAAATATGGTCGCGTTGTGGATGGAATAATTGTGCTCGTGAATACATTTTGTTTTCCCGGGTTTCTACAATATAACTCCCACTGCATCTCAAGCAGAGTGTGCTGCATCCTCTTAATTAGCATACAATGAAGCGTAGTTCGCTAGAAGACTAGCGATTTTCGGTTCGTGACGGATCTGCAACCGAGATCATAACTAACTTGAACTTGATTCGTGAACTGAAAAAATAAGACTGTTTGCCTTTCACGTTAGGGGGAAAAAAAAACATTAAACTGAGTTCTATACAATGTTGGGAAAGAGTCAATACAGATCTTCAAGTCTGTAGACAAGATTCCGTCCCGAAATCTTCATCTCGCTTTGTAACTAGGAAAACAGGTATATTTAAATAACGAAACAGGTAACTAGGCGCAGGTATAACCAATCTACTTAAAGCTAATTATAAGATGGAGAGGCTCTAGGAGTGGTTACTTGTTGGATTTACAGCATATTTGTCTGAGAAAAAAAAACTGTTAGGAATCCTTGAACTAAACTTCACACGCGGAATCCTGTTTGCTATGGGATCTATTATTGCTTCATCAAGCTGTTCAACCGTTGAGTAATTGTCCGCCTGTGGCATGCACACAGTCCTCGAACAGGCAATGAGGACTGCTATACAAGAGGTCACGAGTCGCTGGAGAGCAACAAAGAGTTCGTTCTGGTCAAAAGTTGACTATCGACGCTTGTCCTGTGGGAAGATCTGAGGGAATCCGAACGATAACTTTACCAGACCGTTCCTCGCATGTCGGCACAATTGAATTTCCCCCACCCCGCCCTGCCACCTGTGTAACCTCTCGTTCGCCTTTGCCATTTCTTATCCCCGTATATTTTTCCTCTCTCCCATTTCGCTAGATCCGGCTCGGTGACATCTACCAGCTCGCACGCTCGATGATGAGCGGGAAATCGTTCACCCTGCCCGCCGGCTGGTGGCCCCACGAAGCCAGCCGACGTCTGGCCGTGCTGTGCGTGACGACCGTGGCCCTACTGTTCGCCCGGCTGCAGATCATGGGCTCCCAGCTGCCCGTTTTCACCAGGTGAGTGCACTAATTATCTAACTTCCTGTCCCGGCCGTACGAAAAATGGGGCCCGAATGCCACAGAACAATGCAGTGACATTGAGCAAGCTACCCTTTCTGACGACCCCAGCCGTGTTGGACCGGACCTGAACGACACGACACCGTCTTCTTCATGGCCCCAAAAGTGGACCGAAACGGATCAGACCCGATTCGATTAATCAGTCTCTAATGCACCGATGCGACGAACCGTTTTCGTTTTCCGTACCGTACCGAAACTTTTGCCGACTCTCGGCCCTGGGTAATTATTTACCGTTCTTTAATGGCACCAATTAAATCCCAATGCGCGGCTCGCGGGGGGGGGGGGGGGGGGCGTTCGATCGGTAGAAGAAAATGTTGCAACGTCGTCGTTATTGCATTACGTGTCAGCTTCCCTGCGGTGGACGAGCATGAGAAGGCGAGAGACACCGAATGAATCATTTAGGCAAATCAGTTATGTGATGCCTATCGCCGGGAATTTCGCAATTTCGTCCACCGGCAGCATGATCATACGCCTGCTGGCCGACGAATATGAGGGGCTTTGCTGGCTACAAAATTGGTGAGACTTATTTGGCAATTGATTATGGAGGCGGATATACAATCATCATCAATAAGATACGATTCAACTGTGCTGCTCAGAAGGGAAAAATCTGGAATGATTTTTGGCACACAGAACATAGCATAAGAACGAACTGTCTCCGCCTAACGGAAAAGCCTTGATGCTATCGGATCTAGACGTTCATTTATGCAAGTGATTTTGCACGTGTTTCAATAATGTTTAATTAAACATGAAACAAGAAGAAAAACGTTGTATAGACGAAAAAAAAACATTCATACACTTAAATGCATGTTATAACTTTAAATAACTAAATTGGGGTAGAGTATTCTAAGGATTAGGATCCTAAGTATTTATGTATTACTTATACAACTATATCTGTGTTGTATGTATGCAACTAACTTTTAGGCGCTAACTTTAAGGTGAACCAAGCAAGTCCTCCCCAGATTTCCAATACGATGTTTCATTTAACTTCTCTTGTACACCAAGCATTGTACATAAGGGAGAGCTTTAAAAGTGTCCCGTAAAAAAAAATCGATGAAAACTAGGTCAGCATGGTTTTGGTACGAGGATCATGATAAATCACCCTTGACCGTAATTTCCGCCCAGCGTTCTAAAATCAAACTGCTTGTCCTGTGAAAAGTCCCACCGAGATACGCTGCACCTGGCTGTCCGATTTGCGGGAAGATTAACTACAACTGTGTTAGCACAAAGCAACTACCATACCAGCGGCGCCCCCTCTTCTGCGGAGGCGAGTCTGCAAGAACCGGTTGTCGTCCGGCCTGCATTAACAACACAGACGGGACAGATCTCCGGAACCCAGTGTGTCGGATCACATGCCGAGTGTTGTTCCGAGTACCGAGTTGTTGGAGTGCAGACGAGCAACCATGGTTGCGCAAAGGAGGAAGGCTGCAGGTTTAACATGGCCCATCGTATAAACAACAAATGCTCATCGGGTATCGATTGGAAGCGCCTGCAGGTGGGGCCGGAACGTGGAACGCGATGGGGTGTTGCTGCAGTAATGTTCCGCAGGCATCGTAGCGAACACGATGCCTATGGTCGTACATCAAACTTCAAACTCAGGCACACGCACCGGCGGAACAACTACAAACTCCCTTCTCCCATCTACGGTTGCTGACGCAGGCCAGTGCGAAACGAGATACGAGAGAATTTAATTAGGATTACGGTCGTTTTGCACGCCGAAGAGGTGCAGGGCCGGACCATGGTGGCACCATATTTCTTCCACCAGTTGGCACATTTTCGGAAAAGCCTGCTCACCGGGCCTGGTCCCTTTATCACCCTTGCTAACATGGCACGAACGGTGAGGTTTGTCCGATTGCATCCACTGCTTAGAAATGCGTGACCTAACACTCTACACGATTATTTCCCATCGGTCAGCCATCGGGCTGACCGGGCCGGGTTCGTTTGGGATTTTCCATCCGGGTCAGTAGTTGTCACAGCCATCCAAATCCAAAGCCCTTGGAAAATGTGCCCGAAAAGCAGGGTCGAATGAGTCGAGGCACACCAAAACGTGGCTTTCGAAATAAACTTCGCCTGTAAAGGTACAATGTAAAGTCACTCCCATTTATCGTTCCCAGCGAGACAGAGGTGATGCTACAAGATTTTGAAAACCATCTCTTACAACCTTGATTAAAGAAGTAGATGATGATGATGTTCAAAGGCATGTAGCGTTCAATCGAAGGAAGAAGGCTTCAAAAGCTCACTTTTCAACAGCTTGAAGTTGGAATGAAATCGAAACGCACATTCGCACTCAGTTAACGTCAGGCTGCCGAGCGGTTCGGTACCAGGCGCCTCTATTTTTCCAAATTTATGCCACACAAAAAACCGAGACCCCCATCCGTCCCAGGTGTTGGCGAGATTATTGAAAAATTGACTTAAAGCATAAAAAAAGAGGAAATAAAAAATGTCCCTTGCTGGGTGGGGAGACTCGTGGAAAGTTCATTTAGTTACACGAAATTCAATATCCCTTGGGTACGAAAATGGAGCGGGTGTTGGTCGAATGCTTCCGATTCATGCTTCGCTTCGTCACTTCGGTCCGGCGTACTTTACACCACGTCGTCACCGTCGACCAAAAGGGCAAAAGGCGCCCCCTGTTTTTTTGGGGCAAAAGGCACACCGCGATCGAAAGTGGAAACCGGCCAATGGAAGCCGCTTCATAAATTATGTTTCATGCTTTGACGAGGGTCCACCGCGCACACATTTTTTCCCAAAATATACTTGGCAAAATATACGTCATCCATGTTCAAGAGCTACATTTGCTGGTATTATTTGCTTAAAAAAAGAGATCCCCTCACAAGGATCAGAGGCCAATGGTTCTTAGATGTGTCGCAGGGAAAAAGAAGTACTATCCCCAACGACGGGTTCCTTTCCATTCACTTCCCCTTCCAGTCGGTCTCCTTCATACGTAAATTTGCCTCACGTGTGTTTAGCGTTTGCCTCACGTGTGGCATCTCTAGGAGATCCCAAGCAACAGAGTTTTTGAAAGGCTTTTAATTTGATTTATGATAGTAAAAAACACCTATCACAAGGAAGGGAACGATGGAAGGGAACATTTGGCACATGCCAATCAACTAGTGTTAACAATATACTTGTCCCGAATTTTTTTTGCACACTCATAACATGTTTCGTATATATACATATATTTGGTTTTACTAACAAGAGGTTTTGGCCAAAATACTAAAATAACTTAAACACAAAACAACATGTCCTAATGACTTTGCTCCGCCTGTGTTCCCCCCTGTGAAACTATCCCTTATGGTGTTTTCAAGGTTAAACACAGAGGGGAGGCTTTACCGTCACAACTCGGAAGGAGACGGCCCTTATTACACCGTTTTTTGAGCCATTTAAACAGCTGGCTGTTGCTTCTAGGTAACCGTCAACTGTAAGTGTAGTGTAGTAGTGTACATTCCCAAACTGTTTCTACACTTTCATCAACTCCAACGAAACATGTTTACATGACGGGAGCTCGATTCTTCACCTCCGCACTTGTTAAATGACATAAATTTTTGTACTTTTACTATTATGCGTATCGTGAAAATAATGCAATGATCACTTGGAAATTGTTATACAACCGTAAATCCCAATCACAACCATACATTACTCAAGTGCCTTTCTCTTCAAGCAGTTCCACGGACTATCCAATACCCGAGAGTTTATTTGGAGTTGGTGAAAGGTAAGGTACAATTTGGGAATGTACCTTTGGACACTAGCAGTTGTGTTTGAGTGGTGGAATGTGTGTTTAGATGGCTCACGGTATGTTAGTGACCTCAGCGTCACCTCCTCGCTTGTGCCGTGGGGCACACTCCGGCCTGAATGGAAGAACTCCCACGGAGATAGTGCATGGCTTGGCAGATCGCCGGTGCCATGGTGCACCCGGGTTGGAGACCCTCGTTCGTTTAAGGTCCTTAATATGTTTCATATTACCCATAGCTTACTACCCTTATCCCAAATGATCTTAACATAACTTAGAGCACTGTCTACTCAGAATTTGGCTGGTTTACATATTTGACAGCTACGCGCTTAGTGACAGCTACTAGCGTTTGTTGACAGCATTTTGTTTACCAGTGTTAGCCAGTCAGAAGTTATACAACATGGAAAAGAAAATATTATATTTAATTTTGCACCTGATCGGGTGTAAAAATTGCAAAACATTTGAATATTGGAAAAACTACCGTTTGTGGTGCACTCAGACGTTTCAGAGAGCGGAAAAGCGTAGCCCGACTGGTTCAAAGTGGAACAGACAATTGAAAAGTTTTGCGAACCTTCACCGCAAATCCTGGACTGTCAGACAATGAAGTCGCCATGAAATATGGAGGCACTTGATGTGCAGTTCGAAGAATCCGGCTTAGAGCACGATACCGTTCTTATCGAGCAAGGAAACACGCACTCGGAAGCTGTATGAACATGTTTTGACGAGGTACCGCGGATGCCGGCTTATGGATGATGAAACATACGTGAAAATGGATTCATCATGCCCCGGGACTAGGAGATGTTCCCGAAAAATATATGTAATTTGGTGTTCATGGTGGTGTTGTAATGATATGGCACGGAATTTGCACCTGTGGCGCGCAAACCAAGGTTTTTGTGGCATACAAGTCAATGGATTCGAGGCTTTACAAAAAAATAATGTCTCGAAAAACGCATGCTGTCATTCATAAAAGCACACAAGGGACCTGTGATGTTTTGGCCTGATTTGGCATTACAGTGATCAGTGGTGCTGCGACAATGGGGTGGACATGAAGTCCACAAAAAATAGGATCCACCAAACTGCCCCCAAATCCGTCCAATCGAAAAATATTGACCTATTATGTGGCAGAAGCTTAAGAAGACTTAAAAAAGGGCTTGGTACATATACCACAGATAACAAAGTTTTGGGACAAACTTGCAAAAATTGTCGATAGTACTGGTGTGCAACGTTTGAGGTCTGGTATCAGAAGGATAGTGCGTGAATCCGCAAGATATGAAGATAAGTACTTTTAATTTACTATATAACCTTTTTTTTTTTAATGTTATTCCATCTCCGAGATCTAAGCGATTTCTTTCGTGCAAATTCTAAGTGGACTGTGCAGTGAATTGTTGACAAGTTCCTTCAGAGCAATTAATCCATGAAAGTCTAGCAATGGCCGTCACCTAAAACTGTCCCGTTAGCTTATCAACAACAATGTCAAGAAAACAACATTAAATCAAGCAAGTGAAATCCTTTGATTTCCTGCCCGACTAAGCTGCAGCACATTGGCTTCGGATGTCAATTCGGTGACATTGGCCGCAGCACTATCGAGCGTGGAACATTTTGAAATGCGCGCCCTTTCAACCTCCCAAATCTGTGCTCTGCAAACATGACGTGCCGTCAAATTCCGTGTTCCTAACGTCAGGTTGGACAACGTCGCACCAACCGTCGGTGGTGCCACATGGCTTCGCTTTGCACTATAACGACTCGCGTGACGCGTGCTTTACCCTTTTGTCGTTTCACCGAAGTGCAGCCCGGTCCCATTAAACTATTCGACGGTATAATAGGAAATTGATTGGAAACATTATTATTATTGCTTGAATGATTTGCTTTTCCTTCGCCTTACCTACGACGTCGGTTTTTTTCCTTTCCCTTGAACATTAACCCTCCATGGAATGTGTCGAATCTACGAACAAGTTACTTGGGGGCCGTCATCATACTGCTTTCAAGCGTATAATGACGCAAACGTAACATACCTTTACGGTCAAAAGGGATTTTTCTTGGGTCTTGAGAGGAGAAGGTTCTTACTCACGAAGTGCAAGAAAATAGCAAATAACCAATTCAATTCAACCACTTTTCAATAATTTCTCATTTTGAATATCTTTTTATCTTAAGCTCGTTGTTGAAATTATCTTAAACGAAACATGCTGCTTCGCTCACACATACGAAGGAATTCGTCCTTGTGCTGCTCCAACCCAAACGATCTAAAGACATTCTCACAACTGTTCATGCTAACCTCACACCAAAAGTTCCACTTTCCCGTGTACGCTCAACATGTGCCCTTCGCCTTTTGTGGTGTATGGAAAGTGTGGAAAACGTGGAAACGCACCAAGGGTGGCAGGCAGAAAATTATTATCCTTTACGATAGTTTTTATGACGTGCAATCGTGCAATAGGAAAAGTTGATGACTTCGTTCGTCGGGTTTCCACGTCTACACGGACGGTACGCACCCGGTCGCCCCTGTAACGTCTGTTTTCTTTCCTTCCCCTTGAGCGAACCCCACTCCCTCCGTCTTTCACTTCACAGAATCTGCGTGCGCTAAATGTTTGCTCCGGTTTTATCCTTTTCATTCTATTTTATTGCGCTAGCTGAAGTGTTTTCCCGAAGCGTCTACACCTTTAGGAAATAGTGTCACACACACACACACACTAACACAATTATACGCATGATGGTTAGCGAATACAACAGTTCAATGGCGGACTGGCAAACTACTTTGTTGCACCTAAACACTTGACGTCGGAAGCTCGGTGAAGGAAGCGGAAAATCATGCTGCCGTTAACTCGGGCGTTGCCGTATGCCGCAATGACACTAACAAACTACGACCGAAGCGTGGTTTACGGTCCTCGTCGAACCGGCGAATCGCACCGTACCACCATCGAGCCAATTTTCCCGCGATCCTGGAAGTGTGGAGTCGAACGCGAAGCCAATAAAACATCCAATGTAACTCTCGTAAAAATATGCTTTGCGTCGTCGACCGGCGTGTTATTTCGTGGATGTTTCATTCGCCAAGCGTCAGTGGCACAACATTCTGCACGCCGATTTTGATTGATTCTGTCACGCCAGATCAGAGGTAATGGCCGCGACTAATCCACCGCCTACTTACTTTACGACCGGCCGGTATTGGATGATTGCGAACGGGAATTTGGCGTTCGTGCTTTCTACTTGAGAGTGTTTGCTATCGACAGAATGCTTTCATATGGCAAGCCCATGCAATTACGTTTCTGCTGAATACATATATTCTGCCCACATCTGTTTTCCTTATTAAACTATGTTAAACACACACAAAATTAAATTCTTAATTTATCAAAACCCTTAAAAGATTGGAATCAATAATATTTGTTTGTTTCATTTCATCCAAAACCTTCAACAGATTCGACAACCCTGCCTCCGTAGCGCTCACCCCGGCCAGACAGCTGTCGTACAACTATCTCGTCTCGGTGAACCTCTGGCTGCTGCTGTTCCCGTGCGATCTGTGCTGCGACTGGACGATGGGAACCGTGCCGCTGGTGGAGTCCTTCACCGATCCGCGAAACCTAGCTACCCTGGGAGCCTACACCGTCATCGGCGTGCTGGCGTGGGTTGCCTTCGTCGAGAACCACCGGCAGAAGTCGGCCGTGGTCGTGATGGTGAGTACAAAACCGTGTTGATTTGCTTCAATGAAAGAAATGTTTTACAACTACACTTACGTTTTGTTATGCTAGGAATTTCGGTTTTTTTAATCGCAATTTTACAAATCACCAATGTCTTTGCCAAGTATAAATTCATTCCACCTTGAATGATTTATTCTTTTCTACCATTGCTCATGCAACCTCACCGCGAAGGACTTTTTTCTAGCTCTTACTTGCCATTTTGTCGCGAACCGGAAAGGCCCATCACGTGACCCATAGTATACATAATGCCATCTTCCATAAAACCGACTGTCTCGCGTTATGATTCTTTTCTTTTTATCGATTTTCACGAACGACAAGTTTATCTCGTTCTCTGCGCAATATGGGGCAAGGCACACACGGTCAGTTATCGATTGGACACAACAGCGCCCCATGAAGGTGTCTTTTTATGCTCGTCAGGTGTGCACTCGGCGTGTATCATAATTTTAAGCTGGAGGATTTTCGCTGGATCGATTTTTTCTTCCCCATCCATCAACGTCACGAAGGATCTAATTCTTTTCTCAGCACCATTTCTATGTTTCTACAGTAAGCAGCTACAAAACCCACCTGTGGACGTGTTATGATTTTCCCTTCATTCATTTATGTTTTCCATCACCCACCGCGTCCTTCGTTTAAATGGATAGACGTGAAATAAATTCAACCTGTAAACTGAATAAAAAGATTTTGTTTAAAAAAATAGTCGATGTAGATATCTATTTTATTGAAAGTGCATTGCAAATCTCTGAACTAGCTCGACATTTTGCTTTCCTCATTTTTCGTTCCTAATAATCAATAATTTTTTCGTCTTCCATTTTTTTCAGGGGCTAGCGTTCATGCTGCTTCCGTTTCTCCCCGCGTCGAACCTCTTCTTCCCGGTTGGCTTCGTGATTGCCGAACGCGTCCTGTACATGCCCTCGATGGGCTTCTGCATCCTGGTGGCGTACGGGTTCCACGTCCTCTCGGAGCGATGGTCGCGCAAAATGACCTGGTGCTGCCTCGGGTTCCTGCTACTGACGCACTCGCTCAAAACGTATAACCGCAACGCGGACTGGGAATCGGAGTACTCGATCTTCATGTCCGGCCTGAAGGTGAACCAGCGCAACGCGAAGCTGTTCAACAACGTGGGCCACGCGCTCGAGAGCGAGGGCCGGTTCGAGGAGGCGCTACAGTTCTTCCACAAGGCCGTGCGCGTGCAGGAGGACGACGTCGGGGCGCACATCAACGTCGGCCGCACGTACAACCACCTGAAAATGTTCAAGGAGGCCGAGCTGGCCTACTTGAAGGCAAAGTCGCTGCTGCCGAAGGCGAAACCAGGCGAGTCGTACCAGGCGCGCATCGCACCGAACCACCTGAACGTGTTCCTCAATCTGGCCAACCTCATCTCGAAGAACGCGACTCGGCTGGAGGAGGCGGACCTCCTGTACCGGCAGGCGATCAGCATGCGCTCGGACTACACGCAGGCGTACATCAACCGGGGTGACATTCTGATCAAGCTGAACCGCACCAAGGAGGCGCAGGAGGTGTACGAGAGGGCGCTGCTCTACGACAGCACCAATCCGGACATCTACTACAATGTAAGTGAGCGTGGGCCCCTTGTTCGCCGGAGAATCATACTAAAACGTAGCCCTTTTTTTCACCCTTCGAAAACAGCTTGGAGTGGTGTTCCTCGAACAGGGCAAGGCATCCCAAGCCTTGGCATACCTTGATAAGGCGCTTGAGTTTGATCCGGAGCACGAGCAGGCCCTGCTCAACTCGGCCATCCTGCTGCAGGAGCTGGGACGACCGGAACTGAGGAAAATTGCTCGCGAGCGCCTATTGAAGCTACTGACTAAGGATGGTAAGCCTCCCAGGTTAAAAAAAGAAAAAAATTTAAGGCGAAAACCCCTAACTAACCTCCTTTCTTATCTCGCAGAGTCCAATGAAAGAGTGCACTTTAACCTCGGCATGCTAGCGATGGACGATCGAAACACGGACGAGGCCGAGAACTGGTTCCGCCGGGCGGTTCATCTCAAGCAAGACTTCCGCAGTGCGCTGTTCAACCTGGCGTTGCTCCTGGCCGATGATCATCGCCCACTCGAGGCCGCACCGTTCTTGAATCAGCTCGTCAAGTACCACCCGGACCACATTAAGGGGCTTATTCTGCTCGGGGACATCTACATCAACAACATTAAGGATCTGGATGCTGCAGAAAACGTAAGTCATGTGGAGAGTTGAAAAGATGACGGTTGCTAAATTTTTTTTCTTTTAATTTTCAGTGCTATAAACGCATCCTGCAGCTCGATCCGATCAACATCCAGGGCCTGCACAATCTCTGCGTGGTGTACGTCGAGCGGGGCAAGCTGCTGCAGGCCCAGGCCTGTCTCTCCCATGCCCACGGGCTAGCGCCGGGCGAGGAGTACATCGGACGTCACCTGCAGATCGTGCAGACACGCATCAACCGGTTGCGCCAGTCCGCGGATGGCAGCCGGGAGAAGGAAGTGGCCTTCGCGGACTACGACCCGCGCGAATTCGGCGGCAACGCGGCTTCCGGTTCGCTGCCGGATCCACAACTAGACTTTCAGCTGTTGCAGGGCACTGTAAATAACGATAATGTCCACCAGGAGCAGCAGCAGCAGCAGCAAGGCGACGGCACAGAGGGAGTCGCCCATGGCACCGTACACGACATGCCAACACCATTACCTCACCCGGAGCTGCCCAGCAAAGACAGCCCTGTGTCGCGGCGAGCAGACGCGGAGCCTGTTTTTATCGAAACTGAGGGTAGCTCCGCACCAGAGCTGCTCTCTCAGTCTCTAGCGGATGACAGTAAACCTGCCCCCTTACCGGATGCCGCAAGAAGTCGTGAGCGGGAACCGGCATTCGAGCATCCGAGCGAAACCAGCAGTAGTCGCAGTAGTAGAAGAAGCAGTCGCTCCAGCGAAAAGTACCCCAGCTCGTCGGCAGGACTCCAATCTGCATCCGTCACACCGCAACATTCTGCCCCACGGAACGACGCGCCTTCCATCGGACAGGACCTGGACGATCCGTCGTCCGGCATGTCGTAGCATCCAATTCTCGACTACAAGCTAGACTGTTTCGAAATTCACTAGAAACGCTGTAAGAGACTGGCCTTTGTGACTAGCAAATTGTATCCCGTTAGGGAAGGTGGTGACCTACGAGAGAGATTGTGTACATTTTAAAGGAAAAGAATGGTTATAAAGGATATTTTCTATATACAAACACCCCGCTCGAGTGCAGTTCGAGTGAGCGGACACACGGGAGAGACTTTAGGAACGTTATCGGCTTTTGGTCCATCACCGTTCAGCGATGTGGCCACAGTTACAATTCAGGCTCCACTCCATGCAGCAAACAAAATTCATCCGAAAGCCCTTAAATTAGGAAAGGGACGATGTTGCAGGGATGTGGTCGAAATCATGGAATTTAGTTAATCATGGATGAGACCTCAATTGACTGGTCCTGGACCGTATCCTATAGGAAAGACTAATATCCACATCTATGGAACAGAAAAAAAACGAATGCTTCTAAAGCATTTAATTACTGGTCGGATGCAATTTTACAAAGAAGGTCAACAAAGAGAAATGATCGATACGGCCGGAAATCATCGGATGCTGGAAAAACATCGTTTAAAGAACTCGAAACTCTACACACACACACATACGCAACCCGCATCCGTATGTACACCCCCCATACATCCAGTAGCATTTTTGTATGAAAATGAAAATCCAACACGCATGAAAAGGACATGAGGAGGGAAGAAGCTCCGTTACTGAAAACTACTCGGCCTTCATGAAATCGGTTTTGTTCTGCGAGTGGACGAAAAAGGAAGAAAGGGAACTGAAACGGTTCGGCTCGAAAAAGTGTAAATATGGCCAAAACGTTATCCGAATGTGTTGGGTGGAGAGTTTATAACGGTTACTAAAGGCGGCATGAGAGGCGGTTTGGAACGTTAGATAAATTAGGACAAAAAGGGCAAAGGATGAAAAGGAAAATACTCGAAGTCAATGATTGGAAAACAATCAAGGAGAAAGACGGGATCTTTAGTGGGGATATTAGTGCATGAAATTGAACGAATAAGCCAAGACTCAAAACCCTGCATGTAAAATAGGAGAGATTATTGAATTATACATCAATGTAGCCTTGGCGGAGAAAGGAATGATATGATTTTGCCTGTATTCAAATGAAGGCTCACTCCTTGAAAGAATGAATATTAGTTAAAATTCCTAAATTATATTGAATAGATCTGACAATTCCTTTTGAATACTTTCACAGACTGTTACACCGGTACTTAAGTTTTAATTCTATTCATATTTAGTCATATACATCCAAGGTTTGACAAGCTACTTAAGTTTCTTATCATTATCATAAGCAGTACGGTTTAGTTTGCATATTAGCAAAAACTCGTCTTAACATCCTGCCGGAGGAAACGCATTGTGGTTTAGTGAAAAATCCTTGTCCTAAATAAACTGAATGACACAAACTGTACCACTGGTGATTTTTTACTATACCAAGGAACGAAAATTACGAGGCAGCAAGTTTTTCTTTGTGTCCCGTAAAGCAAATGATTATGAAAATACATTGTCCTTCAAGTTTTTTTTTTGATTTCTCAAAACAATATTTATTTTAAAATAAAATATTCAATTGTAATTCATTATTCCTTCAAATTTAAACGCTTGTTCAATACACTTACTCATGAGAGCTGAACTTTCCACGTAATTTAACCGTTATCGGCTATAAATCCCTCCAATAATTACGCTACACAAGTGGATCATAGAATATAGGTTATCAGTCCATTATTAGATTTTTTTTTCCTTTTGCTTACTTATTTTTCTATAAAGGATCCTTGCAATTATTCAAGCAGTTAGCCGAATTTTACCTCGTGCCTGGTTAATAGCATAACTTTAGGCGTTCTGGATGGAAGGTCGTACGATTTTAACCCTTAAAGCTTAAAGGTACAATGATTTTTAAGCGTAAGCATTCAAATTCGGCAGAAAAACATACCTACCATACCATTACATACCATAACATTACACGCGCGTCTGCAAGAAATGTTTTATCTGAAGAATAGAACCAATTACGATCATCCTAATGATATAATAATTTTGTAAATCTAAATCAACAAGCTCAAAACAATACTGTACATTTTATTGTTCTGCATCTTATCAAAAAGCTTATGAAGTATTAATTGATTTTTTAAGGAAGTATCAGCTCCTTTGTTCTTATTTACACGTTACTTTGTGTAGGAAGCACCGGCCACCGCAACGCCCCCATTGCCTGCTGCTAGCGCTGGCCAGTGTACGCCAGCCCCCATTTTGGCCACAGAATGTTTCCACCCGCACAATCGCATGCCGGAACTTCCAGCACGGTGGTTGTTTACGTCCGACGGGGTGGCTGGATTTCATCATCGTCGCCTGATAAGCGCACCCGGTGGTGATCCATCGATCGGGCCCGAGAGCTGATTGGAACTTGGGTCAATATTTACGACGGCGGGTACAACAGGCACAGGCCGGCACAGTGCAATCGCCTTTCCCCGTTGCTAACGCACAACGAGGGGAAGATTAGATCGGCCGGTCAGGTCTGGGTCTGCACCCTGCAGACGCGGCCACAAGAAGAGCTGATCCACTGACACTTGCTAATCTTTGTTTCATCTGGTAACATTCGATGGTCGCTGGTTGGTTTAGTAACGTAACTCGAACAGTAGTTACTTGCAGCGTCTCCTACAGAACAATTACCGAAACATAAAACGCTTAAAATTTCATATCGAACTTTTTGTGAAGCAGTTGCAAACGATGGCTTTAGTTGACATTTTAACTGAAACAGGGATTCACAACACCTTCAACAACGTTTATCCGTTTTCTCAGGCTTACAAAACGAAACCTCTTGGCGTCTTGGCAAATCCTGCAGACAACACAATTAAAGTTATTTTTTCTTTCCTTCTCCCTTCGCAATTGGGCGCAATAAAACCGCTTTACCGTGGCGCTTTAAAACGCCGGCATACGGCAAAAATAACCAGAAACAGCAAATCATCGCCGGACCTCATTTGCGCAGCATCACACGCCAATCAGGATGACGAAGAAGATGAAGAGTTTTTTTTTTTTTGCTCAAAACCGCTCGCTTTCTTTCAGCAACAGCATAAACATCGTTTTGGACAAGGTCAACATTCATCGGTGCTCGTCCCGGGGGGGTCGAAAATAAGCTAAGAAAGATGGACTTTTCAGAAGAACCGCCAAGCCGAGGATGTTTTACGTTTGTTATTCTTTTTTGTTTTGTCTTGCAACATTTTCGTTCCAACAATTCTGTCAACGTTTTTAGTTTGTTTCAAACCCCGTTTCTGTGCATTTACATTTCTTTTGGGATGCAAGACGATGCTGTACCCATAAAAAATTCGCACGTTGAAGTCCTCTGCCCTGAAGTTGCAAAGGCTTCCGCCAAACGGTGCAGACGGTTTTATAGTTTTGTTTACCACTGAAAGTAATTTCGAACGCTTTCGCGTCATCCTCCCTCATGTTTGTCCGCTCGTGGCCGGGCTCCGGCCGGGCCTTCATTTAAACTTTTATGTTTTTCACCTCACTTGCACTCCACTCTCTATTCCCTTCCGTGGAATTGGTTTTCAAACCGCGCGTTCCACCCTCTTATGCCCGACGGCAAGCCGAGTGTCGAAGTTACCCAAGGGCCAAACAGTCGTTTTTTGCAGATTAGCCCCACAAAACCCCCTGGGAATGCAGGCAGGTCGCGGATTGCCTTTCGACCGGTCACAAAACTATTGCTTCGGGCAGGAGTGGTGGGACGGCGGGGAGAGGGGGTATGGGGAGCTATTTTTAACCGTGTCTGTGGGCGGGCACAGTCTGGAGCATTATTTACGATCCACCTCGGCTGTCCCGGAACGCCGCGATGGTGATCGGTAGATAATCTTCGCTTCTATTAATAGCCCGTCCCATGCCTATGCCTACGTACCATTTCCGAGCCCAAGGGGCCAATGGGCTAGGAAGCGATCGATGATGAAGGATTTTTGTTGTTGCTTCATTTATTTTTTTCGCCTTTTTTTTGCATCGTTATTTTGCATTATGAGTTTGCCCTTTTTGTGCCATGCAATTTTCGTGGGCCCACGCGGTTGCCCCGTTGATCGTAAACGTCTTGAAATGAAAAACTGTATGTTAGACCTAGCAGATCCCTTTCCTCCCCTACAGCCTACGTTTGTCTCACGTTGTTCGCGAAAGCTGTGTGCGTTCGGTTTTGGCTCTCCATCCGACAGACTCCAAATTGCAGACGTGCTAAAAACTCAAATCGAACTGAGTCATGGGAGTCATTTTTCGCCTGCCAAACCGTTAGGTGACCGAGGGCACAGTATTCTCAGACCGAGGGCACAGTGGTTTCATTCATGTTGCCATGAGTTTTAGGCGCTCATCAATGCACACATGTTTTAACAAATCGAAGTTCCTACATTTTATATTTCTTGCAAGCAGTGAAATTGTAAACACTAAGCACTGTCTTACGCTAGCACCATTTGAAATCCATGACACCAAATAAACTGGGGAGGACTGCACGATGCCGTCCAGTTAACCTACTTCGCTAACGTTTGTTACGGTGCAGCCACCCCGTGGACACATGCACATGATCGCCTGGACCTCGGCTCGGTTCGACTCGTATCAGCGTTTCGCGGAAACGTCAAGTTGCAACTTCTAGGACTCTTCTGAGCGCTTGACGTGCTCGTGATAGATTAGTCTACAAGCGGGCGCCAACCGTTACGCCAAAACATGCTCAATATCATCCGAACATTTTTCTACAACCCTTTTATGGGTTCCTTCCCCCCGCTGTTGCCTACGAAATAAAAGGGTCCGAATATGACTACGAACCGTATCCTATCGAACACGCAATCACTACAAAGTTCCAGTGAAAGCTGAATCGATGACGTACGGGACGGGCATCTGACGTCAATCTTTCTAAAGCATGTTTCAACCGTTCATCTAAAAGCTGCAATTATATCCCTCCTTATTTGCCCTTTCCAGCGCAAAAGGAGTCCATTTTACGTAACCCAAAATCGAACCAGTGAGCAATTCAGCAGCAACTTTCCTTTGTCGCTCTCTCATTAGTAGTTTAGTCCTGCGAACGTTCGCTCGGAAATCTTAGATAAACCCGATGAGGCGAATAGAAAAGTCCTTAATTGATGGACAAGTAGAAGACAGAAATTTTTTTCCTGTTTTTTCCCCCATTAGGATAGATACATGCTTGTCTTAGAGTTTTTGTGTTATAAGTATTTCCAAAATAATAATGTTCACGCATCACTGGTTCATATAATAAGGTAAAAAAAGGAGAAAGAGATCTAAACCCGAACATTAAACATGATGATGTATTACCACAATTAAAACGCAGCATCTTTCGCAATGATAGCGCTTCCCTTGAGAGACGATCGTGAGGAGTTACTTATTGTTAATTGTTTATAATCCTCCATCGAAGGCTTAACTCGTGCGTTTTCTCAATTCAATTTATTCTCAGCAGTGGAATTCTCTCATGTGCAATGAAATAAAATCCCATAGCCCTATACACGCCCTGGCCAACATTGGGGTGCTGAAATCATTTCGATGAACAATTTTGCTCAGATTTAAATCGATTAAATCGATTCATATGAAAAATGTATGTCTTCCAAAAAGGGGGAAAAGCGCTACAGAATGTTTTCTTTTCCCCGGTCTCAGTTGAGAAAATCTTGGTGATCGAATTTTTGATCGGCCGGAAAACGATCCGCAGAATTTCGCACGCCTAAAAGAGGACCCCTTAAGGGTTATTTCTACCGGCACTCAGCGTGGCACATGTGCGGTAGCTACGACGCGCGTCCAGGGATGCTGCGGATGAACGCTCCGAGAAAATCCGAATGAGAGCGAGAGCGCGACAATGAATGTGCGGCGAGAGGAATACGATCACAGCAGGCGAGTGACTGACGACGGCGGGCTTTTAAAGCGCTACATCACCGACGGAATCCGATCAGTTGCAATTGTGATGTCGACGAGATAGTAGCGGCGAGCGAAATTCCATCCCAACCCGGGGGAACAAAAACGTTGGAGTCAACGCGTGCGTGTTGCGTGATTGTCTGTGTGACTCTACTCCTTTTTTTTTGCGTATGCGTACGTACATCCGTGCGTGTAAAACCGATCATTTACCACTGTCCGGCTCGATCCGTTCCAGGACGAGCGACCTTTGACCCTCAAAACGGCAAACGGAAAACCCCTGCCGATCCGTCCCGAACTGCAGTAACGTTGGCGTGTACCGCAATTGTCCCCGGCAAGAAACACATAAAATCGTCACCGTTCACCGTCACCGTTTTTTCCGTTGTTCCCGTTCCGAAAGCAGATTCCGGAAGATTCGTTCGAAGAGCGCGGTATCCGTCACTCACTTTGCTAGCAACCAGCAGTCGTTCACATCGAAAAATAAACTGGCACAAAAACCGTTGATCCTTGAAGTTTGTGAATTTATGCTGAAGTAAGAAACCCCGACAGTGATCATTGTAAGCCCCAAACAGACAATCAACGAGTGAGATGAGTAGAAGTGTTATATGAGGTCGTGCAAAGTGCTGTGAGCTTCAATCAGTTTAGTCTAGGGTTTGAGCTCGATATAGATTCACAGGCTTAGTGACCACCGATTTCTTAGCCGTAAACTAAAGCCAAGTGCAAAAGACTCGCGCAAAAAGATACACATCCAACGCACGATATGAGTTCAATTTCATAACAGGAAAGAAAGGTGACTAATACTCGAAAATATTGAACAAACAGTGAGCTCCGAAAAGTGTACGTAAAGACGACCGGTGCCGCATTACTGGCTGGAAAAGAAGAAGAAAAGAACTATTTACAACCAATACCCATCCGGGGCAGACAGTAAGAGTATCGCCCGTCGAAACGACTACTAGATCCCTGCGCCCGAGCTTGAATGTGTGCCGCCGTACGGACTGGCTGCTGGATTGATTTCATTTTCATTTTCAACAAAAACTGCTCGAAAATAGTCGAACACGAACGCGTCCATTCGATCGCTGGCTCCGTCGGCACTTGGCTGCGTAGCGTACCGGTTATCGTGCGTCTAGCGGTGTTCGAGCCACTCTGAGCAGGCCGGAAGCAAAGGTAGGATATTCACGGATTAGACTTCCCAGGAAATTAAGGTTCCTTGGGAAAAGCTTGATAAACCAATGACGGGCAAAAGTGTTAATATTTGTTTGTATTTCTTCAAGCTTGCATGTATATGAAACAAGTCCTTTTTTAAATCATATCTAAAACAACGCCACAAAAACAAAAGAGGATTATGACTCAGTTTTCTTCATGTTGCAATGTTCTACACCTCGCTCTACATTTAACTTACATCGAAGCAAAATATTAAATCCAAATCCTATAACCTACTACCTACATAAACATATCGAAAAATAGTGCAGCTTTCGGGACGAAATAATTCCCGAAATTCTCTCGAAAAGAGCGACACAAAAGATACAATCACTATACCGCCAATCGATGCTGTATGGACAGTTTTAGAACAGTCATTAAGCGAAACCTGGAGCACATCAACAGCGTCGACGGCGACAGACTACGGTGAAGTAATACACAACCGTGGCCCTGGTATACCATCCGACATGAATGTGAATACGTGCCACCAGAGTCCGTACTGGTGATTGATTCCCGACTACTGCCCCGACCTCCCGGCTCGCCGGGAATCAACCAACGGCTGGGTTGCCTTCGAAAGGGAGAAAGGTTCAACGAGGCCACGGTCCGCACTCGATGCTGTCCGAGGGGTTTTATTTTCGTTTGCTTTATCAGCAGCAAACCGACCAGCGAGTACCGTGCGAGCCACCCCATGTTTGTGTGTGGGAACCGTCCTCCTTTCCGTTTGCCCGTGTTGCCTCTCGATGCCTGCGATGGGTCCACCTCACTCCACTATCCGGAACGGGACGGTTCTATAAATAGCATCACAATCCGTCACCGTCACTGCTGGTCCAGCTGGGACACGGCTGGGTGCGGGCTACCCCTCACTGAGCGCAGGGGTCAAAGGTCCCCGACTGATGTGGGACGCAGCGACCCGCTGGCTCGGAGAGATGAGGGTTCCCTCGCCCGTCGCTGTTTGTTGTATGCATTGTTTTTGTTGTTCCTGTCCCAAGGCACGCTGCCCGAGTTGCCCTGCAGCGTACCCTTTTGGGAAACGTAACCCTTCGTCCTCCCTCGCCGTTCCAGCTGTGTCAATCCGTCTCGACCCGTCCCGAGGGCCAGACCCTATCAATCCAGGCTGCGTGGACCCGAAAGCGGCGGAGGCGGCGGCGGCGGCGGGTGTGAAGCACATAGGAAATTACTTGTCGCTGTGTACAAACATAAAATGGACCTGAACCGTTTGCGAGGGAACTCGTTGAAGGGAGGCAAAACATGAAATATGGCCACGACCGGGACGAGGGAGAAGAAGAAGCGACTCGGACCGACGAATATCCGGACAAAAACAACAAAATCGGAAAAAGGGAGAAAAAAAGACATCAGCAACGAGCTGAACAGTGAACAGGGCTGTTTGGATGTATGTAGGTCATAGGAAACAGCAAATGAACGGCGAACGACCCCGTCGGCCGTGAAGGCGGCGCGCGATGGCGATCGTATTTCCATTTCACCTCGTGGACTCGTTCTCAGAAGCAGCAGCAGGAGCAGGTTTTCGTCGATCGTCGACAGTCGACATTGGGTGGTTTTTTGTTCATTCCTGTTTTACGGCTAAACCATTGCTCTTAAAAACTGTACAGCCACAGTTGGCATGCATCAAGAGGCTGTAAGTAAACAATACCAAACAGAGTCTATACACATCCAGTAAAACATGCAGATAAACCAGAAAGTCATGTCACTATCCAAGCTGCTAGCGCCTGTTGACGTTCGTACGAGGCCTTCCGGCTTAATCGTCGGCCAGATATGACAGGTTTCGACGCTTGCCTCTATCCACGTCTACTCCCTAACCAACGGGAAACGTTAGATAAACGCTCTAATTGCATCATTTGTGTGAAAGCATTACGACTTCGCATCGAAGTGCGGACTCCAAGGGCGGTGAAGCCACATTTCCACCACAAGGCGTAACCAACGAAAGGAAAGTAAATCAAGTTCGAGCACAGATACGTCTGCTGGTCCCCCCAAGGGATGCGGGGCAATAAACTTGTGCAGAACTTCAATTGCGTACAAACAGGAATTGCTGGCAACCTAAAACGGGGCCTGCCCTTACTCCCGGGGACATATTTTTAAACTCCAAGGAGCGCAAACAAGCCTCATTGCGAAAACAACGCTTTCCCTCTATGCTACCTCGGTTGAAACAAGCACTACTGTGGATCTGCGAGAAAAAACGAAAAAAAAACAACACATGGGTTTTTTTTTTCAAGAAGGACTACTGGAAGTGGACTCACTTGAACACTTTGAACGTTCATATCTCGGGCCTTTTTTTATTAAATTCAAATATTTTAGCTCCGATCGATTCAGAAAACATTTGTTAGTTTTGTGTGGTATAGCATGCAATGCAGTGTTGCAAAAGTAATATCGTTAAAATATCATTTGAAGTTGATGAAAATTTTTCCATACTTTTTGCATCCAAAATTGGTGCAATATTGCAAAACTACTACATACTACTATACTAAAAACAACCCAACTGTAACGAAACGTCAAGCCCTCGGTGGGCTCGCCCCATCGGAAAAGATCCTACTGCTTTTCGTTCTCTGTATGTTAATTCCTTTTTATAGTATTTTTATTAAAGGCACAGTTGGCCGACATAACTAGAGTTTCACACTTTAAAATAACCTGCACTAAGTTAATTATAAATTTTGACCCTAACAATGCTAACTAAACCATGATGAAGTCCTCTAAAGAGCGCAGATTTCACAGACCGACGTATTAAAGCCAACATAGTTTACAAAAGTCCCTTAAAACTTGGATGAGTCGACCACCACAAACTGTTTCTCGGAAACCGATCCTAAACAAGGCTCTGGGCCTAAGGTCTCGCCAGTAAGTCAGGACAAACAATATAACCATGCACAAAAACGTGTGCACAAATAAACATTGAGCCGTGTAGCACCTATCAGCCCAGCCAAACAGAAAGCACCTCAGCTGAAGGTTAGACCTTGGCATACGTTTAAATATCACACGTGTTACTTTCTTTTGAATAGCTTCTATCCTATCCATCATAACGCTTTGGAACGGATACCAGCGCACAATAAACGGATTTTAGGCAAAAAGGGGAAAAAAGGGCTCCGTAGTCCCTTAAACTTTTCGGAACATTCCGTTAAACTTGCCTTAGTTTTTTTACCAACGAGCCATCAAAAGGAAGACTTTAAGTAGCAAACGTATGTTCTCCTGACGCTGATTGAGAAGTACAATCAACAGCTCCACAGCTCCGGCAACATGCATGTCCCGAATAATGCGAACGATATAAAATCACGGCGTCCGAACACTCCTCCACCAGCTCCGGGGAGGACGCGATGCACTCGGTTGCACTTCGATCAAAGATTCGCACCGCGCAGGCAGCAAAACATTAACCTCGTGCAGAGCGCGTGTAAAGAAACGATCGTTCGAACGACCGTGGCGGTAGCAGGAAAACAACATGAGAACCGGTCGAACCGAGGGATAAAAGGGGGAGGGGGGAAGGGGTTTGTGTGGCTGGAAAGGGATGTGCAAGGGGGGGATCGAAGGTGCAGAAAAGAAGTAAACAAGTGGTCAAGCGCCCGCTGATGCATCGCGACTGACCGACCGACCAACCGATTGGGAACATGCGCGATGTGCACGCGCGGACCGAGTGATTGAGTCGTTTTTTGCGGTGCGACCGCCCAGCCAGCCTGGCTCCTCCCGTTCCCCTACTGGCGGGTGTGACGTGTGGTGAGGGGGGGAGGGGGGGGGGGGCAACATAAACCTATGCTCACAGTGCAAGACGGGAAGGTTTACAGTCCAATAGAGGACCCCGTGAAGATGTGGATGCTGGTGTGACTTATGTAGGTACCTTCGACATTCGCACCAGCACTTTTGTCTTTTTTAATTTTCTCTTTCTCGTCCTAGGTTTTTAATGTTTATTTTTTTTTTTTGCAATCAGTCTCTTTCGCATCATTTTATTCTCCTTTAATTTTGTGTTTTCATTTTCCCATGCAAGCAATTGCACCGCGATTGCGCCATTACGTGTCGGAATGTGTGTACCGTCTGGTCGCCGCCAGCGTGGGCCGCAACATCCCGATGATTACTCTTCTCATTACGGGCTCCGCGTTCAGGTGCGCCTCCGGGAAGGGATAAAATCAAGGCGCAAGGCGATCGCCGGACCCAAAACCCGTCGAAGGGCACGTACGTGTGATCGTTGCAAGGAGTCTTCAAGACCATTGCATCGTTCCAGGGGTTTCCTCACTGTGTATTTGGTACGATACCAATCCGTGGGGCCCGTGAGAGCCTTTCGCGCGAGGTTTCATCAGCCCGTTGCAGGTCAAAGTTCAAAATGGTTGATTGGAAACAGGGAGACGGACCAAAACAAAACTGCATCATGCCTGGCATCCTCGTTCGGGTGCTCGGTAGAAAGAGGGAGGAAGGAGGGAGAGAGCAATCAGCATAAATTTCAGCCTTCAACTAACCGAACCCCTCCTCCACCCCCCCCCCCCCCCCCCCCCACAGCATGCGCCGACAAACGTTTGATTATGTTAACACACAAATTTAACCCGTAAGCGGCCACGGAGAGGCGGGTTCGGTTTCGACTCCACACGGCCGGGACACACCGGGGTGCGTCACCGAGAATCGGCAAGCCGATGGAACGGCGTTTCCCGGTGCCGGTTATTCCCCGGCCGCCGTGGCCACTAAGTTTTTAAATGAAATCATTTATTTTCATTTGTGCCCGTCCGTAGGTTTATCATGCCCGATCTGTGTCTTGAGTAGGCTTGGGTCGGTGCTGTGCTATTACTAGACTCGCCTCGGACGGTTTCCCGATGACGAAGGAACAAACAAGTGCACAGTCGAGGGTGTAGACGCTTATCGGTTCTGTCCACTGTGAGCGGTCGCAAAACAACGGTATAAAGGTGCGGTCATTGGATGTTGTCTTGTTAAAAATCAACGTGAACCAGAACATTCAGCAGCAAAAGTTGAAAAAAGTAAAAAGAAAGGAAATTAATTTTCTATTAGAACATCTTCAAATTGAAATGAGTTCGTGTTTTTCGTTTTTCTTTCGTCAATCGTTCGCCGCTACAGAATTCTACCAAATCTGATCGAATTACGTGACGAATTTTGGGACTTGTTCCCCATTCCGAATTGCCAGAAAGCGGAAAAGTCATATGGGAAAATTTCTCCCAGTCATTTACAGCTGCACGTATCGAAAATCCCCTTTATATTCCCCAAATTATGCCTCACCAAAAAAATAATGCTTTATCAGATGTTGTGAGCTCACAAAAATATATAAAAGTATGTACACGTTCTGCTTTGTCGCTCTATCACATTAAGATTCAGCTTGGATTAGAGATATTCCTCGCTGGGATTGCAGCTTATTGAAAACATTAAAAATTACATTCATACTGGAACGTTAAGGATTTTAGAAAGTAAATCCGTGTTAGAGATCATTGATCATATTAATTTGCTACAAAAAAAGAACTACTTAATAGCTGATATTTCTTATAAATATTTTACGTATTGATATGAGCCGGGGGCACCGGGATAGCAGAGCGCTAACGCCGGCTCTTACACGACCCCCGACGGCGTGGGGGGTCGTATAATAATTAAATATAAGTATAATAATTAAATTAAGTAATATTAATAAATATCTCATATATCATCTAATATGCATAAATCTGTACAACATTGTTTTATGGGCGCCCCTTCTCCCACTGTGAAGTCGGAACGGAGCGTGCCCAAAAGTCGAGGAAAGTCCAGGCGTTTTTTTTTTTGTGTATGTTTTATTAGGACGCTTATCGGCCGACGCACACGCTGGCCGTGACGATTGGCCGCAGTCGGCGTATCTATTTCCAGCATCGGCCGACGCCCACCATGGCCTGGGTGTCCAGCAATTAGGTTCCTCCGACTGCCTTCTTGTGGTCACCATGGGAGACAATGTTGGGTGGCCGTCGAGTGCGAGCGAACGCAGGCCCCCGGAACTGTGCGAAACGGTCCACTTCGTCAATCAAAGACTCCAACTGTCAACAGGGGGGGAAATAGAAACGGGAACTCGTGCAGATCTTTCGCCGCACTTTCGGCGTGTCATCGGCGCACGAGATGCGCGAGCTGGCGGTTGAACGCCATTCCGCACCATCTTCTGGCTGGTTCCACGAGCTCGATCTCGGTGCGCTCAATTGACCCAAACGTGGTCCCTAATCGGGCGAATGGACACGCGGTCCGGCGGGCTACAATTTATTCATCTTTATTCATTTACCGGCGAAAAGTGGTGCTCGCTTTTTCTCGTCGCGCCAAAGCGCGCGGCTAACATCGGACAGTCCGCACGATGTCATAACGAGTCGCTGCTGCTGCTGCTGCAGCGGAGAAGCTTAGCCTCACAGCGTGTACCTTATAATGCCGTCACCGAAATTATACGGAGACGTATTGTTCTTTTTCTACTTACCCTTGCCGGTAGCACCCAGGCATCCCCGGTGTGGATATTTCGCGAACGTGTAATTTCATCCGCCCGATTAATTCCCGCACTTTATTGGGCCAATTCTGACCGGCCGGCCGGCCGGCGTTCCATTTCGCTACCGAATGCCTGAAGATCACACACGAGTGGGCTTTTGGGTGGGGTTGATTTATGTCCGAAATTATGTTGAGAGGCCAGAGTCACCAAGATAGTAGAAAGAGGATGGTTTTCTAAATACCCCAAGGCGCAAGGTTTAACGCTCTCGTTCTCCGGTGAACAAGTGGACACCACGAATTCGTACTATTGGGAGCCTCTAACCCTTGAAGCAGTAGAGTTTTAGTCTTCGACTTACTCTGCCGTTTGCCGTTTTAAGTCAATTTGGCAATGTACGTTGAAGGCATAAACAAGCAGCAAGGAAACGGTGGTAAATTGAATTGTCCACACGACGTCAATCAAAAGCGAAGGTCTCGCATCCACGAGAGGCACAGTGCTCTTCTTGAAGCGATCCACGCGCAGTCGTCTGCCCCTCTTCGGGTGGAGTATTTAATCCTTTACCGTACAGTTTATGCTTTCTTCATGTTCCCCCATTCCCAATTGCACTTTTTTTAAACGTGATCGTTCACCGGATCGTGGGACCCGGTACCGAAATCCAGCAACTCCATGGACGACCAAGAACTCCACGGAATCCCAGAACTCCACGGCGTGGCCTTCAACTGTGTGCGCCTACCCCTGAGGCGATTGTTTCTTTCAATGAACCTCAATTAATCCTTGACGTCCGACTGCATGGGTACGATTCGTGATCGCCGGTTCCCGCTTAATGGCCTCTCCCCTCCCCTAACTCAAGAGGCACCCCCCCTAAAGCGGAAGCAATTCGAATGCGAGCAAACGAACATTTGTCTGCCACCGAAGACAGTGTGTGTACATCGCGATCATAATGCTTATCGCTGCGAAAACGATCAAGTAGAACACGGCGCACGGTGCGAGGTCGATCGCCTTCTCGGTATCAATGGTTTTGCACCGCTCGCGAGCAGCAAAACAGCTTGTTTTTGCACTGCCGGAGCACATGGGAATTTCTGCCTGATTTCCAGGAATTTCCTGTATATTTTTGTTTTACCTGATCCTAGACCTACTACCGATAAGCACACACTCGCACACGGCCCGTGGGGTGGGTTCTAAATTTACTTTGCAAATACGAGAGCACAGGTTCCCACACACCCAAGACCGGAATGAGTCAGGGGCTGGGAAGTTGGCTGATTGGTTCCCTGGTTCAGACGCACACAAGTGGAAACAGCTTAAGCCAATTGGATCGACGTTCGGATCCTTCGCGGTCGTTGCGTGTGTGCTCCCGTGGGCGCAATTATGGTTGCTTCTGTTTACCATTTCTAATCACCAATCCAATGTCCAATGCGGTGTATGTTTTTTTCCCCTCGCTTGTGAAGAACTCGCGATAACGCGAGTAGCAAATGGTAGCCAGCGCTGGACCTTTCACTTACGGCCATTGTTTACGCCAATTTCAATTACCAATCGATCGTACCGCCGCTAGTACAAATAAAGCTGGGCCAGAACGAAAACAAAACAAAGTACAAACAGCAACATCAAGGGTCAAATTCTTTACTGTACACTGGACTTAATTTCCTTCCCAGGGGGTGGTACACTATCTCTCCCTGCCCAGCGTACTCTTTAGAGCTTCCCGTGTGGTTTAAAGCTGCTGATCACTAACCCGTCGCCGTCGTCTTCTTGCTCTTCTCTTCAGATGCGATCGGGCTTTATTGGCATGAACACGATGCTGATCGTGGCCGTGGTCGTGTTGCTGCTGCTGAACGAGACAAAGGGCAACTCCACGCCGAACAGCGATGCCCTAATCAGCCATCTGACCCGCTCGCGCTACTGCGGTCGCCGCCTGACGGAAACGCTGGCCTACCTCTGCCAGGGACGGTACCCGATGCTGACCCACTATCGCACCGGTATGGCTACGTAAAGATCAATTGCTATTCTGACCACCCCCTCCTGGAGCGGTTCTGGAAAGGCGCTTGTGCCAGACTTCCCGAGGGATGCACCGATGCACGTTTCGCTAACCATCGCAACCCGGTTGTCTTTCCCATTTTTGTTTTGCAGACTACTACCACGATCAGGCGCAGCAACCGGAGCAGCAGCAGGTGAAGGTCGAGGTGGCCACGCTCCCGGATAGTCTTCCGCCCGGGTTTCCGTACCCGGGTACGGGCGTGCATCGGCGCAATCGGCGCAGCACCGGTGGCATCTACGACGAGTGCTGCAAGAAGAGCTGCTCCTACGTCGAGCTGCGAGCGTACTGTGATTGAGCGGAGGCCACTCCACTCACCAACGCACTCTGGGGAGGAAAGCGCGTACGATAAACGATACAGCAGAGGCAGGCCAGGGCGGACCATATAGCCGTCTCACCGAGCGGGAACGGACGAACAAGGCTTCTGGAGGACCTCCCGACCGTGCGGTTCCAGAAGGCTAATCGGAACGAATCCACCGGCTTCACCAATCGTTGTCAGTTCGCTTTATCTGAACACATGTTTGCGTATTATCATATATCTTTCTATATTTTTTTTTAACCTTCAAATCCCGTCGTATCCTGTTGTAAATCGATTAAGATGCATAGTTCATCGTAGCATAGTACCGTTGCACTGGCACCCTCATTTTTAGTCAATGTGCACATTGCCGGGGAAGAAAGACCAGAGACCGTTTGGGCATCTCAAGCGTCTCCGGTTTGGTCCATAGCACTCCATCCCCTACCCGGTGTCGCCTTGCGTGACCAAGGGTGGACGGGGGTGAATTTGAGGTGTTCATAGGATACCTTACATGGTTCCATGCTGATCTATAGGGTGGATCTTTTTTTTTTTCGAAAGCGAGTCTATTCGACCGTACATGGAGATGAATCTTTTGTCACACTCGTTTTTAGCATGATTTTTCCATACAATATACACTTTTTTATACAAAACAAATATACACATATCTCAATTTATCATACTTTTAACGATATAATATAGCATTTCTGTGTTACGAACGCGGTTTGGGGTGGAATTTCGTGGGCCACGGAGGAGAAAAAACAATCCGTCAAGGAACAATAGGCCTTTCAACAACAAAATTTCTGTTCAAAACTGGTTTCTCAAACCACAGGAAAGGTCATTTTATATGTTTAATTAACCATTTCGTTCTGTATGCCCCTTTGGCAAGAAGCGATCAGCGCTTTCAAGGCCCCGAAAAACCGTCCCGCTGGCCGTTCGAAGGATAGTATATATGCGTCAGATATTGTGTGGTTGGAAATAACTATGGGCGTGTTAGAGCGTTAGCCGATCGGCACCCTTCACCAGTTCGTTCCTGTACCCGTGTATTTATTAAAAATCGTGTCGCAACAATAGACAAAATGCCGACCACAACTACTAGGACCATGGATTTGTCGGAGTTAAATCGGGCAGCAAAGAAAAGTAAAAGTGCTTGAAACACAGAGGAAACAAATGTTATAATAAACAAGAGAAAGGGTGACAGTAGCAGGGAGGATCGAAATAACCGGCCTAGCCTTATTTAGGGAAAAAACTCGGTCTGCCAGAAGGTGTGCCTGGTATAGGTAGAAAAGTTTTATCAGAGCGCGTTGCCGAAATGCATGACTCATAGTTTAGAACATCAACTGCCTATCGGCAAGGAGCATGAATGAACGAGCGCAGTGGTAGGATATGATGAGCCCGGTGTCCCCTTAACGAATGTGATCGTATACGCCCGTGGGCTCTCCTCTGTAAGGATGGAAGCAGTGACCCACAACAAAGAAGATTTTATTAAAGTTAACTCTTATCCTAAATCGAACTTGTACCCCGTTAATCATTTTATGTCGTTGATAACAGACGGATTTCACTGTTCCATTTCGACGATCGGAAAGTATAATTCCACAGCCATTTTTATCAAAGTTGGTCCGAAAAAATCAGTGACATTGCCTGCTCTCCCTGCCCAGATCCGCCAACAGGGCAGCGAAGTTCGAATGGTTCAATTGGGTCTCGGGAAGCGTGTACAGAAAAAAAGACACATAACGAACTCATACGACAAGCTGTCGCCGACGCCAATTAACCACTGTCCGCCCATCGCTGCTGACTCCTCTCCTATCGCAAGGTTGGCACCGATCCAGTTGAAACTGACCATCAATCGGCCCGGGGTTTGATGGATGTGGATCACATTTTCAGTGCGTGACTTCGATGATGGCTGCAAAAGGGTCCAGCACGAACGATGCCATTCAACGAACCGGGGTGCTGATGCACCAGGCACCCGTGTGTTCGCCCGCAGCAGCCGCAGCACGGATGCTGTTGTGACTTTTAATGTGTTATGAAATGGGCCAACTCCTGCTGTCAGGGGAGGGGTGACGATGCTGATAAACGAGCCCGTCTGGCGCTGTGACCTTCAATCGTGTAGTTCAATTTATTGTTTCTGCTTAGATCAATACCGGTCCATTCGGTTGATTGCCGTGTCGTTTTCATTTGCACGCCATGACAAACGCTGATCCGGAAGAAACAGACAGCAGAGGTTCGTTGTTATTTTCCAAGTAATTGTTTATTTACGGTAATTTATTTCTACTTATGATGACTTTGCGACACGTGCTTAAAACTTTGTTTTGCATGCCTTTTTCCGTAATTGTTGACTGAACACAGAAATGTAATTGAATCGTCTTGCAGCATTCGCCTAAAGGTATGCAATTTTAACACTTCTACTAAAATCATCCAAACACTTTTCTCTGCATCGCAAATCCTTAACATAAACAGAAAAACCATAAAATAAATTGAAAGTATTCAGCAATTTATACAGCAATTCTGGACCAAGGAAATGGACCAGCAAACACTACCTTCCCCCCCAGAGAAATGTTTCAGCGAAGTCCAAAATTCGAGCTCGATGACATTTTATGCCAATCCATATCAACCGCACAGGGACCATTTATAGCGCGTTAGATTCCAGTATTCCCGGTGCCACTACTTTGCAGTAGGACGCGAGCTCTTCTACGGTGCAACTCCGGCGACAGCATTCATGCGTCCATGGTTCTATAGCTCTCCGGTATCTCACCATGGCAGACCGCCCGATCACGCTCCGAAAGCGATCCTGTGGCCCCCCTAGACCAGCGTTTGCTGCGTCCGAACTACCGAATCTTCTGACGTCTGTGTCGGAATCCGCGTCAGCTACCTCGCTCAGGTATGGGCTGTACCTGTTCGGCTTTGAAAGGCGAATGAACATCTGCTCAAATGGCACCTCTGTAAAGATATAGAAAACAAAGTTTGTCATTTGCGTTCAATAGAGAAATTAACATTATGTAACTTAACTGTTTAAAATGATCGTCTTCAAGATCCACTTACCCATGCTTCTTTTGGTGTCGTGATTAGAGGGCAATTCATCACAAATTCCATTAATGGCTTTAGTCAACTCCTTTCCGCAAAGCTGTTCGGAGAGAACTACATTGAGACTTCCAAACGTCAACACAGCCCAGCAGAGAGAGACAACAGCGTTACGGGCGAAAATCATCGTATACATCCGAAAAACGTGCACTGTTGTCACTATAGGCTCTTCAGACAAAACTCTCTTTTCACCTTTATTTGAAATTTGAATTCCAACCAAACACTCTCAGCTGCACTGGCTCAGTAGGTTTTAGACGCACCACGAAAGACCGCATACGAAGAATGGATGCGTTTCGCTCGGTGCATCCCTTTTATACTGCAACTTGCTGGATCTGTGCGGTTATAATCAGGTTTAAAATGTATTTCTGAGCCATGGCAACAACAAGCAGTCAACTGAGCGGAGCGCTTCTTCTCATCCTTACAAATTTTCCTCCATAAGCATCCTCAACTACCTTCATACTATCAGATCTCGACGGTGCAGTTTTACTCCAAGACGCTTAATTAATGCACGCCGTGATCCATAAGTAATTCGTGCGACGTTTGTTATCCTTTAGCGTTCGATTTTTCAATCAATATCCTGTTGAAAAACATATGTATTTCTTGGAACTGTCGAGGGTTATTAGCATCAAGTGTTACATTAACTGCATTCAAAAAAGAAAAACGTCGGTTATGTAAAGCACCTCGCGGTTAGCCTGTCGGAGATACAACACATTTTCTTGGTTTTCAGTGTGCCAATAATGGTTCGGTTTTGTCAAACGTTCGTTCCTTCTGATGTTTGAACACAAACACGTGAAACTTATTTATTTTGTACAGTTCACCCGTCTGTAGATCATGCTCTGCCTTTTTCACAGTGTAACGAAAATTCCAAGCTTTAACACTCAAACATCCGGGTTCAGGAGTAAAACTATTTCGACCAAACGGGTCATTTTGACCCAAGCTTTTTTAAAGCGCAATAATTTTGTCATTTTCAAACTTATTCTCGATCGGTAAATTAATTTTTGGAAGGTGCATTTGCTATTTTTGTTTCCGTGGTTTTAGATTTCCTCTCTTTCTCATTCCTCACCTGCTATCTGGGTAGAAATTATGGTAAGTTTAGTGCTTGCGCATTTGTTGCAAAGTAAAGTATTAATTTTTTTTATTTTTTTTGCAATTTAAAATGAGATGCAGTCATCTATTTTAATGTTTTAATAGAAAAAAAACATAGTGGTTTAAAATCATGTTTTCACATAAAAAAATGAAGAGTTTTTAAATTTGTGGTAAAATGAGTCATTTGACATGCGCTAGTGAATCCAATTTAAGCGCAAAAATGTTGAAAAACTTCCCAAATAGGTAAAGCGCACATCCTTTTTCTGGTCTAAATTGTTTGGTTCAAAGCTAAAAACCTTTTTCTTCATAATAAATGCGCAAAAACCCGACATACTAACATTTCACCGAGACAGTGGGCAAGGCATGAGGAGAACAGAAAATCTAAATACATCGAAAGAAAGACAACATATGTACTTCGAAACATCGTTTACAGATTGTAAATATGTTTAAAAACGACAAATTTATAACGCTTTGAAAGTTTGGGTAAAAATTATTCGTTTTAGTCAGAATAGGTATAGTATAGATTTTTCCCGGAATGACAAATGCGTAACATTGACCCAAAAAACCTTTGAGCGTTAACTCCCAATGTTGGAGGCTCTTGTTTCGTATAGAAGCAGCCATACTTGCTTTTAAAATTCACTATGCTAGGAATCTACGAACAATGTACTGCATGGAATGAATTTATTAGATATTTATTGAGCGTTGACAAGAATGTTCAATTTTCCAACGCTTTAACGACTGCAATGAATATAAACTGATAATCTAATAAAAATAAATCAAGTCACAAAAACTCATGATGCGTTCAAAATAATGTTCTATCTTCTAAATTAAATTTTCAACTAACAAGTTTAAGCAACTGTGTGAAATAAACTTCTTTATAAAATGTATTTAATTAGTTTACAAAAACTCACAACGAGCTTTCAAATAAGAGCAAAGAATTCTCATATATTTCAGGTTCAGATTAGGAATACAGTTTCCTCAGATTTAGCAATTTTGTATGGTACTTTGTGGTACGTTCGTGTCCACTTTCGCTCATTCCCTTTTTTCTTTCACAACTGTGAACGTAGCATAAAGAAAAAAGGGACGAACATATTCGAGTGATGTGTTTTAGTTTTTTGTTTCCATTTGCCAATATCGATAACTCTGCTTTATTCTATCGTTTCCAATCAGGCGTCCGCAACTCTACAAGCGAAAATTCAACGTTTAGTTAAAATTCTGCACGCAAATGCACTGTGTACTGTAACCGCTCAAGAGCTGCAACGGTAGAATTGAAGCAGTTAGTCAACAGCAAGCTTAACAGCCTTAACAGTCAAGTTGGTACATAGCAGTAGGTAGGTAAGTAGGTAAGTAAGGTAGTGATAGGTGTTTCGATTTGTATGTTTTGTACTTTTAACTAGTTGATCTATTCTCCCACCATGGCGTAAATGCTTACTATATGTCATACCTTAGATCAATACCGGTCTATTCGGTTGATTGCAGTGCCGTTTTCATGTTCACGCCCTGACCAGCGTTTGTCCGGTAGATCCGGTAGAAACAGAGAGCAAAGGTTCGTTGTTATTTTCCAAGTAATAGTTTATTTACGGTTATTTATTTCTACTTATGATAACGTTGCGACACGTGCTTTAAACTTTGTTTTGCGTGGCTTTTTCCGTAATCTTTAAATGGAGACAGAAATGTAATTGAATCGTCTTGCAGCATTCGCCTAAAGGTATGCAATTTTAACACTTCTACTAAAATCATCCAAACACTTTTCCCTGCATCGCAAATCCTTAACATCGCATCGTATCCTTACCAGAAAAAATATAAAATAAATTAAAAGGATGTAATACTGTTCATTCGGCGATTCAGAAAGTAAAATCATAACCGCTATCTTATTTCACCAACGCAATTCTGAACCAAGGAAATTTCGCGATTTTCCTACGTTTTCACAAAATCAACAGCATCTTTCAGAGACTCGTTTTCATTACCCAATGCTAAAACGTGGTTAGGTTTTTTTTTTTCATTTATCGACAAATCGTAAACACCTATCACTTCTTCATTACCGAATACGCGAAGCATACAACCAAGCTACACCGAACAACGACATTCACACTTATGCCCCAAGCAAACGCTACCTTCCCCCCCAGAGAAATGTTTCAGCGAAGTCCAAAATTCGAGCTCGATGACATTTTATGCCAATCCACATCAACCACAAGGGCCATTTATAGCGTGTTAGATTCCAGTATTCCCGGTGCCACTACTTTGCAGTAGGACGTGAGCTCCTCTACGGTGCAACTCCGGCGACAGCATTCATGCGTCCATGGTTCTATAGCTCTTCGGTATCTCACCATGGCAGACCGCCCGATCACGCTCCGAAAGCGATCCTGTGCCCCCCCTAGACCAGCGTTTGCTGCGTCCAAACTGCCGAATCTTCTGACGTCTGTGCCAGATACCGTGTCAGCTACCTCGCTCAGGTATGGGCTGTACAAGTTCGGCTTTGAAAGGCGAATGAGCATCTGCTCAAATGGCACCTCTGTAAAGATAAGAAAACAAAGTTTGTCATTTGAGTTCAATCGAGAAATTAACATTATGTTTCTCGAACTAGGACCACTGTCAACAGTTCTTCATCACAATGTTTTCTGTTTAAAGCGATCGTATTTAAGATCCACTTACCCATGCTTCTTTTGGTGTCGTGATAAGAGGGAAATTCTTCACAAACTCCATTAAAGGCTTTAGTCAACTCCTCTCCGCAAAGCCGTTTGGAGAGAACTACATTGAGACTTCCAAACGTCAACACAGCCCAGCAGAGAGAGGCAAAAGCGTTACGTGCGAAAATCATCGTAAACATCCGAAAAAGGTGCACTGTTGTCACTATAGACTCTTCAGACAAAACTTTCTTTTCACCTTTGATTGAAATTTGAATTCCAACCAAACACTCTCAGCTGCACTGGCTCAGTAGGTTTTAGACGCACCACGAAAGACCGCATGCGAAGAATGGATGCGTTTCGCTGGGTGCATCCCTTTTATACTGCAACTTGCTGGATCTGTGCGGTTATAATCAGGTTTAAAATGTATTTCTGAGCCATGGCAACAACAAGCAGTCAACTGAGCGGAGCGCTTCTTCTCATCCTTACAAATTTTCCTCCATAAGCATCCTCAACTATCTTCATACTATCAGATCTCGACGGTGCAGTTTTGCTCCAAGACGCTTAATTAATGCACGCCGTGGTCCATAAGTTATTCGTGCGACGTTTGTTATCCTTTAGCATTCGATTTTTCAATCAATATCCTGTTGAAAAGCACATGCATTTCTTGGAACTGTCATGGGTTATTGGCGTCAAGTGTTACACTAACCGTATTAAGAAAAAGTGAATCGTCGGTTATGTAAAGCATCTCGCGGTTATCCCGTGGGTGATATAAAACATTTTCTTGGTTCTCAGTATGCCAATAATGATCCGGTTTTGTCAAACGTTCGTTCCTTCTGATCTTTGAACACAAAAACGTGAAAATGCATTCTTTTGTAGCGTTTACAAATTGTTTTATTTGAATCGTTTTAGCAGTAAGTAACAATAGCAATCAATTTTAATAAACATAATTTGTTTGATTTTCTTACACATTTTTTCCAAACTTTTTTTTATTTGTAATGTTTCTCCAAACGTATAAGATGTGATAATATTAATAACTTAAGCTGACGTTTCAGCAACTTTTTTCTTTCGAAAAATCCAGCTGTTGATCATGTGTTTTTTGACCAGAACAGCATGAATGATAAAAATACATGCAAGATTTATATGAACGATACATTTCTCCACGATTTATTTTTGATAAAGCACAGACAGATTCAATTTAAAATCAAAACCTAAGTAACGTCAACTCGAATTACAACATTGTACTGAACAAAAATTGTACGCAATGCATTTTGATCATGATCATGATCTGCCTTGTTCAGAGTGTAACGAAAATTCCGAGCTTGAAGCCTTGAGCCTCTTCCTTCGTATATGGCTGCATATAAGATATTTATTGAGCGTTGAAAGTAATGTCAATTTTCCAATGCTTTTACGACTGCAATGAATATAAATTAAAAATCATATAAAAATAAATCAATTCACACAAATTCATAATGCGTTCCAAAGAATGTTCTATTTTCTGTTCTTTTATTTTTAATTTAAAATGAAATTTAATTTTTAACTAACAAGATTAAGTTACTGAGTGGAATAAACATCTTCATAAAATGTATTTGTGTAGTTTACAAAAACTCACAACGAGCTTTCAAATAAGAGCAAAGAATTCTCATATATTTCAGGTTCAGATTAGGAATACAGTTTCCTCAGATTTAGCAATTTTGTATGGTACTTTGTGGTACGTTCGTGTCCACTTTCGCTCATTCCCTTTTTTCTTTCACAACTGTGAACGTAGCATAAAGAAAAAAGGGACGAACATATTCGAGTGATGTGTTTTAGTTTTTTGTTTCCATTTGCCAATATCGATAACTCTGCTTTATTCTATCGTTTCCAATCAGGCGTCCGCAACTCTACAAGCGAAAATTCAACGTTTAGTTAAAATTCTGCACGCAAATGCACTGTGTACTGTAACCGCTCAAGAGCTGCAACGGTAGAATTGAAGCAGTTAGTCAACAGCAAGCTTAACAGCCTTAACAGTCAAGTTGGTACATAGCAGTAGATAGGTAAGTAGGTAAGTAAGGTTGTGATAGGTGTTTCGATTTGTATGTTTTGTACTTTTAACTAGTTGATCTATTCTCCCACCATGGCGTGAATGCTTACTAAATGTCCATATGGGAACGTTTAAGGTATGCGATAGACGTTAATCTACTGTGCTACGAGGGCTGCTAACACTAAACCCTAGCGTTAATAATTCGTCTCCCCCACGAGGACTCTACTGAGTGCTAGCCTTCTTGCAATACTGCAGCAGCTGGTTCATGCCGCACGGTCGCAAACAGCACTCCTCGACGATCCCGCCGCGGCTTTTGCGGAACCGAGCAGGAATGAGCTCGTTGTGGGCCGCGCCATGACGGAACATGTAGTTCGCCGGGTAGACCATGTTCATCCAGGCCGGCACCGACGTCCGCTCGTGCTCATGCTCGTCACCCATGCCCATCGTTTGCAGCTGCTGGTCGAGGATCATCTGCTGTTGCGTGCTGTCGTCCGCGTTCATCCATTCGTCGCTGCCCATGTCCTTGAAGGTGTCAACTGAAAGGGCCAAACAAAAAACATAGGAATCAGAATCGGAACTCTTCCCCATTAGCTCTGGTCACTTTACTTACTAGCTTTCTTATTTGCCGTGTGCAGATCGGGGAACTCGTCACAAAGGAACGACAGCACCTTCACCAGCTCGGTGCCGCAGTATCGCTTGTTCGCCGTCACCACCGTGATCGTCCAGAGCAGGGCCAGCGCTTGCAGCGTCAAGATGGTACCGGTTCCAACACCGTTCGAGGCCGACATTGTTGGGATGGAAGATGGGATGGGTGCACCTTGAAAACGCGAAAAAGGAACTCCACTCACTCGACTTCTGGCAGGGACTGCAATCGAAAGGTAGACAGAAAGGGGGACAGAAGAACGGGTGTTAGCACAAGCAACGCTTCGGGAGATCGAAACCAGCGGCCGGATATGAAAAGAAAGAAACTTTGTTTAGTTGGTGGGGGAAGGTATTGCGTTTCCGCTGTTCCAGTGCATTTATTCCACTAGATGGTGCGTGGCACTACACATAGTTTTGTTCGATTAAAAAAGCTAGCTCTCGTCCAGTTGCAGTTGATCGGGCGGCTACAGCAGCAGAGGCGGGTGGCTCCATCGTTCAGTGTCCATTCAGTCGATCGAACCGTTCTGTCTTCTTTAGTCGGCACAGTACGTGCGCAGAGTTTCGATGGTGCAGCTTTGGATGCAGCACTCCTTCACCACCTGGCGCCGAACGCGATGGAAGCCGTGGGCGTGCGAATTCAGGCTGTCCAGGGACATCAGTGCCCGGTAGATTGTGTCCGTCGAGCGATCGTGCAGTTGGCGCAACTCCTCAACGTCCTGCTGGACGTCGTCCAGTATCCTGTTGCCTCCAGTGTAGTCCTCTTCGCCGTACGGCATCATGGAGGAGTCTATGGGATTGAAAAAAAGGAACCACCAAATCAATGAGATAAGGGTGTAGATGTTATAGAGCACCTTACACGTACCTGCTTTTTTCCTCAATCCGTTGAAACTTGTACAAAGTTTTGCCAACGTATTGCTGAGCTTGGTGCCACAGTAGTGTGCTCTCGTTTCGTGATGCAGAGTTCCACTCGCGCCCGACACGGCCAATAGCAGAAGGCACAGTACCACCGCCGGTCCACAATATACCACCAACAGGAGGCGGTAGTTGCCCTTTCCGGTGGCTGACATCTGGAAAGGGAACATTGAAAGTTCTCAAACACGGTGCTCCTCTAAAGGTGCGGCAGTTGGAAGCTCGTCACAGCAAGGAACCATCAACTGAACAGTTTGTATTGTGCAAGAACATTTATTTCTAGCACAGCCTAAACTTAAAATGTACAGCAACGGGGTGGGAACAACTGCAGTATTTCTGATGTTCTCGATCACTTTTATGCCATCAGGTACCAGCCATTCCTTATGCAAATTCTGGTGCATGCAATCGATGACGGATGCATGCACCAGAACACACTTCATCACTTGTCTGTCGAGAACGATGCCTGTAAAAACGCCAAAAGAAGTGTAGTACGTAGTCTTATCGCTGATACTGTCCCTACCTGCTACAGTCTATACCTACCCAATTCATGTCGAATTTCCGTTTTAAATTTCGAGCTCTAGCACTTGTATCAACCAATTGTTTTTTATCCAAAGGAAATATTTCACTTCCCAAAAAAATTACCTTGATAATCACTTCGATGGGACTTGCTGAAACTGCTTTGGATGGATTGGCTTCACCTGCTATTTATTCTGGGTGCCGCGCTGTTCCTAACACTTGAAGATGCTTTCGACTACTGCATGGCTTTAGATCAGTTATTGCGCCTTTTATACACCTTCGACCGTCTCCGGAAAACCGGCACCGTCGAGATTTAGTTGACTTGTTTCCCGGTACTCCCCATGCCGGGAAAATTTCGTTAGTTTATCGTGCTCCTCCGCCCAAGACAGGTGAAGATTTACCGTCTGGGATGCGCAACCCCCGCCGTGGGTTCAAGGATGTAAAGCTGGGGCCACGTGCAGGCGAACCACCTTCGCGCACTATTTGCATAATCGTCCCTGCAAGATGTGTTACTACTGTGCGTATGAAGTACTACACGAGCAAACAGGTGGCGCCAAACATCTGCCGTGCGATTTCGATGCCCAATCGAGTGTGAAACGCGCAACGAAAGTGAAAATCGAAACCCCATCATTTAAATCAAGCATATATTGCTGAAGTTAGACTCCATAGAACAAATTTATGGAAACACCTTATGATTTGCGTTTGTTTACCACAAATTGAAGAACGAATGTTTTGGTAGTATCTTTTCAGACTTTATATATTATATGCTCGTTGTTTTCTTAAACAAGCTGAAATTGATTGAGCTAATAATCTGTGGCGACCGTTGCTAAAAACCCATTTCAATATATTTTAATGATACTAAACATAGGACAGAGCTCCATATTACAAAAATATTATATCTCACTTTTTATACTTACTTTCTTTCTCTCTCCTTCATCTTTTCCATATGACGTAAACGCGTAAATGAAAATACATTTCTTTCAAATAGCGTTTCGAAGAACATATTTAACCAATGAGTGTTTTACAGTCAGTTGCCACAGTTTGTGCCAAAACCGCAAAAGCAATTTTTTTTTAAAAGTCGCAATATTTTCTGAGCAAATTGCACCACTTTTAAAAATGTATTTTTGAAAAAAAACTTGGGGTTTTTGAAAACGTAGTGCAACTTGGCGCTAAACGGTTGAAAATGCTGTATTTAGTTGAACCCATCTGAAAAATAACAAATTATTACACAAGAGACAACCGCAACTAATAAGCTCAGATACAACAAGAAAAACAACCAAGAAAACCGAGATATGGACAACATAAAAGGAAGGATAAGGAATGAGATTTAAGGAGGAAGCATGATAAAGGAAATAAGGGCACGGTAGTTAGACAGAGAGCTATGCTAATCAAATTTATCGTAATAATCGTTGAACTGCCTCATGCAAACCAGCAGAGGATCGTTCTGTCCGTAGCGAATACGACGCACGTCGATGTTGAGAGGAAAACGGGGACGCAAGGAACGGGAAGGGACATAAAATGGGTATGGAGGCACAAGAGATGGAAGCGGATTGTGCAGGGCGGCATAGCAAATTATTCGGCGTTTCTTACGCACACAGTACGGACATAATTTACCACGCGCGACAAATCTACTACGGCCACCTCTACGGCGTAACCACCGGAATAATCTTCCGGCTGGAAAGGCATCTTGGTGAAATTCAAACCAGCTCGGTGTACTGCACCGGCGCTGGACGCTGCGACGGAGGATCTCCGGCGACAGCCAACAAATAGTTTTGCATTTTGTTTCAAGTTTGTACAAATGAAGATAAGGTGAACACGATGGCATCGTATACCTTTTCCCTTTATAATAAAAGACAGGGCTGAAGATCTTTGGGTTCATTAACTATACCATTTCGGTGTAACATCACAAAGCCTATAAGATGGTGGACAAATTTTATGGTTTAGTGCATTTATATGTAATGAACCTTTTTAGCGTAAAGGGCCCTGCCGTAACTATGATCTACATCCCAAAGTGCCAACAGCGTCCAACGTGAAGGACGTCTCGCATGCTTCCTTACATCCCCTGACTCTTTTGTAAACTTTGCGCAAAGCGCTGTGTTATCAGCAGGGATGTATCGACGAAACGATTGACACAGTTAGCTAGGCACGTTTCCGTCCGGCTGTCCAGTTTATTGCTCGGCTTCTCCACACACTTGTCCCAGCAGATATCGGTGAACTCATGAATCTAGAAAACGCACAAACAAAACGCAAAGTAAAATCACGCTGGACCGAGCATCCGGTAGAGCAGCTCTTACCTGTGCGCTAAGCCGGGCTCGCTCGTTTTCGGCCATCAGAAAATCTTGCAACTCCGGATCGACTGCTGGTTTAGCTGCATCGCTTCCTCCAAAGTCTGCCATTGCTGCGGGACAACAATTTCGGTATTGGTATCGTTCATTAAATCAATAATAAGTAAAATTTATGTACGAACCTGATGAAATCGTTCTCACAGTTGCACGGAAAATGACAAACAATTTGACAGCCTCGTGTTGTTATGCAATACTGCCACAGGGTGTATCTGATAAGCTTAATGAAATTTTCCATCTCCATCCAAAACTCCATCAAAACAATTTTTAATTCCTCGTACAAGCAGTTCATTCGTGGTTTATGCAGCATTTCTTCAAAGTCTGATACAAAGATTTTCCAAAGTATTAATGCAAAGCAAATCATATTGGTGAATAACGAACAACAGCACTCTTGAACACTGCAGCATAAACGAACTCAACATCACTTGGTTGGTCGGCTTGGTGCTTTGTTTGTAAACATACATGGCAGCAACCGTGTTGCTAGATCGCGTTTCTCTCCGTGCCATTGTGAATAGTTGCTGTAAATAGTGAGCGTGCACCTTTCTCAATTATCCCTAAGTGCCCCAATCCTTGATCGGAGAAGAAACGGCTACCGCAACGAGCAAAAGATGAGCGCACGAGCTGGCCGCGTACGGCTGGCGAAGCAACCGGATTCCTTGTTCCACACGTACGTACCAGCCGCACCATATGGTCGTCAAACTACCCACGCACTCGTTACTTTGCTTTGTCTCCGTCGGAAGCAACCACTCCCAACTGTTCACGATTTCCCGTTTTCCCCAACCCAGGTGCATTCGGTTCGTGGCAAAAAACTTACAACTCTACAAGGATATCGAGTATCTGGAGCTGCTGCCGCCCCTGGTGAAGAATGCCATCTTTCTCAACGTCGTGCGCGTACACAAGGGCTTCCACGACGAGGAACTGCCCCGGTTGCTGCTCAATTCCACCCTCACGAGGGTGAACCTGTCGACGTCGACCATCACCGATGGTCTGCTGGCGCTGCTGGCCGAAAAGTGTCCTCACCTGCGTAGCCTTACCCTGACCGAGGGCACCTATCGGTTCACCCGCGCCGGTCTGGAAGCGATGGTCAAGCAGCTGGGCAAGCTGCAGCATCTGTACGTCAAGCACTGTCCACTGATCGACGACGAGCTCGTGCGGCTGCTGACGACTAGCTGCCCCCAGCTGGACACGCTCGACCTGGAGTCGTGCGAGAACGTCGGCGACGAGTCGGCGGATGGTCTACGCGTTATGCCGCTGGTACGGCTGAACGTGTCCCACACCAAAATAACAGATAAATTCCTAAAGGCAATAGCGAACGAGCGCTGCGGCAAGACGCTGGAGGACCTAAACGTTGGACACTGTCCCATCACAAGTGACGGGCTGGCGGCACTACCATGGGACACAATAAAGTACATCGGTTTCGAAGGGTGCAGCATTGAAGGTAATGATTATTTTACACCGAAGGTAGTGATTGCAAAATGTGATCGATTCTATTATATTCTTTTTTGTTTCTCCTAGATCTCGATATTGTTGGATTCGGAAAGCATCTCAAGTACATCTACTGGACCATCTCCAACTGATACCACCGAGGTATCTTTATCTTCCTTCAAATCAGGCACAACATGTTGTGAAGATTTTATCTTGCAAATCCGCTGAACACTCACATAGAATGTAGTATGGGATCAATATGTTGAACTAGATTGCTTTAAAAGGATTAGTTTGCGACCCTCTAGATCGGTTGTCTGCTACCATAGGACAAAATTAAACGCTCGTTGCAGCGACACAAAGCTCGATTTTTGCTGGTTTACCCTGGCATTCGATATATTACAGTGATAAAAAAAAAAAAAAATCTCGATCGACAATGATTTCGAGACGCAAGATATTCCCCATGCCAGTCGTGAAATCCATTTTAACGAGGACCAACATAAAACAAAAACCCAACAAACGTACGAAAGATTCTATTAGCGCTTGTAAGGGAAGATAGAAACAATTTTCAGTAGATGATATTTATATTCTAATGACGTATATAAGTCATCACTACTGCTGCAACTGAATACTACTAGTACTATATACATAGTATCATTAATACTTAACAATATCTACTATGACTAATCAAACTTTATCCGATACTATTTCTAGACCGTAGAACAGAAAAGCAATCAATTGTAATAAGGGGTGAACGGGTAGCGTTCATAGATGCAGTCCTAGCTTGGGAGAACAAATCCACAAGCAGACGAAGAACCGGTTGCAACTACATCAAAATAGAACGTTCCTGCATCCCAGGTTTCCTTCCACGAATACTAGAATAGACGGCAAGACGGCTGGCGCTAAAGAAAGTTCCCGATTTGGAGCTCGTAGTATTTATTTTAAATTCTTTAACTAAATTAGCAAACTGTGGCCCAGATTTCCCACGGACCAATGAACCATTCATGGAAAGCTGCCATGGTTCGGACGGGAAGCAAATTGAAACTAGTTAAATCCATCCCAGTGCAAGAAGATTCGAAATCAAACGGAACGGCTACGTGCAAAACTACATGTCCACGATTATGTAGCAAGCAATAATTTAATTTTAAGATTTATTTTACTTTCATAAACCTATTACCAGTACTGATTTTCTTTAAATTGTTTATCTCAATAACATTCGATCATTGCGCGTAGCGAAACACATTGAATTGTCCACATTAAGCTTCGCACATTCGAGCAATTGCAACAACAAAAACTAAGTGCATCCAGAAAACATTAGTAATATTTTGACTTATTTGTCCATCCATTAAAAGCAGGGGCCGTATCACCAATACTCGCTTTCCAAGTAAACAAAACGAAAATTTTTACACTTTCACACAGCCCTTGTTCTCCTTGAAGAAAAAAACCCACATCTCACGCACGGTAATGTTATGAAACACGTTTCATGTCGATCCCAACTTTCCCCAACTCAACAAAATGTCCATTTAAAATGCACCAATGTACCAGCTAAGAATATTATGGATAATAATAGTGTTACTGATAAGCACGTTACGACTAAAGCCAGAAGCTAGTAGCGTACAGAAAAGCAATGAATTTTTAAGAATAGCAAATAGCAACAATAACGCAGCGCAGTTCGTTGTAGGCGAAACTGGTAGCGTGTGTCATTCAAGTGTAAATCTACCAAAATGTCTAAAAATTGCATATACACCGAACCTAGGCGGAATGCAAAATGAAACTTGTTACTATAAGCCGGACCAAAAGATGCTGGAGAGATGTTAAAGGATTTGAACTGTTGTTGGTTACACGAAGAACAAACTTTGGTGTGCAGTAAGTAGATAGCTGTTATAATGCTCGGAACAACAAACGAATGATACGAAGAAAATAATAATGGTTTATAGTTCAATGACACAAAATGAATCCCAAATGACTTTAATCAGTTACTTTGGGATGCCCTCAGTATTGCCAGCTGTAGGGATAGTTTGAACAAAATGATTTGTCGCCTTTTTTAACTACAAAACTGTCCTCGGTGGCCCGACTTCTGAACCTTCTCAAAGAGTATAGTAGTATAGTAAATAAATCTTATTCAATCATCACTCTAACTACAGAATGAACAGACAAAATATGAATAAAAGAACAAACAGCACAGTCCTACGAGTTAAAGCTTTAAACGCCGACGGTAGAGAAGCAATTGCACCCACTGGCACGTGCTAGGGATCGAAATGACAAAAAACATTAAAAGCAAACGGTTTTTTAAATCGATAACTATTCTCAACACCATCTTACATACTATCTCACAAGTATAACATAACTGGCGTTACGCCGATCGAAAGCAATTTTTCAACAACAAAAATCCTATACAACGTTCAAAAGAATACAAAAAAAAATTAAAGTTCGTTTTGGACGAAGCCGTTTTTCTACATCCACCGCACGTTTGGGCAAGTTGTTGGAACTACACAAGAATTATTTAAAAAAAAGGCACTGCACCGACCGCACCGATTTTGCTTTCTCCAAGACCTTAAAACATAACTTAAAACATTTTGACATTTTATACACACGATGCAATAACGGCATGAGTAAGCAAGCAACGCGGAAAAGCGACTCGTTTTAAAAGAATCAAAATTTTATATTAGCACTATATAAACATAACAAATAAATATATTTATCTATCAATAATACAAAAGCGTAAGCCACGCACGTAAGCAAACGCGTTCGACCTAACCGATTCAGTCATCGAAGGGACGAGGCAAGGCGACGGAAACTATTTAAATGCTAAACTTACAGTAATTGAAAACACCACAACCATCTACTACTTAGGAGCAAACACATTGTTAGTTGTTGTAGTACATAAGGGCGCATTCCTGCGAACTAGCCGTGCCGGCAGCCGGATGCACGCATTAGACCCAATTTTTCATTTAAAAATACTTATAAAAAAAAAAGATAGTGCAAAAAAGTACACTAACGAACGTTTGTTACATACATTCACACGCCACCCTGCCGTGGGGAGGGGAAGGGGGCTTTTTTATAGCAATTCTGGTATTTAATCATAGTCCTTAAGCGCCAAATTTTAGAGCGTGTTAAAACGAGCATAGAGAATGACAATGACGGCGTTAGTGTAGCATTTTAGTATCTCTCCCGAAATGTACTCTTTGCTTTTTTTTTCATATGCTGGATGAATTCCCCAAGTAGGAGGGTGTAGTGAGTGGATTTCTTACAAAGAAAAGTCTCCAGTTCATCACTAGTTTTCTTTTTCCATCTATTTTATTCATACGACTTGCCGATTTGCTCGACAGAATACAAACATAATTTTTTCATTTGAATCGAATGAGGAAACACGTAATTTAGAAGTATTTTTCACAAAAGCAATGATTGGCAATTATCGGTCACATGTGCAACAGCGCAACAGTAACATTCTTTGCAGCAGAAAAGAACAGGCTTACAGAGATCATGGACAGAAGACGCACGGGTATTAAGAATGTATAACGATTTCATATATATTATGCATCGATGTCCAAAGGGATGGAAACTATAGCACGAAGTGACAAGCAAAGCAAAAACTTATCGAGTATTAAACAATTCATTACCGTATCTTCATGAAACAAACAAAAAACCGGTCGAGGTCACGAGACGATTTAAAGGCATCTCGATTATATTTCAGTGTCATTCGGGTCAATCATCGTGCAAGCGAACATTTTTTTTGTCATCACAAGTCCCCCACAAGAAATTAATAACTTGTTAAGTACATTGAGCATAAGGAAAGTGAAGGAATCCAATAAAAAGATCTCTGTACGTTCAATTTTTTTACAGACCCCAAACAATCTCGTCCCGACCATTCTTTCTCGTGTTTAACGTTCACCATGCCAGTTCGTGTTGAAAAACAAACGCATAAGCAACAGTTAGCCACGTTGAATTCATGGGCAAATTCAGTTTAATTTTATTCATTTTTTTTTTGTTTTACCTTTTCTTTACGCATGAATGAATGTTTTGTGTAATGTGAGTCCCCCGCTGCTCGAGGATCGAATCGTTTACTTCTCCTGCGGTAAACCGTCCGTTACTTATATGCTTTGAACTATATAACATACACATCCTTCACCTCTCAGCGGGACCTTCAATCATTATTATCGTTTTGCAACATTAGCGTTATTACTATTAATATTATTTATAGTTATGATACTACTACAAGTCAATCGTCTTAACTGTTTTGTTTAGGTTTGTTTTTCCTTTTTTTAATTACTTTCCCTTTCGCGAAACGTCCATTTATGCTATCAGCATAAATGAGAAGGAGGAATATCTGCTGACGCGAAAGAGCTTGGACACGTGGTATGTATATTTGTATGCGCACGCACGGGAGCAGCCACTGCTGCCGCGTCTGCCGTGGGCGTCTGCCCCATGGCAGCAATCGTGAGTCCGTTTGCCTTAAACTTTCTTGGTCGCCTGAAGAGGATTCTGTTTCAGCTGCAGAATGATGGAGCGCATTCGCGAGATGTCTTTGCTCGATTTGTTCGTCTTCGGATTGAAGTCGCACAGCTTGGCGATCCGTTCCCACTCGGTGCCCGGCTCGATCTCGTCCGTTTCAGCCACAAACTGTTTCTCGGCATTTCTGCAAACGAAAGAGAAGAGACAAATGGCCAGCGAGACCGTTAGGAAGGTGCAACGAAAATGGGCTGGGTGATACTGTGGGTGCAAGCTAACAACTAAGAATAATTTTGAAAAGCCAAATAAATGTGATTGTGTACCAAGAAGAGACAAAATGTTTACATTATTAAAACAAACGAAAAACTAGAAGTTAATCAATACAAGTACACATGTTGGTAAGTACCAAATCAACTCTAATACACAGCTCTTGCGAAGATAACATCATTCCAAATTCTTGCAAGAGAAAAGAATTTAAAAAAAAACTGAATGACTAATTCAATGTCAATAGAACAATTTCAAACACACAACTAATCAACTAGTTGTTCCTAGTGATCAAACCAATTCGGAAAAGGGAAAACAAACGAAATGAAAAGTATAAGCCAAACCAATAGTACCGCACACAATTTTACTTACTTGGCCGATTCCCTGATAGAGGCGCAATATAGTTGCGTACAAATCGAGCAACAGTTGATTTGTTAGTGTATACAAAGAATTAATCGAAAGAAAAAAGAACGTTCATGTGGGTTAGAAAAGAATGCATCGAGAAATGCTAGCCCGCGGTTTTGCGTGGACAACAAAAACTACGAACAATTTGATAATGCGGCACGAAAGACACCGCAACGGTTGTAGTAATTATTTTAGCACGCAACGGCGTTCTCGTTGGTGTGTTTGTGTATTTCGAAAGCCCCCGATCCCGACGACCGCCATAGCGAACCACCGCTGCCCGTCCCTCCCCGTCTGCTTACCGGTTGGCGGCCTTCGTCTTCGAGATGGCTTCCTCGTGGTGCTTGTACCAATCCTCCAGCTCTTTGCGCGCCTGCTCGCGCAGTTCGTCCTTCTTGCGCTCCTCCTCGCGATCCTTCTCCTCCAGGCGGGTCTTCTGTTCCTCGCGCCACTTGCGAATCTTTTCCGGCTCTTCCGTCACCTGCTTCGGTACTGTGTCCAGAAGGGGAGGGAAGGCAAAAGTATACAAAAGGAAGAAGAAAAAAAACAACCACCATAGAGTTAATTATATGCTCTAACATAAGTCGATTGACGGATTTATCGCATTTATAGAGTAAAAGAAAAGACTAAGACAGATATCTATATACATATGTACGTGAGAAAAGAAAGAGACGATTAACTTGTCAGCTACAACTTTTTGAAATTTGAATATGAAAGTGTTTATGGTTAAATAGAGTAAGAGCAAGCAATTAGCTTCGCCAATCCTAGTACTACGATTGCAACTATACGGAAAAGTAACAAAAAAAAAACAAATTGATTCAACATAAAGAAACCAGAAATTTTTAACTGAAACAACAAAAAGATACATCTCCAATATAACTTTTTTTTTAAGGAAAGAGATTATTCGAGCAATTTGGAAGAAAAACGATTCAGATTAACGTTCTTATAAAGCTACCTTCCACTATCGCCTCCATTGCATCTCATTCACTTACCTGTAAAGCCTGCAAAATCATCATTATCATCTTCTAAGAGATCGGGAAAAGAAACACATTTGTACAAACATTATTAGAACAGAAAAAAAACAGGAAAACTGAGTAATAGAACTTAATCGTAATACATAAGCCTACACGAAGCGGAACAACACGTCAGCGGGACGCGTGGCGTTGTGTTTCGCGTGAGCGGGAGGGAGTGTGGACAAGTGGGGAGGGATAGCATTGGGAAAAGGATCCTTTTTTTTTTTTTGTCGAACTTCATCAAATTTTGGCGCACTCTCTGGGGGAGGGGGGGGGGGGGTCCAATCAATCATTGCAACAATTTTAAACCAAACGTGAACAACATGCAGGAGAGCGGATGCGATTAGTTTTTTTTTTTTTTCAACCAGAACAACGACTAGTAATTTTGTATAAGCCAATTTTGAGCACAGGCGATCGTCAGTTTTATTTTCCGTATGCGCAAGCCAAAGATTACCGATTTATGAAGCCAAACGTTCGTTCAAAAGGTGTTGGTGATTAGGGGTATAACATTCACTTGGGTTTTGGTAGTAACAATGTGTTAGTATTCCTTAAGAAACAATAAACTCTAGTGACTGAACGGAGACGGCAGGATAAGTGATAACGGTAAACAGTCCTAAAAGCTACCAAGGCAACTACTGTTCCTACTAGCTGAGCATCATTTTCGACCGTCCCAGGTCATAATAATATCATAATATCATCGGTACGTAGGCCAGCGGCCGACCATTAGCAGTATAAAAATGAATGTACTATTATATAGATTTAAAAATTAGCACACACACACACTGGCGTGCTAGGGGGAAGGCGTGAGACGACGAATTTTAGTAGTTTATTTACCTGTGTTGGGATTGTTATCGGCAGAAGTGGTTGGATCTTGCGCATCGGCATTACTGATCATTTCAAAGCTTCCGTTTAGCTCGTTTTCGAGTCCGGTCGATTCTGTGTGTTTGGGGGGGGAGTATATGCGTGTGTTGTTGTTCAGTTTCGGAGCAGGCCATGGTTCGAGAGTTGTTTGGTTAATTATTTGGTACCAGCCAATGGTTTTGTGCCGAACCATTCGATCGGAGTACGCGGCGAGAGAAAAGATAAACGTTACAAACGTTTAAGGTACATTTTCGGCGGGTTCGATTGCATTGGCGTGTGGTTTGAATTAAAAATGTGTTTCGCATGATAATTTTCGTTAATTTTCGTTTCGTTTAAAGCCGCCAAAAACCAACCACAAGATTGCCGCAGTTTGTGAGGTGAGGTTTTCAACACAATCAACACAAGAAAAAACGAAACCATAACGGGCAAGAAAGGGCGACAGTAGTGTTCGAGCGATGGAAGCATCAGATTGTAGAGATTGCGAATGGGTCGGTTCCGAAGAAAGAATAAAGAAAATGAAAAACAAACAAAATAAGTATTAAAACTGATGTTCTTAATTACTTGTTAACGGCAATGGGTGAATCATTTGATGGCCATGTAAAAAATAACCTCGCTAAATGAACGGATCGAAAGGGCGCGTGATGAATGGAAAAATAGATTTGTGACGATATGGAGGCGCATCAGGTAACAAAGCAACGATGGGATTATTTTTTCGGCACAAGAATAATCTCCTCACGCTGTGCCGAGCACACTAGTGGGAGAAATGTTAACATAAATCATTATTTCCTCCCGTTCAGGGCCGCTCAAAGAAGCTGCAGGAACAAAGCATCGAAAGCTGGTGCAAAAGTAGATAAGCGTGTACATGGCAATATTCGATAAGCACAGTGAAACAACAGCGAAGCATTCTGATGGGGATGTATGGACGAAAAACTGCCGCCCTCGGTGACGGTTCTGTACATTTGGGCTATGACTTTGCGCGCTGCACTTGCTGCCACGAAGGGCGGTCACGTTAATTGAATTAACGACGTAAACAATGATGCGGAATAGAAAGTGGTACCATCGTGCCAAATGGGCGGATTTTTCGAGAGAGATGTCGGAAGGTTGCTTGAACTACTGTTCCAGCGACCGAGACGGAAGGAAGCGGCTTCGATAAAATGAGTAGCACACAGCGTCCGATGACTAATAATCGACCTTATGGTGGATTCGCGGTGGGTGTATGATATGTGGTGGTCGGGTATGTTGGCGTGATAACGTGTGATTTGGGGGTAGCTCATGAATACGTAATGCTGGCCAGGCGCCCTTGCCGCTGCCTGACGGTGCGTCAAGGTTTCCAAGCAAACGAACCTGCTTTCGGCACGGGATCGCCATTGACGGAGCCATTTGTGGCCGATGCAGCCACGGGCGGAATCTCGTCCTCCAGCCCAGCGAGGGCGTCCTGCTCGCGAGCCAAGAACTCTGCCGCCGGATCGACCTCGGACTGCTCGAAATTGTCACCGAACGCGTTCATTGTGGGTTTATGCTTTGTGTCCTTTTGTTTCCAAATCCGGATAACCACTCGCGGCGAAAGTTTGCCAAAACGAATCACTGAAATCTGTCGCTGGAGAAAACTTCGATCCAAACGAAATGACACGACTGAAAACTACTGTTTGGCGTATAGAGGGGGAAGATCGTTTTTGCACCCAACAAATCCGAGGCACGGCAGGAGTATCAACTGATTCCTTTTACCAAACCGCACCGAAAATACGGTCGTGTGACAAACGACATTTTTCATCGGACAAACCATTCCATGAACTGTTGGACGCATACGTTTTTATTTCCTTTATTGGACTCACTTTTTGATCAATAATTGGACACACAGTTTGTGAAACGACTGAACCATGGTTAGTTCCCGGACTCTGATTTTTTGCAGAGGAACGACGAAACACCCACAGCACAGATGCTGACAGTCGAACAAAAATCGATCAAAATTAGGCTGTCAGTTTGCATGCACGCAAAACTCAACGATGGTTAATGTTGCAGCATTTTGATTGTATTGTCTTAAATTCTAGGATAGTAAAACAGAACGGTTGTTGTTTTGTTGCTATCTCATCGCTTTATTCAACGAAACTCCACAATTTATGGTGGATTTACTTGCACAATCAAAGAACATTCATCGCAAGAGAGATGTATCGTTTCTAGGAGAGGTGATTCCTCCGGTAAAATATAGTATCCGCCACACCGGCACCTGTGAAACCTACAGTTTTCTTCCTGACTTGTCTCGAAATCCGTTTCCCGAAGGACCTCATTCACAAAGTACTCCTCCCGGCACGTCTGCAGCATCAGCTCGGCATCGTACACCCGCCTCGACTGTTCATCCCGTAATATTTTCCACGCTTCATCAATACGGATAAATGCATCCGAATCTGCGGATTTCCCAACATCGAATCCATTTTTCCGTTTATCGGGATGGTGCTGCAGGGCGAGCGTTTGATACGATTTTCGAATTTCCTCGTGGGACGCATTTTGCGCAACTTGCAGCACGTCGTAGTGTGACACCTGCTGTTGACCAGCCATACTTTTATGCGACGCAATGTCGCAGCTCATTCCTCCTGGGGTGGAGTAAACAAAGCGAACAAATGATGTGGTTTTTGCATTGTGATTTCCATTAGTACAAGCTTACCAAGTAAAAATTCTTCTGCTTCATTCTTCTTGCCACAATCGAGTGATCGAGTAGAGTATACTTGACCACATTTCACAGCACAATCGCTCCGCCAGCTTCGGGCAGCATGCTCGGCAAAATGTTTATACGCAATTTGCGTTGCTGTCAGTCGTCAACTGTGGCTCGGATCGGATTCCGATGCTACCGAAGTAGCGAAACGTCAACCATCAAAACAATCGGTTCCGTTCAGGAAATCTCGCGAAGGCACGTCCAGTCTTGGTTCAGGCATCGTCCCACCTTCCTTCGCCCGCTGCCGTCCGTCGCCGTCAAAATAGGTACCAGAATGAGCTCATCACCCGAGGGTCAAGACATGATGGAGGTCTTGGCCTGCAACAGTAACCAGCTGGCGGACGATGTGGCCGCTGTCGGCAACAACGTCGCCAAACGGCAGAAGCTCGTCATGGACTACCTGAAAGTGGCCGACCGCGAGAGCAAGAGCGTGACGGCCGAGTTTCCCGATGGGCTGGACTGGTTCAACGTTACGGAACCGTTGACGATGCAGGGGTCGTTGCGGGGCAAGGTGGTCGTGCTGGACTTCTTCACCTACTGTTGCATCAACTGTATGCACATACTGCCGAACTTGAAACGCCTGGAGCACATGTACCCGATCGAGGAGGGATTGGTCGTTGTCGGCGTACACAGCGCCAAGTTCCGGAACGAAAAGGACTCGAACAACATCCGGGCAGCGGTGGAGCGGTACGAAATTTCCCATCCCGTCGTCAACGACAATGTGGCGGCGATGTGGCGCAAGCTGCGGGTGCAGTGCTGGCCCACCCTAATGATTCTCGGTCCGCGCGCCAACCCCCTGTTCGTGATAATGGGCGAGGGCAGCTTCGAGGACCTGAAGCTGTACATTAGCAGCGCAATACGGTTCTACAGGGAGAAGGGGGAGCTGCGGCGCGACTCGCTACCGATAAACTTGTCCAATACGGCTGCGGTGGCATCCAACCTTAAATTTCCGGGCAAAATCGCCTGCTCCCTGCCGACCAGCGCCGGCTTCCATGCGGCGGACAGCGATGCGGAGGAACTGTACGCCGTCTCGGACTCCGGCAACCATCGCATCCTGATCGTCCAGGGCGATGGTGTGGTACGCCACAAGATCGGCGGTAAGCAGAGTGGCTTCGTCGACGGCAGCTTCGAGAAGGCGCGCTTCAACGCCCCACAGGGTGTGGCCTTCCAGGGGTGCGACGTGGTGTTCGTGGCGGACAACGAAAACCATGCCATCCGCAGGATCGATCTTGGCACGCGGCAGGTTAGCACCGTGGCCGGAAACGGTGCGCAAGGTAACGATCGTACCGGCGGGAAGAGCGGACGAGATCAGCCCCTTTCCTCGCCCTGGGACGTAGCGGTGTACTCGACGCGGGACATGGACATGTCGTTTCACGCGGACGACTCGAAGGCACCGCTCAAGGACGTGCTGCTGATCGCCATGGCAGGCATCCATCAGATCTGGGCCGTCTTCCTGGACGATACGATCTGGTGGAAGTTCAAAAAGTACCCGGCCAACACGTGCTGGGCCATTGCGGGCAGTGGCCACGAGCAGAACCGCAATACCTCGTATCCGCACAGTGCCGCCTTCGCGCAGCCTTCGGGGTTGGCGATTAATCGCGAGGCTAAGGAAGTGTACCTGGCGGACAGTGAGAGTTCTGCCATTCGAAAGGTCTCCTTGGTCGATGGGAAAGTGATGGCCGTCGCCGGCGGTGATCGCAATCCACTGGTAAGCAACGCATGCATCGCTCAAAGTAGGCACTGATGATTCCAATTGACGTGGACTACTACGTTTGTTTCTTTCCATACACACTTTCAGGATCTGTTTGCGTTTGGCGACATAGATGGCAAGCAGTACGCGGCCAAGTTCCAGCATCCGCTCGGTGTGGCCTACAATCCGCAGGATGGGTGTGTCTACTTTGCAGACACGTACAATCACAAGATCAAAAAGATCGACGTTACAACGAACTGCGCCACAACGTGCGAGTTTCGCGAGTCGAACGGAGCGGTGAAACGCTTCAACGAACCGGCTGGGCTGTGTCTCGATCGCTCCGGCCGGTACCTGTACGTAGCCGATACGAACAATCACGAGTTGCTGGTAGCCGATCTGTCCGACAACACCATCCGCACGGTGGAACTCCAATTCCGCGTACCGGAGGAGATGGACAGTGCACCTGACCGCTCGGTGCGAACGTTGAAAGCCGACCGGGCGATTCAACTGCACCCGGGTGCGGCATGCTCGCTCCGCTTGACGTTCGAGTTCCATTTCCTCGGGCAAACGACGAAACTTACCGAGGGTGCACCGCAGCACTGGTCGCTTCGACTTCCGTCGACGGAATGGACCAGCCAGGAGCGGACGAAGGGCACGATCGATCCCTCCCGGGAACGGTCCCTTCAGCTGAACATCACGCCACCGGAACAAGATCCGTCAACGAATGGCAACGGCAACAGCGATTCCGTCACGATCGGCGTCGACTTTAGGCTGAATCTCTGCGAGGGGGACGTCTGCTTCCCGAAGGAATTTGCCGTTCAGCTGGACGTGGTCTATGATGGCGCTGGTGGTAGCCCAACGGTGGTAGACCGTTACGATGCACAGGAAACGTACCAGATTTATCTGTCCCGTTCGAAGTTGTCATTAAAGCAGGCTTAATGTAACTGACGTCGCTAGGAATCGAATTAGCATTTAAACTGTTGTAGGCATGGCAATATGATAGGGGTTAGTCAAAGTAGTAGTAGTTGTGGTAGTGCACCGCCTACTGCCATACTTGTTTCAGCGTTGAATTTTTCCGTTAACTTTGTTCGCACAACTCGGACCGGTGTACCTTCCGACGACGACATTGTGGTGCTCGGGCCAACCAGTCACAATCAATTTATTTTTATACAATTTTTGATATTTGATACGTAAATAAATGCGTCCATCAGTAGAGATATAAATGGTAACAATAAAGCTAAATGATATACCACAATGGGTGAAAAAAATGTAGAGTTCAAACATTTTGCTCAACAAATCGAAGGCATGGCGTCAGAGGAAACGGAACACTAACAAACGCTTACTAAAATCACGAAAATGAAAGAAAGGAAAACACGAAGGGTTTTTTTTCAATCCTTTACGATACATGCTCCCCATTTTCAATTTTCATCAAAAAAGGAATGGAATTCTTGCTTTCAATTTGCAGTATCACCTGCTGCTTTATTCTTCTCGTGTGATTACCATGTGCGGTTACCTTCGTCTCCCTCTATTTCTTTAAATCTCATATGCTCCTCTGGCGTCCGTCCGCTTTTTTTATAATTCTTTTATATCAATCTCAATAGTTCTTAGTATTTCTTGTGTTTGTGTGTGTCGGTTTTTGTGTTTCCTTATTTCTCCTAGTGGGTTTCCTTTCCTCCAGTTTTACTTTATAATACATTACATTGCGCGTGTCCTTGCGGGTTTCCTCTTCTTGTTGTGTGTACTTTTTTATACAGTTTCCTCCATCAAAAGTGTTCGCACGAGGCGCTACAGTAAATTGTTTGAAGAAGTTTTGCTTGCTGTTCGTCTTCCGCCCGACGGCCACGGTTACCTTCGAGGGGGAACACTAACGTTTATTCTTGTTTAAATCGCACTGGTATGTCCGGTCGTGCCCCCTTGTCGCGCAGCAATACCATATGTTTTAGGACGAATCGGATCGATCTTCGTCAGTTATCTTACTCCGGCCAGTTCGGCGTTTTCCCGTTGCTCGACGTCTGCCCTGTAGGTTTTTTCCTCTTCTTTTTGTTCGGTTTGATCGCAGCTCGCGTCGTTCGGGATGGGAAAATTAGTGAACAATGATCCTCAGCATCAGAAAGCGCAAAGCAAAACAGCACAGCAAAACGATCCGAACAGTGACTTGAATAACATTTGAATTCTTAGCAAGTATCGGTACTTGTGGCAACGGGGAAATGGAAAGACAAAACACAAAGAAAGTTATATGGAAAACGAAAGGAACAAAACAAAATCAGAGAGAATGGAGTGTTCTATCCCACCAGGAAGCTCAGCAGGATGCCCGAATTCGGTTCGTCTGCTTGGGAGGCCCGCCAAATCCGCACACAGCGTGTTTTGTTTTTTGTTTGTTTTGTGATTACATGGTTAAATAATCTACAGTTACGATTAATTGTAAAAAAATACATTTGTGTATTTATTTCATACGAGTGTGTATGTGTGTGTAGATGTGTATATATCTATATGTGTAAGTAATATGAATATCACAACATTATGTCTGCAATTTCCACCCTCCCGTGGATCCCGCGGGGTTCGAGGAACGATCGAGTGTGGTTCAGCATGGTCGCCACCGGCGGAAGCTCTTGGGAGGGGGGACAATAAGCGCAGGCGGACACAAACGCATACACACGAGCCAAACGGTGTAAGGGGATGCGTTTCTCATTTATTACTTCACATTAAATTCACGGCTCCATCATGATGGGCACAGCTAGGCGCCCCGACATGGGACATGCTTGTAAAACGAACGTCAAACGCTAGCTCAAACGCACGAACAGGATTGGGTTGCACAGGGTTGAATATTTCTTAGATAACCTGTAGACGGCAAGTTTCCATTTGTTTACGTGTTAAAAAAAAAAAAAACAAGCTGCCTTCATTCATGTATCACATTTTTTCGCATTCGACAGAAGTGATCGAAAGGGAAGAAAGGAAGAAAATAAATTACGCTCAAGCAAAGCGGACAGTTCGGCTTATGTTTTCAATTGATGTTACATATGTTTTAATCTCCGAAAAATATGAACCAAGTTGCGCGAGACATTTTTTCGATGTGTGCAACTGCAAGCTGCGCAAATTAATGCTAATCATTCTTAACTATTTACGGAACCGACAAATGGGTCCAAAGAGAAACCGTCGCATCTTACACTGTTCTAAGCGGGGAAGGGAATCTACGTTTCTCTAAATTCAGTTCAGAAAATTAGAGAGAACAAAAGGGTAGATTGTTTATAATGTTCTTGCTGTAACGATAATTAAGTACGGCGCCAAAGAAGGACTTGCGATTTGCCTTACGCAAAACGTTTTTAACGATTACGAAACGCGAACGCAAAACAGGAGATGCGACCTTAATTCCTACTCACTGCGAGTAATGAAAGAGAAATTATAATGATAAAAAAATAACAAGTCCCTCAAAGATCCAGCCATTTCGTTTTTTTTTTTTTTTTTGCACACTAACCAAGCGCGTTTGGGACATTGGCCGCGTCTAAGTAGCTCGAAGTGGTTGTTACAGAACGAATTGGGGGTTTTTTTTTGCTTTTCGCTAGGAGATTAAATTCATTGAGATCGATCGAGCCGCCGTTCTTCTTACTCACGCGTGCCTGGTGTGCCTGCGAGTCGGATAGCAAAAACTGCTTCTGCCGTTGGCGAAGCAAAACTAGGTTATGGCAATGGAGGGAAGAGAATAGAAATAAAGGCGAAAAATTTCCTCGTATGGAAGGAAAGAGAAAGACGAAGCAAACAGGAAGGTGGATGGATGAAAAAGAGGAAATAACTTAAATCAAAGCACTTAAAACAGTCCAATTCAAAGCAAATGTTCCGGCATATTCCGGCGCTAATTAAAGGGTGGGAAGTTAACCGAACGGATCGTCCGATGGATGCTGCTGCTGCTGCTGTTGACGATGCTGCGGATGGTGTTGCTGAAGATGCTGATACTGCTGCTGCTGCTGCTGCTGCTGCTGCTGTTGATGATGCTGTTGATGGTGGGGGTGATGGTTGTGGTTATGATGGGACAGCAGCAGCGACGCGGGGTGCGAGGACGACAGTAGACTGCCCCCGGTCGATGCACCCGTCGACAGCAGGGCGTGGTGTGCGTTGAGTTGTTGAGCAAGACTGGAAACGCTGGCGCTGGTGAGGCTGTTAGTGGTAATGCTGCTGGAGCTGCCGGAGAAGCCGCTGCTGCAGATGCTACTGTTGCTGCCGCCGCTGCCGCCGCCGCCGCCGCTGGCATGGCTCACAAACGACGACAGGGAGGTCGAGGCAAGCGACGCAAAGGAGACACTGCTGGGCGGAAGAAACGACAGCTCAAGCGGTCAGGCTTCAGTGCCGCCCACCATGCCGTTGTTCTTCGGCGTGTAGACGGTCGCGTTCGGGTCCAAGTTGGAGGGACAGTTGCCATTCTGGGCGGCATTGCCGCTTTGCATTTGTACTATTTGGCCGCCGCCACCGGTGGAGTTTCCCGAGCCGGAACCGAGCGATGCCAGACTAACGCCGACGGAACCGGGCGGTGGGCCGCAGCTGCCTCCGGAGCCGGAGTTCTGGCCGGCCAGCACCGACGACACGGAGGGCAGGGTCGTCATCGAGGACGTGAGCACACCGAGGCTTCCTAATTGACTCATCATCGGTGGCCCGTTCATCACCCGGTGCGACATCGGACTCTGCTGCTGGCCGGACTGTCCGGATACGCCTCCGGTTCCACCGCCGACTCCGTTCATCGGCCCACCGGACATCGACTGGGGCAACAGTTGCGGCGCATCGGCCAGCCGCATCATCGGCGCACCGGGGACACCGTCGGAGCCAGTGCCGGAGCCGGGCCCACCCATACAGAGGGCTTCGTTCGTCAGCGTCGGCATCACGGCCACCAGCTGCACGATCTTGGCGTTTAGGTCCAAGATTTCCTTTTCCTTTGAGCGCAGTGAACCTGTAAAATTAATAACAGAGGGTCACATCTCTCAGCCAATCAAACGTCGCTTTCTAGCATTCTTTTGTTAAATACTTTAGACATTCCGTCTCTTCATAACGTAAAAGGGTACGTGTCTGTCTGTTTGTCGTGTCGTGTTTGTAAAAGTCTTAATTATAATATTTTTGGCCATTTCAGCCATGTCTGAAAAGTACGGAAAAAAATTGCACGCCAGAACGAACAGTACCATTCATAATACTCCGTGTATGTAAGAAAATAAAGAAAAGGAGCTCAGTGACATAAATGTGAAGGGAACTTACGAGTAATTCAAATTTTAACATAAGTCGCTTAATCGAAAACCACATTAATCGCAAACATACCCGCCTTTCCCTAGCAAAAAAAAAGGATAACAAAGCCAGTAATATCTCTAGCGAACTGCGAGTCTAGCCGAGGAAAAGCTAGCGATTCATTAAACTACGCCACTGAAAACGACATCAAATGGGTCTAAATTTCTCCTTCATATCCAACGCTCCGAAAAAAAAACAAGCTGCTCTTGCGTTCGCCAGACAAACTCACATGTAAGAATTTCCACCTCCCGCCTGGTGCCGCCGAGGGCCGAGAACAAGTCCAGCTTAACTCTCGTTTCGGCGGAGAGGTTCTTCTCCAGCGTTGCGTTCTTGTCCTGCATTGCGGCCAGCGCACTCATCAGCACCTCCGTGTTCTGCTGTGCCTCCCGATTCCTCATCTGTACCTCCATCTTTCGCATCTGGAGACGAGGGAAAGTTTATATTAATACAAAATAAAACAAAAACACACGAACAACAACACACTACTTGGGCGAGGGAGGGAGGGGGGGGGGGGGGGTTACAAATGACCAACCTCTTGCTCGTAGTTGCGCGCCTGCTTTTCCGCCATATGCTTGGAGTCCTCCGTCGCGAGCAGATCGTGCTGCAGCTTATCGATTTCCAACTCCATCTGTTGCTTCTTCATCTTACACGCCTCGCCGCATTCGGCGCGGGCCGCCTTCTCCTCCGCCTGCTTCCGGTGCTTGCGCTCGTTGTTCAGCTGCGCCTCGAGCGATTGCCGATGTCGCCGTTCTTCGCCTAGCCGGCGCTCCACGGTTTGCAAGCTCTGTCGCTCCTGCTGCCGCTGGTTGCTCAGCTCTTGATACCTACAAACCGATACCATCACGATTAGCCTGCTCTAGACAGCTCTCCGAATAGCTGGTCCCTTACCTGGTCTGCAGCTCATCGTAGTCCTTTTGTTTGGCCTGAAGGCACGCCTTCAGATTGCCGGTGGTCGAGTCATACTTCTGGCGCAGCTCGTTCTCCGTCTGCCGATGGGTTCCGAGCTCCGTGCGCAGTTTCTTCAGGTCAGCCTCGAGCCGTGGGCACGATTCGCACACTTTTTGCACAACCACCGTCGTCGTGACGGGAGGCTGCTGCTGCTGCCCGGACGAACCACCACTGCCCGTCGCTTTGTGCGATCCGTTCAACGGTGCGCCGTTGCCCGAGCTGGACCCAAAATGCGTATTACTGCTAGAGCCGTTAGAGTCGCCTGCTGTCATGTTGCCCTTGTTTGCGGCGCCACCGTTTGCCTGTTCGCCATTGTTATGCTGGTGATTGTCTTTAGTCGATGACGCCGTCGACATGGTGGAAGCGGAGGAAGTGGATGTTAGCGCCGTCGTCGTCGTCGTCGTCGTCGTGTCGCTAGTGCCACCCCCGGACGTCATGGTTGCCGTTGTCGTGGTTAGGGTCGACACCGAGGAGGCCAACGCGAGCGTCGCGCACAGTTTGGCGATCGCCGAGAGGTTCGCCTGTTCGGCCGCTTTTTTGAGACGATTTTTTCTCCCCGAACGACCACCGCCACTCTTCGGTTCGGTCTGTGCCGGTGCCCCACCGCCACTGTCGCTGGTCCCAACACCCGTGCCTCCGCCGCATGCCCCTTGCAGATCGTGATTTACCACGTGGCCGTTCTGTTTACCACCGACGGATGGCTTGCCACTTCCCGGCGTCACTCCGGCCGTCTCGGTGGGGCTTTTGGACCGGTTTGTCGCCGATGACAACGAAGAAGACGTCGACGACGACGATGACGCCGAGCTGCCGGTGCTACTGGGCGCCTCCTTGTCACCGCAGTCTTTACGGGTGTGGGACGCAGCACCAGGGCCATCTTTCGACTCCTTTTCCCGCGCGGTCGACCCACCTCCGTTCAGGTGATTGCTGCCGCCACTACCACTTCCGTGGTCTTTTGTACTGTTGCTTGCGATACTGCTGGCGGTGTTGCTGGTGGCAGTGGCGGCACTTCCGCTGCCCTGTTGCAGTGTGCTGGCCTGATGGTAGGAGTAGCTGCCACCGCTACCACCGTTCATCTTGCCCCCTCCGTTCGACGAGCCGACGGCCGACGAACTGTTGCTGGTGCTCTCCTTCTCCAGACTTTTCCGGTGCTTCAGGGAGCCTCCTGCATGGTGGTGCAAGCCACCGTTCATCGCACCGCCCGTCGCCGATGAACTGCCCCCACTGCTGACGTGCCCGTTCGCGTGTGGTGTCGAAACGGCGGTGCTGTTGCTATTACTCGACGATTTGTAACTTTGAGCACCCTTACTATGGCTCAGTTGCTGCTGCTGTTGCTGCTGCTGCTGCTGCTGCTGCTGGTGGTTATGGTGATGATGGTTGTGATTATGGTGATTATTATGGTGATGATGGTTTTGCCCGGTGTCGCTCCGATTGCTCGCTGTGCTACTGCCACTGTTGTTCAGACTGGCCACCACCGGCACCATGTCTTTCGAGGCGAGCAGCTCGGGCGGACCGCCCGCTCCGTCGGCTGCCGGCTCGAGCAGGATGGATTCCTCCTTCGGCAATGCCTCCTGCAGCAGCTGCATGTAGAAGTCATTGTCCTTCGCCACCTCGCGCTGCTTGCGCTGGCGTATGCGGTAGCCGACGTAGCTCTTGAAACCGAACCCAAGCGTTACCACCGGGTAGCCGATGCTGCAAATGGCAATCGAATAGGCAATCCGGCGTTAGCAATGCCCACCGTTTACGATCACGGTTCCGTGCCGGTGTATCCTTACCAATGCGCTGCAAACGGCCGGCAGAGATCAAGGTGTGGTATGTTCCGACTGTCCTTCCATCGGATGGCCGCCTCCAGGTACACGAACAGTATCCAGAGGATTATCGTCGGCAAACAGATGCCTTTGTCTGCGGAATGAACATACACAGAATCACACATTACATTCGCAAAGCTCTCAACAGCCACATGAGTGTTTGAGTCCGGTTCCGGTGACAGGAAAGGAAGATGACAAAACTTACCTGTATGCCAAACGTACTGCACCCAAACGTAGGTGCTGGCAGCAAAGAAGAGCCACTGCACGGGGATGAAAAATAGGCATACCAGATCGGAAGTGATCGCTATGCAGACGAACAGCACGGAGAAGGCCTACGGAGAAGGAAGAACAGAATCAAGTTGGCTAAAGGGAATGCTATCGCAAACCAGGAGTAGCCCAAGCGGGGGAAAACTGAAACTTACCAATCCTTTATACTTGAAGGAATCATATACTGAACGGAGCAGCAACCAGAACGGCCACAGGAATTCGAAACGGAACTCCAGCAAGCAGTCGGCTGTGATGACGGACACCCATAGTAGGAGGAATTTGAAGTACAACAGTGTATTGCTGAAAAGAACACACACACACACAAAAAAACAGGAGGAACATTACCTTTTTTCGCCTCGGAATCGGATCAAGTCGCAAGTTTATGACATTAAAGTTGCACAAATTAGCGCCGGATACATTCGACTCATTAAAATGTTACGAGTATCAAAAGGTAGCTGCACCCTAGCTAGCCTGTCCCGTCGATAGCATCAACTGTGACGATGCTGCGACTGGGAAAAGCACAGCTTCATTTATTGTCTTGGTTACGGTTGAAGGTTTTTCTAGAAAGCATTCCTAGCTGAACCTTGCCTGTTCAATCGTGATGAAGAAAAGGGGCAAGATACGACTCCAGAACTATCCCCCCAGCAAACCCATATTTCGCGAATCTCATTCTACGGAACGGTACCAGGTCAGGTCATCGAACAGCGTTGGTCTCGCTCCCAAAAAAAAAAAAAAACGCCTCTTCCGACTATTCTTCGCTGAACACGTTTTGCAGGAAGTAACCGTGAAAGAGAAAACAAACCGTCGATAAATGGTAATTAATGGGCGCTTTCCCGCGGGTTCCCAATTCCCCAGAACCACCGTCGACGTCGTCGTTGTGGCACCACCTGATGGCGGCGGCGGCGGTGGCAGCTGGATGAAAGTCATCCGGCGAATCGGCGGCATAAAGAAACGGGCCGAATGGCCCCGACGACGACAGCTGTGTTCGTTCGGCAGGAGTGTGATAAATTACATCACAAAAGCCCAGCGCCATGGGAAGGAAAGAAACAGGAAGGATGCAATTGGATCTACAAGAGAGAAGGAAAAAAACGGACACCGCAATGCCAGCGAGACAGCAGCAAAACAAGAAAACAGATGACACATTCGACACTCGCGGACGGAAGATGGGAATAAGAATCGCCAGATCAGCAAAAAACAAAACACGAGGAATCGATTTGACCACGCGTGGATGGCACATATGCAAACAATAAGCGGAAAAAATACATAGAAAAATAGGAGAAGCTGTCACATAATGTGCAACAAGTATCCCCCGGATAGGAATCGTATTGGCGTCTCCTAGAACGTGGATGATTAAGAGTTGTTTTTTTTTTAACTCCTATCTCTTTCTCCGTCTTTTTTATCCGGAATTGTTTATGCATGCAACATACAACAAATACAAAAATACAACAAAAAAACAACAACATACAATAAATCAATAAAGCACTGCACAAAATTTGTAGTTCAAATTTTGTAGCTTCACATTAAAGAAAACAATTAAAATGCGTTCTGTAGGTAGGCTCTCCAATGGTATGGACAAGATTGGATAAAATGGAGCTTTTATGAAATTCTTTTGAAAGGGAATTTAAGAGAAACTAGCTGAATTCAATGTCAGTTTAAATGTTTGTATAAACCGTTTTATTTTTGCGATGTTGCGCTATGAGAAATAAAACAAATAAATGACCCAGAAAGTTAGATACAGCTGTACTGAATATTACAGAACAGTTACAATCAAACCGAACCAACATCAAGCGAATTGGATGGACATTTCCCTGGCCGTAGGATATAGGGTAGAAGTGCCAGTTTTGACCACAATAGTAAAGGGTCAGCACAAACAAATTCGTTACTCTCATTGTGTCGATCATAAAACGATAAACTTAGTATGGTAATGTAGAGTAACTTTCTAAGCATGATTTTCAATTAACATTGCTGAGTTTATTTGATGTTTTCACAGAAAAATCATCAATTACCGAACACACTTTTTGTCGCTATTTTGGCCCTATCTGTTTCTATTTAGGCCCACCTGTGTACCAGTTTTGGCCCTTTTAGGTACTAGACAATTTTATTATTCTTTTTATAATTAAATTACTGATTTTTGCTTCTTTTTTCGTACAATCTTAAACCCCATTGCTTAATTTTCTATTTTAATGTACCCTAGTTTTTGCACGAGTGTTATGGCTTCCATATGCCTGTCAGTTACTCTCATAGCTGCCATACCTACAGCATTACCCGTTTAACTATGGATTTGCCCGGATTTTAGTCACTATGTAATTTCCTGACAGAACATTTTTGAATGACGAAAATAAACATAGTTTCAAAACGAATACAATACGTATGCACAGCAGCTATTTATTCACAAAGTTACAGCAATTTTCTGTCAGTTTCAAACTAGAACTTTCATTGCATCTGTTTTGGCCACCCTTTACATCGAAAAGAATATTATTGTTTGAGCTAAAAAACATTTAAAAAAAACGTTTTTATAATCCTTAAAAACGCTCAGACTGTAAGAAAAAACATCACTTCCGAGTTTTTAACGCAGCAGTTGCTTTTTTTTCGATATAGGGCCAACTATCAACTTACAGCATGATGGTTCGAAAAAGTGACAGCATCGCGTATTTCAACAAATTGCTCGAAAGAATAAATCGACGTTTACAGTATGCAAAAGGTTAGCGCGCATTTTTACTTAAAATCAGTCTGATTCTGGATGTCCCTTTGATTAGGGCCAAAATTACATGCACTGACCAAAAAACCCCTCACTTGGAATGGTTAGGAATTCGACCAATTGCAACGGTTTTATTTTTTCATAACTCCGTTGGGTGGAGGGCGGGGAGGAATGTCAGATGCACGTCAAGACAAATTATTATCCCAATTTTACGCACTCTACTAAACGATTCTCCCAGCATCGGGCGCCGGCATTTTCCTCGCGATTTTCCGCGTTGGGACGCGTTGGAAAGATTTGTTTTGTTTGTCGTTGCTGTTCTCGCGGGGACGCGCTATAAAATTCCGTCGCATGCCTCGTTTCCCCCCCTCTCTCGTGGCATGGGATAAGCTTGGCGATTGTGTGTCATTTGTTTACGACGCGCACTGTATATCGCCGAAGGAGGAGGAGGAGGAGGAAGCACGGAACGCGGCGGATTTCTGGCGTTATGCTATTAAATCTCATCTTGTTTGCGTTCGCGTTCCTGCGTGACGTATGAGAAACAGCGCGCAGATGAACGCGGAACGGCCTTCTGATGTCATTCTGATTGTCTTCGCTCGGCGTGGAGGAGAGAGAACCTGGCTGGATGCTGGGACGTGCCGGTCGGTCTGTAACACGGATTGCTATTAAATCCTTCGAATCCGTACTCATGCTCCCGCTGGCATAATCGATTGGAGATATGCAACATTGCCAAACGAGTGAATGAGGTGACGACGGGGTGCATGCCAGGGAAAATTGCCAGAGAGCAAACGGGTGCACGAGAGAAACAGTGGCCAACTCCTCATCCGGCCACACACCTGAAAATGTGCACTCGGAGGTGGAAAAATAACAAACACCAGCAGCCAATCCATCCTTCGCCCATCGGGAAATTTCGAGGGCAACAAACAAACGATAAACGCAACAAACCGGCAGCCTCGGTTGGCAGCAGCTGGTCCGCCGGCGATTATGTCCAAACTTTACGACCCCAACGCTTCTCTCTCTTTTGGGGACTCTTTTTCCAGAGATACCTTGCCCCCACATGCAAACCCCCGCTTCCATTTCCATACCTGCCGATCTGTTCCGCTATTTTGTTCTTCTTGATGGGCCGTCGGATTTTGCCACAGTCGGCATTGCGCCTCTTCATGATAGCGCACCGCTTGATGATGCTGGTTTCCGGTCGGCCAGTTCCGCAGCGCTTGCGTTCCACTATCCCCGCCGGTGCTGGGATGCTGATGCTGTGTCGTGGCCCTTTTCCCGTGGCCCGTGGAAGCTGCAAGAGAGACCCACCTCGGATGGGAACTTTTCTTCACCGATGGACAAACGTAGCTGGTGGCGACGGAAGCTGCCGTCTTCCAGGTGCTTCGCGGATGCTTCGGAGGAACTTCCAAACTTCACCGGACTGACAGGCGGTACACACAGTGACAGCAGAAGCACGAGATGTCGCAGCCGACTATGATCACCGCACCGTCAACCACAACAACACTTCTACGGCGAACACCTTTTTTTTTGTTGCTTTCTTCCTCTCCTCTTCTCACACTACCACCACTGGCCACTTGCTTGCCCACTTTCGATAAATATAGAATTTTCGATCTTTCCTTCTGCCGTATTTTGTTTTTCTCCTCGCGCACTCTCTCTTTTTCTCCGTTTTTTTTCTTTCTTCTTCTTTTTGCTGATGCTTTTCTTCTACCGATGCACCTTGGGTACACACCGCCGACAGCGCACGGCACACGTATACGCGACCGTGGACAGGACGACACGGACGTCCCCGCGAAGCGCGCTATCGAAGTTGTGATAGACCGCCAGCCCTATGGATGGATGCACTGGCGCTGGTATGGCGTGGTTTGGCGTGGAAATTTCGACGAAAAATCACTGCACTGTGCACCACTCTTCGCTGTTCTTCGCGCTCTCTAGCCTATTCCCCCGCTCGGCCAAGGCACCACGCGCTACGGTCGATTCACACGGTTCACGGCGCGGCTGGGGGCCTATTTTCTGAACTGGCTCGCTTTTATGTCGCTCTGTGTGGGGTACAACAAACATATTGTAGTGAAAGATGGTGCATAACGCTTTACCCGCTGGTGTGTGTTGCCCTGTGTTTGCTGCCAGAAAAATCAAAATTAAAAAAATACATGAAATAAAACAGGATTTGAACCAAACAAAATGATCCACTCTTTCACGTCAAATTCGACCGAAGTGTGTTGGTGCTGGCGAAGCATGCCATTGCGAATCGTCACCTGGTGTACAATGCCCACGGAAAACGGGAGCAAGTGTACACCAAATCCTTTAGCGCATATCAAAGTTAGATGACTAGACGTTTGGCTTCACACAACGGTGAAGTTGAATGTGGCAAGGATAAATTAGCTTGAAGCAGCACAATGGTGATGGAATAAATCACAAATCCTAGCAGGGTTGGCTCAGCAAATTGGAGAAACTAGAAAACGGGACAGTCAAACATTCGGGCACCGATTGCACCGTAAATGCCAGAAAAAGCCCCTTCTCGCGCTTGTGCTCCAGAATGTTGCCCGCTGCTTGCCGTCCGGTTTTCATGGTGGAGCAAGCAGCTTCCGTTTCGTTCGGAGAAGACCACAAACGAGCACGCACAATCTTTTCTGCGCGCTCTCGTTGTCGTCGTCGTCGTCGCTGTCGCGCTGTGGTTCCTTCTTGTGCTCTCTTTTCCTGCTCGTTGGATTTTTCTGCTGCTCTCGCCGTACACAAACCGTATACTACTTCGGATCAGCCAGCAGGATGGAGCAGATTGGGATTTTTTTTTGTATCGCAGCTCACCTAACAACACACAGGAGGGAACAAGGCTTTTCTGGCTTTTCCAACTCAGCAACCGTGTATCGAACCACGGCTGGTGAAAATTCGACGCAAAGAATAGAACGACGTGCCACGCGCGATGCTTGCACCTTTGCCCAAATTTCCAGCTGTTGCAGACAGCGGTTGATGGGGAAATTTTCCCACCACTGCCGTCGTACTGCCCACTATGTAGGGACGGGAAATTGACGAGAGCAACGATGCTGCTGCAGCTGCTACGATGCCACCCTGTGCTGCGGTTGTGCTTCGGTGAGCTGGAGTTTGAAATGCTCTACATCACAGGCGGCTGCAGTGGAAATTTAATTCTCGTGACACTTGGCTCACACAAACGGGGGTGCTAAAATCTACGCATCCCGTCTTCACCTATTCGCAATCACAACACTCTCGCAATCGATTCCCGGATCGGTGGTCAAGCGGTCGATCGCAGAATTTGTCGTCGACTAGTGTCGAGGGTTTCGACCTGCACCCATAACAGTCCGCCAGGATCCAGAAGTTAACCTGAAGTACATCAAACCGGTCGTTCATGGCGAACCCAGCGAATATAGAGGCCCCTGCGGAATCGGTTTGACGAACGGTTGGATGATTCGTTTTGACCAAAATGCACAATTCAAACCTCCCATTTACAATGAGTTCAAACAATAAAGTCCAAAACAAATAGCTTGATTAACAATTCATACCCAAGGAATTTGCAATCTAATTCCCAGTTCCTCTATCACAAATACTGAAAATAACCCACATCTTGGATCGTTCATTAAAAACCGAATCACCACTAAACGGCAGATGACAGATAAGCGAGCAAAACCGTCGAAGTTCTGTCAGCTAGACGAGTGCGGTCGATGCCGTACGATGTTATTTCCGGATAAATGGCTTTTGCAGTTATCATAAAAACGTTCAAGTAAGCATAGTATTTCATTTTATTTTTAACACCACAAAGAAAGCTCGTTTAACCTTTGATAAGTCGCATAAATACGAACAGCTGATCGAGTGAATTTCATCGAAATTACGAAAACATCGCTCGATCGATCACTTCGAGCTGACCGCTTTTCCGTCATTCGAGCCGGGATCCCGTCTTGTTCCCTCCCTACCCCACTCTACCCGCGGTGAACTATCCACGCATTCTTTTCGAATCGCAGTTCCATCGAGACCACATCGTGCTCGTGCCTGAACGTTTCATTTGCCGAGGAAAACCTTGATAACACTCGTCCTACCATGGCATTCGGTGATGTTAAGACCGCCCAAGGATTGAAGGAATTGGACCAATTCCTGGCCGACCGCAGCTACGTCGAGGGGTAAGCGAAGCAAGATGCCGTGTAAAAATGAGGTTAGTACCCTCATGAAGTGACACGCAATCACGGGTTTTGTTGTGCCCCCTGCTCCACAGATACACCCCGTCGAAGGCTGATCTGTCGGTGTTCGATGCGTTGGGCAAGGCTCCTGCGGCCACCAACGTGCATGCGCTGCGCTGGTACAATCACATCGCTTCGTACAGCACCAAGGAGCGCTCGGCGTGGGGCGGACAGGCACTGCCGCAGGTTGCTGGTGGCAAACCAACCACCGCAGCAGCCCCGGCCGGCGGTAACGACGACGACGATGTGGATCTGTTCGGATCGGAGGACGAGGAGGAGAGTGCGGAGGCGGCTAAGCTGAAGGAGGAGCGTCTGGCCGCGTACAACGCCAAGAAGTCGAAGAAGCCTGCCCTGATTGCGAAGAGCTCCATTCTGCTCGACGTCAAGCCGTGGGACGACGAAACGGACATGAAGGAGATGGAGAAGAATGTTCGTAGCATCGTGATGGACGGGCTCCTGTGGGGTGCCGCCAAGCTGGTCCCAGTTGGCTACGGCATTCACAAGCTGCAAATTATGTGCGTCATTGAGGACGATAAGGTTTCGGTCGATCTGCTGACGGACACGATCCAGGAGTTTGAGGATTACGTCCAGTCGGTGGATATTGCTGCGTTCAACAAGATCTAAGCGGGGTGAAACGTTCCGAGTGGACGGAACTACGTGTGCTTACCTGTCCGTCAATATACTTGTGGCAGTTCACTAAAATTGTAAACGTGAATAAATGCAACATTTTGTACTAACGAGCAAAACAATTGTTTTAGCTCCGAAACAGGCATAGGTTGCTCAGTTTTTTGCTGTTGTTAGAATCCCCACCTGCATGCTGAGATTTGAGATAGACCTGTGGCTAGGGATAATGTAAGAAAAACGCAATCGGAGAAATGTCAGCCAACAAAATCTTGCACACAAAAAAAAGGATCTTGAAAGGATACGTCGGATCAACCCTTGAATGCCACTGGGAGTTAAAGCAAACTGTTTAGAACAAAAGAATAATTCATCTGTTTAAAAAACTAGTGAACCACGCCTAATTTTATGATAAATATATTTTTTATTTGAATTTTTTTGCGTACCTTCGCTTGCTTCATTAAAACTATCATAAATTTCTCATTCTTATCGGTCTCTCATTATCGTACTTCAGCGCTATCAGTGTTTGTTCATTCGGCGTTTTCGTGATTAACTGATTCAAAAGAAAAGGTTTAACGATAGTTTTCCGTATAGGATTTTAAGAAGGGGCTTTACGAGAAGCAACCAGCACGGCGACGAATAAAAATGGGTAACAAAAAGTCCAATAAAACAGTAGATTGCAAAACTACGACTAGCTACTAGCACTATGCAATATACCGCCGGGGAGAGGGCGGGTGGGAGAGTAGGTTATTCAAAAATCGATACTTCCAGCGTTTAGCTAACGCTACCAGCTCGGAGGAAAATGTGTTCCGGCATGTGTGAATGAATCTTTACCTTCAACGGGGTGGGAATGAGACCGATCAAGGTGCGGCAAAGAAAGACAGCAAACGTGGCGTGCCCGTTGGGGGTTCTGTATTAGTAGCGTCCCCGCGAAACCTCGGCACGGTCGGAAAATCCTCGGCGGTGCTGGGGCAAAACAAAAGTTAGCAGAGCACACGAACACGCTGCCAGAGAGCGGGAGAGAGAGCTAGAGCGTGCACGCGGCGGTGTCGGAAAACCCATCGGAACATGCGCCATCCGTATGTAGCCTAGGATTTTTCCTCCAAACATTGAATAACAAAACCTGTGCTGGCGGGTACAATTACCACGCTGCTCCACCGGGTTCCGTTCCGCGCGTCCGGAAGGTGTGATGATATGGTGAGGGTGGCCCCTTCGTTTTTTTCCGGCGAGCGAGCGCACAGTTCGGGTTCGGGTCAGGTGTGTGTGTGTGTGTGGTTTTTTTTTCTTCTCTAATTGTGTGTGGACTTCGACTTGCCATGCTGTGCGGGACTCGGCATATACCGTTGTAGAACTGCCCGGAGGCACCAGAAGCAGCACAAACACGCAACACATCGCAGGCCAAAAACGGTGCGCCGTCGGTCATCGGGGCTTGTGCACAGAGTGAATTGATTTTATGTGCCGTGCCGTGTATCCGCGCAGTGTGTCGAGTTGTTGCCTCGGTTCCGGACAGCCGCCTGTGAGGGCGAGTTACGCAGTCGCTGGTAGAACAATGTTCAAATAAATAAATTCCGCAAACTTTTGCCAACCCCTGGAGCGGTCCTGCGGACCTCTGTGCGTGCTGCGAACCCTGTGTGTGAAAGCGAAAGCGGCGGAAGTAGTAAGCGCCAGCAGAGAATCGCAGCACAGGCTCACTCGTCGTTCTCGCGTCGAATGTCCTGGCCAGGGGGCACGTTGCCAAGTTGCCGAGCTAACGCAGCTGCCAGTTTGGAGTCTCATTTTTATCCCCGTTTTTTATTTGTTGTACAGCGACCATCAGGTATATTTGTGTGTCTCTGTGTATATGCGTGCTTGTCCTGATTTTGGATTTATTGTGCGCTATAAAGCGTCGTCCTGGGGAAATCTATGAAAGCGCCAGTGATCCCAGCGGAGCCTTGTAGTTTGCAGGTGGGAAAATTAATGTGAGAAAGGAAATATGTTCCAAGTATCGGCCTACACAAATTACCTTCGCTCCCTGTAGAATTCCCCCGGATGGCATACAGCATCATCTTCTCCTACCGTATCGAGTTCAGTTCACGTGCGTTCAAAAGGATGTCCATCGCAATTGCTTGTTAGTAATGGAACCGTGTGTAGTGCTATTCAAATTGTGGTAACAAATAACAAAAAAAAAACACGAAAAAATTGTATCCATAGCAAAAACCAGTACAGGCTAAATCTCAGTATCAACCTGGTTCAATGGTCCTTCGTCGCCCGGATCTACTTCACTGCGATGGAACCCTAAAGGAATAGGAGTAGTGATAGGGATAGAGGGGGGGGGGGGGGGCGGTGTGGTTCGGTACTTGCAGGGTGAAGCGGCAGGAACGTAATAAAAGAGTCAAAGAGATGATAAGGTCCTCCAGAACCAAGCCTTCTTGCTCGACCACAACACGGTTGCCTCTGGCCCGGTCCTGGTTTAGTGTCCTAGAAAAAAAGGGGGGAAAAAGCGTACCACGGTCGTGCTGGTATGAGTGACACCTCGTATGTGTGTGTGTGTGTTAGTGTACACAGGTGGACAGGCAATCAGATAAAGGTAGCTAAAGTGTATTACATCAAAATGCTCGAGCGCCGGAAGATTGCCCAACACACCGGGAACCTCAAGTGGCCGGGGAGTGCGCCGTGTGTGTGTTTGTGTGTGTGTGTGTGTGTACGTGGAGTACCGAAACGAAGTGACATGAAGTGGAGTGAGGTCTTCCAAACGATGTCTGTCCACCGTTGTCCGTTGTGTCCTGGAGCCCGACGTTCGCCCCTATTCCGAGCTCCTGGGTTTTTCCGAGCTAGTAATTAAGGATTAGTGGAAATTTCTTTAACTTTTTTTATTACCCTTATTTCCTGTCTAGTCTCGTCCGAAAGTACGTCCCCTCCTCCCAAGCATAAATAGGAAGTGAAGGGGGCAAACGGCAAAATTACGTTATCGAGAGTCCTTCGCCGTTCCGGCGCTTGGGGAATTCCAAAGAACCCGAATTCCCGGTGGTCATCAATGGAACAAAACGAGAAGGAAAAAACCCCCAAACCAGTTTCGGTCTGGGGAAATTCACGTCCAATGGCCAGGACCAGGAACGGGGAGGTGGATAGAGCTAGCGCGCTAACAGTAGTTGTTGTGTCCTTCTTTCTGTTTCGTTACAGCAGCCGTTACGGTGAGGCTGACTTCGATGTAAATACCTTCGATACTTCACTCGAACAAAAAAAATCTCAATTTTCATCACGTTGGGCAACAAATGTAGTGTGAACAGTGTGGAACGAAACTGAGTAGTCGGGTCTGAGTGTTGTGTGTGTGTGTGAGAGCACAAGGATCCTGGCAGGCCTGTATAGTGTGTTGGATCGTGGGAGGATGGAAGCTAAGTAGTGTGGGGAAAAAAAAGGTGCAGAGGAACGTAAAGCTTTAAATAGAACGACTAGCGAACAACAACAACAAAAACACACACACACACACTCACATCATCAACATTATTACATCGAAGCAGGTGACGACCGGGATGTAGCCATGACGAAGGTCCTTTAACAAAACAAAAAAAGACAAAAGAGAGAAAACACCAAAAGGAAGAACAGAACCAGCGCAAAAAAAAATATCGGAAAAACGGAAGCTGGCAAGCTGGGAAACGGGCGTGTGGACGACAATACAAGCATTACCGGGGTGTGTGTTTGTGCATGTGTATGTGTGTGTGGGTGAGAAAACGTGATTTCTTCGCTCCGGTAAAGTTCTGGGAAAATCCGGGATTCATTTTCTTGACGCTCGACGGGGCTGCAAACGCCGGCTGGTGAAGTTCTCCTGTGTTACGTTAGGTTGCAACGTGAAGTGAAGTGCAAAATGGTTCCGGGCAAAAAATAGCTACGAGCTAAACCAGTAGCAGAGGAGCAGGCAGCTGAAACTTCCTGCAGTCGTCAGCCGGCAAGTACTGCAACACCCAGGCACGTTAAGAGATAATAAGAAAAGAAAGTGTCCTATCCAAAAGGGCAGCACAGTACTGTATACTAAAACATAAATGAAAGTTGACAAAAGAGAAGACATAAATAAAAACGAAACATAACTGATATGCTTTGGAACATGCTCGGTTGTTTTCGAAAGTGAAGAAAAAAACATAAAGTAGTGAAAGAACTAGAAAAAACCAAAGTATAACATAACACGAAAAATTAACACTAGAAAAAAAAGAAATAAGTCTCATAAAAAAATACACACACACACACACAAAAACAAAACGAGAAAACATGGGTTGTGAACTTACAAAGCTAGCGAGCAGTAGCAATGGTAGCAATTCGAAGAGCAACAACGTGCCGAGCCTGGACGCGTGCGGGCCCCCGCCGGTGGACAGCCGGTTACCCCTCACTGCAAAACAGAAGTACACGATGGTGGCCTCGTGGAAGGGCATCAGCCGGGCGATGGAGACGACCGGGATCACCATGTTCATCAAGTGAGTTCAATCAAGTGCTGCACACAGGGCATACAAACACACACTCCTGACCGTCCCGGGACGGACGGACGGGCTAGAGAGATACCTACCCCCCTGCCACCTCCCTGACCCTAGGAAGCGCAGCACCGTGCAGGACATACTGTGTGGCCTCAGCCCAACCCAACCGCCCTACCCCACCCCTCATTAATAGGCGCACTACAACAAGGCTTAGAGGTCTGGTCTGACGGCGCGATGTTCGCTCGGTCCAGCGGAAGTACACACCACGGGAGTTTTTCCCACGTCGTGGTCATGTTTAACCGTCATGCATGCATACTGGCACTCCATGGTTCCGAGAAGACAACAGCAACAGAAAGAAGAAAACAAAAAAAAACCCTAGTAGGAGAGCAAATCGAAAGGACGACCGAACCACACGTCGCAACCACTAACTACCTACCCCTCCCCCCCCCCCCCCCTTCCCCCTTCCACTCTAACAGGCCTCCATGGTCTGGCTTGGGCATATTTGTTCCGGACATCTTTTCTCCAGTTGCTGGCCCAACTAGGCGACGGCTTTGAGGAGCTTGTTTTATTTCATCGGTTTTATGTTTCCGCCCCAGTACCGTGCACGGACTTGCGGTTAGGTCTCTTATTTGCACCACGCGGAGGGAGGAAGGGGGCGCAAAAACAAACGGGCCATATTGCGGCACCCTCGTTTGATCGGGCGGAACATGTCCACAAAGCTTGGCCACCAATAAATCAAACGGATCCAAAACGGCGCGCCCGGCCCATGGGGGGGCTGTAGGGTCGTTGAGCCGGTGAAAAATTAGCATGTAATCAATAAACCGATGGGAAACCGGTGAAGCCTGCTCCAACCAACCCCCCCCCCCCCTCCCCCCTGAGGTGAACCTTTTTATCGCTCACCATGGCGGGAAGGTTTGCCACCGCTATCGATGCCGAGTGAAGCCGACATCAGCACCGTAATGCCGAAGGGTCCACTATAGACCGACGACGCCCGGTGCCATAAACAAAATTGATTTACTATAATTCGACTACTGGCTGCGACGTTGTCCCTGCGGGGTCGCGAAAGTCACACACTTACACCACAGAGAGAGAGAGAGAGACCGCTTTTTGTTTTACGACCTCTCGGAGGAGTTCGTTTACCGTTGCGAATCCGCCAGGGGTTTTGTGGCCGACTGTGTGTATGTGTGTGCGAGTCCGGGGGTCCTTTGAGGAGCGCACTTTCCGGATCACCCGGCCCAAGCCGGCCCTGGTCTATTTTTACTTTTGCAACGTTGCGAACCTTACCGTGCAAGTCCCGGAGGGCCTTTGGCCTGTTTGGCCGCACGATGACGTATGAGAGGACTCAACTGGTGAAGTGCTGTTGAGGTTTATGATGCTTTTTTTTTTCTTCCTCCAGTGTGCTTTATCAGCTCACCTTCGGGTGCGCTCTCTTGTATGACGGAGGAGGAAGCGGAAAGTGAACCAAGTATGGCGTCGTTCGGTATTGTTGCACAAATGGAACAAGTTGGAACAGAAAGATCCTTTACGTAAATTATCTACAAGCGCCAATCGATAAAACATAAACATGGCGGCTGTAAATGTTAATCAGCTGTTAAAAAATTTCCATCGGTTTTTCAGCGAACCCTGAAAGTGAAAAACCCAAAAACGTTAACATTTCTGCACAACTTGTTCATTGTTTGCATTCGAAGTACAAATCAAAGCAACCATCAATATATACTCGGGTGAAGCAGAAAACTGAATAAGGTTGTTCTAAAACAAAACAAAACTGTTGAACCCATTATGTTGTAGGTGCCTTTTGGAACCTCGTTCGCCAGGTCCATATTATTATGCGCAGCGGGTGTTCTAGCCCCACGATCCAAACGAGTAAAGGCGCCGTGTTAATTACTTGCCCTTGCATGACCGACATATTTATGAAGTTCTCGGAAAGAAAAAGTTGCTCCCAGTATAGAAGATGATATTCTCAATATGTCGATTGGTACAAGTTTCAAGAACAAGTGAACTAAATTTTCGTTTCAATCCTGGGAACTGTCAAATCTATGCACTAAAACATCTGCCTAGGACTAGTGTTTTGCGTATGTTGTTTGTATTTGCGGTTTCGTATGTATGTTTATTATTTTTTTAGATTATTTAGATTAGATTAGATTATAAGCGCAAGTTTATTTTAATAAGCGATTAAACCTATGTTCTAGGTATCCCAAATTGGAGGTTATTGGGAAAGAAAACTGCAAAACTTAAAAATATTCTGCCTAATTCGTATTTTGTGTCTAGAGTAGTACTCAATAGTACAACTAGGAACCACCCCATTTGTCCCGGTACCCTTGGCTATATTTGCTATGGACTTGCTATTGCAATACAGCACGTTGAAGGTACCATGTCAATTACTCGAAATGACATGGACGAAGTTACCTTTAGTAAAAAAAAAAATCACAATATGTGGCAGGAGCAGGCCCATCGGGCACTAGACCAATGCCTACTAGTCTTTTTCAGAAGCTGATGCTTGAGGTACAAAAACAAAAAAGAAACTACTAAGATCTGTTTTGGAACTTTCGAAATTGGATTTCATCAGCTTGTGAAGAGTGATCCCATGTGTGCACTAGATGTCTACGACTCCCGGCTTCCATTAACACATTCAACGCACCATGCGAAAGCTCATACAATATTCACGCACAATCCCTTTTGGCACCTTCGCACCCACTAACTTTCCTGCGCCCGGTCCCACTAACTCTCTTCCCTTTCTCCCACGCAGGCTGTTCGAGGAGCACGCGGACCTGTTGAACATGTTCGCCAAGTTCAAGGAGCTGAAGACCAAGGAGGAGCAGGCCACCTCCGAGGAGCTGCAAGAGCACGCGAACAAGGTGATGAACACGCTGGACGAGGGCATCCGCGGGCTGGACGATCTGGACACGTTCTTTGAGTTCATCCATCAGGTCGGCGCCTCCCATCGGCGCATCCCCGGTTTCAAGCAGGAGTATTTCTGGGTAATTACATTACAGTCGTGCGCGAGCGAAACATTTAATTGCCATTGAACCTGAACCTCGCGGGAAATTCCGCGCGCCCTCACGATGGATCGATCGCGGTCGCTAATTGAATCACTTCGGAGTTTCACTTCAGGCCCCATTTCCGGGGCGCACCAATTTCGCCGACTAATTGGCCGACCGGATGCACCCGGACTGATTCGCTTTGTTTGCTTTTTCACCCCTTTAGCGCATCGAGGAACCGTTCCTATCGGCCGTCTCGACCACGCTCGGTGATCGCTACACGCAGAACGTGGAGGGAATCTACAAGCTAACCATCAAGTTCATCATCGAGAACCTGGTAGCGGGCTTCGAAGCAAGTGCCAACAACAACGTCGACAGCACGACCACGTCCAGCAGTACGGCGAAGGTGGACGACTCGAAGCGGGCATCCTGAGCGCCCTGAGCGAAAGGAAGCAGTGGTCGGTTTTCTGGCTGAAAGGAAAGAAGAGGAAGAAGCTGAACCCAAACGCCCCGTATCCTTCAGTTCTAGTGGCCCATTTTGGATTGCTTATTTACTTTTCCTTCACAACTTCCGCACAAAGTTTACAATCGATCCGCTGGGATGGAGCATCGCTGGAATGTACACCGAACACGCGGACGAAACGAGGACGGGTAACTTCCACTCCAGAACTGGCAGAACATTTCGGAAAGAGAGTCGCAACCACATCCCCTAGGGCGTATGGGCCAGAAAGTACATTATCGAAATCGTCGTCGTCGTCGTCGTCGTCGTTCCCGTCTTCGTTATTACACAGAGCATTTGTAGAAGTTAACGTGTACGTAGAAGACTCGTGTAACCGCGACGTAGCAGCTGGACTGGCAGGTCCTGGAGCGCTAGCAGGCCTTGTCGGTACAAAATATCATTTGATAGTGAGAGAGACCAGACGGTGCAAGTGTGTGTTTTCAAAATGGACCTGGCGCGCCTACGACCGTTTTCAATTGTTCCCTACTTTTGGGGGCAATTGAAATGGATGATCGAGGTGTGGATGATGTCGGGATTCGCCGGGCAGGCAGTGAAAACGGACAAACAATTTGGCACAAAACCCGGATCGTCGTTGTGCGGAAGTAGAAGGAAGGACAGTGGCGGAATCATCACGGGCTTTCCTAAGAATTGATCGTTGACCATCAGCCTTAAAATGAACAAAATAAAAAAAGTAAATCACATTTAAAAAAATAATATGAAATATGATTAATGATAATACTAGTACTGATAATAATACTAGACGGAAAGTAGATTGACAAGTGGTACTGACTGCGAATGCCATTACAATTGTTCTGCACAAAAAAGGGAAGCGCAACCAGGCGGCGGAAAAAAGGAAAAATCCAGAAACAATAGAACGAACAAAAGAATTCACATATTAAAAATTTAACACACACACACACCAACATCAAACACAAAAAAGATGATAGAAATGATTAAAAAAACACTCGCATTCGAAAAGTTGATGGAGAAGATAAAAAAGGGAAACACGATAAATCAAGCATGATATAAAAGCTCAGCATCGGATAAATTGGAAAGGAAGAACAATGCGAAAGGCGTAAACAAAAGTAGCGCATAAAACACACACATACACACACATACATTGATTGGAAACACGAATCCTGTGCCAGACGGCCATCATCGTTTGGTAGCGGAAGGTAAAACTGTAAAACGAGAATGATCCCCGGATATCGTCGTAAATTATTAGAGTGCATCGTCGTCGTTGACATTATCGGTCGTTGATCGTAAAGCGCTTTGTAGGTGCCCTGAGCAAGCAACGATAGAGATTACTGAGATTATGTGTGTGAGGATGTGTGACTGTTCGTCTGTATGCATGTGTGCATGTGTGTGTGTGTGTGTGCGTGTATGAACCATCCTCCCATTCGTGTGTGCCTGCGGACGTTAACCAGCGGGAAGCTGGCAAAATAGTTGATCATTTTTGGCCAATGGCTTAAGCGTTTTATTTTTTATATTTATACTCTTTATAGGTGCTACGTGTGTTTTTCCATTTTAATTTTTGTATATGTTATTTCAAGGATTATTGTATCATTCCGTTGTGCGAATGAAACCATGGAGACGCTAAGTGTACCCTGTGTTGTGTGCTTTAAGATCGTTTTTCGCATGGCTAAATGGTGGAACGATCGCGAGAGAGGGGAGGGGGGGATCGATCTCCTTTGCCACGTTGCCAAAAACCTGCTTCGTACAAGTAATCGGGAGTAAGCGAAGGCAAACGTGTCGTTTGCACGGCGGTGATAGATATTATAATTTGATTGCGTTGCGTGTGAGGCCCGGTTTCATAACGATCCGTTGGTAAAAGAGAACATAAAGGCATTTGTGGGCAAAATTGTAACAAAAAAAATCTAATAAGAAATTGAAATTTGACCGTTAAAAATGATCCGCATGATTCAAATCTAGTCACAGTTGTTACCTTGCATATTTAGCGCAGATAATTTAAACGTAAAAAAATAAGAAAGGACAACGGAACGAAAAAAAAAAACCAAAAGCTGGCAAGTCCGCACAAATCCAGGCATCGTTTTTTGAGTGAGTCTAGTCTGACCTTTTGTATTCGCGTAGCGTATTCCTCCATCGCTCCCTCGTACATAATAACGTTAGCCTAAAACTTAGGGCAGGTAACCTGCCGGTAACCTCGGTGTGAATGCAGCGTTAGAAAATGACAAAAAAACAAAATGAAAGAAATATGCAATCAGAGCGCTATAGTAGCATTTCCATCTGCCATCAACCAATAGGCTCCGCGAAGCAAAAGTAGTTAAATCGATCAAACCAAACCCCAAAAGCGAGAAGTAGGAATAAGAAATATCCATGTGACCGTCGGGGTCGATTTCGAGGGTCGAGAAGTAACTGAAACTGAGGAAAAAAAAATCAGGTTCCATCAAATGGTAGGGTCATTCGTTACCCGTAAAGACAACAGGATCGTGAAGGATCGGGCGGCGTACCGGAAGCCGCAAGCCGAGTAGCACCGTAGATGAGATTTACTGTTCCAAATACCGGCGTAGTCGTATAAAGTAACGAATCAAAAACTAAGAAAAAAAATATACATAGAGAGAAAAAAAAACACGTAGAACGGTATTCAAATCTGTAGTGAGATGACGAGGGAAAGGATCAAGCATTTTTATACAAACCGGAAGACCGCTTGACAAAGTTTACCGCATGAAGTGTGTGCTAGGGAATGCGAAAATCAACCTTAAACAGAACAACCGCACAATCCGGAAGTTATCCGATTGCTGCAGCAGTTTGAGCGAGCGACAAACCCGACTTGAAAACCGTTGGCAAGAAACAAGATTTAATTGTACAATAAGCGAAAACAACAGATAAGAAAATGGAAGACCTAAACATACTGAAGTAAAAAGAACAATTTTCCAGAGTTTTTACAGCGACGAGCTTTGAAATGAGTAACACAAATTGGCAATAATGAGACGTCACCATATTGTTTGTTTGTTGGGTTTTCCTTTAGGAAAAGCATTCGTGGGGGAAACTTATCGTAAGGCGATACAATAACGCGCAAGATATGGCAGCCGGTTAACCCTGTGAGGCAAAAAGGAGTGCCTAGATACCCTCGATCGGAGTAAAGTTTGGTTTCTTTTTTCTCTAAACAAAGTAAAAAAAAGTAAAAAAAGAAAACATTTAATCGCTCCTGCAGGAAGACAAATCACACCGTTTTTAACACAAAACCTCACACCGGTCACCTTTCATCTGGCACAGGAAACAGCACAATTTGACAAAAGACATGAGCAACAATATGAAAACAAAAGTCAAGGCTGAAACTTGCTTCCTTGGTGTATTGAGGAAGCGAGCGTCTTTTCAAAAGTAAAAAAAAACAAAACCTCAATTTCTATCTCTATTGTTTTTTGTTCGTTTTGGCCCTGTTCGCAAAAGGGGATACAACTCACACCGAAAGCACAAACGATAAAGCGGACATTTAAAGAAGGACATTTTTGTTCACATCTTTATATGATACTTCAACAAAAGAATAATTTAACATAAAATAAGGTCAATTAGAAGGTAACAAATGACAGACACAAAAAAAAAAACACACTCACAAACCAGCTGACCAAAATGGAGAAGGTGCAGTGCTCTTAGGATAAGGGCAGGTGAAATTTTGCCATTGCCCTAAAACCGATACACATTGGTCAGCTGCAATTATGGAGAATGTATATGATTTGGAAGCGATGTTTTTTCCACCCGACCCACCACCCCACCACCCGTACCGGCATGTATTTGAATCCAGAAGGGCTACACGTACAAATAACGAGGGTTACACCGGAGTTGGGCGGGGCACCGCAAAGGGCAACCCTTGGACCATTCAGTATTCCATGGTTTCCGGGAACGGGAGAGGAAATAAAAAAAAAAACACTCACGAACGCATCATCTGGTGAAACAAGCAAAAAACGGAACGCGCAAAACGGTCGTAAAATCCATCACTTGACATGAAATATTATACCGATTAAAAGAAATGATATTGTATTGTACAAGAGTATAGTAATAAAAATATTTCGTAAATGTGCTTTAAAACTACGCATTCTGCTATGTTTCTCATTATATGATAACCTGGCATAACCTATGTGGTCAACAACTAGACTTTTTTTTAAAGGTCCTTGTAGTTTTTCCTTCCAAGGTGGTCGGGTTATCCTGCACCACGTGGAGGTAGCAGCGTGCGCCGACTTCGTAAACCCGAAACCTCATGCATTTCAATATAGAGGCGGTTTTCTGGATGTTTTCGAAGGGGTGTAGGAGAAGGCTGAAACACGCGCTAGCTGAGTTTACCGAGCCGGATATTCTAACGATGACGAACGTTGTGAGGATGTCGGAAGCTTGCCTCACTAAGAAGACACTCGGCAGCGACCCAATCGGCACGAGGCGCAGAGGAGAGCAGCGAGCCCGTCGGGTGGCCCAGGCTGGAGCAGGACCAGCGGAGCAACCGCCATGAGCAGGTCTGAAAAGATGAAGAAGAAGTGGAAGCTATAGCGTGTTTGAAATTAGCTAGTCAAATATCGTCCAACTTATATTTCGGAATTAGTTTAAAAAGCCGTTAGAACCGGATTCGCCATTGTAGATTGCAATTTTATCGTTGCACAGCAAAGAAACGCCACTTTACCACTTTGAATGAACATCTAGTAGTCGTTGATGGTTTCATGATTGAAATTAACCCCTAGAAGAAGTTACCTAGTCACAGTTGGAAAAAAAAGCACAAATCACATCGTTTGAATAAATCCAATCATCGCGGGACCTAGCGTTCGCCATTTCCAGGAACTGGGTGCAGCGTTCCAATACCGGGAATGGTATAGGAGGCTGGTTGGTGCTGGTCGGCGCTACCTACACTATTCAGTTGTTTATAAATATTGATACGAGCTGAATTATTCTGCACGTAAGTTTTTTAGGGGACCAATTTGCATGCGGTTTTTTCTGTGCAATTTGCCCGGTCGACACTATTAACGTAAGTTTCGTTTGCGGGTTTGGGTGTATTTGCGTTACAATTAGGGATCGTTAGCAGCCCGCCAAAGTGACTAATTCGATTAGTTTTACACTCGCCCTGCCATGAGTGCGGGACCGTTCTATTTGGAAGTATTTCTTTGGAAAAATCAATGGTTACCGTATAGGGGATGTTTTAAGTTGTTCTCTCACTAGCTCCGAATCACGCCGCAGGCATCCACCGATCGAAAGTGAAAAGGGAAATTGCGATACGGTGGTGCGGCCTACTCTCGCGGGTCCTGTGAAGCCCGCTTCAGTTTCGATCGCTTTTCGCTTGCAGCGCGAGGTACTGTTTTGCCCCGTCGCCACCGCCCAAGCACCTGAGTCCCCCTTCGTCGTAGACCCTCGTGTTCCAATCGCTTGCGTGCAGGCAGCGTTTGTCGCTGACTTCCTCGACCGAGTACCAGCTAGAGCTCCGCAAACCGTCGTACCGAACGGCGCACAAAGACCGGGACGGGAAACGGGGGCACGTCACTGCGTATACTGCGTTTTGTACGGCGGCGATAGCGTGTTGTTTTTTGCGAGGCGGCCTCAGGAAAACGGTGTAACGTTGGGAACACACCGCACCGCACCACCGCAGCACGTCGCAATAGTGCGCAGGCAAAACATCGCATCGCCGGCGTCGAAGGCGAAGGCCACGGAATCTACCGCAAGTACTAGGTACCGAGGAGACGACAGTTACTTTCAGGTGGCAGTGAACTTGCGAGGAAGTGGAAATAGTGTAGTGACGGGGATTAGGCGTGGATTAGGCTGTATGCCTGTGATAAAATACATCTACGGAAATTATATAATTTTGTATGCACCAGGGCAGTTCAGTGCAGGGCACATCACAGAAGCCACGGCACCGTTGCTTGGGTACCGCGTGTAAGCGCACGAACCTAGCCTTCCATCCCAGCCAGTGGGGAAGACACCGGAGCGCCGGAGTGAACAGCAGAGGATTCTCCGAGACCGTGACTCACCATTGCGCTCATTGCGTGGAGCCTGCAGCATGATCAATCCCGTGGAAGCCCTCGCCAGGGCGAGCGGTGCCTCGGCGCCCGCCATCCGGCTGATTCTGTCCGTCCTTCTGGGTAAGTGTACGCTCTGGCAGCGTTTTTACATCACCATTCGCGTCTGGTCGGCTGCATGCCTGCATACGCGGTGCGTATGCGTATCGAACGGCTCGAAGGTAATCCACGCAACCCCCCCCCCCCCCCCTCACCTCCCTACCCTCCCAATCATCCACAGTTACAGGGTTACGTCGTCGATGAAAGACGCGAGAGAAAACGTTCGGTAAACCCGCCCCGCGGAATGATATAACCCCCGTTAGAGGGCTTTTTCGCCCGTGGACGTGTGCCACCAGCCGGTGCACGATGCAAAGGAAGGAAGGCGGCGGGGCGGTCGGTTGAAAAGGTTTTTTTTTTTGCTTTCGCACACCTCCCATCCACCACCCTTGCAATCTTTATCGATTGCATTCCCAGCATATATTTTTAGCACTTTTATATTTAACCCCACTCTAAATGCTCAACTCATCATATATGTTTTTTTTTTCTTCTCACTCTCCCCTTTCCGCTTTCTTTCATGCATTTCTATGCTCCGAAACGCGCCCACACACACACACGCGCGCAGCTTACCCACTCGGGCTGTTCTACCGGCAGCTGAAGGGTGGCCCGACCGTGCGGAACCTCTTCATTGCCTGCACCGGCGTATCGATCGTGCTGTTCAACTATGGCACCGACCTGTACCACAGCATGCTGGCCGTGGCGGTGAGCTTCCTGTGCAACACCTTCCTCCGCACCAGCAGCCTGATGGTGCCGGTTAGCTTTACCTACCACATGGGCTACCTGCTGATTGGTGAGTGTCCACCGGTGCGACGCGGTCCAGCGGACGGTGATTTATCCAAGGGGAAGCCCTAGTTCGAGGACGAGGCATACAATTTTGCGTACGAAAGCGCTTAAGCGGACAACATTAGGAGGGTAGAGGGAACAAGGGGTCGATCGCGGCTCAACTGGCGATTAGGTTGTTTGATTGCGGCTTTGCGGAAAAAAATAATTTAAACTGTAGGATTTAAAAATTCAACTCGAGAAGGACATAAGAAAATAGCATAATGTTATTTTCGTTTGTGCATCTTTTTTTCCTCAAAATCATTTCCTTCTTGCTTTCTCAGAATGAAGATTTTGTCTAACGGCTTAATTTCTCCCCGTTCAGGGTACTACTACACGACGAGCGATACGTACGACATCAAGTGGACGATGCCACACTGCGTGCTCGCCCTGCGCTTGATCGGGCTGGCGTTCGACTTGTCCGACAGCCGGCGGAAGGAAGCCGCGGGCAAACCGGACGACAAGTGCATCCCGACGCCGACCCTGCTCGAGCTGATCGCGTTCACGTACTTCCCGGCGTCGGTGCTGGTCGGGCCGCAGTTTAGCTTCCTGCGCTACCGGCGCTTCATCGCCGGTGCGTACGAGCCGCACACGCAGGGGGCACCGGCGTACGCGACCAAGAAGTTCCTGCAGGGCGTGTTCTACCTGGTGGTGAACCAGGTCGGCACGCAGTACCTGCCGGATGCGTATCTAATGTCGAGCGAGTTCGCGGAGGAGTCGCTGCTCATGAAGCACATCTATATGGGCTGCTGGGGCCGGATCACCCTGTACAAGTACATCTCCATCTGGTTGCTGGCCGAGGGAAGCGCTGTTCTCTTCGGTACGTTTGTCTTTTTCCCCATCCTGCCAATCAAAGCGAGCCGTCCATAATTCATCCATCCATTCTGCCAGGTCTGACGTACATTGACGCAAAACCCGGCGACCGGGAGTACAGCTCTGACGAGCTGTCCGGCTGTAGCAACATCAAGGTGGGCGTGTTCGAGAACACCAGCAAGTACGGCCACTACGTCGAGTCGTTCAACGTGCAGACGAACACCTGGGTCGCCAACTACGTCTACAAGCGGTTGCGTTTCCTTAACAACCGCATGCTCAGCCATCTGGGAGCGCTGTTCTTCCTCGCAATCTGGCACGGCTTCCACAGCGGCTACTACGTTACATTCCTGATGGAGTTTATGGTTATCCATATGGAGAAGGAGGTAAGGCGGGATAAGGGATTGGTTCGTTTGGATGATTTAAAATAAATGATAATCCCGTTTTTTTCTTCCTTTTTTCATTGCAGGTGGAACCAATTTTCGCCAAGAACGAAAAACTCCAGCAGCTACTGCAGCAGCAGCCGCTTCTGCGGGCGCTCGTGTTCATCGGCCTGAAGTTCTACACCATCGTCTGGGCCGGCTGGTGCCTGGTGCCCTTCGTATTCCTGAGCTTCCACAAATGGTGGAGCATCTACACGACGGTTCGCTTCACCGGTTTCATCCTGTTCTTCGGTGGCAACGCGTTCCTTCCCGCGCTGCTCCGGGCCGTCTTGCCGAAATCGTCCTCCCCGTCCGCGGCAAAGACCACACCACCCGCTTCCGCCTCCACGGACGCTTCCGCCGGTGTCGGCCCGGCCGTCAAGAAAGACAACTAGGCGGTTACTTACTTTCTGGATCGGATCTCGTTTTAAAACAAAAAAAATCCAAACAAGTTTCGAATTATTCTAGTTTCCTATCCATCTTCTCTACTGCTTTCTAACATGTGCGACGGCCCCAACTGGGTCCCGGCACGATACAGAATTACCATACATACCCTTCGCTCCCTCTTTCTAGGGAATCGCGTACAACTCATCGCGCTTAGAGGATCAACGTGGCCCGAGGGTTGCGACAATTTGGTTGAAACCATTTTGTTTTTTTTTTAATTTACCCACTGCACTCACCGTTGAGATTTAATCAATTGTGCAAACAATTCCCGCGCGACGCCCCAATGGCGCAAATATGTTTGCGAGTGCATGTGTGTTCGTGTGTGTTACCTGAGAGAGAGAGAGTGAGTGCGTGTGCTCAATGCAACAGTCGGATCAAACAAAAGTATATTCGAAGCCATCCTCTTGCATGTTGAAACATTTAGTAAAAACAGGATAAGAGAAACATAAAAAAACAGAAAAGTAGTCTAATACAATAAGCGCAATTATAGCAATTACAGCAAAAAATTAGACAGAGAGAGAGTCAGAGAGATGGAAAGAAAGTTTTAATCTCGAGTCAAGATGATGCGCGACACGAAGCCAAAAGAAACGGAGCACGGAACCTTAACATGGCCAGGAGATACTGCTTTGAAACAAAACAAACATCCTTTCCCTGCACCTTGCAATGCTTGGAGCAAGGTTTTCCTATTTCCTTCTCGTTGCCTGCAAATTTAAAACAAAACAATATGCAAAAACCGTAAGCATTCTTCTCCCCCTTTTCCGGCTTGTCAGGGCCAATAATAGGACGCGTTTCTTCTTAACCACGTGTTGGGAGACAAAATAGGATCTGCAAAGAAATATCCTTCGCCCCCCGGGGTTGTGTTTAGCTGCGTTTGCAACCACCGTCGGAGGCCAGAGGGAAAAGGAAATAATGATTCAATTTTAGACGATCTAGCCTAGAATAAAGCAGTACTAGTCATATTCTTCGATTCGAGCGACAAGATAAACAGTTACATTTCGTGTGCAGTGTGTGTTTCACTTTCACAGCAGGAGGGCGTCCGAAGGATTGAGAAAAGAGGGAAGTACCGCAGGTTCTGCTGGATATCGATCACCCGACGGAAAGTTGATGATCGGATCATTTGGAAGCGTTTATGATTTTATTTTCTTCTAAAAGTTATCTTTTATATTCATCACCATTCGTCTCACGCTTTACATGGGGCGGGTATACATATACAATGGACATTTACTGGATAGTTTAGTGTGCATGCTTGCTTCTGATTACGCACGTTGATACATTGTTCAATTTTGCTTTTTCTAAAATCTGAGTTCTTACATTTCTATGCCTATAAATTCCATTTAAAAAAACAAATTAAGCTGTTGTTCATGTCTTGAAACATCATCTAAACAGCTAAAAAAAAAAACCCGAATGAGAAAGGAATCGCGTTCGTCGTCAAAGGACAAAATAAAAGCACGATTAATGGGTGGGGATGGTCTGGTCTGTAGAGCTGTTTCTGAACCATCTCGTCGGGGGTTGGAACATTGTACGTGTTATGGCTGGCGGGGTGATAATTTCGAAGCCTACCGCAGGTGCAACAACTCAGCTTACTGTGGAACTGTACTTTTGGAACCGTTGCGCGGTGTCGTTGCACTGGTGAGACACATTCTCATACATTTTCACGAATCCTAAATTTACCACTGATTTGTTGCTTCGCAATGTGTCTACATCAGTTTAGTCACTGTTTTTAACACTCTCCGGGTGTAGTACGCGAATGGGCAAATTGACCCCTGTGGTGTTTGAGTGCTAAATCACGAAACGGAGTGCGCGGGGGATCGGTTACTGGGAACCGGCGACCATTTGAATGCGATACTGGTGCTCCAAATGTTCGATTTCGGCCCATATACTGCGCACTTCTTTGAAGAGCTGCAAGGTAAGGAAAATATAAAGAAAAGAGCATATTAAAACGACCAACTATTGGCGGTCTGCTTTCGGGCCTACCATCGACAGCCAGTTTTCGTCGGCGAGCAGATCGTTCAGGATGATGGTGGCCCCCTTGGAGGAATCGGTCGCGATCTGTTGGTTGACCCGCTTGGCGCACTCCACGAACATAATGTACTTCTGGTGGCAAATTTTGTGCAACAGCTCGAAGCGACCCATACAGCCACGGCAGAGCTGGAGGTTCTTCACGTGATGAGCCGCCGTGGTGATGGCGGTCGGGCCCAGGGTGGCCGCGTTGTACGTTTGACCCTGTAGCACGATGCGCACGGCGATGCCGGGCTGCTGGCAGGTCACGCACACCGGCTGATGGTGGTTTTGATTGTGGTTCAGACCCTGCTCGGTCATGATGTCGTACGCCGGGAAGGTAGCAAGCGATGTGATGATGCTGGGCGACCAGGGCGTTATCTGGGTCAGCCGCTGCCGGCGATCCTCCGTGAGGCTGTCGATTCTTTTCACCCGCGACAGGAAGTAGTCGTCTATATATAAAAAAAAAAAACCAAATAAAAAAAGAAAGGAAAAATGATCCAATAATGATAGTCAGTGCCACATTTTCTTTTGCGACGAAATCCGTCCCTCCTTTCTACCTTGCTCTTGTAAGATTTCCTTTAGGAAGTTCGAATCAAGCGCCTGTGATATCAGCGTCTGTATGTACACTTCGAACACGTCCTGGAAGATCTTCGTATCCTCCATCGATTTTTCCAGGAACTGCTGTCGGTCGACCGCACCGGGAACCGCACTGTCCGCACCACTCAGCACGATTTCGTTGCGCATAAACTCGACGATCGTTTCCATCTGGTTGTACACGCGGAACTGGACGGGGATTTTCACATACAGCTTTTTCGACTCCGCATTCCACGCGGCATACTGAGGAAGGAGATGTGTTAGAATGGTAATTTAGTAACGTGGCAAGGTAGGGTTACCTTCGTAGGTAACCATAATAGTAGACATAGTCGAATAGTACACGTTAGTTCAGCATGAAATAAATATCATTCGACTGTCAACAACCAACTAGAAGGCTAGGCTAGAGGTTTGCTAGACGTTTGGCTAGAGGTTAGTTATTTGCTCGTGCAATACTCGATGTTGGAATTCGATAAGAAACAAAGAAAAAAAAAAACAGAAGCGGAAGGCGGCCAGCAACTTACGGTGGACACGTTCCGGTGAAGCATCTTTCCGTTCTGATCGTCAAAGGCTTCGTACTTCTGCAGCAGGGATTTTCCGTCGACGCGCCATATCGCAGGATAGTCCTGGGCAAGATCGGACCGTATTGCGACAAAGTCTCCGGTCTGCAAAAAAAAAAGGAAACAAATTCAATGCGTTAAAATATCCGATAAATTGACAAGGAACAGCATTTTGTTTTGAAAAAAATGGTTTACTCGGATTCACCTGAAAATCTTCCACACTCTCGTTTGAAGGAACACTGGGCTGCGTAGCTGTGGGGTATGTTTGTTGCTGTGGCTGTTGCTGCTGAATGCTGTACTGAGCAGGCATGTGATTGTTCGTCGCCGACTGCGACGAGTACACGATGGACTGCGTTTGAAGGTTTCCCATCGGCTGCTGCTGGTGATGCTGTTGGCCACCGATTGCCTGCGTTTGCTGCTGCATTGTAGGCTGACTGTGGAGCACTGCTGGCTGGGGATGGTGATTTTGATGTTGCGGTGGCATGACTGTCTGCCCCGGGTGATGGCCCGTAGGAGGAGCGGTGGCTGCCGAGATTTGTTGTTGATGTTGCTGCTGTTGCTGCATGCTGGCCGGTTGTGAATGGGTTGATGCAAGGGGAGCAAGGGTACCACCGACGTTGTTGTGGTTGCTATCATCCTCACTGCCGTAGTCGTAATCGCCGGCAATGCCTGCACCAGCAGCGGCAACTAAAAGTTACACAATTAGTCACAGAAGACATAAGCAAAACAAACAAACATATAGTTAGTGAAACACAATCGAAAGAAATCATCATCGAAAGACGATCAAAAAAAACTCAAGAAGCGTGCAACAGAAAATGAATGTCGGTGTACGCACACGTTGTTAAACTATTCTACAGCTCGGAGCAACATTTACCATTGGGCCATTTGGATGAGTTTTTGGTTGCGCGGTTGGTTTTGTCCGGGGGAAATTTGTGCGCCGTCGTGTTTTGCAGCCACATCCAACCAACCACAAACCGATAATATATATTTGGCGCGTTGGGTGAATTGTGTTGGCCGTTGTGTGTGGTGTTTGGTTCGCAGGCACGTTACGTTGGACCACAACCAACGGGAAAATCGTTGGTGGTGCACGGGAAAATGTGAAGCAACAATGAGCGGTTAGAGCGGGGCAGTGAGTGGTGGGCGTAGGTGTAGGATTTAGTGGTGTGATGGTGGTTGTTTCGGTCGGTATTATAAGGCGTGTGCGCTCGCGGCTTGCCTATGAGAGCTCGATGTGAAATGAAAGGTTAAAAACTACGGTTTAATCCTTGTCCCGGTTTTGAGCACATTTATCTGTCGGCGATCCTTACACTTCAAAAGCAGCATGTATGAGGATATACGGAGAGACTCTATGGGCAAATGTCTTTGCTAAATAGTTGAAATTGCTTCTTGCTTATTTTAATCTACAAAAAGGAATAAAAAATTATTGAAATCACATAATCGAGTTGGCCGCTTGGAAGAGTTTTGAGGAAAACAATAGAAATCAATGGAAATTCATTTCAAAACAAAACATAACATACAATAACAGGACCATTGTTCAAACAAACGCTTCATTTCCGCAAGGAAAATGTGGGAACACAAACAAACAAAAAAGATATTAGAAAAACGCAAAGCATAGAAAACAAAGAAACTATACGTAAGGTGAAGGCCGAGTTGACGACAGACATGAGAAGAAATACTGGAAGGATATTCATGTCCGTATCGTGGGGGGAGGGAATTTTTTTTTTCTCGCTCGGAAGTTTTTCGTTTCCGCGCAATACGAACCTGACAGTATATTGGAACGTGCTTTGGACGCAGCGCGTCCCGGTGTTCCGGTTCCGCCGAAGGAAGCTTTCGCGTTTTTCTTCGCCCGCTGCCTTTTACCGCCCGCCATCCTTTCCTCCTCATCGTCTACGTCGTCCTACGGTGGGCAACAGATCGCGGGAGGTGTGAGGAAGAGATGAAAACGACCAACGCCAAGATCGGTTTCTCCGCCCCGACTTACCTTATCCTCCGTTGGGGTCCAGGCTGGATCGGAATCGGAATCGTTCGCAAATTCAGCCGGCTCCTCCAGCTCGTCCAGTGCGCGCGCACCGGCCGCTTTCGACCCAGGCGCCCCATCTTGTGCGTTTCCGGCAAGTATCTGTTGCTGCAGTTGCACGGCTTTCGCCTTTGCCTTCCGGTTGGTCGTTTGACGTCGCTGAGGTACAACGAGCGGGTCGCTCCCTATGGGTGCATTATCATGTAGGGCAGTTTTTTTTGTTGGTTTTTTTTTTTTAATTTTTTAGGTCACGGGTGAAATAAAGAAGGTTTATCATCGCGAACAACATGCTCCCGAGAACAGGCTATGCGCGGTAGTTACCCTTCAGCAACAGTATCATTACGACCAGCGCTTTCTCCTTAACATCTTCCATTATCAGATGTTATAATGCGTCACTTCATACCTACCGGTGGTCCCTCTTGTGCCTGATGGATAACGATCGCAAGAACGGACCCAAAATGAAGAAACCCCTGTGTGTTTGTGGGGGGGAAGAAAGATGAATAGGGCGGAGCTCTGCGGCATTTTGTTCGGATGGAACGTAACAGAAGTAGCAACCCGGGTGGCCTGTGAAACCAAAGGCGGACAACGACCGGACACGTTGCACAGCCAAGCCATTGCAGTCGTAGGGAAGGGGTCTGGAAATGGTTGGAACGCGACGAGCGGGACATGAGCCCCCACAACCGTTGACCAAATGGTATTCCTTGTTTTTGATCGGCAACTCAAGGATGCAAAGGAGTACTCATTTTCGTGCAGGCCACAGTCTCATTTCAGCACAAGGGAAATATTTTACTGTTGAAAATAAATTTAAAAAATCATATAAATTCCTCTGCCCCGGGGTGCTACCTCTGTTACGCTTTTTGTTGTTGCTGTTGTTGTCAACCATATTCATCAACATCATAGACATTAATCTTCGAAACAGATGTGTTTGTTTTATATATATCTTAAAATCGAAGGCTTTATATTCTCTTCACAAATTTCGTCCCGTTTGCGCATCCCTCCCGCGAGAACTCAGTAAAAGAGATTGTACCGCGTGGCCTACACAAACATTCAATTAATTGCAATGCTGCTGCCCGTATTGCTGCTTTGTCACGAAACTCGGCCTGCTGGAAGTCATATCCTGCCCTCCTGGTGCTCCTCTTCGTCCTTCGTACGCGCCGTGGTGCGTTAAAGCTGTACACTATTACTGTAGCTGTCCGTTCTTGCGTTCCTTTGCTTTAGCTAAATGACTCTATCGCTGAAACGACGATCGATGGACGAGTCAGTAAAACAAAACAGAAACGAAACAATAAAACTATTATGACTTGTCCTCAAAAAGCCCTTTCGTTCCTTCGGTCCGATCCGTTTCCCGCTTATGCTACACACCACTGTGGATTGACACAAACAGTTTCTGTTTACTATGGCATTCAAACGTTTGTTCGGTATTTTCTTTTACACTTCACTATGAAAAATTCCCTAGTTTGATTCGACATTGGCTGTGCCAGAGTGCCGTCTCTCCCAGCCAGGCTCCTATCCTTCTGTTACCTCACACAGTCCTGCGACTGAAAGTCGGCCGTCGATCTTAGCTATTGTATTGTCCCAATCGGATGTTTTACTTCTTTGTGCAAAAATCCTATCGCTCATTCGCCTGAATCTTAACCTTGTCCTACCGCACACCATCCAGCAACGCCCTCCCTAGGCCATCGATAGTAGCGGAGCAATCAAGTGACAGACGGACTGTACGTACAGCTAAACATTTGACGGGTTTAGTTTACGTTCTTTCCGGATAAAGAAAGCGGAAGCTACAAATCAGAAGAGCAAAAAAAAAAAAGAAAAAACGGATGGGAAAAATGTCGAAAGGACAACTGGAGCCGACGATCCGGGGGTGCTGTATTGTGTCGTCTGTTTGCCTCCCTTTTGTCACGCACAGTTTTGTTAGTAAGCTATCGGTGTTCGCGCAGCAGCAACAGGAATGACCAGCAGCAGCTTGCCCTAAAGAGGGCATTTAAGAGTTTTGTCACTTCTGTGTCTTCGTGTTTGAGATTCAACCTTAGAAATATTGTTTCGCGTGAGCGTCCCTCGCCCATTACTCGCGGTTTTTGCATGCGAAGAGAACCTATCCAATCGACGAAATCTTCCTACGTATATCACAGTGATCGCCACCAACCGATGCCAATGTCTATGAGTATTGTTTTGAGGGAATTTGTTTGCAACATCGTGGGATCGGGCTTGCTTTCCTATCGACGAATCCTTTTTCGCGCCAATAGGCGGCTTTTCTCTGCACCGGCGACTCCCTTTCACTCTCCCAATTCCGACTTTTCGACCCCCGGCACGAAGAGAGCGGCACGGCCGCACCTTGCAATGTGTGCTGAACGTCTGTTCGTAAACGTGAATCCGTGAATGGATAAAACAAAGCGTCCCTTACTGGTTGAACGGTTCGGTGAGCCGTTTGGATCTGGTAGCACCCCAACCCCCTGGGAACAGGCAGACTGGAAGCGAAGTAACGAAGGAGGATAGCAGATAGCATTTCTCCGGCACGGGGCTAGCGGAACTTTTCCGGGAAAGAAATTTAAAAATAAAAAAAAACCACCGTGTGGAGAAAGGTAAAGAGGGGTACTCTCTCGTAGCTGCTCCAATTGTAAAACACTTTTCCAAAAACGATAAACTTCCCTACGACGGCAATGGCACATATGCTTGAAATAAAACCGCATGTGAAACTAAGGAGAAGGAATGAGGAATGAGGGAAAATGGGAAACAGAACAAAAGTAAGAGGATAGCAACGCGCAGAGCAGCACAGCAGGGGCGACTTTGATTTGCGTCTACGGAGGCTGCATGCCAAGTGTTTTACCACCGCTGCTGCCTCCTTAGATGTAAATCGTACAGACTAAACGCAGCAGCATCGACCACTTGATGATGATGATGCTGCTGCTGCTGCTGCTGGTGCTGTGGCGATTGTTGCTGCTGCTGTTGCGGCTGCTGATGCTGCTGAGGGTGTGGATTATGATGGTGGTGTTGCTGCTGCGGCTGCTGCTGCTGCTGCTGCTGATGGTGCTGTGTTTGATGTGAATGATGCTGATAATAGGACTGCTGCATCATGGCGTGCTGTTGCTGCTGGTGCAGCTGCTCGTGCTGTATCGGCGGTACAGCTAAGGGACCACCGGTCGGCAGCAAGTGTCCACCGGCGAGGGCGCTTCCTCCCGCCGGATGCGTCTGCTGCGCAGACACTACCGGCAGTGGGGAGGTTGGAGCAGGGGCTGGCACGGCACTGGGCGCCGTGGCCAACTGTTGCTGCTGCTGGAGATACTGTTGCTGAAGGTAGCGCGCCTTTTTCGGTATGTTGATGGGGGCGGCAGCAGCCGGAGCAGTTGCGACCGGTACACTGGTCGGTATCGTCGGTTTGCCCGCCCCATCATTTGCGAGCAGTTCTTGCTGGATCGTACCACTACTACTATTACTACTGCTGTTGCTGACGCTGCTGCTGCTGCCGCCGGCAACAGCCGGAAACGAGGAAGGTGTGTGTGCATTCGTACCTTCGTGAGTGGCGCCCGCTTCGGTCGTGGGCGTTGTCGCCGCATTATTGTACTTTCGTTTCCGGTTTGTATCCGCCTGTTTGCTGCTACTATTGTTGTTGTTGTTGTTGGTAGTCTGCAGAGCGGGAATACTGTAATTAGACGATTGGTTCTCACCCTGCATACCATCGGTACCGTTACGCACTTCACGCTGCTGCTGCTTGGCCCGCTGGTCATTGTCCGCCGCCGGGCTGTTCGCGCCCGTTTGACCGGACGTGCCGCCCCCTGCCGGGGTGGGGGTCGATGGTGTGATTTTGGCGTTGGACGATGTGTTGGGCGCCTGCCTGGTCCAGGTCGTCTTGCGGCCGGGCCGGTTGGTCGGGGGTGGCGAACCTTCCCGCTCGCCCTGCAGGAACTTCAGGTAGCTGCCCATGAAGCCCTTGTTCATGTTGGCCGGGATGTTGAGCTTTTTGAGTGTGGTCGCCACCGTCACCGTGCCATTGTTGTCCGATTTCTCGCCGGCGCCGGCTGCCTGCAGGCCCGCAGTGGGCTTACTGGCGGCCACCGCACCACTGCCATTGTGCTCTGAAAGAAAGCCAAGTTCCTCCTCTATATTCGGCACGACTACTTTATCATGGGAAGCGCTCGGCGCCCATCGCGACCGTTCGTCTTCGCTCCTGCTAGTGCCGTGGCTGTTACTGCTGCCTCGACCGTCCGCCGTCGACGCACCGACTCCGTGCAGCGCCGCCGGCACGTTAAGGAGCGTGGTGTACGACGACGAGCTGCACTCCGCCTGTGGCGCACCGTGCAGCATTTCACTGGGAGCGAGCGGAATCAGCGAGCTCCCGGTCGCCCCGCCCAGCGTCGCCTGCAAACCGCCCTGGTGAAGGTGATGGTGAAACGATGCGTGGTGATAGTAGAGATGGGAGTGTGGCGAGGAAGGAAAAAAGGACGATGCCGAGGACGTCGACGAGGGAGACGAGAGTGCGTGCGATTGCGCGGGCATCTGCTCGGAGAAAGGGATCCTGCCACCACCGGCACTGCCCAAACCGCTGCCAACGAGACCATTCGCTGCGCCATAGTTCCACCGCTGCATCACCTCCGCTGCCGCGCCTCCACCACCATCAGCCCCCTCGTGTTCGGTTTTGATGGACACCGCCGCTTGCAGACGTTCGCCTTCGCCACCGGCAACGAGCGAGACTGCTCCGTTCATCTTCGTCGGCTTTGCCGTGTCCGCCGCCGCCGCCTTCTTACGCCTCGATTTTGAGCTTGCCCCTGCACCGGTTCCGCGTGCTCCTTTGACCGGTTTTATCACCTCCGGACACTCGGACTCCACCATCGGGCGCTGTAAACTCTTCACCATGACCATCGGATCGGACTTGACGTCACCGGACGAGTCCCAGGAGCGGTTCTCTGCCTGCTGCTGATGCTGCTCCGGGTGGAGGGGAAGTTGGTGCTGGGTCCGCGTGATAACCGAAGGGTAGGCAATATGCTGCTGGCTTTGAATTTGAATTTGGTGCGAATGTTTCGATGGATCGATGGCGAACAGTTGCTGCTGGCCGGTGCTGTTGTTGGAGTAGAACGAGTAACCGGAGGCCGTTACGGTGGGGGGAGAGCCTTTTCGGGAGGGGTTCCCGGTGCACGCGAGCGTCGAGGCGGTCGAGGGCGAAGAGGAGTAGTCGGAAGAAACGCCCGACGAGGTGGACGACGTGGAACCGGCCGCCGGTGAGGATGGGGGCAGACGGGACGGATGGTTTGCCTGCGAGGTGGAGGAGGCTGCGGCAGCGGCGGCTGCAGCGGCCGCAGCAGCCATGGCCAGCACGTGGTACGGGGCATGATGCGGATGGGCCGGCGTATGATGGTACGGCACATGCGGCACCGTCGCGTCACCCAGCGACGGACCCGGATTGGAATCATCCCCGCCGGAGGCCGATGGGTCCCCCAACTGCCCGCTACCACTACTGCTACTACCCCCGCCACTACCATAGCTGGAAGAAGACCTATACATTAGAGAGGAAGAGGAGGAAGAGGAGGCACTGGTGTTCTGCTGCTGGTATTGCTGTTGCTGCTGCTGACTGCTAATGTTATTTCTGCTATTACTACTACTACCGCTAACGCTATTGCTACCGGCGTTCCGGCTCAGCTTCGACTGAAGGCTGTCCGTCATCGAGTAGCTGATCGGCGACGACTGAGGCTGCTGGCTGACAGTGTGACCCTGTGGTGACGAGCCGGACGGCGATCCCATCGAGGGCGGGCGCACTTTGCTGCCCCCGAACTGCAGTATCGTCGGTGGCGAGTGGTTCGTCGAGGGACGCGGCACGGTGAAGTGGTTCACGAGTGCATGATGATGATGGACATGCTGCTGCTGCTGTTGCTGTAGGACGTGACCGGGGGAAATGGAGTGTTGTCTGCCTCCTTTGCTGCCGACCTCGCCGACCGAGTTTGGGCGGGCGGTGGAGTACAACAGCGACGTTGTGCCACCGTTGCCAATCACGACGCTGACCGTGGGTGACGATGGCGAGGGCGCAGGGGAGGAAAGCGACGGGACGCGGGCGGATTGATATTTGTAGTCCACCCCGGCGGCAACGGTGGCCGGAGTGCGCGAGGAGCCCGCGGTCTGTAGGAGCGAAGACGAACCGAGGCCGCCGCTTCCGGTGTCGTTCGGTGGCGCTGAAACGCAAGACTTACTCATGCTGGAGTCGACCGTGCGCGCGTACTGACCGACGCCGTGCGGAGGTTCGTTCACCACGTACGGGCTGCTGGTGCTGCTGCTGCTGCTGGCCGCCGTAGGTGAGAAGTAGCTTCCCGCGGTGCTGCCCCCGCCACCAGCCGGTACGGGTGGCGGAGGTTGACCGACCGTCTTCGAGATCACGTTTACCGCCGGCGATGAGGCGCGGCCAGCTGCAACGGACGATGACGCCACCTTTCCGGTCATTGCAAGCAATTGATGTTGCTGTTGTTGCTGTTGCTGCTGCTGATGTTGCTGCTGCTGATGTTGCTGTTGCTGTTGCTGTTGCTGCTGCTGCTGCTGCTGCTGCTGCTGCTGCTGCTGTTGCTGCTGCTGTTGCTGCTGCTGCTGTTGTTGCTGCTGGTGATGATGATGTTGCTGCAGCGAGTTGCTATAGTGGGTGCCATAGTTCTCGTACTTGGTGGTGACCGTCGTCGCCGGATTGCTGTTCGCCGAGGGACTCGAAGGGAGAACGTTCTCGTGCGGCATAATGCCGAAGGGACTGGGCAGCTGCTGGCTGTTCCCCTGCCAGCTGCCGGCACTGGCCGCTGCACTCGCCCCACTGCCTCCGTGGTTCGGAGCACCCGCGTTTGCGGCGGCCTGCTGCTCCAGGAAGGTGACCAGCGTCTGCTGGTGCTGGGCCATCGTCGTCTGGTAGTTGTCGCGCAGCGTGCCCAGCGTATCCGCCGTGCCCGTTTGGTGGTGCTGCTTCCCGACCGCAGCGGCAGCCGCGGCCGCAGCAGCCGCCACTGCCACCGGACTCTGCGCCTGCACCAGGACCTGCCGATGCTGGGCGTTAATGACACTGCCGGTGCTGCCACTGGCCCCTCCCGCACTGCTGTTCGTGCTGTAGTGGGCCGGCTTCGGGTTGCTGCTCGCGGCCGCCGCGTGATGGAACAGCGGGGTGAACACTGCCTCATAGCCGGCCACCCCGCTCGGCGAAAGAAAGCTGGGTGGATTGAACGGGGTGCCCGTAGACCCGAGCGAGGTGGTGTGGGCTGCTTGCAGGAGTAGCTGTGAGGTCGTCGACGGTACGCCGACCGAAGCAGCCGCGGCCGCCGCTGCGGCGTTGTGATGAGCAGCTAGACCCGCGGCCGTTCCACCGGCGGCCGCAGCCGCCGAAGCGAGATGATGGTGAAACTCGCCACCCGCCGCACCCGGTATCCGGTTGTACGTGTACGACCACGGACCGACGGGATCCATACTCTTGCCACCCGGAGTGTACAGCTACAGTTCCGTTGAAGGGTTCGCTAGGACGTTCGGTACGTTTTATCAGCGTGCTGGGGTGTCCTGCTGTCTATCGCACCGAGCTGTTGATCCGCTTGGTTTTAGTTCTCCTCACGACCTTCGTTCATGACATCTCGTAACAATTTTGGCGCGAGTTTATCACGCCAGGGCCGTACACTTTCCGAGCGTTACACCGTCGTGCGGGTTCTGTAACGAAAATAAAAGCAAGTCAACAAATCGAACCAACGATAAACGAAAAACACAAATCGCAACCAAACACTCCAACAGTTAAGGCAGAGCCCTGCAAAAGCTTCCTCGTATCGTCGCAGTTCGTTAATCGGTTTTCTGCATTCGAAGAAGATGTTTTCATGGCACGCTTAGCAAAAGGAACACATTGACATGCTGCAATGTAATGACAGTTCGGTTGACGAGATTTGCCTTTTCTCCCCTCGTGACTGATGTTTCTGAAGGTAATTGCGCGCCCATAGCCTGACCGTCTTGGGACAGCGCACTGTAATTACTTCGTTTTGGCACATTTTACGCACATAGCCGGCTGGGAAGCACTAGGATTACGGCATCGAGTTTACGGAATGATTTCACACAACACACACCCACACACACACACACACTTGTCGGCTTCAGTAGTGCAGTGTCGAACGCATATTTCGCCTTCATCTCCTCTTCGCACACGCTTGGAAACACGGATGCATCAAAGCATCCATTGCATACGCGCAATTTAAAAAACGCGTTCTCTGTCACCGTTCACCCCGCGTGTCCGCGTGTGTTCGTGTGTATTTGTTATTCGTCACGCCATCGCACCGAATGCACTCCCAGTCCCCCCGCATCCGCATCACACCTGTGCACGCTACAGATGCTACAGAGGACACCTTCCGTGGTGCATGTGGGGTGAACGGGAACAGGCGATGGCGAGCGGGGAGAGATGCTGAAGCGTTTTGTGCCCCCTTTGCGCAAGCAAACCGAAGCGTTTTCACGCGAATCGCAACTCGCGCGTGTGGCCGCGAGCCATGGTTAAAGTTGGGGCTGCTGCCGTGTGGAGCGCCAAAACTAACCTCTTTGGCAGCGCCACCGTCCAGGGTTGTTTATGTACTCCTGCGTTTCCTGGCGACGAAGAAGATGATGCTGCTGCTGGTAGTCGTCAGCGGAACGTAGGCATTCGCTGCCGTCTGTACCGCGATCACCATTTGGGCAGGATGCGCGGATCGGACAGAGCAGGTTTGCTGTACAACTCCAAATGCACTTTTGCACACGAGCACTCGAAAACACTTCCAACTTCGAATTGGTGCGCCAAAGTATGCACCGCACGCATTCACTTATTCCGAAAACAACTGCTATATGCGTCTTTCAGCGTGTGTCGTTCTTCCCACCGTACTTTTCTTCGTGCCGTTGGCGTTTTCGTATTGTTGCTGGGCCTGTCGGGGTAGGCTGCTGTCCAGCGAGGGCAGCTTCACTAAATGCTGCTGGTGCAAGAAACTCACCGACTTTAGCGCGGAAACTTAACAGACCGCCGGTGGACTGCACCTTCCGGCACCCGGTGCGAGCCTTCCCGCGCCGAAACGAGCTGGTTTTCCTGCGGTTTGGCAACGAAAATAATGTGCCCCTTGTCGTATCGCGTTTGCCTTCAAAATGTCCGCCGCGATTTTTTGTGTGTGTCTGCCATTCGCCCTTCATTTCGCAGCACAAAACACACGCACACACCTATACGGTTGGCATCAGTGCGCTTGCTTGACAGCGAAATTGATAGAGCGTGCTTGCTAGGTGCGCCCTCTACCGAGCAGTAGCGCAATCGCGAACGATCAATTTTGAAAACATTCAACAATAATCGGTTATTCGTTTTCTTCATTTTTCCCCACAACAAAATAAAAATGCGGCAGATTTTTTTTCGGTAGATATATTTGTTTTAAATTCCACTATCCACGATGGTTAGTACACAGGTGCGTAAGTTATTTAATTCAATTTTCTAAATGGCAAGCAACATCATCAGAAAATGCAAACTAAATGCTGTGGGGTATTAAGACAATTCACTACTAAAATTGCATGAAATGCACACAAAAAAAAAAAAAAAACCTTTGGTCAGGTGCAGTTAGTTAGGCGTGCTGTAAAACACAGACAATTCTTCGTTTTCCAGTGTTCCGTTACTACCCAGCGAACCCGTTGGGATTGTTCTTCTGCCAGTTCCAGGTGTCCGCGCACATCTCGTCCAGTCCTCGCTTGGCCGTCCAGCCGAGTTCTTTGGCGGCGAGAGAAACGTCCGCATAGCTGGCAGCCACATCGCCGGCACGTCTGTGTTAAAAGATTACCATGTACATACACAACTTCAACCGGAAGGGATGGTGTCGAGTGGGTGAGTGAATCGAACGGTTAATTACCTATCTACAATTTCGTACTTCACCGTCTTCCCGGAAGCTTTCGAGAAGGCTTTAACTACTTCCAGCACCGAGTACCCGCGCCCTGTGCCCAGATTATACACACAGAACCCGGCGATCGAACCGCCCGCCAGCTTATCGATCGCTTTCACGTGACCCTCGGCCAGGTCGACGATGTGAATGTAATCGCGTACCCCCGTCCCGTCCGGCGTATCGTAGTTGCTGCCAAACACACGCAAGCACTCCCGCCGCCCGACGGCCACCTGCGAAATGTAGGGCATCAGATTGTTCGGCTCACCGTTCGGATCCTCCCCGATGCGGCCCGACTCATGCGCCCCGACCGGGTTGAAGTAGCGCAGCGAAACCACGGTCCAGCGCGGGTCCGACTCGCACAGGTCCTTCATGATTTCCTCCGTGAAGTATTTGCTCTTGCCGTACGGATTGGTGCAGCTGCCCGTCGGGTGGTTCTCCGTCAGGGGAAGCTTCTGCGGCTCGCCGTACACGGTCGCACTCGAGCTGTACACTATCTTGAACACACCGGCCTGTGGGTCGCAGAAAGATTGACAGTTGTCACAACTGATGATGGAACGTTTCCCTCCCCTCTGCCGTCCGTCATACCTCAGCCATCGTCTCAAGCAGGACGCTGGTGCCGGTGATGTTGTTCTGATAGTATTTCAACGGTATCCGGCACGACTCTCCGACGGCTTTCAGGGCAGCAAAGTGCACCACGCAATCGATTTTGTGCTGGTGGAAAAAGAAAACAAACATTGCAAACGTGATCCGTGCGCGATAAGAATAGACATTTGCTGTCCCATACACACCTTGGCAAAGACGGCCTGCAGCTCCGCCGGGTTTCGAATGTCCACATCATAGAAGGTTACGCTAGCACCCGTGATTTCCTGCACCCGTTTCAGCGACTCCGGCAGCTTGGAGCCTGCGCCGCCTCCGTAAGCGTTGCAAAGATTGTCCACACAAATGACCGCATGGCCCGCATTCAGCAGCTCCAGGACGGTGTGGGATCCAACGAAGCCGGCGCCACCGGTGACCAGAATATTCAATGGCATGGTTTCTATAATTTTCTTTTTTTGGTTCGTCGTTAGGAAGAAGCGTTACCACTGTATGAAAGAAATGCACGAAAATGCCCTTGCCGCGCGGTGTCACTTGTGCTGCTACTGTTTGGAAACTGCCACGCAAACCAACTGATCCACGCCCGGCCTCGACAGCTCATCTAATAATTCGTGCCCGAGCTGCCTACAATGTCCAAACAACACACTGCTGCGCTGGGCGATACACACGCATCTTTCGCCGTATGGGATTGTGTCTGGTGTTACACATGGCTGTACGTTGCCAACAAGCGCTTGTCGCGACGCCTTATCAAACTGACTGGTTCAAGTGTATGAGCCTGTTGTTGATGATAAATTGTTTTCACTGCATCCGTCCAACCTCCCGTCCGGAGCAGCAGGCGTTGGACGAACGCCTTGAAACGATTCTCCTCCACCGCGCCCGACTAAAAATGTAAACAAACATACGGCACTGACGTACGCGGATGACATTTCACCGACACCACTACTCTGTTTAGTTTTTTTTTAAAGCCAACTTTAAGTGTGTGGTGGTGAGTTGATAGGTGCTTTAAAAAGTTTTCACTGTTTTTTTAAATTTCGTTTTTATCGACGCAACGTGGCTCTAGGACAACTCGGCTAAATCGAGTAACATTATTAAAAGCATATTTATCAAACGACCGAAAAATTATCTATTTTTTACAGATAATACCATCCACACATTCTCAAAGCATATTACCTCAGCATTATATTATCTGTTGAAGCATTCATTAAGTTTGGGTACCTTATCTGTCCTATCTGTTCTCAGCGTGGGTTAAAAATACAGCAATATTCGTTGCGTTTACATCATATCTATTTAAATTATTTTTTATTACAGCAATTAACTCTTCTTCCCAGACATTCAAAAACGAATCATCAATTTCCCTCCACTGCAGTTCTGGTCGTGCATTAATCTTATAAATTATTGACTTTTCAAATTCTGTTAAACAGACGGTTTCCCAATGTGTGATTGATGTGACCATGGTACCGCATTCATGAGTTGAGAATACGGCTACGAATAAAAGAACTAGTGCGATCACATGATATCTCCTGTCAATTGAAATCTTATCTATACTCGCTTAGCGGCAATGCTATCTATAACCTTCAGCCGTTCTTTTAATTTTTCCAAAAGTGTTTCCATGGGGAGAGTATTCAGCAGGGGCCGCTCGTTATGGCTTAGGACTCCCGTCCTGGTTGTATACTCTCGAACCAGCATCCGTGGGGTGAAGATTCGCTTCCACCAGTGCTCCAGGAATGGCGCGGTTAGCCCAAACGGTAGCATCCGAAGGTTTCGACACGTCCTCAGACGAAAGTCTTTCATTAGATACTCGCCGTTGTGCAGCACTGAATCCGACACGAAAGGCTGTTGTGTTGTGGGTCGTGAACAGAAACAAAATAAGCGACAACGCGGTGGTGATAAAAAAAAAAGAATGAGGTCAGTTTCATAGGACCGTGTGACCGAGGAAAGGTCCTCTGGCAACCTTGCCAAAGTACAAGTTCATTACCTCTTCATGACCGCTGTTGTACAGCGTCGACAGTGTGTGGTTTACAAAACACAGTACACCACCCGGTTGATCGTCTGCCGGGCAGGAAGCGGATGGTGCCACTGGAACACGGTGCCGTTGAAGCGTAAGGCCTAGCTTCTGGAATGTTTCACTTGTGCCTAGCTGCAGGCACAATTCGATCGTTTCCCCTAGGACGGCGAGAATTGTGGCCGGATCAGATAGCTCCGCTTCCACCTCGCGATGGATCACTGAAGGACTGAACCCAATCCATCGACTCGGAGGGTGCTCGTTGACGACTATGTTCACCTTAACGTTCGGTTGCATGTCTTCCCTGGCGATTTTCTTTCGGTCTCCATCACCCCTCGTGACGGTTTCGATGTAGAGTTCCGTGGCCAGCAGGCAGTATGGCTGTTTTGGTAAAGGCTGCCCGTCGCTCGAAGGGTTGGTATCGAGGGTGAAGATTGGTGAAATGATGGGACTTTTAAGGGCGAGCTCCAACGGTATATTATGCAGCAGTTCTAACAAGTCACTGTGCGGGAGAATGTCCGCTTTGGATAGAAGCTGATAGTCTTCGATACATCGCCCGGCGATAATGAGTTCTTCCTTGGCAAACATGTAACGTGGCTCAAAGTTTACACTCACTTCTACGCCTAGCGCTGTGGATGACGCTGCAATGACACAATTTTGCTTTGATCAGAAGTGCTCCGCGGCATGTACGGTATCAGAATCCTTTACCTTTGTTGTAGATAATTCTTTGCGGTCTCGCGTCGGTCAGCAGCTTGAGGTTCGGATCGACAGCGTACAGTTGCTGCTGCGGTGGTACCAAACCCATCGTTTGGTTCGTGAACGCAATGCCGGGTTTCGATCCGCGCAAAAAGGGGTCTATAAACTCGTACCCGAGATAGTGTGCACTCTCCGCAAACAGGTAAGACGCCTCCAGCCACAGCTTCGATGGTTCGGATGGTTCGAGGACATCGTTACACTGGCTACCCTTTAACACTAGCACCGTTTTATTGGGGTCCCTTGCGGAGAGATACCTGCCAACGCTCTCCGCCACGTGATCACCGCCAACGACAATGTACGAAAAGTGACTATCTAAAACTATCGCTGGACTTGCTACGATCCTGGGTGCGAGCTGCACCAGGAGCACCACTATCAACATCCACCTCCGACGTCCTTTATCCATTTCGCGGTAGGGTGTGATTGCTCGCGCTGGCCAGTAGGAACTAAAAGCACCGTCGAACGGCGCTCCACTTGCGTGAAGGTATATATACAACAGACGCCACCGTTTACTGAAACGCTTGTTTTCGAAAAGTGCCTCCACCCGTGAACTCATAACAAACTTTGGGCGCCAAACGGTGCTGGAGCCACCCCGGGCATCCACCACAGTGGACATGTTTGTGATCCATTGCTGTATGAACGCAACTTAAAAGGTCATCGCCCGTGTTACGATGGAGGCATAAGCTTCACAGTGGTTTAAACAATGTTTAAATGAGAATGATCGCTAAACATATCTCATAAGTAACATCCGTGCGCTTTAATCGCATGCGCATCGATCAAGCTGCACATTTGAAAAACAAACTCTCTTTCTGATGTCGCCATGATCTTGACACATTGCGCCGACACCGGCTATATATAGGTGATGCAATTTGGATAATTAATTTCATTCATCTCCGGCATCGAACGTACCCTACCGCCATCAGCGGTCACACCCAAGCCCACGGTGGAGGCTAAGACGAATTGTGGCATACTTTGGAAGAGTTTTTAAACGATGGTGTTTAGCTTTCATTTTCCACCAACGTGTTTTCAATGCCACAAACACTTGCTTAAAACTATTTCGGTTTTGCTATTCGGTTTGCCTGGTTTCTCTTCTTTTCTGACAAACTAACCGGCGCCAAATCGGGTTGGTCGGTCGGAGATCGAATACTAACTAGGTACTACGCTCGTTTGTGCAACTGCCAATCAATAGCAGAGGTTGAGACGATTGCATCCATCAATTCCGGTGGTCTTCCTTGATCAAATCGGCCGCCTTTTCGCCGATGAGGAAACTGTGCGCGCTGGTGTGACCGGTTGGTGCCTCCGGTATTATGCCAACGTCCGCCACGCGCAACCGCTTGATACCGTACACCCGCAGCCGGCTGTCGACGACCGCTTCGGGATCTTCGGGGGGTCCCATTTTGCACGTCGCAACCTTTGTGCAAAAAAAAAAGAAAAGACATGAAAAGAAAATAAAAGGAAAAAAGACAATAGTTTGGCAGAAAAGGTGAACACACACTGGGTGACGGGGGATCACATAACCGCTTACCTGATGCTGAAACGTGGCGGTCAGTGTGCGCACATGGCATCGCCAGTAGTCGATTGTATTGAACGGCATGTACTGGCAGCCGGGAACCTTGCGGGAGTACAGCTCGACCGCCATGCGTCGAAGGGGCGCCTTGGTGCTGATGCGAATCACCTCCCTGATCGCGTACACGAGCGCATCCACGTCCCGGTCGTCCTCGAAGTACTGGTATCGGAACGCCGGATGGTGGAAGGGATTGGACGACTTCAGCTCGACGCGTCCGACCGCGCGCGGCTTCAGCAGCATCGGTAGGAACATGAAGTTGCGCGTTTTTGCCAGCGGCCGGAAGTACTCGTCGTACATGCTATCGGTCAGGAAGTACGCGTTCTTCGTACCGGGCGAGGTGTCGAAGCTGAACGACTCGAACGCCTGCATCACCTCGACGTCCGGGTAGTCCGGGTCGGGATCGGCCGCGAACGGGGACTTGACGTACAGCAGACTCTCGACCGAGTTCGACGTCAGTGGTCCGGACCCGTTGCGGAAGCGCATCACCTCGCCGATGTTGGACAGCTGTTCGAAGCTTACGAGATTGTCTGTCGGTTCGCGCACGATGAACACTGGTCCGAAGACACCGCCGTGCTCGTACACCTTACGGCCGACGGGCAGATCGTGCACCGGCTTAATGCCGTGCTGTTTGAGGTGTTTTGCTGGGCCCACGCCCGACAGCATCAGCAGCTTGGGGCTCTCGAAGGCACCGGCCGACAGGATGACCTCCAGGGACGCATCCACCTCGTAGTACTGCCGGTTATGCAGCAGGCGCACTCCAGTGGCCATTTTCGAATCTGAAACGAAACGGTAGTAAGCCCCAGTGAGTGGCGATCTCTCGTGGCGATTGTCCACCAGCTCGACTCTCTACCAGGATCGATGAGAACTTTGGTAACCCATGCCCTGGTGACGACGTGCAGATTCTCGCGGTCCACCACGTCCCGGAGGTAGCTGTTGCCACCGGTCGCCCGCCGTCCATTGCGGGTGTGCGCTTGGAGAAATGAAACGCCCAGGTTGTCACCGGCGTTGTAGTCCAGGTAGCGGTATCCGGCCTCCTCGGCACTCTTCACGAACGCCCGGGCAATGTCCGATCTGCTCCGGATGAGAAACGGATTTCGTGTGTCACTTACCGAAACAAGCGATCGCTAGCCTTACCTCACCTGAACGGGCAGTCCTCCACCGACAGCCGGCCACTCGTCCCGTGGAACCCGTTCGCACCGAAGTCGCGGATGTTGGCCCTTTCGATGCGCTTAAACAGTGGCAGCACGTCCTCCCAGCTCCATCCCTCGTTGCCCGCACGCGCCCAGCTATCGTAGTCCCGGCGATTGCCGCGCGTGTAGATCACATTGTTGATGATGGACGACCCGCCGACACCGCGCCCGTGGGCCCAGCTGCACCGACCGCCGCGAAGTCCCAGACATCCGTGTTGCTGCTTCTCCGTCCGGTAGCCAAAGTTGTAGTCCGTCGAGGCCAGTATCGGCCCGACGAGCGGCGAGTCGGTGATGAGCGGTCGCTCACCCCGACCGATCTCGAGCAGCAGCACCGACACCGACGGGTCCTCCGATAGTCGATTGGCTAGAACGCATCCGGCCGGTCCTGCGCCCACGATGATGAAGTCGTACGCATCCCGGAGCGTGTGGCTTCCGTAGTTTATTTCCTTCGCGTCGTATACAATGCTCGTGATGTTGCCGAAACTGAGAAACGCCACATTGGCCCGGGGGAGTTCAAGTACCAGAACTAACAGGAGAATAACTACACCACACACGGGACGCATGGTTTACCCGTTCAAAAGCACCTTTGAACTTGCTCGGGGGGAAACACTGCTCACAATCACCTCGCGCAGCCGCACTTGGGAAATCAGAACACTTTTAAGAACACTACAATCACTAGCCTGCATCGGCTAGTGCCAGTAATCCGAGCTTCGTTTTCCCGATACTCAAAACAGCCGCAATATGCCAACTCTTCTGCAGTTCGTTTGGCAGCTCCGTACCGCATCGTACAACGGCTCACGGCGATCTGTTCCATCGGCAGTGGGTCAATTTCAGGTGGGTTTCACACATCCTAAAAGCCCGCGATCGTAACCTAATGCCCGTGGTGTGTGGAATTATGACTGCAAAACGTCACAAACAATACGAGCAGGAGGGGGGTTTCGTTCGTTACGTTTTAAGGCCCGTCCGCGTTACCTTGCGAGCATACATTTAGCATTCGCCAAGGGGCGAGAGGGATATTGGACGCCTCGGCGCCAACGCGGGTACCTCTTGCTCGGGCGATACTGTTGGACGCATCATTGGGCACACGTGGGGCGGGCATATTTTGTTGTTGTCGATGTGGTGTTGCTGTTGCGCTTTTTGTTTGGCGTCTTTAGCTGCAGCGTTTGCGTTTCTCTTCGCGGCGCCGGGAAGTTTGCTCACAAGATAACGCAATGTGATCGGGCCTTGGCGCATTGGGCTGAAGGACGCTATTTAACGGAAAATATGGACCGAGTAGATGGTTAATTAACTGATCTACGATAGATAGATAGATAGAGATTCATTCATCTCCGGCATCGAACGTACCCTACCGCCATCAGCGGTCACACCCAAGCCCACGGTGGAGGCTAAGACGAATTGTGGCATACTTTGGAAGAGTTTTTAAACGATGGTGTTTAGCTTTCATTTTCCACCAACGTGTTTTCAATGCCACAAACACTTGCTTAAAACTATTTCGGTTTTGCTATTCGGTTTGCCTGGTTTCTCTTCTTTTCTGACAAACTAACCGGCGCCAAATCGGGTTGGTCGGTCGGAGATCGAATACTAACTAGGTACTACGCTCGTTTGTGCAACTGCCAATCAATAGCAGAGGTTGAGACGATTGCATCCATCAATTCCGGTGGTCTTCCTTGATCAAATCGGCCGCCTTTTCGCCGATGAGGAAACTGTGCGCGCTGGTGTGACCGGTTGGTGCCTCCGGTATTATGCCAACGTCCGCCACGCGCAACCGCTTGATACCGTACACCCGCAGCCGGCTGTCGACGACCGCTTCGGGATCTTCGGGGGGTCCCATTTTGCACGTCGCAACCTTTGTGCAAAAAAAAAAGAAAAGACATGAAAAGAAAATAAAAGGAAAAAAGACAATAGTTTGGCAGAAAAGGTGAACACACACTGGGTGACGGGGGATCACATAACCGCTTACCTGATGCTGAAACGTGGCGGTCAGTGTGCGCACATGGCATCGCCAGTAGTCGATTGTATTGAACGGCATGTACTGGCAGCCGGGAACCTTGCGGGAGTACAGCTCGACCGCCATGCGTCGAAGGGGCGCCTTGGTGCTGATGCGAATCACCTCCCTGATCGCGTACACGAGCGCATCCACGTCCCGGTCGTCCTCGAAGTACTGGTATCGGAACGCCGGATGGTGGAAGGGATTGGACGACTTCAGCTCGACGCGTCCGACCGCGCGCGGCTTCAGCAGCATCGGTAGGAACATGAAGTTGCGCGTTTTTGCCAGCGGCCGGAAGTACTCGTCGTACATGCTATCGGTCAGGAAGTACGCGTTCTTCGTACCGGGCGAGGTGTCGAAGCTGAACGACTCGAACGCCTGCATCACCTCGACGTCCGGGTAGTCCGGGTCGGGATCGGCCGCGAACGGGGACTTGACGTACAGCAGACTCTCGACCGAGTTCGACGTCAGTGGTCCGGACCCGTTGCGGAAGCGCATCACCTCGCCGATGTTGGACAGCTGTTCGAAGCTTACGAGATTGTCTGTCGGTTCGCGCACGATGAACACTGGTCCGAAGACACCGCCGTGCTCGTACACCTTACGGCCGACGGGCAGATCGTGCACCGGCTTAATGCCGTGCTGTTTGAGGTGTTTTGCTGGGCCCACGCCCGACAGCATCAGCAGCTTGGGGCTCTCGAAGGCACCGGCCGACAGGATGACCTCCAGGGACGCATCCACCTCGTAGTACTGCCGGTTATGCAGCAGGCGCACTCCAGTGGCCATTTTCGAATCTGAAACGAAACGGTAGTAAGCCCCAGTGAGTGGCGATCTCTCGTGGCGATTGTCCACCAGCTCGACTCTCTACCAGGATCGATGAGAACTTTGGTAACCCATGCCCTGGTGACGACGTGCAGATTCTCGCGGTCCACCACGTCCCGGAGGTAGCTGTTGCCACCGGTCGCCCGCCGTCCATTGCGGGTGTGCGCTTGGAGAAATGAAACGCCCAGGTTGTCACCGGCGTTGTAGTCCAGGTAGCGGTATCCGGCCTCCTCGGCACTCTTCACGAACGCCCGGGCAATGTCCGATCTGCTCCGGATGAGAAACGGATTTCGTGTGTCACTTACCGAAACAAGCGATCGCTAGCCTTACCTCACCTGAACGGGCAGTCCTCCACCGACAGCCGGCCACTCGTCCCGTGGAACCCGTTCGCACCGAAGTCGCGGATGTTGGCCCTTTCGATGCGCTTAAACAGTGGCAGCACGTCCTCCCAGCTCCATCCCTCGTTGCCCGCACGCGCCCAGCTATCGTAGTCCCGGCGATTGCCGCGCGTGTAGATCACATTGTTGATGATGGACGACCCGCCGACACCGCGCCCGTGGGCCCAGCTGCACCGACCGCCGCGAAGTCCCAGACATCCGTGTTGCTGCTTCTCCGTCCGGTAGCCAAAGTTGTAGTCCGTCGAGGCCAGTATCGGCCCGACGAGCGGCGAGTCGGTGATGAGCGGTCGCTCACCCCGACCGATCTCGAGCAGCAGCACCGACACCGACGGGTCCTCCGATAGTCGATTGGCTAGAACGCATCCGGCCGGTCCTGCGCCCACGATGATGAAGTCGTACGCATCCCGGAGCGTGTGGCTTCCGTAGTTTATTTCCTTCGCGTCGTATACAATGCTCGTGATGTTGCCGAAACTGAGAAACGCCACATTGGCCCGGGGGAGTTCAAGTACCAGAACTAACAGGAGAATAACTACACCACACACGGGACGCATGGTTTACCCGTTCAAAAGCACCTTTGAACTTGCTCGGGGGGAAACACTGCTCACAATCACCTCGCGCAGCCGCACTTGGGAAATCAGAACACTTTTAAGAACACTACAATCACTAGCCTGCATCGGCTAGTGCCAGTAATCCGAGCTTCGTTTTCCCGATACTCAAAACAGCCGCAATATGCCAACTCTTCTGCAGTTCGTTTGGCAGCTCCGTACCGCATCGTACAACGGCTCACGGCGATCTGTTCCATCGGCAGTGGGTCAATTTCAGGTGGGTTTCACACATCCTAAAAGCCCGCGATCGTAACCTAATGCCCGTGGTGTGTGGAATTATGACTGCAAAACGTCACAAACAATACGAGCAGGAGGGGGGTTTCGTTCGTTACGTTTTAAGGCCCGTCCGCGTTACCTTGCGAGCATACATTTAGCATTCGCCAAGGGGCGAGAGGGATATTGGACGCCTCGGCGCCAACGCGGGTACCTCTTGCTCGGGCGATACTGTTGGACGCATCATTGGGCACACGTGGGGCGGGCATATTTTGTTGTTGTCGATGTGGTGTTGCTGTTGCGCTTTTTGTTTGGCGTCTTTAGCTGCAGCGTTTGCGTTTCTCTTCGCGGCGCCGGGAAGTTTGCTCACAAGATAACGCAATGTGATCGGGCCTTGGCGCATTGGGCTGAAGGACGCTATTTAACGGAAAATATGGACCGAGTAGATGGTTAATTAACTGATCTACGATAGACAAATGCAGAAACAGTAATCAAATCGTTCATTTGCATCCTGATTGTTTCCGTTTGAACGTTAGCGGATTGATTTATTTTTCGTAATAACATGTTATACATATTTTGCTTGGTAACTACTATTCAATTAACAAACTCAACTGTTGTTTTCATTTGGATAACAATTAACAGTCTTAAAAAATACTTTGAATTTATTTCTGATCAAACTGTAATGTGCTTAAATGAACCGGTAAGGTAAGACACTTAGAAAATGTATTTACATAGCTTAAACTTGTTTACTTGAGCAAACAGCAGGTTAAGTAACGACGAGCAAGACACTGAGGGACACCATGGGTGGATTCGATAAGCGCAACACGTTACAGTTTAGTAGAACTGTTTGACGCCTCCTGCCAACACGAGCAGCAAGCGTACTGAGGGACGCCACCCGGCGAACACGTTAACACGCCACGCGCTGCGAAGAATGTCGTCCAGTGGCCGTTGCAGAAGCTACATGGGACCCTGGGGTACGAGGGAAAGCATAATCTGATTTCCCACCTTCTCCTCGCTCCTGTCGCTCCTGCGCATAAAACTATGCTTCACGCGCTTATTTACGCGGTGCGCTGATGAACCTGCGAACCTCGGTGAGACGGTGCGCAATTGCCGTACGGAGTTTTGAAAACGTTTTAGAAGCGCCGGGTGGTGGGGATGGGTCCGTACGCAGAGTTTGGAATTACGCAATGGACGTCCAGCAAAGTGCGTCTGGACATAGGCCGAAGCTGTGATGACACGGGTACGATCCAGGCAAGGCTGTCTGTGGACTCGTCAGCGAATGGAATGGTACAGTGAGGTAGTTGAGCCGACAGAGAAAGAGAGAAAGTAATAACCTGTTCATATAGTGCTTTTCAGCCAAGTTTCAACATTGCCGAGTTCACTTTCCATCCGATATACAAAAATGAATATAAACGTAAACGTATTGAAAAGAAAGTTAACTGAACACGGACGAGTTGGAATAGGGGAATGGTCGACCTTTAGGCAGACTGCACGAAGTAGATATTGAACAATTGTCAAGTTGAGCTGACCTGAGAATGGCACTGTAGTGCACTATAGTGGGAGATTTATCTTGCTGCTGGGTTTAGGGTCAACAATGCACTCCGAAACGCCCTGAGGGATCGCGGTGCACGCAAGCACAACTTGTAGCCTCTGATAGCCATTTTCAGTGACATTGTTAACCTTTCCCCGGCGATGGACTTATTTATGGGCAGATAAAGCTGTACGTTTGTCGCTGACCGCGAAAGAAGATGGATGCGTAATGCGGATGGCCTTCACTTGAGCGGCCACTCGAAAGGAGACCAGCGGAAGGATTTATCTGCCGACGGTTCGGTGGCGACGCGTGCTTCCTTCGTCCTAATGGCAAAGTCTTCCCTGGCGCCCGCTTCCCGAACCATATCGGCCGCCTTTTCGCCGATTGCAAACGCTACGGCGGCCGTGTGAGCCGTGAGGGGAAACGGAACAACACCGATGTCGGCAACGCGCAGCCGCCCGACGCCGTACACCCGCAGCCGATGGTCGACGATCGCGTCCGGATCGGTCGGTGGGCCCATCTTGCACGTGGCAACCTGGTGGTGGAACGTCGCCGTCAGCGTCGCCACGTGGCAGCGCCAGTACTGGTGTGTGCCAAACGGATGCTGCTCGCAGCCGGGCACCTGCTTCCGGTACAGCTCGACGCCCAGCCGGCGGAACGGTTCCTGGGAGGTGACGCGGATCGCCTCCTTCACGCCGTACACCAGCGCCTCCAGGTCACGATCGTCCTCGAAGTACTGGTAGTGGAACACCGGATGGTGGAACGGGTTGGTGGACTTGAGGCGCAGCGAACCGCGCGTGTACGGCTTGAGCAACATCGGCAGGTACTGGAACGAGCGAATGTTCTCGATCGGCCGAAAGTAGCCCTCGAAGGTGGTGTTGGTCAGCCGGAAGGAACGCGTTGTTCCGGTACCCGTGTCGTAGTCGATCGAAGTCAGCGCCTGCATGATCTCGACGTCGGGCAGCCCCGGGTCCGGGCTGGCCGCCACCGGTGACTTCACGTACATCAGGCTCTCCACCGAGTTCGACGTGAAGACACCGCGCCCGCTCAAAAACTGCAGGAGGTTGCTCAGGTTCAGGTTCTCGTCCAGGTTGATGTACTCGTCGATCGGCTGGCGCACGAGGAACACCGGCCCGAACACGCCCGGATGCTCGTACAGCTGCTCGCCGACGGGCAGATCCTGCACCACCGGAATGCCAAGCGATCGGAGGTGCGCCGCCGACCCGACCCCGGACAGCATCAGCAACTTGGCGCTCTCGAACGCACCGGCCGACAGGATCACCTCCTTGCGGGCTTTCACCGAGCGAGTTTTGCCGTCACGCACGAACAACACGCCCGTCGCTTCCTTCTTGGCTGCGGGCGAGTTTAGAAACAAACGAGTCAAGAGACGGACCCCACCCTCACTGCACGGTGCCTTACCTTGGTTTATTAGGACTCGCGTCACCCAGGCCCGGGTGAGAATGTGCAAGTTGGGGCGCTTGCGGGCAGGGTAGAGGTAAGCATTTCCACTGGTCACCCGACGCCCCCCGAGGGTGTTGGCTTGCAGGTACGACACCCCAATCTGGTCACCAGCGTTGTAGTCCAGATACCGGAAGCCAGCCTGCTGGGCGCTCTCGATGAATGCGTTGGCTATTCGGGACCTGCGGAAGCACATGAGCGAACTCTTGGCAGCGTATATGCTTTCAACTCTAATGCTGACATACTTCCTTCGGATTTCAGAAGTCGTCAACAATGAGTTTTTATGAAATTTTAATTTAAAAAAAGCCGCCGCTATCATAAACAGATCGGAGCTGGACCTGGTCAAGTCGACACCCAGATTGGGGTATGGAAGCCTTGGAAGGGTATAAAAGTAAGCTACGGGAAAAATACTCCACAGAAGCCAGCTTTTTTCAGCCAGCCGCTATCATAAACAGGTCGGAGCTGGACTTGGTCAAGTCGACACCCAGTACCAGTCGTTCAAACAAGCCGATGTTCGTCCTTTTTTGACAAATTCTTCTCAACTCCAAATCGAACGCTATCGAAATGACCGATAGTGAATATCGAAATACAATAACAATTATCCTTATTGATTAACAATTATCCAATAACATTCCTCAATATTTTTATTATGTTGTGCTTTAATAATAAAAAAAGGTCATAGCTAAGGTTACAATTACAATGAATTTTATAGTTCTATAGCTATCTTGGTTTTCGTAAAGAAGTATTCCTTATTTTTTTATCAGATTTGCAGATCTAAGTAACGGCCGTTTGAAATCGATTGGGCCAGCGGAACTAAGGGTGGTATTTTGATGTATCCAAAACTTTATAATTTTGCCTAGGGCGGTTGGTTCACAGAATGTATTGAAACATTCGTGTTTTTATTATTGCATCACATACTTTTGGCCACATTTATACGGCCAATTCCGTGCGGGAACCCATCATTTGGGGGGACTGTTGCTCCAGCGGCAAAATAGGAATGATCTCCTTTGTCGCATCGTGACGAATGATGAAAAATGGATACATGGATACAAGCCTCCGATATCATCTGCTATGATTCGTTGCAACCGAGCAAACCATCACTGGAGTACAGCTTTGAACTCAATGGATCAAATGCAAAAGAACTGTTCGAAAAAATACCAGACTTAACTGTTCGAAAGCGCAGGCATGGCAACTGGACATGACCAAAATGCTCGGCCCATTTGCCAAACCGGTCATAACCTTCCTGGAATCGTTAAAATGGGGAAATTTTTAACCCCCCCCCCCCCTCCCCCTGTAATCTCCAGTGGATTTTAGATAGTAATATTATCATCTGTTCCGTTCGATCGCACATGATCTGGCTACCTAGCAGTTCTGGCCACATGAGTAACTCAAACAATGACTTGATTCGTTTAATCTTTCAAAAAGATGAAGATTTCTTAACAAAAAAAAAAAAAACATTGGAACTTGCCAGAAATATTGCATAGAGTTGTAGCTAGCGATGGGCAATACTTTGGATGATTCATTGCTACTAAAATAGTCCGGCTAAATCAAAATTTGCCTTAAAAAACCGGCCATTATTTAATTGCGCACCTAATATGTACTTTATTGTTTACGAAAGGTTCCCCAACAGTATCGCCCCTATCGAACGTATTACGCAAGCTTCTGTTATTAAAACACCTTTACTAAAAAAAAAAGTCCAGCAGTGCGTAATCAATAGTATCTTCTTGTCACATTGGAGCCTTTTTGGCTACTCGGTGGGCTTACTGGACTGAACTCCTGAAAGACTGAAAGTAAAAGCCACCAACACCAACTTAGTTTGGGTGACAGTCTTTTTTTTATTTTAACGGTTCTTCATCAATTTTCGATAATGACAACTCACACTATACAATGGCAGAAACAGTGAAAACAAGCAGGCCGCAAGATGGGCATGAGATTTAGCAGAAAAACGAGTTCTGTGTGTACCCCGTCCAGCGATTGAGCGTAATACCTCGTAATGGAGCGAACACGTGAATCCTGTAGTTCACTACTCCCGAGTGAAAGGTTTCAAGGACAGAAAGAGTTACGAGTCAGGAGAAGATTGTTGAGTGGAGAAGAAAACAAAAATGTACCAAGTATACTGTTTTACATTACTACTCTATTAAGAGACTCAATCTTGTTTTTAACTAAATTTGATCATAGTTGATGAGAACCTCTTCCATTGGCGAAAACGTTGCATTCACCTTTCCCCGCCTTAACCAAAAATTGCAATCCATTTGAACTTGCATAAACTAAAAAACCAGTTTCGGTGAATATTGATCGACATTTCAAAACATCCGCGCCAGCGGCGAATGTAACGCTTTTCTGTGGCGCGCATTAGTGCACTTTATGATCATCATGAAAGCGTACGTCTCCCTCGCCCCTTCTTTGGCTTGACGCGTTCGAAACGCTCCAACGGATGCTTGCACATTCGAATGGGATGGCGTAAATTGAAGCTCGGGTAGTTCACCAGCCCCGGGGGTGTCCTACGCAGAAAGTTGTACGCACCTGAAGGGACAGTCTTCGACCGACATGGGGCCAGTGTGGCCGTGGAACCCGTTGCGGTCGAAGTCGCGGATGTTGGCTCGCTCCGTCCGGATGTGGTACGGTAGCATATCCGCCCAGCTCCAGCCCGGGTTGCCGGCGGCGGCCCAGGCATCGTAGTCGCGCCGGTTGCCCCGCGTGTAGATCATGTAGTTGATGATGGAGGAGCCGCCGACGCCGCGCCCGTGTGGCCAGCTGCACTTCCGGTCCCACAGGCCGAGGCAGCCACGCGTTTGCGTTTCGGTTTCGTACGCGAAGTTGTAATCGGTCGCCTGTAGATTTGGCGCACTCAACGGTACGGTCGTTACCAGTGGCATCTCCGCGCGGCCCGCCTCGAGTAGCAGCACCGTGACGCCGGGATCTTCGGAAAGACGCGCGGCCAGAACGCTACCTGCCGGCCCTGCTCCGACGATAACGTAGTCGTAGCGGGAGCGAAGCTTCGGCATACCGTAATCCAGGCCGAGCCATCGCGAGAAGTCGACGAAGTTGCCCACCGTCAGGTTACTTTGGCCAGCGGACGACTTGTGGGCCAAGGAAACGGCGACTGGTGGTAATGCCAGGAGGCAGGCGGCAACTGCTAGCAGGCCTCTCATGGCTAGCGACTTAAGGGACACTGTGTGGACTCTGTTGGAATGGCGGATCACCTCCTTAGGGTTGATTGTAGCGCGGGAAAATCACGTTAAGATGAGCGGGAAAACCTGCTTCTTGCGGACACTGTAAGGCACCACACATACGTTGGATACATAAGCTTCAAAGTTTTACTGAAATTCAAACAACAATCAACACATCCTCAAATTCTCAATAAGCACACAACAATTTTCGATTACGATTTTCGATACATTCTATGTAATGATTTGTCTTATGCTCGACACAAACATTTATGAATATGACTGACCTTTTTTAATGAGGTAATATTTATATTAAAGGCTGTTTACTAAATATCCACGTGCTGGGATAATCTAAAATTTGGGGTAAACAAAAAATTCAATTTAGAAATAAAAAAAAAAAACCTCACAAACACGTGCTGGACACTTTGGCGTGGATAACAATTTCAACGTCTAGCAAAAGCGAAAAGACCCCATCAGATGAAAAGCATGATTCTTTTGGCTGAAAAATGGTGCACTGGTGTTTTAAAATGCGCTAAGCCACTCGGAAAAACAAACTGTTTTCACCCGGGCAGGTCCTTCCTCGGGGCGATACCGAAACTCACTAAGAACCAGCTGACCACATGGCTCCACGAGAACACCCTGCCATCGGCCAGCGACAGCTTGATCCATAAAACCGTCCAACGGTGAACACGTTACGTAAATAGGAGAAAAAGCCAGACGTCGCATGTGCGACTTTTCTCCACCAGCACCTTCCGCGTGCATCTATCGAGGAGTTGGCTAGGCCGCTTAGAGTCTTGGGCGGGCACCTGGATCGTGCCACGATCGCCGTGCAGACTGATGGTGATGGTTGTGTGCAGCGATCGCGTTCGAACCAGTTTAAGACCAACCGATGCTTGACCAAGGGTTTTCAGTTTCTTACAACACGCACACGCCCGGCACTATCGGAGAGCAATCTGCAACTGACCGGCCAATGCAACGGTGCAATCGTCGGCAAGTGCACTGTGCCGGCACTTTCCTTCCGAGTGGGGATCGGCAAATCAAGTGGTGTGTAAAGCATGCATATAAAATAAAAATTCGTAAACCCGATCGTGGAGACATTGCACACAACTTGCAGCCGACGCGGGAAGATCTCGCCGACGCAAAACTGGTTCAATATAATCGACGGTTAGATTGCGCGAGCACTTTTAGCGCGAGTCATTACTAAAACGGTTAGTCTTTTATGCAAGATCAACGAGAGCGAATGTACTAATGATGGAATACAGAGCAAGACATTTTACAATGAATTTGTGCAAAGTTTTAAATCAGCCCTTGAATGTGTAAAAATTCTTTAGCAAATTTACTTCAAGGGCTGTAGAAAGTGTTTACCCATTGGAGCTATCAAAGTTTTACGCACGTTTCTGATAGCAAAACACTTACTTTCAAAAATCGGGTGGCACTGGAGACCTTAATTTCTTATTGCACTCCTGCTCCTTGCGGCAACAATGATGGAATGAGCTCGTTAAAGTTTTTAAAATTTGATAATTAAAACACCTCTAGTAAAGTTCAGTCATTGCATTGACACCAACTTGTGGATACTCACTCAATACATACACTTTTTTGAATGAACTGAAGGGGGGAGGGGGAGGGGGGAGGTGGAGGGATACAATACTAAAACCTCGGAAACAAAACGGCAATCACAGTGATGGATATTTTGCAGGGAAAACATATTACGCCGGTCTGGGTGTGTACCATGTACCCTCGAGATCGAGATGTTGCGTGAAACGGAGGGAAAAAGGGGTTAGGTAATAAAAAAAAAAAACTGCTCACAAGTGAAAGGATGCAAGGGCAGAAGAAGTTCAGTCGACAGTGGACGCTTTTCAATCATTCGGTGTACTGTCGCGTCTCATCATTTTTTTATGCAGTGATCATGTTGAATAATTGGTCCAGATCTGAGATTTTATCTCTAGTGACTAAAGGTATTTAAACCATCTCAGCTTTGATAACCTAACACCATTGTAATCTTCTCAATTCGAAGTCTGGGAAAGCCGATCGTGTACGCCGGCTCGAAAATGACCCACGATTGCGTTGGTTCGAATCCAAACTTAAATCTCCCTCGGTACGAAGGATTGACTATCTACGTACCTTAAAAGGGGAAAAAGTCTCGGAAGCTCAGGGTAGGTATGACCAAAATTGGTCGTAACTTCAGGAAAGAAGAAGAGAATCAATCGATATAATATGACCTCACACATTTTCGAAAAACTTTTTAACTTTTTGCATGAATTCATTGTTTCGTAAAACGTGTTGTAAAGAAGAAAAAAAAAAAACTATATAAGTAAAGGAAATTACTTCGACGACTTCTTCGGATCAATTGCATTAGAAACCTACTAACAGTTGTACGGTGTAACGAGTTCCATAAATATGTACGTGTATTTATTTAATTATCAGTCAATTAATTTAATATTGCATTTCATGTTGGATGATTGCTGTCGTTTTCTCATTCTTCATTTGGCCACTCTGTCAATCGCACTACTGGTTCATAATTCTTAAAAAAGCCTGCTTCTGGAAAACAATTCTTGCCATTCGTCTCTTGCACGTTTTCCTTTCTAGAATTGATTAGAATGTTTTTTTTTCTTGCGTGAGAGTTTCTCTTCTTTTCGTTTGCGATTATACGAATCTGATTTAAATCTTGCCGCGAAAAATGGCGCCTCCAAAAAAAAAAAAAATTTATAATAAATCAATCGCTCCAATTTCTTGTTCAGCCATTTCCATCGGTACGCCGTCGTCTCTTTGGTGATGTAGATGAATTTTCAAACACGCTCTGGTCCTTTCTACGTCTGTTTTATGTCTTCCGGAACTGCTGCCGTTTTGCCATGCAATACCACAATCGGGTTCTCAAGAGTAGATGGTCATTAGAATCATCTGGAGGGGAGAAAATCGAGATCATGCAAGGACATTTTTAGTTTCTGCATTTAAAGTAGAATGACGAGATAGCGGAATGGTTTGCTGCCTACCTCTTCAAGGGATAATGGGCTCGCCTTAGCTTTGGCATCCAGACTATGGTAGCGTTCTGGAAAGGGGAGAAAGGAGATTCCTGTTAGCGGAAGTCATGTTGAACGGAGCGCTAACTTACCGTGAGCCAGATGCAATCGTGCCATCGACAGCAAGTAGCCCTCGAGCGTGATCTGCCGATTGCGGGTGAAGCGGCTGACGAGCGCCTCCAGCACTTTGTTGCTGGCGGTGGCGCCACCGGCCCAGAGTAGGCCGCGCAAGCAGTACGACGACACCTTGGACGCCCAGATGCCGCGGCTGAGCGTGGCCGTGCCCGAGGAGGAGGGTCCGCAGCGCCGGAACGCCGCCTTCCAGAAGCGCATCAGCCCGATCAGGGCGGGGACGTGCTCGATCGAGAGCCGCCCGCCAAGGGCCGGATCGCGCAGGGCCAGCATACCCCGGCAGAGCTCCAGCGAGGGACTACAGTTGATGCCGCCGAGCCCGCGGAAGCCACGGTTGTTGCCGCCGTGCGCCTTTAGGATGGCCTGCAGCTGCGTGGCGTCGATTTCGTGCGGATAACGAGCCCGCAGTTTGTAGAGGATTCGCTGGAACGGAATGAAGTAGGATGTTAGTTGACGGAATGTTGAAAACCTCCAAACAGACAACCCACGATATGATCTCTAAACGAGTTTTAACATTATGGAATGCAAAAAAAATCGTATTGGAAGGTTAACAGGTGTCGACCTTAGGAGAGTGGGACCTCCTCGTGTCAACCTTCTATCAACAAGGAAAGCTTATCAGCTTATCATGAAAGACCAGCTCGTCAGAAAACCGTTCATTTTGGAACTTTTTCTGGTCGGCCATTATTGCTTCGTGGGCTCACCATGTCACTTACAGCGTCGATCGTTCGCTCGTCGCAAAACTCGGCCGCAATGTTGTGTATCACCAGGTTCTCCTCGTTCACCTCCCACACGTCGGTGTGTTGATCGGCGAAGATGCGCAGCAGGAACCGGCCCTCGCGGTGCTGGGCGGCGTGCGGCATCACGACGAAATCGCCCGCCGGCAGCGCAAAGAACGTCGCAATCTCGCGCAGGTTCGACAGCGGCGCAAAGTCGAGCGGCATCTGCTCGCTGACGTACTGGGGCGTGACGCGCTGCATCCCCGGCGGCACCTCGTAGATGGTGAAGCCGATCTCCTCCTCCTCGTAGTTGCGGCTCCGGTAGCACTCGTACTTCTGCGCCACCGCCACCACTACGTGCGCCTTCGAGGGATGGCCGGGTGGCACGCGAATCCGGAACTGCGGGTTGGTCGCCGTCGTCTCGATGAACCGATGCGGTCCGCCAGCGTTGAACCCGGCCCGCCACTGGCGTACCGCCAGCGCCGCCCGCCAGGGGGCGCGTGTGTGCAGGCCCGGCTCGAGCGCCCAGTCGTCCGGGCCGATGTGCGCCAGCCAGATGACGACGAAGCGCGTCAGAAATTCGTTCACCGACATCCAGAACTCGCAGTCGTTCGACGAGCGGGAGGAAAGGAGCTCGCGGTCCCGCTCGTTCAGGGCGTTCCACTCCCAGCTCCGCTCGGACCAGGCCCCACACCAGACGCCACCCCACTCGCCACCGATCCAGGGACTGCGCAGCCGGATCAGGCTGGTGTCACCGGACGAGGAGCCGCTGCCGTGCGTGACCGAGTCGGTGGAGTTGGCGCGAACCCGCGCCAGCCCCGTCACGCAGTACGGGTGCTCCGTCAGTAGGCCCGACCGGCGCCGTTTGGTTTCTTTCTCCTGGAATGACAGCGAGATCATTTTGAGATGAACAGTTTCAGATAGACTCGAAAGTATAATTTTTCCTACACATTTTCAGAAGTCTTAAGTATTTTTAACTTGATGGAAATTATTAGAGGTGGATGTTTGTGTAACCGTTTTTGGGGTATAGTCTTCTTCTTCTTTCCTGGCGTAACGACCAATTTGGTCATGCCTACTCATTTTTAGGGCTAACGAGACTTTTCCCCTTTAACGTACATGGATTGTCAGTCCTTCGTACCGGTGGAGTACCGGTCCGGCTCCGGAAAACATCGCAGGCCATGTTTTCGACCCAGCGTACGCTCTCGGCTATCCCAGACCGCTGGTGTATAGTATTTAGTTCTTACTTAATTTAAATTTACTTACCACTCCACTGATTGCGATCAGCAGGGTCGAACGTGGTACAGCGCCACCGAGCAACGGTCCACTCGGTGGTACGCTCTGCACCACCGCCCCTGTTAAATCCTGTAGCGCTCGTCCGACCGTTCCATACTTCAGGAATGTGTAGCCTCCGTACAATCTAGTAAGAGTAGTGTGCGCCAAGAATAGGGAAGTAAATTAGGGTTCCAATATGCCCATTGTCTGCTTGACTCGCAGCAACCTACTTGGCATATGCTTTCTCCAGCAGCGCCGCCCAGAAGATGTCCGGCTGGGCGCAGTGCATGTGAGCCGGCCGGTCGCCCCGGGTCGGAAGCCGATCGTCGACCCGTACCTCGATCCATTTGCCCCACTGCCAGAAGCGAAATCTGCGAAGCAAATCAATTAGATGAATGTAACTTGAAGACTATTTTATGATAGAAAAAATTCATTCGAGTTCATTTTCTAGAAAAATGGTCCAAAAATAACGAAAATATTATTATGATACGCAAAAGAACACCAGTCTGTGTCTGCCCATTTTTAACTGGTCACTTAGAAGTTTTTAACAGAACAGAATGTCATTTAAAAAAGCTGCCTGTTAAAAATAAGCAACATAAATCTGAATATAGCCAATGGGAGAAAAAAATCACGTCACTTTTTGTCCAACCCAACGTTTGTCTACACGCTCGCGCCGTAAATATTTGATGGACAGTAAATATCCACTCATTAATGAAAGTAAATAAAAGTGAATAGTTACGATCCTCGAGAAGAAAGGGCAAAGAGATCAAGGAAGGGTTTACTGTTGTGATCAATGTTTTCCCCTTTCCCCGTATCTTTAGTCTTCAAGGAAGGATAGTTGTCTTTTAGCACTGAACAGTTCCATCGTCAAACAAACTTCCCGTTGGCCAATAATCCGTCAACGGTGATGTACGAGCAGTCGAGGTTCCCAGAGACGGTCGATGGATTTTCAGTGTGTCCAGTGTTAGAGGTGACAAATTACAACCGCGAAACCGGCTGCATCCACCATTCGCACATTTGCTGTCCATGCTTGTGCTCGTGATTACATAATCGCTGTTTGTGGTCGGTATGTAAGGCGAGCGAACGATATGGTACGAATTGTGTACACAGGGCAAACATAGGTCTCCATTGGCGCGATCCGCTGGCGGTGACATTGAAATCTTACCAATCTTATGTCTTTGGACCGAAATCGGGCCGGTGAAGGCGCTGGAGGGGAGCCGGATTGATGGCCTAATGACCCGATGGAAGATACCTACGAAGAAGATGTTTCACGCGCGCGCGCGCTATCATTCTACTCGGTTTGCCCGGCTCAGCCATTAAACTTCTACTCGATGAGCCGTTTGAAGATAAAATATTCCAAGGTCAACTGGTCGGTTCTATATGTATGTTCCCCGGGCCCCCGGAACTCCATCGGCGCGGGCGGGAAAAAGGACGTCCCCGTTTTGGGCCGACGGGTTCATATGCGGTGTGCTGTGTGATGCGCGATGCAAGCCTTCACGACATTGTACAGTTTTTCTTTTCTTTCTAGCTAATCGATAATCGGAGACGAGTTGCCCAGTTTGTGCGTCACCTCCATGCCGCTGCTTCCACCCCACCAGCGGTGGATTAGCAAGCTCGCGGAACTCGCCTGTTGTCGACTTGATCGAGCCATAGCGCCGAGCCCGAGCGCATCCCTACGCGAGCGGTGGCGACGAGAAGATGCACGACTTGTGACCTCTTCACTTTCGCTGCCGTGTTTGAGTTTGACAAGCCACCTGGAGGATGCTCGTGACTTCGGAGCCGGCGGTTGAGTCGCGTTAGGATCCACTCGGCTTATGTCATTCGCGTTTAGTAGCGTGTGCGGTGCGCGTCGGGGACTCGCGAGACTGGCAGCCGATTCTTTGCTTTGACGAAGTTAATTAACCAATAAAACATACAACGAGAAAACTAACGCAGTGATGTCGCCTTTTGGCGCAGTCTATCGGTCAAGGAGTCAATCGTCGTTAAACAGGCAATTAACTTTTCGGTAACCATCTCCTTACAACGGAAACCGCCGAAGGATTAAGAAGCAGCGGTGATAAGTCAATGGCGAATTCATGCTGGCTCAAACGTTAGTTCAGCGGTGCAAGTGTTCAGAACGAGTTGGGAAACCCTTGACGCATTCATTAACTGTGATTAGTCCTCAAAATGTTTAAACTTATTCATAAAAGTGAGTATCTGTTTGTTCCAAAGTGTCCCAGAAGAGTGTGATTTCCGGAATAAGTTCACAAAACCAGCAAATGGTTAGCGTATGCAAATTTGTGTTGCGAATTGTGGATTGGATATTTTTTATGTATGCAGAAAAGGCTAAATAAATTAAAGAAGATAAGAGAAGAGTTCAGCTTCAAGCTTCTCACTTTCTTTTCGCTTCTTCGTTCGGTTTCTATTTGAATTTAAATTTCCATGATTAATACTCGTTGTAAAACGTCTCTGAATGGTATGCACTGATAAAAATGACGATGAGTTCATTAGATAAAAAGCTCACGATTCGGAGAGAAACAACCAGAAGTTGCACCGAGGTCTACAGTTTTCTGAACAACATTTGACATTTCAGGACCATTCGTAGCCAGCCCCAAATATGGCAACTTTTTACTTGGGATTCTCTTAGGTTGGATGCTGTCCCGACTGATGCACGGTTGGCCAGCGCTTCGCGGCACGTTTCTGGGTTCCTCGGAGTGGCCAATAATCGAGTCGACCGATCGGTCCATCAACCTGACCGAAAGTGTGCGCGTGCTCTGCTGGGTAATGACCACGCCGGAGAACCACCAGGAGAAGGTGGTCCACCTGAAGGCCACCTGGGGCGCCCGGTGCAACAAGCTGCTGATTATGAGCTCGGTGGCCGACCCGGTGGTGGGCAGCATTGCGCTTCCGGTCGAGGAAGGCCGCAAGAGTCTGTGGAACAAGACGCGCGAAGCGTTCCGGTACATCTACGAGCGGCACCTGGAGGAGTACGATTGGTTCTTCAAAGCGGACGACGACACGTACGTGGTGATGGAGAACTTGCGCTACTTCTTGCACGCGTACACGCCACAGCTGCCGATCTACTTCGGGAGTAAGTTTCGCTACCCGGACTACGTGAAACAGGGATACTTTTCCGGCGGTGCGGGCTACGTGCTTAGTCGGGAGGCGCTCCGGCGATTCTACGAGCGAGCTTTAGGCGATGCGAAACATTGTTCGACAACACGGGACACCGAGGATCTTGAAATGGGTAAGCCAAAGGGTGTTCCTGATTCCGGAACAAAAAAATCGTTCTCCAAAAATGCCCCTTTCTTCTTCATCGTAGGGAAATGTATGGAAAGCGTAAACGTCACCGCGGGTGACTCTCGGGACCAGCTGGGTCGGAAGCGCTTCCTGCCCATGGAACCCGTGTTCCACCTCACCAGCTCCATCACGGAGGATCCGGACTTCTGGTACAACCAGTACTCGTACTACGAGCCGCTGTACGGCAAGAACTGCTGCTCGGATCTGGCCATCAGCTTCCATTACGTCCCGGGCAAGCACATGCACATGATGGACTATCTGATCTACGATCTGCATGCGTGGGGCACAAGCTACGACTCGCCGCCCCTGCTGAGGGAGAAAAGCATACAAGAAGCGCTTACTGTGGCCGGACCGTACCCGATAAGTACCATGCGCCCGACGAGAACTGTCGAGACAACTACGTCTACTACTACGGTCACGGTGGAGGAGTCTTCGAAAAATATTCCAACTAGTTAGCGAAGGAGCTTCGTTTTCTTGGTGTTTCAAGCTAGTCATACATTCCAACCATATTCTTTCGAAGGCTTTTCTAAGCGAGCCTAAGGGACAAAGGCATCCCAATGGTTTAACATCTTGTTATCTTAAGTTAAAAAGATGAAAAATAAACAAAGTGTAAGTGGTATAAAATTTAAAAACAAAACATCGATGAAAAACAGTGATTCTTTCGAAAAAGTGTAAAATGAAGTACGTAGGACGCTTAGTGTCAAACACTTTCGCTGCTTCAAAAATCGTATTCGCTTATCCTACAACGGATAGTATACCTTTAGGCGCAACTATCGTGGGAAAAACCTCGCCGGGTGTCGCGAACTCGAGTTGCATTATTCATACGCCGCAAACGAGTCAATTAAAAGCATAACTTGATTGACAATTTGATGGAAGAATTAATGCTTCATGATAACAGGTTGTATGGAACGTAAAGGAAACGATTTGAACGATCGAACACTCACTTGAACATTCCGCAGTATCCGTTGGCAGTGTCGAACGTCTGCTCCGGGGGAACCACACGCTCCAGCAGGCGCGGCAACTGTGATAGGCATCCGAGGGCCGCCAGCAAACTCGGATCTCCCGGGCCGACCGGTTCGGGAAGCTCCCGGGCGGTGAGAGGCGTGCCCGGGGGTGCAATTCTAAACTGCGGTCTGGCGCACATGTCCTGGAAATGGAGGATCAGTTGAAGCGCTTGTTTAAAGTTGGCTGACCTAGCATTTCGCGTTCGCTACGAATTCTTCTTACGTGTGGTCGCATCCAGACGATTTGCTTCTTTTTCGACAGCGTTCGAAGGGTCGGCGGAAATTCTAGGTCCTCGTGGAGTCCACCCGGGGCCCGAGTGAGCACACCGTTGACGTGCCTTCCGTTCGGCAGCGTTCCGTTGCCGTTCGCCGTGATGACCTCGGCCGAGCGGGGCCTCGATAGGGTGCTCGACTGGTGATCCTGCATGCCGCCATTGGTCCAACCCCGCAGCTTCGGTCCACCGTCTGTGGAAAGGGAAAGGGCGTTGTGGGAAAATTCAACTCAGGTACACTCGGCACTGCCATTTCCATTGAAGACCATCGCGGTCGGCACGGTTGGCCAGTGAGAGTGACGCGATCTTGTGCCAAATCGTTCGATCCAACACAAGTGACCACACTAATAAAGCGTAAGTGATGGATTTGTGGCGAGCTTTCCCAAAAACCGAGCCCTCCGACCGCTTGAACACAAGCGCACGTGCTTTGCGGCTACTTACTTGTGTAATACTTATCCGCGGCGGTAAACTCACCTGCAGCAAGTGGAAAGAGAGTGTGAGAGAGAGAGAGTGAGTGAAAGAGAGAAGGAGAAAAAGAAAGAGAAACATTGTTAGCAAAGGCGGACGCGATATGTTTGTGCGAACGGTTTTCCTTTACGAGGCTCGTTTATGATCGGAAGGAAAGTCAATTGAGGCTAGTGAAATGGTGCAGTTTTGTTAAAAAATTAACACTTTCTCGCACCGGGTCGCTGGGGGGAGCAGCGGGAAGCGAAGGGATCGGGGACAGGGAAAACCGCACAGAAAAAGAAACCAACACGAACCGTACTCGAAGCGACACTTGCTTGCGCCAATGGCTCAATTTTTTGACATTGAAACACTTGGTCTCAATCTCTTTCGCTTCTCTTGCTGCCTGCGTTTTCGGGGCGGACCAGATCGTAGGGTTTTGTCGATTGTCCCGATTGGACTTGGAAGTTACTTGGCCTAGATTTGTGACATTGCTTTCTCTGGTAAGTTTTGTTGTTTGCTTAACGGAAGGAAAGTTTGTTCCGATAAAGAAAAAAAAAGGCAAGGCATAGGAACCAGTTCATTGAAAATTTGTGTTTGCAGTTTGTACGAAAATCTAATATAGACTGATTTCATTAAAATTTCACTTTATACAGAAAAAAATTATCCGCGTAAAATTTCTGCGATGATTTGCGAATAAAAATTAAGACGAAACTTAAATAAAAAAACCATCCTCAAAAAAGCAAACAAGATGTCAGATGTCGCTACAGACTCCGTATCAACAAGGCCGCACAGCTCCCGACTACAGAGGGTGCCCTCTAACACTGTCACAACTGTGATTTGACATGAATTATTCAGCGAAATTAGTCACACGATAACCGTACGATGCACGCCGGGAGCTACGCGGGTTTCGGTTTTGCATGTCTGCCGGTCCGCCATGGTATGTTTCTTGTTTTGTTTTTTTTAATTTATTTTTTTACTGTCGCCATCTACCGTCGCCATTCCGACTCATTCCGCACCTCCATTAGACAGAAGTTAGGTTAGGAAGCTCGCCGTCATGGCGCGCGCGACAAGCTCCACCATTCGAGAAACTCCGAACCAGGGGGCCCGAAAAAGGGCAGTGGAAAGGGTAACTACCACAAGCGCGAGATGGTGAGTTTGGGGTGAGAAGAAAATTCTCTCCCCTTTGCCTGCCTGCCCACCCGCTCAGTTCCTTGCGTTTCATCTCGCGAAAAAACCCGCACTTGGTGCATGGGAAAATGTCAATTCCACAAGCCGGCGCAAACCACCGCGAGATCCCAAACGGTGGGGCCATAAACTGTGCATGAATCATGGAACGCAGAGCAGAGACGTAGAAGGGGGTGCGGTGGACCCCGAGGACTAGAAGTAAGCCACCGCACTGCACGTCTCCTTTGGGGCTTTAAGGGGTTTTGTGGGGAAATCGGGCACATGCGAACCGCGGAACACTCCGGAGGTTGCGTGTAGGAAACAGTCCGCCGAGTTATGGCCTGACCCCGGCAGATGACGGTATACGAACATGGCGAACCTCGAAGACTCGAGCTTTTATTTGCCTCGTTTTGCAAAGGGACCGGCGTGCAAAAAAAAAAGAAAGAAAAAAATCGCGATGCTGAACCGACCGATGGCGAGGAGGCGATGCTCGTGGGCAATAAAACTGTATCAATTTCTGCTCATTAGCCCTGCGGGACGACGCCGACGGACGAAGACACCGACCGGCCCATCATGGCCTGGACGGACGCAGCAGCCTACTTTCTTCCGCCAGCAGTTTTATGCGCGCAGCCAATTTGTGGCCGGCGCGATTTACCCGACTCGGCAGTGGTTTCCCCCGGTGGGGATCCCGCGGTGGTCACAGCAATTTTATGCATCTGCATCAGCAGCTGGAAGCAAATTGGCGATGGTTATCGGCCACCCGTGCCGGTGGGCCACATTCGTTAGACCGTTTTTGCGTCGTGCGACGGGAGTTTCTTAAATTGAATCACGGCGAAGAAAGTGCTGGCTAGTAAAGTTGTTGCATGAATCATTGGGTAGAGGTTGATAAAGAGGGACACCCTCTTTTTTAATGGTTTTGAATGTATCAAACTATTAGAAGTGCTACAGGATAGGGATGAAGTAGATTATGCCCATTATGGAATGGTTATAAACTCGAAGATCGATCTGTTTAAGATAAAACCAAAGATTCTTTATGTATCACAACTCCAGTTTAAATAATGAGTCTTAAACAATAAATTTAAAGTTCCTTTTTCTAATGAACTTAAGCATCATAAAATAGAATAAACACACATCTGAATTAAAAGAGAGTTGAATATACTCAAGAATGTTTCTATTCGGAACCGCCCTTCCCTGCATCTCTTTTGAATGTTCCACAAGATTTTTCAACAAGTGTATTTGTCACGATTTGCCTTCAACTTTTTTTTTTGTGTGGAGACTCCATACTTGACACAAAACATGTCAAGCATACCCTCTCAACACTTCTCATCCCATCAAACGACTGCTCTCGTTAAAGTCCAAACACTTCAGCAACTCTAACATGGCGTGACGGTTCTCGGAGTCCGGGGTGGTTCGCGCTATAATCACCGTTTTCCGGCAGCCCAAAGGCCCAGGCCACCGTCCCGCACAAGTGGAGGTTGCTTCTAGTTTGCGTGGCTTTGCCGAACTCAACTGTCCCAAGCAAAGTGACTTCAACGATACGCCAACGACATCGAAAAGGGGCGCGCAACCGATGCGATTACGGTGTCAGTGAATAATTGATTTAAGGGTAACGTGTTGGTGATTTGTGGAAAAGCTGAGGTGTGGTGGAAAATTTTGGACCGCGACATCGACGTGGAGGGCTCTCGAGCCAGCCGTCGACCATTCTAATCTCCCCCGTGAAATCTTAAGCTCTAGGGGCGTCCATAGAGAGAAACGGAACGGGAGGGAAAGGGGAAACTGGGGCGCAAGGTTGGGGGATAATTGTCGAAGTTAGCGTCGACGGAACAATGGCAGATCGTCACGGAAAGGGTTATAGCGAGCGTTTGGACCCCAGCGGCCTCCGACTTTGGGTTGACGCATTTTTTGACGAACTAATAAAAACAAACGACTTAAACGACGATATCTAATTAAACGTCCCGCCGACCTCGGGGATCGCTCATGAGACGGAAATGTAACGAAATTTTGATTTTTCAACATTTCGAGAGTGACGATAAAAGGGGTGGAAACCACCTGAACCCCAGATTTATGTAGGCCTCACACGAAGACCTCTCGTAGGTCGCATCCGGCTGGTGGTGGATGTTTTAGTCGCGGATAATTGTAATTTTCCATCCACCCCGGATGGTATTAACGGAGACCGGTGCAGTGACACTATTTGCCAAACGCTTCTGCAGGGCTCGGTCATGAGAGAAAGCGTCACGATCGGCACAGCGGACAGGAAGGGCATGGCTTTTTAGCTGACATTAATCAAAGGAAACATAAAAATCGACGGATGTCATGAGAACCATCGGGTTTCTCTGCTGTCAATCAAGCAGCTTGAAAGCAACGGTTGGTAACCAAAAATATTGAGAAATATTCTGTACGTTTCATCATTTTAAAGGCCTACTACCTTCCATATTTGCGCATGCATTGCCCTGTGTTTACGTATGCCGGAGTATTTAATGAATATTACATTATTAAATTTTTAATTGGTTACGAAGGGTCAAGAAAAATCATCGCTGCAAAAACCCTGGAACCATTTCTTTGAATTTCCGCAGCGGTTGATTGATCCCGTGGCCTGACCAGTTGCATGGAAACTCATTACTCGATTGATGAATGAATGGAAAAGCTCCTTCAGCCACTTCCTGGCTTCGCAGCAAACAAATCATCACGGTTGCATTATTTATGCACCGTGCCAGTACGCCCCCAAGGAGCTGGCCGGAGGAGGCGGAAGAAGTCGGCCATTGAAATGGACACCGAAGGGGTTTACAAAGTAGCGCTGAATGCTGCACCGTTGAGGGCTCGGTTGGACCAGGCCCTCCGGCATGCCAAGTGATCGATCGGCCCAGTCCCCGTTCCGGGCGGGGGATAGGTGTATCGGTTTTCCATCGGCAGGCCAGTCGCAGGGCGCAGTCCCGGTGGTGAGTCACTGGCAGGTTATGTGAAGGCACGTTTCGTAACTCGCGTTGACGAGGTTTGGGGGGAGGAGATGCTGGCGACCGCGTGACATGCGCAGGGTGTGTTCATAATTAGATCATGTCAGGTCGCGACCGCAGCAAAACAGGCAGGCCAGATTCTTTCTGCGCTGAAGTATGGTTTTGCTGCTTGGAGCTGGGCAACGAGTTTCGAATAACAGTAAGGTGCTTCGGTTTGGTAAACTCAAGATCGGCTCAGTTGCTAGAAACAAACGTTTGGAACAAATAAATGGAATGGAAAGAAAACTTCTATTAAGGAAATCGAATAGGAAACGCTCGAGTCAATGTTTAAATTAAATAAGGAAACCATTGAGCAAATTTGTTTAACAATTGAAACGGATCTGTCGTGTACATTTCTTGAAATTGAAATGGCATTAAATTTAATCAATTCTAGAAAATGTCTTCTTTCCTGGCGTAACGACCAATTTGGTCATGTTTACCCCCCATATTTAGGGATTACGAGACTGTTTTTCCTTTTAGATTACGTTGGTGGTCAATCCTTCGTACCGGGGGGAGATTCGGTCTGGATTCGAACCCACGCCATCGTAGGTCATGTTCAAGCCGGCGTACGCGCTCGGCTATCCTGGACCTGGAATGATCGACCTATCAGCATAATTATTATAGCTTTTTTTGAGAAAAAACCATGATCATGTTTGAGCAAAATTCAAAATGCAATGTTGAAGAAGATATAAAAATGAATTAGTTGTTATTAAAAAAAAAAAAACAAATCAATTATAATTTGTGTATGGTACATTTGAGGTTCTTAATTTAATTGACAAATTATTAAGGTCATAATTAAGAAGAAAAGCTAAATAACTTGGATTAACTATGAGTATAATCTGCGTAGTTTAAACCTGTATAGATTTCTGCTTAATCTAGATAGGTGTGCTATATAAGTCTAAGCAGAAATAAAATGCAATTGGCCGTTATTTCTAAAAACTTACAACTAAATTGCAATGCAGGTAGAACAATGTTCTACTAAAAATGAAATATGCAGACAGCCCTAAAAGTGTTGACTAAAAAGCGGTCTAGGGAACACATCTAACGATACTCTTGAAGCCATCGAGTTCACAAGCTTTTCCATCCAACATTGCCATCGCCAGACTGGCGCAGTTCGTTTCCCTACGAGCAAACCATATTTCATCGAGCCCAACCCATCGAGGCCCCGTTAAACGGTGACGCTAGCTGGTCCCACTCCCAGGACCAACCACGATTTACAGTGGCTCCCCTGCTGAACCCTTCTCACCCTTCTGTGGGACGAGCTCTCGAGAACACCAATTCGATCCAGAGCACGCGGTGGAATCCGGATCGGGGCCGATTCCGAACCCGTGTTTTATCGCCATTGCACCACGCTCGGCGCTTTCCCGCCCCTTGCCTTCCTCCCGGGAACCCTGGTAGGAAAGGAGTCAACCTCCTAAACGCAGACTTTGACCTCTTCGGGCAGGTCCAGCCGGATCGGCTTCGGGGAGCTCGCGGTTTGTTTTTCGCGGCCTTTGTCGAGTCGGACTTGGAACTCCGAAGAACTCCGGAGGTCGCCGGTGGAGGTGGAAGTTATGTAACCGTCAGCTCGTTATCTGCCCCCGGCTATCGACAAGGTTTCCCTTCCATCCCCACCACCCATCGCCAGCTAACGATCGTTCTTTCGTCGAACTTTTACGCGACCGAGCGGAGCGCATTCTGCACGAGTTCGCGATCACCAACCGAACCGGAGGGTGGTTGGCCCGCGGTGCTTTACGGGCTTATCGTGCCTAGTTATCAACAAGCACTTGTACAAATGACATCGACACTTCCACGTTCATTAACGTGAGGAGAGTAGAAATAAAGCGAATGGCAGCACACACCGGGAAACAAAAAAACGGTACACGGAAAACTTAACAAGAAGATAAATCCAATAGGGCAACAAAATTGGATGAAAACGAACCGAGATCGCTCGCGTCGCCTCGCGGACGAGATTTTTTTCTCCTGTTATCCTCTCTCTCCCTCCATGACGCTTCGTTGCTCGTTTCCTTTCTCTCCAGCCCACCGCAGCCCGAGGATCACTATTGGAAGGTACAGTTTAACGAGACCGAGCGCTTCCAAAGGCGACCTGGTACGAGTTCTGAATGAAAATTCCTCTGCGTACGACGCAAAGGCAAGCCACAGGCAGGCAAGCAAGCGCAGAACGCCATCACGGTATGAAGGTATGAAGCAAGAATGGAATAAAAAACGGCCCTAGGAAGAAAAAAGGGAAAACACGGAGACGACGACGAACGCAAGGAGAGGACGAAGACCGGACGAGCGTTGAGCTTTAATCATTACCGTTTCTTCTGGAGCACGGGCTCTTCGGCAGCGTGGGGGGAGGGGGGTGGGTGAGCAGGCGTGTGGTTAATATATTTTAAAGCATGCCAACTCGCGCACCACCGCCCTCCCCCACCGTTAACCGGCAGCGTCTTGTGGTTTCGAGGCGCGTTTCCAGCACAACGGATTCGAGTTGCAGAATTTAGTTTGGAGAAGAAAGGAATGCGGGTGGCTGGAGGGTAGCGGATGCAGGTGAGTCGGATGCACCCGCGTTCTGGTGGTGGTTCTGGTGCGTGCTTAGATGCATAAATGTTCCGCTTAGTCGTCGCGGCCGCCATAATTGGGATGTTTTCTTTGTTCGGGCGACCTCCAGCCCAGGGACTCCGAAGGGGGACTTTGCTCCCGTTCGGGTTGGGGGAAGATTATTGCAAATTCACCAAATTAAAGCATTGATGGAATATTTTGGGAATCTTATTACTTTACATTCTGAACAAAGTTTTGTAATATTTGATTAACACATAGTTGATTAACATAGTTGATCAACACAACGAACATATTTCGAAAAGCTCGCAGTAATATTTGAGACTCCAAAGTCTGAGCTGGTAACTAAAATATAAACTCTTTTTTAAATTGCACCATGATCCATGGATGACGAATTAATCAAATAATTAATCACCGACTTTCCGTTTTCTTGCTTCAGCTAAATAAATAAATACATCTTATTAAAAAAAAACTGATTGCTCAATTGAGGTTACCTCGAATTGATTTTCCGATCTTTGTCATCTCTTAAATTGGAAAACATTTATTTTATGATTGCGTGCATTCGAATGAGTTTGGCATTTGGAACGCCAGTGAACATAATTGAGCTGTTCTTTGTGGTGATCCGATGAGGTGAAACCATAATTATAATATGTTAGTCATCTTGCACGACTAACCATCAACCTGAGCGAGTGTGTGCACCTAACTCTTCCAGTAACCCTTTTTTTCGGTTTGTTCAAGTGCATCCGACCGACCATCGCGAATGTGGCAGCACTCTTACGCAAACATTTAAATGTAGAAATAATAATTTAACCAATCGAAAACAAAAACCAAGCCAAATCGAGGTGAACAAAACTAAAAAAAAAAACCAAGAATCGACAACAAGGTGAAAAGGTTTCACAGACCATTCCACAGGTTCACTCCGCTGGTCTGGGAAAGCGCGGCGGTCGTCTTTACGATGACGCAACTTAGAAAATAATAGCAATCAAGATCCAATTATCTGATTATCGATGACGCCATGCTACGGGTGGAAAGGGTAAAGGCAGCACCATCTTTTTTCGGTTTCGGATTCTCTCTCTTTTTCCCGCCGTCTTCCCTTCTTTTTTTCACTTTTCCAGGGCAAGGTGCTTTTTTTATTTGTAAAGATTTAGCAGGGTAATGTGCGGAGGCTTTGAGGATGCGTTTGGTGGAGGAGCAAAATGCCTAAATGTATCAGATATGGTACGTAATAAGGCGTATATGATGCGCAACATTTTCCTCTCATTTTCCGTTGCATGTCGTATGTTTTTTTCTTCGCTTCTGTTTTACCTCCTCTGCACCCATTATTGGTCAGCCTGTTCGTGTTTACCCTGCAGCTTTCTTTTAAAGAGGAAGCAAATGGTTTGCAAGATGGTAATAGAAAAGAAAACAAAATACATCGTGAGGAAAACGAGATAAAACGGAAGCTGATGGCTGTCGAACGGACGATCACTTTCCTCTGGCGCGCGTGAACTGGTGAACTCGAAAGTGGCCAGACCACCTCGTAACGTGCATCTTCGTCTAGATGAGATGAAACGAAACGGTGCGGGCCCGTTTAGGAATTGGGGTTTATTGCGCCAAAACAGTCAGCTCCTGCAGTTTTGTGCTGCCCCTCGAACTCGACGTTTCGCCTCCATGAAATCGAGCACCGAATGCTCGTCGAATTAACCCCGTTCGAGGAGCAGCAAATTTTGAGGGCCACCCTAACGCAATGAATAACAGTGTTTCAGTGGTGTAAGTAATTACGTTCGAAAAAGCTCGAGCAGAAGGGTTCGGTTGGAATGTAGCAACATCTGGACTTACAACGGAGCGATTTAGATAGAAAATGGTAACAGCGAGTGAGAGGGGCAGCACATCCACAAAAACTTGCGCCAGGAGGCAGAAACAAAACGGGAAAGAGGTGGAAAATATTTTTCTCACATTTTCCCGCCTTCTGAGGCGCGGCCCGCGTACGCCTCAGAATCAGGGCGGTAGTTTTTTCTTTGTTAATTAAAAAACCAGACGTTCGTTTTCGGTGGTTTGCATTTTCACGTTGCACGTTTCCCCAGCGGTCTAATGAACAAAATCGTTGTAACGTTTTTATCGCCGTAATTACCGGTGATTTATCAAAAACCCACCGTTCAACCGTTAAATGTTATTTGTATGCAGATAATCACGCCAATCGTGCAAACTTTTAAAGGTGGGGGTCCTGATTCTTCAAACATATTTTCTGTCGAGAGAAGACGAATTTATACCGAACAAACTAATCAGGTTGCTCGACATTTACAACGGCAATAAATAGATGAATTTTTATCTGATCATACAGTATAATTAACTCTTGCAATGTGTTTATTACATTGATAAAATTGCCATTACCGATGACCTCAAAGTAAATAAAATATCTTTATTTAGGCAATCGTCACGCAACTAGGCCCTGAAATAACTGTAGATCGGCGAAACGGCGGTGGCACAAAATATGGCAATCGTTTAGAGTTTACAGAAGAAAATGGGAATAAATATGTATTTTTCCTGCCTGTCCCTTCTCGGTTCGTCGCTTCACCCGCAACCAAGTCTCCGCAGAGTTGGACCCAGTTTAGACCAACGCCAGATAGTAGAGGGCGGAAAACCACACGCAACGGCGTACGGTGATGTAGATTCTTTTTGCTAAACCAGCTTATTGCGTGTGCTCCAAATTGCAAGTTATTCCCCATCGGTTAGGCTTAGGACATTGGGAGTGGCAAAACAGAAGAAGAAATAAATAAAATAGGCATTGAAGCAGCTTCGAACGATTGGAACGTAAACTTGATTGCGAAATGGAGCTTCTCGAATTCCATCCCTATTCTTGGCCACCGTTTGAAGAAAAAGGAATCAGAACCAACGCGCTACGGGAAAGAATCGTTGCGTGCGCTAAGTGGGGGTTTGCTTAATTTATTCCTTTGTTCCGGCCGCTTCCGGATTACGCGCACTGACAGCAATTGCATCCCTTTTGGTATCCACTGTCACAACTGCGGGAAAACCGGCTGCAAAGCCCAAAGGCAACGCGCGCGGGATGTAATTTGGCTAAAACGTTAAAGCGAACCGGCCGACCGCAAGCAAAGCGAACCAAACCAGCCGACCAGCGTTCGTTGCCGCCGGAGCCGCAAAAGGTAAACAATGCAACGGGACAGCTTGTCAAACTGCAAATGTCATTATTGACGTTTGGGGTGCGTCGTGCGGCAAACCGAAACCTCCAAACGGGGACAGGCCGGGCCCTCGGATTGCTTGCTGGTTCGCTGCCGCCGTTCTTCGAAGAACTCGGGAGCCGGGAGGCGGCGGGTGTCTCGCTTTCAAGAATGAATGTCTACAAATATCCACCGTGATCGCGTGGCACGTAACGGGCTTTGCGCGGGCCGTAATTAGATAGCAATGAGGGGATACGAGCGTGTACTGCACTGGAAGCAGAACCGCACGGCAGCAGCCGGGGGAAGCGACACCAGATCGTCAGTTGTGGATGGTACACGGGGAACCGTTTGGGTGTCGGGTTGATGAAAGAAAAAAAAAAAAGGTGAAGGAACCTTTCCTTTTTGCCTCTTCTCCGCCTGCCGAATGTTACACAACGAGATGGCGCATATGTGTCTTTTGCGAAATAAGTATGCATCCCACACGTCGCACTCCTCCGAGGAGCACACTCCCTGCAGCGGCTTCTAGACAGGCGACGCTTTTCTGGCCCATGCTGGTAATTCAAGTAACCTTTTCAACGATGCACCGAAGCCTACTTCGCTGACGCGGGGTGGAGGTGAAAGATTTCTAGATGTACATTGAGGATTGTTGCAATCGATTTTGTAGCACCGTTGATTCCAATGGGTCACATTGTCAATCGAAAGAAAAAAAAAAGGCGAGAATAATTTAACTACACGGAAGGTAAGCTATCTCCGATGAAGTTTCCAACGCAACAACGAACGCTCAGATGCCCTGAGATCACTAAACTCTGCTAATGTTCCCGGGCGATGCTGATCATCATCGGTTAATTTCATAGAATCTCCGCGATTGCTGGCACGAACTAGATGTCAGAGAAGCCTTGGGGGAGGGATGAAGAAAACCCGTTTTCTTCGGTTTCCTTCACGGTGCATGGTGCTCACGCTTGCTTCCACCGGCGTTCCGGGCGGGGGCTCCGGGAGTGCGCCGGCAATCGGTAAGGTGTGTTTCTAACACCGGCTCCCACCGGAATCTTCCATCCACCGTCCGGTGGCTAGGTCTTAGCCTCCTTTCACTTTCCCACCTAGGTGGCGGAAGGCGTGCCCATCGAGCCGCAGCATACGAGCCGGTATTGGAATGGGGGGGAGACGCACACTTGATATGTAGAATAAGGGCGTTTGAGAACAGGAAGGAGCACACGAAGGCAGGCAAAGCAGCGAAAAAGGGAAGATGAAATGAGCAGCCAGAGACAGTCGTTGATCAAACTTGAACCGAGAGGAAAACAAAGGTTCGCTCGAGAGACGGACGGGAAAGGTCGTGCTGTTTTAACGTAGGGAAGACGATGCGTTGAATGCTTTCCGGATGGTGGATCGTCTACGGATGTGATGAAAACGGTGGTTTGAGCGCAAAAAAAAAAAACCGCGTCTCTTATGTAGTTGGATGGTATTCATGCGATAAGCAGCAATTCAGCATTCAATACAGCGCGCCAGTGATTGAGTTGTGACTGTGTGCCCGACAGCATCATTAATATTGTTCTGGTCCGAGGGCTCGATCGGATGATTCGGATTTCTCAAGAATGAAATAAAAACAAAATAACAAAATGCAGACACAAAAAAAAAAAATGCTCCCCGTCCGTCGAATTCCCACGCACATCATTAGCTGGAAACATTAAGTGATGCCGTGGCCTCCCGGGCTCCTACGGGCGTTTTGAAGAAATAACAAACGAGCTGCACGCTGCGTCAGACGACGAACCCCGCGTGGAACGCTTTCGATGTGCGCTCGGAAGGGACACAGAGAGAGAGAGAGGATAAATCAAACAATTTTGGCCCCGCATTCGTTGGTCTAGTTGAGCGAGTTGCTAGATAGAAAAGGTGCTGCCATGTCGTATGAAAATGTTGAACCATATTTCGTGCGTTGTAATATGTGGCGAAGGGCATCAATTTCGTTTTCACAAAAGCGTCCTCGTTCATGGAGAAACATTTTTGTTTCAAATGCAATTCTTTCAACAGCAACAACAGCAGCATCATCATCATCCATCAAATGTGTTTACGATGTGTATGCTGTTCGTGTTTTTATCAAACCAAGCACAAAATGATCAGAAAAAAATGCTAACCGCAAAGCGCAGGAAGGAAGTTATTATTAAAAAGCGCTTCTGCATGCGCGGCGCGCGTGATACCATTTGGCATTGCATTGTTGCCATTCCGGTAGATGTGCCGATAGCACAGCAGATAAAGCGAAAGAAAACGCATCATTTCAGCAGCTGTATCAGCCACGGGCATGAGTCCAAATAAACAATTGCTAATGACAGTGACACAAACACGCAGTTGCAACAGCGCTCGAATGCACGTGCTGCAGGGCGTTGCATTTCGAAGAAGAACAAAACAAAAAATGCAGGGGGAAAACGCAGTGGAAAGAGAATAAAAAGGGCAGTGTCGGAGTCATTGTCAGGGACGTCGGGGCGGTCTTGCGTGCCTTTTGCTTGCGCAGCTGTCCACGGGCGCGCATGTGATTGCGTTTCATTAGCGGTGACCCAGTTGAACGGCGATGAGACCTGTGACCTCTGGAGACTCTTCCGCCCGCCAGATGCGTTGTCTTTCGACTGCCAAAGCCGGCTGCCGTCGCGACGAAGAGCCATCCGATAACGAACGGCGTGTGAAAATGTGTTCCATTGTTTCCATGCAGCTTAAAGTTTCTTTCTTATTCCTCTTAAAGTTTCTTTCTGTGGGGGTTATTTCCTACTCTTCCAAGAAGGAAACGATACTCTTTTCCATGCGACGGGCACGCGCCTGCCCGAAGTGGGCCTGCCTGCCTGGCGGAGAGACCCAATTCTGTCGCTCCGGAGTCGAAAACCTTCAAAATTGTTGAGTAGGTCAAACAAATTTAAGAGGATAAATAAACCATTCCCAGTTGGTGAGTTCCGCATTAACAACCGGCGGCACGACACGATCGCCGCACGAAGGTGGGAAAGGGATTGCGTTGGAGCTTATATAAGATTTTAAGTTTTCCGACCTGGTTTTTTGTTGTTTTGTTTCATCTTCACGGAGAACCCAGGAGGAAGATTTATGATGCGAAGTCGAAATTATTATTATGAATTCATTCTTCGGGGACCCCGATTTGTTAATTCTGTGCTGCGGCGAAAGGTTTCAAATCTTTCCAGATATTGTATTTTTCCAGCTCATCTGCCCGAAATATATTGCATTGTTTTTTTTTTTTTTATTTTACCCCGGGGAACGTCTCCTCCGGGGATGGTCTCCAACCGGCCTGTCGCCAGGTCTTATGAGCATGGAGAATGGAATCGCACCGGTTGAGACACTGTGACAAAGATAATAAACTAGAGGAGATGAAAGGGTGTTACTGTTTTTTTTCCGTGTGTCCACCGTGGGTAGCCGTCTTATTGGATTAGTTCTGCTGATAATGGGGTTAACGGGAATGGATGCATTTTTATCACGTCCATAATTGGAGGCACTGTCCAATAAAGCGTGCCGCGCCGAAACATAATAGTGTTGCATCTTCATTCATTGATGGAAAATTGTGATGCAATTTTCAAAAGAGATTGCATTGACAATCATTTCGAGGTTGCTTCTATTTCAGGCTTCAACACTCAAACATTGTTTGGGTCAATATGACCCATTTTTCCTTTTCTTTTTCCAAAACGAAGCAACAATTTCTAAATCTGGCTAATCTGGAAACAAATCTAAAGATGGCTTTGCTTGGAATGCGAAACTACACATTTTAAGTATTTTTCGGATCAACCAATTCCTAGAAAAATCTATACTATAACAACCCAATATAATCCCGGGATGTTAAATGTTAAAAGACTTTATTTAAAACATATAATTAATTTAAAAAGCTTATTCAACTTTGCAGGACACAGCTTCACCTACTCATTTGTGTATGTAGGCAAAAGAGCATCTTAGTTAATGCTTCCCAAAGTGAAGCGGTTTTGCGGAGTTGCGGTTTTGGTATGATCGACTTCCTACATCTTTCCGCTCACGTACCAAATGCTGGTGCTCCGCTAATGAGCGGCCCATTCGCGACACACGTGCTGTAATATTGCACGGAAAATATCCCTTCCCCTTTCCGTTAGGGGCCACCCCGTATAAACAGCCCTAGTTTATGCTGCCAATCCCGTTCGATGCACCTTTGGCCTCTCAGCATCCGCAGTCGCAGAAGATGTCCGCAGCGACGCGAACCGCGGTGTTGCTGGCGGCGACGGCTTGAGCAATATGCGCCGACACTTGCGACCCACGAGCCATTGAGCCGTGGAATGCCAATTTCGGTTAAGTGACAATCGTATTTGCTAATAATCGTCCGCCTCTACGAGCTTCCCGGTTTGCCTTCATCCCAAGCAGCGTGCGGGGGGAAAAAACCTTCAACCTGTCAGGTGCGAGCTGGCATTTGGCCCTTTTTGAGTTTGAGGAAAAGAAAAAAACGAAACGAACTGCATCGCAAATTGGCGTAAAGTTGGTAAGAAAGCGAACGATCGACGTGCCGGCGCGGTGCCATGAAAAATCGACACTAATTGTGCGAGCGCGCACTTTTGTCATACAATTATGAGATCTCTCCCCCCCCCCCCCCATTTAGGTGCGCTAAACCACCGATCTCCTTCTCTCGTTTGTTCCCTTACATCCTGAAGCGATATTTCTTCAGCTTGGTGCAGAGCTGTTGGCGGAAGCTCTTGGAACACGCCGGTGGGTGTGCTAACAGGCAACAACACATTTTTGCTTTTACCGGCGCCGGTCCTTTCAGGTCGTGTCGTTTTTTTTTTTTGGTTAGCTTTTGAGCAACACATTAAACACATAACAAAGTGTTAAACTGCTTCACCCGCGACGGGATGGGGGTGTTGGACTATGTGTGTTCGATGTCACCGTAAAATTGGCAAGGGAACGGGTGAGAAAATGTTGTTTTATGTTTATTGCCTTATTGTTCACCGCTGAGATGAGCGAATGTAGTTTTCCAAATAAAACTTTATGGTATGTTCTCTTCAAGTTTATCTTACGGTAATGGTTAGTTCCTTTGCAAGTGTTTTGTTAAATGTATTTGTGCATCATAAAACTTAGCTAAAGGGTAAAACTGAGATTCGCAACAGGTTTTCCATTTTTTAAGATCTGTTCTTTAATATTTTGCTATCGCTTATCGCTTAAAAACGGTTGGTTTCGGGATAACCATTTTCGAGACATCAACTGAGGATGAGCTGAAAAGGATTCAATTACAAAATGAAATCTTTCGTTCGCGAAGCCGTTCCTTCGGTGTTATGCAGTATCCATTTCTGCTCTCATCCGAAACGAACATTCATCTCCCACTGTCACCAAAATTATGGAAGCAATGTCTATCCTAATCGGTTGAAGAAATAAAAATCCCCCTTTTGTTGAATAGAAACAGACCGATTTCCATCCGGACGCGTCCTAATCAAACCTATCCTAACTCCATGTTCGACATGGCTTAGGCGAGCAACGGGCTACGGGGGAACGGGAGGAGGGAAAATGGGGAAAGAAATCTCCTCCCCCTCGAGGAGATTAGCATTCGCAACCAGTTTCGCTCTTGATGTGCGCCGCGTGCGTAAACCGACGATCGGAAACTTTCTTTCCACTTTCCTTCCGGCCGCGGCCCGCGGAACCTCACCGTGTCCTTGTCTGGAAGGAAAGAGGGGGGGGGGGGGGGAGGGGGGGGTTGAAGGAGGCCTTCATGGCAAGGAGGGTCCGTCCGAGCTCGTGCGTAAATAAATAAAATACCATCGTCCCGGAAAGGAAGAACGCTTCGAGATAAAATTTACTCCGCGTAGGAAAGGATGGTTGATGGGAGGGTGGGGTGTTTTGGGTGGAAGGGAAGGAAGGGAACACAAACAAACAAGCACACGGCTGAAGCACTCGTAATCTCGTCGAGTGCATAAATCAGCCAGGGTCTAATGGATGTCTCTAGGCACCGAGCGGTCGCCACAAACGGTTGCGATTCTTCAGCCTCCTGCCTGCCCTGTCTCTTTAGTTCCTCCCCCTTCCAGGCGCGCACATGTGCGTGTGTGTGTGCGTGTTGATGAGGGGCCTAGAAATTCGCGAATGTATCATTTACACCTACTCGCACGTTCCCACCGGGGGAATGCCGCTTTTTTCTTCTTCTTTCACTTCTCCTCTTCGCTGCGTTCGTTGATTACACGCGAACCGATGCTGGATGCTGGGGGTGGGAAACGATCTTCTTCTTCTTCTTCTTTGGCTCCTTCACCCCTTCCTCCGCGTTGGTCGATGTGGGTGAGCGAACGCGCCGACGCGGTGACAATGTGTGGCGTTGTTCTTTCTTGCGATCCCGTCTAATGCCACACTCACCTTCCCGATATAGAGCGAGGAGCACCGCACCGTGTAGGCCGTGACGAGTGACAGACTAACTCCCGGAGCCACTTGAAAGCGGCGACCGGGCCACCGGATCCTTCAAAAACCCCCACCGAACCCTGGAGAGTGTGTCTGTGTGGTTTTTTTTGGTTTGCATTTTAACTTTTATTTGACGTTTTTTTTTTTTGCTTCTATCTTGGGACCGTGAGGAGGATCTTCCTGCAGCTTCGTCGCTTGGCGTCGGTCCAAAATTGGACCGGATAGGCCACTTGGACGGTCCGTAGTTGGACAATCTTTGATTATTTATCTGACTGCTTGCTTTGGTGCGGCTGCCTTTGTGGCTTCGTCGTTCGAGGAGTCAATGAACGATAAAATCGTCTTTATTCCACTGGGGCAGCGATTTGAAGAAAGACATTAAACGTTCGCGCCCCCAGGGGGAAAGATAGAGCGACGTTGATGTGCATCTACTGTTTCAAACCCGGGGAATGGCCGGAAAGTATTCATACAAAAAAAAAAGGCCTGAGGCGAGTGATACATTGAACAAATTTAATGCTTGCAAGGTAAAGAGGTTTTCTTCATTTATTCTTTGGATGAAAAAATAAAAATGCGTGCAAACTGTCAAGAAGAACATGATTAACTTACAATAAAAAGGATAAAATAGACACTTTTTAAACCCCGGTAGTAAAAAAAATTCAGTAAATTTTAAACTGACCTTTACGTCCACTGTTTTAATATGGTTCAACACCTTCAAACGCAGCCTCATTAGCGAACTGTTTCGAAAAAGCTATCGGCACCAAGCCTGGCGTGTCATAAATTAGCATCCTTCGGCTGCATTTCCTGACCACAAACTTCCCAGCACGACCAATCTGACGAACAGCGCAAACGATGATTCGCTCGCTCTCCTTTTCCGGTTGTTAATAAATTTGAACCGTGAACAGAATTAAGCCAGAGTGTCCAAATCGTCACACAAAGCCATGGACATGGACGCGTGGAAGGATATATTAATTCTAGCATTCGTCGCAAACAAAATTAACATGTTCTCATCGGGAAGAAATAATTCTCCATTCAAAAGAAAACACTCTTCGAGTGTAGACCGTCATGTTTAAAATAAACTGGAAACGATCGGGGGAAACGTTCACCGCAATAAATCTTACAGCATAAACCCACACACCTACCCATTTTTCAGCGTCATATCGGTCATGAAAAATGGCGATAGTGTACCTGCCCTCGCGAGATACGCGAGATATCACTCGTAAGATAATGGACGAAGTCAGGCGAAGAAAAACGCAACATCCCACCCAATTCCGCCCCGTCGAAGTATGCAAAGAAAGGAAAATTAAATCTTATCTTCTATCCCCCCCCCCCCCCCCGCGATAAAAAGGGGGCCGATTATAACAGAAAAAAGGGTCCACTGTTGCCCCACTCTCTTTCGCCACCCTACGTCGGTGGCCTGATTACCGGGAAGATCGCGCATGAATATGCAGCAGGTGATAAATAGAAACCGTTGTTCTTGTACAACTAAACTCGCTCTAATATGGCATAATTTTACGGCGCACCGCTTTCCACCGCAGGCTGCAGTTTGTCGTGTTTGCCCCGCGCGGCCCCCGGCTGCACAATTTGCCTGATGCTGGAGTTTTGCAACAGGAAAAGTTGTGCCAGGAGCAAGGTGGACGAGGGTGGGGGGGGGGGATGAATTGAAAGAAGAAAGAAGCAAATTAGTGCTAAAGAAAGGAACCCCGAAGAAGCCACCGCGCGCGCCGACGACGACTGCTGCGACTACCGCGGTCTGTACGCCAAAGATGGAAGCGGGACAGCGTAGAAAGAGAGTCGACTTTGTTTGGAAGCAAAGCCAAATGGAAGCGGGGCGCTCGAGAGAGAGAGCGCGAAGGGCTGCGCGAAAGAAAATGGGCCACCGATGAGCCGGTGACGCGGGGAATGAAAAACGCCAGCCGGGGAGGGAAGGGCCGACTTTGCGAGGCGGGATGCATCACATTATGCAGCAGCATGCAGCACACCACACTTGCACTGGCCTTTTTTCTGCATCGAGCGAACTGCACAGCTGGGTGGAAAACATGGAATCGAGCACAAAAGCGCATTGTTCTAGCTGCACACAGCTTCTCTTTCGGTTTTTTTTGTTTCTCCCTCACACTCCTCTATTTCCATGTTTCCCTTCCCTTTGCTGTTGGGTGAGATGAGCCGAGAGTCGTGTGCCATTTTCACTCTTCATTGAGTTTCCCGGTCGTGCACGGGCGGATTTTCCCCTTTGAAAGCTTCTTCAAGATTGTTTGCTGTTGAGGTGTTTATGCCACATGGCCCGGTATGCCCGGTGTTCCCAATTGTGTTTCCCTCCATCTTTCCTTATGCGTTCCTGCCAAATCCCTTTTATAACCGGGCGTTCGGCACGACTGAAGAAGAAAGCTTTTCCTTCCGACTGGACTGGTGTTTGTTTTTTTTCCCTCCAATTTTCCATGCCTTTCCCTGCATGCCTTTTTCCCCGTCACTGTCGGCGTGCACGGTGGCTTGTTGATGATTGACAATCACGTCACACCATCGGAAACGGGTGGAAAAGAAGCTGCCTCCCGGGATACGTAGCGTCGCCGTCCTTCGATTTCTTCGCTTAGCGCCGGCAGTGTTTTTTTTAACTTGCTGGTGCTGTTGTCGTTGTGTTTTTCTCTCCACACTGTTGTGAGTGGCCACTTTTACTTTATCAACCAACATATCGTCACCGTTCAAGCTACTTATTTCACGAACGGTGAGGGTTCGTCGCCTACCGGTTGAAGTCGTTCGTATCGTCGTTGTTCGCATTCCGTTCGATGCCGTTTTTTTTCGGTTTTCTGCAATGCTTTTTCTTTAAATTTTATTTTCCCATTTTAGATTTTTGTTTTTGTTTGCACCGTGTCGGAAGCGTGCTGATGCGTTTTCGATCTTTATCTGGTGATCGTCCGGTGTTTTCCTTTCATTGATTGTTCGTGTCGGCGGTTTCATTTTGTTTACGTTTTTGTTTATTTACTCACTTTTTCCTCGCGCCTCATTTATCGAATGAAAAAAAAAAATAAAGAAACTATCGGCTAAAACCAACAAACGGAAATTGAGCAAAGGCTACGCGAGCGTCAGCGGCGCTTGTGTGTGTGTGTGACAAAATTGTGTCACTGTGGCGGCACTATGGACAAACGCAAACGCGCAAATTATTGCCGCATTCCGTTCGGGGCCGCAAATTGGCACAGCCGCATCTCGGGACGCAGATCGATTTAGCGATGATTATTTATCAATTAGCGACACCGAAGACGGCGCACGCGGTGGCCTCGGATGCGCCGGCGAATGGAAAACGGATGGGAAAAATAGTGGGGGGGGGGGGGGAGCTCCTCCAACCCGGCCGGAGCTTAAATGAGCCGTTAAAGGTAAGGAAAGGGAGATACACACACAAAAAAAGCAACCGCTAAGCTTCACTTACGCCAGCCCATTTCCGGCGCACATTAAGGGAACGAGAGACACGAAAAGTGACACGAGAATGCAGCCGTAAATCTATTAATTATCGGATAGTTTTTCTTCCTCACTGGAAAGCCATCCTGCCGGGGGGGAAAAAGAAAAAAAAAAGCAAGCAACAGAAGATTAACCCCACGGGAGTCTGGGTGTTAATCTTCGGACAGCTTTCGAACGAAAAGCACCAACGAAAAAAAAACGCACACACAAAATTAAGGGTAACTCTGGCGGTCGGGTGAATAAATGACGGGATAAATTTCTTCCCAAAGGCCTGCCCTCCCGTCGGGTTTCTTTTTTTTTCCGTCCCCCCTCCGTCCCGGTTTGGGAACGGGCTAATTCCCGGCTCGCGCTTAGAGGTCGCGGCACAGACGAACCTGTCGCGCTCTGCCATTGTCGGAACGAATTTCCTCCCGAAACGACGGGTGCGTTCCACCGGGGCCTCGGTGAAGGGAATTATTTATGCGTTACTCAACGCGCGCGCACAAGTGGGCCAAATGAAGCTGAGCGGAGCGCGGCAGAAGGTACACGAGCTTAATCCCGTCGGCTGGGGTGTAAAAGGGGGGAACTGGGCACTGAAGGAGGACGTGAAGCAAAGCTGCCCTCAAACGTGTTGACCCACTTAGCGCCACGAAGGCGAAACTGCGGTTCCAAGTGGCACGTAGTTAGAATCATTAGCCAGAATGCGAACGAAGCTGGTACATTCACCGGGAAGGATCTGTCACCTCGTTTTCTAACAAACTCGTTCGGAAGATTGGGAAACAAGGTGAAACTGGACCGTCGCTTGTAACGAGAGTCAGTTTCGTCGTCGAACAAATTATCCACCGAAGAACCGAATGCTGCAATGCCTTTCGAATGCTCTGCAATTGTTGGAGAGCTATTAAACGGTTTTAATGGTGGTTACAGAGGTATTTAAAATTCTCTTCAAAGACTATTTAAGGTGTAAGAATGCTTATTAAACGGTTTTACTCGGTAGGATTTGAATGAAATATTCTCTTCCTCAAAGTACAGGTTTCGAAAAAAAGAAGTGAACAATTGGTGGACATGGCTGTACGAAAAGAACAAGTAGTATCAACTCGCAGTAGTTGGGTCCCTTTGAGTTCATGATAGTAGCAGTAGCAACTACAAACAGAGCTAAAATACCTTTTTACACTCCGGAGAGTAGGTGCCTTGTTAACCTTGCGGGGCTCGGCGATTTACCTTCCGAGGTGATTGCTCGGGACCGTTGTATGCAAGGAACAGGATCAGGTCCCTTAAGTAGTGCTGACTAGTTTCACAACATGATTATCCATTGATAACTGGCGGTGTAAACGGAAACATTAAGAAGTTACCTACCTTACTCCGGAACGTGGTTCCCTTTTGCTAGTTGGGAAATCTAAGATGTACCTCTTTGTGCAATTGATGGCGACCGTTGTACGAATGGAAGAGCGTTGAATGCGAACGTTCTTGAGAGTAATGATATGTTTTTAATATCTTAAGAGACCTTCGTCCTTTTCAAACATGTGAAGGGTTAATTGGTGGGACTTATCATCATCATCATCATCATCATTATGTTTTGAATAAATTCGGAAGAGTTTTATCACTTGTGTTTAAATGTATACCTTTACCTACTAGAGTGATTAAGAGCAGTATTGAAAAAAATTGTGACTGGCTCGATCTAATTGGGCTCAAAATCTCCAGGAAAAGCGATAAAAATCGTAAAAACGTGAAAAATCTCCAGAAAAAATAAAACATCCTGCAAAAGTAGAAAATCACCCGGAAAACCGATCAAAATGAGAACAACTCAAACACTAATAAATAAATAAATAAATAAATAAATAAATAAATAAATAAATAATCAAGCAGTTCATCGCTTTTTTTCATTTCCTTCTAAAATACAAAAAATACGTGTTAAAATTTCGAAAGCACATGATGTTTCTTTTCCTTTAAAAAAGCAGTTTCTGTAACTCAAAGTTGAAACAAACAGGGAACAAGCTAATAGAAAAGATGACGAGTTATCAGAACATAGCAAAAATTCAAATAATGGAGCTTCCTTAACAACATCCTGCCAGAAGCCTGGCTCCAACTAGTTTATTATATTTGTGAGCTGTATTTTGCTAAAGAAGTGAATATCGATAAAGTACCGGCAAATGTAGTATTCAATCTCCGGGCAAAACGGAATTAATTTTACAGTACGACTTTCGTTGTTTGCATGCGTGTTTTGTCCCCGAAAAAAAAAACAGGGTTGAACGCAGGAAACGGCATTGAAGTACCATTCGCCGCATGCGCCTCTTTTAATGAAGATACCGGAAAAGGCCCATCGACACACTTTTGGGCGAGAGCGACCGTAGTTCGTAGCGCCGGGACTCGGCCTGCATTTCGCGTTGCGCTTTAAAATGTTCCCACGCTCCACGGCGATGATGTGGAATTGATTGAACCCGTGAAAAAGGTCACTAGTCGAGGCGCGTTTTCTTTAGTGGTTACCATTCCACCTTTTCCCGGAGCTTTTGTGACTTCTCGCAGGGTAAAGACGACCGCACGTGGCCAGCAGGAAGGTCGTTGGGGTTCTCGGGGGGACGGATGGAGCGATCTTAAAGAACTGGAGCAAAACGCCCATCGTCACATCGATAGCCAACCCGATCAAACTGCCGTTTCTCCCGTTTCTTCTTTCTCCCAGCTCCCTCCCAGGGTGTTGGAGGTCACAACTTTCCACTTTCGTTTCGCCAACCCAAGGGGGGGGGGGGGGGGGGGGGCGAACGTTTCTGTCGGGGAATTCCTCCGCTCCGGGCTTGGGAGCGGCGTGTGCCGCGGGAAGCTGCGCGAAGGAAGCGCGGAAGGGAAAACGCTAAGCAACTGTTTTCACTGCGATTAAGATGCGTCGCCGTCGCGTTCGACGGCCGACGAAAGAAAGAGTGATCACGCGATCCGCGATGGGATGATAACCGGGCGACATCCGCGCGGACATTTGGCTCGCGCATCCACAACCCCTTGGCATCCTCTCTACCTGCGGCGTCTGCGGAGAAGAAAATTCTCTCCCTTGTATGTTTGTTTTGATAACACGGGTGAAGCGAAAAGTTACTTTACCAGGCTATGGATGCTTTGAATTAAATGGAGTTATATCTTGTATCTTAAAAGGAATATCGCTTGGATTTGGAATTTATAAATTGAATCATGTCTCCTACATTTTTGAAAATAATTCTTGACATTTATTCTTTAAAAAAAAGGCCATACTGAAAAAGAAAAATGGTCATAATAACTCTCAAGGGCACGGGAAACGAAGCGTAATCGCAAGTATAATCTTGAAATATTTCAATTTACCATGTATCGTTAGTTTTTGGCCAAGCGTAATCTGTATGTCATTTTCTCATGTCATGTCATGGAAAAATTGGTCGCAGTAGCCTTTGTTTATGTTATGTTACCCTTTTTGAAAAAAAAAAACATAAACCAACCAGGGCAACCGGGACAAGAAGGAAAGATAACGAAATAGATCCCAAATAAGCAGTATAAACAACCGGAACAACTCATTATAGCAAACCACTGTAAACAGATCACGAATAACCACACATCGTTATAGAGTGTGGTAAACACAGGCCGATAGAAATGTCAGTTTCTTCATTGGCACAAGCCATCCTGCTCCAAAAGTCCAAGCCGATATGAATGTGAAGTCGAAGGCTAGAAAAAGAGTTAGTAAGCCTCTGAATACAAGTGAGAGAACTTTGGTTCAAATTAATGTAGGAGGTTTCGTCCTAACTCGCATAAACGAAGAAGAAGAAGAAGACCTGCTCTTTCGAACCTGTCAAATAAATTATGCTCCCATACCCCAGATTACGCTGGTAGAGAGGCGATAATCTTTTTGGCAGATTGTGTGAAATGTTTCAAAATTACACTTGCTTCGTTTCCTATAACCTTCAGATTTTTTAAGATAAAATAATATGCTTTTAAAAAATAATTCTTCAAAATGTACACCCAATAAACCAACGAACTTTTCGCGTAACCCTAAACAACATAAACACGACCCGGCTCTCGGTGCTACAGTTTAACTTTTTCTTCATCTTTAAGGCCTTCCTCGTCTGCGGGGATGATTTGCATACATTAAAGATACCATATGCACTCGCGTCCCTAATGTTTCCCTGGCACGTCAAACCCCGGAGCGCCCGTGGCAGCGACAACATATCTATGCCCTTTCGCGGCGCTATGCCGGGGAAGCATAATTTGCATATTTTCTCCTCATCAGCCCACCGAACGCCGGGCCGGATCGTTCGCCGGTGGTTTAGAAATAGAAAACGATCGACACACGCGGGCTTGAAGTGTGTATCCGTTCGCGAGTGAGCGCAAAAGGGGGGTGGGAGGGGGCTGGGGTTCGGAAGTGATGGACAAGGGGATGCGTGTACATCACGCTGGCCTTGAGGGTTCAGGGATGGGGATGAGACTGTGACTGCGATCGTGCGGGAAACAATTGGCGACAATGGATGGTGACGAGACGCGGTTTCGATGGAGATGCTTTCGCAAAAGTTCAAGTCCCCGCGGACTGGGAAGGGGGAACGAACCTGGTGTCGCATTATCTTGGCCATGCTGGAGACACAACAACACGTGCAACCGCGAAACGACATCACGACATTGACCGTTGACGGCGTGCAGGAGGAAGCCGTGGATCGTGGTTTTCCTCTTCGTTTTAAATGCTCTCAATTCCGGTAGAAACCCGTCACATTCATGGCGAAGGGGGAGCGGTTCAGGGCGAAGGGGGAGAGGGGGTTGATAATGTCGGTGGAAAATTACGCGGCGCCCAGATTCGCTTCTACAGCGCTCAGTTAAGACGTCCGAATCCGGCGTGCGTGTTCCCCCCCCTGGTTCGATGCTCGTGGCGCATCACACGGCATCAATTGGGTGTAAGTGTGCGTCACGTTGACTTCCACCCGGTGGGAAGGGCGGGGAAAGAAAGTCCGAGCTGCCGAGCATCGATGGCCAGAGGGGACAGATCGAAAAGCGATGCCGGGAGCGGGAATGTGAAAAGTGATAATTACCCGGTCATTACACGGCGACTCATCGGAAATTCAATCAATTCGTCCCGACATCTTCCTTCAACCCTTTATGGAGAGGCGTAGAAGGAAGGGGGGGGGGGGAAGGGAATCATTTCACGGAGGTCATTTACGGCTACGTGTTTATGCCCTTTCGATTGTAAAAGCCCTTCTTCTATATGGCCCGCGACTGTCGCAGATGAGCCTTTCACATGCCGGTGTTGATTGTTGGAAAAACAAAACTATGCAAGGGAAGGGAGGGGAGGGGTTTAAAGGGTGCGGGGTTGTATGACTGCAGTAAAGTGAATGCCAATGCCAATGACAAGGAAACATAGAGCTGTTTGTTGTTTAAAAACGATTGAATCTTTTCATTGTACCGCATTTGGCTTTGAAGGGTTTAAAAATTAATTCCAATCATGATGATTTACATAATGAAACGATAACTGCACTTTCTAAAACGCTTATGAATAACAAAATGGAAGATCAAAATTAAACGAAATTCGGTTTAATAAAAGATTGCTTGTCGAAAGATTATTTGTAGATCTATAAGGATGTAGATATTTGCTAAATTTATGCTGCCGAACGTCGATGAAAGATTTCTATAAGTTTATCACGAAAAGAAAAGATTATCTCAAAATTTGCATTTACCCTTTTGCCAACTACTAAACCTGCTCTACACAAATGTGAGCAATGTGAATTTGGTTTGTTTTTTGGTGCAAAATTGTGGGTTTTAGTCGGTTTTTGGTTTCCATTTCAACCTCGATGCGAATCAACGAAGAGGTATATTCCCCTATTACAGGCTGATGAATAGTTTCCTTGCACACTTCCTCACTGGATCTGTTGGCTCTCAGATAAATCTCAGCTCGCGTTGCGTCGTTTGTGCCAACGTGTATTCCCATTTTTGCTCTCCATGTTTGGAGCTTGCTGTAAATTGGTTATTTCCCCGGGTCGCATTCTTCGGCTCCATGCTCGATACGAAAGCTGTCTTACAAAGCGTGTGCGATCCCGTGTGGGGTTAAATAGATGTCAGCCTGAGCAACACAATAGTTAGGAAATATGACAAATTTGCGTGTAATTATGACGTTACTGGGGTTTTTTGTTGTTGTCGTTCTGTTCAGACCCTCGCTTTATTTCTCCTGCTCCCCTTTGTGGCTTTTTTAAGATTCGAAACCATCGCGCAACGAAACCCGGGATCCGTTGGCCGGGGAATTTCGGAAGAGGGTGTACTAATTTCCCTACGCCTCGGGCGGTCCTTGCTGCGGTCGTACTCTGCCAGCGTGACAATGACCTTCGTGCGGTTGTTTCTTTTTCCCTCTTATTTTTTTTTGGGTGCTAAAATAAGACAGTCGGTCGCACCCCAAAGGCAATGGAGCCGAGGCCAAAGGAAACGGCACCGTTGACACACGAACCCCAAGCCGTTCGATGGGTGGGTTTCGATTTCTCATCCTCCGTTCGGCCAGGTTTGCTCGGCGAGGTCCCCCAAACAAAAATTGATCGCTTCGCTTCCATCGCAGATGGTTGATTCCCGTTCAAGCAAAATCACGCCTTGAGTCACCGAGCGCGCTGGCCCGAGATGGAACGCCAGAGATTGACAAGTAAATCGAACCGCACGAACGCGTGGCGTGGCGAGCGGTTTTTTTTTTAATTGTTTGCGTTTGAAAAACATTCTTAAGGGAGTGGCGGCAATTAATTCTGCATTTCATGAGCCAGTTCAAGGAAATCAAATATTCTATTCAATTTCGAGCAACTCGCGGCGGCATTCCGGTGTCGGTGAGTTTATCTTATCTTTTTTTTCCTCCCCTTCTAATTCTCTACCTCCAGTTTGGAGTCCGTGCCTTCCAGCGCGATGCATTAAATCATCGCATCGTGAAGACACGTACGTTAGATGAATGCCTAATTCTTTTTGCAGATAACTTTGGAGTCAGTTTCTTTGCTTGTTTGCAGTTCTGTAGCCTTCGGAAAGCGTTGAGTTAGCTCATCGAGCGTGATACAGTTTGTCACGCGTCTCAGCGAATTAGTATCCACTTCATTTGAAGGTGCAATAATTAATTGACGCCGAATTCATTCGTTTCTTTTTCTTAAATTCAAATTGGGTTTGGAATGTTAAACGCCTTAACATGAATTTATGATAGGAATTTGTTTTTTGTTCTAAAGTATATTTGTATTTGTATTTGTATTTGTTTTTTGTTCTAATGTATAATTTAATCTTTTGTCTCCAAGATGCAAATTTTTTCGTGGACTGGAAAATTTCCCCAAAATAAAAATTCATAATTATGAGATATAATAGCGAATTCAATGTAACGATATTTTCATGACGTTTGGCTCAAGAAAAAAAAAATACACCAAGAAATGAGTCTAACAGAGAAAGAAAAAAGAAATTTGTCTCCACTCCTGCTCTAGAAACACTCCTGAAGACAATCGCAACCAGGAAGCGGCGACAATTTCGCTGCAAAGAAAGCTCGCCCGTCGGGGAAAACTCTCCCAAGGATCGCGTCCCTATATTGCTTTTTAAACGGTGCATGTGTGAGTGTGTGTGTGTGTGAGTGTTGCTTCGGGCGACCATTTCGATCCCGGTCCCTAGTGACGAACGAGCGAATGAATGGTTTGCGCGTGTTGATTGCGCAAGTCGCGCTAAATAGCCTCCCGCATCCCAACGCCCATCGCCTACGGACTTCCACGCCCTCCGTGAGGAGGAAAATCGCTCGATGAGGCTTATAAAATTGATCTATTTCGTTTTTTCTCCGGTCCCCGGCCCTGTGCGACTACTATCGATCAGATGGCGGGCGTGTGGGAGGAAGGGGAAGCGAAATTACATGACGATCGATCGATCGGTTTGGCGACGACCCTCCTCCGTCCGACACGCGAATGGGTGAAGAATAATTATAGGAATTATCTTCGGTGATGGCAAGGGCTCGCAACCTTCCTTTCCCCATTGCCTATTTCTGATTACATCTCTCGCTGGTTGCTAATCTTTTGCCAACAATCAACGAATGAAAAAAAAAAGCGAGGAGAACGCCTCCCCATGAGGGCGACATCACGAGTCGTGGATTCTTTTTTTTTTCCTTCTCCGCCGCCTTCATCGGTGGTGGTTTCAACCGCTTTACTGCCGACGATCAACGAAACCTCTACCTAAAGAGAGGAACACACAAGTCTCACTTAATCTTATCAACCACCAAAAGCAGGAGCCAAACGATGAACGACAAATGGACCAAAAAACGAAGGTATTTTCCGGTTCGATCAGCTGATTGGCACGAAGAAATGCCAAAAGCACTCTTCATAGCACCTGAGTCATAGTGAAAGAACGCGCTCTTCCTCAGGAATATTCGGAAGCGTTCGGCCGCAAGGTTAAACACTGAAAGCTGGCCTCGTGCGGATCAGGTCGATGCGTCGAGCTTCTCGAATTATGTTATGCTAAAATATTTTGACTAAGCGATCCGTGAAGGAGGGACTCGCCCGGGGCGGTCGTAAAAATTTTAATTTTATTCTTTCACACGTGGCTTCGGAGGAAGCAAAAAAAAAAAGGCTGAGAGGACGAGTCCCGAGGAAACACAGCCAAATCATCACCTCAATTCAAGCAAGCGGAGGGAAACGAGAAGCTTGTGTTTAAAAAATATGAACGAGAAGGAATAAAACAGCACGGTAGGTGGAAACAAGGCGGCTTCTAATCCGACGGTTTGTTTTTTTTTGTGTCCGCGTTTTGTTTGCGTTTATGTTTGGTGTGACGGTTTATTTTTTTATTTTTCGCGGGAGCTATAAAATATTTAAATGATCCTCATTTGTAAAGCCATCGTTTTTCGACTGAGCTCGCTGTGCTAGATTGGCCGACTTGAACTTGGCTGACATTCGTGCCGTCCTAGCTTGACGAGGAAGGTTTCGAAAGATTCCGTGGCAAATCTTAACGCTTCAAAGACGTGCGCATTCACACATACACACACACATAGACAAGGTGCGTTGTTTAAACAGCCTTAGGGCTGCTGTTGCTAAATATGCTGACGTAAAAACACGCGTTCGATTCGGGGAAATGATAATTTTAGAACGCGACGCACCGATGGTTTATCGTGCCGGGTCTAATGGATCCCGGTCGGTTTCCTGCGCTCCCAAGAAGTTCTTTAAACTTTAAAAAAATTTTAAACAAAGTATAGATGCTTTGATTATACACACTTTTACCGCACAAAACCTCTACTACCGAAGTTCATTTGAGATTCTTACTACAACCGGTGCCATCAACTTTTGTCTCGTGATCATCGATGTTTGTTTCTAGCCGAAAACAAACAAAATAAACATGGTATTTGTGGTTATAATTAATAATGAAGCTCTAGCAATAATGAACATTAATAAATTTATGCTTTAAAACGGAATTGTGCCTATTTCTTCTCATTTATTTATTTCCACCCGGTAACTTGGTGATATAAACGTATTTTCTCAGCTGTCAAACGACGTCCCCATTCGTAATACAGCACAGTTTAAGTAATTTTAAGTGTTGTAGATCTTTCTTTGTTTTGATACGAATAAGAAAAATTCTATTTATGCTGTAATTTATTGATAGAAACATAAATCGATGATACACAAAGCGCGTATCGAAAAATGCGTAACGAAGAGACAAAAATTGATGATCACGATTTAAAAGTTGATGGCATCGGCTGTATTAGCTCACAAATAAGCCGGAGTAAAAAGTGCATGTAACAGACAGGTTTATTATTTTAATCTGATTTGTAAATAAATTGACAGTAATGAAAAAATCCAAACTAGCAAAATAAGCCAAACCGTTTTGACGGAAATACTCACTGATGTGACCGTTGCTGGGCAGCGCTATGTGCCCGTTCGCCGTTCGATATCCGGCAGGCATTGTAGGTCGGCGGTGGAACAGCTAAGATGTGCAGGTAAAAGCCACTTGTTCGCTTCGATGTGCAATTGGATTTGCGTTTGATTCCCGCGCACGATTTAAGGAGATGATGCCCAGCGGGAAGCTGCCTTGCGGACACACTTTTTCTCAGCACACACAGTGCGTAACATGATGATGGTGATGATGATCTAGCATGCCGGCACACAAGACAACAACAACTTCTCCTACTAAACACCGACACACACGCACACACACATACACACACACACTCGAATACCGCTGCCGTCGAGCGGACTCGTTGTCTCACTTCAGTACACTTTTCGCTCCACTTCTAGGCGCGCCAGGCGGCAGACCAGACCGGCAGCCGGATCCGGATCCGGAACACCATGTTCGGCACCGATATTTTTATTTATTTCTTCCTTCTCGCCACTCGCTGCTTAGTTGCTTCAACTAAAAACACGCACACCAACACTTGCACAAATACGATCGAAAGGAATTGGAGCGCAGTTGCCTCCTTTGTAGGACACTCCCGTTGCCAAGGAGATGAGCGCGGGGGAAAGAATCGATCGATCGATTGCAAAATCAAGGGGAAGATTTAAATGGCCTACTAAACAATTCCCGTGTTCGCAGGACTTTTTCGTTAGCACTGCACCATCGTTTGAGGAATATCTATAAATGTTTGATGCACGTTAATTTTTAACGAAGTTTTTTTTCAGTATTTTTAAAAGTTTATTGGTCTGAAAAAAGAAGCAATGATGTTGATGAATTTTAGTAAAGCAGTGGACAGATCTTGTACGTTCACATAAGCGGTAAGAAACAAAGTAAAGAAGAAAAAAAATATGTCAAATTCAAAACACTGCCGTAAAGACTGCTCGATGCCATTCGATTGTTTCTGTCCGGGCCTCCCTTTTCCGGGCTTAACACGATCTCCCGGCCATCAATCACTCACTCAAGGGTTTGCTGATGATTTTATGTAACCCAACCCGTATCACAGTTTGATAAAAGCACGAACAACAACAAAATAGGAAACAGTCTCGCCCACTAACGAAGGCACGGAGGCACGATTTACACGGGCCGATAAGCAAATGAACCATTCCGCCACGTGTCGGCGCTTGCTGTTGCGGGATGCGGGGGATGTTTTAGAAGGGTGGTGCGCCTGATGGGGTCTGATGGGTTTTCCCACCAGCCCGCACGATCGATCCGCATCGATCGAGCTGGGGGTGAGAAAGGCTCCGTGACGAGGCCGGGCTTGTTTTGCCGGTTGCATGAAAATGTTCAGCGCACAGCTTTCGTGTTTCGATTGTTTCTGTCCATTTCTCATCGAACCCATATCGAACGCGGCCCGTCGCTCGAATATACATGTATTCCCAAACGCACCCACCGAAGATATCGGATCTTCCGATCCGGTTACGCAACAAGAAAGATGGAACGCGTCGGATCTCTGCGGGCTCGCGCATAACATTCGGCTTTTTGTTTCAATTTTACGATGTTTCCGCTCCACGCACGTACGGGAAAGTTCCAGCTACACACACACAGACATGCAGCAGGGGGCATGGGCCGCCGTAAATTTTCGAGCTTCATTTCCGTGCCGAGCCCTTCGGAGATGGGTTTTTTTCCCACCTTCCTTTCCTGCTTCCTTTGGCGGTCTTTTTTCAATATTTTTTTCACACCTCGTCGTGTGCGTGTTATTGATTTTTTTTTAATTTGTGATGGAAATTTTATTAGTTTTGTTTGTGATTGAAGCCGCTGCCATTATGTAGATAAAAATGAATAGCGCCATAGTTGGAGGTTTTTCTATAGCAATCAAAGTTAAATCGTTACAAGCCTCACCAGCTAATAAAAAGTATCAAAAGGGGACGAGAAACAGCATAATTCTGCTCGCAATAAAGTGTATACATTCCCCAAACATTCATTCCCTAAATTGTCACTCGTAAATGTGCTCAGTTTCAGTTTAAAGCGCACCTAAAATCGGACAGCTTGATTCGTCCATCAAGCGTCTCATCCCCCACAATGACGACCATTATTTAGTCATTACAAAATTCACCATAGCGCGCCTTCAGGCTTTATGGCATCCCGAAGACACACGCCGCGGCACGCCTAACGGAAATGCAGCAAAATTCTCTGCGCTGCCCCAAATACTCACCTCAGCCTTCAAAATGACACCAGCCTCTTCTCTGGCCCTCTTGCGACAGGTGTGTGTGTGTTTTCTTTTTCCTCCCCGCTGGGTCAGGAAGAAGGAAAATGGTATAAATTTGCCAACCAAACGCCCTCCCTTTCCTGGCCTCCATTCTTCAGGCAGCGGGGGTTAATTTTTTCTCACTTTACTTTTGTAGGTCACGAGATCTGGCATTGAAGTGTGAGATTTTGATTAGCATTTTCCATTCCCAGAACGGCCCCGATGGTGCAATGTGGAGCAGTTGACGGGCGTGGAGGAGACGGGCGTGGATTAAAGGGAGTGTCAGTCGCCGGGTTGACTTACTTTTACCTTTTTCCTGCCCCTCAAAACGCGCTGGCACGCGGGTTCGTGCGCCTTTGATTAAGTGAAATGGAGAAGAAATTGAGGTGGAATGGGTACCGAAAAGGGATCACCATGGAGGGAGGCTTTTCTTCGGTGACCACCTGTCACGGGGGCGGAAAGGTGTAAGGAAAGTGTGTGGAGATGACGAGAAAAAAAAAATGTATATCGAGAACGCTACAAGAACGGTAAAGTTTCGAAATTCTTTCCGCTACCGCTACAAAAAATGAAAAGCGGTAGAAAATAAGCAATGAATGAAAATTAATCTGTGAAGACAGCAAACAAAAAAAAAAAAAAGGAAAAGAAAAGAAAGGAAGGCAAATAGCTGCAACCTGCTCGCTTAAACGGTGGAAAATGAAAAATGGATAAGCAATGAGCAGGCAAAAGAAAACATACGATCGCTCTCATTGAAAACGCGTGGCCTTCCATTGCCTTAAAGCCCACGAAAGTATTCTATCGTTCTTGAATAATGATCCTGAAGTTTCTTTCACAAATCGGCCAGCTTACATCGTACGATCATCGAAAGAAAATCGGGCCAGAGCTGGCAAAAGATAAGCACTTGGAAAGGAACGAGTCGATAGAAGAGGCTTAGAATAAAAAAAAAAGGTAAATTAACCGATCAAGCAAAACTCATCGGCGGGGGAGAGGACGGGAAGAGGGGCTGGTTGGTCCCGGGTATCGAAAACTCTGTTCCGGAAGGGAGAAGAATCTCCAACGCCGTTCCTCCCCTCCCCCCCCCCCCTGATCACCCCGAAAACTGCGAATCAAAAAAGGTTTTCTCGATCCATTCTTTTCCGCATTTGAATGGATTTTAGCAACGCCTATTCGGGCACAACAATTGGAATCACCTCCCCCCCCCCCTCATTCTCTTCTCCTTCTATCCTGTGGGGGTGGTGGGCTGGATGAGGCGTTTTGTCTTCAGTGTATCGGTGTACAGCACTTTGCAGCTAGTATGGTTCTATTCTGTGCGCAACAGCGTGTTAATGTTTTGTTCTGCTGTTTGTGCTGCTATTTTTTTTGCTTTTCCCTGGGTGGAAAAGGGTGGCGGAAATGGTGGGTGATGGGGATGATCAGCGGGGCACACACAATAACATCGCGAGCCGTGGTTCATTTGGTCCGAGCTCTCCGAAAACCCCAATCTCGCTGCCGCGGGACTCTCTTAGCGGTTCATCAATTTTCAACACTTACACATGATTAATGGATCGATTTTTTTCCCGTCTTCCTGCTTTCGTCGTTCCCTGTCTCCTGCTCAGCATTTCCCCAGCTCAGCTCCTGCCTCTGTTCTATGCTAATTATTTCCCGCCCTTGGCCACCTCCGCATACGCGCGCGCCTTCACCAGAAATGGAGACAAATCATGTGGACTGAATGGGGAAGCAGAACGAATTTTGAAAAGAAAAGAAAAAAAACCCCACTCTTCTAGGCTGAGATGAAAAAAAGGGGACGCTCTGCTTCCTCTGCAGCGAGAAAATGTTCTTTGTGTAGGCGAAGACCTAACTCTAATTATTTATCCGCGCCCCGAAACAAAACCGAACGGAACAGAAATGATCGATGGCGATGATTTGTGGATGGAAAACTGCCCGTTTTCGGGGTGGTCGGTGGCGATCCCGTTCGAGGTTGGACTGGAGAAAAAAAAACGTTTTCCACTGATCAGCGGTCGACTATCGCCTTTTCAATCGGGATTGATGAAAAGGATGAAAAACACCTCTATTTTTGCCAATTGATTAAAACCTCTAACCAAACCCGCACTGGGAAATCGAAGCTGGGTAGAAACAAAATCCGATGGAGAAAAAAAGAGAACAGGTTTTACCGTCTGATGGAAACTAGTGGCTGGAGATCACCTGGAAAAGCTTGCAGAAATAGAAAATGAGAGGGAGAGAGAAAAAACGGAAGATTCCCAATTGGTCACGCAAGCATCCAGCGCAAGATCGATACCAGATTTCAAATGGGAGAAGTAGCAGCATAAGAAGCAAAAATAAAACGCAGCAAAATAGACGATAAAACAAGAAACTCGCGGCCGCGGAAAAACGGGGCTGACGATGTCCCTTTTCCCAGCCGAGCATGAATCATAACTTGATGCTGTTGCTGCCGCTGCTGCAAACGGTGGTGTCTTTGTTTTGGGAATGGCGGGGGAGCAAACTGCAACGAGACGCGACGAGAAATTGACGATCGATGATGGCTGCTGCTGCTGCTTGCAATCGGAGCAACAGGTTGCTTTCCGCCTGCTGCATCGCCGGTTTTCCGCGCGGAATTGCTACAATCGTTAGGGGAAAAAGGGGTATGTTGCCCCGGTGGGGTAAAATGCAACGGCATGTTTTTGGCTGAATTAATGCTATTACAAAATAAAAGAATCAATGGAATGTGTTTATTACCGAGTCCAATATATTCTATCTGAATGTCACGGCTCTACATTAAAATATAGCAGAGAAAACGAGATAAAACAAATTGAGTCCGAAATCACGTAAGATTTCGCTATCATACTTTAAGATATTATAAGTGTATATTTAGGAAATATTTCGATCGAGCAGACACTCATAAGGTACCGGAATATGTAATTTAACAAAAAGTGAAGAGATTTTTTATTCCATAGTCGTTGCATTTTTAGTAAGAGACAACATTTGAACTTCTCTCAGTACGGGGTAATATTCCCCGGCTTGAGTGTATTTACTGACGTCCAAAATTTAAACAAAGGGGCATAATGCACCGTCAAAATAAAGCAAATCACGGGTTTCATAAGTCACACGTTATTTATGTCCATACGTCCTATATTATACGTATAGCACATTTCTTTAAAATGGACCAAAAACTATGCACTCGGCACCGAATAATTTTCAAGGATAGTAATATTGTAGAAATACCTTAGTTAAATAAAACAAACTGAACTGAACTGAACTGATGTTGTTTTTGGTATTTTTAGTTGATAGAAAAGACGTTAAGGAATAGAACTGTGTTAAAGGATTTTTTTCTTGAATGGATTGCGAGACATTATTCGGTTTTGCTTAAGGGGTGCATATTGCCTCACCTTACCCTACATCTTTCCTTCCCCGGCAATATGTAGGTTCCGATGCGCCACGAGTTTGAGCGCTCTTCTGTTTTCAATAACGAGATAAACCAACACTTTGGCAGGAGTTTATTGATTTGTTGTTGATTGTAAACTCTTCAAATTGTTTTGAAATCTTTTTATCTTAGCCGAATGTAAGGAATCAAATCATGTTTTGTCAGTGATTCACTTTAAACAGATATCCAATCGAAAGCGTTTAAAGCAATCACAATTGGAAGTCACTTAAGTTCTTTTACCAGTCGAATTAACTAGCAAAGAATTCTTTTACCAGTCAATTAAGTTGAAATTGATATGTCTACACCACATCCGAAGCTTGACGTCATCAATGGTCGATCGACGACGGTTTAGTATTCGAACCTCGGTAAACCCACCGCAAGGGTCCGTTTACATAGATTTTTAGCGACATAGCGGTTCATTTGGGCTTGACCCTCATAATTTGTCGCTAGCTCACCCTCCTCACACCCATCCACTTTCCACCAGAGAAACAATAAAACATAATCTCCACGCGGCGAGCATAAGTTTACCGAGCGGCAATTACGACTGCACCGAGGAACTTCAGGCTTGTTTCTTTTCCCCTTCGCTTACGATCGGAAAGAAGGTGGAAAAAAACGGGAAAGATTCTTGCCCTTCCTTCAACTCCTCCACCACGCCTCTCGCGTGTTCGCGCCTCAACACTTCGAGCGTGGACATATGTTTTATGCGTTACCGCACCGCTTCATGCTACAACAAAGTCCAAAGCCGGCAATGAGACACAACCCGTCCCGAGGCAAACGGAGCCGACCAGTACGGCGCTTAACGTTTATGCGGGCTCGGCGTTGTTGGGCAGTTCTGGCCGGTTCTAGGGTTTTAGCTAGCTAGCTGCTGGCATGTCTCTTTTCCCCCTGTTTTCTCTTTCTCGCTGTCTATTTAACATTCCACCCTTTTCGCGTCCTAGCCTCCTTCCCTGGGAGTGTCCAAATGCGGGAGGTACGGCGCGATTCGATCGAAACCTCTATATTTTTCCCTCCACCTTGTCGATCGTTCTTTAAGGCACCGCGCGGCTTTCAATGTTACGATCAGCGATCCCTCTCTCTCTCACACAAACAACAAGAACAAGAAAGATCTGCTGGTTAGGAGGCTCGTGTTGCATAAAAGTACACACAAATCTCACGGCGCGGACTGGACTGGACACACAGACTCCAGGTGAATTCTAGGAGGCAGAAAGGGCGGGGAAAGTAGCAGCATCCCGCTTTAAATGGTGCCAGGATTTATCCGAAATTTATGTTTAATGCGCCGACGGTTACGGCCGTTTTTCCTGTAACGCCGATTCTCGTAGTACCGATTGAGTACCGGGGCGGGAGTTTGTTTGGCCGTTGTTTATCTTCATGCGTATTTTCACTTAGTGGAAATTGGTGACAACTCGCGGCAAGCACTTCGGTCGGCGGCCGTGGAATTTATGAACAACTGTTCCGCTCGCTAGATTGTCACTGAATGCCTCCTGAATATCATTTCACGCTGAAGAACAATGTTTTGAATTCTTCGCCTAAGTACTCTAAAACCCATCGATGTAAAATGTAAAATTAATTTTTTGATTTTTAAATAAATTTGTGTTTTAAACCTCAGCCAGTTTGAGATATTTGGTTCGATATCTGATCTTGTTTTCACTTCATCTTAACACAAAGCACTCTTCTCGATCTTCATTCAGCCTCGTCCGTCAGCTGTTCGCAGCTGAAGTTCACAAGTAGATCTTTTAAGAACACTCTCGTTAAACTTAATCCACTTTACCCTACGCGTTCACTATTCCGACACTTCCGAAGAGGTTCAGTTTATGACTCGCATTCTGTTGTTCGCGTTTTGCGATAAATTCTCCATCCCCGTCTCTCGGTTCACGGGAGCCAAACAACAAACTGCGCCATTTGACGGAAACTGATCGCGAGTTGATCGAGCAGCACGATCGTCTTCTTTCGTGCAACGTTCCGGCGAGACTGAGCCGTTGTCGGGCCAACCGGCTCAGCTGTGCAAAGCTTAATCGCCCCGTTGGAGTGAGTGTGTCGGATGTGTTGAGTGCCCTCTAATGCACTTTGGGACAAGAAGGGCGGACAAAATAGGCACATTTATTTTACTACCATAGGTGGTTGAGACTGCAGCAACGATTTGTAAATGTTTAATGCATAAGGGTTAATTGTCGTAAAAGAATGTTAATAAAAAAATATTAATTTGAAGCCCTTTTGTCGAAAACCGATAATTCTAGCAGATCTTGAAGCTGTATGAAGGATTTCACTTAAAAGGTTCATTAGACGCGATATGGGATGAACATCGCAAGGTCGTTTGATCTTAAAAAATATTGAATGAGTTTGATAATGTGTGATTAACGTACAACAGGGTTTTTGACCGATTAATGGTCGTTCATTGCTTAAACTGAGTCATAATTTCACATAAGTTTGTAGAACACTGTAACAAGAGCAATTTAATGGAAAAATATTAACTCTCACCGCTGACTGAAATCATTCGAGCTGCATTTAGGGTGAAATATTTCATTGCGAAACAACCGCAGCTTTCATAGCTTTCTTGTGCTTTTCCTCAGTAACGCTTTTCGCAGAACTGTCGAGCTTTCACTTGATTCAAGCACTCGCGTTGGTTTTCATAATTGAAAAACGTTTAAAAAAAGATGAAATTTTGATGAAAACCCCGCTACAGGAAAATAAACGTGGAAACAGGCAGTAACATTTATCAACATTATCTTACGGCAATGTGTCTCTTGCAGGTATTTTTGGCTCATGTATCGAGAGGTAGATTTCCGGGAGAAAAATTGAACCAATAACTCATTGCACAATCGGGCTTAAACAAATTGCTGTGAAACATAGCTACAAATTCACAGACCATACGACAACATGTTTGTTTCCATGTTCGAGTTGGTTCTTCGATCTTCTTCCGGTTTTATCGGAAATAAACCATCTGGATCGCTCTACCGAGGAGGCTGCAATAACAACGACCACAACGACTCTTTGGTGGAGTTTATTACCAGCAGAGGTACGATTTATTTCCGGGTACTTGTCGCGCAACCAACCGTACAGCCCTTTGGCTCGCCGTCGACGCGGCCTTGAACGTTAACATTGGTTTCCGTGGTGAAGTAGTCAAACATCCAGGGATTTCTCTTCAACCCGCAGTTTAGGACACACATGAGAATCAGCAGGTGTCACAAACAAAACGGACCACTACCGGAACCGAAATGTTGCCCGAACGCTGTATCAGTGTGAATGCAATCGAAACGACTTGAATTGTTAATTCTTGGCCAAGGCCCGACGTCCGGGTTCGAAGCTCATTAAACATTTAAAATGACCGTTTGCGGGTTCAACTCGTGCGAATAAACAACATGCCAATTAAACGCACCATTAGCGACCACCGCCGGGGGGAAAGAGTGAGGACAAAACATTCCAATTTTCTAAACTCTGTGTATGGCTGTGGTTTTTTTCTTTTCGACCAGGCAAAACAAAATCACAGTATTGTTAGACAAGCCACACAGGAGGTGCCTTTCAGTTGGCACGACTTTGTACGCGCTCCTTCCGTTGACACACGCAAAATTGGTTATGCATCCCAGATGCGTCGGGAACACGTAGCTGAATTCACAATTCGCTTGGTATTCTTGGTTTTTAGAATTTCCTCTCTGCGACGCGTGGTGACGTTACAGTTTTTATCCCGACAACTGCCACACTTGTTTGTCCAGGCCATTGTTGCACCGCGCGGTGACGCATCCTGGAAGCGAGTATTTAAACGTCGAGCTGACGTGTCGATGAATGAGCACGAGATATCGAAAAATATGGACGTGTGTGAAATGGTGCAAAACAAATTTTCTAACCACCATGAGGTTGCAGTCTCCCACGCATCCTACAACACGAGCCGGCCGGATGCCAAATGCTGCCGGATTGAAAAAAGAAACGAAACAATGAAAAACACAAAGCCACCGAACCGCGCGTGCACGTGTACGATGATTGCTTTTCCCGTTGTTCAAAACCGTTCCATTCATGCAGTGTTGGCAATGAAGCTTTAGGCTGCGTTCGTGCTCTGGCGCAAGCGGTAGATGGCTGCGTGCGGTGAAAGGTGTTTTGGAAAAACGCGCGCTTGCTAACGGTTAGATTTATGAAGCTAGTTTATTTAATTTTTTTTTCTGGAAAATAAAACGTGTCGAGGCATCGTTTTCCTCTCCCTCTTAATGGATGCTTGCAGTGTTTTTTCACATCATTAGAATATATCCGTGTCGTTTTTCTACACCTCTGTCTCTGTTCGCGATGTAACGATAGGATGTGTGATGGATTGGGCGATGTTTTTCATTTCGTCAATTTATTTTTTTCATCTGTTCTTGCTTGTCGCACGGTAATCCCTGCCTTTTTTTTTGCTCAAAGCCTCACGCACAGAATGGGATGGATTCTCGAGAAGCGTTTGCACGATGAAATATCAAATTAGGGCGTAATCCTCGGTAACGATGGCTTGGAGAGCGAGGATTGCCGAAGCCGTACCCATAGCCGGGCTTCCCTTTTCAAAGGCACAGCAATGGGATGGTGATGAGTGCTCGCACACGCAACCGTGCTTTACGACAGCGCTTGTACTTGCGGTTTGTGTCTGTGGCATCCTTTGAGGTGGTTGGGTTCTCGGAGGTACATCGACAAGCCATTAGCCGAACGCGCGACCGAGCTCGATGGAGTGAGAAAGCTACCCGAACCGCAACACATAACAACCCAAGACGAACGTGCGCTCGTGTACAGCCGTATGTTGCTCGGGTCGGTCGTGGTTGATGCCAGGTTGATACGTACGTGTGTGGAGAGTCTTCCGGCAATCCACGGCCGTAAAAATAGAGGGAATGTTTATTGGAGTGGAATTTACAATCGAAGTTTAAATTTTTGAATTCATGAACGAAGAATTCGTACCATTTAATTAATAACGAAGAGGATATAGTTTGGATGAAAATTCATAAAACGCCAATGAGTATGCTTTTGTAAAACATATCGTTTTCGCTACAACCTTCATCCAATCACCTAACGGCATCCGTTGCCTTTGATATCATTCTGCTGGACTCGACGCTCACCCACGTTATTCAAAGGCGCTATGGGCTGCGAATGAGTCAGACATCAATCTGGCCTGGAATTTCGACAACCCAGACCAACCGAATCAATGGAAAGGACATGTCGAATCAAAGCTTCCGTGAGACGTGGGGAATGTTCACTTACGGTTGGAGCTTGTCTCAGCTATTCGAGGAAATATTTCCCAGGAATTCCTCCACGGGTGGAACGCATTCCAAGCCCTCATTAGAGGACGTCGGGTAGCCAAGGAAGCTAATTTATGAACTCACCGTGCGAACTTCCCTGCGTCAAACACATTCCCCATGGTTACATGCTGAGCTTAAACGAAAAAGGCTGAGGAATCTTCTCTGTATTATTTTGAACGTTTCTAAATGTGGACTCGTTCATCACACCATGTTCATGCTGTGAAATTTGGAGAATGTGTTATTTTGATTAATGTTTTTAAGCGCTAGCGACAGAATTGATTCATTCGTTGACTCAGGAACATTTTTCCGTAGAATAATAAGCATTTTATCTTTCTGAAAGCCTCTTGATACGGAGCAGTTAGAAAAAACACGCATTGAAATACAAAATAAAGTTCCCGTTTTATTAAAAGTCTGTGGAAAAAACTGTAGAAGGCATCTTAAACCAATTTTTCCACGAATGATTAAGATCCGGTCCGATGTTGTGTGCGAAGCAAATACTTCTCAGAAGCTACGATCGGGGATGGAAGCAAAACATCGTTTTAAACCAATAAACAGCATCACCCATGGCAGGCAACTTTAAGATGTTGCAACCATCTTCGGCGCCAACGTTTTCTCCGAACAAAAGAAACTCGAACATTGTGTTCGTATCGATGGCACGGTTGATGGAATTTTCATCTCATTTTACGCGCCTTCAGGACGGAAACGCTTCCCGGAGACAACCCCACCCCGCCACGCAGCGAACCGAATTTGCATCCTCCAACGCAACGCCCCGCCGGACCGTTGGACGTGATAAACGATGAAATGCCAATCAACGGCCCATCGAAGGCCGCTTCGCAATGGAAAACGGAAGCAACGAATGGGAAACGGCAGAAAAGGCTACAGCAATGGCACCAGAAGACCAGACCAGACGGTTCGACATTAATGAAGACATTTTCAGGAGAAATGAAAACTCACCCGCGCAACGAAAGGAAGCAAAAAAGGCCAGAGGGCGGCAACCGGTACCTTTCGTCGTCCGGTGTTTGCTTTGTGTTCGGTTTCGAAGTGCTCCTTGTCAAAGTCAAATCAGCATTTAATTACCTATTTCTGTAAGTATGCCTGCGTGGAGTGAAGAAGGTAGAAAGGGAATGGCTCCGATGGACTTAGTGTCGCGGGCGACGCGTGCCATGTAAATTCGGTCCATTCTTTGGGATCCTATTCAAATAGAAAGTAAATCTCAATTGCGGCATTGAAAAGGGCAAGGATCTCTAGAGACGTAGGGTCGGTAAAGTTGAAGGGATCTAAAGAAACGGGGAAGAGGTTAGACAAATTGGACCTTGTGCTCGGACGTTTATCATGCCGTTGTCCCTTTGGCTTGCTGGGGATATTAGTAAAGCCTAGCCAATTTCATGCAATTTTAAAGTGATTTTGTTTCCTGTTGCTCTGCTTATGCCAGCAATTTTTCTCGAGTTTCCGCAAGTAGAGAGTCACTAGGTCGCTGATCCAATTTAAATTCGACTGAAAAACATCGTCAATCGATCCGACGATGATGGATGGAAATGGGGATTATTGGAGAACCTGTTGGAAACTGCTGCGTGTCGAGGAAGGGAAACATCCCCAAGCCTGTCCCTTGGCGACTAGCACGTGAATCTTTTCATCGTGTTGAAATATTTAACCTCGCTTCCGAGAATTGGTCCATGGACTCTTCAACCACGCTCTTTGCAACCACCTTCGCTTACAAGTCCTCCGCAAGGTCATCAAACAGGATCAAAGTCCGTGGAATTGAAAAGTCAATAAATTTTAGATTTCACTCGAGCATAGATCGTTCCCGCTTTTCATCCTTCCCGAGCGATAACCAGCTAGCTCAGGGCGCTCGTTCGCTAGAACTCTGAGTGAAGCTCTACATCAGCGCATTTTCCTGGGCGCGTGGCTTTCCTAATGATTCCCGGTCGATCCGTGGGAGCGTTTCGATCATGACTTCACAAAGTAATTAAAATGAATTCCAATAATAGGACAATATACCCGCCGTCCGCCCTTTCGAGGAAGTCAAAGAATACTCGGCCCACGTAGCAAGTATTTGTTTTCAATCTAAACATGGAAATGGAGCGAATAAATTCTTGCATTTAGCTCCAAACTGTTGGCAAAGAGTTGCGAAGCGAAATAACCCATAAAATTGTTCACTATTTATCTTTGGTAACGTGGGCCTTTCAAGAGTTACATTTAGCTGAACAAAGCTTCTTTGGCATGATGCCTTGCGAAGGGATTTCCGCGATTAAACTTTCATGGCCCCACAATGGTCACAAATTCGAGCAGTAAATTAATAATCGACCCGTATCTTGCAGAAACGAATCAATCAAGTGGTGGAAGTCTCGTTACCAGAATTGATGAACACACTGAACCGCATTTGAAGCGGTTTAAGGCTCCCGAAATGGCTCCACTCGATGAGGCGGATCGCTTCCAGACAGAATCTTTCGAAGCGCGTCCAAAACGATTCATTAAAGAAACAGGACGGGCAACGGCTATAAAAAGAGCTTTACGAAAACTTTGGCCACTTGAACTCGTTGCCCAAACCAAAACCCATCAAATAATAAGCTTCATCATCATCATCATCATCGGTCGGGGTCCGAGGAAAAACCACAAAATTAGTACTTTATTACCCATCAGCGGTGGAAAAAGAAAATCAGCGAACGAGACTTAAAAAAAATCACGCAACGGTGGGCCAAAAACAAGTGGAAATCTCGTATTTAGCCATCGACCAGACCGATCGTCGATGGCTCCTCGGGGGGTTGGGAGCGGTAAGTGGGAATGAAAATGATTGCTCACTTCGCGTGTGAAAAGGACGATAATCTGCTTTAAATTAATCCTTATCGAGATGCGACTTGGCGCCGCCGGCACCGGATACCGGGTTCATCCTTTTGTCTTCCGGTCGGGGCCGAAGATGGCGGACGTTTTCCTCCGGAAGGGTGCAAACAACTGGTGAGGAAAATCGTTGTCGTCATCACAGCACAGACAGCAGCAGCAGCAGAAGCGGGATCAGCATCATCATCATCGTCGTCGCGGTCGAGCGTATTTATTAGCCATTACCATACATAACGCCGGCGCACTAAAAATGCTCTTTTATAGATCGGCTCCGCCGTCGCTCGTCGGCAGACACCGTGCCGGAAGTTCGAAATAAATGCTGCGATATATTTTTAGCCCCTGGCCGACCGCTTCCACCCCTGTCTGTCTGCCGCCCTTTACCAGAAGGTTGCTCTTGTTCCTCGGTCGAACTTCATTCGATTCGATGCCTTCCAATTCGGGGATATTTGTGTAGTGTAGTCAGCATTCTAGAGGCATCCTCTCGCCACTTCCTCTCCACCACCCAGGACACTCATCTTCCTCCTCCCGCCCACTGTCAACAACGATAATCTGATATGATAAATCTTTTTTATGAATCTCTTCCGTTTCCTCGCCGCGGTGGCATTAAGGCAGCGCCATGACCATAAGGACAGGATGGCTTTGCGCGTCAGGATGCTCCTCGCAACATGGATAGCGTGTCTTCCTTTGTTTTCCTCTCCATGACCTTAATTCGTCGGTTCCCCGGGCCCCGAGCGGCGAACTCCCGGCGGCGCAGTAATGATTTTCCAAATTGTACTTTTATTGTTCACCAATCATCCCGCACTCCGGTTCCACGGTACCGTACATACCGCACGGCTGGATAGGGCGACGAATAGTAAGCGCATGTGTGAGGGCAACACTGGGAAGCACCCAAACCCATAAGCACACCCATAAACACAAATGCGACACACTGTGACAGCGAGCGCGTAAACAAACCAAAATAGATGGATCGTATCTTTGTTCGGATGTGGCGTCTCTTCTGCTCGCTACGGCAGATACAGTCATGAGCAACAGTAGGTTTATACACACACACACACACACACACACACTCGCACACACACTGAAATGCTTCCCTGCGGGAACGCGCTTCTAAAGAACCGTTACATGGAAGGAGCAAAAAAATTGGCAAAAGTTGCTTCCCTTAATTTTGTACCGTTGTCGCAAAAAGATTGATGATTGTTAATAAGGCAGGCCAACAGACAGGAGGAGGACTCTTTCGATGGGGTGGTTTTGTGGTCGCTTGAGCGGGATGTTTGAGGCGTCTCCATTTCCCGTTCCGCCCAGAAACACATTCATGAGCCTCCACCGTGCAGCGTAATAGAATGACAGATAGATACGTTCGGAGCAATATAGGCTTATGGTGGTGGTAGACGCATGCTATCTGTACCGTCAAATGCGCTTTTCAATGCGTTGCTGTAAACGGGCAATGTAAACAAGCAATTTTTTTATTGTACTGCAAAGACCATGGGTCCGGGATAGCCGAGCGCGTACGCCGGCTCAAACATGACCCATCGCGTGGTGGGCTCGTATCCAAACCGGTCGAAGTATCCCCGGTACAAAGGATTGACTTATTTAAATGCCGTTAATAGCCTTATACAAACAGGTTTTTACTGTCACTCGATTTTGGAAAAAAATGTCAAATCGCGTTTGACAGAAATATTGTGGTTAGAAAATCAGAATCGAACAAGACTGGTTCCGATTTGCTTTCAGTTGGAATTTTTCTGTCAAAGTGACGGTTTTTTTTAACTACGGCAATAGTTGTTGTTGTTTTCATCAGGGAGTGTTGTTAAAATGTTTTCAATATGGATTTCGACAATGATTTGCTGAAGACAGTGGTGGTTTTGTTTAAGACAAAGCCACAAAGGACCCATTTTGCAGCACTTGCGTCATTACACGAGCCGATGATAATTTCCTATCAAATGTCCCAACCAGAGCCCAGTTTGACAGAAAATCCCAAGATCGAATGATAGTAAAAACCCGTGTGTAAAAAGGTTATAAAGAGAGAAAGTCTTGTACGCTCTTCATGAGGTAGGCTTGACCAGAATGTTCTATACGCCAAGAAAACGAAGAAGAAGAAGTAGAAGCAGGCAAAGACCATGACACATTCTACTGACAGCTCTGAATCTGACCAACTCATCCTGTGCCAACAGTAGAAGAATCGTTGAAATAGCCAATTTAATTCAGTGACAATGGATTGTGAATATCCGCTATTTCACGTGTTTTGCCCTTTCGTAATATTCTACAGCGCGTTTCTTTCCCTTTTACCGCGTATTTTATAATGTGTTGCGAACCAATATGCTATGGCAAGCCGAGAATGCATAAAATTCTCGAAATCATCGCCAACTTGAACAAGCCGGGTGTACGTTGCGAGAGTACAACGAAGTCGATGCGTTTCATTCGGGTTTGTTTTCATGTTGTGAAACTTCTTATCGCTTGCAAAATTATTGTCAATTGCACCCAAGGTCCAATTAAGAGGAGGTCGGTGCATACAGTGTATTTTGACAAATTGTCGTGGGAAAAATTCTTTTGGACCAACCTGTCAAATGTTGATGTTAACGTCGCGTTGATTTCTTTTCGATTTTTTCAGATAAGATTCTGCGCTTTGTAAACGATCCCTTGTCTATTTGACTGTCCTTAACTTATTAGAATTAGAAATAACGCACAGCTACTCAGATGGCAAAACAAACCAGCCATACTTTGTTTGTAAACACCTTTGCACCAACCTGTCAAAATTACAAAACCAACAAAAACCACCTTTGCGGCAACCTGGTTATTTCAAGTATCCTTGATTGCACCAATGGAATTATGAAAATCTTTGTTGCGTACTTTCGAAGCAATTGGTGACGTTAAACACGTTGCTGTTCTTTGATCGCTATTTTTAAGGTTCTCCAATGAGATTGTTTCTTCTTCTCAAACCGATTCATTTCAAACAAATAGCAACATCCTATGAAAGTGTGAAGCAATATTGAATTCCACCAAATGACAGATCGTGCAAGAAGACGTAAAGCTCTTGCATTGAAAAATTGCATTCGTCTACCCGCACCATAAGACGCTTGGCACAGTTTCTTCTTTCTTGATCATCTGTCCCCATTTTTACAAAAATCCACTTCACTTTTGCCACAGTGTGTATCCTCATACTTCAATGCCTCTTTTTTTTCTTAGGCAAGGCAGTATTAAAGTCGTCTTGATTGGTTGCCCTCACCATTAGCAGCCAAAAACGAGGCGATCCTATCCGTGTCCACTGGCCGTGGGAATGCTTTCAATTTCCTTTCGCGTGTGCAAATATTTTCTTCCTTCCTAGCCCCCGTACGTACCCCCGTACCGCTGGCGTTCGTTGAACGATTAAGTGCGATTTTATTGCGATCTACGTAGCGAGCGGAAAAGTGTTTGTCGTTCTTTTTCACAATGGTTTCCTTTTTTGCCTCCGTACTTGCCACCAGTGAGAGTTGTTTAATCATACTATTGACTTTTCTTTTTTCCACCCCTGTCTTCTTCTTTACTTTGTGCCCGGGGACCGGAAGTCTGCCCGAACGGAACCCGGTAACTGTCGAGTGATGGGCGATTGTTTGGCGATGACAAATGGAAGGAAAATGGAGTTGTACAAAAAAATAAAGGATGGCTCGAGGCTAGGCGGAAGTGAGTGTAGGTGGTGGAAGCGACCGTTTGAGGTAGACCGGAAATGAAAGCGTGTAATAGGTCTCCCCGTCTACGAATTTCAGCACTCCCAGCAGCACTGAAGCCTTCAGTTGATGGCTTAAACAAGTTTCCTCAGGCTCATCGGCGCGATGTTATTGTCGGCCTGGTTGAATTACAAACCAATCATCCAAACGTGCGAGACGGTTAAGGCGACAAGATTCCCTCTTCCGTAGCTTTCATGGGCCGGCGAAAGGCCTGCAAGGGAAATAAATAATTCTTCTTTTTCGAGTACATTCATAAATCTCCGCACCACCGTCCGCCTTGGTGAATGTGTGTGATGCTCACCGTGGCCTCAATATCTTCGCCCTTTCTGAAGAAGCGTTCGACAGTGTGGGAAAACTTTGCCTACGAACCAGTGAGGTTGGGAAAAGGACCAGCGACCACAGAAAAAAAGGAAATACCAAAGTTAGTTGAGCGTACGAGGAAATCCATTTGATCCCGGCAGCCACATGCGCCGTGTGCGTGTGTGGTTACGGGTAATATATTTGCATTCATTGAACAAGGCTGGTTTGCGCCCGGAGGAGTGTCTCCTTTCCATCTCGCCAACTTTCCTTCGTCTGACTGGGGCCGCTCGGTGCGGAGCTGGGAGCGCTCAAGGGGTTACAGAAAATATGCGACCTCATAAAGCATGAGATTTCTTCTTGGGCCTTCCGGGGCCTTTTGGTTGCGTTCCTCGTGGAAACCCTCGAGTACGAGGGTTCTGAACATGATGAAGGGGCGAAAAACACTGGCGATGATGGTTGATAAATTAGTGGCGTGCTCTTTATGGACGGAAAGCTCACGCATCTCGCCGGTCTTTGGGTGCAGGTGGTGCTGTGCGTGGGAAGCGAGGCCTGCGAACCGCTTCCGGCGCCTCCATCAGTCGCCGGAAATGGGTTGGGATACTGGATACTTGTGTTTACCAGATGAGTGTTCGCTTTTCATCGACACGCTTCGGTCAAGATTATAAATTACCTTCACGGTGGAGAGTGAACCGTTTGCTTGTTCGGGGGGGGGGGTTGATATTAGCGCGGGTGCTTCATGAAACAGTTGTTTAAATGAAAATCGGCCTTGCTTAGTCTTTCCACTAAGACAGATTACATGACAGCGACATTGGGTAGTGATGTTATCGTTTCCGATAAATTATTGATCCTTGATTGCGAATGGTTCTGCAGGGTTTTCAGTGTTATTAAACCGCAAACATTGGCAAGCAGTTAGAAGTAAATCAATTTAAGCGTGTTAACGCGCAAACACATTAGTCTACTTTTAGGCGCAGTGCCATTTGCTCAAACAGCTGCCCGATCATTCGCTTCATGAAAACATAGAAAATCTCGTTAGAAAACGAAAGACCTACCAAAAGGCAACCTACCCTTCGAAAAATCCTAACAAAAACACCACGAACTCCTGTTTACCATCGTAGTGTGTCGCCATTTCCTGGCGGAAACTTTTCCACAAACGCATGTGTGTCCTCCAAACTTTCCCCGAACGACGTTCGGCGGTTCGATTCGATTTCCCTAGGAAAAGGCGTAAGAAATGACCCACATAAATATCGTCTCAGGGCCGAGTGCGTCGTTAACTCCATCCTCAATCACCATCAATGCAGCGAGGGTGTGCGGGGGGGGGGTGGAGTGTGGGGTTCCTTTTTTTCATCTCACACACACCGGGAAAAATCAGCGTCTGGTTTTCCGACAGCGACGCAGTTGGATAACCGAAATCGTGCGAATTAATCAATATACCAATTTGCTGTAGGGCGGGAAAATGACAAGCGTCCCAAACGAAATACCCATCAGAGTGGGAGAAATTCATGAAAAACGTATTACATTATACGCAGCAGGCAGCAAACAAGCTCGTGTGCGAAAGCCCAGTTACATCGAAACTTCCGCCATCAAAAAAACATACGGCAGTAGGCCGTAGGCCGAAGAAAACCGAGGCCGTAGGTGAGAAATGAAAACACGAATACGCAAACACACGGCATCCGTTGCCATTCGAATGAAAAATATGTGAGCGAAAAAAATAAATAATCGTAAACCTTTTTCCCGTTCCATTATTCCGAGGCGGCCGCTAGTCGGAAATAATTGGCCGTTTCTGTTCAAAAGGGATTCAATCAATAGAAACCTTCCACCGAACCTCTCGAAACATAAATAAACAACCTAGGGAAAAGCGACTCTTCAAAAGAGAACTCTTGAAAAAGGGAAAGAAAAGTGTGAAAAAAGAAATCCTCCGCAATAATTGCATTGTGTATTATATTAATATGTTCGAATTCATTCGGCAGCGCACAAAAGCGTATCGTGCTACAAAGGATCCTTTATCCTGCCTCTTATTCTACTCAACACCGTCTCTCGCTCGCTGTGATCCCTTTTCGCCACCCAAAGGGCCATGTGAAAAGGGACACCCGTGCACCGAAGCACCAATGCTGCGGATCCCGTAACTCACAGAAAGGGATTTAAAGTGTCGGCTCCGGAATGGCTTCGACTTTTCGTCACCAAGCTGTCGGGTGGGGCGCACGGCAAGGGTCCGGGGGGCGAAATGGGTGCTGCTGGGAGCGTCTTGGGTTTTACTTACGGACGTCTCGACGCCGATGGGCGGCGAATGTCCTTGCCGGAATGTTCATTTATCTCCATTTAGTGGTTCCGTCTGTGAAGTCTGATGTTGATCCTCGCAGGGGCAGGGAGAGGGTTCACTGGGATGAGTTAGCAGCATTGCGGGAGCCTTGGGCCTTGGGTCGCCGACGCCCCAGTGCCCCGTTGGTCAGTGATGAATTGGTTTCGATTTTGTAGCGTGCGTTTAAAATCCGGTGATGCTTCCATTTCTTCACCATTTTCATTGTTTAGCTTTGCGAGGTCAAAACGGAAATCCACCCGGAGGAAGCGGTCGGCTGGTCGGTGGTGTGCAAACAAATGTAGCTTTCTTCCGCCAAGAGGAGCCAACAACGGGGTGATGTTAAAAACCAACAATATAAACCATAGGACTGCAGTCAGCGCCATCTGTCAGCCGCGTGGGAGCAAGCTCCTCCACGCAGAATCAAGCTGCAAACCAAAGGCACCAAGCCAGTTAACCGCCAGGGCCATGGAGTCGGTCCTTTCTTTGTCCCACATGATTTCGGGTTAGTTTATTTTGTTATTATATATTTCGCTTGTGGTTCATCTTTTTTTTTTGCGTTCTTTCTCAGGCCTTGCGGATCCATGTTGGCCATAATCGAACATAAAACCCTCGGGCCGGATTTCCGTTCGGCTGGGTGGCGTACGGGTGAGCGACGACCAAATCGTGCCAATACGTGCCAACATAAATAAAGCCGAGCCGACAAGGTCAGCGGCGAAGGCGAAGGCGGACGGGGGATAAACCTAAGGCTTCACGTCACGCCGGAAAGAAAAACAAGAGAGAAGAAGGGGCACCAGTGTAAAATCATCACCCCAAATCGTACGGCACATCTCACCAAGGCACGTCCTGACGATGACCCCGTTAATGATGTAACGATGATAACTCATTTCTTAACAACACGCACGATCCGGGAGGTCTCGAATTTCGTGGCCCACACTCAACCGGATGTCGAATCCTTGCTGCTGGTGCTATGAGGAGAATTGGCTGATGGTAGAGCCAAGCTGGACGGGCCTGAAGCCCAAGCAAAGGTTACGAAGGATCGTCTTCGAAAGCCTGCCGGGTGCGGATGGCGAGGATGAGTCGGAGTTTGCGGTTGTGGGACCAATTTTGCTCAAGTTCAACACGCGTTGGCTCCGAGGAAACAGTGAATTACAGTATGTGCTAAACAATTTCTAGTTGCGGGATGAAGAATTTGAAGAAAAGAATGTCACAGGACAGTCTTATTACATTTACTTACCATACGAACAAAGTTTGGACTCAACTCCTGACATTTTCTCAATGATGATTATTTGTATATTTGTTTAAACGTTTAAGATAAACTGTACATCGATTCAATAATGTAACAACATGTTAAGCTAGCTCATACAGTAAATCAAAGAGCGGTAGGAAGTGCAATAAATTAAACTTGATCGTAAATCAATCGTTTCCTCCACCAACGACCGGAATATATCCGCCGAAATAACTTATATTGTCCGACGCATTTTGATTTCTTTCATTCAACATGTATTTTTTGCTTTGCTTCATTTTATTTTATTTCCTTCCCATCACTGTAACCGTTACGCAAAGGCTTCCCCGGCCCCGGCTTGATCGATGGGAAAGTCAAGTGCTATAACGAAACCATTAGAGAGGAGTCGTCGAACAATCGTTGCCGAAATGCGTTCCGTCCGGTTGGGGACGCCCGGGGAGACCGTTTTGCAGGCATTTGTGCCCGTTACGGACGACACGTTCTATGCGCTGCTAGGCTTCAAGATGTCCTTTTTTTTGTGGCAGACGACTTCGCCATTCTTTATACCATTTTCCAACCGACGAGGAGTTGGTCCAATCTAGCTACTCATGCCTCCCCTCCCGAAAGCCGGCCTCATTCATTCACTTTAGTTTTTCCTTAAGCGACACAAGATCGCACATCTTGGCCAGGAGGGTTGTGGGCTGCTTTTTCCACCGGGCTTACTGTAGTGGGCTGGGAGTGAGGGAGAAAAAGTGTTCACACACCGAAACACTCGTACACCTCCACACGGCCGGATGACGGATGGCTAAAAGCGGTCTGACGGAAGCGGTGTAACGGAAACAGGCGTGAAAGCACTAAGGACGAAATCGCTAAGGACCACTGGAGGCTTTCGCAGTGGCACAGCTGCGAAAAGCGTAGGCGAATCGAGTAGGAAGTAGCCGAAAAAAGCGTGCAAAAGCGTTGGAGGAAAGTAAACAAACCGGAAGAAATCGTTCAGCCGCAACAAAAACACAAACGCGCCAAGCGGCCAGCCTACGGAAAAGTAGGAAAGCGAGGAGCTTGGGGACGCACGTGGGCATATGGAGAGGCAGGCGTGCGACCGGCGGATCGACCGGTCGCAAGGGAGGACGGTGGGTGTGTCCTTTGGGACGAGGAATCGGTAGGTGCCGATTTGCAAAAGCATGATTGATGACGAGCCACGAATGTTCCGCCTGTTTTTCTTGGCGCACACTTTTTTTATTTGCTTCCACCGACACGTCCGCTTTTCCACTCGTTTTCGAAAAGCCGCTTTTATATCTGCGCTCTCCGGGGATGTGCCATAGTTTCGAAACCGATGGCGCATCGACTCCGGCGGATGTTGACGTTGTCGGCCTAGTTTTGTTGTTGTTGATAGAAGAGTTTCTCTTTCTTTTCCCTGTTTTTATTTTTTATTTACGCATGTCGTTAGTTTTCAAACGATGGCCTACAAACGAGCGGACGTTCCATTAAAACTGGGACGACCGGACGCTGACGAGAAATTGAGCAGATTCAAAAAGAGGTTTTGGGCTATTCTCTTCATCTTTCAAATTGTCGCTTTCAAATGTTTAAAAAAATATTGCTTAAATTTTAAAACAAAAATTCTTGGTTTACGTGTAGAAAAATGTGTAGAAATGTTGAAGGAATTTTGTTAAAGCAAAAGGAGAAATTAAATTCATAATTTAGATACAATGCTAACACAAAGATGAAAAATGTCCATGATGCTGGAAACGGCTATATGTCATCTCGACAATACGCTCACGGAGGCAAGAAACAAGAACTTGCACGCGAATCATCTTCAACCTTCATTTATATAGATTGATCGCCGGAATCGATTGATGCAGATTGTCCAGTCCCTTCTGGAAAGGCCATGAGGACATGATGGAAAATGGACTAACATTGTATGGTGAGCAACAATGTATCGTTGGTGCTGTGAAATCCGGTCAGTTTTGTCTCAATGCATTGCTACAAGCTCGTTTGTGGCCAGGGAATTTGGTACTTCCACTGAGAAGTACCCACTTCACGGAGTACGAACAAATGTGAAATACCGTATGCGTTCGGAATGCACCTCAGCCCACGCGTGTCAAGATCGTAAATCAACTCGCAGCGTCTTGACACCGACGGGACCGACGTCGGGTGCCAGGGCCATAAACAATCGATCCCGAACCGAACTCCCCAAACGTGAATTGCTTGCACCTTTCCGTAGTTCATGTTCGCGGGCCGGAGCTCGCTCCGGTTCGGTTGCTATCGACCGGCCGGATCAGCCCATCAATCAATCCGGATGAAATCACACAACCGACCGACGGTGAGAAGGTCCCACGGTCCCAAGGACGAACTTCAGTCGTTTCCGCCGAAGGGCCACCAAAGACACGGTTGCCGGTGCAATGGCTGGCATTGGTATATTTACATTTTACGATACCTACCGAAACGAACGCCTTGCCTCACAGACTGACAAACTGACTAACAACGAGTTGACGGATGAAACTTTTCGTCAAACAGTCGCAAATGGAAACTGTTCAACCCCATCGGGAGACGGACGGATGGGGAGGAGAAGAATAAACCCCCCCCCGTCCATGGAAATGAGTTATCCGAATGGCAAAAGTTTCAATCTACATGCTGTCACACGAATGTGCCTTGAGAGTTCTCGGTGTGGCCCCTTTTTTGTGTATGCTCTGTTGTTACTTTCTTGTTCCGCATCGTCAACTTTGAGACGAGCGAAAATTTGGCACACAGCTCCACCCGGAACGGCACTAGTTTTTCAACCGTCGAATCCATTTCCTTTTTTTTATATATCTTTCCTCTGGCTCAACAATTTCTACATTCGTTGTCCTGTTTTCGGATTTGGCGTTTTTTGTTTTTTTTGTAGCTTAAAATCCCCTGACGGCCTGTACAATAGTCGGCCAATCAGCAAAAGCTAAAACCTGTTCGCTCAGATAATCCTTCCCCGGTTGTGGTTCGTGGGAACTTTCGGAAAACTGTCCACTCGCTCAACCAAAGGAATTTTGCACTTTCGGCCAAAACAAGTTAAATCCCTAACTCCTCGTAAACGGAACGAGTCACCGCTGAGTCGGAAATTGTCCGGGGATGAAACATAACTATCTAATTTGCCTATTACCATCTCTACACTCGATAGTGTCGGTTACAGGCACGAATTGCGAGTATCGATAGGAATCCGTACCACGAACGAATGCGACCGCAAACGAGGCTCACTTTAATCCTCACGGCACTCCAATCCCACATGCTAGAGAACAGCCGGACAGACGTTTTGATCGCAGGGTTACTCGTAAGCTAGGAAAAAATGGTACCATCAACAGAAAAAGGAATAGCAAACGCTCATCTTACCTATTGTTCCATTTGCAATTGTTGGGTCTGGTCATAGAGGGATTCGATGTTTTTTTTATGCTTACCATTTCCATTAACTAGAAACCTGTCAGAATGTGCATATGTTGCTGTTCAAAAACTAAAAAAAAAAAAAACGATAACGAAAAATGATATGAATTATAGCTTCGAATGGAGTAATAAATCATGCAGACGACATTGGATTTAAAAAAAATAAAAAAAAGGGAATGCGAACATTTTCACTTGACCAGAGAAATCCAATCAAAAAGGAAAGCGAAAGAAAAGGACAACACCGTAGATCATGCTGCATTTGAACTGGGCTAGTGAAACAGATGGAGAATGCATGTTTATGCTTATATGCTTTTATTTCGTAACAGTTTGCATTTTATTGTTCAACTCTTTTTTTTGGGGTTCAAATTTAAGACTTCTTTTACGATGTTTCTGTGCTGACTGATAGTATTATCTGCAGTAGCTTGGATAGGATTAGAAATATATTAGTGGAAATTTTAGAGGACTAGTAATGCAATAGTTCTGCAGTTGCAAATTATCTGATGTAGATTAAATCGGTATCGGTGCAGAAGTTTTCATCCTTGTGCCTTGTTGTGTTCTTTTAAAACTATACAATTATCACTTCGTTGGTAGTTTAATATTCAATTGTTTCCTCCGCTGGCCTTGCTTGTGCTAGCCTCTACACTAATTCATTGTTCATGTCGTAAAGTTAAGAAAGTCAACTCGGCATTTTTGTAAGCCTGTGCAAAAAGCGGTTCCTCCATTTATTCCGCCTTCTCGTCGCCGACGGTTGGATTAGAATTTAATATCATCTTCCGTTTTCCAGTCCATGAGTTTTTTTTTTTGCACCAGCTTTTACTCGAGGTGGGAAACAAAAAATCCCACTAACGAAAGCGCAACACTAAACAGGGCTCTCCGTTCAGTGTGGCACTTTTCTTGGGGGGAAATTTCGCCCTCAAAAACTCACCAAACATTTCGTTTTTGTTGTTGGTTGCTTTTGTTTCTCTTAAGCTATCAACCATGTTAATCTTTTAGTGCAGTAGTATCTAAAGTTTTGGTTTCTTTTTCTCGTTTTTGGATCGGAATTTTGGACTGAACGTTGGTTTTATAGGCCTAAACTCTTCCACCAGTTTGCGTGGTTCAATGTTGTTCGTCTTCCTGCTTTACGCTATAATAACGTTTGATTATGTTTTGATTTGTAGCTTGCCTACCTCACTTCAGTTCTTCAGGGCTTTGGTAAAAAGTGTGCTTCGTTTCATTAGTTGATACGAGGTGGTTTTAAGCTTCAACGTTCGAAGCTGCTAAATAAATGGTTGATATTGAATGTTCCTCTCGTTTTGTTCAGCCTACGCGTTGCCTCAAATCCATCGATTCGCTCTCATATAGTTTTTATTTGGATTTATGTACAGAAATCGCTCGTTCCTGGTGTCCTTCATTCCTTGCGCGTTCCGCTGTAGCAGCTCAGCATAGAGACCAAAAGGCCTGAAAAATAGAATGAAAAAAAAAACAACAACACTGTATCAGAACAAGTTCGCCAATTAACTGCCACGGACACGTTAACGGTAGGGCGATACGAGGTTTGCATTTCAATCATCGTTTGTAAAATGTTCCATCCACCATCAAAGTCCTTTCCCTTCCCCTACAGTTTGGTGCTAAAGCGTGGTTCCGCCGGATGACGGAAAAGAAGTTTTAATTAGCATCGATATGTTTATTAAAAATAAATTCCTGCAGCTCCTGGCTGGTGGCAGGGTGCCATCCGGCTGCCCGGGTTGTGACGTTCGGCAGACTCGGCTGCAACTGGCGGGGTTTCCGCTGATCGATGCCGAAAGGATACGCTCGAGATGAAAGGGTAAACAAACGTGTTTTCTGCGTGTACGACCAAGCTGAAAATCAGCGTATCTCATTATGAGCGCCGTGTGTAACGGGACGTACATGAAGGCACACGTGTCCATCGTCCCTTCGGAAGCACAGTGGAGCTGATAATTTTGTGGCGACCTTCTTGTCAACTATATAAATGTTAGAATTCTAGGTGTTCATACGCTACACTGTTCGACCGTAATGCTTATTATTAAAATACGTTAAATAAAAACAAAAAGACGATTACAGGAAGGCCAACTTTCAAATAACCCTTGCTGTAATCAAACATATGGTACCACACTGTATTACATCCGCTTTCGATGGCATCCGCCTAGCATTTAGGGGCACAATTTATGCGTTCAATTAATCACTCATTTCCTGCCATTTCCCGTTTGGAGCCCCGAGAATTAATGAGGCGTATAATGCGTCCGGACAAAGCACAAACAACCTTCAATCCACCTACAAGATGTTTCTATTAGCAGCTACCAACTGTCTTGTAACGTGATTCACCACATGCATCGTTATTATAATATGCTCCACGAGTCAACCCTGCAACATCCCGGCTGCAGTAAAACACGATGTAATTTAGTTGAAATACGATGCAAACGAAAACGAACTTATGTTGGCCCGTGCTCGTCTCCCACGTGCGTGTCGGACACGTGTTTTTTTTAGTGTAAACGAATCGAATATATTCGAATCGGAAAAATCACTCCACACAGAGTCCGCGTGTGTGTGTGTGTGTGCAGCTGGCCGAGTACGTGCGTTGAATGACGAAATGGCACTCGGTCCACCGCGAAACCGTTGTGCACGGCTGCAGAAGGAAATGCAAATGATGTGGCTGAGTGGACAAAGACCCGAACATATTCCATTTTCAGCAACATCGGCTGCAGCTGTTAGTGTTTGCTTTGTGAGCTACTGTGAAATATTTGGATTTGATTTCTATCAACAATCACCTATCGCGAATTCGTCAAATAAACAATCCGTTTCCGCTCTAGACAAACAAATCAGGGCAAATTCATACCGAAGCACATTTTCATTCGGTTATTGTGGCATGGCATACTGAACCCCAGGAGAACTGCCAGTTCCAGCCAGAAGGAGAGAAATGGTTTGCACTTGTAAGAAAAGCGATCATGCGAGAGGATGCCTAAAGATAATGATGCGGGCAAGTGATGATGATGGTAGGAGCCTTCTGGTGTTGATGGCGATACCTTCACTATAAACGTTTAAAACAAGTTTAAGATGGAAGCCGTTACAATGGACGTCGGATGGAGCGAGCGTAGCAAGATGACAATAAAAGGCAGAAAGGAAGCTAACATTGCTCCTCGGAAGGGACAAAGTTACATAAGGAGTTACCCAAGTTACGTCGCCTGCTCGCCAGACGATGTTTTTGCGTGTTTGGCGGCGCCACTATCGGTCCGGCGAAAGCACGCGCCATAGCCATGTGTTCGACTCCACGCGGAATCCAGCGTGCGGCAGATCATTTTTCCATATTTATTATTACTAGCCGGTTGTCTTCGTGGATAGTGATTCTTCGTTGTTTTTTTCCTCATCCACGCCACGCTCTACCCCCGCCTTGTTGGAGTAAAGTAATTGCGATCGGTGGCGAAAGGATATTTAATATTCTTCCCACACGTGCGCTCACGTGCGCTCGCATGCTCGCATTGTGCTGATGCCACAGTAAGCCGCTGGGATCAGAGGCAGGATCAGAGAAGGATCAGAGCGCATCATCCCGGGTCATCGCTGTCGATGGCGTACATGCTGATGCCGTACGATTTAATGAAAACGATGCCCGCCAGCAGGAGAGCCATTTTTTCATCGATGGAGAAGATGTAGAAAAGTTTTTTTTTCCCTCACAAGGCCACCGTTGGGCACAAAGATGCTTCATGGTCGTGTGGGATTTTCCTACTCGTTCTCACTCTTTTCAACTCTTTCGTTTTTTCTCTCTCTCCTATTTCTTGTGTCTGTACGGAAAGGAAGAGGCTTGCTGTCGGTTGATTAAATCAAAGCCGTCCGATCGGATTAACGAAGGGCGGCCGGAAGTGACTCCAGTTTCAGCCCGACAGTTTAATCCATTCGGGGATGCCGTGGTAATCGGTGTATGGACCAAACATTTTGGGAACCCCGCGTTGCGCAAGGGAACGCAAGGAAGCGGTTACGATGGGATAAAGATGTCAAGAGTCATTTTGGAAGTAAAATCAAGAAAGAAGAGAGAAAGAGCGCGAATAAAATAACCTTTGGCCTGCCCGAGAGCATCCGCATGGGATCGGATTTCATTTGCTCGTGCCGACGACGTGCTTTTCCGCATGCCACGGCACGCTGGCGGCAGTTGTCTCACTTTGCAGGACACCTTTAGTCTGAAATATTTGAGATTTCCACCCAGCCCGGCTGGATTTCGCGGTAATCCGCAAGGCCGGGTCGAACCCGGTTCGTCCAAACATTTGCATATCCAACGTGACTGTCAAGCTCCTGGTAAGAGTTTTCGCCCCTGTAGGATGGGCCTTTTCGTGTCCGTCGTAATCTTCGTCGTAATCGCCTTTAGGGGGGAGGGATCGGATGTCCAGTTTAGCAGGAATCAGCAGAAATTAACGGAAAAGGCTCCGCTCCGTTCAACAATCAAAACTCGGAAGGCTAAAATGGGAAACGCTTTCGCCTGTCGCCGGCTATTACTGCAACCATCCAAACCACCGAGTACACTTCAGCAGACAAATTATCTCTGGCTTTCCAAGTGAACTTCTGAGCGTTCGTACCCAGTCGAAGGTCCTTCGAAGACGGCAAGACACGTTCACGTCCTGGTAACGCCTGGAAATGTCACCGAACCTCACTCAGCCGTCGCTCCCGGGGAACGCTTGCGGGCATCGGAGATTGGATGCTTCACGATAACTTCGCCCGCAGCCTGTGCAAGATAAGCGAATCATCGAGTCTGATTCTTTTTTTTTTCCACATTGAACCATTCCTTTGAACGCACGCCAACGTGGCTCGAACGTTGACGAATATCTCGTACGTAAACGTAGCCTCGCGATGCAATCTTCCAACTATACAAGTATGCCGGTATCACAGGCCGGGGCCCCTGATGAACTCACTTCGGAGAGAAAACTAGCGCCAGCAGCAATCCTACTTAGCCTGAGCCTCGTGGGAAGATTGCAAACTCGTCCGCCAAGATCAAAAGCACAGCGACTGGCGAGAAACGCCCAGCCCGTTGTCCGTGACAGCTGAGCTTATGAATTGTGACAGTCGCAGATGATGACGGTAGGCTTGAGACAGGCAAGCGTCTTGGAGACGCGCTGGTTGCAGCATCAATTTTACCATCTATTATGTTAACTACATTGGATCCGCCCTTCGCCGAGTTGGCGGAGTTTGTTTGCTCGGCTGATAAGCGAACTTTTGCCGCAGCACGGGGCGTATGGGCGTACCGCACCGATAACGCGAAGCGATCATAAATTGTCCAGCGTCGTTGGTTGTTTCGCAACCAGCTACCAGCATCGGCCGATACCGGGAGAAGTGCAAAAGTTGTGGATACGAATGGCTTAGTTTTATTGAATTGAGATCGACTTTGCGGTGGGATGTTGTCGGAAGAACGAACCCCCATTCGATCGTCATGTTTGATAGCACACATCAAACGATTCCTTTGTTGGAAAACAAGTACTTGGACAAACTATTCAGGCAAACTGTTCCACCGATTGGTTGACAGGATATTCTCGTAGTGGAATATTCAAACAAACTTGTTTCAAAACATTCATCATCCAACGAATGCGTTACATTGGTTGTAAACCATGGCTAGATTATACCTGCTTCGCTTTTCATGCCATCCAATCCAAGATTGCTAGGATTTTGTTTTTTTTTTCCATGCCATGTGTCCTACTCACCCGTTAGGGCAGTTAACAATTGCTCCCAGTCACCAATTAACCCACTGGGGGTACCAAGAAAACCTGCCCATGCAAAAGAATGGCGTAGGACTTCCAAACGGTGCCCATCGAAAATCCCATTTCCGGCGTGTACATCCTTGAAATTCTCGGTACTTAAGCGGTATCACAGATAAGCTCCGGCTGCAGGCCGAGTGGTCGGAGGCTGCTAGGTGCAAGACGAAAAAAAAAAAGAAGACCCATCTTACGTCCTATTATATGCCAAAAGGGGTTACCCAAACTCACATCGAAAGCAGGCTGCAGTACTACCCTAACGTACCGTTTACGTAAATTGGTGGCGTGCGGTAAAATAAATGGCCTCGACCCAACTGTCCCTTATGACCCCGGTTGGTTGGAAGTACCCGTAATGGTTTTGTGGAAACAGATAGGCGTAGCCCTTCATGGGAGGTACGAGCGCACGGGGTGAAGGAGATGAGTCTCACCAGGAGCCATTAAAAAAGGTACTTCAAATGATGGGTAGCAAAAAATGGGCCCCTTTTTGTTCTACTCTACCCGCTAATCTGGAGGAAAAAAAAAGAAGAAAGAGAGACAAAACATTCATGGTATAAATACTTCCTCTGGTTTCCTCATCGATTCAGTTTCGTGTCACCTCTCGCCCTGAACAGTGCCTAGCGTTGTGTTAGTTCCAAAGTTTTTCTCAGTAGTCTTCCTCGAAAATGAAATCATTCCTACTGTGTTTCTGCCTTGTGGCCCTTCTGGCAACGTTCGCTCTTGCGGCACCGACCGCTGGAAAGGTTGCCGATAGTTCCTCCGAGTCCGTCGAGTCGAACGAATCCAACTCGAAGGAAGTGGTCGGAGGAGAGGTCAACTCTGGTGCCGAAGTGACGGATGCAAACGCCGAAGTGACGGATATGAACGCCGAGGAGACGGACACAACGAGGAAGGTAGTGCTGCCCACTGCTGACACTCCCAAGCAACCGCAAGCAGCTGATGTAACAACGAGTACGACGACCACGAGCAGCCATGTGGAATCATCAGTGAGCACAACGGAACTAAATACGCCCAGCACCACCTCACTCGCAACGTCAACCAGCGAAGATGCCGCCAGAACGGTCTCTGAGGACGATTCTCCGACATCCCAAGCAACCACGGAGGAAAAAGTGACCACCGGATCGGTCACTAATGATGCTACCACCAGCCCGGGATCGAATGTCGACGTGGTCAAGGTAACCGTGACCGTGTCAGAAGATGCTACCGGTGTTGAGGTTCGTGCCGACACTCTGGCAACCAGTGACACCGGTGCAACAGTGCCAACGTTGGGTGGCTTAGGGGATGCGCATGATTCTTCCACGTTGGAAGCAGTTGAAGCTGCAACTACTGAGACCCTCAATACTGCTTAGAGAGACCGTTGATTTAAAGTATATTAAACATTTTAAAAATCCTAATAAAAATGAATAAAAATTATCAAAACGTTACACCCTTGTTTATGAATGCATTATTCCAAGAAGTTTCTAGGCGCTTATAGGCTCCACATTCAAGAGGATGTGCAAATCATTCATCGATTGTTTTCCGATTAATAGCGCTGATTGAACATGTTCACCGCATTTATTAACGATAAATTCCCTTCCTCGACAGACTATACAATATGTTCATTAACACAATCCATTTATTCGAACAAAATTAATTATAGATTATTTTCCATCGAAAATGAATACTACCAACGATTATCGTTTTTAATTGGTTGTGATGCAATGCACTTTTCATTCTCTTTCGAGCAACAGCAGAATAAACGCTTTTGTTAATTTTTTTCCAACGTTTTCCTCCCGGATTGTTACGAGCAGAAGGAGATAATAATGTTTAAACAAATTTCACTTCCATTTAATCATATTAACTCTTATCAAGTATCACTGCATGAATTTGTAGAAAATCCAAATTGTGCCTGATGGTACTGTGCTGTGGTGTGTACTGCTAGGCCTTTGAAGAAATGTATACTTTAATTCCTCCAGCCGAGGTGGATTAACATGTTCAACATAATTGTTTATCAAAACTTCTTCTTCACAAACTGAGAGTCCTCCACTCTCCGAACCATCGTCTCTCTTCGTTAGACAAATGGCCCATCTTAGGAGAGCCTTTCACCGTGCACTTGGTGGCAATTATCATAAGCCATCTTAAGCTAATTTTGACGTACGGGACACGGGATCATCCTCCATTGTATTAATCAATGGAGTGTGCCATTCAATTCACGAAAGCGCCAAGGTTATTAACATGGCGTGTGTATATTAGACGGTGCTTCACTGGCGCCATCCACCACAACATGAAGTGTCCGTCAACGTCTTAAAGGAACTGTTGGATGGATGCTGGGGTGGTCCAAGTACCGCGTTGTTTACACGCAAGAATCCCCTCACATCGCAGCAGTGACATCCTTTCAAACTCCATCTCCTCCTAGGCGAGCTTTTACGCCGCAGCACCCGAGCGATGGCGCCAGGTTAAACCACTCGAGTCACCGAAAACCTTATCTGCCGCCACGAAAATCGACACCTTACCCGAGCTCGCCCACGGTCGTGCGTGAAGTGAAGTGGAAAACTTGCCGTCTAATATTTGCAATATGATGGCATAACCGTAGCAACCACTCGATAGGCTGGCTGGCGGTGAAACCCACGGATTCCTATGCATCCATCTTCACCGGACCCACCCCCGCTAGAGACGCGTATTCCCAAAGCGACGGGAAAACATTTCGGGCGGCTACACTTCACCGAAACCGGTTACGATGGCAACGGTTGGAAGCATAATGGCGACGTAATATTTTAGAAATCGCTTCCCGGAGAAATGCTGAAACGTTGTTCGCAAATCCCCAACCAATCGAGTTGCTCAGGTACACACGAGAGTGGGATATGATACATCCTACAGCTTTTCTGAAGACATTATAATATCGTATCGTCGTTTTGAAAAGTGAAAATGGAGTAAAACTCCCGCGTTGATAGGTGAGGACGAAGAAGAAAACCCTGGAAGGACCGTTTTGCGTCCGATCGTACAGTGTAACCAACAACAGACAATCAGCCTTTCTTGAAAATTCTCGAAAGAAGACCCTCATCAAGGAGGTAGACACATTACGGAAAACTTGTATCTCTTAATAAATATCTCTTTCACCTTTATTCACCAGCCCACACACTTTGGGTCGTGGAAAACGCGGCCAACTAAAAGTTTCACCGGTTCGACGCTGGGTCGCGCGCACGTGGCCTTTGTAACCCATGTTCGCTTGCTATCGGTCTGTAAAATCTTCCTGAACGCTTGCTCTCGTTAATTAAGACCATTCACGAGTGGTGAATGTATTCTGCTCCATTTCACCGGCCACCGGTGGATTCGATTAGGAAAACTTTTGGAAAACCGAGAAGGTCACCAAGCGGCAAACCCAAACAAACCCCCTCGGGGACGTTAGCCCTGGGATGTCGATAATTTGGCGGTGCGCGCCAGCCATAACGGGAAGGACATAATTGCAAAGTCACCGCTTTACACCGGATTCGATTGAAAATCTCCTAATTGGATGTTAAATATCTCGAACGTCTCGTTCGTGGCGAACGACCGGCAGGAAAGCATTTTAAATTATACTTCGCTAATGTTACGCCTCCGCTGTACTGGTGGTTTATAATCAGTTTTGAAAGCATCGCTTATCGACGGGATCATGGCTGGTACTTGGTGGTCCTCGGAACGCGAACGCGATGGCGAGCTTAAATGAACCAAGCTTTCTCCGGCAAACTTTGCGGCCCAACGCGGCACTGGTCGAAGATGTCATCGCGGGAGTTTTGATGTTTGGCGTGCACGAACTCTCCTCCCGATGTCTGCCCCACCTTGAACTGACTAAGTGATTCTAGCGAAATGCGTAGCTTCGAACAACTCGGGAGATTCGTTTCACTGCTCTCCACCCTGATCACGTCGGTCCGCCGAACCATTCGCTGAATAAATAAACATCATCCATCAGCGAAACCGTCCGTCCCCCCGTGGCACAGCAATCCCATCCAATTAACCAGCTGGCGGGCCGGGAACCCCGCTCGCCAACCGGCGGCCAGTGGGTGGATTTTCAAAGACATTAAATATTGATCTTTGAAACGGGCGGACTAACAATAAACAACAATCGTCGATGCTCCGACGGAGAATGCACCAACAAATAGAAAAGAAGCACACGCACAAACCGAAACGATTGCACGTCCATCAAATTGCTTCATCGGTGGTTTTGTTGGTTTCCAACTCGCTTCGCGAATGTTTCTGCCACCGGTTATGGAAGCGTCTGTGTGGATTTGGGATTGATTGAAACATCGTCTAGAATCGTTAGGATTGTTCATCCACTCGCCCAGTCCTCTGCTACTGCCACAATCCGTGCCACTATCTAAATTTTGATCGTCTGGGCGAAATATTTCATCGACAAACAATCAGCACCGCACCACATCGGTACCATCCGCTGCCATCGTGCGGCGTGCCATGGTTCGTTCCGTCGTGGAATAAATCGTGGGGAAAATTTTCTCCGATAACCTTCAGAATTTCCTACCCACCACCCATCGCCGACCCGGGGCTCTGGAATTTCCTCTGAAATCTCAGTGATCCGGTCTCATCGCACTCTTGCGCTCCATTTCGACCGCAATCACGGTTTACATGTCGCGTCGACATTTGTCGAATCCTGCCGTCGAGTGCACGTGTACGTTTGCAGCTTGCTGTGCACTGGGTTACCCCTTTTCCGTGGCCCTTGGTTCCCTTTCCCATTCGTACCCGCTTCAACTCGCCCTTTACGACGACAAGATTAGAGCTTGCTCGAGCAAATGGTGCGTAATCGAATATACCCGGTCTGGTCCTACCGAAAACCCCGTTCCGCTCTCACTGCGGGGGATCACTGCACCGTTATCAACGGTTTGCACTAAACGAACCATTAATTTAGCGTCGTCGTCGTCGTCGTCGTCGCCATCGTGGTCGTTGCCGCTTGTTTGAGCTTCAGATCGCAACTACTTGTAGTCGTAACAGAGCAAAAAAATAGAACGTTAAGAGCAATAGACAGGAAGGAACTGCTTTGCCGAGACACGTTACACCAGCGTGCCTTTTCAGTTACTGCCGGTTCCGTCCGTACCAACATGGGAGATTTTGGGGAAAAGATTCATGTTCGTGCCACGGTAAACATCCAAACGTGCCCTTCGGGTGAACTACGACAAACGGCGCCTCGGCATGCGATCCTTCACGTTCATCATCCAGGTGACCAATTTCGCACGGATTTAATTTCCGCCATTTTCTTCATCGTTAGGATCAATTTACCGTCGATAGCTTCCAGCTTCCTTTTCCATCGGCAGTGCTGGAAAAGCGAAAACATTTGGGAGCAGCAAGTAATGAAGCAAACACGCAGACCATCTAAACTTACCATCCAAAACGGGAGTCTGCTGATGGACCCGTTTGAGTTAGTTTACACACAGATACTCCCACGGTTTGTTGGTCCCACACTGCAAGTTCTACTTCTGCCCGATCACAAAACTCAATCAACCGGCAAGCGCAATGGACGGACGGACAGCACAAAACAATAGCGTTGGCCATCGTCCCTCCAATAACTGTAGCGGTATGTATGCACCTACACACTCAGCCGTGTGGGATTATGTCAACTGTCAAATGGAGCAGCAGCGAGCGGATAAAACTCATTCCACCATGCCAACAAAGCAGCAGGCGACGAAACGGAAATGCCACGCCGACTCAATTGTAGCTGAACTGTGTGTGTCGCAAACATTTGGCAACCAATTGGAACGGTAAATACGACCAGTTACTACTGCTTCCCTCCAATTTCCCAGCAGAGAGTGTAGCCATTTCATCATCATCATCATCATCGTAGCAAGGTTATCGTCGCCGGTGGGGCGGTCGATGCTCGTCGGAATAGTCCGTCCGGATCACCCGGGTGCAAGTAAATAGTGTACGAGATGGGAGTCGAAATGTGCGTAACGCGTTAACGTGTGTTTAACGATCTGGCCTGTTTTGCTTTGCTTTCTTTCAGCGGAAGCAACACCATTCCCAATCTACTTACTTCATCCACTGGGAACGAGGTACGGTTTCACAGTTTTCCGTGCAGCAGGGCGACCACTGGTTACTTCGTTTTCCAACACACCTAGCATCGGTCTCCCGGTGGGCTCCGATGGCTCGACCGTGACCGTTGTTCCGGATGCGGTTCTGTTTACAAATCCGTGTGTAGCACGGGCGGACGGGCGAAGATGACTCCGGTTGCGGGCGGTGTGGCAATGTTTACGTCCAGCACTCGGCTCAGTGCTGATGGCTGCTGCTGCTGCTGATCAGTTGAAGGACGTGCACTGGACGACGACTGAACGGTTGTCACGCTCGTCGAGGGGCCGCAGCCACGGACGATGGAGCTCTGATCGGCACTGGCCCCGTTCTGGATGGTGTTGTTTTTCCCATTAGCCTTGTTTACCTTCATGCTATTGTTGTTAACGTTGGTACTGTTATTGTTGTTGACAATGGTCTCGTTGGACCGGTGCGGTTGCTGTTGGGCCTGATTCGTAGGTTGCAACTGTTGCTGTTGCTGCTGATGGTTCTGTTGCTGCGGATCATCCATCCCAAAGCCTACCTTGTTTGGGCGGTTGTTCGACTGGAGCACCTTGGTGGAGTTGCCTCGCTCCGAGCCCCGGTTGCGGGCGAAGCGCGGGAAGAAACTGTTCTCAATCTGCAGCTGAGCGTTAACGTCCTTTCCCTTTGCGCACGTGCACGCCTTCAGGAAGCTTTTCTTGAAGTTGTCGCTGAGGAACGCGTAAAGTATTGGGTTCATCGCCGAGTTGCTGTAGCCGAGCCAGCTGACCAGCACGAACACGGTTATCTCCAGGCGCGACTTGCAGATGTCCGGCGGAGAGTTTATAAGCGCCACCTGCGAGATCCAGTACGGCAGCCAGCAGAGCACGTAGACGGTGATGACGGTTAGCACCAGCTTCGTCACCTTCCGGTGGGAGCGCTTCTTCTCCTTTGACTTCGACTTCGGCCCAACGGTGCGCAGCTTCCGGATGACCAGGTAGTAGAACATCAGTATCAGCGTCAGCGGGATGGCGAAGCCGAGGATGAGCGAGTAGAGCGTGAAGGTGGTGCCGGAGTTGGCGCCCGTTTCCGACGGCCACATAATATTGCACGACATCTTGTCCTTTTCGCGCTGGATCGTGTTGGCGTACAGCATCACCGGTAGCATGATGAGGGCGGAAGCGGTCCAGGCGAGCGCCGACACCACCTTCGAGACGAGCGGTGTCCGGAAGCGCGGCGACGAGATCGGGTGGCACACGGCGATGTACCGGTCGGCGGACATGATAAACAGGAAGATGGACGAGGTGAACTGCGTTATCGAAGTCGACACCATGTACGCTTTGCACATCGCGTTCCCGAACGTCCACTCGCCCAGGTGCATGGTGGTGATGAGGAACGGGATGCCGATCAGAAAGCACTGGTCCGCGATGGCCAGGTTGAGGATATACATGTTGGTGACCGTCTGCATCTTGCTGAAGCGCAGCACGACGTAGATGACGAGCGTGTTACCGAACAGGCCCACTATGGCCACCAGCGCGTACAGAATCATCGAGATCACATTCCCTATCGGCATCTGTATCGAGGGGCAATTGTCCATGGCGCTCTCGTTGAAAAACGTACTGAAGAACGGATGGTGCGGGAAGTGCCGCGACAGATTTGCGGTGAATTCAGCCGAACTGGTAACGGAGCCTGTGCCGCCGCTTCCGACTCCACCACCGCCCGCCGACGCCGTCAGCGCCCGGAGCGTGATGTTGCTAAGGAAGGTGCTAAAGTTCGCCATCGAAGGCATCGCGGATACAGAGCCGGACGACGCTGTGAAGGGTAACGAGGAGGACGAAGAGGCTGTTGTTTGTCGGAGAAACGTGAGAAACTCCGAAGGAAATGGTAAGCCGCCGTGGAACTGCGATGCCGTCGCTATCGTTGTATCACCGGCGGGCGAAGCCATCGTGCTGCCGTCGTTCGACGGGGCACCCGATTGTTGGGCGTGCGGGGTGATGTGGGAGACCGGCGATAGCGTCGATAGGGCCACAGTGCCGGCGGCCACTATCAAATCAACCGTCCCATTCGCTGTCAACGTACCATTCCAATCCATTGCCGTGTGCGTCCGGCGCTAGAGGGAACACGCCGTGCCTTCTCTTGGGGCTTGTTGTGTTTTTTCGTTACAGTCCTTGCACGAGATGATCTGATGATGCCCGATGGACCATCCGATTGCTCAGGGAGCGTGGTGCGCTATACCTAATCTATTCTAGCAAAGCATATCCTGTTCCGGTTGCCTTTTTTGTGTGCTGGTGCAGCAAAATCCCTTTTTTCCTGTTGGCTTGCCGCTAGCCCTTCGTATGCATCCTTATCTCTTCCTACGTTATCCTACGTTCCTGCCACAAAATGACAAAGGAAAAAAGTCACAGCAACTTCACGACACGAAAACCTCCGGTATGGTACGTTTGTATCCTGACACGATTCGAATCGGAACGCAGTGTCAGTTCATTTTACTTCACATTGCAAGCGCCAGACAGCACAGTCACTTCCATTAAGGATTTGGCCCTGTTATGCACTGCGATGGACCTTTTCACTCACTCTCTTTCTTTTTCGTTTTATCTCCACTTGTTCAACAGATAAACTGAATCCTAACTTTGTGCAATCCAAATTCCAACGGACCACTGTGAAACAGGACGGAACCCATGCACACCTATGATTGTGGATTTTTTTCTGCACACGTGCACTGTAGAAAGGGCCAAGGACCCTGCACAGTTCACCACCGTTCGTCCGTCTGCTCCTACTCTGGTCACCACTTTGCGCTATCAAATTGCAGTTACATGGAGGCTGGAGGCTACCCGACAGCGAGCCAGGACCGCTAATGTATTCCAAAATGTTGTATAAAATGAGGCACCGGCAGCTTCCACTGTAGCACCCGAGCAACGTGCCTGGGAATATTATTTTGCAAGCTCCAGCTGGTAACCAAACGTGCCTCGGACGGTTTATTCCAACCTTTTGTAACAGCAACTAGTGATCCTGGTTCATTACCAACAGCGCCTGCTGATACATTTTCGTTGTTTGGAGTAACAGCTACCAAAAAAAAGGGATGGTTATGTGCATGATATCCTCTGCCAGTACGTTTTGTTTGTGTTGAAGAAGTGTTGAGAGCGATATTTTATGCACAAGTTTGAAAATCTTCCAAATCTCATTAAACTGTCTTTCGCAGCATAACCGTAGGACGGCTTGTCGATCTCGCTCTGCGAGGGGGAGCTGGCGGTGGTCCGTTGTCCGCTGCCTGTCACAAACTAGTACCAGCCGTACCAGCGAGGGTCGTTTCTATCCCTCGACTGAGAGGAAATCAATAAACAAACATTTAACCGCTACGAGCCGGGCAGTGCGCTGCGGTTGCCTCACTTCGCACATCCTTAAAACCGCCCTCGTACGCTGGCAAGTCGTCCGGATGTGGTGCAGCCAGGTTTCCAGACATCGTAAATGCGCAACCAACTGACTGTTTGTTTATGGCACACCGGAACACTTTCACCGTTCGGCAGCGCAAGGCGAGTTGTTTAATTCATAATTCATTTTTCAAACTCACATCAAGCGTCTGCTCGTTCTCTGCTCTTCTAATAATCCTTTCTTCCCGTTTTAGAACTGCACCTGTTTGACCGGAATGAAGCGACCACTTTTGGTAAACACGTTAAGAATCCATCACTTCGTTCATAGGTACTTCGAGATCCCACAGGAATACTCGCTTCGACGTAAGTAAAGTTTACATTGGAAGGAATTTGCATCTTCTTATAAAAATGTTTGTTTTAACAATATCATAAACCACTGCAGCTTTTAAAGTAGTAAACTTTGCGCACTGAGACAAAGTTACTTTTTTATCGCTCTCCGTATTTTGCTAAGTGTAGGAAAACGAAGACTCTTAGCTGTTCTTTGGCCTGTTCTTTAACTTCTCGCTGAAACCGAGGAAAGCTGGGCGAGTTTTTCCCGACCGTTCACCGGCGCGGCCAAACGCGAACTGAACATCCAACCGCAGCATTCTGACAGTTGGTCCTGTGGCGACGGTCCAGTTTGTGCTTCGGAACACGTAAGGGTGGCCGGCTTTGGACGACGCTCTGGCGATACGTACACACTCACACCGAAGCCGAATGTTGTCGTAGGACGACGATGTAGTTTTCCGCTTTTTCGCCGGTCATGGATTGAACCGCCACCCTTCCCAGCCACCTGTTTGCTATCCGCCAGCCCGATGCTTTTACTTTCATTCATCCGGCGAAACGACGGAATGCGTGACATTGTAGTTTCCCCTCCGCGCCGGACTGCGCATGCCATATCGCTCGGCGTTTTCCCCAGCGTCATTCGTGGCGTGGGGATTTCAACGGCGAACGCTGTGCTAGTGCGTGTTTGTTTGTAAAGTTTCGAAGTCTTCCTCTGAATTTTAGCGACGATGCATGGATCGGTTCTTTGTTAACTTGCCGGCGCGTTCGCGACAGAGTTCAGTCAGGTTCAGACGGTGGGATTTCCGTGCATTAGTCGCCGTGACCTTCGCCCGCATGAGACACCCCCTTTCGCTGGAACCGTTTCGCGTGGTCACCTCACGGTCGAGGACGACATTCAGATTCTTTACGGCTAATACACTTCGCGATATGCGCACGCGATCCGGCAAACGGAAATCCTCGAAGTGCATGTGCAGGGAACGTACTAGGGATGTGCTCTCACTCAGTGGGAAATTGACTGCAAGAGTTCAAGTTCCCATCAACATCTATTCTATGCATCTAAATTGTGCTATCAATTTCACATGAAATGTGTGGACAAAAGGACTAGAAAAAAACCGTTTATTCCTGTAAATAAATTAAGAAACTGCATTCTATGAATGCTAGTTTTTCCGCGTGGCTTGTACTTATGTTTCATTGATGATTGGTTCATTAAGTTAAAAGGTTCTTCTTTTGCCGTTTTGCTTATCTTAATGTATTGGAACCCTTCGTGTTACCTTACATTAATGCTGAAGGTTATTAAGGCTTAAAACATCTTTATTACTTAAGAAATATTAAAAAAAAAAAAAACAGTGGGAAGGATTTGGGATCTGTTGGACCAGTACTGCATTTTCTGCCGGACCAGATGCATCGAATTTCAACACATTTTATTACATCAGACGTATTCGTGTCAGGTGCATAACATCTCAGGTTATGTTTGTTTTCCAAAGTATTTATTTTCTTGACTTCGTGTTGCGGAACGCGCATATTCGAACAAGTGTGTGTTTCTGCATCGATATGCTTTTGGTACGAGCTAACGGAGAAACCCTAGTAAGCAAGATTGCCGGAGTGCTCGTCAAATGCAGCCTGGCGAAAGGAAGTGGTGCTTTTGTTGGCGGATATTCTCAAGCGGGCGTTATTCGGGATTTATTTACCTACCCGAAACGGAATTTCCCTTTCTATAGCAACTACACTTTAGTTGTCAGATATCAAAATACATTTCCACGAAAAAGCTATCGTGAGTAGAATTTATTGCACTTTCAGATCGTAGGTTAACATATTAAAATTTATTGCCAACGTACTGTCAATTTTCATTCAGTTGCTATTTGAGCGTTTTTGATCAAAATTGAATTTTGAATGAATTTTATGGATGGTAGAATGAAACTATCGTCACCGATTTGTCCAATCGATGGAACAAAAAACGAAGCATATAAAATATGCAACAAGATGTGGATAACATCAAAATGTTGCCTGAAACAAAAACGTCTTGTAAATGTGGACGACAATGCGATAGACCACAGCTTGATGAGCTGTTTTCTTTTTCTGTCTTGTTTTTTTTTCATACATCACCTTCTGCTTTTTGCTGTTGTTCCAAAGCAGTTTCTGATCTTTTCCTTCTCCACTGCCATACACTATTTTGCACTATCTGCTCTCTCATCTGGATCAAACAATGATGCCAACAAACGGGTTGATTATTCTCTCTTCCCTTCCTCTTCCTACCACAGAAAATATCACGGAACAACTGAATTTATGATACCATCGCTTCCAAACCGAATGGGATGCAAAGTGTCGTGTGGTCCGAGCGCAACACCATCTGCTCATGGATACATCGTTTCAGTTTTGTAGTGAAACGGGAACCATTTTAGGTTTTCCCTTTCCAGACGCACGGATCTGCATGAGTTTCCACAGTTTCACTGCTCAGGAAAAGCTCGACGGAAAGCGCTATCGCCTTTTTGCGCTTTGCAAATCATTGATATCAGCTTGTTGCAGTAAAAAAACCACTGGACAACAACCCTCCACTGTGCAACGATGTGTTCCATTTTATTTCAAACCAAGAAACAAAGCTAGTCCAGCGTTCCTTTTTAACATTGGTATTTCCATCCCTTTCCACGGATCACCTTCTACCATTTGTACTCCTTCATCTGCATCGAAAAGGAAATTCAAATAACGAAACATAAATTCCATGGTGCAACCTTTTTTTTATACCATACCGTATCGAAACAGGGGAAAACTTTTATTTCCTTAAAAAAAATCGCTAACGTTTCCTTTGTATTGCCAACCAGCCAACCAACCTTTTACCTCCACCCAATTTGGCGCATATATCATTCGGCCGCAGTTAAGAGTTGTGCCTTCGCAAATTAGAGAACCAACACCAATGTATCTCTGGTGAAACTCTTGACTTATAATCTTTTAAAATCAGAAGGACGTTGCAGATATAACAATCCATCGCAAGCGAATCAGCCAGCGTGCAGGGAGAAAGCGAGGCCGTACAATCTAATGACCCAATGACTTTCAACCGTCTCCCTGTTTGTTGGTTTTGGCTTTGTTGGAGAAGGCGAGGAAGGAACTAGAGAGTCCCCTGGAGGTGCGACTAATCCACAAAAGACATCATAGCTAGAATGACAGGAGTAGATGCCGAACGCAGAGGGAGCTTTTAAACCACGAGGGAAAGTTTTCATTGTTCACGAGAAACCTGCTTCGTGTTTTTTTTTTTACACAACCTTCTGCTTTTTGCTGTTGTTCCAAAGCAGCTTCTGATCTTTTCCTTCTCCACAACCATGCACTATTTTACACTCTCTCATCTGTTCGGCTCAATGTCCCATGTATCGTGAACTAGAGACTAGTGGAATGGATCAAACAATGATGCCAACAAAACGGTTTGATTATTCTCTCTTCTCTTCCTCCATCGGTGTACTCTTTCTACCACTGACCACCGCTGCAAATACTACGGAACAAATGAACGAACAATTTATGATACCCTCGCTGCGAAACCGAATGGGAAGCAAAATGTCGTGTGGTCCGAGCGCAACACCATCTGCTCTTGGACGCATCGTTTAAGTTCTGTAGTGAAACGGGGACCATTTTAGGTTTTCCCTTTCCAGACGCATGGATTTGCATGAGTTTCCACAGTTCCACTGCTCAGGAAAAGCTCGAGGGAAAGCGCTATCGCCCTTTTGCGCTTTGCACATCATTGATATCAGCTTGTTGCAGTAAAGAAAAAAAAACCACTGGACAACAACCCTCCACTGTGCAACGATGTGTTCCATTTTATTTCAAACCAAGAAACAAAGCTAGTCCAGCGTTTCTTTTTAACATTGGTGTTTCCATCCTTTTTCCACGGATCACCTTCTACCATTTGTACTCCTTCATCTGCATCGGAGAGAAAATTCAAATAACGAAACATAAATTCCATGGTGCAATTTTTTTTTTTTACCATACCGTATCGGAACGGGGGAAAACATTTATTTCCTTAAAAAAATCGCTAACGTTTCCTTTGTGCTGCCAACCAGATCGCGCCCGATGAATGTCTGAAATGGTGCAAAATGTTTATCGCTAAACAGCGGTAGCTCGGGCTCGTCGGGAATCAGTAAAGTGCATAGGAATCCCAACGCCAAAACAATGGAGCATTTTCTTGAACTGCAACATGCAAACTGCTTGATGTGGTGGTTTTGGTAGGTTCAATATCGACTTGGTGCGTAAAAAGCATGAATTATTTTTAATTCAGTAAACCCAGCAGAACGAATTACTGATATTTGGTCAGCTCGATAAGTTTAATTATATCCATGTTGTCTTTTTGCCTACACATATTAAAATGAAAATCAGTTTATTGCCTTTTAAGACCACTTTCGTTGAATGGAAATTCTAAAACTGACAGTGAGTCCTTGTGAAGCAGTTGATAATTTATGAATTGGTGCTACCTTTCTCCAGAATGAATGCAAACCTTCTTTCACCCAAATGCCCTTTGTAGGTCAACTAGCAGCTGACACAGAAATGGCTGTCAACTCGTCCAAGCACTGCGAAACACTCGATTTATTCTCCTACCACGCCTGTAATTGAGCTTTGTGCTTGTTATAGAACAAAGTCTTCCGGCCTCCGTTCACCATCAGAGGTTTTTAGGAAGCAAGAAGATTGTCAATTAACAAGAGCACGCCACGTATGCAGAACCAGGCACCTCCATCGTCACAGACAGGCCTCCATTTTGCACAAACGCACGGCACCTTCGTCATCGCGCTGGCGGCATTAGAACAACCACTGTCAAAATCACTCGCCCGAAGTCTCCAAGGTCCGAACATCTGCTCTAGGAAAGCTGCTATACTTTCCCATCCAATTCAACGGTGGCGGAAGGAGATTTACTACCGTCGCCGTAGGTCTGCCGCTCTGTTAGGGCGTCTGCCGGAGGATGTTCTACTTTTGCAGCTCATTCCAAACGAAAAGCTGGCTTCTGGTTTTGTATATTCATTCTCTCACCGCTTCACAGTTTCCCTCCATTTCCTGCTGCTTCCGACGACCTTCTCCATTCATTCCATGAACAATATTAAGCTAATTGCCAACTCTCGACTCATCGTAGGCTCAAAAGCTTCTCTACCGTTTTTTCCTCATATCTCCTCACGCAGGGAGATGGTTCGTTAAATTATTAAGATTATCGTCGGCCTGTGCGGGATCCGGGTCGTTGTGAAATCCACCCCACGCTTCGGTTTCGTGTTACGACACATAGATTGTTCTACTGAGCCGTTTTGGAGGAGGAACTCTCAAGACGGGTTGTCAGAAGCAAGCACACTATCGGAGTCTTTTGGAAAAGCGGAGACCGATACCGAGACTCACCAAAGTGTTCACAAAATATGACATTTTCAAGATGGCACCCATCCTGCACATGCTGGACGAGGTGGACGATTTTGCAGTGCTCCTGTTATTTGAAAGGGATCGCCCTTTCCCTTTGAGCGTGACGAAACGGAGGTCTGTTGATGGTTGCTGGTCCGATGTTGGGAATTCTTTCGAGGCGGAGCAACCTGTTCGACATTTTACGAAGCATGTAGGGCACGCTTCTGGCTTGCGAAACCATTGAAGGGAAGCTATTAAAAGTTGTCAGACACATCAGAGGGATGAGGTGATTGATGATTTATTGAGCAACCAGTAGAAGAGAGATTGGTTTTTGGAAACATTCGCTCGGGCTAATTTGAAAGTTCGATTCAATTGTCACTTCAAGCGGTTTCTTTTTTACTTTCCGTTCTGTCTTCCCTTTCTCCGAACGCTTCCGTCAATACCGAGTATCGCTACTGATGCTTGTTCACGTGCCGGGTTTTTTGTGTCCAATAGAAAACAGAACAGATGTCATTATATATGGGCGAATAAATTTCCAACGGAAATTATCACTAAAGAAACCAGGCTGTTCGAAATCGCAATCCTTAGCGAAGGTGACGCGAATCATTTCGCGAGACGGTGGCACGAAACGAATCCCCTTTTTCCAAATCATGAATAAAATCGAAGCTGCCAAAGAAGTGATCCCAAGTGTTTCGTACTAGCTAAAATTGGATAGCATTGAAATTGGATTACGAGCATACTCGCCCATAGTTAACGAACCAGAGCGTAAGTTACACAACGATATTGTTCTGCTTCGGTGGAGATTAAATTTAAATTCCACCTAGAAGGATTATCTGAGAAATGGACAATGGATTCACCGAAACAGAACGTTGATTGGTAAATGCATAGTCCTGAACGAAGGTTCGAGTGCTTCTCACGCCAGACGTGTGAGTGTGCCAACCATCAGTATTTTTCAATCAACGTTCATTACCAATGGAATTTTCTTTCTTTTTGTCGAGTGTGAAAGAAGGTTCACCGAAAGGTGCTTCTTTGAAAGAGGTAAATCTAACTTCTTGTGATGTGTTTGTGTGTTTTACAATTAACAGAAACATGTTTCGAAACTAGATTTGTGTTGTGAAAAAAAGGTTGTTTTTCAATAATATTGAAATGAGATTCATTTTTCATTTTCAAACATAATATTACAAGCAATATTCTTACTAACAATAATTGTTGTGTAATAAACAGTAGATTGATTATAGGATATCAATTCTCATGATAAAATGTGAAGTAAAAGGCATTTCTCCGCGGTTAGACCGACCAATGGAACATAATGTGCTTTCTTTGAGTCAAACGGCCGAGACGAAGACGCAAACATTCGTGCAAAGACGAGTATAAAGAGTCGGTTTAAAGGCCGATTTAGACGAAGAGGAAACATTCGTGCAATGTTACCGTGCAAACATTCGTGCAATGTTTGATGTTAACACTATTGGCGCTCTGCTCCCGTCAGTACTCAATACCAAGCAAATGACGCTTCGCTTGACTTTCTCCCTAGTCAAACCAATACACGCACAGACCAATACACGCGCTCAGGCTTTTGCAAGCGTCTTTTAACACTAGCCAACCGATAAAAGGAAAAGACCGATTTGAACCTTTTGCAAACACCCTGCTCTGTTTATATCTTGTGATTGCTCTTCGTCTGGACCGGCCTTACGATTTTTAGACAAAGATAGAATCCTACCTTCATGCATGTTGAGCGATCAAACAATTCTCCATTGTTTTCCTGTAATGTAATCCAATTTTAATGGGATGGAAGCAACAAAACGGGAGTTTGATTTCCCAAAGAAACTGCTCCTAGGGTCGTTTCCGAGAACCTAGGGTTCAACTCGAGTTGGACTTCCGCTTCATCTTGTTACAATGTTAGAGAACTGAATTGTTTCCTCGTTTAATCGTTCTAAAACCGGCCCGAATGGAAACTCAAACGGACTAAACGAAACAACGACATCCAAACTCTTACGGTCAGCGAGTGTCCGATCGAGCGGAGCAGCAACGACTTCCGGAAACCGGTGTGGCATCGAATTGCCAGAGTATTGGACATAATCGCAACCCGATCGACATGGGAAGAGTTAGGGAGATGGCCTTGCAGGGGAGACTTATGGGCTTTCCAACTCGTTTGTCCATCGATTTCTCTCGATGCCCTCCTACTTTTCACCGGAAGTACCAATTTTACTACAATCGTGGCACTTATCAGGCCGACATTTTCAGCACCGGCCAGTGCTCGACCAAGAAGTGCATCCTTTCGTCCTGTTTGATGCGGGAATCAATTGTGATGAAAGTATTTTTTTGTTTCTATTGCATGCGGCGAACGTTCTATGGCTCCAACAGTGCGTCAGGTTCAAACCACAAGCAGGCAAATCGAAAGACATCGAGCGTTGAAGTCAAGGCAGGATGTTCTACAAATTACTCACTTATTGCCGGTGCAAATGGTGCACATCCTTGTCGGACCATAGAAGGTTCAATGCCGAGCTCAAGGATCAGTGGCGGCACAAAAGGGTTTCTGTTCTATGGCGAAAATCGAGTGGACAATGAATGTGCCTACAGGCTCTCTGTCAAAGTAACCCATCCAGCAGTGTTATATTTCATTTTGAATGGTTTTACATAAGCCTTATCAGAATCACAAATGACTGTGATAGGCGTTTCTGTCTCGTGATGGGGCGGATCCCGGCCAGGTCAACCGATTGCGTAATATTAATACATCAAGTGTAAAACCAAACACAAAACGAGAATTTATAAGAATAACTTATTATGAGTTATTATTGTCTTTTTATTTTGATTATATTGCAAGTGAATATATTCTAGCAGTGAAGCTGCAATTGCAATAAGGGTTTATTCAAAATTGCAAGAAAGCCCATTTTTTTTTCGAAATAAACATTGATTAAAATTGAATAGTTGAATAGTTGAAATGGAATAATAAGTATTTTACCATTAAAAGTGATAAAAGTATTGTCAAGGGTGAAAGATTAATTTTGAAACCATGTTCAAACTTGGAAAATAATATGAGTTTTTAAAGTTTAAAGTTTAAATTTCTAAACGTTAAAACAATTAAAAACAGTTCGAACAGAAGGCAATTTCATTTTCATGCCTAACATATTTGTAGATTTTTGTATCAGTGAGAATTATTTCGTCGGAAAAGAAATACTCTTCTCAATCAGCAATCTTTTCCTTCTACCCAATTTGGCGCATAAATCATTCGGCTGCAGTTAAGAGCTGTGCCTTCGCACACTAGAGAATCAATACCAATGTTTCCCCGGTGAAACTCTTGACCTATAATCTTTTAAAATCAGCAGGACGTTGCAGATATAACACGACAGCAAATCCATCGCAAGCGAATCAGCCATCGTGCAGGGAGAAAGCGATGCCGTACAATCTAATGACCCAATGACTTTCAACCGTCTCCCTGTTTGTTGGTTTTGGCTTTTTGGAGAAGGTGGGGAAGGAACTTGAGAGTCCCTTGGAGATGCGACTAATCCACAAAAAGACATCATAGCTAGAATGACAGGAGTAAATGCCGAACGCAGAGGGAGCTTTTAAACCACGAGGGAATGTTTTCATTGTTCACGAGAAACCTGCTTCGGTTCAGCTACGGCTTCATTCTACTGATTCAGTTTATTTCTGTGTACCTTTGTTTTCGATTTCGACCGCATTTCTCACACTCATCCTTCGGGGAAAGAGAAGACCGCAGAAAAATTTATTTTAAAAATTAAATTAAAATTAAAATAAAAAAATATCGCAAGATAGAATTTTCCATTTTTCGGTTATGCAAAGTGCTGAAGGAAGTTATCGGGAATCGGATTATTTTGTTTGGTTTGGCTTTGCAGCATTCCGGACTCAGCGCTCGTCTCTGAAGGCTATACAGCGGTTCTGGTGTCGCCTTTCGGAACATGATTCCAGAAGTTTTACCCGATTCAAACTGATACATTTTCCTGTCCATTGCTGTTGAATCCAGTCAAACAAAAAAGCCACGCTCATACTTGAGACTGACCGTCGTTTTTAAGATGTTTAGTACTCTTATCGCGACTAAAGGAATCGAACGTGAGATGCATAAAATGATTGCCGCCAACAGATACCGGCAGACGATGAGATGTCGATGGCACACCATGTGCAGTTAATCGATAGTGTGGTTCTCATTTTCTATTTCTCCACTTCCTGACTCTTTTCCTCTCTTCTCTTCCATCGTCCTATTTGGTTGTTGATGTTTTATTTGTGAGCTGCCATTTACTCCTATATAGACAGCAAAACACGATCTTCGTGGTCGTTGGTTCCGGTCTGTAGAGCTCATGCAAGAGCAAGAGGTTACAAAATGTATTCCCACCTACCATCAGGCTCCAGTTCGGCAAAAACTCTCCACTCTTACTTATGCAAATTGAAATTTGAATGGTTTTTTTTTTGACACGATTAGTTTAGTGTTTGTTTTGTGAAAACTTGCATAACGTGACGGATAAGAGATAAACATTAAAAGGTAAGAAATAAGGCGCGTCGTGTTCTGTCAAATCCATACAAAATTTCGACAGCACGCGCGTTGGAATCGCGAGCGACGGAGCAGTGACGCCAGCCTTAACATCACTTTTATTCTATTTGGCGCTATAGTTCGTAGGGAAAACCACTACATGATCATATTGCATATCTGTGCTCCTCCTGGTCGTGTATTCCCGGAAAACTCTCTGGCAAATTTGATCATACAATATCGACCATTTGATTGTACTCAGATCGTCCTATCGCCAGACTATGGAACCACAGCTTGCGTCATAATAATCATAACCATCGTCATCAGCATCACCTACGAGGTTAGCTTCCACGTCTTTGGTGGCGCATTCTGGGTTCTATGAATTGAAACCACAATCGGCGCACTCTTTCTTGAACCTCTTGAATGAATGGACTCTGCTGCATCTGACGGAAGCTAGCCATTTATTTATACGCCCGACGTATCGTTGAACGGTTCGGTCCGGACATCGTCAATACCGGAGCCGGGTTTCCGTTTCGAAAAAAAGCAAAACGCGGAAAATATATGATCCAATCGAGATGTACGTTCTCCGCTTCAAGGTTCCTTTCTTTTTCCGATCGAATTTTAAGGAGAAGGTTTTCAAGTGTACCAACGTACTCCTGGGGGGAGAATGAGCATGAAAAAGTGAGGAACATGTCGTTGTCGGTCATGGAGTTCTATTTGCAATGAGGTGGTGCATTCTCTCCCTTTCTAATGTGTTTGATAAAAGGGCCGCATCTTTAACCGGTTGAATTCAATTGGCTTTCTTTTTTCGCTGTTTTTCCCAGGATAATTGTTTAATTGACAGTAATAATCGGATACGACCGTTTGAAAAAGTAAATTTTGTTGGTCTGTTGAGCGATGCAATAAGTGTCAGGAAGATTTGGTCAATGATAAGAATCGATAATACATTTGGTTTCTCTGATTTAATTTATGCGGCCTTGATTGTAATGCTATCAGTTCATTGAAACGTACAACTCCATGTCAACCGCGCCTTTTCCATTTGAGGAAAAAGGCACATTTATCACTCCAGTGTCCACCATCTCGGTCATTCACTCCCATGAACGATGCCTAAAGCAGGAAAACTTACTTGTGCCATCCTAAAAATAGGTTCTACGACTGCGACAGAATTTACCGTAGGCCAGAGAAATGCCTGGAATTTATTTAATTAAAAATAGCTCTTGCAACCTGCTTTCTGATCGATCCTATTGCAACAGAACCGGTTGTCGCTTGTTGCGTCAAATTCCACCCTGATCGGGTATTGCAGTGCAGAATCAACAAACCGGTGCCGCTGACACGTGTCGGATTAATGTTTGCCTGTGCGCCCTTTTGCTATCATGGTCTGATGGGAACAGGTGACAGCATTACAATTACTGTCCTGACTAAAAAACCAAAATAAACCATCGATTGAAAGGTTCATGTTTTCAATCTACTCTTCCGTTTAGCTACAAACCCGTGTCTCGGTACATTATTTAAATAAATCGAGCGTCGAGCTCACCTCGAACGGACTTTTCTTCATCAACTGTCACGTGGCCCTTTAAAGCAGCTTAATGGGGCGAGTATCCATCGGGATTTGTATAAAATGGGCCTACTGGGGATGATGATTTTATAATAATAATGTTGGGATAAAACCGGGTTGTGTAAAAAGTGGGAAATGAAAAATATTCTCTTTTTCAAACACAAGGGAAACACCTTAAAAGTTTTAAAAAATGAGCAAATGCAAAAGCACATTAATTTATAAGCACATAGCATATTCTGGTTTCTTTTCGTGGGATAATGCCTTTTTGAAAATTTTGAAACTCAATTCAATTTGCATTCTACTGTTTTCTTCCTCCTCGTCGCTTTGAGTCAGAGAATTCGTGTTAGTTGGATGCAATCTTGCGGATGCCGTTCCCCTACAAAGAAAACAAAAAGGTAGAAAACAGACTTTAATTCGATATGGATGGCGTAGAAGAACAACAACTGAACCTTGCTCGTGCGTACCTGCGCGGGGTGACGATTTCGTGCTAGTGACATCTCGTGCATGACTAAAAGGATTCGTACGAAAACATCAACTCCCGTTCCTCGGGGAAGATATGTTTTTGATAGAGTCGTATCGCCCAGGCGTCTTGGCAGCATGCCTAATGCATCCGACTCACTCCATTTCTGTCTTATTCTTTTCTTTCGTCTTTATCCTGCCAGGGGTCAAGTTCATGCTTATCGTTTGAGTCTGCGAAGCACATCTCTTGGTTCTACGTCGATGCACGTGTATCGTGAACCGGTTCAACTCGAGACTCGTCCTTGATTGAATCACGTTCACGATGGATGCAGTCGAGCGGCAGCAGGGTCTGCGGGAACTTTCATGCCCATGCCCTCTGTCCTAAAGCTCCGAAGAATGGACTTCTTCGTGCAATTGTTTTCGAAAACCACAAGACGGAAAACGACGAGAGCAGAACTCCTTGACGAAAGTTTCATGACGAAAAGTGAAAGTCAAGTGCCAGACTTGACTCATCGTGTCCGATTCAAAAGCAATAATTTCGTACACCTAACTTCGGTTCCCGACATGCTTTGTTGAACCATGGGATATGGGAATATATTTCGATAGAAAATTGAAACTTAGTCCCCAACAATGCCAATCGATTCCCTTTGGAGCACCGCTACGTGTCGTTCGTTAACTTTTCTTTTTTTCTTACCTAGGAGCTCTTCAGGGGGAGCAAAAGAGCGTACATAGGTTTTATTTGTACAGAAAAAGCCATCCACCGATATATTTACAAACCCCAGGTAAACGAGCATGCGAACGGGAAAAGGGATTGAATCGATAGAGATGGTCATATTAACGGTGGCAACATAAATTAATGTAATGTCCTCCAACTTCTGGCTCGCGTTGCCCCTTTGGTTGTAATGTTTCTTTGTCAACGAGTTCACCTTTTGCGTCCATCAGGGAGGGATTGCTCGGGTAGGAAAGTACAAGAATCGCAACATTTGTTCCGTCTAGACGGAACAGCCATAACTTGGGAGAAGATTTCGGATGCTTTGTTGTTCCTGGTTTTTCTTTTTTCCTCTTCCACTTCCTCCCTTACATTGCTTTCTTTCTTTCTCTTTGGAGTTGGATCGATTGGGTTTTTTTATTTTACCTGGAGTTACTCTTTGGTGCTGGGCTAGTTACCGAGCTGGAAATGTTCAGAGATAAATTATGATGGTTAGTAACGATCTAAGTTTTTGTTCTTCCGTAATCTTTGTTTTTTTCGTGGGAAAAATACAGGGGACATAAAAATATCCTTTACTTCAAATCTAACGACTTCTACTGAAAAGGCTCGGAGCTCTGGATAGAACTATCCATCAACCAATCGATTTCATTTTCAAGAAAAAGTGATAATCAACCATCAGCATAAATACAAGCTATAAAAAGTTCTTCACATCGAAATAATAATCCGATATGATGCGTCGTATAACGACTCTGATTGGAGTTTGGCAGATGTTTTATGTCATCATGTCGTTGATGAAGCAAATCCGCAGAAAATGTGCATCATAGTGCATCGAAAATACACTTCGTATTCTAGAAATTATGTAAACATAAATTTGGACGCTTCACCTGATACGAAAGACGAAAAGTCGAAAAGTCCCGTTTTCCTTGTTTTGAGCACTGCACAAGTTCTGATGGTTCTTCGGGGATCTGTTCTCATTTCCAAGTTTTTCCCGTCCTGACCATAAACCGTAGTTTACCCGTCGTTTCCCTGGTATGAAAGACAAATGGAGGTGCGAAAATGGGTCTCCTGTTGCAAATAACTGTGACCGGCTATTGGGTGGCATTTCCCGTTTTATCTTTTTCCCCAGCGGGAGCCACCAGCACTAATGTGACGCGATCCCATCACTTTTCCTTATTTCACACCCGATAAACACGATTGTGTGGTGCAATTGCGTTTGATATGCTGCATTATGTTCGTCCAGCCATCCGCCTAGTCAAGGAGAAGTGCAGTGTTTGGTTTTCCGGTTGGTTGTTCTGAAGGTGTGGCCGTTTGCATGCTAGTTTGACATTTCAAACGATGTTATACGCCATCAGCAAGAATCTTTCGTTAGAGAAGTAGTTTTCATTCTTCCGAAAGGACACAATCGTCACGGCGGAAGGAATTATCTTCCCGCCAGCCATTTGATTTCCATTTAAATGTCCTTCGTGACAGTTGGAATGGTGGCCGTTTGACCGGACGTGGCTTCTTTCGTGCATTTTTTTTCCTATTTACATTGAGTCAAGTTGTGCAGTTTTGATTGATGCATCCAGTGATATTTATACCAGCATGTCAAAAATGAAGTCCCTTGGGGGTAAGAGAAAATGGGGTGAATAAACATTACCCACACGCTTCCACCAGCTGTTCTGATGAGACTTCCCGTGGTGGGTTAGAAATTGCCAACGCAACCATCGGCACTCCCAGGACAATCGCAGCAATGGTGCTATCAAGTAGCCAGTTTATTTAATTACCAATGCAAGGAAACGGAAATGGATAATGCCAAGACCGGAGGGCTGGAGCGTCCTGAAGACAATCTGACCCAATCGTCTTTTCTTCCCGGTCCAACGTGATAAGCACGTTAAAGGCTTTAATCTAATTAACCCACAAAACCACAGTTCCAGAGTGTGTCGCCGTTCCAGATGCTTAATTGAAAAATACTACATCAGAAGCAGTAGTTCGGACTACTGCCATCCAATCCAATCGTGAAGTGTATAATTATTTCAGGCACAGTGATTAATGAATTTTGGGCAGTATGGCAAGAGGAATTCTGATCGTGAGCAGACTCTAGAACGAATCTCAAAGAATGATAGTGGACATCATTGAAAGTGTTCCCGTTTTAGGCGGGCCGAGGCATGTAGGTGAAAACAGAGAGATTCCCTCCGGGGCCGCTTATATATCCGATGCATCCTTTGTGGGATCGAAGGTTATGATTGAAGATCTGGCGAAAGGAGCTGTTGCTTTTTTGACAAATGCGCAGAAAACCTGAGCTAGGAGGAGCTTTGATGGTTCCCCGGAGGGAATAAATAGGTCGTCTGCATTTAACTGAGCATAAATCAACGCCGACGAACGTCGCTAACAGTAGGACAAAATGGCTCCACAGAAATACTGCAGACATGGTGCAAAGGCGTAAAATGTACTGTCAACTTGATATTAATCACTTGTTTGCTACGATATTTTATTATTTCCCAATCATCACCCGTGTTGGACTTGCAGTCTTCTGTTGATTTTGTGTGTGTGTTTACCCTTCCGAATAGCAGAAATCGAATAGAGCTTGAGAATGGAAATCGGGAAGGGAAAACGTGTCCCACGATGAGTCAACCAGGCTCGTAGCAAACATTTAAGGTCGGTTGTACGACACGTGACATGATGGATTGGTAAGGTCTAAGAAAATAACACATTATAAAATCAAACAACGGCAAGAACACGCAGCTCGGAAGATTTAACTTTTCGAACAAGCGTGAGAAGTACTCGAATTTTGCCACATCCAAGAGAAAAAAAAGGCCATCGCGAAATGCCTTTCGGAAACTACCGATCATGAAATGAAAATGAAGTACAGAAAAAGCGGTTCAAAGCAAACACACAAATATTGCTGTGCAATAGATTGTGAAAGAAGGCTTTCGGGTCGTGTGCTCTTTTTTCAATACCGCTCACTATCCATTCCTCCCATGTTGGGTACGGTGGAAAACGGAAAAGAGAAGCTAAGGAGCGTTCAAATCAGCAAGCGTTTTCTAGATCCACTTGGCCACTTTTTCGAGTGAAACAACCTTGACATTGATTTATGAGAAGAAGAATAAAAGTGAACCTGAGTCTACGGAAGTGTCCACCCTTGTGTTGTACCTGTGTGATTTCTTCCAAATCGGCTCTTGGTTACTTTTGCCGCGCTATTTAATGCTGATCCATTTTAGTAGGAGTTTTTTGTCCCATTCTGACAACGACATTTGGCTCGTTGGGTGCTAGAACAAATAAAAACCCTGGCACGTGTACTATATGAAATCTTCAATTTCAAATGAAATGGAAAAAGGATAGTTGTTTAATATAACCGTACCGCCTTAAGCGTTGATGGTGTTGCAGACTTCGAAGAATATGTTAAAAAAGTGTTGAAAGGGTGATTAATTGCTCTCTGTTATGTGCAAGCTGACATGAAACATTTTCATATCACTGCTTCACTAAATGATCAGGACAAAGTTCATCGAAATTTACATAATTTTAATTTCAAGTCCAAAGCTCAGATCCAACACACGTATTGTTTTGCACATTTTTTGCCTGGAAAAGTTACATCGATTTTTTTCTTTTTCTGTATGGCTCCGCCACAGGCTTCACAAAAAGATTGGATAACAATTTTGGATGAGCAATTTACTGCTCCGTTTGTTTCGTGATTCTTCGGCCAACAGTGCAGAAACGACGACCGTGAAATGTTCCCGTTTCTCCTTGCCTGGTCTGACTTATCCGAAACACGTACTGGCTTTATTCGCGCTCCTAATTTGCGCTGGTTGTTGGCCAAAACACTTCCTCCAAAGGGTTCACTAAACGATAGCAAAACAACCCGAGCCCTGGACGCTCCTATCAGTGAACCGGCGTCTAGACAGTTTCCACGATTAAATTTAAATTTGGACGCCACCGGTTCTTCTTCTGTTTCGTTTTTGCCCCGTGAGGATCTGTGTTTTGTGTCGACTACATTGTACTTAATACGATCCGGGTAGAAAAGGACTCTCAGTCGGAGGTTGCATCGTTTTGTGCCGGCCGGAAGTTGCAGCAGCTCGAAACTGCAATGCCACGTCTTGCTAAATTACACGTGCAGGTTGTTCACTGCTTCCGAGCTCAACTTGTGGTTATCCTCTCGTCTGGCCATTTTTATTTTTATTTCTCTCAGACAACAAAACAAAATCTCGGGACGGATATAAATGCACGGGTGTGCTCTCTTTCCCCCTGACCCTCTTGGTATCATTGACATTCACTTTTGCCCCTTGCACAATACACCTAACATAAGAACAACTTCACTTTTTATCTGTACGCCTTGGGACGAGCGAGATTTTATCGCGTGTCATAAACGAGTGTCGCGTCTGCTCGAGCCAACCTTCCTTCTGAGGTAGATGAATTCGTAAGGGTAGCAGAAGAAGGGACCCCAGGACGGCAATAAAACTGGGGACGAGTAAACCAGGGTCTAAGTACCTTTATGCCGAAAAATGTTGCACGTTTCCGAAACAAACGTTCTCGATGCGGACTGTACATGGCGTTTAGATGGGGACTTTTCTCTCGTCCGGATCTTGGTTCGAAGTGCATAGTGGAAGCGGTCGAGTGCGAAAGTGAGTCTTTTAGACTAGGAAGTTAATGCATGATTGCAAATTTAAAATTAAAACATTTCTTTGTGGTTACAAGTTTATTTCAATTGATTGGCGCGCCTTTAATATTAACGGATTCAAGGACTTCAAATATACCGGTTAGATCCTATGAGTAAGAATTTATGTACTGAGTATTGTAGATGATGAAAATGTCAGAATAGCTCTCTAAAGGTATTTGACAATGTGAAACATGTTTGCAAGCCATTGCAAGTAAAAGAGCAATTTTATAGCTTTTAATTTCTCTAAAAACTTGCCGGCATTAGTTGAAGAATATTCGGTTATTTATCGATAAGTCATTTTATGTTACTGATAAATCATCCTCAATATACCTGAATGTATGTTTTCGAAACTTACGTCTACAATCTTCCCCACTGTGCGTGGAATGAGCTACAGTTTAAGCTTCCTAACTTACTTAAGTGGCGCTACAACCGCTGGGCGGTCTTGGCCTGACGAAGCTCTATCCGAAACCACTCACGCCACTCGCTCGCCACATTGGTCCAATTCTGTATCCCGGCCAGTTTAAGGAAAAAGAGCTAATTCTCCGGGGCCAACAAGTTAGATTGAATTAAAGGGCAATATATGGCCCCTCAACTTCTCACCCATCATTTTTTCCTCCGAAAAGCTGGAAAACTCGAGCAGTTAACAGACGAGTGTCGTAGCATAACTGCAAGTCATATAAGTGTAATTATTATAAATGGAACTGTGTTTAGTGATAGTATCACAATTGTCGCCTAACAATGTACAGGAGTACTGGAAAAACCAATTTGAAATCTATTCACAAAACTTATCTCAGTGCTCCACAGTAAACTCCAGCTTTGCTGGGGCTTTGCTTTCGATTGCGTCTTCTTTCGTATGCCAGGGTGCAATTTAATGAGATTGTGTCTATTACCTTTTTTTATGCATATAAAAATAAACGTGACGCAATAACCTGCATGCTAAAAAAATGTAATACATAAGATTTTGAAAAGAAAATGAATAAAAAAGTCCATAACGAATGGTCTTATTTTTGCTCCGTTTTCATTCCACCCACTCTTGAAATAGTTGAGAGGTTCATGAGAGGTCATTTCTATCGATCATATCTGATAATGATAACGATGAGCTTGTACCCTGTCGAAGGACACTTGGCTTGAAAATCACCCCTGTTGTGGATTTTCTATATGTCGAATCTGATTTTCAATTTTTGTTATCAAAATCAAGATGCAGTAGCTGATGTCAGATAGAGCAACATTTTGAAAACTAATTTCAAATAGATTTTCCAACACGCCGAGGTTCATGGATGGACGGTATTGGTGTTCAGGAGGGACGAAAGAGACGAAAACAAACCGTCCCGCATAGAAGCGAACGCGTCGACCAGATGGAAGATCATTAATACAAAACTATACAGATCAAAGAGGACTTGTCACCGATGCCAACTGCAACCGGTGGGTGGAAGAAGTCAATGTTCCTGCATTTTGTTGGTTGCAACTGCCTCACCTTTTTCTATATTTTTTTCGTGTATCAATATTACATCCGACAAGGAAATGGTTCCTTTCAAAAATTATTTTTTCGAAGAGTCGCTGAATTCGATATCCTTCCAGCGAAATGCCATTCTCCTCTTGGCCCGTTGTTCTTCAGGGCTACGTCGCAAATAAACGCTTGCGCAGCATATCGGATGAAGCGAGTATTTTTGAATCAGCACTTCCCCGAACACATTCCACTCAAAGTTTGTAGTTTGTATTTTACTTTAGATTTTTTTATCGTCAATTCTTGTTCATGGAAATAAGGAACAGCCATTTCTGAGCAAACGTTGGCGTTTGCAAACGGCCCACGGAATGTTTAATATTTTTAGCTATAAACTTCCTTTTTGACATGCATTACATTGAGCACGGAAAAAGAAAAAAAAAACAGACTCAAATATGAAACCTATCATAAACCTTCCTTTCATAGTTACTTTCAACAACAAAAGTGATAAGGCTTAGCTTTTTTATCTCCTTTCCCTCTCTGTGCAAGTTTTGTTCTTATAATCCACAAATACACGCAGGCACAAACTTCCTTGTTCGACTGTTCGCCTTCAGATGGATATAAACTGATACAACACATGAAACGTTGTGTTTGCACATATCCATGAAACCGGATGATCAAAGCTACCGGGAGAAAACGACGAATCTGCTGGTTCGCCTTTTCCACCGTGCGCGAAACAACAATTGTTTTATGCTGCCGGTTTTGTTAGCATAAAATAAAAGAGCAATGTAACCGAACTTGCCTGCAGCGTTCAGAATCAAGCAAAGGATTGAAGAAAAAGGAAATTGAAACGAAGAAAGGAAAACATCCCAGCTTGTTCCTTGCAATTTGGGAAAAATATGTAAAACGATCTTCAGGAGCGGTGTCGGAGCAGACGGGGCTCACAATCTGCTTGCAGGATCAAGTGGGAAGTAAGTAAATGTTCGCGATTCAATTTCCTCAAATTTCATTTCAATTCCTGTTCTTTTTCGTCCATCGAACACCAGAAAAGCTCTCCGGGCGCCTACGTTGTTCTGGAAGCTGATCTAAACGTTTTGACAGCAGTTCCGTAAGTGGGTAAGTAAAATAGGAAATTTCTTCTCGGAACTATATGCCCGGTGGCCGTTGAAGGAATACAATATCCTTCAGGCGTGCTGCGTACTTGGGCATCATAATCTTTTACTTGCGGGCAAAGCGGGACAGTAACAACCCTCATTGCCATCTTGAATGTAATTACGCTACTTTGATGTTTTCATTCTCCTCTTTCTCTTCCGACCATGCTAGGAAATGGCAGGAAAATGTCCCGCGGCAATCGCCATCATTTCATGCCCATCGATTTCGGAACGACTTCCCCACGGCTCGCAAAAAGTATCGTATTGATGAATCCTTCGAAACGAGGTTTTCCTCCAGAGGAACCACAGAAGGTTCATTGGCCAGCCGAAAGATTGAAATCCAAATAACGCAGAAGATGAACAAGACCTCGGAAAACCTACTAGCGTCGTGACCTCTGATAAGGTGCGTGATTAATTAACACCGAGGACACACATTTATCGGAAAATTACTCTCATTTCTGCCGCGAGGGAATTTTGGTTTTTTCTTTTCTTATCGTCACATTTTATTTGATTACAATTTGTTTCATATTTTCCTCAAGAGAAAGGAACAAAACATAATCATCAAGCGCTTATGATGGATGGCCGAAACTCATTGGGACTCAGCGAAGTCAATTCGTCCCTTGTTTCGGGTGGCGAATGATAAAGCGAAGGGTTGAATTGAGAGGGAAAAACTTCTCCCTCTTGCTGCAAATGCCACGGATTGAGTCGTTGTACTAAATTTTGCAGCTTTATCTTTGTTGTAGAGTTTCCCCCGCGTTTTTCATCGTTTTTGTTGTGTTTTTTTAGTTAAAAAGAAAAGAAAACTGTATTGCCTCCCAAGTGGGTGGATAATTAAATAATGTTATTTTCTTTATCGTTTGCTTTTGCTGGGTTGATGGTAGAAAGTTTCTACATTTCTCGTCCCATCCTGTCCCGCCCAGAGAAGAAGCCGTGTGCTTCCTTTGTGAGTTTGCAAAGGAAAAGTTTTTGCAGCAATTACGGAAGATGTCATCCTGTTTTTCACCTCCTACAAACAAACTCCCCAACTGGGCTGATTCCAAGTGTGTGGACGGCTGCCTCCGCGAGAGGTTTCTTTGTTTCGTGATGGTTGGGAAAATCGGTTGGTGTTCCCGTTTGGTTTGGTGGCCAGCTGTGTTGATGTTGTTGATCGCCGCTTGTTTAACGCTGTGTTGACAGGGTTACGTTTTATGTTTTTACCGCTTTCCAACGATGGCAATATTTGCTGTTGTCTGTTTTCATTGCGAGTTTTTAGTTGCTTTGATGAAAACCCAGACCCGAAACAACTTTCAACGTTCAAAGTGAGATTCTCTGCTTCTTCTTTTTCAATGCCGCGGGCTCTCACTTCTTCTGTGAGAATTCTGGTACTCCCGAGTGAGGTTAGAGACCTGCAGTTCCATGTAGCGAGTTTCCAATCGCAGTCCTTTTTTCGTCGCGTAGGTCTGATGATTGGTCCAAATCGGTTTTTCTTGGGAACTGTTCGTGGCAATTATGCAGGGGGTGGCTTGCAAGGCCTCTCCCCTCGCCTCCTATTTCGTCGGTGGAACAACGCATCCTAGTTGTTTATGTCCCGTAGGTTGCAGGACGGAGGTTACAGCCGCCCCTAACATGGGAAAAGACGTTTGTTCGAGCCGCTCCTAACATGGAGAACAGACGCTCGGGGATGAACTGCTAGAAAGTAGCCACCTCTCAATTCAGCCTTGTCGCTCATCCGCCCAAGAGGTTGGATCGCTCCATATACCCAAGCCAGGATATCTAGGCGACAAGTGACCGTTCTGAACGTCGCGGACGTATTGAGTAGGAGTTGGGAAGGAGAGCCTATAGGCCTATATATAGTAGCCTTCCAGAGGCGTCGGATCCAACCCTTTACCGAACAAGTGAGGTTAAATTACGTATTTAAAGCTACTTGTTTTCACTTCACTCGATAATGACGGGAACTTATCATTACTAGCGTTCAAACATTCTAAATTGCATTTAAAACGCAATGAATCGTGTGTTGAAACATCAACATGGATAAAAATCCACAACAAAAAACTCATTTCTAATGTTGTTCATTGTCGATGGATTCGTCTTCAATAGTGGCCGGCTCGCCTTCTTGTTGCCTATTAAGATGAATCTTTGTCTGTTAGACCAGAGTCGACCCTTAATTTTTCACAAACTTTACCGTCATTGTCAAACTGCCCTCCTTGAAAATCGTCTTTTTCAAATTATTCCATGCGCTAAATGAACCTCCACACACGGCTTCAACTTGAGCGGCGCATTATTCGATTATCCCCGCAAGGATTCAGTTGCCTCACGCATCTTGGGTTACTGTTTGCTTGTTTGGGGTTTCCTTCCTAGTTTTACTTGTTCCGTATGCTATAAATAGTACCCGACCAAAGCCATTAGCTAGTCAAGCAAGTCAATCATCCGGAGCCGAAGCCGGAAAATGCTTTCACCGAGGGTTAAACACAAACGCAAGCAATCACAAGATGAAGCTGCTTTGACGCAACCGGAAGGGACTTTGTTGTCTTAAAAAAGAAAAACCACCACCTAGGAAATAACAGAGAACCAACAACACATAATAATTGCCAGTCAATCCATCGATTGGCTTCAATCAAATAAACAAACAAGACCAAAGTTTCCTTGACGAACATAGCCGGAACTAGTATGAACAGTTTGTAAGAATAATATAACAACCGGAAGGAAACTTCTCACGGGGTTCATTTTGCGTCCAAATCCTTCCGTTCATCCTTCCAGGATGAAGCAATTGCACGCACGGCGAGACATCGCGTAGGAAAAATTGAATGGATGACATTTGAATATTCCATCAGTTTTCAGATTAAAATTCGAGCTGAGGCAATTAAAACATTTAACATGTTTGTTTAACTTTCTTTCTTTTTAACATCTAAACCAAACGTTTTAAAAATAATGTAGTTATCCATTTTTCAACTATTTGAAGTTAAGCTTCATTTTTTGAACACTGCAAAGGTGCACAATGTTTTCCACTACACTATGAATTTTGCTTTTTGAAATGAGCTCATGAATGTGTTTGCCACGGATGATTTAGAAGAAATGCATTTAAGACAGGAATAGAGTTGAGGCACTCGGGCTTCACGAACCGGTCTAGAATCTACATGGCGACCATGAATTAGATATTTCTTACGGTTTCTTATGCGTATGCGTCTGATGATTGATTGAAATAGGTTTGGACAGACTTTTACCATCACAATCCCAAAACCGACCCCGAAATCGATCTCGCGTAAACATCTCATGGAAAATAGAACCTTCTTGGGTGCCCCGGCCTTAGGCGGGAAATAACATTCCTCCTTAAATCTCTTCCTTCCATTTCTGCTACCGCGTTTCCCATCCAATTTTCACGCCAAGAGGAAACTTAATACTGGTGCGTGTTATTATCGTCCAAGAACAAGGCTTCCATCATTGGAATCCTCGTCATTAAATGGCTTTGCGTTGGGGATCAATTTACACGTGATTCAACCTTGGAACCCTTCTTCTTTCAAAGGAGGAATATAGCAATGAATGAGTTAATTCAATCATCTTGCACCTTTTTTTGAAAATATTTTTCCAAGCAATACGTTGTAGAACAATTTTGCATTTTCTTCTGCAATATCACAAACAATAAGTTTGAAACATTGATCACAAGGGAGTGCATTTTAAAGTCAAGCTTACTTCCATGCAATACTGTCCAATTAAGCATCTGCTTTAGTGATTTATTTGGGTCCGATCTGCTTTACATTTTATTTGTTTGTATCGAGTTCCATTAAGGAGAAAAGCTGTTGTTCCCTACGTCATCCTCCTGTTTATGTTGGTTAAATTGACGCCATCTTAAAAGTAAAGATATAATTTACAGAATTTTTCCTTTGCTCACCCGTTTTCTCTAACGATAAGATACGACGGTATCAGCCGTTGCAAGTCCATTTTATTTGCACATTTCTCCCGATTGCTTATCTAACGCATGGAAGCTCAGGAGGTTCAAGGGAGTAAAATTGTAACCAAAGTGGGTCAGAGGGCGTGGGAGTGCAATAAACTGACGCCCCGTCGTTTGTGTCATCACTGTTGTAATTGTTGCACCATTTTGTCTGCGCTGTTGTTTATTCTCTTTGCACCTTTTTGTGCTTTCAATTGCTATTGAATATTTTTCTTGCTGCGTCCTGATTTTCAGAAAATGTTTCCACTTACTACGCGATGGCACATTAAACACTGCACCAGCGTAGTTTTGTAGGTCTTTCAAGCTTCTGATGGTATCATGGAATGCAATCTGGGCAGAAGGGAAAAAAGTTAGGATAATTCAAGTAAGGAAAGCTATACACCCGCTCCACTCAGCTTATGCCGGAGTAAGACTCGATAATGAAGACAATCGCGTCCTTCTGTTCCGGTTTTCAGTCCCCCTCGCTTTTTAATCCATTTCCTAGTGCATTTGATCGTAGGGTGAAGCGCACGGCATGCGGATGAGCCAAGCTAATCGTTTTCCAACCTCAAAAAACACTGAGTTCAGTAGCTGAAGCCACCAGAATGGGTTCGAGGATGTTTGAGCAACGGATGGATGCGCTTCCGCACATGTTGGGAAAGGTTGTTTGCTGGAAGTAGATAAATTTCAAGTAAGATTGTGTTCTTGCCAGTAAAATACACTCGACAAGAAATACCCGTTTCCATGGGATGTTGACTTTGCCTCTCGAGTATGGAATCCATGTACTTGCGGTTCTTCTAATTAATTTAGTTTAAATAGTAGAAAAAAGAATATGTTCTTTGACATCAAATAGATTTGCACAAACTGTTATCAATAACTGCAGAACTTTTACGGAAATATCATTTCGATTAACATATCGATATCTGATATGTTTCTTTTTGATTAAATTTCAAAATGAATATGGCCACAAATTCAAATAGAAAACATCAAAACAGATAGCTAAACAAGCATTTAGTTTTGAGAAATGTATTATTAAGTATGGCCCTGTTGAGTTTCTGTGCTAGAATCCGAAGGGTTGTAGCTTCCGCCTACAACTTCCGATCGAGGCAAAGAATTTGGAACTCGGCGAAACGGAACGAAAATACTTTCTTTTTTCAGTCTCATTTTTGCAATTTCTTCCCGCCTTCCTGGGAGCGGAAACGGCTGGGTAAAGGATAATTTCGCACGAGATTCTTTGCCGATAGTTTTTACACTTCTTCCAAGCCGAGTTCCAGGGTAGAAGGTTTCGCTTTCTTCCCCTGTGTGCAATGCATCCGTGAACAGCTCGAGGACTGGGAGGAAAACTTTTCGTCGGCAAAATGGTTCATGTACGGGTTTTCCTTGTGCGAATTCCGCCTCCGGCGTGCAGTTGGTAACTTTGCAGGAACCGAAACGACATGATGAGATGTCTGTCTAGTCTGGTTTATTGATTTTTCCTCTCCCGCAGCACCAGCAGACTGGAACACCCGGTGAGAGGCAGTTTCAGGATCGGTGGAAGGCGACCAGGAGCCCGGATGGTGAACCTAGCACCTCGCAAGGGAAAATTGATGCCCATGGCCAGCCGGAAGAGCTTGAACAAGATTTACTCCATAACCAGCATCCAAACAAGTCCAACAGGAGTCGAACGCTTCGTGCTGTGTGCTGAAAGTAAAGTCCACCGAATTTTATTGCACCAACCCCCATTTTCGTCTTCCCTTTCATTTAAAGTTCACGTAGGTACAAGTGCATGAAGTAAACTTTGTTCTTCCCTCCATGCATCCTCACGCTTTGATTTTTCTTTTAAAACTTGCCTCCGTGGGTTGTTCAACAATGCAACTAACGGAAGCGTATCACTCTAGAGTCGGTGCATTGAAAATTGAAAATCTATGCGTTTTGGCGAAAATAGTCACCTAAATCAGCAATCAGCATAAGATAACAATTAAGTACGATACAATGTTATCAAATGGCTGTTTTCAATTCATTTAACACTACCTACTGAAATACTTACATTTGGTAGGATAAAAGAAAAAAACTATCACAAGTTATTATAAAAATAAAGACTAAAGGTGATAGTTGCATGATACTTTTTTCAAATAATCTTTATACATCAGTAAACATTTTAAACGATTTTGTGAAATTAGCAATGAAAGACAGTTTTATAGAAACAAAATGTGTTAATTTTATCCTCCAAACTTCCATCATTCTTCAGCATACAGAAGGAATCCAGAAGAATTGCATTGCGATGATAAGCATTCACCGGCAAACAAAGCTAAAGCGAGGATATCACATAAACATGCACACGACCGGGCACATATACTAACAGGATATCACTCAGAAGTGCATGTTTTCGGGCGACAGCGAACTGATGGCCGGAGTAATGGAGCGAAAATTGTCCTTATCTGAATCAATTTTATGTGAATCGTCGCACCATGTTTCAGTCACGAGTTCCGTCCGGTCGCATCTAATGCCAATCCGCTGAATAATGATGAACGCTCTTCTCCATTGTCATCGCCCAATTTTACTTTTTGATGATATTTCAACGACAAAACCCCTGCCAACCTCCAGCAGCACAGATTGATAACAGCGGAGGTAAGGGAAACTGGGTGCATCCACCACGGACGCTGCACTCGGAGCCACTCTATTCCACAAAACTTCAAGCAGCAGCAGTAGCATTGTTTGTTTCCGTACATAGGAGCTTAATTCTGGCGACGCGAAAACGTACCTGTGGAATAAACTCGCCATGCTGGAAAGTGCCAGCACGGGGGAAAAGGAAAGGTCGAAAATCCTTGTCGCCATTTGCAGGAACTGCGCTGGTGATGGCGGTTGGGTATATTATATTTGATTCATTTATATCTGCCATCATCTTTCGACGATTGTATTCTGTTCATAATCATAAATCAAACCACAATCTTAGGGGTGTTAAGGGTTGTCTAACTCCGGAACAGTCCTCTTAGGACCACCACTTTTTTGATCGATAGTATGAAGAAAACTGCAGCTAAAATAGCTTACGACCAGATTACGATGCAGTCTATGCCTCAGCTGCCAGAAACGTTTTTTTTTTGTTCAACGGAACTTTAATGACAAGATTGAAGATCACAGGTTCGAATCCCTGAGCAAACCAGGCAACCCAAATTGTCTGTGAAATTCTGATACTGTTTCTTTTGCTCATAGCAGCCGTTAATATTTTTGCAAATGATTCCTTGTGCTACTTTCATGACGTTGATTTACCAATTTTCTAGTAAAATCTTTAGTCCTATTTCCGTGAAAGCGCTGAATGTTGGAACAGTGTAATTCGTTCAGTGCTGAATCGTTCCGACAAAAACTGTTTACCATTTTCGTTGTGCACTGGCTTCTAATGTTAATTTAGCTGCTCCCCTCCCAGTTCGGCACGGGAATCGTTGAGGAAGAATTTTCCCCACCCACGATAGATGGTTGCCACGAACGGAGAACGTTTGAAAGCGGAGGAAAGTTGAGCGGTACCTTCAAAGACAATGGTAAAAACTAATCCCCCACTTATACATAAACACCTGCCTTGCGTGATGCATAAAGAATGCAGAAGAGAAAGAAACATTACATGAGAAAAAGTTGCCTTCTTTTATCATTCCAGAACCACCTCTTATATGCGCCGTCAGTTTCCCTTTATCGACATTACCTGTCGAACGAAACAAAACAAACAGGTTTGATTGTAAAAAAAACCTTAGGACGTCGTTAAAGAAAGGAAAGGTTAATCCTTGTGTCTCCGTTTCTGTTAACCAACCAGCATCGAACAAAGACTAATGCTGACACGGTAGACTGCACCACGCGATTGCTTCGTTGTTTATCGGTTCTCCATCCTGTCCAGCAGAACCACATGCTGCATTTTCCTGGAAGGTGACCTTGGACGATATTCGGGCTAGAAAGTGCGGAGGGGAGCATTAATAATTCATGGACTGAAATATTGAATACATCCTTCCCGAAAACACCTTGCCCCGTCATGGATGCCACCTGCCAGTGAGTCTCCAATTGTTTCCCCATGATTGGATTCATTTTCCGCTGCCCTGTTGTACCTTCCTTCTTATTGCCTTCGTCTGCAATTTCATTAGCACATGGAGGAATATGAGAAAATGTTTCAATAACCCTTTCTCGTGGTATAGCTCTGTTTTTTCCTATCTCCACCTGTTCGTCATTAGGCACTGAGTCAAAAATCGCATAGGAAAAGGAATGGAGCCTTTGTCGGCTTCCTTTGTGTAGCATGTTCCTGTTCTTTCGTTCACATCATGTGTCGGATTACAAGATTACCACAAAGAAAAGTACAACTCGCACTTCAATACGTTTGTGCCACATTTCAAATGAAAACTTACGTCTGTTTATTTTTTGTTTGTTCATACCATAACTGCGAGGATACACAGGATTACGAAGGATAATGATTAAAAAGTTGTCTTCCAGCGCGACTGGGTTGTTTGTTGCCACGAAAAAGGTGCTGAAAACTATCCTTATTGGTCGCTTTTCATGGTACATTCATATTATATTTTTACGTGACATTCAATGTTTAAAAAAGGAAAACAAATGAAACTTTTTGTCTACTTGAAAGGCAGAGCACTGCGGGAACTCCAATGTGGACTGAATGACAATGCTGATGATAAAATAGGGACCAGGTTCACATGTACGCAGGATGAATGATCCTTTTAACTATATTCTGTATGATAACTCCCCAAAATGTTGTAACTGTTACATGAAAAAAGATTCATGGCACAGTGTATGGATAGATCAGCACCATTGGCAAAGCGTGTATGTTCTATTCTTCCCAACGAGAAATAAGGGTGAAAATAAGAGTGGAAGGACTAGCACACGGAGTACATTGCTTACCTACGGTGGAAAGTAAATTGATGCTGCCGTGGTGAAGAATCCGTGTAATAAGAACAAACGACTATCAAGTATTAGCACCCGTGATTCTTTTGTGTGTTGTCTCTCTATGGCTGCTTTTACAACACAGGAGATGTAGTTGAAAAATACTTTGGTAAAATAAAACAAGAAAAATTAAGGACAAAATATTCCAGAGTAGAATGTATTTGACATTGGAGCCAATTGTTTTGATAAGGCATTCCACCAAGAGTGTGCTCATGGAAAATGTGGCAAAGGGGTTTATTAAAAAGAAGGGGCTCTAAACGCGAGCTCTCAGTAAACCTTAAACATCCCAAAATTATAAAATTAATTAAGGCGACAATACTAAAGATTGATTAAATTGCAACAGGAGTCCCTCATTCAAAGATCTCTTTCAGTACAACCTACTTACCTTTTGCCGTACAAAACGATGTTGAAAAGCTAGATATGCTTTTCATAGTGTCTAATAATATATATATTAAAACAAATTAATATTAAAACAAATATTATATATAAAAGCCAAGTTAGTTTATTAAAACCATAATTTTGTTTTTCCGTAATTTCTTTTATCACTAAGAAATACTCCTTGTAAAGCCCGCTCACGGTTGAGCATGTCGTGCTGAAATGGCTTTTGGTAGTCTCCGGTGAATTTACTGTCGTTGTGGCTAAAGTAAAGGATTCCGTGCAGACCCTGTAGGCGGCATTCGGAACTATGATCAACCAGAAGTTTTGCAGTCTAGCTTATCGCACTCCTTGTAGATTCCTGCCATCTTGCTCTCGTTGGTTAGATTTTCTTCGTTGGGTGGAAGCTTCTCCAGGCCTATCTGGGAAATCTCGTCGCCAAGACTAACTAAACTAACTTGTTCAGTTTCAGCTGTGTAACAGCCGGTGACTTCTTCTACTGATGGCTTCCTCGCTCAATGCAATGCTGATGTGATCCTCCATCATTCCTTCCCGTTTTCCTGCGTGCACTCCGTCAAGTTGTCCGTCGGAGTTGAGCTTTACATATGGCAATCATCTCTTGTTCATCCATCAGGATCTTCCAGCAATCTTCCCCACGGCATGGGGTGTAAGTACTGTAGGAAATACGCGAGTTTTTTGTTTGTATTAGCTGTTAATGTTTGCAATTAGAAACACATTTGCGAATAATCCAACAACTACCTTCAGAAAATAATGAAAAAAAAACGAAATGAGGGAGAAGGTTTAAAATTCAAGCCATACTTCAATGTAATCATCGAGCCGCCATTAAACTCGTCCCCATATTTGACCAGATCGCGTAGCTCATCCAGATCCAGTTGCATGAGTATCCACAGAAGTACCGCATGCATCAGCCTCTTAACAGCTGCAGGATGTAATTACGCCAGTTGACGACTTGATAATGTATTATTTTGTTATTTTCCTTATTTATCGCACTGTTTCCTGTGGGTACATCAACGAAAAAATAATTACAGGTGATGAATCATAGATAGGTCGTAGATAACCTACTCTTCTGAATGATTGTCCATAGCATCCATCGCACATAGGTGCCCACATCATGCTTCAGGTACTGGAAATATACTGCAAGGAGACTGCGCGATCCAGTTCGACAAGCATGTACGCGTGACGAGCGTGTATCCGAACAGGCCACCAGCGCTTACAGAATCATCGAGATCACATTCCCGATCGTCATCTGTATCGAGGGCCAATTGCCCATGGCGCACTTGTTGAAGCACGTACTGAAGAACGGATGGTGCGGGAAGTGCCGCGACAGATTTGCGGTGATATTCAGCCGAACTGGTAACGGAGCCTATGCCGCCGCTTCCGACTCCACCACCGCCTGCCGACACCGTCAGCGCCCGGAGGGTGATGTTGCTTAGGAAGGTGCTAAAGTTCGCCATCGAAGGCATCGTGGATACAGAACCGAACGACGCTCTGAAGGATAACGAGGAGGACGCATAGGCTGTTTTTTGTCGGAGAAACGTGAGAAACTCCGAAGGAAACGGTAAGACATAGTGGAACTGCGCTGCCGTCGCTATCGTTATGTCACCGGCGGGCGAAACCATCGTGTTGCAGTCGTCGGACGGGGCACCCGATTGTTGGGCGTGAAGGGTGACGTGGGAGACCGGCGATAGATTCGATAGGGTCACAGTGCCGGCGGCCACTAGCAAATCAACCGTCCCATTCGCCGTCGATGTACCATTCCAATCCTTGCCGTGTGCGTCCGGCGTTCGATGTGGAGGATAGCGCAGTGCCTTCTTTCGAGGTTTGTTGGCTTTTATCGTTAAAATTCTTGCACTCGATTGCTCAGGTGAGTTGTACCTAATTTATTCCAGCAAAGCAAAAAAACAAATGGACAAAAATAGTCACAGCAACTTTACGACACGAAATACCCGCGCAATATCAGTAATTATACCATTATACCATAGGTGTAATATCAGTTATTATACTATATTTTACCTGGGATGATAAAAACGTGAAAATGATGTTAGTGTTAGAGTGCAGTGGTGATTGCCCAGAGGGTTTGGGTTCAAATCACATTTTTGCACATTCTTTTCTTGCACGTATCAACGTTCATAGATGCAATTTACTCCAACCTTTTGCACCATCATCTAGTGATCCGTGTTCAATGTTCGTCTCAACCAGCGCTTACTAAGACTGTTTCGTGATTGCCAAAGTAACAGCTACCACAAAAAAGGGGTCGATGGTTATGTGCGTGATATTCTCTGCCAGTACATTTTGTTGTGTTGAAGAAACGGAGTGATATTTTTAGCACAAGTGTGAAAATCTTGTAAATCTCATTAAACTGTCTTTCGCAGCATCACCGGAGGACGGTTTGTCGATCTCGCTCTATGGGAGGAAGCTGTCGGTGGTCTCTTCGTCCGTTGTCAGCTGCCTGTCACAAAACGGAAACACACCTGGGCGAATATTGCGGCGAACCAACAAGGGTCGTTTCTATCTCCCGCCTGAGTGGAAGTCAGTGAACAAACATTCAACCACGACACGCTGGGAAGTGCGCTGCGGCTGCTTCACTTCGTACATCCTTAAAACCGCCACCAATCGCGTTGTTTCTGGCGAACTCCCAAGCACTGATCGGCACTAACTTAGTCTGCCCTCGTACGCTGGCAAGTCATCCTGATGTGGTGCAGCCAGATCTCCAACCTTCGTTAACGCGCAACCAACTGACTGCTTGTTTATGGCACACCGGAACACGTTCACCATCCGGTAGCGCTAGGCGAGTTGTTTATTCAATAATTCATTTTTCAAACTCACATCAAGCTTCTGCTCGTTTTCTGCTCTTCTAATAATCCTTTCTTCGTTTTCCCGTTTTAGAACTGGACCTGTTTGTGCGCACTGAAGCAACCACTTTTGGTAAACACGTTAAGGATCCATCACTACGTTCATAGGTACTTCGAGATCCCACAGGAATACTCGCTGCGACGTAAGTAAAGTTTACATTTGTATCTTCTTATAACGATATTCGTTTTAACAAAAGCATTACAAACCACTGCAGCTTTTAAAGTTTTAAAATTTGTTTTGAAATTTGTAAGACAAAGTACCTTTTTTGTCGCGATCCGTTTTTGCGTGTAGTGTGAGAGTGAGAAAAAGTGTGAGAAAACAAAGGCACTTAGCCGTTCTTGGGTCTGATCTGTAACTATTCGTCGAAACCAAGGAAAGCTGGGCGAGTTTTCTTGACCGTTCAACGGCGCGGCCAAACGCGAACTGAACAACCAACAGTAGCATACAGGCAATTGGTCATGTGGCGATGTTCCGGTTTGTGCTTCGGAACACGAAAGAGACGCCGCGTTTGGACGACGCTCTGGCGATACGTACACACTCACACCGAGGCCGAATGTTGCCGTAGGACGTCGATATAGTTTTCCGCCTTTTCGCCGGTCACGGATTGTACCGCCACACTTCCCAGCCACCTGTTTGCTATCCGCCAGCCCATTGCTTTTACTTTCATTCATCCAGCGAAACGACGGAAGGCGAGATATCGTAGTTTCCCCTCCGCGCCGGACTGCGCATGCCACAACGCTCGGCGTTTTCCCCAGCGTCATTCGTGGCGTGGGGATTTCGACGGAGAACGCTGTGCTAGTGCGTGTTTGTTTGTAAAGTTTCGAGGGCATCTTCTGAACTTTTCCACTCCACTCTTGAACACCGGCATCACGTTCACAGAGACGATGCACAGGTTGCTTCTTTGTTGACTTGTCGGCGCGTTCGCGACAGAGTTCAGTCAGGTTCAGACGATGGGAATTCCGTGCGTTACACACCCCTTTTGCCGAAGCCGATACCCATGGTCGCTTCACGGTCGAGGACGATATTCAGATACTGCGTCGATAATGCAATTTGCGATATGCGTGTGGGAAATTGACTGCAAGAGTTGAACGCATAACAGATGTGGATCCTTTGAACATTCATTGCCGAGAAACTCGTTGTTACTGTGCTGAGTCAATCATTGGTAAAATCGGAATGGGGTCAATGTGAAGTTTGATGGAAGGAATATAGAAGGAACATTATTGCATGTTTGCATCAACATCTATTCTATGAATTCAGCTATCAATTTAACATGAAATGTGTGGACAAAAGGACTAGCAATAAAACACCGTCTATTCTTTAAATAACTGTAGAAAACTGCATTCTATGAATGCTAGTTTTTCCGCGTGGCTTCTAGTTATGATTCAATTGATGATTCATTAAGTTAAAAATTGTATTCTGTTTCATAATGCTTAACAATGCTTCTGAAGTGATGATTTTCTACTAAGTTGTTTGAATAAATTAAATGAATTGTACATTACACTATCGTCATCAATTTCCCCAAACGATGGAAAAAACAAAAAGGCATATAACATATGTAATATGATGCGGATAACATCAACCAACTGCCCGAAACAAAAACGTCTTGTAAATGTGGACGACAATGCGATGGACCAAAGCTTGGTGAGCTGTTTTCTTTTTCGGTCTTGTTTTTTTCTTTTTTTTAATACATCACCTTCTGCTTTTTGCTGTTGTTCCAAAGCAGTTTCTGATCTTTTCCTTCTCCACGGCCATACACTATCTGCACTATCTGCTCTCTCATCTGTTGAGCTCGATGTCCCATGAATCGTAAACTAGAGACTAGTGGAATGGATCAAACAATGATGCCAACAAAACGGTTTGATTATTCTCTCTTCTCTTCCTCCATCGGTGTACTCTTTCTACCACTGACCACCGCTGCAAATACTACGGAACAAATAAACGAACAATTTATGATACCCTCGCTGCGAAACCGAAAGGGAAGCAAAATGTCGTGTGGTCCGAGCGCAACACCATCTGCTCTTGGACGCATCGTTTAAGTTCTGTAGTGAAACGGGGACCATTTTAGGTTTTCCCTTTCCAGACGCATGGATTTGCATGAGTTTCCACAGTTCCACTGCTTAGGAAAAGCTCGAGGGAAAGCGCTATCGCCCTTTTGCGCTTTGCACATCATTGATATCAGCTTGTTGCAGTAAAGAAAAAAAACCACTGGACAACAACCATCCACTGTGCAACGATGTGTTCCATTTTATTTCAAACCAAGAAACAAAGCTAGTCCAGCGTTTCTTTTTAACATTGGTGTTTCCATCCTTTTTCCACGGATCACCTTCTACCATTTGTACTCCTTCATCTGCATCGAAGAGAAAATTCAAATAACGAAACATAAATTCCATGGTGCAACCTTTTTTTTATACCATACCGTACCGGAACGGGGGAAAACATTTTTTTCCTAAAAAAAAAAAAATTCGTTAACGTTTCCTTTGTGTTGCCAACCAGATCGCGCCCGATGAATGTCTGAAATGGTGCAAAATGTTTATCGTTGAACAGCGGTGGCTCGGGCTCGTCGGGAAACAGTAAAGTGCACAGGAATTGCATCGACACATAAAATGGCACGTTGTAAAATTTTCCAACGCCCAAACATTTGGTGAAATGGAGTTTTTGAGAGGAGGAGGAGGCGCATTTCTGCTCTTTTCATTGCGTGCAACATCATAAAGGCCACATGGTTTAAACAATGCAGGGCGTTTGCAAAACGCTCAAATCGGTATTTTCTCTTTATTGGTCGGCTAGTGATGAAAGACTCGTGCAAAAGCTTGAGCGCGTGTTTTGGTCTGCGCGTGTATTGGTTTGACTAGGGAGAAAGTCGACCAAGCGTCATTGTGTGTTTACATTTCGTCTATACCGGCTCCAAACTGGAGTGTCTACCTGAACCTCTAAGAAGATTCTTTATACTCGTCTTTGCACGAATGTTTGCTCTTCGTCTAAATCGGCCCATTGGTCCGTCTAACAGCGAAGAAATGCCTATTGCTTCACATTTTAACATGGGAATTGATATCCTATAATCAATCTACTTTTTATTACACAACAATTATTGATAGTATGAATATGTTTTAATAATTCAAACGATTATTGCAAGTAATATTATGTTTGAAAATGAAAAATAGATCTCATTTGAACATAATTTAAAAACAATATTTTTTTCACAACACAAATCTAGTTTCGAAAAATGTTTCTGTTAATTGTAAAACACACAAACACATCACAAAAAGTTAGATTTACCTCTTTCAAAGAAGCACCTTTCGGTGAACATTCTTTCACACTCGACATGAAGAAAGAATCTTCCATTAGTAATGAACGTTGATTGAAAAATACTGATGGTTGGCACACTCACACGTCTGGCGTAAGAAGCACTCGAACCTTCGTTCAGGACTATGCATATACCAATCAACGTTTTGTTTCGGTGAACACCAATCTATGGTCTATTTCTCAGATAATCCTTCTAGGTGGAATTTAAATTTAATCTCCACCGAAGCAGAACAATATCATTTTGTAACTTACGCTCTGGTTCGTTAACTATGGACAAGCATACTCGTAATCCAATTTCAATGCTATCCAATTTTAGCTAGTACGAAACACTTGGAAATCACTTCTTAGGCAGCTTCGATTCTATTCATGATTTGGAAAAAGGGGATTCGTTTCGTGCCACCGTCTCGCGAAATGATTCGCGTCACCTTCGCTAAGGATTGCGATTTCGAGCAGCCTGGTTTCTTTAGTGATAATTTCCGTTGGAAATTTATTCGCCCATATATAATGACACCTGTTCGGTTTTCTATTGAACACACAAAACCCGGCAGGTGAACAGGCATCAGTAGCGATACTCGGTATTGACGGAAGCGTACGGAGAAAGAGAAAAGGAACCGCAAGGTAACAAAAAACCGCTAAAAGTAACATTCGAATCAAACTTTCAAAGGAATCTGACGTCTGACGACATCATGGACAACTTCTTTCGCTAAATTTGTGACAACTTTCGTTCACTTCTCTTAAATTGAATCGTAAGCCAGAAAATTCTAAGGATATATTACCGATAGCAAACACCGGCGCACGTGTGATCATTGAGTCAGTATAAAGGTGGTTTGTATTGGATTAAGGCCGGTGTCATTGCTCCGTCGGACACTTTTTAAATCGGACGATATGTCAAATTTTTGTATGGGATTTGACAGATGGCAAAATCGGCCGATAAAAATCGGCCGATTTAATCAAAAAAAATTGATTCAAATCCCATATAAAATTTGACATATCGTCCGATTTAAAAAGTGTCCGACGGAGCAATGACACCGGCCTAAAGGTCCTAGATGCTGGAGTTACAGTTCCACGTGACCTACATGCTTCGCAAAATGTTGAACAGGTTGCTCCACCTCGAAAGAATTCCCAACGTCGGACCAGCAACCATTACCCGGCCTTTGTTTCGTCACGCTCAAAGTGGAAGGGCGATCCCTTTCAAATAACAGGAGGACTGCAAAATCGTCTATCTTAAAAATCTTTAAAATGTCATACTTTGAGAAGGCTTGAGTTAGTCTCGGTATCGGTCTCAGCTTTCCAAAAGACTCCAATTGTGTGCGTCACTGAGGAGGCTTGCTTCTGGCAACCCTCCTTATGAGTCCCTCCTCCAAAACGGCTCAGCCGAACAATCTAAGTGTCGTAACACGAAACCGAAGCGCGGCGTGGATTTCACAACGGCCCGGATCCTGCGCTGGCCGACGATAATCTTAATAATTTAACGAACCATGTCCCTGCGTGAAGAGCTATGAGGAGATATCGGTAGAGAAGCTTTTGAGCCTGCGATGAGTTTGGAGTCGGTAATGGGCTTAAGATTTTGAATTGAATGCATTGTGAAGGCCGGCGGAAGCAGCGGGAAATGCAGGGGAACTGCAAAGTGGTGAGTGAATGAAAATACAAAACCAGAAGCCAGCTTTTTTCATTGAAATTAACACAAGTCCTAACGGACCGGGTATTTACAAAGTCTTCGCTTGAAATGAGCTGCAATGGTAGAACATTCTCTGACAGACGCTCTCACCTAGCGGGAGACCGGCGTCGAGGGTTGAAAATTCCCCTCCCACCACTGTTGAATTAATTGGAAAGTAAAGCAGCTTTCCTCGAGCAGATGTTCAGGCCTTGGACACGACGGTCGAGTGATTTTGACAGTGATTGTTCTAATGGCACCAGGGCGATGACGAGAGTGCCGTGCGTTTGTCTGAAATGGAGGCGCCAGGTGGCCCGTCTGTGGTGATGGAGGCGCCTGGTTCGGCTCCCTTAGAAAGGGAGCGTTGTTTTTAATTGACAAACTTTTCACTTCCTACAGCGCACGGACGGTCCACGAAGGGTGCAAGACTTTGTTCTATAACAAGCACAAAGCTCTATTTCGTGAGTGGGAGGAGAATACATTGAGTGTTTCGCAGTGCTTGGACGAGCTGACACAGCCATTTCACAGTGAGTATTACCGCGTCGCCGTTATTGCGGAATTTCGGAAACTTGATTTCGGATTTCCCCGACCGCGTTGCAAAACTGCTAGCTGTTATTAAACTCTTTATTGGGAAAGGGTTAAAAAGTTAACTTGCTTCGGTGGCGGTTTGCGGTAAAAAGACCGACCACTTTTACTCCAATCCATAAGTTCACCTCCGTGGTCGGCCAACTCAGGTCGTTCACCGTCCAGCTGATCGTCGAACATCAGCCTAGCGTTGACCTGAGACGGCGATATGGGTTAGGGCGAAAACACCGTGCACTCGATTTTGCAGGGGCGACACGCGCGCCATCTAGATGTCGTCTGCGGCATCGGACCGTTGTTTGGCTGCTTTGCCACATAGGCAGCCCATGCAACAGTGACCTAAAAAGAGAATTTATATGAAAGAAGGTTTGCATTCAATCTGAAGTAAGGTAGCACCATTTCTCACATTATCAACTGCTTGAAAGGATTCACTATGAGTTTGAGAATATCGTTTCAAAGAATGTGGTCTTCAAAGGCAACACATTGTTTTTCCTTTTAATATGTTCAAGCAAAACGATAACAGGGTCCCAGTAATGCGTTCAGCTTAGTTGAATTTTAAATAATCCGCACTTATTACACACCAAACGACAATGTCGATATTCAACCTATATGTTTGGCATTGCACGAGTCTTTTAACATTAGCCGACCGATAAAGAGAAAAGACCGATTTGATCGTTTTGCAAATACCTTTCTTACCTACCTAAAACGATATTCGATACCTTAATCCAATTTTAATGGGATGGAAGAGCCAAAACGGGAGTTTGATTTTCCAAAGAAACTTCTTCTAGGGTCGTTTCCGAGAACTTGGTCTATCTCATGTTGAACTTCCGCTTCATCTTGCTGCAATATGAGAGAACTGAATTGTTTCCTCTTTTTTCTTTATCGTTCCAATACCGCCTGGAATGGAAAATCAACGGGCGAACGAACGAAACAACGACATGCAATCTCTTACGGTCAGCGAGTGTCCGATCGAGCGGCGCAACAATGACTTCCGGTAACTGGTGTGAGATCGAACTGCACGAGCATAGGACATAATCGTGATCCGATCGACATGGGAAGAGTTAGGGAGATGGCCTTGCAGGGGAGACTTATATGCTTTCCTACTCGATTGACCATCGCTGTCGATGCCCTCCTTCTTTCCACCGGAAGTACCAATTTTGCTACAATCGTGGCGCTTATCAGGCCGACATTTTCAGCAACGGTCTATGCTCGACCAAGAAGTGCATCCTTTCGCCCTGTTGGATGCCAGGATCAATAGCGGGGAAGGTATTAATTTCTATTACATGCGGCAAACGGTCTATGCCGCCAGCAGTTTCAATTCAATACAGGCAGGCATATCGAAAGATATCGGGCGTTGAAGTTTGGGCAGTATGTTCTACAAACTACTCACCTATTTCTGGTGCAAATGGTGCACATCCTTGCCGTCCTGTGCTTGAGCACTTGAGCGATAAAATTTTCCAGCCCATTGCCCAACTGCTCCCCGTTTTCCTGTAGTACCGCTGTCTGCCTGATACCCTCTAGAGGCAATGAACAGTCGAACTCAAGGATCATTGGTGGCACAAAAGGATTTACGTTCTTTGGTAGACATCGAGAGGACAATGCATGTGCCAAAAGGCTTTATGCCGAAGTAGCCCAACTAGCAGTGTTATATTTCATTTGGAATGGTTTTACAAAAGCCTTATCAGAATAACAAATGACTGTGATGGGCCTTCCTGTCTCGTGATGGGGCGGATCCCCGCCAGATCAACCGATTGCGTAATATTAATACATCAAGTGTACAACCAAACACAAAGCGAGAATTTATAAGAATAACTTATTATGAGTGCTCGAAGTCTTCCGGAGATCCACATTCGTTATCGATGTTGTCTTTTTATTTTGATTATATTGCAGGTGAATATGTCCTAGCAGTGAAGCTGCAATTGCATTAAGGGTTTATTCACAATTGCAAGAATGTCCATTACTCTAAATAAACATTTATTAAAATTGAATAGTTGAATAGTTGAAATGGAATAATAAGTATTTTACCATTAAAAGTGATAAAAGTATTGTCAAGGGTGAAAGATTAATTTTGAAACCATGTTCAAACATGGCAAATAATATGAGTTTTTAAAGTTTAAAGTTTACACTTCTTAACGTTAAAACAATTAAAAACAGTTCGAACAGAAGGCAATTTCATTTTCATGCCAAACATATTTGTAGATTTTTATATCAGTGAGAAATCGTTCGTCGGAAAAGAAATACTCATCTCAATCAGCCCCCTTTTGCTTCCAACCAATTTGGCGCATAAATCATTCGGCCGTAGTTAAGAGTTGTGCCTTCGCACACTAGAGAATCAATGTTTCCCCGGTGAAACTCTTGACCTATAATCTTTTAAAATCAGCAGGACGTTGCAGAGATCACAAGGCAGCAAATCCATCGCAAGCGAATCAGCCATCGTGCAGGGAGAAAGCGAGACCGTACAATCTAATGACCCAATGACTTTCAACCGTCTCCCTGTTTGTTGGTGTTGGCTTTGTCGGAGAAGGCGGGGAAGGAACTTGAGAATCCCCTGGAGATGCGACTAATCCACAAAAAGACATCATAGCTAGAATGACAGGAGTAAATGCCGAACGCAGAGGGAGCTTTTAAACCACGAGGGACAGTTTTCATTGTTCACGAGAAACCTGCTTCGGTTCAGCTACGGCTTCATTCTACCGATTCAGTTTATTTCTGTGCACCTTTGTTTTTGATTTCGACCGCATTTCTCACACTCACCCTTCGGGGAAAGAGAAGGCCGCAGAAATTTTCCAAATAAAAATAAAAAAATATCGCAAGATAGAATTTTCTATTTTTCGGTTATGCAAAGTGCTGAAGGAAGTTATCGGGAATCGGATTATTTTGTTTGGTTTGGCTTTGCGGCATTCCGGACTCAGCGCTCGTCTCTGAAGTAGGCTATACAGCGGTTCTGGTGTCGCCTTTCGGAACATGATTCCAGAAGTTTTACCCGATTCAAACTGATACATTTTCCTGTCCATTGCTGTTTACACCAGTCAAACAAAAAAGCCACGCTCATATTTGAGACTGACCGTCGTTTTTAAGATGTTTAGTACTCTTATCGCGACTCAAGGAATCGAACGTGAGATGCATAAAATGATTGTCACCAACAGTTACCAGCAGACGACGAGATGACGATGGCATACCATGTGCAGTTAATCGATCGTGAGTTCTCATTTTCCACTGTTTTTCCTATTCCTGACTCTTTTCCTCTCTTCTCTTCCATCGTCTCATTTTGTTGATGATGTTTTGTTTGTGAGCTGCCATTTTCTTCTATTTCGACAGCGAAACACGATCTTCGTGGTCGTTGGTTCCGGTCTGTAGAGCTCATGCAAGAGCAAGAGGTCACAAAATGTATTCCCACCTACCATCAGGCTCCAGTTCGGCAAAAACTCTCCACTCTTACTTATGTTTCTTGAACCTTGAGAACTTTCAGTAAATCATTTCTGCTGTTGCCGTGTTCGTCTATTGAGCCGTCCTCGTTAGAAATGTTGAATCTCAAGAATGACAAAGTCCAAGTACGTCGGTGCATCAACTCTACAAGTGTAATTGAATATTTAAAAAAAAATGTTTAAACGACACATGTATTTTGTTTGGAATAAGGATAGCCAAATGACACGAGCTGGACGTACTAAGAATGAATTCCGGGAGTGAACTTAGAAGTTGCACAAGACACAATTGCATTTACATGGAAATTATAAATTAGACCAAATCGCTAGCTGGAGGATATCTGGGGCATTCGTGAGCATAATTTCACGGAAAATAAGCTTAAAACGCCAGTGCAGTCGTGCAGAAAATTAGTTGTACCAGCGGACAGTTTGCAGTTGTTTTTTGAAATGACAATTGAAATTTGAATGGTTTTTTTTTTGACACGATTAGTTTAGTGTTTGTTTTGTGAAAACTTGCATAACGTGACGGATAAGAGATAAACATTAAAAGGTTAGGAATAAGGCGCGTCGTGTTCTGTCAAATTCCATACAAAATTTCGACAGCATGACGAGGTTAGCTTCCACGTCTTTGGTGGCGCATTCTGGGTTCTTTGAATTGAAACCACAATCGGCGCACTCTTTCTTGAACCTCTTGAATGAATGGACTCTGCTGCATCTGACGGAAGCTAGCCATTTATTTATACACCCGACGTGTCGTTGAACGGTTCGGTCCGGACATCGTCAATACCGGAGCCGGGTTTCCGTTTCGAAAAAAAGCAAAACGCGGAAAATATATGATCCAATCGAGATGTACGTTCTCCGCTTCAAGGTTCCTTTCTTTTTCCGATCGAATTTTAAGGAGAAGGTTTTCCAGTGTACCAACGTCCTCCTGGGGGGAGAATGAGCATGAAAAAGTGAGGAACATGCCGTTGTCGGTCATGGAGTTCTATTTGCAATAAGATGGTGCATTCTCTCCCTTTCTAATGTGTTTGATAAAAGGGCCGCATCTTTAACCGGTTGAATTCAATTGGCTTTCTTTTTTCGCTGCTTCTTCCAGGATAATTGTTTAATTGACAGTAATAATCGGATGCGGCCGTATACAAATTTAAATTTTGTTGGTCTGTTGAACGATGCAATAAGTGAAAGGAAGATTTGGTCAATGATAAGAATCGATAAGACATCTTGTTTTCTCTGATTTAATTTATGCGGCCTTGATTGTAATTCTATCAGTTCATTGAAACGTACAACTCCATGTCACCCGCACCTTTTCCATTTGAGGAAAAAGGCACATTTATCACTCCAGCGTCCACCATCTCGGTCATTCACTCCCATGAACGATGCCTAAAGCAGGAAAACTTACTTGTGCCATCCTACAATCTTTGTGATCTACGACTGCGACACAATTTACCGCAGGCCAGAGAAATGCCTGGAATTTATTTAATTAAAAACAGCTCTTGCATAATAATAATGATGGGATAAAACCGGGTTGTGTAAAAAGTGGGAAATGAAAAATATTCTCTTTTTCAAACACAAGGGAAGCACCTAAAAGTTTAAAAAAATAAGCAAATGCAAAAGCACATTAATTTATAAGCACATAGCATATTCTGCATAATTTGCATTCTACTGTTTCCTTCCTCCTCGTCGCTTTGAGTCAGAGAATTCGTGTTAGTTGGATGCTTGGGGGGGATTAAACAGACTTTAATTCGATATGGATGGCGTAGAAGAACAACAACTGAACCTTGCTCGTGCGTACCTGCACGGGGTGACGATTTCGTGCTAGTGACATATCGTGCATGACTAAAAGGATTCGTACGAAAACATCAACTCCCGTTCCTCGGGGAAGATATGTTTTTGATAGAGTCGTATCGCCCAGGCGTCTTGGCAGGATGCCTAATGCATCCGACTCACTCCATTTCTGTCTTATTCTTTTCTTTCGTCTTTATCCTGCCAGTATTCTTGGTTCTATGTTCTTGGATCTCTTGGTTCTACGTCGGTGCACGTGTATCGTGAACCGGTTCAACTCGAGACTCGTCCTTGCTTGAATCACGTTCACGGCGGATGCAGTCGAGCGGCAGCAGGCTCTGCGGGAACTTTCGTGTCCATGCCCTCTGTCCCGAAGCTTCGAAGAATTTGCTCCGGCGTGCAATTGTTTCAAAAACCACAAGACGGAAAACGACGAGAGCAGAACTTCTTGATGAAAGATTCATCACTGCCACTTGACTCATAGAATCCGAATTTCTTGCACCTTGCTTCGATTCCCTGAATGCTTTGTTCCACCGTGGGCTATGGGAACCAATGCCGATCGATTCTTTTTGGAAAACCGTTACGTTTCATTGGTTAAGTCTTCCGATCGCGTTTCACGGAGGACTTCTTTCTTCTTTAGAAGCTTAACCTACAAGGTCTTCAGGGGGTGGAAGAGAGGGTGCATAGGTGTTCTTTGTAGAGAAAAAAGCCATCTCCAGATGTACACGGAACAAACCCCAGGTAAACGAGCATGCGAACAGGAAAAGGGATTGATTCGATTTGTCGTAAAGTTCATATTAATGGTGGCAACATAAATTAATGTAATGTCCTCCAAACCGTGGCATCCCGCTCGGAAGACTTCCCTACACGAGCCAGAAGTCGCGTCTGCTCCTTTCCATTTCCATCTGGCTTTGCGTCTGCTTCTCTATTACAACATTCAGATGTAATGTTTCTTTGTCAACGAGTTCACCTTTTGCGTTCATCAGGGAGGGATTGCTCGGGTAGGAAAGTACAAGAATCGCAACATTTGTTCCGTCTAGACGGAACAGCCATAACTTGGGAGAAGATTTCGGATGCTTTGTTGTTCCTGGTTTTTATTTTTTCCTCTTCCACTTCCTCCCTTACATTGCTTTCTTTCTCTCTCTTTGGAGTTGGTTCGATAGGGTTTTTATATTTTACCTGGAGTAACTCTTTGGTGCTGGGCTAGTAAAAGGCTCGGAGCTCTGGATAGAACTCTCCATCAACCATTGGATTTCATTTTCAAGAAAAAGTGTCAATCAACCATCAGCATAAATACAAGCTATAAAAAGTTCTTCACATCGAAATAATAATCCGATATGATGCGTCGTATAACGACTCTGATTGGAGTTTGGCAGATGTTTTATGTCATCATGTCGTTGATGAAGCAAATGCGCAGAAAATGTGCATCATAGTGCATCGAAAATACACTTCGTATTCTAGAAATTATGTAAACATAAATTTGGACGCTTCACCTGATACGAAAGACGAAAAGTCGAAAAGTCCCGTTTTCCTTGTTTTGAGCACTGCACAAGTTCTGATGGTTCTTCGGGGATCTGTTCTCATTTCCTAGTTTTTCCCGTCCTGACCATAAACCGTAGTTTACCCGTCGTTTCCCTGGTATGAAAGACAAATGGAGGTGCGAAAATGGGTCTCCTGTTGCAAATAACTGTGACCGGCTATTGGGTGGCATTTCCCGTTTTATCTTTTTCCCCAGCGGGAGCCACCAGCACTAATGTGACGCGATCCCGTCACTTTTCCTTATTTCACACCCGATAAACACGATTGTGTGGTGCAATTGCGTTTGATATGCTGCATTATGTCCGTCCAGCCATCCGTCTAGTCAAGGAGAAGTGCAGTGTTTGGTTTTCCGGTTGGTTGTTCTGAAGGTGTCGCCGTTTGCATGCTAGTTTGTCGGTTTAAACCATTCTAAATGCCATCGGAAAGGATGGTTCGCTAGGAAAGTAGTTTTCATTCATCCGAAAGGACACAATCGTCACGTCGGAAGGAATTATCTTCCCGCCAGCTATTTTGATTTCCATTTAAATGTCCTTCATGCTAGTTGGGATGGTGGTAAATATCATTGTACGTTGAAGAGATTTGTCCGGTGTTTGACCGGACGAGTGCTTCTTTCGTGCATTTTTTTTTTTCATTTTTACATTGAGTCAAGTTGTGCAGTTTTGATTAATGCATTCAGTGATATTTCACCCAGCATTTCAAAAAATGGCGTCCCTTGGGGGTAAGAGAAAATGGGGTGAATAAACATTACCCACACGCTTCCACCAGCTGTTCTGATGAGACTTCCCGTGGTGGGTTAGAAATTGCCAACGCAACCATCGGCACTCCCAGGACAATCGCAGCAGTGGTGCTATCAAGTAGCCAGTTTATTTAATTACCAATGCAAGGAAACGGAAACGGATAATGCCAAGACCGGAGGGCTGGAGCGCCCTGAAGACGATCCGTCCCAATCGTCTTTTCTTCCCGGTCCAACTTGATAAGCACGATAAAGGCTTTAATCTAATTAACCCACAAAACCACAGCTCTGGAGTGTGTCGCCGTTCCAGATTCTTAATTGAAAAATACTACATCAGAAGCAGTAGTTCGGACTACTGCCATCCAATTGAGGACGTGGGGACACAGAAAGGAAATAGAAGAATGATTATGATCATACTTGTGTGTGATGGTGATACTTGTGGTGATACAAAAAGCGGAAGTAGGACATCTTACTCTCGAGAAGTGAAGTAAGCAATGTCTCGTAAAGGTTTCTTTCTTTTTCTTGCTTTCTTCTTGCAAAGGAAAGATTGCAGTTAGAAGTATCAAAATATTCCAAAACCGCGATTAACGATATTCTGCAAACTGCAGGAATGAGATTGCACAAAGGAGGCCTAACCAACTAAAGTACGTAAACTATATAACGGCCTGAAGGTTGTTTCTCACCTGGGAATCTTATCCAAACCCATTTGAAAGATCAAAGGGCATCTCTCTCCCCTTCTGTGGTATCGGATTTCAAACTTGCTTTTCGTTGTTAACTAGCGGGAAAGTTAGTAGAGACCGAGGAGTTTTGACAAATTTTTGGGGCAGGAACTTTTAGGCTAATATTTGTGCCGCGTATTGTCCGTGCCAGCTCGGAAATCCTTCCTTCGAAAGAATCTGTTTGCCAAGACGTATCTTAACAAAGAGGATGGAAGCGCTCTCTATCGAAATTGTGAAGATGTTGATTAACAAAATTTCTCCTTACAAAACCATTGCACAGTTCAATGAGGTGCTCCACGGTTTGGGATTCAAATGTTTGCTTGCCACAATTGCCACAAGTTTCTTTTCGTGGGAATTCATTGGTGTTGCTTTTGATGGGGAATGAGCAGAAAACCTGAGCAAGAAGAGGCTTTGATGGTGTTGCGGAGCCTAACAAACAAGTCTTCTGCATTTAACTGAGCATAAATGTTGATTATGCCGACGAACGTCGCTAACAGTAGGAAATATAGCTCCGCGGGAATACTGCAAAGAATGGTTCAAAGGCGTTTTTGTGTTTGTCCAGCATGAAAATGTACCATCAACTGGACATTCATGACTTTTTTGCTTCGACGATTTATTATTTCCCAATTGTCACCCGTGTTGGACTTGCAGTCTTCTGTTGATTTTGTGTGTGTTGTCCCTTCCGAAAAGCAAAAATCGAATAGAGCTTGAGAATGGAAATCGGGAAGGGAAAACGTGTCCCACGATGCACGATGAGTCAACCAGGCTCGTAGCAAACATTTAAGTTCGGTTTCACGACACGTGACATGATGGATTGGTAAGGTCAAACAAAAAAAAAGAACATTATAAAATCAAACAACGGCAAGAACACGCAGCTCGGAAGATTTAACTTTTCGAACAAGCGTGAGAAGTACTCGAATTTTGCCACATCCAAGAGAAAAAAGGCCATCGCGAAATGCCTTTCGGAAACTACCGATCATGAAGTGAAAATGAAGTACAGAAAAAGCGGTTCAAAGCAAACACACAAGTATTGCTGTGCAATAGATTGCGAACGATGGCGTTCAGGTCGTGTGTTCTTTTTTCAATACCTCTCACCATCCATTCCTCCCATGTTGGGTCCGGTGGAAAACGGAAAAGAGAGGCTAAGGAGCGTTCAAATCTGCAAGCGTTTTCTAGATCCACTTGTCCACTTTTTCGAGTGAAACAACCTTGACATTGATTTATGAGAAGAAGAATAAAAGTGAACCTGAGTCCACGGAAGTGTTCACCCTTGTGGGTACCTGTGTGATTTCTTCCAAATCGGCTCTTGGTTACTTTTGCCGCGCTATTTAATGCTGATCCATTTTAGTAGGAGTTTTTTGTCCCATTTTGACAACGACATTTGGCTCGTTGGTGCTAGAACAAATAAAAACCCTGGCACGTGGACTATATGAAATCTACAATTTCAAATGAAATGGAAAAAGGATAGTTGTTTAATATAACCGTACCGCCTTAAGCGTTGATGGTGTTGCAGACTTCGAAGAATATGTTAAAAAAGTGTTGAAAGGGTGATTAATTGCTCTCTGTTATGTGCAAGCTGACATGAAACATTTTCATATCACTGCTTCACTAAATGATCAGGACAAAGTTCATCGAAATTTGCATAATTTTAATTTCAAGTCATAAGTATCTGATCCAACACACGTATTGTTTTGCACATTTTTTGCTTGGAAAAGTTACATCTATTTTTTTCTTTTTCTGTATGGCTCCGCCACAGGCTTCACAAAAAGATTGGATAACAATTTTTGATGAGCAATTTACTGCTCCATTTGTCCGGCGATCCTTCGGCCTACAGTGCAGAACCGACGACCGTGAAATGTTCCCATTTATCCTTGCCTGGTCAAACTTAACCGAAACACGTACTGGTTTTATCCGCGCTCCTCATTTGCGCTGGTTGTTCGCAAAAATACTTCCTCCAAACGGTTCACCGAACGATATCAAACTACTCCAGGTCATGGGTGCTCAGTACCGTGAACCGGCGTCTAGACAGTTTCCACGATTAAATTCAAATTTGGACGCCACCGGTTCTTCTTCTGTTTCGTTATTGCCGCCTTGATTGCGCACGGTATGGTCCGGGAAGAAAAGGACTCTCAGTCGATCGTTGCATCGTGTTGTGCCGGTCGGAAGTTGCAGCAGCTCGAAACTGCAATGCCACGTCTTGCTAAATTACACGTGCAGGTTGTTCGCTGCTTCCGATCCCAGCTTGTGGTTATCCTCTCGTCTGGCCATTTTTATTTTTATTTCTCTTAGACAACAAAACAAAATCTCGGGACGGATATAAATGCACGGGTGTGTTCTCTTTCCCCCTGACCCTCTTGGTATCATTGACATTCACCTTTGCCTCTTGCACAACACACCTAACATAAGAACAACTTCACTTTTTATCTGTACGCCTTGGGACGAGCGAGATTTTATCGCGTGTCATAAACGAGTGTTACGTCTGCTCGAGCCAACCTTCCTTCTGAGGTTGGTGAATGCGTAAGGGCAGCAGAAGAAGGGACCCCGGGACGGCAATAAAACTGGGGACGAGTAAACCAGGGTCTAAGTACCTTTTTGCCGAAAAATGTTGCACGTTTCCGAAACAAACGTTCTCGATGCGGACGGTACATGGCGTTTAGATGGGGACTTTTCTCTCGTTCGAATCTAAGTTCGAGGTGCATAGTGGAAGCGATCGAATGCGAAAGTGAGTCTTTTTTTCTTTTTAATGAAAAGATTTCTTTGTGGTGACAAGTTTATTTCAATTGATTGGTGCGCCTTTAATATTAACGGATTCAAGGAATGAAACAGCTTGACTTCAAATATAATGGCTGGATCCTATGAGGAAGAATTTATACACTGAGTATTGCAGATGATGAAGATTTCAGAAAGGCTCTCTAAAGTTATTTGAAATTGTGAAACGTGTTTGCAAGCCATTGCAAGTAAAAGAGCAATTTTATAGAATTTAATTTCTATTAAAAAAATGCTTGCTAGAAGAATCGGTTATTTATCGATAAGTCATTTTATGTTACTGATAAATCATCCTCAACATACCTGAATGTATGTTTTCGAAACTTACGTCCACAATCTTCCCCACTGTGCATGGAATGAGCTACAGTTTAAGCTTCCTAACTTATTTAAGTGGCGCTACAACCGCTGGGCGGTCTTGGCCTGACGAAGCTCCATCCGAAACCACTCACGGGCGCTCACCACATTGGTCCAATTCTGTATTCTGGCCAGTTTAAGGAAAAAGAGCTAATTCTCCGGGGCCAACAAGTTAGAGTTAGAATTTAAGGGGAATATAGGGCCCCTCTCCTTCTCGCCCATCATTTTTTCCTCCGAAAAGCTGGAAAACTCGAGCAGTTAACAGACGAGTATCGTAGCATAACTGCAAGTCATAGAAGTTTGATTATTATAAATGGAACTGTATTTAGTGATAGTATCACAATTGTTTTTACGTAAAAACACTTTTCTTGTCGCCTAACAATTTACGGAAGTATTGGAAAAACCAATTTGAAATCTATTCACAAAACGTATCTCAGCGTTCCACAGTAAGCTCCAGCTTGCTGGGGCTTTGCTTTCGATTGCGTCTTCTTTCGTATGCCAGGGTGCAATTTAATGATATTGTGTCTAGTTCCCTTTTTTATGCATAAAAAAAATAAACGTGACGCAATAACCTGCATGATAAAAAATGTAATACATAAGATTTTGAAAAGAAAATGAATAAAAAAGTCCATAACGAATGGTCTTATTTTTGCTCCGTTTTCATTCCACCCACTCTTGAAATAGTTGAGAGGTTCATGAGAGGTCATTTCTATCGATCATATCTGATAATGATAACGATGAGCTTGTACCCTGTCGAAGGACACTTGGCTTGAAAATCACTCCTGTTGTGGATTTTCTATATTTCGAATCTGATTTTCAATTTTTGTTAGCAAATTCAAGATGCAGCAGCTGAAGTCAGATAGAGCAACATTTTGAAAACTAATTCCAAATAGATTTTCCAACACGCCGAGGTTCATGGATGGACGGTATTGGTGTTCAGGAGGGACGAAAGAGACGAAAACAAATCGTCCCGCAAAGAAGCGAACGCGTCGACCAGATGGACGATCATGAATACAAAACTCTATAGATCAAAGAGGACTTGTCACCGATGCCAACTGCAACCGGTGGGTGTAAGAAGTCAATGTTCCTGCATTTTGTTGGTTGCAACTGTCTCACCTTTTTCTATATTTTTTCGTGTATCAATATTACATCCGACAAGGAAATGGTTCCTTTCAAAAATTATTTTTTCGAAGAGTCGCTGAATTTGATGTCCTTTCAGCGAAATGCCATTCTCCTCTTGGCCCGTTGTTCTTCAGGGCTACGTCGCAAATAAACGCTTGCGCATCATATCGGATGAAGCGAGTATTTTTGAATCAGCACTTCCCCGAACACATTCCACTCAAAGTTTGTAGTTTGTATTTTACTTTAGATTTTTTAAATCGTCAATTCATGTTCATGGAAATAAGGAACAGCCATTTCTGAGCAACCGTTGGCGTTTGCAAACGGCCCACGGAAACCTATCATAAATCTTCCTTTCATAGTTACTTGCAACAACAAAAGTGATAAGGCTTAGCTTTTTTATCGGCTTTCCCTCTCTGTGCAGGTTTTGTTCTTATAATCCACAAATACACGCAGGCACACACTTCCTTGTTCGACTGTTCGCCTTCAGATGGATATAAACTGATACAACACATGACTCGCTGTGTTTGCACATATCAATGAAACCGGATGATCAAAGCTACCGGGGGAAAACAGATGAATCTGCTGGTTCGCCATTTCCATCGTGCGCGAAACAACAATTGTTTTATGCTGCCGGTTTTGTTAGCATAAAATAAAAGAGCGATGTAACCGAACTTGCCTGCAGCGTTCAGAAGAACCGCGAATGGATCAAGCAGAGAATTGAAGAAAAAAGAAATTGAAACGAAGAATGGAAAACATCCCAGCTTGTTCCTTGCAATTTGAAAAAAAATATGTAAAACGATCCTCAGTAGCGGTGTCGGAGCAGACGGGGCTCACAATCTGCTTGCAGGATCAAGTGGGAAGTAAGTGAATGTTCGCGATTCAATTTCCTCAAATTTCATTTCAATTCCTGTTCTTTTTCGGCCATCGAACACCAGAAAAGCTCTCCGGGCGCCTACGTTGTTCTCGAAGCTGATCTAAACGTTTTGACTGGCAGTTCCGTAAGTGGGTAAGTAAAAGAGGAAATTTCTTCTCGGAACTATATGCCCGGTGGCCGTTGAAGGAATACAATATCCTTCAGGCGTGCTGCGTACTTGGGCATCATAATCTTTTACTTGCGGGCAAAGCGGGACAGTAACAACCCTCATTGCCATCTTGAATGTGATTACTCTACTTTGATGTTTTCATTCTCCTCTTTCTCTTCCGACCATGCTAGGAAATGGCAGGAAAATGTCCCGTGGCAATCGCCATCATATCATGCCCATCGATTTCGGAACGACTTCCCCACGGCTCGCAAAAAGTATCGTATTGATGAATCCTTCGAAACGAGGTTTTCCTCCAGAGGAACCACAGAAGGTTCATTGGCCAGCCGAAAGATTGAAATCCAAATAACGCAGAAGATGAACAAGACCTCGGAAAACCTACTAGCGTCGTGACCTCTGATAAGGTGCGTGATTAATTAACACCGAGGACACACATTTATCGGAAAATTACTCTCATTTCTGCCGCGAGGGAATTTTGTTTTATTTTTCTTATCGTCACATTTTATTTGATTACAATTTGTTTCATATTTTCCCTCAAGAGAAAGGAACACAAAAAAATCATCAAGCGCTTATGATGGATGGCTGAAACTCATTGGGACTCAGCGAAATCAATTCGTCCCTTGTTTCGGGTGGCGAATGATAAAGCGAAGGGTTGAATTGAGAGGGAAAAACTTCTCCTTCTTGCTACAAATGCCACGGATTGAGTCGTTGTACTAAATTTTGCAGCTGCATCTTTGTTGTAGAGTTTTCTCCCCGTTTTTCATCGTTTTTGTTGTGTTTTTTTAGTTAAAAAGAAAAGGAAACTGTATTGCCTCCCTGTGGATAATTAAATAATGTTATCGTTTGCTTTAGCGTTTGCTTTTGCTGGGTTGATGGTAGAAAGTTTCCACATTTCTCGTCCCATCCAGTCCCGCCCAGAGAAGAAGCCGTGTGCTTCCTTTGTGAGTTTGCAAAGGAAAAGTTTTTGCAGCAATTACGGAAGATGTCATCCTGTTTTCCACCTCCTATACACAAACTCCCCAACTGGGCTGATTCCAAGTGTTTGGACGGCTGCCTCCGCGAGAGGTTTCTTTGTTTCGTGATGGTTGGGAAAATCGTTTGGTGTTCCCGTTTGGTTTGTGTTGACAGGGTTACGTTTTCTGTTTTTACCGCTTTCCAACGATGGCAATATTTGCTGTTGTCTGTTGTCATTGCGAGTTTTTAGTTGCTTTGATGAACACCCAGACCGACCTTGGAAGCATCTGGTGGAACTCTTGAAAAGACCCGAAACAACTTTCAAACCGCAGGCTCTCACTTCTTCCGTGAGAATTCTGGTACTCCCGGGTGAGGTTAGAGACCTGCAGTTCCATCTACCGAGTTTCCAATCGCAGTCCTTTTTTCGTCGCGTAAGTCTGATGATTGGTCAAAATCGGGGTTTCTTGAGAACTGTTCGTTGCAATTATGCAGGGGGTGGCTTGCAAGGCCTCTCCCCCCGCCTCCTATCTCGTCGATGGAACAACGCATCCTAGTTGTTTATGTCCCGTAGGATGCCAGGACGGAGGTTACAGTTGCCCCTAACATGGGGAAAGACGCTTGTTCGAGCCGCTCCTAACATGGGGAACAGACGCTCGGGGATGAACTGCCAGAAAGTAGCCACCTCTCAATTCAGCCTTGTCGCTCATCCGCCCAAGAGGTTGGATCGCTCCGTATACTCAAGCCAGGATATCTAGGCGACAAGTTACCGTTTTGAACGTCGCGGACTATTGAGTAGGAGTTGGGAAGGAGAGCCTATAGTAGCCTTCCAGAGGCGTCGGATCCAACCCTTTACAGAAAAAGTGAGATTAAATTACGTATTTAAAGCTACTTGTTTTCACTTCACTCGATAATGACGGGAACTTATCATTGCTAGCGTTCAAACATTCTAAATTGCATTTAAAACGCAATGAATCGTGTGTTGAAACATCAACATGGATAAAAATCCACAACAAAAAACTCATTTCTAATGTTGTTCATTGTCGATGGATTCGTCTTCAATAGTGGCCGGCTCGCCTTCTTGTTGCCTATTGAGATGAAACTTTGTCTGTTAGACCAGAGTCGACCCTTAATTTTTCACAAACTTTACCGTCAATGTCAAACTGCCCTCCTTGAAAATCGTCTTTTTCAGATTATTCCATGCGCCAAATGAACCTCCACACACGGCTTCAACTTGAGCGGCGCATTATTCGATTATCCCCGCAAGGATTCAGTTGCCTCACGCATCTTGGGTTACTGTTTGCTTGTTTGGGGTTTCCTTCCTAGTTTTAACTTGTTCCTTATGCTATAAATAGTACCCGACCAAAGCCATTAGCTAGTCAAGCAAGTCCACCGCCCAGAGCCGAAGCCGGAAAATGCTTTCACCGAGGGTTAAACACAAACGCAAGCAATCACAAGATGAGGCTGATTTGACGCAACCGGAAGGGAATGTGGTGCGCTTGAAGTCTTAAAAAAGAAAAACAACCACCTAGGAAACAACAGAGAACCAACAACACAGAATATTTGCCAGTCAATCCATCGATTGGCTTCAATCAAATAAACAAACAAGACCAAAGTTTCCTTGACGAACATAGCCGGAACTAGTATGAACAGTTTGGAAGAATAATATAACCGGAAGGAAACTTCTCACGGGGTTCATTTTGCGTCCAAATCCTTCCGTTCATCCTTCCAGGATGAAGCAATTGCACGCACGGCGAGACATCGCGTAGGAAAAATTGAATGGATGACATTTGAATATTCCATCAGTTTTCAGATTAAAATTCGAGCTGAGGCAATTAAAACATTTAACATGTTTGTTTAACTTTCAAATAATGTTGTTATCCATTTTTCAACTATTTGAAGGTAAGCTTCATTTTTTGAACACTGCAAAGGTGCACAATGTTTTCCACTACTTTATGAATGCTGCTTTTTGAAATGAGCTCATGAACTTGTTTGCCACGGATGATTTAGAAGAAATGCATTTAAGGCAGGAATAGAGTTGAGGCACTCGGGCTTGACAAACCGGTCTAGAATCTACATGGAGACCATGAACTAGATATTTCGTACGGTTACTTATGCGTATGCGTCTGATGATTGATTGAAATAGGTTTGGACAGACTTTTACCATCACAATCCTAAAACCGATCCCGAAATCGATCTCGCGTAAACATCTCATGGAAAATAGAACCTTCTTGGGTGCCCCGGCCTTAGGCGGGAAATAACATTCCTCCTTAAATCTCTTCCTTCCATTTCTGCTACCGCGTTTCCCGTCCAATTTTCACGCCAAGAGGAAACTTAATACTGGTGCGTGTTATTATCGTCCAAGAGCAAGGCTTCCATCGTTGGAATCCTCGTCATTAAATGGCTTTGCGTTGGGGATCAATTTACACGTGATTCATCCTTGGAACCCTTTTTCTTCCAAAGGAGGAATATAGCAACTAATGAGTTAATTCAATAATCTTGCACCTTTTTTTTGAAAATATGTTTCCAAGCAATACGTAATAAAACAATTTTGCATTTTCTTCTGCAATATCACAAACAATAAGTTTGAAACATTGATCACAAGGTAGTGCATTTTAAAGTCTAGCTTACTTCCATGCAATACTGTCCAATTAAGCATCTGCTTTGGTGATTGATTTGGGTCCGATCTGCTTTACATTGTATTTGTTTGTATCGAGTTCCATTTAGGAGAAAAGCTTTTGTTCACCTCTTAAAAGAAAAGATATAATTTACAAAAAAGGTTAAAAATAAGAATTTTTCCTTTGCTCACCCGTTTTCTCTAACGATAAGATACGACGGTATCAGCCGTTGCAAGTCAATTTTATTTGCACATTACTCCCGATTGCTTATCTAACGCATGGAAGCTCAGGAGGTTCAAGGGAGTAAAATTGTAACCAAAGTGGGTCAGAGGGCGTGGGAGGGCAAAAAACTAACGCCCCGTCGTTTGTGTCATCACTGTTGTAATTGTTGCACCATTTTGTCTGCGCTGTTGTTTATTCTCTTTCCACCTTTTTGTGCTTTCAATTGCTGTTGAATCTTTTTCTTGCTGCGTCCTGATTTTCAGAAAATGTTCCCACCGACCACGCGATGGCACATTAAACACTGCACCAGCGTAGTTTTGAAGGTCTTTCAAGCTTCTGATCGTATCATGGAATGCAATCTGGGCAGAAGGGAAAAAAGTTAAGATAATTCAAGTAAGGAAAGCTATACACCCGCTCCACTCAGCTTATGCCGGAGTAGGACTCGATAATGAAGACAATCGCGTCCTTTCAGTTCCGGTTTTCAGTCCCCCTCGCTTTTTAATCCATTTCCCTGTGCATTCGATCGTAGGGTGAAGCGCACGGCATGCGGATGAGCCAAGCTAATCGTTTTCCAACCTCAAAAAACACTGAGTTCAGTAGCTGAAGCCACCAGAATGGGTTCGAGGATGTTTGAGCAACGGATGGATGCGCTTCCGCACATGTTGGGAAAGGTTGTTTGCTGGAAGTAGATAAATTTCAAGTAAGATTGTTTTCTTGTCAGGAAAATACACCCGACAAGAAATACCCGCTTGAATGGGATGTTGACTTTGCCTCTCGAGTATGGAATCCATGTACTTGCGGTTATTCTAATTAATTTAGTTTAAATAGTAGAAAAAAGAATATGTTCTTTGACATCAAAAAGATTTGCACAAACTGTTATCAATAACTGCAGAACTTTTACGGAAATATCATTTCGATTAACATACCAGATTTTCTTCTTGATTAAATTTCAAAATGAATATGGTTACAAATTCTAATAGAAAACATCAAAACAGATAGCTACATATGCATGTAGTTTAGAGAAATGTATTTTGTCGGTCTTACCAACGTTGCCAAACAGAAGTGCGGCGTCAGCCCATAGTCTTGTTTCAAATTGATAGCCATCAGTAGCAAATATATTGAAATTTATGTTCCGATAGGTCTCTATGTTCGGATATGGCGATCGTATCATTTCCCACATCGTAGGTTGTTATATTTCCTTGCAACAAATAAGTTGTTGCTCGCTTTCGAAAGGGTAATTTACTACCACCAGCTAATAAGTGTATTTTAATGCAAACGCAACATTTTTGTAAGAAGTATTTTCCAAACCTCCAAGACCGCTTGGCAATCGTGCTAACAGATTTGACCATTATTCATTATCATATTCCTTTAAATATGTTCTTGGTTATCACACTCCTTTTTGTAATTCATGATAGATTTTCCGTGGGAAACGTTGCTATTCACATACAATTATTTTCGCTACGCCGAATAAGGTTGCCGAAATTAGCCTAAAACATTCCCAAAAAATAAAAATAAAAATGTAACGCCCTGCCTAATGGACATATTACAGTTTTCAAAGAAACTTCCAACAACCTTTTCCATAACTTTCCTTTTCTTGCTTTCCGCACTTCTGTTTCTTGGGTATTAAATGTGATTAAAAACTAATAGATTTTATCGCCATACATTTATTGTGACCCTGTTGAGCTTCCGTGCTGGGACCAGAAGGGCTGCAGCTTCCGCTCCAATTTGCCTACACTTTCTGATCGAGAGATGTAGGCTAGAACGGGAAATGAAACCGAGAATCCATGAAACAGCAAAGGACATAAAACTCGGCAGAACAGAACGAAAATACTTCCTTTTGTTACGCTTCTTTTTTTAAATTTTCCAGACTTCCGAGAAGCGGAATCGGCTGGGTAAAGGAAAACTTCGCACGAGATTAGTCGGCGATAGTCTTTACACTTTTTCAAGGCACTACCGGGTCTCCGAGCAGAGAGTTTCGCTTTCTTCCCCTGTGCGCAATGCATCCGTAAAAAGAGGACTCGAGGGAAGCAAAACTTTTTGCTGGCAAAATGGTTCCTGAACGGGATTTCCTTGCGCACATTGTGCCTCTGGCATGCATTTGGTATCCTGACGGTACCAAAACGACATGACGAAATGTCTGTCTAGTCTGGTTTATCGATTTTTCCTCTCCCGCAGCACCAGCAGACTGGAACATCCGGCAAGAGGCAGTTCCAGGATCGCGGAAAGGCGATGAGAAGCCCGAATGGGAAACCTAGCACCTCAAACGGGAAAATTGATGCTCATGGCCAGCCGGAAGAGCTTGAACAAGATTTACTCCATAACCAGCATCCAAACAAGTCCAACAGGAGTCGAACGCTTCGTGCTACGCGCTGGAAGAAAAGTCCACCGAACTTTATTGCACCAACCGCCCTTTTCGTCCTCCGTTTCTTTAAACGTTCATCTTGGTACAAGTGCATAGAGCAAACTTTGTCCTTCCCTCCATGCATCCATCACGTTCCAGTGGTGCTCCGTAAAATTCGTTGCATAGTTCTGCCACTTTTATTTTTCTTCGAAAACTAGCCTCTATGAAACTTGTCCAACAGAATTTTACAAATCAAATGCAACTTATAGAAGCGTGTTACTGTAGTTTCAGTACATAGTAAACAGCAGTAAACTTTAGCTAGAAAACATTAAAGCAAAAAATTTAATTGAAATTTATCCGTTTTACGCCAAAGAGCCAATTAAATTATCAATCAGCTTAAGATAACAATTAAGCACGATACAATGTTATCAAATGTCTGTGTTCAATCCATTTTAGATAAGCTATAGAAAAACTTTCATTTGTAAGGAATTTTTAGAAAAACTGTATGTATCAAGTTTCATAAAATTGTTGAATAAATATAAAACTAACGATAAAAGTTGATAATTGTATGATTTTTTTTTTCATTTATTCTTCAAGTAAACATTTTAAACGATTTTGTGAAATTAGCAATGAAAGACAGTTTTATAGAAACTAAATATGTTTATTTTATGCTCCAAAATTACATCATCTTTCAGAAAACACTAGGAATCCAGAAGAAATGCATTGTGATGATAAGCATTAGCACATACTAAAGCTCGTACCACTTTGTTAAACTTTAATTTCAGCCCAAACCCAACTCTCGTACAAGAATGATGCAGGAATTATGCTCCCGACCATTTGACCACAAAGCTCCTCGAGACTGGAATCGGAAAATGGCCCCGACGGATGCATAGGATGGGTGAACGGGAACGCCCGGGTAAGTCCTAAAAGAACAATCAACAATGGAAACTACTTCTCGCCTGGGGACTTGAAAAGCAGAGCTTCAAACATTCAAATAAGCCACCGGCAACCAAAGCTTAAGCGCGGACACAAAAATGCACACGCACACAAACAAACAGCATATCACTCTGGAGCGCATGGTTTCAGGCGACAGCGAACTGATGACTAAAGTTATGGAGCGAAAATTGTCCTTATCTGAATCAATTTTATGCGAATCGTTGCAGTATGTTTCAGCCGCGAGTTCCGTCCGGTCGCATCTCCTGCCAATCCGCTAAAGAATGATGAACGCTCTTCTCCATTGGCATCACCCAATTTTACTTTTTGATGATATTTCAACGACAAAACCCCTCGCAACCTCTAGCAGCACAGATTGATGGCAGCGGAGGTTAGGGAAACTGGGTGTATCCACCACGGGACGCTGCAAACGGAGCCACTTTATTCCACAAAACTTCAAGCAGCAGCAGTAGCATTGTTTGTTTCCGTACATGGGAGCATAATTCTGGCGACGCGAAAACGTACCGGTGGAATAAACCCGCCATGCTGGAAAGTGCCAGCACGAGGGAAAAAGGAAAGGTCGAAAATCTTTGTCGTCATTTTGGGGAACTGCGTTGGGATGGTGGTGATGGCGGCGGGTGGATTATATTTGATGCATTTCAAACTGTCATCATCTTTCGACGATTATGCTCTGTTCATAATCATAAATCAAACCACCATCGAAGGGCAGTTCAGGGTTTTCTCACTTCAGGGCGGTTCGCTTAATAATTATGACCACCATTTTTGGGAGAGACGTTACAAATCTGATTGATAGCATGGAGAAAACTGTTAACAACCAATTTAGTTTACGACCAGATTACGATACAGCATGTGCCTCAGCTGCTAGAAACGTTTTTATTTTTTGTTCGTTTCGTTTGTTCAACCTAACTTTAATGACGAGATTGAAGATCACTGGTTCCAATCCCAGAACAAACCAGGCTTCCCAAAGGGTCTGTTAAATTCTGGTACATTTTTGCTGCAACATGCAGCCGTTAGTATTTTTGCTAAAGATTCTTTGTGCCACCTTTATGACGTTGATTTACAATTTTCTGTTAAAATCCTATTTCCGGGAAAGCTCTTGATGTTGGCACAGTGTAATTCGTTCAGTGCTGAATCGTTCCGACAAAAACTGTTTACCATTTCGTTCTGCACTGGCTTTTAATGTTAATTTAGCTGCCCCCCTCCCAGTTCGGCACGGGAATCGTTGAGGAAAAATTTTCCCCACCCACGATAGATGGTTGCCACGAACGGAGAACGTTTAAAAGCGGAGGAAAGTTGAGCGATACCTTCAAAGACAATGGTAAAAACTAACCCCACACATATACATAAACACCTGCCTTGCGTGATGCATAAAGAATGCAGAAGAGAAAGAAACATTACATGAGAAAAAGTTTCCTTCTTTTATCATTCCAGAACCACCTCTTATATGCGCCGTTAGTTTCCCTTTATCGACATTACCTGTCGAACGAAACAAAACAAACAGGTTTGGTTGTAAAAAAAACCTTAGGACGTCGTTAAAGAAAGGAAAGGTTAATCCTTGTGTCCCTGTATCTGTTAACCAACCAGCATCGAACAAAGACTAATGTTGACACGGTAGACTGCACCACGCGATTGCTTCGTTGTTTATCGGTTTTCCAACCTGTCCAGCAGAACCACATGCCGCATATTCCTGGAAGGTGACCTTGAACGATATTCGGGCTAGAAAGTGCGGAGGAGAGCATTAATAATTCATGGACTGGAATATTGAATACATCCTTCCCGAAAACACCTTGCCCCGTCATGGCTGCCACCTGCCAGTGAGTTCCCTTTTTTCCTCATGGTTCATTTCATTACATTTTCCGCAGCTCTGTTGTACCTTCCTTATTATTGCCTTCGTCTGCAATTTCATTAGCACATGGTGGAATATGAGAAAATGTTTCAAAAACCCTTTCTCGTGGTATAGCTATACTTTTTCCTATCTCCACATTTTCGTCATTAGCCACTGAGTCAAAAATCGCATAGGGAAAGGAATGGAGCCTTTGTCGGCTACCTTTGTGTAGCATGTTCCTGTTCTTTCGTTCACATCATGTGTCGGATTACATGTTTACCACAAAGAAAAGTACAACTCGCACTTCAATACGTTTGTGCCACATTTCAAATGAAAACTTATGTCTGTTTATTTTTTTGTTTGTTCAGACTAGAACTGCGAGGATACACAGGATTACAAAGGATAATGATTATAAAGTTTTCTTCCAGCGCGACTGGGTTGTTTGTTGCCACGAAAAAGGTGCTGAAAACTATCCTTATTGGTCGCTTTTCATGGTACATTCATATTATATTTTTACGTGACATTCAATGTTTAAAAAAGGAAAACAAATGAAACTTTTTGACTACTTGAAAGGCAGAGCACTGCGGGAACTCCACTGTGGACTGAATGACAATGCTGATGATAAAATAGGGACCAGGTTCACATGTACGCAAGATAAATGATCCTTTTAACTATATTCTGTATGATAACTCCCCAAAATGTTGTAACTGTTACATGAAAAAAGATTCATGGCACAGTGTATGGATAGATCAGCACCATTGGAAAAGCGTGTAATATTCTTCCCAACGAGAAATAAGGATGAAAATAAGGGTGGAAGGACTAGCACACGGAGTACATTGCTTACCTACGGTGGAAAGTAAATTGATGCTGCCGTGGTGAAGAATCCGTGTAATAAGAACAAACGACTATCAAGTATGAGCACCCGTGATTCTTTTGTGTGTTGTCTCTCTATGGCTGCTTTTACAACACAGGAGATGTAGTTGAAAAATACGTTGGTAAAATAAAACAAGAAAAATTAAGGACAAAATATTCCAGAGTAGAATGTATTTGACATTGGAGCCAATTGTTTTAATAAGGCATTCCACCAAGAGTGTGGGATTTCCCATGCACATGGAAAATGTGGCAAAGGGGTTTATTAAAAAGAAGGGGCTCTAAACGCGAGCTCTCAGTAAACATTCCAAAATTAGAAAATTAATTAAGTCAACAATACTAAAGATTGATCAAATTGCAACAGGAGTCCTTCATTCAAAGATCTCTTTCGGTACAACCTACTTACCTTTTGACCTACAAAACGATGTTGAAAAGCTAGATATGCTTTTCATAGTGTCTAATAATTCGATATTAAAACAAATATTATATTCAAATTATCAAATAATATAGCAAAAGACAAGTTAGTTTATTAGAACCATAATTTTGTTTTTCCGTAATTTCTTTGATCATTAAGAAACACTCCTTGTAAAGCCCGCTCACGGTTGAGCATGTCGTGCTGAAATGGCTTTTGGTAGTCTCCGGTGAATTTACTGTCGTTGCGGCTAAAGTAAAGGATTCCGTACAGACCTTGTAGGCGGCATTCGGAACTATGATCAACCAGAAGTTTTGCAGTCTAGCTTATCGCACTCCTTGTAGACGTGGTAGATTCCTGCCATCTTGCTCTCGTTGGTTAGATTTTCTTCGTTGGGTGGAAGCTTCTCGAAGCCCATCTGGGAAATCTCGTCGCCAAGATAAACTAACAAGTTCAGTTTCAGCTCTGCGACGGCTCCGGTGACTTCTTCTACTGATGGCTTCTTCGCTCACTGCAATGCTGATGTGATCCTCCATCATTCCTTCCCGTTTTCCTGCGTGCACTCCGTCAAGTTGTCCGTCGGAGTTGAGCTTTCATATGGCAATCATCTCTTGTTCATCCATCAGGATCTTCCAGCAATCTTCCCCACGGCATGGGGTGTAAGTACTGTAGGAAATACGCGAGTTTTTTGTTTGTATTAGCTGTTAATGTTTGCAATTAGAAACACATTTGCGAATAATCCAACAACTACCTTCAGAAAATAATAGAAAAAAGAACGAAATGAGGGAGAAGGTTTAAAATTCAAGCCATACTTCAATGTAATCATCGAGCCGCCATTAAACTCGTCCCCATATTTGACCAGATCGCGTAGCTCATCCAGATCCAGTTGCATGAGTATCCACAGAAGTTCCGCATGCATCAGCCTCTTAACAGCTGCAGGATGTAATTGCGCCAGTTGACGACTTGACAATGTATTATTTTGTTATTTTCCTTATTTATCGCACTGTTTCCTGTGGGTACATCAAAGAAAAAATAATTACAGGTGATGAATCATAGATAGGTCGTAGATAACCTACTCTTCTGAATGATTGTCCATAGCATCCATCGCTCAAAGGTTCCCACTTCATGGTTCAGGTAGTGGAAATATACTGCAAGGAGACTGCGCGATCCAGTTCGACAAGCATTTACGCATGACGAGCGTGTTTCCGAACAGGCCACCAGCACATACAGAATCATCGAGATCACATTCCCGATCGGCATCTGTATCGAGGGCCAATTGCCCATGGCGCACTTGTTGAAGCACGTACTGAAGAACGGATGGTGCGGGAAGTGCCGCGACAGATTTGCGGTGATATTCAGCCGAACTGGTACCGAAGCCTGTGCCGCCGCTTCCGACTCCACCACCGCCTGTCGACATCGTCAGCGCCCGGAGGGTGATGTTGCTTAGGAAGGTAATAGTCCGCCATCGAAGGCATCGTGGATACAGAACCGAACGACGCTCTGAAGGATAACGAGGAGGACGCATAGGCTGTTTTTTGTCGGAGAAACGTGAGAAACTCCGAAGGAAACGGTAAGACATAGTGGAACTGCGCTGCCGTCGCTATCGTTATGTCACCGGCGGGCGAAACCATCGTGTTGCAGTCGTCGGACGGGGCACCCGATTGTTGGGCGTGCAAGGTGACGTGGGAGACCGGCGATAGCAACGATAGGGCCACAGTGCCGGCGGCCACTAGCCGATCAACCGTCCCATTCGCCGTCGACAATCCTTGCCGTGTGCGTCCGGCGTCCGATGTGGAGGAGAGCGCAGCGTCTTCTCTCGAGGTTTGTTGGCTTTTATCGTTAAAATTCTTGCACTCGATTAATCAGGTGAGCAGTACCTAATTTATTCCAGCAAAGCAAAAAAAAAAATGGACAAAAAATAGTCACAGCAACTTCACGACACGAAATACCCGCGCAATATCAGTAATTATACCATTATACCATAGGTGTAATATCAGTTATTATAGCATATTTTACCTGGGATCATAAAAACGTGAAAATGGTGTTAGTGTTAGAGTGCAGTGGTGACTGCCCAGAGGGTTTGGGTTCAAATCACATTTTTGCACATTCTTTTCTTGCACGTATCAACGTTCATAGATGCAATTTACTCCAACCTTTTGCACCATCATCTAGTGATCCGTGTTCAATGTTCGTCTCAACCAGCGCTTACTAAGACTGTTTCGTGTTTGCGAAAGTAACAGCTACCAAAAAAAAGTGATGGTTATGTGCGTGATATTCTCTGCCAGTACATTTTGTTGTGTTGCACAAGTGTGAAAATCTTCCAAATCTCATTAAACTGTCTTTCGCAGCATCACCGGATGACGGCTTATCGATCTCGCTCTGCGAGAGGAGGGAGCAGTCGGTGGTCACTTCGTCCGTTGTTCACTGCCTGTCACAAAACGGCAACGCACCTGTACGAATATTGCGGCGAGCCAACGATGCTCGTTTCTATCTCCTGCCTGAGTGGAAGTCAGTGAACAAACATTCAACCACGACAAGCTGGGAAGTGCGCTGCGGCTGCTTCACTTCGTACATCCTTAAAACCGCCACCAATTGCGTTGTTTCAGGCGAACTTCCGAGCACTGATCGGCACTAACTTAGTCTGCCCTCGTACGCTGGCAAGTAGTCCTGATGTGGTGCAGCCAGATCTCCAACCATCCTTAAACCGCCACCAACTGACTGCTTGTTTATGGCACACCGGAACACCTACACCATCCAGCAGCGTGAGGCGAGTTGTTTATTCAATAATTCATTTTTCAAACTCGTTTTCTGCTCTTCTAATAATCCTTTCTTCGTTTTCCCGTTTTAGAACTGCACCTGTTTGTGCGCACTGAAGCAACCACGTTTGGTAAACACGTTCAGGATCTGTCAGTACCTGCATATAGGTACTTGGAGATCCCACAGGAATAATCGCTTCGACGTAAGTAAAGTTTACATTTGTATCTTCTTATAACGATATTCGTTTTAACAAAAGCATTACAAACCACTGCAGCTTTTAAAGTTGTTAAATTTGTTGTGAAATTTGTAAGACAAAGTACCTTTTTTGTCGCGATCCGTTTTTGCGTGTAGTGTGAGAGTGAGAAAAAGTGTGAGAAAACGAAGGCACTTAGCCGTTCTTGGGTCTGATTTGTAACTAGTCGTCGAAACCAAGGAAAGCTGGGCGAGTTTTCTTGACCGTTCACCGGCGCGGCCAAACGCGAACTGAACAACCAACCGTAGCATACAGGCAGTTGGCAGCGGTCTGGTTTGTGCTTCGGAACACAAAAGAGACGCCGCGTTTGGACGACGCTCTGGCGATACGTACACACTCACACCGAGGCCGAATGTTGTCGTAGAACGTGGATATAGTTTTCCGCCTTTTCGACGGTCACGGATTGAAACGCCACCCTTCCCAGCCACCTGTTTGCTATCCGCCAGCCCATTGCTTTTACTTTCATTCATCCGGCGAAACGACGGAATGCGAGACATCGTAGTTTCCCCTCCGCGCCGGACTGCGCATGCCACAACGCTCGGCGTTTTCCCCAGCATCATTCGTGGCCTGGGAATTTCGACCGAGAACGCTGTGCTAGAGCGAGGTTGTTTGTAAAGTTTCGAGGGCTTCTTCTGAACTTTTCCCCGTACTTTCTTGAACACCGGAATCACGTTCACCGCGGCGATGCATAGATCGGTTCTTTGTTGACTTGCCGGCGTGTTCGCGACCGAGTTCAGTCAGGTTCAGACGGTGGAAATTCCGTGCGTTACACACCCCTTTTGCCGAAGCCGATACCCATGTTCGCTTCACGGTCGAGGGCGACATTCAGATACTGCGTGGATAATGCACTTTGCGATATGCGCACGAGATCCCGCGAAATGGCATCGTCGAAGTGCATGCGAAGGGAACGTACCAGACGCATTTGGTAGTCCTCTTACCCTGTGGGAAATTGACTGCAAGAGTCGAACGCATAAGAGATGTGGATCCTTTGAACATTCATTCCCGAGAAACTCGTTGTTACTGTGCTGAGTCAATCATTGGTAAAATCTGAATGGGGTCAATGTGAAGTTTGATGGAAGGAAAATAGAAGGAACATTATTGCATGTTCCCATCAACATCTATTCTATAAATTCAGCTATCAATCTAACATGAAATGTGTGGACAAAAGGACTAGCAAAAAACAACCCGTCTATACTATAAGTAAATGTAGAAAACTGCATTCTATGAATGCTAGTTTATCCGCGTGGCTTGTGGTTAAGATTCAATTAATGATTCATTAATTTAAAAAATATATTCTGTTGCATAATGCTTAACAATGCTTCTGACGTGATGTATTTCTACTAAGTTGTGTGAATAAATTAAATGAATTGTACATTACGCTATCTTCATCAATTTCCCCAAACGATGGAATAAACAAAACGGCATATAACATATGTAATATGATGCGGATAACATCAACCAACTGCCCGAAACAAAAACGTCTTGTAAATTTGGACGACGATGCGATGGACCAAAGCTTGGGGAGCTGTTTTCTTTTTCGGTCTTGTTTTTTTCTTTTTTTTAATACATCACCTTCTGCTTTTTGCTGTTGTTCCAAAGCAGTTTCTGATCTTTTCCTTCTCCACGGCCATACACTATCTGCACTATCTGCTCTCTCATCTGTTGAGCTCGATGTCCCATGAATCGTAAACTAGAGACTAGTGGAATGGATCAAACAATGATGCCAACAAAACGGTTTGATTATTCTCTCTTCTCTTCCTCCATCGGTGTACTCTTTCTACCACTGATCACCGCTGCAAATACTACGGAACAAATGAACGAACAATTTATGATACCCTCGCTGCGAAACCGAATGGGAAGCAAAATGTCGTGTGGTCCGAGCGCAACACCATCTGCTCTTGGACGCATCGTTTAAGTTCTGTAGTGAAACGGGGACCATTTTAGGTTTTCCCTTTCCAGACGCACGGATCTGCATGAGTTTCCACAGTTTCACTGCTCAGGAAAAGCTCGACGGAAAGCGCTATCGCCTTTTTGCGCTTTGCACATCATTGATATCAGCTTGTTGCAGTAAAAAAAACCACTGGACAACAACCCTCCACTGTGCAACGATGTGTTCCATTTTATTTCAAACCAAGAAACAAAGCTAGTCCAGCGTTCCTTTTTAACATTCGTGTTTCCATCCTTTTCCACGGATCACCTTCTACCATTTGTACTCCTTCATCTGCATCGGAGAGAAAATTTAAATAACGAAACATAAATTCCATGGTGCAATTTTTTTTTTTACCATGCCGTATCGGAACGGGGGAAAACATTTTTTTCCTAAAAAAAAAAAAATTCGTTAACGTTTCCTTTGTGTTGCCAACCAGATCGCGCCCGATGAAAGTCTGAAATGATGCAAAGTGTTTATCGCTAAACAGCGGTGGCTCGGGCTCGTCGGGAATCAGTAAGCTGCACAGGAATCGCATCGACACATAAAATGGCACGTTGTAAAATTTTCCAACGCCCAAACATTCGGTGAAATGGGGTTTTTGAGAGGAGGAGGAGGCGCATTTCTGTTCTTTTCACATCTTAAAGGCCACATGATTCAAACAGAGCAGGGCGTTTGCAAAACGATCAAATCGGTATTTTCTCTTTATTGGTCGGCTAGTGATGAAAGACTCGTGCAAAAGCTTGAGCGCTTGTTTTGGTCTGCGCGTGTATTGGTCTGACTAGGGAGAAAGTCGACCAAGCGTCATTTGCTTGGTATTGACCGACGAGAGAAGAGCGACAATAGTGTGTTTACATTTCGTCTATACCGGCTCCAAACTGGAGTGTCTACCTGAACCACTAAGAAGATTCTTTATACTCGTCTTTGCACGAATGTTTGCTCTTCGTCTAAAGCGGCCCATTGGTCCGTCTAACAGCGAAGAAATGCCTATTGCTTCACATTTTATTAGGAGAATTGATATCCTATAATCAATCTACTGTTTATTACACAACAATTATTGATAGTATGAATATGTATTAATAATTCAAACGATTATTGCAAGTAATATTATGTTTGAAAATGACAAATAGATCTCATTTGAACATAATTTAAAAACAATATTTTTTCACAACACAAATCTAGTTTCGAAAAATGTTTCTGTTAATTGTAAAACACACAAACACATCACAAGAAGTTAGATTTACCTCTTTCAAAGAAGCACCTTTCGGTGAACATTCTTTCACACTCGACATGAAGAACGAATCTGCCATTAGTAATGAACGTTGATTAAAAAATACTGATGGTTGGCACACTCACACGTCTGGCGTAAGAAGCACTCGAACCTTCGTTCAGGACAATGCATTTACCAATCAACGTTCTGTTTCGGTGAACACTAATCCATTGTCCATTTCTCAGATAATCCTTCTAGGTGAAATTTAAATTTAATCTCCACCGAAGCAGAACAATATCGTTGTGTAACTTACGCTCTGGTTCGTTAACTATGGGCAAGCATACTCGTAATCCAATTTCAATGCTATCCAATTTTAGCTAGTACGAAACACTTGGAATCACTTCAAAATCATCACTCTTAGGCAACTTCGATTCTATTCACGATTTGGAAAACGAGGATTCGACTTTGTCTCGTTTCGTGCCACCGCCCCGTGAAATGATCCGCGTCATCTTCGCTAAGAATTCCGATTTCCAGCGTATTCGTTTTCAATTTCACACACAAACCTGGAACGCGAACCGGCATTAGGGACGCTCCGTGTTGACGGAAGCGTACGGAGAAAGAGAAGAGAAACCAGAAGGAAATAAAGAAACACTAAGAGTATTGCAAGCCAGGAGATTCGAAGGATATATTAACGAAAGTAAACACTAGCACGCGTGTGACCATTGAGGCAGTATAAAGGTGGTTTGTATTGGATTAAATCTCCCACGCTCGGAACGCGGGTTAGCTGGTCCTAGATGCTGGAACTACAGCTCCACGTGCCCTACATGCTTCGCAAAATGTCGAACAGGTTGCTCCACCTCGAAAGAATTCCCAACGTCGGACCAGCAACCACTAACCGGCCTTTGTTTCGTCACGCTCAAAGTGGAAGGGCGATCCCTTTCAAATAACAGGAGGACTGCAAAATCGTCTATCTTAAAAATCTTGAAAATGTAATATTTTGTGAACGCTTTAGTGAGTCTCGGTATCGGTCTCAGCTTTCCAAAAGACTCCAATTGTGTGCGTCACTGAGGAGGCTTGCTTCTGGCAACCCTCCTGAAGAGTCCCTCCTCCAAAAGGGCTCAGCAGAACATTCGTTGTGTCGTAACAAGAAACCGAAGCGTGGCGTGGATTTCACAACTGCCCGGATCCTGCGCTGGCTGACGATAATCTTAATAATTTAAATTAACACAAGTCCGAACGGACCGGGTATTTACAAAGTCCTCGCTTGAAATTAGCTGCAAAAGTAGAACATCCTCCGACAGACGCCCTCACCGAGCGAGAGACCGACGTCGATGGTGAAAATTCCCCTCCCACCACTGTTGAATTAATTGGAAAGTAAAGCAGCTTTCCTCGAGCAGATGTTCAGGCCTTGGACACGACGGTCGAGTGTTTTTGACAGTGATTGTTCTAATGGCACCAGGGCGATGAGGAAAGTGCCGTGCGTTTGTCTGAAATGGAGGCGCCAGGTGGCCCGTCTGTGGTGATGGAGGCGCCTGGTTCGGCTCCCTTAGAAAGGGAGCGTTGTTGTTAATTGACAAACTTTTCACTTCCTACAGCGCACGGACGGTCCACGAAGGGTGCAAGACTTTGTTCTATAACAAGCACAAAGCTCTATTTCGTGAGTGGGAGGAGAATACATTGAGTGTTTCGCAGTGCTTGGACGAGCTGACACAGCCATTTCACAGTGACCTAAAAGAGAATATATATGAAAGAAGGTTTGCATTCAATCTGAAGTAAGGTAGCACCATTTCTCACATTATAAACTGCTTGAAAGGATTCACTTTGAGTTTGAGAATATCCTTTCAAAGAATGTGGTCAAGCATGTTGAGCGAACAAACAATCCTTCACTGTTTTCCAGTAATGTAAATCCAATGTTAATGGGATGGAAGAGCCAAAACGAGAGTTTGATTTCCCAAAGAAACTGCTCCTAGGGTCGTTTCCGAGAACTTGGTCTATCTCATGTTGAACTTCCGCTTCATCTTGCTGCAATATGAGAGAACTGAATTGTTTCCTCTTTTCTTTATCGTTCCAATACCGCCTGGAATGGAAAATCAATGGACGAACGAACGAAACAACGACATGTAATCTCTTATGGTCAGCGAGTGTCCGATCGAGCGGCGCAACAATGACTTCCGGAAACCGGTGTGACGTCGAACTGCACGAGCATAGGACATAATCGTAATCCGATCGACGTGGGAAGAGTTAGGGAGTTGGCCTTGCAGGGGAGACCTATATGCTTTCCTACTCGATTGACCATCGCTGTCGATGCCCTCCTTCTTTCCACCGGAAGTACCAATTTTGCTATAATCGTGGCGCTTATCAGGATGACATTTTCAGCATCGGTCTATGCTCGACCAAGAAGTGCATCCTTTCGCCCTGTTGGATGCCAGGATCAATAGCGGGGAAGGTATTCATTTCTATTACATGCGGCAAACGGTCTATGCCGCCAGCAGTTTCAATTCAATACAGGCAGGCATATCGTATGATATCGGGCGTTGAAGTTTGGGCAGTATGCTTTACAAACTACTCACCTATTATTGGTGCAAATGGTGCACATCCTTGCCGTCCTGTGCTTGAGCACTTTAGCGATAAAAGTTTCTAGGCCATTGCCCAACTGCTGCCCGATTTCCTGTAGTACCGCTGTCTGCCTGATACCCTCTAGAGGCAATGAACAGTCGAACTCAAGGATCATTGGTGGCACAAAAGGATTTACGTTCTTTGGTAGACATCGAGAGGACAATGCATGTGCCAAAAGGCTTTATGCCGAAGTAGCCCAACTAGCAGTGTTATATTTCATTTGGAATGGTTTTACAAAAGCCTTATCAGAATAACAAATGACTGTGATGGGCCTTCCTGTCTCGTGATGGGGCGGATCCCCGCCAGATCAACCGATTGCGTAATATTAATACATCAAGTGTACAACCAAACACAAAGCGAGAATTTATAAGAATAACTTATTATGAGTGCTCGAAGTCTTCCGGAGATCCAAATTCGTTATCGATGTTGTCTTTTTATTTTGATTATATTACAAGTGAATATATCCTAGCAGTGAAGCTGCAATTGTAATAAGGGTTTATTAAAAATTGCAAGAAAGTCCATTACTCTAAATAAACATTTATTAAAATTGAATAGTTGAATAGTTGAAATGGAATAATAAGTATTTTACCATTAAAAGTGTTATACGTATTGTCAAGGGTGAAAGATTAATTTTGAAACCATGTTCAAACTTGGAAAATAATATGAGTTTTTAAAGTTTCAAGTTTACACTTCTTAACGTTAAAACAATTAAAAACAGTTCGAACAGAAGGCAATTTCATTTTCATGCCTAACATATTTGTAGATTTTTATATCAGTGAGAATTATTTCGTCGGAAAAGAAATACTCTTCTCAATCAGCAATCTTTTCCTTCTACCCAATTTGGCGCATATATCATTCGGCCGCAGTTAAGAGTTGTGCCTTCGCACACTATAGAATCCACACCAATGTATCTCTGGTGAAACTCTTGACCTATAATCTTTTAAAATCAGAAGGACGTTGCAGATATCACACGAGAGCAAATCCATCGCAAGCGAATCAGCCAGCGTGCAGGGAGAAAGCGATGCCGTACAATCTAATGACCCAATGACTTTCAACCGTCTCCCTGTTTGTTGGTGTTGGCTTTGTCGGAGAAGGCGGGGAAGGAACTTGAGAGTCCCTTGGAGATGCGACTAATCCACAAAAAGACATCATAGCTAGAATGACAGGAGTAAATGCCGAACGCAGAGGGAGCTTTTAAACCACGAGGGAAAGTTTTCATTGTTCACGAGAAACCTGCTTCGGTTCAGCTACGGCTTCATTCTACCGATTCAGTTTATTTCTGTGTACCTTTGTTTTCGATTTCGACCGCATTTCTCACACTCATCCTTCGGGGAAAGAGAAGACCGCAGAAATTTTCCAAATTAAAATAAAAAAATATCGCAAGATAGAATTTTCCATTTTTCGGTTATGTAAAGTGCTGAAGGAAGTTATCGGGAATCGGATTATATTGTTTGGTTCGGCTTTGCGGCATTCCGGACTCAGCGCTCGTCTCTGAAGTAGGCTATACAGCGGTTCTGGTGTCGCCTTTCGGGACATGATTCCAGAAGTTTTACCCGATTCAAACTGATACATTTTCCTGTCCATTGCTGTTGAATCCAGTCAAACAAAAAAGCCACGCTCATATTTGAGACTGTTCGTCGTTTTTAAGACGTTTAGTACTCTTATCGCGACTCAAGGAATCGAACGTGAGATGCATAAAATGATTGTCACCAACAGTTACCAGCAGACGACGAGATGACGATGGCATACCATGTGCAGTTAATCGATCGTGAGTTCTCATTTTCCACTGTTTTTCTCTGTCTCATTTTGTTGATGATGTTTTGTTTGTGAGCTGCCATTTTCTTCTATTTCGACAGCGAAACACGACGTTCGTGGTCGTTGGATCCGGACTGTAGAGCTCATGCAGGAGCAAGAGGTCACAAAATGTATTCCCACCTACCATCAGGCTCCAGTTCGGCAAAAACTCTCCACTCTTACTTATGTTTCTCCTGCAGTTGAACCTTGAGAACTTTCAGTAAATCATTTCTGCTGTTGCCGTGTTCGTCTATTGAGCCGTCCCCGTTAGAAATGTTGAATCTCAAGAATGACAAAGTCCAAGTACGTCGGTGCATCAACTCTACAAGTGTAATTGAATATTTAAAAAAAAAAATGTTTGAAAGACACATGTATTTTGTTTGGAATAAGGATAGCCAAATGACACGAGCTGGACGTACTAAGAATGAATTCCGGGAGTGAACTTAGAAGTTGCACAAGACACAATTGCATTTACATGGAAATTATAAATTAGACCAAATCGCTAGCTGGAGGATATCTGGGGCATTCGTGAGCATCATTCCACGGAAAATAAGCTTAAAACGCCAGTGCAGTCGTGCAGAAAATTAGTTGTACCAGCGGACAGTTTGCAGTTGTTTTTTGAAATGACAATTGAAATTTGAATGTTTTTTTTTTTTTGACACGATTAGTTTAGTGTTTGTTTTGTGAAAACTTGCATAACGTGACGGATAAGAGATAAACATTAAAAGGTAAGGAATAAGGCGCGTCGTGTTCTGTCAAATTCCATACAAAATTTCGACAGCACGCGCGTTGAAATCGCGAGCGACGGAGCAGTGACTCCAGCCTTAACGTCACTTTTATTCTATTTGGCGCTGTAGTTCGTAGGGAAAACCACTACATGATCATATTGCATATCTGTGCTCCTCCTGGTCGTGTATTCCCGGAAAACTCTCTGGCAAATTTGATCATACCATATCGACCATTTGATTGTACTCAGATCGTCCTATCGCCAGACTATGGAACCACAGCTTGCGTCATAATAATCATAACCATCGTCATCAGCATCACCTACGAGGTTAGCTTCCACGTCTTTGGTGGCGCATTCTGAATTCTATGAATTGAAACCATAATCGGCGCACTATTTCTTGCACCAATGAATGGACTCTGCTGCATCTGACGGAAGCGGGCCATTTCGTTGAACGGTTCGGTCCGAACATCGTCAATACCGGAGCCGGGTTTCCGTTTCGAAAAAAAAGCAAACCGCGGAATATATATGATCCAATCGAGATGTACGTTCTCCGCTTCGAGGTTCCTTTCTTTTTCCGATCGAATTTTAAGGAGAAGGTTTTCAAGTGTACCAACGTCCTCCTGGGGAGAGAATGAGCATGAAAAAGTGAGGAACATGTCGTTGTCGGTCATGGAGTTCTATTTGCAATTAGATGGTGCATTCTCTCCCTTTCTAATGTGTTTGATAAAAGGGCCGCATCTTTAACCGGTTGAATTCAATTGGCTTTCTTTTTTCGCTACTTCTTCCAGGATAATTGTTTAATTGACAGTAATAATCGGATGCGGCCGTTTAAAAAAGTAAATTTTGTTTGTCTGTTGAACGATGCAAAAAGTGTCAGGAAGATTTGATCAATGATAAGAATCGATTAGACATCTGGTTTTCTCTGATTTAATTTATGCGACCTTGATTGTAATTCTATCAGTTCATTGAAACGTACAACTTCATGTCAACCGCACCTTTTCCATTTGAGAAAAAAGGCACATATCACTCTAGCGTCCACCATCTCGGTCATTCACTCCCATGAACGATGCCTATAGCAGGAAAACTTACTTGTGCCATCCTAAAAATAGGTTCTTTGAGATCTACGACTGCGACACAATTTACCGCAGGCCAGAGAAATGCCTGGAATTTATTTAATTAAAAACAGCTCTTGCAACCTGCTTTCTGATCGATCCTATTGCAACAGAACCGGTTGTCGCTTGTTGCGTCAAATTTCAACCTGATCGGGTTTTGCAGTGCAGAATCAACAAACCGGTGCCGCTGACACGTGTCGGATTAATGTTTGCCTGTGCGCCCTTTTGCTATCATGGTCTGATGGGAACAGGTGACAGCATTACAATTACTGTCCTGACTAAAAAACCAAAATAAACCATCGATTGAAAGGTTCATGTTTTCAATCTACTCTTCCGTTTAGCTACCAACCCGTATCTCGGTACATTATTTAAATAAATCGAGCGTCGAGCTCACCTCGAACGGACTTTTCTTCATCAACTGTCACGTGGCCTTGTAAAGCAGCTTAATGGGGCGAGTATCCATCGGGATTTGTATAAAATGGGCCTACAGGGGATGATGATTTTATAATAATAATGATGGGATAAAACCGGGTTGTGTAAAAAGTGGGAAATGAAAAATATTCTCTTTTTTAAACACAAGGGAAGCACTTACCACTTTTAAAAAATGAGCAAATGCAAAAGCACATTAATTTATAAGCACATAGCATATTCTGCATAATTTGCATTCTACTGTTTCCTTCCTCCTAGTCACTTTGAGTCAGAGAATTCGTGTTAGTTGGATGCAATCTTGTGGATGCCGTTTCCCCTACAAAGAAAACAAAAAGGTAGAAAACAGACTTTAATTCGATATCGATGGCGTAGAAGAACAACAACTGAACCTTGCTCGTGCGTACCTGCACGGGGTGACGATTTCGTGCTAGTGACATCTCGTGCATGACTAAAAGGATTCGTACCAAAACATCAACCCCCGTTCCTCGGGGAAGTTATGTTTTTGATAGAGTCGTATCGCCCAGGCGTCTTGGCAGCATGCCTAATGCATCCGACTCACTCCATTTCTGTCTTATTCTTTTCTTTCGTCTTTATCCTGCCAGTGGTCAAGTTCATGCTAATCGTTTGAGTCTGCGAAGCACATCTCTTGGTTCTACGTCGGTGCACGTGTATCGTGAACCGGTTCAACTCGAGACTCGTCCTTGATTGAATCACGTTCACGGCGGATGCAGTCGAGCGGCAGCAGGCTCTACGGGAACTTTCATGTCCATGCCCTCTGTCCCGAAGGTTCGAAGAATTTGCTCCGGCGTGCAATTGTTTCGAAAACCACAAGACGGAAAACGACGAGAGCAGAACTTCTTGACGAAAGTTTCATCGCTGCCACTTGACTCATCGAATCCGAATTTCCTGCACCTTGCTTCGATTTCCTGAATGCTTTGTTCCACCGTGGGCTATGGGAACCAATGCCGATCGATTCCCTTTGGAAAACCGTTACGTTTCATTGGTTAAGTCTTCCGATCGCGTTTCACGGAGGACTTCTTTCTTCTTTAGAAGCTTAACCTACAAGGTCTTCAGGGGGTGGAAGAGAGGGTGCATAGGTGTTCTTTGTAGAGAAAAAAGCCATCTCCAGATGTACACGGAACAAACCCCAGGTAAACGAGCATGCGAACGGGAAAAAGGATTGATTCGATTTGTCGTAAAGTTCATATTAATGGTGGCAACATAAATTAATGTAATGTCCTCCAAACCGTGGCATCCCGCTCGGAAGACTTCCCTACACGAGCCAGAAGTCGCGTCTGCTCCTTTCCATTTCCATCTGGCTTTGCGTCTGCTTCTCTATTACAACATTCAGATGTAATGTTTCTTTGTCAACGAGTTCACTTTTTGCGTTCATCAGGGAGGGATTGCTCGGGTAGGAAAGTACAAGAATCGCAACATTTGTTCCGTCTAGACGGAACAGCCATAACTTGGGAGAAGATTTCGGATGCTTTGTTGTTCCTGGTTTTTCTTTTTTCCTCTTTCACTTCCTCCCTTACATTGCTTTCTTTCTTTCTCTTTGGAGTTGGTTCGATAGGGTTTTTATATTTTACCTGGAGTAACTCTTTGGTGCTGGGCTAGTTACCGAGCTGGAAATGTCCAAAGATAAATTATGTTGATAAGTAGCGATCTAAGTTTTTGTCCTTCCGTAATATTTGTTTTTTTCGTTGTTAATGTCTATTTAGTTTCATTCCCCCAGAAATTGCTTTCGAGAAACAGTTGAGGGGGGGACATAAAAACATCCTTTACTTCAAATCTAACGACTTCTACTGAAAAGGCTCGGAGCTCTGGATAGAACTATCCATCAACCAGTCGGTTTCGTTTTCAAGAAAAAGTGATAATCAACCATCAGCATAAATACAAGCTATAAAAAGTTCTTCATATCGAAATAATAAGCCGATATGATACGTCGTATAACGACTCTGATTGGAGTTTGGCAGATGTTTGATGTCATCATGTCGTTGATGAAGCAAGTGCGCAGAAAATGTGCATCATAGTGCATCGAAAATACACTTCGTATTCTAGAAATTATGTAAACATAAATTTGGACGCTTCACCTGATACGAAAGACGAAAAGTCGAAAAGTCCCGTTTTCCTCGTCTTGAGCACTGCACAAGTTCTGATGGTTCTTCGGGGATCTGTTCTCATTTCCCAGTTTTTCCCGTCCTGACCACAAACCACAGCTAACGAACTTACCCGTCGTTTCCCTGGAATGGTGCGAAAATGGGTTCCCTGTTGCAAATAACTGTGATCGGCCATTGGGTGGCATTTTCCATTTATATGTTTCCCCAGCGGGAGCCACCAGCACTAATGTGACGCGATCCCATCACTTTTCCTTATTTCACACCCGATAAACACGATTGTGTGGTGCAATTGCGTTTGATATGCTGCATTATGTCCGTCCAGCCATCCGCCTAGTCAAGGAGAAGTGCAGTGTTTGGTTTTCCGGTTGGTTTTTCCGAAGGTGTCGCCGTTTGCATGCTAGTTTGTCAGTTTAAACCATTCTATATGCCATCAGAAAGAATCTTTCGTTAGAGAAGTAGTTTTCATTCTTCCGAAAGGACACAATCGTCACGTCGGAAGGAATTATCTTCCCGCCAGCCACTTGATTTCCATTTAAATGTCCTTCGTGACAGTTGGAATGGTGGTAAATATCATTGTACGTTGAAGAGATTTGTCCGGTGTTTGACCGGACGCGTGCTTTCGTGCATTTGTCAAGTGCATTTGACATTAAGTCAAGTTGTGCAGTTTTGATTGATGCATCCAGTGATATTTATACCAGCATGAAAAATGGCGTCCCGTGGGGGTAAGAGAAAATGGGGTGAATAAACATTACCCACACGTTTTCACCAGCTGTTCTGATGAGACTTCCCGTGGTGGGTTAGAAATTGCCACCGCAACCATCGGCACTCCCAGGACAATCGCAGCAGTGGTGCTATCAAGTAGCCAGTTTATTTAATTACCAATGCAAGGTAACGGAAACGGATAATGCCAAGAACGGAGGGCTGGAGCGTCCTGAAAACGATCTGACCCAATCGTCTTTTCTTCCCGGTCCAACGTGATAAGCACGTTAAAGGCTTTAAACTAATTAACCCACAAAACCACAGTTCCGGAGTGTGTCGCCGTTCCAGATGCTTAATTGAAAAATACTACACCAGAAGCGGTAGTTCGGACTACTGCCATCCAATTGAGGATGTGGGGACACAGAAAGGAAATAGAAGAATGCTTATGTTCATACTTGTGTGTGATGGTGATACTTGTGGTGATACAAAAAGCGAAAGTAGGACATCTTAGCATCGAGAAGTGAAGTAAGCAATGTCTCGTAATGTAATGTAATGTAATGTTGATTATGCCGACGAACGTCGCTAACAGTAGGACAAAATAGCTCCGCGGGAATACTGCAAAGAATGGTGCAAAGGCGTTTTTGTGTTTGTCCAGCATGAAAATGTACCATCAACAGGACATTCATCACTTTTTTGCTTCGACGATTTATTATTTCACAATCGTCACCCGTGTTGGACTTGCAGTCTTCTGTTGATTTTTTGTGTGTGTGTTTACCCTTCCGAAAAGCAGAAATCGAATAGAGTTTGAGAATGGAAATCGGGAAGGGAAAACGTGTCCCACGATGCACGATGAGTCAACCAGGCTCGTAGCAAACATTTAAGGTCGGTTGTACGACACGTGACATGATGGATGGGTAAGGTCAAACAAAGAAAAGAACACTATAAAATCAAACAACGGCAAGAACAAGCAGCTCAGAAGATTTAACTTTTCGAACAAGCGTGAGAAGTACTCGAATTTTGCCACATCCAAGAGAAAAAAAGGCCATCGCGAAATGCCTTTCGGAAACTACTGTTCATGAAGTGAAACTGAAGTACGGAAAAAGCGGTTCAAAGCAAACACACAAATATTGCTGTGCAATAGATTGCGAACGATGGCGTTCAGGTCGTGTGCTCTTTTTTCAATACTTCTCACCATCCTTTCCTCCCATGTTGGGTACGGTGGAACACGGAAAAGAGAAGCTAAGGAGCGTTCAAATCAGCATGCGTTTTCTAGATCCACTTGTCCACTTTTTCGAGTGAAACAACGTTGACATTGATTTATGAGAAGAAGAATAAAAGTGAACCTGAGTCCACGGAAGTGTTCACCCTTGTGGGTACCTGTGTCATTTCTTCCAAATCGGCTCTTGGTTACTTTTGCCGCGCTATTTAATGCGGATCCATTTTAGTAGGAGTTTTTTGTCCCATTTTGACAACGACATTTGGCTCGTTGGGTGCTAGAACAAATAAAAACCCTGGCACGTGGAGTATATGAAATCTACAATTTCAAATGAAATGGAAAAAGGATAGTTGTTTAATATAACCGTACCGCCTTAAGCGTTGATAGTGTTGCAGACTTCGAAGAATATGTTAAAAAATTGTTGAAAGGGTGATTAATTGCTCTCTGTTATGTGCAAGCTGACATGAAACATTTTCATATCACTGCTTCACTAAATGATCAGGCCAAAGTTCATCGAAATTTACATAATTTTAATTTCAAGTCATACAGATACTTATGACTCCAACACACATTTTGCACATTTTTTGCCTGGAAAATTTACATCTATTTTTTTCTTTTTCTGTATGGCTCTGCCACAGGCTTCACAAAAAGATTGGATAACAATTTTTGATCAGCAATTTACTGCTCCGTTTGTTTCGTGATTCTTCGGCCAACAGTGCAGAACCGACGACCGTGAAATGTTCCCCTTGCCTGGTCTGACTTATCCGAAACACGTACTGGCTTTATTCGCGCTCCTCATTTGCGCTGGTTGTTGGCCAAAACACTTCCTCTAAAGGGTTCATTAAACGATAGCAAAACAACCCGAGCCATGGGCGCTCCTATCAGTGAACCGGCGTCTAGACAGTTTCCACGATTAAATTCAAATTTGGACGCCACCGGTTCTTCTTCTGTTTCGTTATTGCCCCGTGAGGATCTGTGTTTTGTGTCGACTACATTGTACACAATACGATCCGGGTAGAAAAAGACTCTCAGTCGGAGGTTGCATCGTTTTGTGCCGGCCGGAAGTTGCAGCAGCTCGAAACTGCATTGCCACGTCTTGCTAAATGGCAGGTGCAGGTTGTTCGCTGCTTCCGATCCCAGCTTGTGGTTATCCTCTCGTCTGGCCATTTTTATTTTTATTTCTCTAAGACAACAAAACAAAATCTTGGGACGGATATAAATGCACGGGTGTGCTCTCTTTCCCCCCTGACCCTCTTGGCATCATTGACATTCACCTTTGCCTCTTGCACAACACACCTAACGTAAGAACAACTTCACTTTTTATATGTACGCCTTGGGACGAGCGAGATTTTATCGCGTGTCATAAACGAGTGTCGCGTCTGCTCGAGCCAACCTTCCTTCTGAGGTTGGTGAATTCGTGAGGGCAGCAGGTGAAGGGACCCCGGGACGGCAATAAAACTGGGGACGAGTAAACTAGGGTCTAAGTACCTTTATGCCGAAAAAAGTTGCACGTTTCCGAAACAAACGTTCTCGATGCGGACGGTACATGGCGTTTAGATGGGGATTTTTCTCTCTTCCGGATCTTGGTTCGAGGTGCATAGTGGAAGCGGTCGAGTGCGAAAGCAAGTCTTTTAGACTAGGAAGTTAATGCAATAAAGCAAAATAAAAAATTTAAAAGATTTCTTTGTGGTGACAAGTTTATTTTTATTGATTCACGCGCCTTTAATATTAACGGATTCAAGGAATGAAACAGCTTGACTTCAAATTTACTGGCTGGATCCTATGAGTAAGAATTTATACACTGAGTATTGCAGATGATGAAAATTTCAGAATAGCTCTCTAAAGGTATTTGAAATTGTGAAACGTGTTTGCAAGCCATTGCAAGTAAAAGAGCAATTTTATAGCTTTAAATTTCTCAAAAAAAAAAAAATGCTTACATAAATTGAAGAATATTCGTCCACAATCATTGCCCCTGTGCGAGAAAAGGGCTACAGTTTAAGCAAAAAGAGCTAATTCTCCGGGGCCAACAAGAAAGATTGAATTAAAGGGGAATACATAGCCCCTCTCCTACGCATAATTTTTTTCCTTCGAAAAGCTGGAAAACTCGAGCAGTTAACAGACGAGTATCGTAGCATAACTGCAAGTCATATAAGTTTGATTATTATCAATGGAACTGTGTTTAGTGATAGTATCACAATTGTTTTTACGTAAAAACACTTTTCTTGTCGCCTAACAATGTACCGGATTTTTGGAAAAACCAATTTGAAATCTATTCACAAAACGTAGCTCAGCGCTCCACAGTAAGCTCCAGCTTACTGGGGCTTTGCTTTCGATTGCGTCTTCTTACGTATGCAAGGGTGCAATTTAATGATATTGTGTCTAGTTCCCTTTTTTTAGGCATAAAAAATAAACGTGATGCTAAAAACTGCATGAACAAGAAAAATGTAAAGAATTAGATTTTGAAAAGAAAATGAATAAAAAAGTCCATTACTAATGATCTTATTTTTGCTCCGTTTTCTTTCCACCCACACTTGAAATAGTAAAGAAGTTCATTGTAAGGCAAGCACAAAGATTTCACTCTTTTTATTTATTTTATTTATTTAGACGGCCTGGCCGTATTGCAATTTCACTCTTTTTATTGATGCTTATTTTTACAAATGTTGATAAACCTGACTATTTTTTTTTTTTTTAGATATTTCTATCGATCATATGTCATAATTTTATGAAGGATAAGCCTTTATCCTGTCGAAGGACGCTTCACTTGAAAATCACCCCTGTTGTGGACTCTCCATGTTTCGAATCTGATGTTTAATTTTTGTTAGCCAAATGAGGCAAAAGTTTGAATACTGATTTCAAATAGATTTTCCATCACTCCGAGGTATATGGATGGAATTACTTGAGCTCAGAATGGACGAAATAGACAATCGCAAAGTACCCTGGACAGAAACGAGCGCGTTGATCAGATGGACGATCATTAATTCAAAACTCTAAAGATCAAATAGGACTTGTCTTCGATTCCATCTTCAGCCAGTGGGTGTAAGAAGCCAATATATCTGCATCTTGTTGGTAGCAACTGCCTCACCTTTCTCTTTTTTTACGGGTAACAATCTTACATCCGACAAGGAAACGGTTCCTCTCAGATTTTCTTTCCAAGAGTCTTCAAACTCGAATTACTTCCAGTGGCATGCCATTCTCCTCTTGGTCCGCTGTTCATTTCCATCCTCCAGAACAGCAAATTCATTCAGATAAGGAAGATCTTCAGGGCTACGTCGCAAATAAACGCACGAAAAGCATATCAAATGGTCAAAGTATTTTTGACTCAGCACTTCCCCGAACACATTCCATTCAAAGTTTGTAGTTTGTATTTTGTCTGAGATTTTTTTATCGTCAAATCATGTTCATGGAAATAAGGAACAGCCATTTCTGAGCAAACGTTGGCGTTTGCAAACGGCCCACGGAATGTTTAATATTTTTAGCTATAAACTTCCTTTTTGACATGCATTACATTGAGCACGGAAAAAGAAAAAAAAATCAGACTCTAATATGAAACCTATCATAAATCTTCCTTTCATAATTGCTTGCAACAACAAAAGTGATAAGGTTAAGCTTTTTTATCTGCTTTCCCTCTCTGTGCAGGTTTTGTTCATATAATCCACAAATACACGCAGGCACACACTTCCTTGCTCGACTGTTCGCCTTCAGATGGATATAAACTGATACAACACATGACACGCTGCATTTGCACATATCCATAAAACCGGAAGATCAAAGCTACCGGGGAAAAACAGACGAACCTCCCGGTTCGCCTTTTCCATCGTGCGCGAAACAACAATTGTTTTATGCTGCCGGTTTTGTTAGCATAAAATAAAAGAGCGATATAACCGAACTTGCCTGCAGCGTTCAGAAGAACCGCGAATGGATCACGCATAGAATTGAAGAAAAAAGAAATTGAAACGAAGAAAGGAAAACATCCCAGCTTGTTCCTTGCAATTTGGGAAAAATATGTAAAACGATCTTCAGGAGCGGTGTCGGAGCAGACGGGGCTCACAATCTGCTTGCAGGATCAAGTGGGAAGTAAGTAAATGTTCGCGATTCAATTTCCTCAAATTTCATTTCAATTCCTGTTCTTTTTCGGCCATCGAACACCAGAAAAGCTCTCCGGGCGCCTACGTTGTTCTCGAAGCTGATATAATCGTTTTGACTGGCAGTTCCGTGAGTGGGTAAGTAAAAGAGGAAATTTCTTCTCGGAACTATATGCCCGGTGGCCGTTGAAGGAAAACAATATCCTGCAGGCGTGCTGCGTACTTGGGCATCATCATCTTTTACTTGCGGGCAAAGCGGGACAGTAACAACCCTCATTGCCATCTTAAATGTAATTACGCTAGTTTGATGTTTTCATTTTTTTTCTTCCTCTTCCGACCATGCTAGGAAATGGCAGGAAAATGTCCCGTGGCAATCGCCATCATATCATGCCCATCGATTTCGGAACGACTTCCCCACGGCTCGCAAAAAGTATCGTATTGATGAATCCTTCGAAACGAGGTTTTTCTCCAGAGGAACCACAGAAGGTTCATTGGCCAGCCGAAAGATTGAAATCCAAATAACGCAGAAGATGAACAAGACCTCGGAAAACCTACTAGCGTCGTGACCTCTGATAAGGTGCGTGATTAATTAACACCGAGGACACACATTTATCGGAAAATTACTCTCATTTCTGCCGCGAGGGAATTTTGTTTTATTTTTCTTATCGTCACATTTTATTTGATTACAATTTGTTTCATATTTTCCCTCAAGAGAAAGGAACAAAAAATAATCATCAAGCGCTTATGATGGATGGCCGAAACTCATTGGGACTCAGCGAAGTCAATTCGTCCCTTGTTTCGGGTGGCGAATGATAAAGCGAAGGGTTGAATTGAGAGGGAAAAACTTCTCCTTCTTGCTGCAAATGCCACGGATTGAGTCGTTGTACTAAATTTTGCAGCTTTATCTTTGTTGTAGAGTTTTCTTCCCGTTTTTCATCGTTTGTTGTGTTGTGTTTTTTAGTTAAAAAGAAAAGGAAACTGTATTGCCTCCCAAGTGGGTGGATAATTAAATAATGTTATCGTTTGCTTTATCGTTTACTTTTGCTGGGTTGATGGTAGAAAGTTTCCACATTTTTCGTCCCATCCTGTCCCGCCCAGAGAAGAAGCCGTGTGCTTCCTTTGTGAGTTTGCAAAGGAAAAGTTTTTGCAGCAAGTACGGAAGATGTCATCCTGTTTTTCACCTCCTACACACAAACTCCCAAACTGGGCTGATTCCAAGTGTGTGGACGGCTGCCTCCGCGAGAGGTTTCTTTGTTCCGTGATGGTTGGGAAAATCGGTTGGTGTTCCCGTTTGGTTTGGTGGGCAGCTGTGTTGATGTTGTTGATCGCCACTTGTTTAACGTTGTGTTGACAGGGTTACGTTTTCTGTTTTTACCGCTTTCCAACGATGGCAATATTTGCTGTTGTCTGTTGTCATTGCGAGTTTTTAGTTGCTATGATGAACACCCAGACCGACCGTGGAAGCATCCGGTGGAACTGTTGAAAAGACCCGAAACAACCTTCAACCTTCTCTGCTTCTTCTTTTTCGATGCCGCGGGCTCTCACTTCTTCCGTGAGAATTCTGGTACTCCCGGGTGAGGTTAGAGACCTGCAGTTCCATGTACCGAGTTTCCAATCGTAGTCCTTTTTTCGTCGCGTAGGTCTGATGATTGGTCCAAATCGGTTTTTCTTGAGAACTGTTCGTGGCAATTATGCAGGGGGTGGCTTGCAAGGCCTCTCTCCCCGCCTCCTATTTCGTCGGTGGAACAACGCATCCTAGTTGTTTATGTCCCGTAGGATGCCAGGACGGAGGTTACAGCCGCCCCTAACATGGGAAAAGACGGTTGTTCGAGCCGCTCCAAACATGGGGAACAAACGCTCGGGGATGAACTGCTAGAAAGTAGCCACCTCTCAATTCAGCCTTTTCGCTCATCCGCCCAAGAGGTTGGATCGCTCCGTATACCCAAGCCAGGATATCTAGGCGACAAGTTACCGTTCTGAACGTCGCGGACTATTGAGTAGGAGTTGGGAAGGAGAGCCTAGAGTAGCCTTCCAGAGGCGTCGGATCCAACCCTTTACACAACAAGTGAGATTAAATTACGTATTTAAAGCTACTTGTTTTCACTTCACTCGATAATGACGGGAACTTATCATTGCTAGCGTTCAAACATTCTAAATTGCATTTAAAACGCAATGAATCGTGTGTTGAAACATCAACATGGATACAAATCCACAACAAAAAACTCATTTCTAATGTTGTTCATTGTCGATGGATTCGTCTTCGATTCCGGCTCGCCTTCTTGTTGCCTATGGAGATGAAACTTTGGAAACTGGTCTGTTAGACCAGAGTCGACCCTTAATTTTTCACAAACTTTACCGTCAATGTCAAACTGTCCTCCTTGAAAATTGTCTTTTTCAAATTATTCCATGCGCTAAATGAACCTCCACACACGGCTTCAACTTGAGCGGCGCATTATTCGATTATCCCCGCAAGGATTCAGTTGCCTCACGCATCTTGGGTTACTGTTTGCTTGTTTGGGGTTTCCTTCCTAGTTTTACTTGTTCCTTAAGCTATTAATAGTACCCGACCAGAGCCATTAGCTTTCGTCAAACAAGTCAATCTCCCGGAGCCGAAGCCGGAAAATGCTTTCACCGAGGGTTGAACACACATGTAAGCAATCGCAAGACGAGGTTGATTTGACGCAACCGGAAAGAAATGTGGTGTGCTTGCAGTCTAAAAAAGGAAAAATAACCCCTTAGGAAACAATAGAGAATCAACAAAACAGAATATTTGCCAGCCTTCCATCGATTGGTTTTAATCGATAAACCAACAAGACCAAAGTTTCCTAGACGAGCACAGCCGGAACTAGTATGAACAGTTGTGAAGTAAAACATAAAAACCAGTAGGAGTGAAGGATTTCATACCGGTCATTTTGTATTCTCAAGCTCCCTCCTCGTCGGGGCACTTGATGAAGTAATTGCACGCACGGCGGGAAATCACGTAGGGAAAATTTAGAAAGTTTCCAGCCTAAATGATGGCATAAGAAACACCACGCATCTAACATTGAATTCTTTTACCACTCATTGAAACATTCGTGGTGATACAATGACACGAAACATTTTTGATGAATAAAATCTATGCGCAACGATCAACCAGTTTATAAAATGAATGAGTTGAAACTCAATCAGTTGTCGATTGAAATTCGTCACGAAAGATCCGAGCAAAACCAAGTAAAACACATAACATATTCAATCATTTATCAATTTCGAGATGTGACTGGGATTAGATTGGACATGTTTCAGTTAACTGTTTGTTCATGTTTAACTTTCAAATAATGTTATTTTTCGTTTTCAAACTTCTTGAAGATAAGCGCCATTTTTTGAAGACCACTCCAAAGGTGTACAATGTTTTCCACTACTTTATGAATGTCGCTTTTTGAAATGAGCTCATGAACTTGTTTGCCACGGATGATTTAGATGAAATGCATTTAAGGCAGCAAAAGAGTTGAGTCACGTGGGCTTGACGAACCGTTCTAGAATCTACAGAAAGACCACCAACAAGATCTTTCGTGCGGTTTCTTATGCGTATGCGTTCGACGATTGATTGAAATAGGTTTGGAAAGCCTTTCACCATCTCAATCAGACCCCAATGGCAATCAATCTTGCGTAAACATCCCACGGGAAATAGAACCTTCTAGGGTGCGCCGGCCTTAGGCGGGCGAAAACATTTCTCCTCAATTCTCTTCCTTCTATTTCCACTACCACGTATCCTATCCAATTTTCGCGCCAAAAGGTAACTTAATCCCGGTGCGTGTTGTTATCGTCCAGGAAGAAGGCTTCCATGGCTGGCAACCTCGTAATTAAATGGGGATCAATTTACACGTGATTCAACCTTGGAACCCTTTTTCTTCCAAAGGAGGAGTAAAGCAACGAATGAGTTAATTCAATCATTTTGCCTTTTTTTTGGAAATATTTTTCCAAGCTATACGTAATAAAACCCTTTGCATTATTTTCTTCTGCAATATTATAAACAATAACTGTGAAACATTGATTACAAGGGAGTACAATTTAAAATCTAGATTACTTCCATGTAATACTTTCCAATTGATTAAATGAGTTTGGTCCGATCTGCTTTACATTGTATTTGTTTGTATCTTTTGTTCACTACGCCATCCTCCTGTTTATGTTGGTTGTAATGAATCACTCTTGAAAGAAGAGAAATAATTTTCGGAATCGGCAAAAATAATCATCTTTAACTTTGCTCACCCGCATGCCGCGACTATACCATACGACGGTATCATCCGTTGCAAGTCCATTTTATTTGCACATTAATCCCGATCGCTTATCCAACGCATGGAAGCCCAGGAGATTCAAGGGAGTAAAATTATTACCTAAGTGGGTCAGCGGAAGTGGGAGTGCAATAAACTAACGCCCTGTCGTTTGTTCCATCGCTGTTGTCATTGTTGCTACGGTTTTTCTGCGCTGTTGTTATTTTTTTTCTTTTCAGCTTTCTGTGCTCTCAATTGCTGTTGAATCTTTTTCTTGCTAGGTCCTGATTTTCAGCGACTTTTCCAGGAGGCCACGCGACCGATGGCACATCAAACACAGCACCAGCATTGTATTGTAGGTCTTTCAAGCTTCAATGACTATTGCATGGAATGCAATCTGGACAGCAGGGACGCTAAAGAAGTTAAGATAATACCAAGGGAAGCTCTACACCAGCTCCACTCAGAATTATGCCAGCGTAGGACTCGATAATGAAGACAATGGCGTCCTTTTTGTTCCGGTTTTCAGTGGTCCGTGTTTTTCGATCGCAGGGTGAAGCGCACGACATGTGGGATGAGCCGAGCTAATTGTTTTCCAACCTCAACAACACTGAGTTTATTAGCTTAAGTCACCAGAATGGGTTGGAGGATGTTTGAGCAACGGATGGATGCGCTTCCGCACATGTTGGGAAAGGTTGTTTGCTGGAAGTAGATAAGCTTCAAGTAAGATTGTTTTCTTGCCAGGAAAATACACCCGACAAGAAATACCCGCTTCCATGGGATGTTTGCTTTACTTCTCGAGTATGGAATCCATGTACTTGCGGTTCTTCTAATTAACTTAGTTTAAATAGTAGAAAAAAGAATATGTTCTTTGACATCAAATAGATTTGCACAAACTGTTATCAATAACTGCAGAACTTTTATGGAAATATCATTTCGATTAACATATCTGGTATGTTTCTTCTTGATTAAATTTCAAAATGAATATGGCCACAAATTCTAAAAGCAAACATCAAAACAGATAGCTACCCATGCATGTAGTTTAGAGAAATGTATTTTGTCGGTCTTACCAACGTTGCCAAATAGAAATGCGGCGTCAGCCCAAAGTCTTGTTTCAAATTGATAGCCATCAGTAGCAAATAATTGAAATATATATTCCGATAGGTCGCTTCGTTCGGATATGGTGAACGTATCGTTTCCCCTCCTGTTTGTTAATCATGCTAGATTTTCTGTAGGAATCGTTGCTATTCACATAAAATTATTTTTGCAACGCCAAATAAGATTGGAAAAATTAGCCTAAAACATTTCCTCAAAAAAAAACCAATGTAACGCCCTGCCTTATGGACATATTACAGTTTTCAATGAAACTTCCAACAACCTTTTCCATAACTTTCCGTTTCATGCTTTCCGCACTTCTGTTTCTTGGGTGCTAGATTTGATTAAAAACTAATAGATTTTAGCTCCAAACATTTAGTGTGGCCTTGTTGAGCTTCCGTGCTGGAAGCTCAAGGGCTGCAGCTTCCGCTCCAATTTGCCTACGCTTTCTGATCGACAGATCTAAGCTGGAGCGGGAAATGAAACCGAGAACCCATGAGACGGCAAAGAAATTAAAACTCGCCGAAACGGAACGAAAATACTTTCCTTTTCACGCTTCTTCTTTAATTTTTCCCCGCTTTCCGAGAAGCGGAATCGGCTGGGTTAAGGAAAACTTCGCACGAGATTAGTCGACGATAGTCTTTACACTTTTTCAAGGCACTACCGGGTCTCTGAGCATACGGTTTGGCTTTCTTCCCCTGTGCGCAATGCATCCTTAAAAAGAGGACTCGAGGGAGGCAAAACTTTTTGCTGGCAAAATGGTTCCTGTACGGGATTTCCTTGCGCACATTCTGCCTCTGGCATGCATTTGGTATCCTGACGGTACCAAAACGACATGACGAAATGTCTGTCTAGTCTGGTTTATCGATTTTTCCTCTCCCGCAGCTCCAGCAGACTGGAACACCCGTTGAAAGGCAGTTCCAGGATCGCTAAAAGGCGGCCAGGAGCCCGGATGGCGAACCTAGCACCTCAAACGGGAAAATTGATGCTCATAGCCAACCGGAAGAGCTTGAACAAGATTTACTCCATAACCAGCATCCAAACAAGTCCAACAGGAGTCGAACGCTTCGTGCTGTGTGCTGAAAGTAAAGTCCACCGAACTTTATTGCACCAGTCGCCCTTTTCGTCCTCCCTTTCATTTTAAGTTCACGATAGTACAAGTGCATGGAATAAACTTTGTCCTTCCCTCCATGCATCCATCATGCTTTAATTCTTCTTTGAAAACTTGCCTCCGTGGGTTGTTCAACAATGCAACTAACGGAAGTGTATCACTCGAGAGTCGGTGCATAGCAAGCCGAAGCAAACTTTGTAAGAAAACATTCAAGCCGAAAATTCAATTAAAAATCTATGCGTTTTGGCGAAAAGAGCCAACTAAATCATCAATCAGCTTAAGATAACAATTAAGCACGATACAATGTTATCAAATGGCTGTTTTCAATTCATTTAACAGTACCTACTGAAATACTTCATTTTTGTAGGAATTTAAAAAAACTATCACAAATCATTATAAAAATAAAGACCAAAGGTGATAGTTGCATGATACTTTTTTTCAATTAATCTTCATACATCAGTAAACATTTTAAACGATTTTGTGAAATAAGCAATGAAAGACAGTTTTATAGAAACAAAATGTGTTAATTTTATCCTCCAAACTTTCATCATCCTTCAGCATACAGAAGGAATCCAGAAGAATTGCATTGCGATGATAAGCATTACCACATAGTAAAGCTCGTACCACTTTGTAAAACTTTGCCTTCAGCCCCAACCCAACTCTCGTACAAGAATGATGCAGGAATAATGCTCCCGACCATCCGACCACAAAGCACCTAGGGACTGGTGCCGGAAAATGGCTCCAATGGGACGATGGGCAGAAGGGGACGTCGGGGAAGTTCATAAAGGAACAATCAACCATGGAAACTACAGCTGGGGAAAATTAGAGTGGCAAACATTCAAATGAGTCACCGGCAACCAGCAAAAGCTAAGGAGAAGATATCACATAAACATGCACATGAACGGGCACATATACTAACAGGATATCACTCAGAAGTGCATGTTTTCGGGCGACAGCGAACTGATGGCCGGAGTTATGGAGCGAAAATTGTCCTTATCTGAATCAATTTTATGTGAATCGTCGCACCATGTTTCAGTCACGAGTTCCGTCCGGTTGCGTCTACTACCACTCCGCTTAATAATGAAGAACGCTCTTCTCCATTGGCATCACCCAATTTTACTTTTTGATCATATTTCAACGACAAAACCCCTGCCAACCGCTAGCAGCACAGATTGATGGTAAGAAAGGTCGAAAATCCTTGTCGCCATTTGCAGGAACTGCGCTGCGATGGTGGTGATCGTGGCGGGGTATATTATATTTGATTCATTTATATCTGCCATCATCTTTCGACGATTGTATTCTGTTCATAATCATAAATCAAACCACAATCTTAGGGGTGTTAAGGGTTGTCTAACTCCGGAACAGTCCTCTTAGGACCACCACTTTTTTGATCGATAGTATGAAGAAAACTGCAGCTAAAATAGCTTACGACTAGATTCCGATGCAGTCTATGCCTCAGCTGGCAGAAACGTTTTTTTTTTTTTTTGTTCAACCGAACTTTAATGACAAGATTGAAGATCACAGGTTCGCATCCCAGAGCAAACCAGGTTTCCCAAATTGTCTGTAAAACTCTGGTACATTTCCTTTCTCTCAATATGCAGCCGTTAGTATTTTTGCAAATGATTCTTTGTGCCAGCTTTATGACGTTGATTTACAATTTTCTGTAAAAATCTTTAATAATATTTCCGCGAAGCGCTGAATGTTGGAACAGTGTAATTCGTTCAGTGCTGAATTGTTCTGACAAAAACTGTTTACCATTTTCGTTCTGCACTGGCTTTTAATGTTAATTTAGCTGCTCCCCTCCCAGTTCGGCACGGGAAACGTTGATGAAGAATTTTCCCCACCCACGATAGATGGTTGCCACGAACGGAGAACGTTTGAAAGCGGAGGAAAGTTGAGCGGTACCTTCAAAGACAATGGTAAAAACTAACCCCACACATATACATAAACACCTGCCATGCGTGATGCATAAAGAATGCAGAAGAGAAAGAAACATTACATGAGAAAAAGTTTCCTTCTTTTATCATTCCAGAACCACCTCTTATATGCGCCGTTAGTTTCCCTTTATCGACATTACCTGTCGAACGAAACAAAACAAACAGGTTTGGTTGTAAAAAAAACCTTAGGATGTCGTTAAAGAAAGGAAAGGTTAATCCTTGTGTCTCCATTTCTGTTAACCAACCAGCATCGAACAAAGACTAATGCTGACACGGTAGACTGCACCACGCGATTGCTTCGTTGTTTATCGGTTTTCCATCCTGTCCAGCAGAACCACATGCTGCACTTTCCTGGAAGGTGACCTTGAACGATATTCGGGCTAGAAAGTGGGGAGGGGAGCATTAATAATTCATGGACTGGAATATTGAATACATCCTTCCCGAAAACACCTTCCCCCGTCATGGATGCCACCTGCCAGTGAGTTCCCTTTTTTTCCTCATGGTTCATTTCATTTCATTTTCCTTTCTGCCCTGTTGTACCTTCCTTCTTATTGCCTTCGTTTGCAATTTCATTAGCACATGGTGGAATATGAGAAAATGTTTCAAAAACCCTTTCTCGTGGTATAGCTGTACTTCTTCCTATCTCCACCTGCTCGTCATATGCCACTGAGTTAAAAATCGCATAGGGAAAGGAATGGAGCCTTTGTCGGCTACCTTTGTGTAGCATGTTCCTGTTCTTTTCGTTCACATCATGTGTCGGATTACATGTTTACCACAAAGAAAAGTACAACTCGCACTTCAATACGTTTGTGCCACATTTGAAATGAAAACTTACGTCTGTTTATTTTTTGTTTGTTCATACCATAACTGCGAGGATACACAGGATTGCGGAGGATGATGGTTAAAAAAGTTGTCTGCCACGAAAAAGGTGCTGAAAACTATCCTTATTGGTCGCTTTTCATGGTACATTCATATTATAGTTTTACGTGACATTCAATGTTTAAAAAAGGAAAACAAATGAAACTTTTTGTCTACTTGAAAGGCAGAGCACTGCGGGAACTCCACTGTGGACTGAATGACAATGCTGATGATAAAATAGGGACCAGGTTCACATGTACGCAAGATAAATGATCATTTTAACTATATTCTGTATGATAACTCCCCAAAATGTTGTAACTGTTACATGAACAAAGATTCATGGCACAGTGTATGGATAGATCAGCACCATTGGCAAAGCGTGTATGTTCTATTCTTCCCAACGAGAAATAAGGGTGAAAATAAGGGTGGAAGGACTAGCACACGGAGTACATTGCTTACCTACGGTGGAAAGTAAATTGATGCTGCCGTGGTGAAGAATCCGTGTAATAAGAACAAACGACTATCAAGTATTAGCACCCGTGATTCTTTTGTGTGTTGTCTCTCTATGGGTGCTTTTACAACACAGGAGATGTAGTTGAAAAATACTTTGGTAAAATAAAACAAGAAAAATGAAGGACAAAATATTCCAGAGTAGAATGTATTTGACATTGGAGCCAATTGTTTTGATAAGGCATTCCACCAAGATTGTGGGATTTCCCATGCGCATGGAAAATGTGGCAAAGGGGTTTATTAAAAAGAAGGGGCTCTAAACGCGAGCTCTCAGTAAACCTTAAACATCCCGAAATTATAAAATTAATTAAGGCGACAATACTAAAGATTGATTAAATTGCAACGGGAGTCCTTCATTCAAAGATCTCTTTCAGTACAACCTACTTACCTTTTGCCGTACAAAACGATGTTGAAAAGCTAGATATGCTTTTCATAGTGTCTAATAATTCGATATTTAAACAAATATTATGTTCAAATTATCCAATAGTATAGCAAAAGACAAGTTAGTTTATTAAAACCATAATTTAGTTTTTCCGTAATTTCTTTTATCATTAAGAAATACTCCTTGTAAAGCCCGCTCACGGTTGAGCATGTCGTGCTGAAATGGCTTTTGGTAGTCTCCGGTGAATTTACTGTCGTTGCGGCTAAAGTAAAGGATTCCGTACAGACCTTGTAGGCGGCATTCGGAACTATGATCAACCAGAAGCTTTGCAGTCTAGCTTATCGCACTCCTTGTAGACGTGGTAGATTCCTGCCATCTTGCTCTCGTTGGTTAGATTTTCTTCGTTGGGTGGAAGCTTCTCCAGGCCCATCTGGGAAATCTCGTCGCCAAGACAAACTAGCTTGTTCAGTTTCAGCTGTGTGACGGCCGGTGACTTCTTCTACTGATGGCTTCCTCGCTCACTGCAATGCTGATGTGATCCTCCATCATTCCTTCCCGTTTTCCTGCGTGCACTCCATCAAGTTGTCCGTCGGAGTTGAGCTTTCATATGGCAATCATCTCTTGTTCATCCATCAGGATCTTCCAGCAATCTTCCCCACGGCATGGGGTGTAAGTACTGTAGGAAATACGCGAGTTTTTGTTTGTATCAGCTGTTAATGTTTGTAATTAGAAACACATTTGCGAATAATCCAACAACTACCTTCAGAAAATAATAGAAAAAAGAACGAAATGAAGGAGAAGGTTTAAAATTCAAGCCATACTTCAATGTAAGCATCGAGCCGCCATTAAACTCGTCCGCATATTTGACCAGATCGCATAGCTCATCCAGATCCAGTTGCATGAGTATCCACAGAAGTTCCGCATGCATCAGCCTCTTAACAGCTGCAGGATGTAATCGTGTCAGTTAACGACTTGGTGCTGTTTCATTTTGTAGTTTTCCTGATTCATCGCACTGTTTCCTGTGGGTACATTAAAGAAAAACGATTAAATACGCTGCGATGAATCACAGATAGGTCGTAGATTACCTACTATTCTGACTGATTGTCCATAGCATCCATCGCTCAAAGGTTCCCACTTCATGGTTCAGGTACTGGAAATATACTGCAAGGAGACTGCGCGATCCAGTTCGACAAGCATGTACGCATGACGAGCGTGTATCCGAACAGGCCACCAGCGCGTACAGAATCATCGAGATCACATTCTCGATCGGCATCTGTATCGAGGGCCAATTGCCCATGGCGCACTTGTTGAAGAACGTACTGAAGAACGGATGGTGCGGGAAGTTCCGCGACAGATTTGCGGTGATATTCAGCCGAACTGGTACCGAAGCCTGTGCCGCCGCTTCCGACTCCACCACCGCCTGTCGAAACCGTCAGCGCCCGGAGGGTGATGTTGCTTAGGAAGGTAATAGTTCGCCATCAAAGGCATCGTGGATACAGAACCGTACGACGCTGTGAAGAATAACGAGGAGGACGCATAGGCTGTTATTTGTCGGAGAAACGTGAGAAACTCCGAAGGAAACGGTAAGACACAGTGGAACTGCGCTGCCTCGCTATCGTTATGTTACCGGCGGGCGAAGCCATCGTACTGCCGTCGTCCAACGGGGCACCCGATTGTTGGGCGTGCAAGGTGACGTGGGAGACCGGCGATAGCAACGATAGGCCGACACAGTGCCGGCGGCCACTAGCAGATCAACCGTTCCATTCGCCGTCGACGTACCATTCCAATCCTTGCCGTGTGCGTCCGGCGTTCGATGTGGAGGATAGCGCAGTGCCTTCTTTCGAGGTTTGTTGGCTTTTATCGTTAAAATTCTTGCACTCGATTGCTCAGGTGAGCTGTACCTAATTTATTCCAGCTAAGCAAAAAAAAAAAATGGACAAAAATAGTCACAGCAACTTCACGACACGACGAAATACCCGCGCAATATCAGTAATTAGACCATTATACCATAGGTGTAATATCAGTTATTATACCATATTTTACCTGGTATCATAAAAACGTGAAAATGGTGTTAGTGTTAGAGTGCAGTGGTGATTTTCCAGAGGGTTTGGGTTCAAATCACAATTTTTGCACATTCTTTTCTTGCACGTTTCAACGTTCATAGATGCAATTTACTCCAACCTTTTGCACCATCATCTAGTGATCCGTGTTCAATGTTCGTCTCAACCAGCGCTTACTAAGACTGTTTCGTGTTTGCGAAAGTAACAGCTACCACAAAAAAGTGATGGTTATGTGCGTGATATTCTCTGCCAGTACATTTTGTTGTTTTAAGTGTGAAAATCTTCCAAATCTCATTAAACTGTCTTTCGCAGCATCACCGGATAACGGCTTATCGATCTCGCTCTGCGAGAGGAGGGAGCAGTCGGTGGTCTCTTCGTCCGTTGTTCACTGCCTGTCACAAAACGGAAACGCACCTGTACGAATATTGCGGCGAACCAACGAGGCTCATTTCTATCTCCTGCCTGAATGGAAGTCAGTGAACAAACATTCAACCACGACAAGCTGGAAAGTGCGCTGCGGCTGCTTCACTTCGTACATCCTTAAAACCGCCACCAATCGAGTTGTTTCAGGCGAACTTCCGAGCACTAATCGGCACTAACTTAGTCCGCCCTCGTACGCTGGCAAGTCGTCCTGATGTGGTGCAGCCAGATCTCCAACCATCGTTAACGCGCAACCAACTGACTGCTTGTTTATGGCACACCGGAACACCTTCACCATCCGGTAGCGCGAGGCGAGTGTTTATTCAATAATTCATTTTTCAAACTCGTTTTCTGCTCTTCTAAGAATCCTTTCTTCGTTTTCCCGTTTTAGAACTGCACCTGTTTGTGCGCACTGAAGCAACCACGTTTGGTAAACACGTTCAGGATCTGTCAGTACCTGCATATAGATACTTGGAGATCCCACAGGAATAATCGCTTCGATGTAAGTAAAGTTTGTATTCGTTGGAATTTTTATCTTCTTATAACGATGTTCGTTTTAACAAAAGCATAACAAACCACTGCAGCTTTTAAAGTTGTAAAATTTGTTGTGAAATTTGTAAGGCAAAGTACCTTTTTTGCCGTGATCCGTTTTTGCTAGGTGTGAGAAAACGAAGGCACTTAGCCGTTCTTGGGTCTGTTCTGTAACTAGTCGTCGAAACCAAGGAAAGCTGGGCGAGTTTTCTTGACCGTTCACCGGCGCGGCCAAACGCGAACTGAACAACCAACCGTAGTATACTGGCTGTTGGCAGCGGTCCGGTTTTTGCGTCGGAATACGAAAGAGACGCCGCGTTTGGACGACGCTCTGGCGATACGTACACACTCACACCGTAGCCTCATGTTGTCGTAGGACGACGATGTAGTTTTCCGCTTTTTCGCCGGTCACGGATTGAACCGCCACCCTTCCCAGCCACCTGTTTGCTATCCGCCAGCCCATTGCTTTTACTTTCATTCATCCGGCGAAACGACGGAATGCGAGAAATCGTAGTTTCCCCTCCGCGTCGGACTGCGCTTGCCACAACGCTCGGCGTTTTCCCCAGCATCATTCGTGGCCTGGGAATTTCGACGGAGAACGCTGTGCTAGAGCGAGGTTGTTTGTAAGTTTCGAGGGCTTCTTCTGAACTTTTCCCCGTACTCTCTTGAACACCGGAATCACGTTCACCGCGGCGATGCATAGATCGGTTCTTTGTTGACTTGCCGGCGCGTTCGCGACACAGTTCAGTCAGGTTCATACGGTGGGAATTCCGTGCGTTACACACCCCTTTTGCCGAAGCCGATACTCATGGTCGCTTCACGGTCGAGGGCGACATTCAGATACTGCGTGGATAATACACTTTGCGATATGCGCACGAGATCCCGCGAAATCGAATCGTCGAAGTGCATGCGAAGGGAATGTACCAGACGCGTATGGTTGTGCTCTTACCCGGTGGGAAATTGACTGCAAGAGTTAAACGCATAAAAGATGTGGATCCTTTGAACATTCATTCCCGAGAAACTCGTTGTTACTGTGCTGAGTCAATCATTGGTAAAATCTGAATGGGGTCAATGTGAAGTTGGTGGAAGGAATACAGAAGGAACATTATTGCATGTTCCCATCAACATCTATTCTATAAATTCAGCTATCAATCTAACATGAAATGTGTGAACAAAAGGACTAGCAAAAAACCCGTCTATACTATAAGTAAATAAAGAAAACTACATTCTATGAATGCTAGTTTTTCCGCGTGGCTTCTAGTTATGATTCAATTGATGTTTCATTAATTTAAAAAATGTATTCTGTTTCATAATGCTTAACAATGCCTGACGTGATGTTTTTCTACTAAGTTGTTTGAATAAATTAAATGAATTGTACATTACGCTATCGTCATCAATTTCCCCAAACGATGGAATAAACAAAACGGCATATAACATATGTAATATGATGCGGATAATATCAACCAACTGCCCGAGACAAAAACGTCTTGTAAATGTGGACGACGATGCGAAGGACCATAGCTTGGGGAGCTATTTTCTTTTTTCTGTCTTGTTTTTTTTTTTTATACATCACCTTCTGCTTTTTGCTGTTGTTCCAAAGCAGGTCCTAATCTTTTCCTTCTCCACGGCCATACACTATTTTGCACTATCTGCTCTCTCATCTGTTGGGCTAGATATCCCATGAATCGTAAACTAGATACTAGTGGAATGGATCAAACAATGATGCAAAAAAACGGGTTGATTATTTTCTCTTCCCTTCCACTTTCTGCCACAGAATTTATCACGGAACAACTGAGCGAACAATTTATGATAGCATCGCTGCGAAACCGAATGGGATGCAAAGTGTTGTGTGGTCCGAGCGCTACACCATCTGCTCTTGGACGCATCGTTTAAGTTCTGTAGTGAAACGGGGACCATTTTAGGTTTTCTCTTTCCAGACGCACGGATCTGCATGAGTTTCTACAGTTCCACTGCTCAGGAAAAGCTCGACGGAAAGAGCTATCGCCCTTTTGCGCTTTGCACATCATTGATATCAGCTTGTTGCAGTAAAAACAACAAGCTATGGACAACAACCCTCCACTGTGCAACGATGTGTTCCATTTTATTTCAAACCAAGAAACAAAGCTAGTCCATCGTTCCACGCCTTATTTTCGTTCCCTATCCCTTTCCACGGATCACCTTCTACCATTTGTACTCCTTGATCTGCATCGGAGAGAAAATTTAAATAATGAAACATAAATTCCATGGTGCAATCTTTTTTTTTATACCATACCGTACCGGAACGGGGGAAAACAGTTATTTCCTTTTTAAAAAAATCGTTAACGTTTCCTTCGTGTTGCCAACCTGATCAAACCCGAAATGGTGCAAAATGTTTATCGCTAAATAGCGATGGGTCGGGCTCGTCGGGAATCAGTAAAGTGCACAGGAATCGCATCGACACATAAAATGGCACGTTGTAAAATTTTCCAACGCCCAAACGTTCAGTGAAATGGGGTTTTTGAGAGGAGGAGGAGGCGCTTTTCTGTTCATTCATTCTGTCCTTTCATCTTAAAGGCCACATGATTTAAACAGAGCAGGGCGTTTGCAAAACGATCAAATCGGTCTTTTCTCTTTATTGGTCGGCTAGTGATGAAGCTAGCTAGTTTCCCCAAGGACAGAGGAGGCGTGGTAGGCCTAAATTGAGGTGGAAGGATGGCGTAGACGAAGCCGCCAGAAAAGCCGGGATACGGAATTGGACCAATGTGGCGAGCGATCGTGAGCGGTTTCGGATGGAGCTTCGTCAGGCCAAGACCGCCCAGCGGTTGTAGCGCCAATTATGTATGTATGTATGTAGTGATGAAAGACTCGTGCAAAAGCTTGAGCGCTTGTTTTGGTCTGCGCGTGTATTGGTCTGACTAGGGAGAAAGTCGACCAAGCGTCATTTGCTTGGTATTGACCGACGAGAGAAGAGCGACAATAGTGTGTTTACATTTCGTCTATACCAGCTCCAAACTTGAGTGTCTACCTGAACCACTAAGAAGATTCTTTATACTCGTCTTTGCACGAATGTTTGCTCTTCGTCTAAATCGGCCCATTGGTCCGTCTAACAGCGAAGAAATGCCTATTGCTTCACATTTTATCAGGAGAATTGATATCCTATAATCAATCTACTGTTTATTACACAACAATTATTGATAGTATGAATATGTTTTAATAATTCAAACGATTATTGCAAGTAATATTATGTTTGAAAATGAAAAATAGATCTCATTTGAACATAATTTAAAAACAATATTTTTTTCACAACACAAATCTAGTTTCGAAAAATTTTTCTGTTAATTGTAAAACACACAAACACATCACAAAAAGTTAGATTTACCTCTTTCAAAGAAGCACCTTTCGGTGAACCTTCTTTCACACTCGACATGAAGAAAGAATCTTCCATTAGTAATGAACGTTGATTGAAAAATACTGATGGTTGGCAAACTCACACGTCTGGCGTAAGAAGCACTCGAACCTTCGTTCAGGACTATGCATTTACCAATCAACGTTCTGTTTCGGTGAACACTAATCCATTGTCCATTTCTCATATAATCCTTCTAGGTGAAATTTAAATTTAATCTCCACCGAAGCAGAGCGATTTCGTTTTGTAACTTACGCTCTGGTTCGTTAACTATGGGCAAGCATACTCGTAATCCAATTTCAATGCTATCCAATTTTAGCTAGTACGAAACACTTGGAATCACTTCAAAATCATCACTCTAAGGCAGCTTCGATTCTATTCACGATTTGGAAAACGAGGATTCGACTTTGTCTCGTTTCGTGCCACCGTCTCGCGAAATGATCCGCGTCATCTTCGCTAAGGATTCCGATTTCCAGCGTATTCGTTTTCAATTTCACACACAAACCTGGAACGCGAACCGGCATTAGGGACGCTACGGAGAAAGAGAAGAGAAACCAGAAGGAAATAAAGAAACACTAAAAGTATTGCAAGCCAGGAGATTCGAAGGATATATTAACGACAGTAAACACTAGCACACGTGTGACCATTGAGGCAGTATAAAGGTGGTTTGTATTGGATTAAATCTCCCACGCTCGGAACGCGGGTTAGCTGGTCCTAGATGCTGGAGTTACAGCTCCACGTGCCCTACATGCTTCGCAAAATGTCGAACAGGTTGCTCCGCCTCGAAAGAATTCCCAACGTCGGACCAGCAACCATTAACCGGCCTTTGTTTCGTCACGCTCAAAGTGGAAGGGCGATCCCTTTCAAATAACGGGAGCACTGCAAAATCGTCCATCTTGAAAATCTTGAAAATGTCATATTTTGTGAAGACTTGAGTGAGTCTCGGTATCGGTCTCCGCTTTTCCAAAAGACTCCAATTGTGTGCGTCACTGAGGAGGCTTGCTTCTGGCAACCCTCCTTAAGAGTCCCTCACCTAAAAGGGCTCAGCAGAACATTCGTTGTGTCGTAACACGAAACCGAAGCGTGGCGTGGATTTCACAACGTCCCGGATCCTGCGCTGGCTGACGATAATCTTAATAATTTAAATTAACACAAGTCCGAACGGACCCGGTATTTACAAAGTCCTCGCTTGAAATTAGCTGCAAAAGTAGAACATCCTCCGACAGACGCCCTCACTGAGCGAGAGACCGACGTCGATGGTGAAAATTCCCCTTCCACCACTGTTGAATTAATTGGAAAGTAAAGCAGCTTTCCTCGAGCAGACGTTCGGACCTTGGACACGACGGTCGAGTGATTTTGACAGTGATTGTTCTAATGGTACCAGAGCGATGACGAGAGTGCCGTGCGTTTATCTGAAATGGAGGCGTCAGGTGGCCCGTCTGTGATGATGGAGGCGCCTGGTTCTGCATGCGGGGAGCGCTGTTGTTAATTGACAAACTTTTCACTTCCTACAGCGCACGGACGGTCCTCGGAGGGTGCAAGACTTTGTTCTATAACAAGCACAAAGCTCCATTTCTTGAGTGGGAGGAGAATACATCGAATGTTTCGCAGTGCATGGACGAGCTGACACAGCCATTTCACAGTGACCTAAAAGAGGATTTATATGAAAGAAGGTTTGCATTCAATCTGAAGTAAGGTATCACCATTTATCACATTATCAACTGCTTGAAAGGATTTACTATGAGTTTGAGAATATCCTTTCAAAGAATGTGGTCAAGAAAGGCAACACATTGATTGTCCTTGTAATATGTTCAAGCAAAACGATAATTTTAAAAAATCCGCGCTTATTACACACCAAACGACAATGTTGATATTCAACCTATATGTTTGGCATTGTTAGGATAAACATTAACTTAATACAGAACAAAAAACATTTTTCTTGAGCTGTATGTTTTAGTCCCCTGACGTGATTTGCATGTTTTTTACGTACCGTGAAACAGACCAATACACGCGCTCAGGCTTTTGCACGAGTCTTTTATCACTAACCGACCGATGAAGAGAAAAGACCGATTTGATCGTTTTGCAAATACCTTTCTTCAAGCATGTTCAGAGAACAAACAATCCTTCACTGTTTTCCAGTAATGTAAATCCAATGTTAATGGGATGGAAGAGCTAAAACGGGAGTTTGATTTTCCAAAGAAACTGCTTCTAGGGTCGTTTCCGAGAACTTGGTCTATCTCATGTTGAACTTCCGCTTCATCTTGCTGCAATATGAGAGAACTGAATTGTTTCCTCTTTTTTTATCGTTCCAATACCGCCTTGAATGGAAAATCAACGGACGAACGAACGAAACAACGACATGTAATCTCTTACGGTCAGCGAGTGTCCGATCGAGCGGCGCAACAATGACTTCCGGTAACTGGTGTGAGATCGACCTGCACGAGCATAGGACATAATCGTAATCCGATCGACATGGGAAGAGTTAGGGAGATGGCCTTGCAGGGGAGACTTATATGCTTTCCTACTCGATTGACCATCGCTGTCGATGCCCTCCTTCTTTCCACCGGAAGTACCAATTTTGCTACAATCGTGGCGCTTATCAGGCCGACATTTTCAGCAACGGTCTATGCTCGACCAAGAAGTGCATCCTTTCGCCCTGTTGGATGCCAGGATCAATAGCGGGGAAGGTATTAATTTCTATTACATGCGGCAAACGGTCTATGCCGCCAGCAGTTTCAATTCAATACAGGCAGGCATATCGAAAGATATCGGGCGTTGAAGTTTGGGCAGTATGTTCTACAAACTACTCACCTATTTCTGGTGCAAATGGTGCACATCCTTGCCGTCCTGTGCTTGAGCACTTGAGCGATAAAATTTTCCAGCCCATTGCCCAACTGCTCCCCGTTTTCCTGTAGTACCGCTGTCTGCCTGATACCCTCTAGAGGCAATGAACAGTCGAACTCAAGGATCATTGGTGGCACAAAAGGATTTACGTTCTTTGGTAGACATCGAGAGGACAATGCATGTGCCAAAAGGCTTTATGCCGAAGTAGCCCAACTAGCAGTGTTATATTTCATTTGGAATGGTTTTACAAAAGCCTTATCAGAATAACAAATGACTGTGATGGGCCTTCCTGTCTCGTGATGGGGCGGATCCCCGCCAGATCAACCGATTGCGTAATATTAATACATCAAGTGTACAACCAAACACAAAGCGAGAATTTATAAGAATAACTTATTATGAGTGCTCGAAGTCTTCGGGAGATCCACATTCGTTATCGATGTTGTCTTTTTATTTTGATTATATTACAAGTGAATATATCCTAGCAGTGAAGCTGAAATTGCATTAAGGGTTTATTCACAATTGCATGAAAGCCCATTTTTTCTTAGAACAGTTAGCTTCAGCCTTAACGTCACTTTGATTCTGTTTAGTGCTATAGTTCGTATGGAAAATCACTACATGACCGCATTCAATATCTGTCCTCCTCCTGTTCATGTATTCCCGGAAAACTCTCTGGCAAATTTGATCATACAATATCGACCATTTGATTGTACTCAGATCGGCCTATCGCCAGACTTGAAGCTATGGAACCACAGCTTGCGTCGTAATTCTCATAACCATCGTCATCAGCATCAACGACGAGGTTAGCTTCAACGTCTTTTGTGGCGCACTCTGGGCTCTATGAATTGAAACCATTATCAGCGAGCTTTTTACCGTACCATTGAATCGAAACTGCTGCAACTGGTGGAACAAGGGATACTTTTATTTATACGCCCGACGTGTCGCTAAACGGTCTGGTCCGTACATCGTCAATACCTGAGCCGAATTTCCGCTTCAAAAAAAAAAAAAAAAACAAAACAAAAGGAGGGAAAATATATGATCCAATTGAGATGCACTTTCTCCGCTTCGAGGTTCCTTTCTTTTCTGATCGGTTTTAAAGGAGAAGCTTTTCCAGTGTACCAACGTTCCTTGGGGGAAGAATGAGCATGAAAAAGTGAGGAACATGCCGTTGTCGGTCATGGAGCTCTATTTGCAGTAGGATGGTGTATTCTCTACCTTTCTAATGTGTTCGAAAAAGGGCCGCATCTTTAACCAGTTTGATTCAATTTGCTTTCGTTTTTTGCTACTTCTTCCTGAATAATTGTTTATTTGAGAGAAGTTATCGGATGCAGTCGTTTGAACACATTTATCACTCCAGCGTCCACCATCTCGGTCATTCACTCCCATGAACGATGCCTAAAGCAGGAAAACTTACTTGTGCCATCCTAAAAATAGGTTCTACGACTGCGACACAATTTACCGCAGGCCAGAGAAATGCCTGGAATTTATTTAATTAAAAACAGCTCATGCAACCTGCTTTCTGATCGATCCTATTGCAACAGAACCAGTTGTCGCTTGTTGCGTCAAATTCCACCCTGATCGGGTTTTGCAGTGCAGAATCAACAAACCGGTGCCGCTGACACGTGTCGGATTAATGTTTGCCTGTGCGCCCTTTTGCTATCATGGTCTGATGGGAACAGGTGACAGCATTACAATTACTGTCCTGACTAAAAAACCAAAATAAACCATCGATTGAAACGTCCATGTTTTCAATCTACTCTTCCGTTTAGCTACCAACCCGTGTCTCGGTACATTATTTAAATAAATCGAGCGTCGAGCTTACCTCGAACGGACTTTTCTTCATCAACTGTCACGTGGCCCTGTAAAGCAGCTTAATGGGGCGAGTATCCATCGGGATTTGTATAAAATGGGCCTACAGGGGATGATGATTTTGTAATAATAATGATGGGATAAAACCGGGTTGTGTAAAAAGTGGGAAATGAAAAATATTCTCTTTTTCAAACACAAGGGATGCACCTAAAAGTTTAAAAAAATGAGCAAATGCAAAAGCACATTAATTCATAAGCACATAGCATATTCTGGTTTCTTTTCGTGGGATAATGCCTTTTTGTAAACTTTTAAACTCAATTCAATTTGCATTCTACTGTTTCCTTCCTCCTCGTCGCTTTGAGTCAGAGAATTCGTGTTAGTTGGATGCTTGGGGGGGATTAAACAGACTTTAATTCGATATGGATGGCGTAGAAGAACAACAACTGAACCTTGCTCGTGCGTGCCTGCACGGGATGACGATTTCGTGCATGACTAAAAGGATTCGTACGAAAACAACAACTCCCGTTCCTCGGGGAAGATATGTTTTTGATAGAGTCGTATCGCCCAGGCGTCTTGGCAGCATGCCTAATGCATCCGACTCACTCCATTTCTGTCTTATTCTTTTCTTTCGTCCGTATCCTGCCAGTGGTCAAGTTCATGCTTATCGTTTGAGTCTGCGAAGCAAATCTCTTGGTTCTACGTCGGTGCACGTGTATCGTGAACCGGTTCAACTCAAGACTCGTCCTTGATTGAATCACGTTCACGGCGGAGCCAGTCGAGCGGCAGCAGGCTCTACGGGAACTTTCATGTCCATGCCATGCCCTCTGTCCCGAAGCTTCGAAGAATTTGCTCCGGCGTGCAATTGTTTCGAAAACCACAAGACGGAAAACGACGAGAGCAGAACTTCTTGACGAAAGTTTCATCGCTGCCACTTGACTCATCGAATCCGAATTTCCTGCACCTTGTTTCGATTCCCTGCATGCTTTGTTCCACCGTGGGCTATGGGAACCAATGCCGATCGATTCCCTTTGGAAAACCGTTACGTTTCATTGGTTAAGTCTTCCGAGCGCGTTTCACGGAGGACTTCTTTCTTCAATTGGCGCTTAACCTAAAAGATCTTCAGGGGGTGGAAGAGAGGGTGCATAGGTGTTCTTTGTAGAGAAAAAAGCCAACTCCAGATGAACACGGAACAAACCCCAGGTAAACGAGCATGCGAACGGGAAAAGGGATTGATTCGATTTGTCGTTCATATTAATGGTGGCAACATAAATTAATGTAATGTCCTCCAAACCGTGGCATCCCGCTCGAAAGACTTCCCTACGCGAGCCAGCACTCGCGTCTGCTCCTTATTCCCTCCCTCCTATTACAACATTCAGATGTAATGTTTCTTTGTCAACGAGTTTACCGTTTGCGTCCATCAGGGAGGGATTGCTCCGGTAGGAAAGTACAAGAATCGCAACATTTGTTCCGTCTAGACGGAACAGCCATAACTTGGGAGAAGATTTCGGAAGCTTTGTTGTTCCTGGTTTTTATTTTTTCCTCTTCCACTTCCTCCCTTACATTGCTTTCTTTCTTTCTCTTTGGAGTTGGTTCGATTGGGCTTTTATATTTCCCTGGAGTAACTCTTTGGTGCTGGGCTAGTTACCGAGCTGGAAATGTCCAAAGATAAATTATGGTGATGAGTAACGATCTAAGTTTTTGTCCTTCCATAATCTTTGTTTTTTTCGTTGTTAAAGTCTATTAAGTTTCATTCCACGAGGAATAACGACTGTTGCTTTCGAGAAACGGTTGAGGGGAAAAAATACAGGGACCATAAAAACATCCTCTACTTCAAATCTAACGACTTCTGCTGAAAATACTCGGAGCTGTTGATAGAACTATCCATCAACCAGTCGATTTCATTTTCAAGAAAAAGTGATAATCAACCATCAGCATAAATACAAGCTATAAAAAGTTCTTCACATCGAAATAATAATCCGATATGATGCGTCGTATAACGACTCTGATTGGAGTTTGGCAGATGTTTTATGTCATCATGTCGTTGATGAAGCAAATCCGCAGAAAATGTGCATCATAGTGCATCGAAAATACACTTCGTATTCTAGAAATTATGTAAAAATAAATTTGGACGCTTCACCTAATACGAAAGACGAAAAGTCGAAAAGTCCCGTTTTCCTCGTCTTGAGCACTGCACAAGTTCTGATGGTTCTTTGGGGATCTGTTCTCATTTCCCAGTTTTTCCCGTCCTGACCACAAACCACAGCTAACGAACTTACCCGTCGTTTCCCTGGAATGGTGCGAAAATGGGTTCCCTGTTGCAAATAACTGTGATCGGCCATTGCATGGTATTTCCCATTTTATCTTTTTCCTCAGCGGGAGCCACTAGCACTAATGTGACGGGATTCCGTCACTTTTCCTTATTTCACACCCGATAAACACGATTGTGTGGTGCAATTGTGTTTGATATACTGCATAATGTTCGTCCGGCCATCCGCCTAGTCAAGGAGAAGTGCAGTGTTTGGTTTTCCGGTTGGTTGTTCTGAAGGTGTGACCGTTTGCATGCTAGTTTGTCGGTTTAAACCATTCTATATGCCATCGAAAAGAATGGTTCGCTAGGAAAGTAGTTTTCATTCTTCTGAAAGGACACAATCGTCACGTCGGAAGGAATTATCTTCCCGCCAGCCATTTTGATTTCCATTTAAATGTCCTTCGTGACAGTTGGAATGGTGGTAAATATCATTGTACGTTGAAGAGATTTGTCCGGTGTTTGACCGGACGAGTGCTTCTTTCGTGCTTTTTTTTCCTTTTTACATTGAGTCAAGTTGTGCAGTTTTGATTGATGCATCCAGTGATATTTGACCCAGCATGTCAAAAATGAAGTCCCCCAGGTAAGAGAAAATGGGGTGAATAAACATTACCCACACGCTTCCACAAGCTGTTCTGATGAGACTTCCCGTGGTGGGTTAGAAATTGCCACCGCAACCATCGGCACTCCCAGGACAATCGCAGCAATGGTGTTATCAAGTAGCCAGTTTATTTAATTACCAATGCAAGGAAACGGAAACGGATAATGCCAAGACCGGAGGGCTGGAGCGTCCTGAAGACGATCCGACCCAATCGTCTTTTCTTCCCGGTCCAACGTGATAAGCACGATAAAGGCTTTAATCTAATTAACCCACAAAACCACAGTCCTGGAGTGTGTCGCTGTTCCAGATTCTTAATTGAAAAATACTACACCAGAAGCAGTAGTTCGGACTACTGCCATCCAATTGAGGACGTGGGGACGCAGAAAGGAAATAGAAGAAAGATTATGATCACACTTGTGTGTGATGGTGATACTTGTGGTGATACAAAAAGCGAAAGTAGGACATCTTACCATTGAGAAGTGAAGTAAGCAATGTCTCGTAAAGGTTTCTTTCTTTTTTTTTGCTTTCTTCTTCTATAATATTCCAAAACCACGATTGACGATATTCTGCAAACTGCAGGAATGAGATTGCACAAAAATATGAATCTATATAATGTGTGGGATGCTTTTGAGCCTAACAGCCTAACAAACAAGTCTTCTGCATTTAACTGAGCATAAATTTTGATTATGCCGACGAACGTCGCTAACAGTAGGACAAAATAACTCCGCGGGAATACTGCAAAGAATGGTGCAAAGGCGTTTTTGTGTTTGTCCAGCATGAAAATGTACCATCAACTGGACATTCATCACTTTTTTGCTTCGACGATTTATTATTTCACAATCGTCTCCCGTGTTGGACTTGCAGTCTTCTGTTGATTTTGTGTGTGTTGTCCCTTCCGAAAAGCAAAAATCGAATAGAGCTTGAGAATGGAAATCGGGAAGGGAAAACGTGTCCTACGATGCACGATTAGTCAACCAGGCTCGTAGCAAACATTTAAGGTCGGTTGTACGACACGTGACATGATGGATTGGTAAGGTCAAACAAAGAAAAGAACATTATAAAATCAAACAACGGCAAGAACAAGCAGCTCAGAAGATTTAACTTTTCGAACAAGCGTGAGAAGTACTCGAATTTTGCCACATCCAAGAGAAAAAAAGGCCATCGCGAAATGCCTTTCGGAAACTACTGTTCATGAAGTGAAAATGAAGTACGGAAAAAGCGGTTCAAAGCAAACACACAAATATTGCTGTGCAATAGATTGTGGACGAAGGCGTTCGGGTCGTGTGCTCTTATTTCAATGCCTCTCACCATCCATTCCTCCCATGTTGGGTCCGGTGGAAAAGAGAAGCTAAGGAGCGTTCAAATCAGCAAGCGTTTTCTAGATCCACTTGTCCACTTTTTCGAGTGAAACAACCTTTACATTGATTTATGAGAAGAAGAATAAACCTGAGTCCACGGAAGTGTCCACCCTTGTGGGTACCTGTGTAATTTATTCAAAATCGGCTCTTGGTAATTTTGCCGCGCTCTTACCGCGCTGATCCAATTTACCAGGGGTTTTTGTTTTGTCACATTTTGACGACGAATTTTGGCTCGTTGGGTGCTAGAACAAATAAAAACCCTGGCTCGTGGACTATATGAAATCTACAATTTCAAATGAAATGGAAAAAGGATAGTTGTTTAATATAACCGTACCGCGTTGATGGTGTTGCAGACTTCGAAGAATATGTTAAAAAAGTTTTGAAAGGGTGATTTATTGCTCTCTGTTATGTGCAAGCTGACATGAAACATTTCCATATCACTGCTTCACTAAATGATCAGGACAAAGTTCATCGAAATTTACATAATTTTAATTTCAAGTCATAAGTATCTGATCCAACACACGTATTGTTTTGCACATTTTTTGCCTGGAAAAGTAACATCTATTTTTTTCTTTTTCTGTATGGCTCCGCCACAGGCTTCACAAAAAGATTGGATAACAATTTTTGATGAGCAATTTACTGCTCCGTTTGTTTCGTGATTCTTCGGCCAACAGTGCAGAAACGACGACCGTGAAATGTTCCCGTTTATCCTTGCCTGGTCTGACTTATCCGAAACACGTACTGGCTTTATTCGCGCTCCTCATTTGCGCTGGTTGTTGGCAAAAATACTTCCTCCAAAGGGTTCACCGAACGATATCAAACTACGCCGGGTCCTGGGTGCTCACTACCGTAAACCGGCGTCTAGACAGTTTCGACGAAAAAATTCAAATTTGGATGCCACCGGTTCTTCTTCTGTTTCGTTATTGCCGCCTTGATTGCGCACGGTATGGTCCGGGAAGAAAAGGACTCTCAGTCGATCGTTGCATCGTCTTGTGCCTGCCGGAAGTTCCAGCAGCTCGAAACTGCAATGCCACGTCTTGCTAAATGACACGTGCAGGTTGTTCGCTGCTTCCGATCCCAGCTTGTGGTTATCCTCTCGTCTGGCCATTTTTATTTTTATTTCTCTCAGACAACAAAACAAAATCACGGGACGGATATAAATGCACGGGTGTGCTCTCTTTTCCCTCTGACCCTCTTGGTATCATTGACATTCACGTTTGCCTCTTGCACAACACACCTAACATAAGAACAACTTCACTTTTTATCTGTACGCCTTGGGACGAGCGAGATTTTATCGCGTGTCATAAACGAGTGTCGCGTCTGCTCGAGCCAACCTTCCTTCTGAGGTAGGTGAATTCGTAAGGGCAGCAGGTGAAGAAACCCCGGGATGGCAATAAAACTGGGGACGAGTAAACCAGGGTCTAAGTACCTTTATGCCGAAAAATGTTGCACGTTTTGAAACAAACGTTCTCGATGCGGACGGTACATGGCGTTTAGATGGGGACTTTTCTCTCGTTCGAATCTAAGTTCGAGGTGCATAGTGGAAGCGATCGAATGCGAAAGTGAGTCTTTTAGACTAGAAAGTTAATGCATGATTGCAAATTTAAAATGAAAACATTTCTTTGTGGTGACAAGTTTATTTCAATTGATTGGCGCGCCTTTAATATTAACGGACTCAAGGACTTCAAATATAATGGCTGGATCCTATGAGGAAGAATTTACACACTGAGTATTGCAGATGATGAAAATTTCAGAATAGCTCTCTAAAGGTATTTGAAATTGTGAAACGTGTTTGCAAGCCATTGCAAGTAAAAGAGCAATTTTATAGCATTTATTTTCTCTAAAAAAAAGGCTTGAATTAGTTGAAGAATATTCGGTTATTTATCGATAAGTCATTTTATGTTACTGATAAATCATCCTCAACATACCTGAATCTATGTTTTCGAAACTTACGTCCACAATCTTCCCCACTGTGCGTGGAATGAGCTACAGTTTAAGCAAAAAGTGCTAATTCTCCGAGGCCAACAAGTTAGATTGAATTTAAGCGGAATATATGGCCCCTCTCCTTCTCACCCATCATTTTTTCCTCCGAAAAGCTGAAAAACTCGAGCAGTTAACAGACGAGTATCGTAGCATAACTGCAAGTCATATAAGTGTGATTATTATCAATGGAACTGTGTTTAGTGATAGTATCACAATTGTTTTTACGTAAAAACACTTGTCGCCTAACAATTTACAGGAGTATTGGAAAAACCAATTTGAAATCTATTCACAAAACTTATCTCAGCGCTCCACAGTAAGCTCCAGCTTACTGGGGCTTTGCTTTAGATTGCGTCTTCTTTCGTATGCAAGGGTGCAATTTAATGATATTGTGTCTAGTTCCCTTTTTTTATGCATAAAAAAAAACGTGACACAAAAAACTGCATGATCAAGAAAATTGTAAAGAACTAGATTTTGTAAAGAAAATTAATAAAAAAGTCCATTACGAATGGTCTTATTTTTGCTCTGTTTTCATTCCACCCACACTTGAAATAGTACAGAAGTTCATTGTTAGGCAAGCACAAAGATTTCACTCTTTTTATTGATGCTTATTTTTACAAATGTTGATAAACTTTACTATTTTGTTTATTGTATGTTTCTATCGATCATATCTCATAATTTTATTAATGATAAGCTTTTACCCTGTCGAAGGACGCGTCGCTTGAAAATCACCCCTGTTGCGGATTCTCCATGTTTCGAATCTGATTTTCAATTTTTGTTAGCAAAATCAAGATGCAGCAGCTGATGTCAGATAGAGCAACATTTTGAAAACTAATTTCAAATAGATTTTCCAACACGCCGTTCATGGACGGTATTGGTGTTCAGGAGGGACGAAAGAGACGAAAACAAATCGTCCCGCAAGAAGCGAACGCGTCGACCAGATGGAAGATCATTAATACAAAACTCTATAGATCAAAGAGGACTTGTTACCGATGCCAACTGCAACCGGTGGGTGTAAGAAGTCAATGTTCCTGCATTTTGTTGGTTGCAACTGTCTCACCTTTTTCTATCTTTTTTCGTGTATCAATATTACATCCGACAAGGAAATGGTTCCTTTCAAAAATTCTTTTTTCGAAGAGTCGCTGAATTCGATATCCTTCCAGCGAAATGCCATTCTCCTCTTGGCCCGTTGTTCTTCAGGGCTACGTCGCAAATAAACGCTTGCGCAGCATATCGGATGAAGCGAGTATTTTTGAATCAGCACTTCCCCGAACACATTCCACTCAAAGTTTGTAGTTTGTATTTTACTTTAGATTTTTTAAATCGTCAATTTATGTTCATGGAAATAAGGAACAGCCATTTCTGACCAACCGTTGGCGTTTGCAAACGGCCCACGGAAACCTATCATAAATCTTCCTTTCATAGTTACTTGCAACAACAAAAGTGATAAGGCTTAGCTTTTTTACCTGCTTTCCCTCTCTGTGCAGGTTTTGTTCTTATAATCCACAAATACACGCAGGCGCAAACTTCCTTGTTCGACTGTTCGCCTTCAGATGGATATAAACTGATACAACACATGACACGCTGCATTTGCACATATCCATGAAACCGGATGATCAAAGCTACCGGGGGAAAACAGACGAATCTGCTGGTTCGCCTTTTTCACCGTGCGCGAAACAACAATTGTTTTATGCTGCCGGTTTTGTTAGCATAAAATAAAAGAGCAATGGAACCGAACTTGCCTGCAGCGTTCAGAAGAACCGCGAATGGATCAGGCAAAGGATTGAAGAAAAAGGAAATTGTAACGAAGAAAGGAAAACATCCCAGCTTGTTCCTTGCAATTTGGGAAAAATATGTAAAACGATCTTCAGGAGCGGTGTCGGAGCAGATGGGGCTCACACTCTGCTTGCAGGATCAAGTGGGAAGTAAGTAAATGTTCGCGATTCAATTTCCTCAAATTTCATTTCAATTCCTGTTCTTTTTCGGCCATCGAACACCAGAAAAGCTCTTCGGTCGCCTACGTTGTTCTCGAAGCTGATCTAATCGTTTTGACTGGCAGTTCCGTGAGTGGGTAAGTAAAAGAGGGAATTTCTTCTCGGAACTATATGCCCGGTGGCCGTTGAAGGAATACAATATCCTTCAGGCGTGCATCTTGGGCATCATAATCTTTTACTTGCGGGCAAAGCGGGACAGCAACCGCCCTCATTGCCATCTTGAATGTAATTACTCTACTTTGATGTTTTTATTCTCCTCTTTCTCTTCCGACCATGCTAGGAAATGGCAGGAAAATGTCCCGTGGCAATCGCCATCACATCTTGCCCATCGATTTCGGAACGACTTCCCCACGGCTCGCAAAAAGTATCGTATTGATAAATCCTTCGAAATGAGCTTTTCCTCCAGAGGAACCACAGAAGGTTCATTGGCCAGCCGAAAGATTGAAATCCCAATAACGCAGAAGATTAACAAGACCTCGGAAAACCTACTAGCGTCGTGAATTCTGATAAGGTGCGTGATTAATTAACACCGAGGACACACATTTATCGGAAAATTACTCTCATTTCTGCCGCGAGGGAATTTTGTTTTTTTTTCTTCTTATCGTCACATTTTATTTGATTACAATTTGTTTCATATTTTCCTCAAGAGAAAGGAACAAAAAATAATCATCAAGCGCTTATGATGGATGGCCGAAACTCTTTGGGACTCAGCGAAGTCAATTCGTCCCTTGTTTCGGGTGGCGAATGATAAAGCGAAGGGTTGAATTGAGAGGGAAAAACTTCTCCCTCTTGCTGCAAATGCCACGGATTGAGTCGTTGTACTAAAGTTTGCAGCTTTATCTTTGTTGTAGAGTTTTCTTCCCGTTTTCCATCGTTTGTTGTGTTGTTTTTTAAGGATAAAAAGAAAAGGAAACTGTATTAGGAACTCCCACTTTGGTGGATAATTTAATAATATGATTTTCTTTATCGTTTGCTTTTCCTGGGTTGCTGGTAGAAGTCTCCACGTCGCATCCTCTCCCGCCCAGACCACTAACCGTGTAAATCCTTTGTGAGTTTGCTGGGGAAAAGTTTTTGCAGCAATTACGGAAGATGTCATCCCGTTTTTCCATCTTTGCTGGTTTCTTTGTTTCGTGATGGTTGGGAAAATCTGCTGGTGTTCCCGTTTGGTTTGGTGGCCAGCTGTGTTGATGTTGTTGATCGCCGCTTGTTTAACGTTGTGTTGACAGGGTTACGTTTTATGTTTTTACCGCTTTCCAACGATGGCAATATTTGCTGTTGTCTGTTTTCATTGCGAGTTTTTAGTTGCTTTGATGAAAACCCAGACCCGAAACAACTTTCAACGTTCAAAGTGAGATTCTCTGCTTCTTCTTTTTCAATGCCGCGGGCTCTCACTTCTTCCGTGAGAATTCTGGTACTCCCGAGTGAGGTTAGAGACCTGCAGTTCCATGTAGCGAGTTTCCAATCGCAGTCCTTTTTTCGTCGCGTAGGTCTGATGATTGGTCCAAATCGGTTTTTCTTGGGAACTGTTCGTGGCAATTATGCAGGGAGTGGCTTGCAAGGCCTCTCCCCTCGCCTCCTATTTCGTCGGTGGAACAACGCATCCTAGTTGTTTATGTCCCGTAGGATGCCAGGACGGAGGTTACAGTTGCCCCTAACATGGGGAAAGACGGTTGTTCGAGCCGCTCCTAACATGGGGAACAGACGCTCGGGGATGAACTGCTAAAAAGTAGCCACCTCTCAATTCAGCGTTGTCGCTAATCCGCCCAAGGTGTTGGATCGCTCCGTATACCCAAGCCAGGATATCTAGGCGACAAGCTACCGTTCTTAACGTCGCGGACTATTGAGTAGGAGTTGGAAAGGACAGCCTATAGTAGCCTTCCAGAGGCGTCGGATCCAACCCTTTACAGAACAAGTGAGATTAAATTACGTATTTAAAGCTACTTGTTTTCACTTCACTCGATAATGACGGGAACTTATCATTGCTAGCGTTCAAACATTCTAAATTGCATTTAAAACGCAATGAATCGTGTGTTGAAACATCAACATGGATACAAATCCACAACAAAAAACTCATTTCTAATGTTGTTCATTGTCGATGGATTCGTCTTCAATAGTGGCCAGCTCGCCTTCTTGTTGCCTATTGAGATGAAACTTTGTCTGTTAGACCAGAGTCGACCCTTAATTTTTCACAAACTTTACCGTCAATGTCAAAATGCCCTCCTTGAAAATCGTCTTCGACACACGGCTGCAACTTGAGCGGCGCATTATTCGATTAACCCCCTTAAGGATTCAGTTGCCTCACGCATCTTGGGTTACTGTTTGCTTGTTTGGGGTTTCCTTCCTAGTTTTACTTGTTCCTTATGCTATAAATAGTACCCGGCCAAAGCCATTAGCTAGTCAAGCAAGTCAATCGCCCGGAGCCGAAGCCGGAAAATGCTTTCACCGAGGGTTAAACACAAACGCAAGCAATCACAAGATGAGGCTGATTTGACGCAACCGGAAGGGAATGAGGTGCGCTTGCAGTCTTAAAAAAGAAAAACAACCACCTAGGAAATAACAGAGAACCAACAACACAAAATATTTGCCAGTCAATCCATCGATTGGCTTCAATCAAATAAACAAACAAGACCAAAGTTTCCTTGACGAACATAGCCGGAACTAGTATGAACAGTTTGGAAGAATAATATAACAACCGGAAGGAAACTTCTCACGGGGTTCATTTTGCGTCCAAATCCTTCCGTTCATCCTTCCAGGATGAAGCAATTGCACGCACGGCGAGACATCGCGTAGGAAAAATTGAATGGATGACATTTGAATATTCCATCAGTTTTCAGATTAAAATTCGAGCTGAGGCAATTAAAACATTGAACATGTTTGTTTATCTTTCAAATAATGTTGTTATCCATTTTTCAACTATTTGAAGTTTAGCTTCATTTTTTGAACACTGCAAAGGTGCACAATGTTTTCCACTACTTTATGAATGTCGCTTTTTGAAATGAGCTCAAGAACGTGTTTGCCACGGATGATTTAGATGAAATGCATTTAAGGCAGCAAGAGAGTTGAGGCACGAAGGCTTGACGAACCGGTCTAGAATCTACATGGAGACCATTAGCTAGATATTTCGTACGGTTTCTTATGCGTATGCGTCTGATGATTGATTGAAATAGGTTTGGACAGACTTTTACCATCACGATCCCAAAACCAATCCCGAAATCGATCTCGCGTAAACATCTCATGGAAAATAGAACCTTCTTGGGTGCCCCGGCCTGAGGCGGGAAATAACATTCCTCCTTAAATCTCTTCCTTCCATTTCTGCTACCGCGTTTCCCATCCAATTTTCACGCCAAGAGGAAATTTAATACTGGTGCGTGTTATTATCGTCTAAGAAGAAGGCTTCCATCGTTGGAATCCTCGTCATTAAATGGCTTTGCGTTGGGGATCAATTTACACATGATTCAACCTTGGAACCCTTTTTCTTCCAAAGGAGAAATATAGCAACGAATGAGTTTATTCAATCATCTTGCACCTTTTGTTTGAAAATATGTTTCCAAGCAATATCACAAACAATAAGTTTGAAACATTGACCACAAGGGAGTGCATTTTAAAGTCTAGCTTACTTCCATGCAATACTGTCCAATTAAGCATCTGCTGTGGTGATTGGTTTGGGTCCGATCTGCTTTACATTGTATTTGTTTGTATCGAGTTCAATTAAGGAGAAAAGCTTTTGTTCACTACGTCATCCTCCTGTTTATGTTGGTTGAATTGACACCCTCGTAAAAGAAAAGATATAATTTACAGAAAAGGTTAAAAATAAGAATTTTTCCTTTGCTCACCCGTTTTCTCTAACGATAAGATACGACGGTATCAGCCGTCCATTTTATTTGCACATTACTCCCGATTGCTTATCTAACGCATGGAAGCTCAGGAGGTTCAAGGGAGTAAAATTGTAGCCAAAGTGGGTCAGAGGGCGTTGGAGAGCAATAAACTAACGCCCCGTCGTTTGTGTCATCACTGTTGTAATTGTTGCACCATTTTGTCTGCGCTGTTGTTTATTCTCTTTGCACCTTTTTGTGCTTTCAATTGCTGTTGAATCTTTTTCTTGCTGCGTCCTGATTTTCAGAAAATGTTCCCACCGACCACGCGATGGCACATTAAACACTGCACCAGCGTAGTTTTGTAGGTCTTTCAAGCTTCTGATGGTATCATGGAATGCAATCTGGGAAGAAGGGAAAAAAGTTAAGATAATTCAAGTACGGAAAGCTATACACCCGCTCCACTCAGCTTATGCCGGAGTAGGACTCGATAATGAAGACAATCGCGTCCTTTCAGTTCCGGTTTTCAGTCCCACTCGCTTTTTAATCCATTTCCCAGTGCATTCGATCGTAGGGTGAAGCGCACGGCATGCGGATGAGCCAAGCTAATCGTTTTCCAACCTCAAAAAACACTGAGTTCAGTAGCTGAAGCCACCAGAATGGGTTCGAGGATGTTTGAGCAACGGATGGATGCGCTTCCGCACATGTTGGGAAAGGTTGTTTGCTGGAAGTAGATAAATTTCAAGTAAGATTGTTTTCTTGCCAGGAAAATACACCCGACAAGAAATACCCGCTTCCATGGGATGTTGACTTTGCCGAGTATGGAATCCATGTACTTGCGGTTCTTCTAATTAATTTAGTTTAAATAGTAGAAAAAAGAATATGTTCTTTGAAATCAAATAGATTTGCACAAACTGTTACCAATAACTACAGAACTTTTACGGAAATATAATTTCGATTAACATATCTGGTATGTTTCTTTTTGATTAAATTTCAAAATGAATATGGCCACAAATTCAAATAGAAAACATCAAAACAGATAGCTAAACAAGCATTTAGTTTTGAGAAATGTATTTTGTATTTATTTGTAAACGCAACGAATAAATATTCATAATTATGTTTTAATGCAAATACAACATTTTTATAACTTCATTTAAGTATTTTCCAAAACTACAAAGTTTAACTGACAATTTTTGACATCAACATTCAGCATGAGATTATCCTGGTATTAGTTTCTTAAAAATAAATCTCCTACAAACAAACATTGAATAATTAAAGCCCAATGTAGCGCGCTTCCAAGTTAAAATCTTACAGCTTTCAAAGGAACTTTCCACCACCGTTTTCAAAATTTTACCGTTTCCTGTTTTTGTGTTAAATTGAATTAAAAACTAATAGATTTGAGCGCTGAGCATTAAGTATGGCCCTGTAGAGTTTCTGTGCTAGAATCCGAAGGGTTGTAGCTTCCGCCTACAACTTCCGATCGAGGCAAAGAATTTTGAACTTGGCGAAACGGAACGAAAATACTTTCTTTTTTCAGTCTCATTTTTGCAATTTCTTCCCGCCTTCCTGGGAGCGGAAACGGCTGGATAAAGGATAATTCCACACGAGATTCTTTGCCGATAGTTTTTACACTTCTTCCAAGCCGAGTTCCAGGGTAGACGGTTTCGCTTTCTTCCCCTGTGTGCAATGCATCCGTAAACAGCTCGAGGACTGGGAGGAAAACTTTTCGTCGGCAAAATGGTTCCTGTACGGGTTTTCCTTGTGCGAATTCCGCCACCGGCGTGCAGTTGGTAACGTTGCAGGAACCGAAACGACATGATGAGATGTCTGTCTAGTCTGGTTTATTGATTTTTCCTCTCCCCCAGCACCAGCAGACTGGAACACCCGGTGAGATGCAGTTTCAGGATCGGTGGAAGGCGACCAGGAGCCCGGATGGTGAACCTAACACCTCGCAAGGGAAAATTGATGCCCATGGCCAGCCGGAAGAGCTTGAACAAGATTTACTCCATAACCAGCATCCAAACAAGTCCAACAGGAGTCGAACGCTTCGTGCTGTGTGCTGAAAGTAAAGTCCACCGAATTTTATTGCACCAACCCCACTTTTCGTCGTCCCTTTCATTTAAAGTTCACGTAGGTACAAGTGCATGAAGTAAACTTTGTCCTTCCCTCCATGCATCCTCACGTTTTGATTTTTCTTTGAAAACTTGCCTCCGTGGGTTGTTCAACAATGCAACTAACGGAAGCGTATCACTCTAGAGTCGGTGCATTGAAAATTGAAAATCTATGCGTTTTGGCGAAAATAGTCACCTAAATCAGCAATCAACATACGATAACAATTAAGTACGATACAATGTTATCAAATGGCTGTTTTCAATTCATTTAACAGTACCTACTGAAATACTTCATTTTTGTAGGAATTTAAAAAAACTATCACAAATCATTATAAAAATAAAGACCAAAGGTGATAGTTGCATGATACTTTTTTTCAATTAATCTTCATACATCAGTAAACATTTTAAACGATTTTGTGAAATAAGCAATGAAAGACAGTTTTATAGAAACAAAATGTGTTAATTTTATCCTCCAAACTTTCATCATCCTTCAGCATACAGAAGGAATCCAGAAGAATTGCATTGCGATGATAAGCATTACCACATAGTAAAGCTCGTACCACTCGAAGTTCATAAAGGAACAATCAACTATGGAAACTACAGCTGGGGAAAAGTAGAGTGGCAAACATTCAAATGAGTCACCGGCAACCAAAGCTAAAGCGAGGGTATCACATAAACATGCACACGACCGGGCACATATACTAACATGATATCACTCAGAAGTGAATGTTTTCGGGTGACAGCGAACTGATGGCCGGAGTTATGGAGCGAAAATTGTCCTTATCTGAATCAATTTTATGTGAATCGTCGCACCATGTTTCAGTCACGAGTTCCGTCCGGTTGCGTCTACTACCACTTCGCTTAATAATGAAGAACGCTCTTCTCCATTGTCATCGTCCAATTTTACTTTTTGATGATTTTCCAACGACAAAACCCCTGGCAACCGCTAGCAGCACAGATTGATGGTAAGAAAGGTCGAAAATCCTTGTCGCCATTTGCAGGAACTGCGCTGCGATGGTGGTGATCGCGGCGGGCTATATTATATTTGATTCATTTATATCTGCCATCATCTTTCGACGATTGTATTCTGTTCATAATCATAAATCAAACCACAATCTTAGGAGTGTTAAGGGTTGTCTAACTCCGGAACAGTCCCCTTAGGACCACCACTTTTTTGATCGATAGTATGAAGAAAACTGCAGCTAAAATAGCTTACGACTAGATTCCGATGCAGTCTATGCCTCAGCTGGTAGAAACGTTTTTTTTTTTTTGTTCAACCGAACTTTAATGACAAGATTGAAGATCACAGGTTCGAATCCCAGAGCAAACCAGGTTTCCCAAATTGTCTGTTAAACTCTGGTACATTTTCTTTTGCTCAATAAGCAGCCGTTAGTATTTTTGCTAATGATTCTTTGTGCTACCTTTATAACGTTGATTTACCAATTTTCTGTTAAAATCTTTAATCCTATTTCCGCGAAAGCGCTGAATGTTGGAACAGTGTAATTCGTTCAGTGCTGAATCGTTCCGACAAAAACTGTTAACAATTTCGTTCTGCACTGGCTTTTAATGTTAATTTAGCTGCTCCCCTCCCATTTTGGCACGGGAATCGTTGGGGAAGAGTTTTTCCCACCCACGAAAGATGTTTGCCACGAACGGAGAACGTTTGAAAGCGGAGGAAAGTTGAGCGATACCTTCAAAGACAATGGTAAAAACTAACCCCACACATATACATAAACACCTGGCTTGCGTGATGCATAAAGAATGCAGAAGAGAAAGAAACATTACATGAGAAAAAGTTTCCTTCTTTTCTCATTCCAGAACCACCTCTTATATGCGCCGTTAGTTTCCCTTTATCGACATTACCTGTCGAACGAAACAAAACAAACAGGTTTGATTGTAAAAAAAAAACCTTAGGACGTCGTTAAAGAAAGGAAAGGTTAATCCTTGTGTCCCTGTATCTGTTAACCAACCAGCATCGAACAAAGACTAATGCTGACACGGTAGACTGCACCACGCGATTGCTTCGTTGTTTATCGGGTTTCCATCCTGTCCAGCAGAACCACATGTTGCACTTTCCTGGAAGGTGACCTTGAACGATATTCGGGCTAGAAAGTGGGGAGGGGAGCATTAATAATTCATGGACTGGAATATTGAATACATCCTTCCCGAAAACACCTTGCCCCGTCACGGATGCCACCTGCCAGTGAGTTCCCTTTTTTTCCTCATGTTTCATTTCATTTCATTTTCCGCAGCCCTGTTGTACCTTCCTTCTTATTGCCTTCGTCTGCAATTTCATTAGCACATGGTGGAATATGAGAAAATGTTTCAATAACCCTTTCTCGTGGTATAGCTGTACTTTTTCCTATCTCCACCTGCTCGTCATTAGCCACTGAGTCAAAAATCGCATAGGGAAAGGAATGGAGCCTTTGTCGGCTACCTTTGTGTAGCATGTTCTTGTTCTTTTCGTTCACATCATGTGTCGGATTACATGTTTACCACAAAGAAAAGTACAACTCGCACTTCAATACGTTTGTGCCACATTTGAAATGAAAACTTATGTCTGTTTAGTTTTTGTTTGTTCATACTAGAACTGCGAGGATACACAGGATTACGAAGGATAATGATTAAAAAGTTGTCTTCCATCGCGACTGGGTTGTTTGTTGCCACGAAAAAGGTGCTGAAAACTATCCTTATTGGTTGCTTTTCATGGTACATTCATATTATAGTTTTACGTGACATTCAATGTGTAAAAAAGGAAAACAAATGAAACTTTTTGACTACTTGAAAGGCAGAGCACTGCGGGAACTCCACTGTGGACTGAATGACAATGCTGATGATAAAATAGGGACCAGGATCACATGTACGCAAGATAAATGATCCTTTTAACTATATTCTGTATGATAACTCCCCAAAATGTTGTAACTGTTACATGAAAAAAGATTCATGGCACAGTGTATGGATAGATCAGCACCATTGGAAAAGCGTGTAATATTCTTCCCAACGAGAAATAAGGGTGAAAATAAGGGTGGAAGGACTAGCACACGGAGTACATTGCTTACCTACGGTGGAAAGTAAATTGATGCTGCCGTGGTGAAGAATCCGTGTAGAAAGAACAAACGACTATCAAGTATTAGCACCCGTGATTCTTTTGTGTGTTGTCTCTCTATGGCTGCTTTTACAATACAGGAGATGTAGTTGAAAAATACTTTGGTAAAATAAAACAAGAAAAATGAAGGACAAAATATTCCAGAGTAGAATGTATTTGACATTGGAGCCAATTGTTTTAATAAGGCATTCCACCAAGAGTGTGGGATTTCCCATGCACATGGAAAATGTGGCAAAGGGGTTTATTAAAAAGAAGGGGCTCTAAACGCGAGCTCTCAGTAAACATTCCAAAATTAGAAAATTAATTAAGTCAACAATACTAAAGATTGATTAAATTGCAACAGGAGTCCTTCATTCAAAGATCTCTTTCGGTACAACCTACTTACCTTTTGACCTACAAAACGATGTTGAAAAGCTAGATATGCTTTTCATAGTGTCTAATAATTCGATATTGAAACAAATATTATATTCAAATTATCAAATAATATAGCAAAAGACAAGTTAGTTTATTAGAACCATAATTTTGTTTTTCCGTAATTTCTTTTATCATTAAGAAATACTCCTTGTAAAGCCCGCTCACGGTTGAGCATGTCGTGCTGAAATGGCTTTTGTTAGTCTCCGGTGAATTTACTGTCGTTGCGGCTAAAGTAAAGGATTCCGTACAGACCTTGTAGGCGGCATTCGGAACTATGATCAACCAGAAGTTTTGCAGTCTAGCTTATCGCACTCCTTGTAGACGTGGTAGATTCCTGCCATCTTGCTCTCGTTGGTTAGATTTTCTTCGTTGGGTGGAAGCTTCTCCAGGCCCATCTGGGAAATCTCGTCGCCAAGATAAACTAACTTGTTCAGTTTCAGCTGTGTGACGGCCGGTGACTTCTTCTACTGATGGCTTCCTCGCTCACTGCAATGCTGATGTGATCCTCCATCATTCCTTCCCGTTTTCCTGCGTGCACTCCGTCAAGTTGTCCGTCGGAGTTGAGCTTTCATATGGCAATCATCTCTTGTTCATCCATCAGGATCTTCCAGCAATCTTCCCCACGGCATGGGGTGTAAGTACTGTAGGAAATACGCGAGTTTTTTGTTTGTATCAGCTGTTAATGTTTGTAATTAGAAACACATTTGCGAATAATCCAACAACTACCCTCAGAAAATAATAGAAAAAAGGACGAAATGAGGGAGAAGGTTTAAAATTCAAGCCATACTTCAATGTAATCATCGAGCCGCCATTAAACTCGTCCCCAGATTCAACCAGATCGCCTAGCTCATCCAGATCCAATTGCATGAGTATCCACAGAAGTTCCGCATGCATCAGCCTCTTAACAGCTGCAGGATGTAATCGTGTCAGTTAACGACTTGGTGCTGTTTCATTTTGTAGTTTTCCTGATTCATCGCACTGTTTCCTGTGGTTACATCAAAGAAAAATGATTAAATACGATGCGATGAATCATAGATAGGTCGTAGATAACCTACTCTTCTGAATGATTGTCCATAGCATCCATCGCTCAAAGGCCATCGCTTCATGGTTCAGGTACTGGAAATATACTGCAAGGAGACTGCGCGATCCAGTTCGACAAGCATGTACGCATGTCGAGCGTGTATCCGAACAGGCCACCAGCGCGTACAGAATCATCGAGATCACATTCCCGATCGGCATCTGTATCGAGGGCCAATTGCCCATGGCGCACTTGTTGAAGCACGTACTGAAGAACGGATGGTGCGGGAAGTGCCGCGACAGATTTGCGGTGATATTCAGCCGAACTGGTACCGAAGCCTGTGCCGCCGCTTCCGACTCCACCACCGCCTGCCGACACCGTCAGCGCCCGGAGGGTGATGTTGCTTAGGAAGGTGCTAAAGTTCGCCATCGAAGGCATCGTGGATACAGAACCGAACGACGCTCTGAAGGATAACGAGGAGGACGCATAGGCTGTTTTTTGTCGGAGAAACGTGAGAAACTCCGAAGGAAACGGTAAGACATAGTGGAACTGCGCTGCCGTCGCTATCGTTATGTCACCGGCGGGCGAAACCATCGTGTTGCAGTCGTCGGACGGGGCACCCGAATGGTGGGCGTGAAGGTAACGTGGGAGACCGGCGATAGATTCGATAGGGTCACAGTGCCGGCGGCCAATAGCAGATCAACCGGCCCATTCGCCGTCGATGTACCATTCCAATTCATTGCCGTGTGCGTCCGGCGTTCGATGTGGAGGATAGCGCAGTGCCTTCTTTCGAGGTTTGTTGGCTTTTATCGTTAAAATTCTTGCACTCGATTGCTCAGGTGAGCTGTACCTAATTTATTCCAGCTAAGCAAAAAAAAAATGGACAAAAATAGTCACAGCAACTTCACGACACGACGAAATACCCGCGCAATATCAGTAATTAGACCATTATACCCATAGGTGTAATATCAGTTATTATACCATATTTTACCTGGGACGATAAAAACATGAAAATGGTGTTAGTGTTAGAGTGCAGTGGTGATTACCCAGAGGGTTTGGGTTCAAATCACATTTTTGCACATTCTTTTCTTGCACGTATCAACGTTCATAGATGCAATTTACTCCAACCTTTTGCACCATCATCTAGTGATCCGTGTTCAATGTTCGTCTCAACCAGCGCTTACTAAGACTGTTTCGTGATTGCGAAAGTAACAGCTACCACAAAAAAGGGGTCGATGGTTATGTGCGTGATATTCTCTGCCAGTACATTTTGTTGTGTTGAAGAAACGGAGTGATATTTTTAGCACAAGTGTGAAAATCTTGTAAATCTCATTAAACTGTCTTTCGCAGCATCACCGGAGGACGGTTTGTCGATCTCGCTCTATGGGAGGAAGCTGTCGGTGGTCTCTTCGTCCGTTATCAGCTGCCTGTCACAAAACGGAAACACACCTGGGCGAATATTGCGGCGAACCAACGATGCTCGTTTCTATCTCCTGCCTGAGTGGAAATCAGTGAACAAACATTCAACCACGACAAGCTGGGCAGTGCGCTGCGGTTGATTCACTTCGTACATCCTTAAAACCGCCACCAATCGCGTTGTTTCTGGCGAACTCCCGAGCACTGATCGGCACTAACTTAGTCTGCCCTCGTACGCTGGCAAATCGTCCTGATGTGGGGTGCAGCCAGATCTCCAACCATCATTAACGCGCAACCAACTGACTGCTTGTTTATGGCACACCGGAACACCTTCACCATCCGGTAGCGCGAGGCGAGTGTTTATTCAATAATTCATTTTTCAAACTCGTTTTCTGCTCTTCTAATAATCCTTTCTTCGTTTTCCCGTTTTAGAACTGCACCTGTTTGTGCGCACTGAAGCAACCACGTTTGGTAAACACATTCAGGATCTGTCAGTACCTGCATATAGGCATTTGGAGATCCCACAGGAATAATCGCTTCGACGTAAGTAAAGTTTACATTGGAAGGAATTTTTATCTTCTTATTACGATGTTGCGTTTAAAGTATTAACTTTGCACACAAAGACAAAGTACCTTTTTTGTCGCGATCCGTTTTTGCTAAGTCTGGGGAAGCGAAGGCACTTAGCCGTTCTTGGGTCTGATCTGTAACTATTCGTCGAAACCAAGGAAAGCTGGGCGAGTTTTCTTGACCGTTCACCGGCGCGGCCAAACGCGAACTGAACAACCAACAGTAGCATACAGGCAATTGGTCATGTGGCGATGTTCCGGTTTGTGCTTCGGAACACGAAAGAGACGCCGCGTTTGGACGACGCTCTGGCGATACGTACACACTCACACCGAGGCCGAATGTTGCCGTAGGACGTGGATATAGTTTTCCGCCTTTTCGACGGTCACGGATTGAAACGCCACCCTTCCCAGCCACCTGTTTGCTATCCGCCAGCCCATTGCTTTTACTTTCATTCATCCGGCGAAACGACGGAATGCGAGACATCGTAGTTTCCCCTCCGCGCCGGACTGCGCATGCCACAACACTCGGCGTTTTCCCCAGCATCATTCGTGGCCTGGGAATTTCGACCGAGAACGCTGTGCTAGAGCGAGGTTGTTTGTAAAGTTTCGAGGGCTTCTTCTGAACTTTTCCACGTACTTTCTTGAACACCGGAATCACGTTCACCGCCGCGATGCATAGATCGGTTCTTTGTTGACTTGCCGGCGCGTTCGCGACAGAGTTCAGTCAGGTTCAGACGGTGGGAATTCCGTGCGTTACACACCCCTTTTGCCGAAGCCGATACCCATGTTCGCTTCACGGTCGAGGGCGACATTCAGATACTGCGTGGATAATGCACTTTGCGATATGCGCACGAGATCCCGCGAAATCGAATCGTCGAAGTGCATGCGAAGAGAATGTACCAGAAACGTTTGGTTGTGCTCTTACCCTGTGGGAAATTGACTGCAAGAGTCGAACGCATAAGAGATGTGGATCCTTTGAACATTCATTCCCGAGAAACTCGTTGTTACTGTGCTGAGTCAATCATTGGTAAAATCTGAATGGGGTCAATGTGAAGTTTGATGGAAGGAATATAGAAGGAACATTATTGCATGTTCCCATCAACATCTATTCTATAAATTCAACTATCAATCTAACATGAAATGTGTGGATAAAAGGACTAGCAAAAAACCCGTCTATACTATAAGTAAATTCTATGAATTCTATGAATGCTAGTTTTTCCGCGTCGCTTGTAGTTAAGATTCAATTGATGATTCATTAATTTAAAAAATTGTATTCTGTTTCATAATGCTTAACAATGCTTCTGACGTGATGTTTTTCTACTAAGTTGTTTGAATAAATTAAATGAATTGTACATTACGCTGTCGTCATCAAATTCCCCAAACGATGGAATAAACAAAACGGCATATAACATATGTAATATGATGCGGATAACGTCAACCAACTGCCCGAAACAAAAACGTCTTGAAAATGTGGACGACGATGCGACGGACAATAGCAGGATGAGCGGTTTTCTTTTTCTATCTTGTTTTTTTTTTTTGTATACATCACCTTCTGCTTTTTGCTGTTGTTCCAAAGCATTTTCTGATCTTTTCCTTCTCCACGGCCATACACTATTTTGCACTATCTGCTCTCTCATCTGTTGGGCTAGATATCCCATGAATCGTAAACTAGAGACTAGTGAATGGATCAAACAATGATGACAACAAACGGGTTGATTATTCTCTCTTCCCTTCCTCTTTCTGCCACAGAATTTATCACGGAACAACTGAGCGTACAATTTATGATAGCATCGCTGCGAAACCGAATGGGATGCAAAGTGTCTTGTGGTCCGAGCGCAACACCATCTGCTCTTGGACGCATCGTTTAAGTTCTGTAGTGAAACGGGGACCATTTTAGGTTTTCTCTTTCCAGACGCACGGATCTGCATGAGTTTCTACAGTTCCACTGCTCAGGAAAAGCTCGACGGAAAGAGCTATCGCCCTTTTGCGCTTTGCACGTCATTGATATCAGCTTTTTAACATTGGTGTTTCCATCCTTTTCCACGGATCACCTTCTACCATTTGTACTCCTTCATCTGCATCGGAGAGAAAATTTAAATAATGAAACATAAATTCCATGGTGCAATCTTTTTTTTTATACCATACCGTACCGGAACGGGGGAAAACAGTTATTTCCTTTTTAAAAAAATCGTTAACGTTTCCTTCGTGTTGCCAACCTGATCAAACCCGAAATGGTGCAAAATGTTTATCGCTAAATAGCGATGGGTCGGGCTCGTCGGGAATCAGTAAAGTGCACAGGAATCGCATCGACACATAAAATGGCACGTTGTAAAATTTTCCAACGCCCAAACGTTCGGTGAAATGGGGTTTTTGAGAGGAGGAGGAGGCGCCTTTCTGTTCTTTTCATTGCTTGCCACATCTTAAAGGCCACATGATCAAACCAGAGCAGGGAGTTTGCAAAACGATCAAATCGGTCTTTTCTCTTTATCGGACGGCTAGTGATCGTGCAAAAGCCTGAGCGCATGTATTGGTCTGCGCGTGTAATGGTGTGCGCGTGTATTGAACTGACTAGGGAGAAAGTCGAGCAATGCAAAGGAGCAGAGCGACAATAGTGTGTTAACATTTCGTTTATACCGGCTCCAAACTGGAGTGTCTGTGACCATTAGAAAAGCCTGTCTGAGTGACCAATAAGAAAAGACTCTTCATACTCGTCTTTGCATGCATGTTTGCTCGTCGTCTAAATCGGCCTATTGACTCAAAAAAAGCACATTATGTTCCATTGGTCCGTCTAACAGCGAAGAAATGCCTATTGCTTCACATTTTATCAGGAGAATTGATATCCTATAATCAATCTTCTGTTTCCAACAATTATTGAAAGGAAGAATATGTTTTAATAATTCTAACGATCATTACTCTGAATTACTACTATGTTTGAAAATGAAAAATGTATCCTTTTTGAACCTAATTTAAAAACAATCTTTTTTTTACAACACAAATCTAGTTTCGAAAAATGTTTCTGTTAATCGTAAAACAAACAAACACATCACAAGAAGTTAGATTAACCTCTTTCAAAGAAGCACCTTTCGGTGAACCTTCTTTCACACTCGACGAAAAGAAAGAATCTTCCATTAGAAATGTACGTTGATTGAAAAATACTGATGGTTGGCACACTCACACGTCTGGCGTGAGAAGCACTCGAACCTTCGTTCAGGACTTTGCATATACCAATCAACGTTCTGTTTCGGTGAACACTAATCCATTGTCCATTTCTCAGATAATCCTTCTAGGTGGAATTTAAATTTAACCTCCACCGAAGCAGAGCGATATCGTTTTGTAACTTACGGTTCGTTAACTATGGGCAAGCGCACTCGTAATCCAATTTCATTGCTATCCAATTTTAGCTAGTACGAACCACTTGGGATCACTTCTTAGGCAGCTTCGATTCTATTCATGATTTGGAATAAGAGGATTCGAAAATGATTCGCGGCTAAGGATTCCGATTTCGAGCAGCCTGGTTTCTCTAGCGATGATTTCCGTTGGACATTTATTCGCACATAAATAATGGCATATGTTCGGTTTTCTATTGAACACACAAAACCCGGCACGTGAACAAGCATCAGTAGCGATACTCGGTATTGACGGAAGCGTACGGAGAAAGAGAATAGGAACCGCAAGGTAACAAAGAACCGCTAAAAGTAACATTCGAATCAAACTTTCAAAGGAATCTGACGTCTTACGACATCATTTTTCGCTAAATTTGTGACAACCTTCGTACACTTCTCTTAAATTGAATCGTAAGCCAGAAAATTCTAAGGATATATGAACAATAGCAAACACCGGCGCACGTGTGATCATTGAGGCAGTATAAAGGTGGTTTGTATTGGATTAAATCTCCCACGCTCGGAACGCGGGTTAGCTGGTCCTAGATGCTGGAGTTACAGCTCCACGTGACCTACATGCTTCGCAAAATGTCGAACAGGTTGCTCCACCTCGAAAGAATTCCCAACGTCGGACCAGCAACCATTAACCGGCCTTTGTTTCGTCACGCTCAAAGTGGAAGGGCGATCCCTTTCAAATAACAGGAGGACTGCAAAATCGTCTATCTTAAAAATCTTGAAAATGTCATATTTTGTGAAGGCTTGAGTGAGTCTCGGTATCGGTCTCCGCTTTCCAAAAGCCTCCGATTGTGTGCGTCACTGAGGAGGCTTGCTTCTGGCAACCCTCCTTAAGAGTCCCTCCCCTAAAAGTTGTGTCGTAACACGAAACCGAAGCGTGGCGTGGATTTCACAACGGCCCGGATCCCGCGCTGGCCGACGATAATCTTAATAATTTAACGAATCTATGAGGAGATATCGGTAGAGAAGCTTTTGAGCCTACGATGAGTTTGGAGTCGGTAATGGGCTTAAGATTTTGAATTGAATGCATTGTGAAGGCCGGCGGAAGCAGCGGGAAATGCAGGGGAACTGCAAAGTGGTGAGTGAATGAAAATACAAAACCAGAAGCCAGCTTTTTCATTGAAAAGAACACAAGTCCGAACGGACCGGATATTTACCAAGTCCTCGCTTGAAATTAGCTGCAATGGTAGAACATTCTCTGACAGACGCCCTCACCGAGCGAGAGACCGACGTCGATGGTGAAAATTCCCCTCCCACCACTGTTGAATTAATTGGAAAGTAAAGCAGCTTTCCTCGAGCAGATGTTCAGGCCTTGGACACGACGGTCGAGTGATTTTGACAGTGATTGTTCTAATGGCACCAGGGCGATGAGGAAAGTGCCGTGCGTTTGTCTGAAATGGAGGCGCCAGGTGGCCCGTCTGTGGTGATGGAGGCGCCTGGTTCGGCTCCCTTAGAAAGGGAGCGTTGTTGTTAATTGACAAACTTTTCACTTCCTACAGCGCACGGACGGTCCACGAAGGGTGCAAGACTTTGTTCTATAACAAGCACAAAGCTCTATTTCGTGAGTGGGAGGAGAATACATTGAGTGTTTCGCAGTGCTTGGACGAGCTGACACAGCCATTTCACAGTGACCTAAAAAGAGAATTTATATGAAAGAAGGTTTGCATTCAATCTGAAGTAAGGTAGCACCATTTCTCACATTATAAACTGCTTGAAAGGATTCACTTTGAGTTTGAGAATATCCTTTCAAAGAATGTGGTCAAGCATGTTGAGCGAACAAACAATCCTTCACTGTTTTCCAGTAATGTAAATCCAATGTTAATGGGATGGAAGAGCCAAAACGAGAGTTTGATTTCCCAAAGAAACTGCTCCTAGGGTCGTTTCCGAGAACTTGGTCTATCTCATGTTGAACTTCCGCTTCATCTTGCTGCAATATGAGAGAACTGAATTGTTTCCTCTTTTCTTTATCGTTCCAATACCGCCTGGAATGGAAAATCAATGGACGAACGAACGAAACAACGACATGTAATCTCTTATGGTCAGCGGGTGTCCGATCGAGCGGCGCAACAATGACTTCCGGAAACCGGTGTGACGTCGAACTGCACGAGCATAGGACATAATCGTAATCCGATCGACGTGGGAAGAGTTAGGGAGTTGGCCTTGCAGGGGAGACTTATATGCTTTCCTACTCGATTGACCATCGCTGTCGATGCCCTCCTTCTTTCCACCGGAAGTACCAATTTTGCTATAATCGTGGCGCTTATCAGGATGACATTTTCAGCATCGATCTATGCTCGACCAAGAAGTGCATCCTTTCGCCCTGTTGGATGCCAGGATCAATAGCGGGGAAGGTATTCATTTCTATTACATGCGGCAAGCGGTCTATGCCGCCAGCAGTTTCAATTCAATACAGGCAGGCATATCGTAAGATATCGGGCGTTGAAGTTTGGGCAGTATGTTTTACAAACTACTCACCTATTTCTGGTGCAAATGGTGCACATCCTTGCCGTCCTGTGCTTGAGCACTTGAGCGATAAAAGTTTCCAGCCCATGGCCCAACTGCTGCCCGATTTCCTGTAGTACCGCTGTCTGCCTGAGACCCTCTAGAGGCAATGAACAGTCGAACTCAAGGATCATTGGTGGCACAAAAGGGTTTCTGTTCTATGGCCAAAATCGAATGGACAATGAATGTGCCTACAGGCTTTATGTCGAAGTAGCCCATCCAGCAGGGATATATTTCATGTGGAATGGTTTTACATAAGCCTTATCAGAATAACAAATGACTGTGATGGGCCTTCCTGTCTCGTGATGGGGCGGATCCCGGCCAGGTCAACCGATTGCGTAATATTAATACATCAAGTGTAAAACCAAACACAAAACGAGAATTTATAAGAATAACTTATTATGAGTTATTATTGTCTTTTTATTTTGATTATATTACAAGTGAAAATATCCTAGCAGTGAAGCTGCAATTGCATTAAGGGTTTATTCACAATTGCATGAAAGCCCATTTTTTCTTAGAACAGTTAGCTTCAGCCTTAACGTCACTTTGATTCTGTTTGGTGCTATAGTTCGTAGGGAAAACCACTACATGACCGCATTCAATATCTGTCCTCCTCCTGTTCATGTATTCCCGGAAAACTCTCTGGCAAATTTGATCATACAATATCGACCATTTGATTGTACTCAGATCGGCCTATCGCCAGACTTGAAGCTATGGAACCACAGCTTGCGTCATAATAATCATAATTATCGTCATCAGCATCACCTACGAGGTTAGCTTCCACGTCTTAGGTGGCGCATTCTGGGTTCTATGAATTGAAACCATAATCGGCGCACTATTTCTTGAACCAATGAATGGACTCTGCTGCATCTGACGGAAGCGGGCCATTTATTTATACGTCCGACGTGTCGTTGAACGGTTCGGTCCGGACATCGTCAATACCGGAGCCGGGTTTCCGTTTCGAAAAAAAGCAAACCGCGGAAAATATATGATCCAATCGAGATGTACGTTCTCCGCTTCAAGGTTCCTTTCTTTTTCAGATCGAATTTTAGGGAGAAGGTTTTCCAGTGTACCAACGTCCTCCTGGGGGGGAGAATGAGCATGAAAAAGTGAGGAACATGTCGTTGTCGGTCATGGAGTTCTATTTTTAATTAGATGGTGCATTGGTGCTGGATGGAGCTTTAACCGGCTGAATTCAATAGGCTTTCTTTTTTCGCTGCTTCTTCCAGGATAATTGTTTGTAATAAATCCAGGATAATTGTATTACTGTCCAATCAATAATCGGATACGACCATTTGAAAAAGTTAATTTTGTTTGTCTGTTGAACGGTGCAATAAGTGTAAGGAAGATTTGGTCAATGATAAGAATCGATAAGACATCTGGTTTTCTCTGATTTAATTTATGCGGCCTTGATTGTAATTCTATCAGTTCATTGAAACGTACAACTCCATGTCAACCGCACCTTTTCCATTTGAGGAAAAAGGCACATTTATCACTCAAGCGTCCACCATCTCGGTCATTCACTCCCATGAACGATGCCTAAAGCAGAAAAACTTACTTGGGCCGTCCTAAAAATAGGTTCTTTGAGATCTACGACTGCGACACAATTTACCGCAGGCCAGAGAAATGCCTGGAATTTATTTAATTAAAAACTGCTCTTGCAACCTGCTTTCTGATCGATCCTATTGCAACAGAACCAGTTGTCGCTTGTTGCGTCAAATTCCACCCTGATCGGGTATTGCAGTGCAGAATCAACAAACCGGTGCCGCTGACACGTGTTTGATTAATGTTTGCCTGTGCGCCCTTTTGCTATCATGGTCTGATGGGAACAGGTGACAGCATTACAATTGCTATCCTGACTAAAAAACCAAAATAAACCATCCTGGTTTAGCTACCAACCCGTGTCTCGGTACATTATTTAAATAAATCGAGCGTCGAGCTCACCTCGAACGGACTTTTCATCATCAACTGTCACGTGGCCCTGTAAAGCAGCTTAATGGGGCGAGTATCCATTGGGATTTGTATAAAATGGGCCTACAGGGGATGATGATTTTATAATAATAATTATGGGATAAAACCGGGTTGTGTAAAAAGTGGGAAATGAAAAATATTCTCTTTTTCAAACACAAGGGAAGCACCTAAAAGTTTAAAAAAATGAGCAAATGCAAAAGCACATTAATTTATAAGCACATAGCATATTCTGCATAATTTGCATTCTACTGTTTCCTTCCTCCTCGTCACTTTAAGTCAGAGAATTCGTGTTAGTTGGATGCAATCTTGCGGATGCCGTTTCCCCTACAAAGAAAACAAAAAGGTAGAAAACAGACTTTAATTCGATATGGATGGCGTAGAAGAACAAAAACTGAATCTTGCTCGTGCGTGCCTGCACGGGGTGACAATTTCGTGCTAGTGACATCTCGTGCATGACTAAAAGGATTCGTACGAAAACATCAACTCCCGTTCCTCGGGGAAGATATGTTTTTGATAGAGTCGTATCGCCCAGGCGTCTTGGCAGCATGCCTAATGCATCCGACTCACTCCATTTCTGTCTTATTCTTTTCTTTCGTCTTTATCCTGCCAGTGGTCAAGTTCATGCTTATCGTTTTCGTCTGCGAAGCACATCTCTTGGTTCTACGTCGATGCACGTGTATCGTGAACCGGTTCAACTCGAGACTCGTCCTTGATTGAATCACGTTCACGGCGGATGCAGTCGAGCGGCAGCAGGCTCTGCGGGAACTTTCATGTCCATGCCCTCTTTTCCGAAGCTTCGAAGAATTTGCTCCGGCGTGCAATTGTTTCGAAAACCACAAGACGGAAAACGACGAGAGCAGAACTCCTTGACGAAAGTTTCATGACGAAAAGTGAAAGTCAAGTGCCAGACTTGACTCATCGTGTCCGATTCAAAAGCAATAATTTCGTACACCTAACTTCGGTTCCCGACATGCTTTGTTGAACCATGGGATATGGGAATATATTTCGATAGAAAATTGAAACTTAGTCCCAACAATGCCAATTGATTCCCTTTGGAGCACCGCTACGTGTCGTTCGTTAACTTTTCTTTTTTTCTTACCTAGGAGCTCTTCAGGGGGAGCAAAAGAGCGTACATAGGTTTTATTTGTACAGAAAAAGCCATCCACCGATATATTTACAAACCCCAGGTAAACGAGCATGCGAACGGGAAAAGGGATTGAATCGATAGAGATGGTCATATTAACGGTGGCAACATAAAAAAATGTAATGTCCTCCAACTTCTGGCTCGCGTTGCCCCTTTGGTTGTAATGTTTCTTTGTCAACGAGTTCACCTTTTGCGTCCATCAGGGAAGGATTGCTCGGGTAGGAAAGTACAAGAATCCCAACATTTGTTCCGTCTAGACGGAACAGCCAGCCAACAGCCGGAACAGGGAGAAGATTTTGGATGCTTTGTTGTTCCTGGTTTTTCTTTTTTCCTCTTCCACTTCCTCCCTTACATTGCTTTCTTTCTTTCTCTTTGGAGTTGGTTCGATTGGGTTTTTTTATTTTACCTGGAGTAACTCTTTGGTGCTGGGCTAGTTACCGAGCTGGAAATGTTCAGAGATAAATTATGAGGATTATTAACGATCTAAGTTTTTGTTCTTCCGTAATCTTTGTTTTTTTCGCGGGAAAAATACAGGGGACATAAAAACATCCTTTACTTCAAATCTAACGACTTCTACTGAAAAGGCTCGGAGCTCTGGATAGATCTATCCATCAACCAGTCGATTTCATTTTCAAGAAAAAGTGATAATCAATCATCAGCATAAATATAAGCTATAAAAAGTTCTTCACATCGAAATAATAATACGATATGATGCGTCGTTTAACGACTCTGATTGGATGATTTGGCAGATGTTTTATGTCATCATGTCGTTGATGAAGCAAGTGCGCAGAAAATGTGCATCATATTGCATCGAAAATACACTTCGTATTCTAGAAATTATGTTAACATAAATTTGGACGCTTCACCTGATACGAAAGACGAAAAGTCGAAAAGTCCCGTTTTCCTCGTCTTGAGCACTGCACAAGTTCTGATGGTTCTTTGGGGATCTGTTCTCATTTCCCAGTTTTTCCCGTCCTGACCATAAACCGTAGCGTCGTTTCCCTGGTATGAAAGACAAATGGAGGTGCGAAAATGGGTCTCCTGTTGCAAATAACTGTGACCGGCTATTGGGTGGCATTTCCCGTTTTATCTTTTTCCCCAGCGGAAGCCACCAGCACTAATGTGACGCGATCCCATCACTTTTCCTTATTTCACACCCGATAAACACGATTGTGTGGTGCAATTGCGTTTGATATGCTGCATTATGTCCGTCCAGCCATCCGCCTAGTCAAGGAGAAGTGCAGTGTTTGGTTTTCCGGTTGGTTGTTCTGAAGGTGTGACCGTTTGCTTGCTAGTTTGTCGGTTTAAACCATTCTATACGCCATCAGAAAGAATCTTTCGTTAGAGAAGTAGTTTTCATTCTTCCGAAAGGACACAATCGTCACGTCGGAAGGAATTATCTTCCCGCTAGCCATTTTGATTTCCATTTAAATGTCCTTCGTGACAGTTGGAATGGTGGTAAATATCATTGTACGTTGAAAGATTTGTCCGGTGTTTGACCGGACGAGTGATTCTTTCGTGCATTTTTTTTTTCATTTTTACATTGAGTCAAGTTGTGCAGTTTTGATTGATGCATCCAGTGATATTTGACCCAGCATGTCAAAAATGAAGTCCCCCAGGTAAGAGAAAATGGGGTGAATAAACATTACCCACACGCTTCCACCAGCTGTTCTGATGAGACTTCCCGTGGTGGGTTAGAAATTGCCAACGCAACCATCGGCACTCCCAGGACAATCGCAGCAGTGGTGCTGTCAAGTAGCCAGTTTATTTAATTACCAATGCAAGGAAACGGAAACGGATTATGTCAAGACCGGAGGGCTGGAGCGTCCTGAAGACGATCTGACCCAATCTTCTTTTCTTCCCGGTCCAACGTGATAAGCACGATAAAGGCTTTAATCTAATTAACCCACAAAACCACAGTTCCTGAGTGTGTCGCCGTTCCAGATTCTTAATTGAAAAATACTACATCAGAAGTAGTAGTTCGGACTACTGCCATCCAATCGAGGACGTGGGGACGCAGAAAGGAAATAGAAGAATGATTATGATCATACTTGTGTGTGATGGTGATACTTGTGGTGATACAAAAAGCGAAAGTAGGACATCTTACCATCGAGAAGTGAAGTAAGCAATGTCTCGTAATGTAATGTAATGTAATGTTGATTATGCCGACGAACGTCGCGAACAGTAGGACAAAATAACTCTGCGGGAATACTGCAAAGAATGGTGCAAAGGCGTTTTTGTGTTTGTCCAGCATGAAAATGTACCATCAACTGGACATTCATCACTTTTTTGCTTCGACGGTTTATTATTTCACAATCATCACCCGTGTTGGACTTGCAGTCTTCTGTTGATTTTGTGTGTGTTGTCCCTTCCGAAAAGCAGAAATCGAATAGAGCTTGAGAATGTAAATCGGGAAGGGAAAACGTGTCCCACGATGAGTCAACCAGGCTCGTAGCAAACATTTAAGTTCGGTTGCACGACACGTGACATGATGGATGGGTAAGGTCAAACAAAAAAGCATTATAAAATCAAACAACGGCAAGAAGAAGCAGCTAGGAAGATTTAACTTTTCGAACAAGCGTGAGAAGTACTCGAATTTTGCCACATCCAAGAGAAAAAAAGGCCATCGCGAAATGCCTTTCGGAAACTACTGTTCATGAAGTGAAAATGAAGTACGGAAAAAGCGGTTCAAAGCAAACACACAAATATTGCTGTGCAATAGATTGTGGACGAAGGCGTTCGGGTCGCCAATTTACCAATTTACTGCTCCGTTTGTTTCGTGATTCTTCGGCCAACAGTGCAGAAACGACGACCGTGAAATGTTCCCCTTGCCTGGCCTAACTTATCCCAAACACGTATTGCCTTAATCACGCTCCTCATTTGCGCTGGTTGTTGGCAAAAATACTTCCTCCAAAGGGTTCACCGAACGATATCAAACTACTCCGGGTCCTGGGTGCTCACTACCGTAAACCGGCGTCTAGACAGTTTCGACGAAAAAATTCAAATTTGGATGCCACCGGTTCTTCTTCTGTTTCGTTATTGCCGCCTTGATTGCGCACGGTATGGTCCGGGAAGAAAAGGACTCTCAGTCGATCGTTGCATCGTTTTGTGCCGGCCGGAAGTTGCAGCAGCTCGAAACTGCAATGCCACGTCTTGCTTAATTACACGTGCAGGTTGTTCGCTGCTTCCGAGCTCAACTTGTGGTTATCCTCTCGTCTGGCCATTTTTATTTTTATTTCTCTCAGACAACAAAACAAAATCTCGGGTCGGATATCAAAGCACGGGTGTGCTCTCTTTCCCCCTGACCCTCTTGGTAGCATTGACATTCACCTTTGCCTCTTGCACAACACACCTAACATAAGAACAACTTCACTTTTTATCTGTACGCCTTGGGACGAGGGAGATTTTATCGCGTGTCATAAACGAGTGTCGCGTCTGCTCGAGCCAACCTTCCTTCTGAGGTTGGTGAATTCGTACAAGCAGCAGAAGAAGGGACCCCGGGACGGCAATAAAACTGGGGACGAGTAAACCAGGGTCTAAGTACCTTTATGCCGAAAAAAGTTGCACGTTTCCGAAACAAACGTTCTCGATGCGGACGGTACATGGCGTTTAAATGGGGACTTTTCTCTCGTCCGGATCTTGGTTCGAGGTGCATAGTGGAAGCGATCGAATGCGAAAGTGAGTCTTTTAGACTAGAAAGTTAATGCATGATTGCAAATTTAAAATGAAAACATTTCTTTGTGGTGACAAGTTTATTTCAATTGATTGGCGCGCCTTTAATATTAACGGATTCAAGGACTTCAAATATAATGGCTAGATCCTATGAGTAAGAATTTATACACTGAGTATTGCAGATGATGAAAATTTCAGAATAGCTCTCTAAAGGTATTTGACAATGTGAAACATGTTTGCAAGCCATAGCAAGTAAAAGAGCAATTTTATAGCTTTTAATTTCTCTAAAAACTTGCCGGCATTAGTTGAAGAATATTCGGTTATTTATCGATAAGTCATTTTATGTTACTGATAAATCATCCTCAACATACCTGAATGTATGTTTTCGAAACTTACGTCCACAATCTTCCCCACTGTGCGTGGAATGAGCTACAGTTTAAGCTTCCTAACTTACTTAAGTGGCGCTACAACCGCTGGGCGGTCAAGGCCTGACGAAGCTCCATCCGAAACCACTCACGGTCGCTCGCCACATTGGTCCAATTCTGTCCAATTCCCAATTCTGTCCAATTCCCGGCCAGTTTAAGGAAAAAGAGCTTATTTTCCGGAGCCAACAAATTAGATTGAATTTAAGGGGAATATATGGTCCCTCTCCTTCTCACCCATCATTTTTTCCTCCGAAAAACTGGAAAACTCGAGCAGTTAACAGACGAGTGTCGTAGCATAACTGCAAGTCATATAAGTTTGATTATTATAAATGGAACTGTGTTTAGTGATAGTATCACAATTGTTTTTACGTAAAAACACTTGTCGCCTAACAATTTACAGAAGTATTGGAAAAACCAATTTGAAATCTATTCACAAAACGTATCTCAGCGTTCCACAGTAAGCTCCAGCTTGCTGGGGCTTTGCTTTCGACTGCGTCTTCTTTCGTATGCCAGGGTGCAATTTAATGAGATTGTGTCTATTACCTTTTTTTATGCATAAAAAAATAAACGTGACGCAATATCCTGCATGTTAAAAAAATGTTATACATAAGATTTTGAAAAGAAAATGATTAAAAAATTCCATAACGAATGGTCTTATTTTTGCTCCGTTTTCATTCCACCCACTCTTGAAATAGTTGAGAGGTTCACGAGAGGTCATTTCTATCGATCATATCTGATAATGATAACGATGAGCTTGTACCCTGTCGAAGGACGCTTCGCTTGAAAATCACCCCTGTTGTGGATTTTCTATATGTCGAATCTGATTTTCAATTTTTGTTGGCAAAATCAAGATGCAGCAGCTGATGTCAGATAGAGCAACATTTTGAAAACTAATTTCAAATAGATTTTCCAACACGCCGAGGTTCATGGATGGACGGTATTGGTGTTCAGGAGGGACGAAAGAGACGAAAACAAATCGTCCCGCAAGAAGCGAACGCGTCGACCAGATGGAAGATCATTAATACAAAACTCTAAAGATCCAAGAGGACTTGTCACCGATGCCAACTGCAACCGGTGGGTGGAAGAAGTCAATGTTCCTGCATTTTGTTGGTTGCAACTGCCTCACCTTTTTCTATATTTTTTCGTGTATCAATATTACATCCGACAAGGAAATGGTTCCTTTCAAAAATTCTTTTTTCGAAGAGTCGCTGAATTCGATATCCTTCCAGCGAAATGCCATTCTCCTCTTGGCCCGTTGTTCTTCAGGGCTACGTCGCAAATAAACGCTTGCGCATCATATCGGATGAAGCGAGTATTTTTGAATCAGCACTTCCCCGAACACATTCCACTCAAAGTTTGTAGTTTGTATTTTACTTTAGATTTTTTAAATCGTCAATTCATGTTCATGGAAATAACCAACAGCCATTTCTGAGCAACCGTTGGCGTTTGCAAACGGCCCACGGAATGTTTAATATTTTTAGCTATAAACTTCCTTTTTGACATGCATTACATTGAGCACGGCAAAAGAAAAAAAAATCAGACTCAAATATAAAACCTATCATAAATCTTCCTTTCATAGTTACTTAAAACAATAAAAGTGATAAGGCTTACCTTTTTTTTCTGCTTTCCCTCTCTGTGCAGGTTTTGTTCTTATAATCCACAAATACACGCAGGCACAAACTTCCTTGTTCGACTGTTCGCCTTCAGATGGATATAAACTGATACAACACATGACACGTTGTGTTTGCACATATCCATGAAACTGGATGATCAAAGCTACCGGGAGAAAACGAAGAATCTGCTGGTTCGCCTTTTGGTTCGCCGACCGGTTTTGTTAGCATAAAATAAAAGAGCAATATAACCGAACTTGCCTGCAGCGTTCAGAATCAAGCAAAGGATTGAAGAAAAAGGAAATTGAAACGAAGAAAGGAAAACATCCCAGCTTGTTTACTTGCAATTTGGGAAAAATATGTAAAACAATCTTCAGGAGCGGTGTCGGAGCAGACGTGGCTCACAATCTGCTTGCAGGATCAAGTGGGAAGTAAGTGAATGTTCGCGATTCAATTTCCTCAAATTTCATTTCAATTCCTGTTCTTTTTCGGCCATCGAACGCCAGAAAAGCTCTCCGGGCGCCTACGTTGTTCTAGAAGCTGATCTAATCGTTTTGACTGGCAGTGGGTAAGTAAAAGAGGGAATTTCTTCTCGGAACTATATGCCCGGTGGCCGTTGAAGGAATACAATATCCTTCAGGCGTGCTGCGTACTTGGGCATCATAATCTTTTACTTGCGGGCAAAGCGGGGCAGTAACAACCCTCATTGCCATCTTGAATGTAATTACTCTACTTTGATGTTTTCATTCTCTTCTTTCTCTTCCGACCATGCTAGGAAATGGCAGAAAAATGTCCCGCAGCAATCGCCATCATATTATGCCCATCGATTTCGGAACGACTTCCCCACGGCTCGCAAAAAGTATCGTATTGATGAATCCTTCGAAACGAAGTTTTCCTCCAGAGGAACCAGAGAAGGTTCATTGACCAGCCGAAAGATTGAAATCCAAATATCGCAGAAGATGAACAAGACCTCGGAAAACCTACTAGCGTCGTGACCTCTGATAAGGTGCGTGATTAATTAACACCGAGGACACACATTTATCGGAAAATTACTCTCATTTCTGCCGCGAGGGAATTTTGTTTTATTTTTCTTATCGTCACATTTTATATGATTACAATTTGTTTCATATTTTCCCTCAAGAGAAAGGAACAAAAAATAATCATCAAGCGCTTATGATGGATGGCCGAAACTCATTGGGACTCAGCGAAGTCAATTCGTCCCTTGTTTCGGGTGGCGAATGATAAAGCGAAGGGTTGAATTGAGAGGGAAAAACTTCTCCTTCTTGCTGCAAATGCCATGGATTGAGTCGTTGTACTAAATTTTACAGCTTTATCTTTGTTATAGAGTTTTCTACAACACCGTTGAACCGTTTTCCATCGTTTGTTGTGTTGTTTTTTTAGTTAAAAAGAAAAGAAAACTGTTTTGCCTCCCAAGTGGGTGGATAATTAAATAATGTTATTTGCTTTATCGTTTGCTTTTGCTGGATTGATGGTAGAAAGTTTCCACATTTCTCGTCCCATCCTGTCCCGCCCAGAGAAGAAGCCGTGTGCTTCCTTTGTGAGTTTGCAAAGGAAAAGTTTTTGCAGCAATTACGGAAGATGTCATCCTGTTTTTCACCTCCTACAAACAAACTCCCCAACTGGGCTGATTCCAAGTGTGTGGACGGCTGCCTCCGCGAGAGGTTTCTTTGTTTCGTGATGGTTGGGAAAATCGGTTGGTGTTCCCGTTTGGTTTGGTGGCCAGCTGTGTTGATGTTGTTGATCACCGCTTGTTTAACGTTGTGTTGACAGGGTTACGTTTTATGTTTTTACCGCTTTCCAACGATCGCAATATTTGCTGTTGTCTGTTTTCATTGCGAGTTTTTAGTTGCTTTGATGAAAACCCAGACCGACCGTGGAAGCATCCGGTGGAACTGTTGAAAAGACCCGAAACAACTTTCAACGTTCGAAGAGAGATTCTCTGCTTCTTCTTTTTCGATGCCGCGGGCTCTCACTTCTTCCGTGAGAATTCTGGTACTCCCGGGTGAGGTTAGAGACCTGCAGTTCCATGTACCGAGTTTCCAATCGCAGTCCTTTTTTCGTCGCGTAGGTCTGATGATTGGTCCAAATCGGTTTTTCTTGAGAACTGTTCGTTGCAATTATGCAGGGGGTGGCTTGCAAGGCCTCTATCCCTGCCTCCTATTTCGTCGGTGGAACAACGCATCCTAGTTGATTATGTCCCGTAGGATGCCAGGACGGAGGTTACAGTTGCCCCTAACATGGGGAAAGACGCTTGTTCGAGCCGCTCCTAACATGGGGAACAAACGCTCGGGGATGAACTGCTAGAAAGTAGCCACCTCTCAATTCAGCCTTGTCGCTCATCCGCCCAAGGGGTTGGATCGCTCCGTATACCCAAGCCAGGATATCTATTCGACAAGTTACCGTTCTGTACGTCGCGGACGTATTGAGTAGGAGTTGGGAAGGAGAGCCTATAGTAGCCTTCCAGAGGTGTCGGATCGAACCCTTGACAGAACAAGTGAGATTAAATTACGTATTTAAGCTACTTGTTTTCACTTCACTCGATAATGACGGGAACTTATCATTGCTAGCGTTCAAACATTCTAAATTTCATTTAAAACGCAATGAATCGTGTGTTGAAACATCAACATGGATACAAATCCACAACAAAAAACTCATTTCTAATGTTGTTCATTGTCGATGGATTCGTCTTCAATAGTGGCCGGCTCGCCTTCTTGTTGCCTATTGAGATGAAACTTTGTCTGTTAGACCAGAGTCGACCCTTAATTTTTCACAAACTTTACCGTCAATGTCAAACTGCCCTCCTTGAAAATCGTCTTTTTCAAATTATTCCATGCGCTAAATGAACCTCCACACACGTCTTCAACTTGAGCGGCGCATTATTCGATTATCCCCGCAAGGATCCAGTTGCCTCACGCATCTTGGGTTACTGTTTGCTTGTTTGGGGTTTCCTTCCTAGTTTTAACTTGTTCCTTATGCTATAAATAGTACCCGACCAAAGCCATTAGCTAGTCAAGCAAGTCAATCGCCCGGAGCCGAAGCCGGAAAATGCTTTCACCGAGGGTTAAACACAAACGCAAGCAATCACAAGATGAGGCTGATTTGACGCAACCGGAAGGGAATGTGGTGCGGTTGCAGTCTTAAAAAAGAAAAACCACCACCTAGGAAATAACAGAGAACCAACAACACATAATATTTGCCAGTCAATCCATCGATTGGCTTCAATCAAATAAACAAACAAGACCAAAGTTTCCTTGACGAACATAGCCGGAACTAGTATGAACAGTTTGGAAGAATAATATAACAACCGGAAGGAAACTTCTCACGGGGTTCATTTTGCGTCCAAATCCTTCCGTTCATCCTTCCAGGATGAAGCAATTGCACGCACGGCGAGACATCGCGTAGAAAAAATTGAATGGATGACATTTGAATGGACCATAGCTCATGAACTTGTTTGCCACGGATGATTTAGATGAAATGCATTTAAGGCAGCAAGAGAGTTGAGGCACGAAGGCTTGACAAACCGGTGTAGAATCTACATGGAGACCATTAGCTAGATATTTCGTACGGTTTAATATGCGTATGCGTCTGATGATTGATTGAAATAGGTTTGGACAGACTTTTACCATCACAATCCCAAAACCAATCTCGAAATCGATCTCGCGTAAACATCCCATGGAAAATAGAACCTCCTTGGGTGCCCCGGCCTTAGGCGGGAAATAAAATTCCTCCTTAAATCTCTTCCTCCATTTCTGCTACCGCGTTTCCCATCCAATTTTCACGCCAAGAGGAAACTTAATACTGGTGCGTGTTATTATCGTCCAAGAAGAAGGCTTCCATCGTTGGAATCCTCGTCATTAAATGGCTTTGCGTTGGGGATCAATTTACACGTGATTCAACCTTGGAACCCTTTTTCTTCCAAAGGAGGAATATAGCAACGAATGAGTTCATTCAATCATCTTGCACCTTTTTTTGAAAATATGTTTCCAAGCAATACGTCATAAAAAAAATTTGCATTTTCTTCTGCAATATCACAAACAATAAGTTTGAAACATTGATCACAAGGGAGTGCATTTTAAAGTCTAGCTTACTTCCATGCAATACTGTCCAATTCAGCATCTGCTTTGGTGATTGATTTGGCTTCGATATGCTTTACATTGTATTTGTTTGTATCGAGTTCCATTTAGGAGAAAAGCTTTTGTTCACTACGTCTTCTCCTGTTTATGTTGGTAGAATTGTCGCCCTCTTAAAAGTAAAGATATAATTTACAAAAAAGTTTAAAAATAAGAATTTTTCCTTTGCTCACCCGTTTTCTCTAACGATAAGATACGACGGTATCAGCCGTTGCAAATCCATTTTATTTGCACATTACTCCCGATTGCTTATCTATCGCATGGAAGCTCAGGAGGTTCAAGGGAGTAATCCAATAGTAATTGTAACCAAAGTGGGTCAGAGGGCGTGGGAGTGCAATAAACTAACGCCCGGTCGTTTGTGTCATCACTGTTGTAATTGTTGCACCATTTTGTCTGCGCTGTTGTTTATTCTCTTTCCACCTTTTTGTGCTCTCAATTGCTGTTGAATTTTTTTCTTGCTGCGTCCTTATTTTCAGAAAATGTTCCCACCGACCACGCGATGGCACATTAAACACTGCACCAGCGTAGTTTTGTAGGTCTTTCAAGCTTCTGATGGTATCATGGAATGCAATCTGGGCAGAAGGGAAAAAAGTTAAAATAATACAAGTAAGGAAAGCTCTACACCAGCTCCACTCAGCTTATGCCGGAGTAGGACTCGATAATGAAGACAATCGCGTTCTTCTGTTCCGGTTTTCAGTCCCCCTCGCTTTTTAATCCATTTCCCAGTGCATTCGATCGTAGGGTGAAGCGCACGGCATGTGGATGAGCTAAGCTAATCGTTTTCCAACCTCAAAACACACTGAGTTCAGTAGCTGAAGCCACCAGAATGGGTTCGAGGATGTTTGAGCAACGGATGGATGCGCTTCCGCACATGTTGTTTGCTGGAAGTAGATAAATTTCAAGTAAGATTGTGTTCTTGCCAGGAAAATACACCCAACAAGAAATACTCGCTTCCATGGGATGTTGAATTTGCCTCTCGAGTATGGAATCCATGTACTTGCGGTTCTTCTAATAAATTTAGTTTAAATAGTAGAAAAAAGAATATGTTCTTTGACATCAAATAGATTTGCACAAACTGTTACCAATAACTACAGAACTTTTATGGAAATATCATTTCGATTAACATACCAGATTTTCTTCTCGATTAAATTTCAAAATGAATATGGTCACAAATTCTAATAGAAAACATCAAAACAGATAGCTACATATGCATGTAATTAAGAGAAATGTATTTTGTCGGTCTTACCAACGTTGCCAAACAGAAGTGCGGCGTCAGCCCATAGTCTTGTTTCAAATTGATAGCCATCAGTAGCAAATATATTGAAATTTATGTTCCGATAGGTCTCTATGTTCGGATATGGCGATCGTATCATTTCCCACATCGTAGGTTGTTATATTTCCTTGCAACAAATAAGTTGTTGCTCGCTTTCGAAAGGGTAATTTACTACCACCAGCTAATAAGTGTATTTTAATGCAAACGCAACATTTTTGAAAGAAGTATTTTCCAAACCTCCAAGACCGCTTGGCAATCGTGCTAACAGATTTGACCATTATTTATTATCATATTCCTTTTAATGTGTTCTTGGTTATCACACTCCTTTTTGTAATTCAGGATAGATTTTCCGTGGGAAACGTTGCTATTCACATGCAATTATTTTCGCTACGCCGAATAAGGTTGCCGAAATTAGCCTAAAACATTTAAAAAAAAAAAAAATGTAACGCCCTGCCTAATGGACATATTACAGTTTTCAATGAAACTTCCAATAACCTTTTCCATAACTTTCCTTTTCATGCTTTCCGCACTTCTGTTTCTTGGGTGTTAAATGTAATTAAAAACTAATAGATTTTATCTCCAAACATTTAGTGTGGCCATGTTGAGCTTCCGTGCTGGGACCAGAAGGGCTGCAGCTTCCGCTCCAATTTGCCTACACTTTCTGATCGAGAGATGTAGGCTAGAACGGGAAATGAAACCGAGAATCCATGAAACAGCAAAGGACATAAAACTCGGCAGAACAGAACGAAAATACTTCCTTTTGTTACGCTTCTTTTTTTAAATTTTCCAGACTTCCGAGAAGCGGAATCGGCTGGGTAAAGGAAATCTTCGCACGAGATTAGTCGGCGATAGTCTTTACACTTTTTCAAGGCACTACCGGGTCTCCGAGCAGAGAGTTTCGCTTTCTTCCCCTGTGCGCAATGCATCCGTAAAAAGAGGACTCGAGGGAAGCAAAACTTTTTGCTGGCAAAATGGTTCCTGAACGGGATTTCCTTGCGCACATTGTGCCTCTGGCATGCATTTGGTATCCTGACGGTACCAAAACGACATGACGAAATGTCTGTCTAGTCTGGTTTATCGATTTTTCCTCTCCCGCAGCACCAGCAGACTGGAACATCCGGCAAGAGGCAGTTCCAGGATCGCGGAAAGGCGATGAGAAGCCCGAATGGGAAACCTAGCACCTCAAACGGGAAAATTGATGCTCATGGCCAGCCGGAAGAGCTTGAACAAGATTTACTCCATAACCAGCATCCAAACAAGTCCAACAGGAGTCGAACGCTTCGTGCTACGCGCTGGAAGAAAAGTCCACCGAACATTATTGCACCAACCGCCCTTTTCGTCCTCCGTTTCTTTAAACGTTCATCTTGGTACAAGTGCATAGAGCAAACTTTGTCCTTCCCTCCATGCATCCATCACGTTCCAGTGGTGCTCCGTAAAATTCGTTGCATAGTTCTGCCACTTTTATTTTTCTTCGAAAACTAGCCTCTATGAAACTTGTCCAACAGAATTTTACAAATCAAATGCAACTTATAGAAGCGTGTTACTGTAGTTTCAGTACATAGTAAACAGCAGTAAACTTTAGCTAGAAAACATTAAAGCAAAAAATTTAATTGAAATTTATCCGTTTTACGCCAAAGAGCCAATTAAATTATCAATCAGCTTAAGATAACAATTAAGCACGATACAATGTTATCAAATGTCTGTGTTCAATCCATTTTAGATAAGCTATAGAAAAACTTTCATTTGTAAGGAATTTTTAGAAAAACTGTATGTATCAAGTTTCATAAAATTGTTGAATAAATATAAAACTAACGATAAAAGTTGATAATTGTATGATTTTTTTTTCATTTATTCTTCAAGTAAACATTTTAAACGATTTTGTGAAATTAGCAATGAAAGACAGTTTTATAGAAACTAAATATGTTTATTTTATGCTCCAAAATTACATCATCTTTCAGAAAACACTAGGAATCCAGAAGAAATGCATTGTGATGATAAGCATTAGCACATACTAAAGCTCGTACCACTTTGTTAAACTTTAATTTCAGCCCAAACCCAACTCTCGTACAAGAATGATGCAGGAATTATGCTCCCGACCATTTGACCACAAAGCTCCTTGAGACTGGAATCGGAAAATGGCCCCGACGGATGCATAGGATGGGTGAACGGGAACGCCCGGGTAAGTCCTAAAAGAACAATCAACAATGGAAACTACTTCTCGCCTGGGGACTTGAAAAGCAGAGCTTCAAACATTCAAATAAGCCACCGGCAACCAAAGCTTAAGCGAGGACACAAAAATGCACACGCACACAAACAAACAGCATATCACTCTGGAGCGCATGGTTTCAGGCGACAGCGAACTGATGACTAAAGTTATGGAGCGAAAATTGTCCTTATCTGAATCAATTTTATGCGAATCGTCGCAGTATGTTTCAGCCGCGAGTTCCGTCCGGTCGCATCTCCTGCCAATCCGCTAAAGAATGATGAACGCTCTTCTCCATTGGCATCACCCAATTTTACTTTTTGATGATATTTCAACGACAAAACCCCTCGCAACCTCTAGCAGCACAGATTGATGGCAGCGGAGGTTAGGGAAACTGGGTGTATCCACCACGGGACGCTGCAAACGGAGCCACTTTATTCCACAAAACTTCAAGCAGCAGCAGTAGCATTGTTTGTTTCCGTACATGGGAGCATAATTCTGGCGACGCGAAAACGTACCGGTGGAATAAACCCGCCATGCTGGAAAGTGCCAGCACGAGGGAAAAAGGAAAGGTCGAAAATCTTTGTCGTCATTTTGGGGAACTGCGTTGGGATGGTGGTGATGGCGGCGGGTGGATTATATTTGATGCATTTCAAACTGTCATCATCTTTCGACGATTATGCTCTGTTCATAATCATAAATCAAACCACCATCGAAGGGCAGTTCAGGGTTTTCTCACTTCAGGGCGGTTCGCTTAATAATTATGACCACCATTTTTGGGAGAGACGTTACAAATCTGATTGATAGCATGGAGAAAACTGTTAACAACCAATTTAGTTTACGACCAGATTACGATACAGCATGTGCCTCAGCTGCTAGAAACGTTTTTATTTTTTGTTCGTTTCGTTTGTTCAACCTAACTTTAATGACGAGATTGAAGATCACTGGTTCCAATCCCAGAACAAACCAGGCTTCCCAAAGGGTCTGTTAAATTCTGGTACATTTTTGCTGCAACATGCAGCCGTTAGTATTTTTGCTAAAGATTCTTTGTGCCACCTTTATGACGTTGATTTACAATTTTCTGTTAAAATCCTATTTCCGGGAAAGCTCTTGATGTTGGCACAGTGTAATTCGTTCAGTGCTGAATCGTTCCGACAAAAACTGTTTACCATTTCGTTCTGCACTGGCTTTTAATGTTTATTTAGCTGCTCCCCTCCCAGTTCGGCACGGGAATCGTTGGGGAAGAGTTTTCCCCACGCAAGGAGATTGCCACGAACGGAGAACGTTTGAAAGCGGAGGAAAGTTGAGCGATACCTTCAAAGACAATGGTAAAAACTAACCCCACACATATACATAAACACCTGCCTTGCGTGATGCATAAATAATGCAGAAGAGAAAGAAACATTACATGAGAAAAAGTTTCCTTCTTTTATCATTCCAGAACTACCTCTTATATGCGCCGTTAGTTTCCCTTTATCGACATTACCTGTCGAACGAAACAAAACAAACAGGTTTGGTTGTAAAAAAAACCTTAGGACGTCGTTAAAGAAAGGAAAGGTTAATCCTTGTGTCTACGTTTCTGTTAACCAACCAGCATCGAACAAAGACTAATGCTGACACGGTAGACTGCACCACGCGATTGCTTCGTTGTTTATCGGTTTTCCATCCTGTCCAGCAGAACCACATGCTGCACTTTCCTGGAAGGTGACCTTGAAAGAAATTCGGGCTAGAAAGTGCGGAGGAGAGCATTAATAATTCATGGACCGGAATATTGAATACATCCTTCCCGAAAACACCTTGCCCCGTCATGGATGCCCCCTGCAAGTGAGTCTCCAGTTGTTTCCCCATGGTTGGATTCATTTTCCGCTTCCCTGTAGTACCTTCCTTCTTATTACCTTCGTCTGCAATTTCATTAGCACATGGTGGAAAATGAGAAAATGTTTCAAAAACCCTTTCTCGTGGTATAGCTGTACTTTTTCCTATCTCCACCTGCTCGTCATTAGCCACTGAGTCAAAAATCGCATAGGGAAAGGAATGGAGCCTTTGTCGGCTACCTTTGTGTAGCATGTTTCTGTTCTTTTCGTTCACATCATGTGTCGGATTACATGTTTACTACAAAGAAAAGTACAACTCGCACTTCAATACGTTTGTGCCACATTTCAAATGAAAACTTATGTCTGTTTATTTTTTGTTTGTTCAGACTAGAACTGCGAGGATACACAGGATTACAAAGGATAATGATTATAAAGTTTTCTTCCAGCGCGACTGGGTTGTTTGTTGCCACGAAAAAGGTGCTGAAAACTATCCTTATTGGTCGCTTTTCATGGTACATTCATATTATAGTTTTACGTGACATTCAATGTTTAAAAAAGGAAAACAAATGAAACTTTTTGTCTACTTGAAAGGCAGAGCACTGCGGGAACTCCACTGTGGACTGAATGACAATGCTGATGATAAAATAGGGACCAGGATCACATGTACGCAAGATAAATGATCCTTTTAACTATATTCTGTATGATAACTCCCCAAAATGTTGTAACTGTTACATGAAAAAAGATTCATGGCACAGTGTATGGATAGATCAGCACCATTGGCAAAGCGTGTATGTTCTATTCTTCCCAACGAGAAATAAGGGTGAAAATAAGGGTGGAAGGACTAGCACACGGAGTACATTGCTTACCTACGGTGGAAAGTAAATTGATGCTGCCGTGGTGAAGAATCCGTGTAATAAGAACAAACGACTATCAAGTATGAGCACCCGTGATTCTTTTGTGTGTTGTCTCTCTATGGCTGCTTTTACAATACAGGAGATGTAGTTGAAAAATACTTTGGTAAAATAAAACAAGAAAAATTAAGGACAAAATATTCCAGAGTAGAATGTATTTGACATTGGAGCCAATTGTTTTAATAAGGCATTCCACCAAGAGTGTGGGATTTCCCATGCACATGGAAAATGTGGCAAAGGGGTTTATTAAAAAGAAGGGGCTCTAAACGCGAGCTCTCAGTAAACCTTAAACATCCCAAAATTAGAAAATTAATTAAGTCAACAATACTAAAGATTGATCAAATTGCAACAGGAGTCCTTCATTCAAAGATCTCTTTCGGTACAACCTACTTACCTTTTGCCGTACAAAACGATGTTGAAAAGCTAGATATGCTTTTCATAGTGTCTAATAATTCGATATTAAAATAATATTATATTCAAATTATCAAATAATATAGCAAAAGACAAGTTAGTTTATTAGAACCATAATTTTGTTTTTCCGTAATTTCTTTTATCATTAAGAAATACTCCTTGTAAAGCCCGCTCACGGTTGAGCATGTCGTGCTGAAATGGCTTTTGGTAGTCTCCGGTGAATTTACTGTCGTTGCGGCTAAAGTAAAGGATTCCGTACAGACCTTGTAGGCGGCATTCGGAACTATGATCAACCAGAAGTTTTGCAGTCTAGCTTATCGCACTCCTTGTAGACGTGGTAGATTCCTGCCATCTTGCTCTCGTTGGTTAGATTTTCTTCGTTGGGTGGAAGCTTCTCCAGGCCCATCTGGGAAATCTCGTCGCCAAGATAAACTAGCTTGTTCAGTTTCAGCTGTGTGACGGCCGGTGACTTCTTCTACTGATGGCTTCCTCACTCACTGCAATGCTGATGTGATCCTCCATCATTCCTTCCCGTTTTCCTGCGTGCACTCCATCAAGTTGTCCGTCGGAGTTGAGCTTTCATATGGCAATCATCTCTTGTTCATCCATCAGGATCTTCCAGCAATCTTCCCCACGGCATGGGGTGTAAGTACTGTAGGAAATACGCGAGTTTTTTGTTTGTATTAGCTGTTAATGTTTGCAATTAGAAACACATTTGCGAATAATCCAACAACTACCTTCAGAAAATAATAGAAAAAAAAACGAAATGAGGGAGAAGGTTTAAAATTCAAGCCATACTTCAATGTAATCATCGAGCCGCCATTCAACTCGTCCCCATATTTGACCAGATCGCGTAGCTCATCCAGATCCAGTTGCATGAGTATCCACAGAAGTTCCGCATGCATCAGCCTCTTAACAGCTGCAGGATGTAATTGCGCCAGTTGACGACTTGATAATGTATTATTTTGTAATTTTCCTTATTTATCGCACTGCTTCCTGTGGGTACATTAAAGAAAAATAATTACAGGTGATGAATCATAGATAGGTCGTAGATAACCTACTCTTCTGAATGATTGTCCATAGCATCCATCGCTCAAAGGTTCCCACTTCATGGTTCAGGTACTGGAAATATACTGCAAGGAGACTGCGCGATCCAGTTCGACAAGCATGTACGCATGACGAGCGTGTATCCGAACAGGCCACCAGCGCGTACAGAATCATCGAGATCACATTCCCGATCGGCATCTGTATCGAGGGCCAATTGCCCATGGCGCACTTGTTGAAGAACGTACTGAAGAACGGATGGTGCGGGAAGTTCCGCGACAGATTTGCGGTGATATTCAGCCGAACTGGTACCGAAGCCTGTGCCGCCGCTTCCGACTCCACCACCGCCTGCCGACGCCGTCAGCGCCCGGAGGGTGATGTTGCTTAGGAAGGTAATAGTTCGCCATCGAAGGCATCGTGGATACAGAACCGAACGACGCTGTGAAGGATAACTGAGGCGAAGGTCGGAGAAACTTGAGAAACTCCGAAGGAAACGGTACCGGTTGTCACCGGCGGGCGAAACCATCGTGTTCGTCCGACGGGGTGGCCGATAGGTGGGCGTGCGGGGTGACGTGGGAGACCGGCGATAGATTCGAAAGGGTCACAGTGCCGGCAGCCACTAGCAGATCAACTGTCCTATTCGCCGTCGACGTACCATTCCAATCCTTGCCGTGTGCGTCCGGCGTCCGATGTGGAGGAGAGCGCAGCGTCTTCTCTCTAGGTTTGTTGACTTTTATCGTTAAAATTCTTGCACTCGATTTGCTCAGGTGAGATGTACCTAATTTATTCCAGCAAAGCAAAAAAAAAATGGAGCAAAAGAACAGTCACAGCAACTTCACGACACGACGAAATACCCGCGCAATATCAGTAATTAGACCATTATACCATAGGTGTAATATCAGTTATTATACCATATTTTACCTAGGACGATAAAAACGTGAAAATGGTGTTAGTGTTAGAGTGCAGTGGTGATTGCCCAGAGGGTTTGGGTTCAAATCACATTTTTGCACATTCTTTTCTTGCACGTTTCAACGTTCATAGATGCAATTTACTCCAACCTTTTTCATCTAGTGATCCGTGTTCAATGTTCGTCTCAACCAGCGCTTACTAAGACTGTTTCGTGTTTGCGAAAGTAACAGCTACCACAAAAAAGTGATGGTTATGTGCGTGATATTCTCTGCCAGTACATTTTGTTGTGTTGCACAAGTGTGAAAATCTTCGGAATCTCATTAAACTGTCTTTCGCAACATCACCGGATGACGGCTTATCGATCTCGCTCTGCGAGAGGAGGGAGCAGTCGGTGGTCACTTCGTCCGTTGTTCACTGCCTTTCACAAAACGGAAACGCACCTGTACGAATATTGCGGCGAACCAACGAAGCTCGTTTCTATCTCCTGCCTGAGTGGAAGTCAGTGAACAAACATTCAACCACGACAAGCTGGGAAGTGCGCTGCGGCTGCTTCACTTCGTACAGCCTTAAAACCGCCACCAATCGCGTTGTTTCTGGCGAACTCCCGAGCACTGATCGGCACTAACTTAGTCTGCCCTCGTACGCTGGCAAGTCGTCCTGATGTGGTGCAGCCAGATCTCCAACCATCGTTAACGCGCAACCAACTGACTGCTTGTTTATGGCACACCGGAACACCTTCACCATCCGGTAGCGCGAGGCGAGTTGTTTATTCAATAATTCATTTTTCAAACTCGTTTTCTGCTCTTCTAATAATCCTTTCTTCGTTTTCCCGTTTTAGAACTGCACCTGTTTGTGCGCACTGAAGCAACCACGTTTGGTAAACACATTCAGGATCTGTCAGTACCTGCATATAGGCATTTGGAGATCCCACAGGAATAATCTCTTCGACGTAAGTAAAGTTTACATTGGAAGGAATTTTTATCTTCTTATTACGATGTTGCGTTTAAATTGATAAACTTTGCACACTAAGACAAAGTACATTTTTTGTCGCGATCCGTTTTTGCTAAGTCTGGGGAAGCGAAGACACTTGGCCGTTATTGGGTCTGTTCTGAAATTAGTCGTCGAAACCGAGGAAAGCTGGATGAGTTTTTCCCTACCATTCACCGGCGCGGCCAAAAGCGAACTGAACATCCAACCGCAGCATACTGGCAGTTGGCAGCGGTCTCGTTTGTGCTTCGGAACACGAAAGAGACGCCGCGTTTGGACGACGCTCTGGCGATACGTACACACTTACACCGAAACCGCGTGTATCGTAGGACGTCAATGTAGTTTTCCGCTTTTTCGCCGGTCACGGATTGAACCGCCACCCTTCCCAGCCACCTGTTTGCTATCCGCCATCCCGATGCTTTCATTTTCATTCATCCGGCGAAACGACGGAATGCGAGAAATCGTAGTTTCCCCTCCGCGCCGGACTGCGCATGCCACAACGCTCGGCGTTTTCCCCAGCGTCATTCGTGGCGTGGGGATTTCAACGGCGAACGCTGTGCTAGTGCGTGTTTGTTTGTAAAGTTTCGAAGTCTTCCTCTGAATTTTAGCGACGATGCATGGATCGGTTCTTTGTTGACTTGCCGGCGCGTTCGCGACAGAGTTCAGTCAGGTTCAGACGGTGGGATTTACGTGCATTAGTCGCCGTGACCTTCGCCCGCATGAGACACCCCCTTTCGCTGGAACCGTTTCGCGTGGTCACCTCACGGTCGAGGACGACATTCAGATTCTTCACGGCTAATACACTTCGCGATATGCGCACGCGATCCGGCGAACGGAAATCCTCGAAGTGCATGTGCAGGGAACGTACTAGGGATGTGCTCTCACTCAGTGGGAAATTGACTGCAAGTGTTCAAGCTCCCATCAACATCTATTCTATGCATCAAAATTATGCTATCAATTTCACATGAAATGTGTGGTCGAAAGGACTAGAAAAAAACCGTTTGTTCCTGTAAATAAATTAAGAAAACTGCATTCTATGAATGCTAGTTTTTCCGCGTGGCTTGTACTTATGTTTCATTGATGATTGGTTCATTAAGTTAAAAGGTTCTTCTTTTGCCGTTTTGCTTATCGTAATGTATTGGAACCCTTCGTGTTACCTTACATTAATGCTGAAGGTTATTAAGGCTTAAAAACATCTTTATTCCTTAAGAAATATTTAAAAAAAAAACAGTGGGCAGGATTTGGGATCTGTTGGACCAGTACTGCATTTTCTGCCGGACCAGATGCATCGAATTTCAACACATTTTATTACATCAGACGTATTCGTGTCAGGTGCATAACATCCCAGGTTATGTTTGTTTTCCAAAGTATTTATTTTCTTGACTTCGTGTTGCGGAACGCGCATATTCGAACAAGTGTGAGTTTCTGCATCGATATGCTTTTGGTACGAGCTAACGGAGAAACCCTAGTAAGCAAGATTGCCGGAGTGCTCGTCAAATGCAGCCTTGCGAAAGGAAGTGGTGCTTTTGTTGGCGGATATTCTCAAGCGAGCGTTATTCGGGATTTATTTACCTACCCGAAACGGAATTTCCCTTTCTATAGCAACTACACTTTAGTTGGCAGATATCAAAATACATTTCCACGAAAAAGCTATCGTGAGTAGAATTTATTGCACTTTCAGATCGTAGGTTAACATATTAAAATTTATTGCAAACGTACTGTCAATTTTCATTCAGTTGCTATTTGAGCGTTTTTGATCGAAATTGAATTTTGAATGAATTTTATGGATGGTAGAATGAAAATATCGTCACCGATTTGTCCAATCGATGGAAAAAAAACGAAGCATATAACATATCCAACAAGATGTGGATAACATCAAAATGTTGCCTGAAACAAAAACGTCTTGTAAATGTGGACGACAATGCGATAGACCATAGCTTGATAAGCTGTTTTCTTTTTCTGTCTTGTTTTATTTTTTTTTATACATCACCTTCTGCTTGTTGCTGTTGTTCCAAAGCAGTTTCTGATCTTTTCCTTCTCCACTGCCATACACTATTTTGCACTATCTGCTCTCTCATCTGGATCAAACAATGATGCCAACAAACGGGTTGATTATTCTCTCTTCCCTTCCTCTTCCTACCACAGAAAATATCACGGAACAACTGAGCGAACAATTTATGATACCATCGCTTCCAAACCGAATGGGATGCAAAGTGTCGTGTGGTCCGAGCGCAACACCATCAGCTCATGGATACATCGTTTCAGTTTTGTAGTGAAACGGGAACCATTTTAGGTTTACCCTTTCCAGACGCACGGATCTGCATGAGTTTCCACAGTTTCACTGCTCAGGAAAAGCTCGACGGAAAGCGCTATCGCCTTTTTGCGCTTTGCACATCATTGATATCAGCTTGTTGCAGTAAAAAAAAACAACCTATGGACAACAACCCTCCACTGAGCAACGATGTGTTCCATTTTATTTCAAACCAAGAAACAAAGCTAGTCCAGCGTTCCTTTTTAACATTGGTATTTCCATCCCTTTCCACAGATCACCTTCTACCATTTGTACTCCTTCATCTGCATCGAAGAGAAAATTCAAATAACGAAAAATTAATTCCATGGTGCAACCTTTTTTTTATACCATACCGTATCAAAACAGGGGAAAACTTTTATTTCCTTAAAAAAAATCGCTAACGTTTCCTTTGTATTGCCAACCAGCCAACCAACCTTTTACTTCCACCCAATTTGGCGCATATATCATTCGGCCGCAGTTAAGAGTTGTGCCTTCGCAAATTAGAGAATCAACACCAATGTATCTCTGGTGAAACTCTTGACTTATAATCTTTTAAAATCAGAAGGACGTTGCAGATATAACACGACAGCAAATCCATCGCAAGCGAATCAGCCAGCGTGCAGGGAGAAAGCGAGGCCGTACAATCTAATGACCCAATGACTTTCAACCGTCTCCCTGTTTGGCTTTGTTGGAGAAGGCGAGGAAGGAACTAGAGAGTCCCCTGGAGGTGCGACTAATCCACAAAAGACATCATAGCTAGAATGACAGGAGTAGATGCCGAACGCAGAGGGAGCTTTTAAACCACGAGGGAAAGTTTTCATTGTTCACGAGAAACCTGCTTCGTTTTTTTTTTTTACACAACCTTCTGCTTTTTGCTGTTGTTCCAAAGCAGCTTCTAATCTTTTCCTTCTCCACAACCATGCACTATTTTACACTCTCTCATCTGTTCGGCTCAATGTCCCATGTATCGTGAACTAGAGACTAGTGGAATGGATCAAACAATGATGCCAACAAAACGGTTTGATTATTCTCTCTTCACTTCCTCCATCGGTGTACTCTTTCTACCACTGACCACCGCTGCAAATACTACGGTACAAATGAACGAACAATTTATGATACCCTCGCTGCGAAACCGAATGGAAAGCAAAATGTCGTGTGGTCCGAGCGCAACACCATCTGCACTTGGACGCATCGTTTAAGTTCTGTAGTGAAACGGGGACCATTTTAGGTTTTCCCTTTCCAGACGCATGGATCTGCATGAGTTTCCACAGTTCCACTGCTCAGGAAAAGCTCGAGGGAAAGCTTTGCACATCATTGATATCAGCTTGTTGCAGTAAAGAAAAAAAACCACTGGACAACAACCCTCCACTGTGCAACGATGTGTTCCATTTTATTTCAAACCAAGAAACAAAGCTAGTCCAGCGTTTCTTTTTAACATTGGTGTTTCCATCCTTTTTCCACGGATCACCTTCTACCATTTGTACTCCTTCATCTGCATCGAAGAGAAAATTCAAATAACGAAACATAAATTCCATGGTGCAACCTTTTTTTTAATACCATACCGTACCGGAACGGGGGGGAACATTTATTTCCTTTAAAAAAATCGGTAACGTTTCCTTTGTGTTGCCAACCAGATCGCGCCCGATGAATGTCTGAAATGGTGCAAAATGTTTATCACTAAACAGCGGTAGCTCGGGCTCGTCGGGAATCAGTAAAGTGCATAGGAATCCCAACGCCAAAACAATGGAGCATTTTCTTGAACTGCAACATGCAAACTGCTTGATGTGGTGGTTTTGGTAGGTTCAATATCGACTTGGTGCGTAAAAAGCATGAATTATTTTTAATTCAGTAAACCCAGCAGAACGAATTACTGATATTTGGTCAGCTCGATAAGTTTAATTATATCCATGTTGTCTTTTTGCCTACACATATTAAAATGAAAATCAGTTTATTGCCTTTTAAGACCACTTTCGTTGAATGGAAATTCTAAAACTGACAGTGAGTCCTTGTGAAGCAGTTGATAATTTATGAATTGGTGCTACCTTACTCCAGAATGAATGCAAACCTTCTTTCACCCAAATGCCTTTTGTAGGTCAACTAGCAGCTGACACAGAAATGGCTGTCAACTCGTCCAAGCACTGCGAAACACTCGATTTATTCTCCTCCCACGCCTGTAATGGAGCTTTGTGCTTGTTATAGAACAAAGTCTTCCGGCCTCCGTTCACCATCAGAGGTTTTTAGGAAGCAAGAAGTTTGTCAATTAACAAGAGCACGCCTCGTATGCAGAACCAGGCACCTCGATCGTCACAGACAGGCCTCCATTTTGGAAAAACGCACGGCACCTTCGTCATCGCGCTGGCGCCATTAGAACAACCACTGTCAAAATCACTCGCCTGAAGTCTCCAAGGTCCGAACATCTGCTCTAGGAAAGCTGCTATACTTTCCCATCCAATTCAACGGTGGCGGAAGGAGATTTACTACCGTCGCCGTAGGTCTGCCGCTCTGTTAGGGCGTCTGCCGGAGGATGTTCTACTTTTGCAGCTCATTCCAAACGAAAAGCTGGCTTCTGGTTTTGTATATTCATTCTCTCACCGCTTCACAGTTTCCCTCCATTTCCTGCTGCTTCCGACGACCTTCTCCATTCATTCCATGAACAATATTAAGCTAATTGCCAACTCTCGACTCATCGTAGGCTCAATAGCTTCTCTACCGTTTTTTCCTCATATCTCCTCACGCAGGGAGATGGTTCGTTAAATTATTAAGATTATCGTCGGCCTGTGCGGGATCCGGGTCGTTGTGAAATCCACCCCACGCTTCGGTTTCGTGTTACGACACATAGATTGTTCTACTGAGCCGTTTTGGAGGAGGAACTCTCAAGACGGGTTGTCAGAAGCAAGCACACTATCGGAGTCTTTTGGAAAAGCGGAGACCGATACCGAGACTCACCAAAGTGTTCACAAAATATGACATTTTCAAGATGGCACCCATCCTGCACATGCTGGACGAGGTGGACGATTTTGCAGTGCTCCTGTTATTTGAAAGGGATCGCCCTTTCCCTTTGAGCGTGACGAAACGGAGGTCTGTTGATGGTTGCTGGTCCGATGTTGGGAATTCTTTCGAGGCGGAGCAACCTGTTCGACATTTTACGAAGCATGTAGGGCACGCTTCTGGCTTGCGAAACCATTGAAGGGAAGCTATTAAAAGTTGTCAGACACATCAGAGGGATGAGGTGATTGATGATTTATTGAGCAGCCAGTAGAAGAGAGATTGGTTTTTGGAAACATTCGCTCGGGCTAATTTGAAAGTTCGATTCAATTGTCACTTCAAGCGGTTTCGGTTTTACTTTCCGTTCTGTCTTCCCTTTCTCCGAACGCTTCCGTTAATACCGAGTATCGCTACTGATGCTTGTTCACGTGCCGGGTTTTTTGTTGCTGATGTCATTACAGAACAGATGTCATTATATATGGGCGAATAAATTTCCAACGGAAATTATCACTAAAGAAACCAGGCTGCTCGAAATCGCAATCCTTAGCGAAGGTGACGCGAATCATTTCGCGAGACGGTGGCACGAAACGAATCCCCTTTTTCCAAATCATGAATAAAATCGAAGCTGCCAAAGAAGTGATTCCAAGTGTTTCGTACTAGCTAAAATTGGATAGCATTGAAATTGGATTACGAGCATACTCGCCCATAGTTAACGAACCAGAGCGTAAGTTACACAACGATATTGTTCTGCTTCGGTGGAGATTAAATTTAAATTCCACCTAGAAGGATTATCTGAGAAATGGACAATGGATTCACCGAAACAGAACGTTGATTGGTAAATGCATAGTCCTGAACGAAGGTTCGAGTGCTTCTCACGCCAGACGTGTGAGTGTGCCAACCATCAGTATTTTTCAATCAACGTTCATTACCAATGGAATTTTTCTTTCTTTTTGTCGAGTGTGAAAGAAGGTTCACCGAAAGGTGCTTCTTTGAAAGAGGTAAATCTAACTTCTTGTGATGTGTTTGTGTGTTTTACAATTAACAGAAACATTTTTCGAAACTAGATTTGTGTTGTGAAAAAAAGGTTGTTTTTCAATAATATTGAAATGAGATTCATTTTTCATTTTCAAACATAAAATTACAAGCAATATTCTTACTAACAATAATTGTTGTGTAATAAACAGTAGATTGATTATAGGATATCAATTCTCATGATTAAATGTGAAGCAAAAGGCATTTCTTCGCTGTTAGATAGACTTTTGGAACATAATGTGCTTTCTTTGAGTCTATAGGCCGATTTAGACGAAGAGCAAACATTCGTGCAAAGACGAGTATAAAGAGTCGGTTTTAAAGGCCGATTTAGACGAAGAGGAAACATTCGTGCAATGTTAACGTGCAAACATTCGTGCAATGTTTGATGTTAACACTATTGGCGCTCTGCTCCCGTCAGTACTCAATACCAAGCAAATGACGCTTCGCTTGACTTTCTCCCTAGTCAAACCAATACACGCACAGACCAATACACGCGCTCAGGCTTTTGCAAGCGTCTTTTGACACTAGCCAACCGATAAAAGGAAAAGACCGATTTGAACCTTTTGCAAACACCCTGCTCTGTTTATATCTTGTGATTGCTCTTCGTCTGGACCGGCCTTACGATTTTTAGACAAAGACAGAATCCTACCTTCATGCATGTTGAGCGATCAAACAATTCTCCATTGTTTTCCTGTAATGTAATCCAATTTTAATGGGATGGAAGCACCAAAACGGGAGTTTGATTTCCCAAAGAAACTGCTCCTAGGGTCGTTTCCGAGAACCTAGGGTTCAACTCGAGTTGGACTTCCGCTTCATCTTGTTACAATGTTAGAGAACTGAATTGTTCCTCGTTTAATCGTTCTAAAACCACCTCGACTGGAAACTCAAAACGGACGAAACGAAACAGCGACATCCAAACTCTTACGGTCAGTGAGTGTCCGATCGAGCGGAGCAGCAACGACTTCCGGAAACCGGTGTGGCATCGAATTGCCAGAGTATTGGACATAATCGCAACCCGATCGACATGGGAAGAGTTAGGGAGATGGCCTTGCAGGGGAGACTTATGAGCTTTCCAACTCGTTTGACCATCGATTTCTCTCGATGCCCTCCTTCTTTTCACCGGAAGTACCAATTTTACTACAATCGTGGCGCTTATCAGGCCGACATTTTCAGCACCGGCCTGTGCTCGACCAAGAAGTGCATCCTTTCGTCCTGCTTGATGCCGGAATCAATTGTGATGAAGGTATTTTATTTTTTTCTATTGGCTGCGGCGAACGTTCTATGGCTCCAACAGTGCGTCAGGTTCAAACCACAAGCAGGCAAATCGAAAGACATCGAGCGTTGAAGTCAAGGCAGGATGTTTTACAAATTACTCACTTATTGCCGGTGCAAATGGTGCACATCCTTGCCGGACCATAGAAGGCTCAATGCCGAGCTCAAGGATCAGTGGCGGCACAAAAGGGTTTCTGTTCTATGGCGAAAATCGAGTGGACAATGAATGTGCCTACAGGCTCTCTGTCAAAGTAGCCCATCCAGCAGTGTTATATTTCATTTGGAATGGTTTTACATAAGCCTTATCAGAATCACAGATGACTGAGATTCACATTCGTTATCGATGTTGTCTTTTTATTTTGATTATATTACAAGTGAATATATCCTAGCAGTGAAGCTGCAATTGTAATAAGGGTTTATTAAAAATTGCAAGAAAGTCCATTACTCTAAATAAACATTTATTAAAATTGAATAGTTGAATAGTTGAAATGGAATAATAAGTATTTTACCATTAAAAGTGATAAAAGTATTGTCAAGGGTGAAAGATTAATTTTAAAACCACGGCAAATAATATGAGTTCAAACATGGCAAATAATATGAGTTTTTAAAGTTTAAAGTTTAAACTTCTTAACGTTAAAACAATTAAAAACAGTTCGAACAGAAGGCAATTTCTTTTTCATGCCCAACATATTTGTAGATTTTTGTATCAGTGAGAATTATTTCGTCGGAAAAGAAATACTCTTCTCAATCAGCAATCTTTTCCTATCATTCGGCGCATAAATCATTCGGCCGCAGTTAAGAGTTGTGCCTTCGCACACCAGAGAATCAATACCAATGTTTCCCCGGCGAAACACTTGACCTTTAATCTTTTAAAATCAGCAAAACTTTGCAGAGATTACAAGACAGCAAATCTATCTCAAGCGAATCAGCCATCGTGCAGGGAGCAAGCGAGGCCGTACAATCTAATGACCCAATGACTTTCAACCGTCTCCCTGTTTGTTGGTTTTGGCTTTGTTGAAGAAGACGGGGAAGGAACTAGAGAGTCCCCTGGAGATGCGACTAATCCACAAAAAGACATCATAGCAAGAATGACAGGAGTAAATGCCGAACGCAGAGGGAGCATTTAGACCACGAGGGAAAGTTTTCATTGTTCACGAGAAACCTGCTTCGGTTCAGCTACGGCTTCATTCTACCGATTCAGTTTATTTCGGTGCACCTTTGTTTTCGATTTCGACCGCAAATTTTCCAAATTAAAATAAAAAAATATCGCAAGATAGAATTTTCCATTTTTCGGTTATGCAAAGTGCTGAAGGAAGTTATCGGGAATCGCATTATTTTGTTTGGTTTGGCTTTGCGGCATTCCGGACTCAGCGCTCGTCTCTGAAGTAGGCTATACAGCGGTTCTGGTGTCGCCTTTCGGAACATGATTCCAGAAGTTTTACCCGATTCAAACTGATACATTTTCCTGTCCATTGCTGTTGAATCCAGTCAAACAAAAAAGCCACGCTCATATTTGAGACTGACCGTCGTTTTTAAGACGTTTAGTACTCTTATCGCGACTCAAGGAACCGAACGTGAGATGCATAAAATGATTGTCACCAACAGTTACCAGCAGACGACGAGATGACGATGGCATACCATGTGCAGTTAATCGATCGTGAGTTCTCATTTTCCACTGTTTTTCCTATTCCTGACACTTTTCCTCTCTTCTCTTCCATCATCTCATTTTGTTGATGATGTTTTGTTTGTGAGCTGCCATTTTCTTCTATTTCGACAGCGAAACACGACGTTCATGGTCGTTGGATCCGGACTGTAGAGCTCATGCAGGAGCAAGAGGTCACAAAATGTATTCCCACCTACCATCAGGCTCCAGTTCGGCAAAAACTCTCCACTCTTACTTATGTTTCTCCTGCAGTTGAACCTTGAGAACTTTCAGTAAATCATTTCTGCTGTTGCCGTGTTCGTCTATTGAGCCGTCCCCGTTAGAAATGTTGAATCTCAAGAATGACAAAGTCCAAGTACGTTGGTGCATCAACTCTACAAGTGTAATTGAATTTAGTGAACTTATAAGTTGCACAAGACACAATTGCATTAACATGGAAATTATAAATTAGACCAAATCGCTAGCTGGAGGATATCTGGGGCATTCGTGAGCATCATTCCACGGAAAATAAGCTTAAAACGCCAGTGCAGTCGTGCAGAAAATTAGTTGTACCAGCGGACAGTTTGCAGTTGTTTTTTGAAATGACAATTGAAATTTGAATGTTTTTTTTTTGACACGATTAGTTTAGTGTTTGTTTTGTGAAAACTTGCATAACGTGACGGATAAGAGATAAACATTAAAAGGTAAGGAATAAGGCGCGTCGTGTTCTGTCAAATTCCATACAAAATTTCGACAGCACGCGCGTTGAAATCGCGAGCGACGGAGCAGTGACTCCAGCCTTAACGTCACTTTTATTCTATTTGGCGCTATAGTTCGTAGGGAAAACCACTACATGATCATATTGCATATCTGTGCTCCTCCTGGTCGTGTATTCCCGGAAAACTCTCTGGCAAATTTAATCATACCATATCGACCATTTGATTGTACTCAGATCGTCCTATCGCCAGACTATGGAACCACAGCTTGCGTCATAATACTCATAACCATCGTCATCAGCATCACCTACGAGGTTAGCTTCCACGTCTTTGGTGGCGCATTCTGAATTCTATGAATTGAAACCATAATCGGCGCACTATTTCTTGAACCAATGAATGGACTCTGGACGCCAGTTATTTATACGCCCGACGTGTCGTTGAACGGTTCGATCCGGACATCGTCAATACCGGAGCCGGGTTTCCGTTTCGAAAAAAAAGCAAAACGCGGAAAATATATGATCCAATCGAGATGTACGTTCTCCGCTTCGAGGTTCCTTTCTTTTTCCGATCGAATTTTAAGGAGAAGGTTTTCAAGTGTACCAACGTCCTCCTGGGGAGAGAATGAGCATGAAAAAGTGAGGAACATGTCGTTGTCGGTCATGGAGTTCTATTTGCAATTAGATTGTGCATTCTCTCCCTTTCTAATGTGTTTGATAAAAGGGCCGCATCTTCAACCGCTTGAATTCAATTTGCTTTCTTTTTTCTCTGATTCTTCCAGGATAATTGTTTATTTGACAGTAATAATCGGATGCGACCGTTTGAAAAAGTAAATTTTGTTGGTCTGTTGAACGATGCAATAAGTGTCAGCAAGATTTGGTCAATGATAAGAATCGATAATACATCTGGTTTCTCTGATTTAATTTATGCGGCCTTGATTGTAATGCTATCAGTTCATTGAAACGTACAACTCCATGTCAACCGCACCTTTTCCATTTGAGGAAAAAGGCACATATCACTCAAGCGTCCACCATCTCGGTCATTCACTCCCATGAACGATGCCTAAAGCAGAAAAACTTACTTGGGCCATCCTAAAAATAGGTTCTTTGAGATCTACGACTGCGACACAATTTACCGCAAGCCAGAGAAATGCCTGGAATTTATTTAATTAAAAACAGCTCCTGCAACCTGCTTTCTGATCGAACCTATTGCAACAGAACCGGTTGTCGCTTATTGCGTCAAATTCCACCCTGATCGGGTATTGCAGTGCAGAATCAACAAACCGGTGCCGCTGACACGTGTCGGATTAATGTTTGCCTGTGCGCCCTTTTGCTATCATGGTCTGATGGGAACAGGTGACAGCATTACAATTACTGTCCTGACTAAAACACCAAAATAAACCATCGATTGAAAGGTTCATGTTTTCAATCTACTCTTCCGTTTAGCTACCAACCCGTGTCTCGGTACATTATTTAAATAAATCGAGCGTCGAGCTCACCTCGAACGGACTTTTCTTCATCAACTGTCACGTGGCCCTATAAAGCAGCTTAATGGGGCGAGTATCCATCGGGATTTGTATAAAATGGGCCTACAGGGGATGATGATATTATAATAATAATGATAAAACCGGGTTGTGCAAAAAGTGGGAAATGAAAAATATTCTCTTTTTCAAACACAAGGGAAGCACCTAAAAGTTTAAAAAATGAGCAAATGCAAAAGCACATTAATTTATAAGCACATAGCATATTCTGGTTTCTTTTCGTGGGATAATGCCTTTTTGAAAACTTTTAAACTCAATTCAATTTGCATTCTACTGTTTCCTTCCTCCTTGTCGCTTTGAGTCAGAGAACTCGTGTTAGTTGGATGCAATCTTGCGGATGCCGTTTCCCCTACAAAGAAAACAAAAAGACTTTAATTCGATATCGATGGCGTAGAAGAACAACAACTGAACCTTGCTCGTGCGTGCCTGCACGGGGTGACGATGTCGTGCTAGTGACATATCGTGCATGACTAAAAGAATTCGTACCAAAACATCAACTCCCGTTCCTCGGGGAAGATATGTTTTTGATAGAGTCGTATCGCCCAGGCGTCTTGGCAGCATGCCTAATGTATCCGACTCACTCCATTTCTGTCTTATTCTTTTCTTTCGTCTTTATCCTGCCAGTATTCTTGGTTCTATGTTCTTGGATCTCTTGGTTCTACGTCGGTGCACGTGTATCGTGAACCGGTTCAACTCGAGACTCGTCCTTGCTTGAATCACGTTCACGGCGGATGCAGTCGAGCGGCAGCAGGCTCTGCGGGAACTTTCGTGTCCATGCCCTCTGTCCCGAAGCTTCGAAGAATTTGCTCCGGCGTGCAATTGTTTCGAAAATCACAAGACGGAAAACGACGAGAGCAGAACTTCTTGACGAAAGTTTCATCGCTGCCACTTGACTCATCGAATCCGAATTTCCTGCACCTTGCTTCGATTTCCTGAATGCTTTGTTCCACCGTGGGCTATGGGAACCAATGCCGATCGATTCCCTTTGGAAAACCGTTACGTTTCATTGGTTAAGTCTTTCGATCGCGTTAACCTACAAGATCTTCAGGGGGTGGAAGAGAGGGTGCATAGGTGTTCTTTGTAAAAAAAAAAGCCATCTCCAGATGTACACGGAACAAACCCCAGGTAAACGAGCATGCGAAAGGGAAAAGGGATTGATTCGATTTATCGTAAGGTTCATATTAACGGTGGCAACATAAATTAATGTAATGTCCTCCAAACCGTGGCATCCCGCTCGGAAGACTTCCCTACGCGAGCCAGAAGTCGCGTCTGCTCCTTTCCATTTCCATCTGGCTTTGCGTCTGCTCCTCTATTACAACATTCAGATGTAATGTTTCTTTGTCAACGAGTTCACCTTTTGCGTCCATCAGGGAGGGATTGCTCCGGTAGGAAAGTACAAGAATCGCAACATTTGTTCCGTCTAGACGGAACAGCCATAACTTGGGAGAAGATTTCGGATGCTTTGTTGTTCCTGGTTTTTCTTTTTTCCTCTATCACTTCCTCCCTTACATTGCTTTCTTTCTTTCTCTTTGGAGTTGGTTCAATAGGGTTTTTATATTTTACCTGGAGTAACTCTTTGGTGCTGGGCTAGTTACCGAGCTGGAAATGTCCAGAGATAAATTATGTTGATTAGTAGCGATCTAAGTTTTTGTCCTTCCGTAATCTTTTTTTTTTTTTTCTTTGTTCATGTCTATTTAGTTTCATTCCCCCAGAAATTGCTTTCGAGAAACAGTTGAGGGAAAAAAATACAGGGGACATAAAAACATCCTTTACTTCAAATCTAACGACGTCGATTTCGTTTTCAAGAAAAAGTGATAATCAACCATCAGCATAAATACAAGCTATAAAAAGTTCGTATAACGACTCTGATTGGAGTTTGGCAGATGTTTTATGTCATCATGTCGTTGATGAAGCAAATCCGCAGAAAATGTGCATCATAGTGCATCGAAAATACACTTCGTATTCTAGAAATTATGTAAAAATAAATTTGGACGCTTCACCTAATACGAAAGACGAAAAGTCCCGTTTTCCTTGTTTTGAGCACTGCACAAGTTCTGATGGTTCTTCGGGGATCTGTTCTCATTTCCTAGTTTTTCCCGTCCTGACCATAAACCACAGCTAACGAACTTACCCGTCGTTTCCCTAGAATGGTGCGAAAATGGGTGCCCTGTTGCAAATAACTGTGATCGGCCATTGGGTGGCATTTCCCGTTTTATCTTTTTCCCCAGCGGGAGCCACCAGCACTAATGTGACGCGATCCCGTCACTTTTCCTTATTTCACACCCGATAAACACGATTGTGTGGTGCAATTGCGTTTGATATGCTGCATTATGTCCGTCCAGCCATCCGTCTAGTCAAGGAGAAGTGCAGTGTTTGGTTTTCCGGTTGGTTGTTCTGAAGGTGTCGCCGTTTGCATGCTAGTTTGTCGGTTTAAACCATTCTAAATGCCATCGGAAAGGATGGTTCGCTAGGAAAGTAGTTTTCATTCATCCGAAAGGACACAATCGTCACGTCGGAAGGAATTATCTTCCCGCCAGCTATTTTGATTTCCATTTAAATGTCCTTCATGCTAGTTGGGATGGTGGTAAATATCATTGTACGTTGAAGAGATTTGTCCGGTGTTTGACCGGACGAGTGCTTCTTTCGTGCATTTTTTTTTCATTTTTACATTGAGTCAAGTTGTGCAGTTTTGATTAATGCATTCAGTGATATTTCACCCAGCATTTCAAAAAATGGCGTCCCTTGGGGGTAAGAGAAAATGGGGTGAATAAACATTACCCACACGTTCCACCAGCTGTTCTGATGAGACTTCCCGTGGTGGGTTAGAAATTGCCAACGCAACCATCGGCACTCCCAGGACAATCGCAGCAATGGTGCTATCAAGTAGCCAGTTTATTTAATTACCAATGCAAGGAAACGGAAACGGATTATGTCAAGACCGGAGGGCTGGAGCGTCCTGAAGACGATCTGACCCAATCTTCTTTTCTTCCCGGTCCAACGCGATAAGCACGATAAAGGCTTTAATCTAATTAACCCACAAAGCCACAGCTCCGGAGTGTGTCGCCGTTCCAGATGCTTAATTGAAAAATACTACACCAGAAGCAGTAGTTCGGACTACTGCCATCCAATTGAGGACGTGGGGACGCAGAAAGGAAATAGAAGAATGATTATGATCATACTTGTGTGTGATGGTGATACTTGTGGTGATACAAAAAGCGGAAGTAGGACATCTTACTCTCGAGAAGTGAAGTAAGCAATGTCTCGTAAAGGTTTCTTTCTTTTTCTTGCTTTCTTCTTGCAAAGGAAAGATTGCAGTTGGAAGTATCAAAATATTCCAAAACCACGATTGACGATATTCTGCAAACTGCAGGAATGAGATTGCACAAAAATATTCTATATAATGTGTGGGATACTTAGGAGGCCTAACCAACTAAAGTACGTAAACTATATAACGGCCTGAAGGTTGTTTCTCACCTGGGAATCTTATCCAAACCCATTTAAAAGATCAAAGGGCATCTCTCTCCCCTTCTGTGGTATCGGATTTCAAACTTGCTTTTCGTTGTTAACTAGCGGGAAAGTTAGTAGAGACCGAGGAGTTTTGACAAATTTTTGGGGCAGGAACTTTGAGGCTAATATTTGTGCCGCGTATTGTCCGTGCCAGCTCGGAAATCCTTCCTTCGCAAGAATCTTTTTGCCAAGACGTATCTTAACAAAGAGGATGGAAGCGCTCTCTATCGAAATTGTGAAGTTGTTGATTAACAAAACCGCTACTTACAAAACCATTGCACAGTTCAATGAGGTGCTACACGGTTTGGGATTCAAATGTTTGCTTGCACAATTGCCACAAGTTTCTTTTCGTGGCAATACATTGCTGTTGCTTTTCATAGGGCATGAGCAGAAAACCTGAGCAAGAAGAGGCTTTGATGGTGTTGCGGAGCCTAGCAAACAAGTCTTCTGCATTTAACTGAGCATAAATGTTGATTATGCCGACGAACGTCGCTAACAGTAGGAAATATAGCTCCGCGGGAATACTGCAAAGAATGGTTCAAAGGCATTTTTGTGTTTGTCCAGCATGAAAATGTACCATCAACTGGACATTCATGACTTTTTTGCTTCGACGATTTATTATTTCCCAATTGTCACCCGTGTTGGACTTGCAGTCTTCTGTTGATTTTGTGTGTGTTGTCCCTTCCGAAAAGCAAAAATCGAATAGAGCTTGAGAATGGAAATCGGGAAGGGAAAACGTGTCCCACGATGCACGATGAGTCAACCAGGCTCGTAGCAAACATTTAAGTTCGGTTTCACGACACGTGACATGATGGATTGGTAAGGTCAAACAAAAAAAAAGAACATTATAAAATCAAACAACGGCAAGAACACGCAGCTCGGAAGATTTAACTTTTCGAACAAGCGTGAGAAGTACTCGAATTTTGCCACATCCAAGAGAAAAAAGGCCATCGCGAAATGCCTTTCGGAAACTACCGATCATGAAGTGAAAATGAAGTACAGAAAAAGCGGTTCAAAGCAAACACACAAGTATTGCTGTGCAATAGATTGCGAACGATGGCGTTCAGGTCGTGTGTTCTTTTTTCAATACCTCTCACCATCCATTCCTCCCATGTTGGGTCCGGTGGAAAACGGAAAAGAGAGGCTAAGGAGCGTTCAAATCTGCAAGCGTTTTCTAGATCCACTTGTCCACTTTTTCGAGTGAAACAACCTTGACATTGATTTATGAGAAGAAGAATAAAAGTGAACCTGAGTCCACGGAAGTGTTCACCCTTGTGGGTACCTGTGTGATTTCTTCCAAATCGGCTCTTGGTTACTTTTGCCGCGCTATTTAATGCTGATCCATTTTAGTAGGAGTTTTTTGTCCCATTTTGACAACGACATTTGGCTCGTTGGTGCTAGAACAAATAAAAACCCTGGCACGTGGACTATATGAAATCTACAATTTCAAATGAAATGGAAAAAGGATAGTTGTTTAATATAACCGTACCGCCTTAAGCGTTGATGGTGTTGCAGACTTCGAAGAATATGTTAAAAAAGTGTTGAAAGGGTGATTAATTGCTCTCTGTTATGTGCAAGCTGACATGAAACATTTTCATATCACTGCTTCACTAAATGATCAGGACAAAGTTCATCGAAATTTGCATAATTTTAATTTCAAGTCATAAGTATCTGATCCAACACACGTATTGTTTTGCACATTTTTTGCTTGGAAAAGTTACATCTATTTTTTTCTTTTTCTGTATGGCTCCGCCACAGGCTTCACAAAAAGATTGGATAACAATTTTTGATGAGCAATTTACTGCTCCATTTGTCCGGCGATCCTTCGGCCTACAGTGCAGAACCGACGACCGTGAAATGTTCCCATTTATCCTTGCCTGGTCTGACTTAACCGAAACACGTACTGGTTTTATTCGCGCTCCTCATTTGCGCTGGTTGTTCGCAAAAATACTTCCTCCAAACGGTTCACCGAACGATATCAAACTACTCCAGGTCATGGGTGCTCAGTACCGTGAACCGGCGTCTAGACAGTTTCCACGATTAAATTCAAATTTGGACGCCACCGGTTCTTCTTCTGTTTCGTTATTGCCGCCTTGATTGCGCACGGTATGGTCCGGGAAGAAAAGGACTCTCAGTCGATCGTTGCATCGTGTTGTGCCGGTCGGAAGTTGCAGCAGCTCGAAACTGCAATGCCACGTCTTGCTAAATTACACGTGCAGGTTGTTCGCTGCTTCCGATCCCAGCTTGTGGTTATCCTCTCGTCTGGCCATTTTTATTTTTATTTCTCTTAGACAACAAAACAAAATCTCGGGACGGATATAAATGCACGGGTGTGTTCTCTTTCCCCCTGACCCTCTTGGTATCATTGACATTCACCTTTGCCTCTTGCACAACACACCTAACATAAGAACAACTTCACTTTTTATCTGTACGCCTTGGGACGAGGGAGATTTTATCGCGTGTCATAAACGAGTGTCGCGTCTGCTCGAGCCAACCTTCCTTCTGAGGTAGATGAATTCGTAAGGGTAGCAGAAGAAGGGACCCCGGGACGGCAATAAAACTGGGGACGAGTAAACCAGGGTCTAAGTACCTTTTTGCCGAAAAATTTTGCACATTTTCGAAACAAACGTTCTCGATGCGGACGGTACATGGCGTTTAGATGGGGATTTTTCTCTCGTTCGAATCTAAGTTCGAGGTGCATAGTGGTAGCGGTCGAGTGCGAAAGTGAGTCTTTTAGACTAGGAAGTTAATGCATGATTGCAAATTAAAAATGAAAAGATTTCTTTGTGGTGACAAGTTTATTTCAATTCATTGGCGCGCCTTTAATATTAACGGATTCAAGGACTTCAAATATACCGGTTGGATCCTATGAGTAAGAATTTATACACTGAGTATTGCAGATGATGAAAATTTCAGAATAGCTCTCTGAAGGTATTTGAAAATGTGAAACATGTTTGCAAGCCATAGCAAGTAAAAGAGCAATTTTATAGCATTTATTTTCTCTAAAAAAACGCTTGCATTAGTTGAAGAATATTCGGTTATTTATCGATAAGTCATTTTAGTTTATTGATAATTCATACCTGCATGTATGTTTTCGAAACTTCCGTCTACAATCATTCCCACTGTGCGAAGGAAGGGCTACAGTTTAAGCAAAAAGAGCTGATTCTCCGGGGCCAACAAGTTAGAACGAATTAAAGGGGAATATATGGCTTCTCTCCTACGCATCTTTTTTTTCCTTAGAATAGCTGGAAAACTCGAGCAGTTAACAGACGAGTGTCGTAGCATAACTGCAAGTCATATAAGTTTGATTATTATAAATGGAACTGTGTTTCGTGATAGTATCACAATTGATTTTACACAAAAAAAACTATTCTTCTCGCCTAACAATGTACAGGAGTACTGGAAAAACCAATTTGAAATCTATTCACAAAACTTATCTCAGCGCTCCACAGTAAGCTCCAGCTTACGGGGGCGCTGCTTTAGATTTCGTCTTCTTTTGTATGCCAGGCTGCAATTTAATGAGATTGTGTCTATTACCTTTTTTTATGCATAAAAAAATAAACGTGACGCAATAACCTGCATGATAAAAAAAATTTAATACATAAGATTTTGAAAAGAAAATGATTAAAAAATTTCATAACGAATGGTCTTATTTTTGCTCCGTTTTCATTCCACCCACTCTTGAAATAGTTGAGAGGTTCATGAGAGGTCATTTCTATCGATCATATCTGATAATGATAACGATGAGCTTGTACCCTGTCGAAGGACGCTTCGCTTGAAAATCACCACTGTTGTGGATTTTCTATATGTCGAATCTGATTTTCAATTTTTGTTGGCAAAATCAAGATGCAGCAGCTGATGTCAGATAGAGCAACATTTTGAAAACTAATTTCAAATAGATTTTCCAACACGCCGAGGTTCATGGATGGACGGTATTGGTGTTCAGGAGGGACGAAAGAGACGAAAACAAATCGTCCCGCAAAGAAGCGAACGCGTCGACCAGATGGACGATCATGAATACAAAACTCTATAGATCAAAGAGGACTTGTCACCGATGCCAACTGCAACCGGTGGGTGTAAGAAGTCAATGTTCCTGCATTTTGTTGGTTGCAACTGTCTCACCTTTTTCTATATTTTTTCGTGTATCAATATTACATCCGACAAGGAAATGGTTCCTTTCAAAAATTCTTTTTTCGAAGAGTCGCTGAATTTGATGTCCTTTCAGCGAAATGCCATTCTCCTCTTGGCCCGTTGTTCTTCAGGGCTACGTCGCAAATAAACGCTTGCGCATCATATCGGATGAAGCGAGTATTTTTGAATCAGCACTTCCCCGAACACATTCCACTCAAAGTTTGTAGTTTGTATTTTACTTTAGATTTTTTAAATCGTCAATTCATGTTCATGGAAATAAGGAACAGCCATTTCTGAGCAACCGTTGGCGTTTGCAAACGGCCCACGGAAACCTATCATAAATCTTCCTTTCATAGTTACTTGCAACAACAAAAGTGATAAGGCTTAGCTTTTTTATCGGCTTTCCCTCTCTGTGCAGGTTTTGTTCTTATAATCCACAAATACACGCAGGCACACACTTCCTTGTTCGACTGTTCGCCTTCAGATGGATATAAACTGATACAACACATGACTCGCTGTGTTTGCACATATCAATGAAACCGGATGATCAAAGCTACCGGGGGAAAACAGATGAATCTGCTGGTTCGCCATTTCCATCGTGCGCGAAACAACAATTGTTTTATGCTGCCGGTTTTGTTAGCATAAAATAAAAGAGCGATGTAACCGAACTTGCCTGCAGCGTTCAGAAGAACCGCGAATGGATCAAGCAGAGAATTGAAGAAAAAAGAAATTGAAACGAAGAATGGAAAACATCCCAGCTTGTTCCTTGCAATTTGAAAAAAAATATGTAAAACGATCCTCAGTAGCGGTGTCGGAGCAGACGGGGCTCACAATCTGCTTGCAGGATCAAGTGGGAAGTAAGTGAATGTTCGCGATTCAATTTCCTCAAATTTCATTTCAATTCCTGTTCTTTTTCGGCCATCGAACACCAGAAAAGCTCTCCAGGCGCCTACGTTGTTCTCGAAGCTGATCTAAACGTTTTGACTGGCAGTTCCGTAAGTGGGTAAGTAAAAGAGGAAATTTCTTCTCGGAACTATATGCCCGGTGGCCGTTGAAGGAATACAATATCCTTCAGGCGTGCTGCGTACTTGGGCATCATAATCTTTTACTTGCGGGCAAAGCGGGACAGTAACAACCCTCATTGCCATCTTGAATGTGATTACTCTACTTTGATGTTTTCATTCTCCTCTTTCTCTTCCGACCATGCTAGGAAATGGCAGGAAAATGTCCCGTGGCAATCGCCATCATATCATGCCCATCGATTTCGGAACGACTTCCCCACGGCTCGCAAAAAGTATCGTATTGATGAATCCTTCGAAACGAGGTTTTCCTCCAGAGGAACCACAGAAGGTTCATTGGCCAGCCGAAAGATTGAAATCCAAATAACGCAGAAGATGAACAAGACCTCGGAAAACCTACTAGCGTCGTAACCTCTGATAAGGTGCGTGATTAATTAACACCGAGGACACACATTTGTCGGAAAATTACTCTCATTTCTGCCGCGAGGGAATTTTGTTTTATTTTTCTTATCGTCACATTTCATTTGATTACAATTTGTTTCATATTTTCCCTCAAGAGAAAGGAACACAAAAAAATCATCAAGCGCTTATGATGGATGGCTGAAACTCATTGGGACTCAGCGAAATCAATTCGTCCCTTGTTTCGGGTGGCGAATGATAAAGCGAAGGGTTGAATTGAGAGGGAAAAACTTCTCCTTCTTGCTACAAATGCCACGGATTGAGTCGTTGTACTAAATTTTGCAGCTGCATCTTTGTTGTAGAGTTTTCTCCCCGTTTTTCATCGTTTTTGTTGTGTTTTTTTAGTTAAAAAGAAAAGGAAACTGTATTGCCTCCCTGTGGATAATTAAATAATGTTATCGTTTGCTTTAGCGTTTGCTTTTGCTGGGTTGATGGTAGAAAGTTTCCACATTTCTCGTCCCATCCAGTCCCGCCCAGAGAAGAAGCCGTGTGCTTCCTTTGTGAGTTTGCAAAGGAAAAGTTTTTGCAGCAATTACGGAAGATGTCATCCTGTTTTCCACCTCCTATACACAAACTCCCCAACTGGGCTGATTCCAAGTGTGTGGACGGCTGCCTCCGCGAGAGGTTTCTTTGTTTCGTGATGGTTGGGAAAATCGTTTGGTGTTCCCGTTTGGTTTGGTGGGCAGCTGTGTTGATGTTGTTGATCGCCGCTTGTTTAACGTTGTATTGACAGGGTTACGTTTTCTGTTTTTACCGCTTTCCAACGATGGCAATATTTGCTGTTGTCTGCTGTCATTGCGAGTTTTTAGTTGCTATGATGAACACCCAGACCGACCGTGGAAGCATCCGGTGGAACTCTTGGAAAGACCCGAAACAACTTTCAACGTTCGAAGAGAGGTTCTCTGCTTCTTTTTGGAAGCCGCGGGCTCTCACTTCTTCAGTGAGAATTTTGGTACTCCCGAGTGAGGTTAGAGACCTGCAGTTCCATGTACCGAGTTTCCAATCGCAGTCCTTTTTTCGTCGCGTAGGTCTGATGATTGGTCCAAATCGGTTTTTCTTGAGAACTGTTCGTGGCAATTATGCAGGGGGTGGCTTGCAAGGCCTCTCCCCCCGCCTCCTATTTCGTCGGTGGAACAACGCATCCTACTTGTTTATGTCCCGTAGGATGCCAGGACGGAGGTTACAGTTGCCTCAACATGGGGAAAGACGCTTGTTCGAGCCGCTCCTAACATGGGGAACAGACGCTCGGGGATGAACTTCTAGAAAGTAGCCACCTCTCAATTCAGCCTTGTCGCTCATCTGCCCAAGGAGTTGGATCGCTCCGTATACCCAAGCCAGGATATTTAGGCGACAAGTTACCGTTCTGAACGTCGCGGACGTATTGAGTAGGAGTTGGGAAGGAGAGCCTATAATAGCCTTCCAGAGGCGTCGGATCCAACCCTTTACAGAACAAGTGAGATTAAATTACGTATTTAAAGCTACTTGTTTTCACTTCACTCGATAATGACGGGAACTTATCATTGCTAGCGTTCAAACATTCGAAATTGCATTTAAAACGCAATGAATCGTGTGTTGAAACATCAACATGGATAAAAATGCACAACAAAAAACTCATTTCTAATGTTGTTCATTGTCGATGGATTCGTCTTCAATAGTGGCCGGCTCGCCTTCTTGTTGCCTATTGAGATGAAACTTTGTCTGTTAGACCAGAGTCGACCCTTAATTTTTCACAAACTTTACCGTCAATGTCAAACTGCCCTCCTTGAAAATCGTCTTTTTCAAATCATTCCATGCGCTAAATGAACCTCCACACACGGCTTCTACTTGAGCGGCGCATTATTCGATTATCCCCGCAAGGATTCAGTTGCCTCACGCATCTTGGGTTACTGTTTGCTTGTTTGGGGTTTCCTTCCTAGTTTTACTTGTTCCTTATGCTATAATAGTACCCGACCAAAGCCATTAGCTAGTCAAGCAAGTCAATCGCCCGGAGCCGAAGCCGGAAAATGCTTTCACCGAGGGTTAAACACAAACGCAAGCAATCACAAGATGAGGCTGATTTGACGCAACCGGAAGGGAATGTGGTGCGCTTGCAGTCTTAAAAAAGAAAAACTACCACCTAGGAAATAACAGAGAACCAACAACACAGAATATTTGCCAGTCAATCCATCGATTGGCTTCAATCAAATAAACAAACAAGACCAAAGTTTCCTTGACGAACATAGCCGGAACTAGTATGTTGTAAGTACAGTACAGTTTGTAAGAATAATATAACAACCGGAAGGAAACTTCTCACGGGGTTCATTTTGCGTCCAAATCCTTCCGTTTATCCTTCCAGGATGAAGCAATTGCACGCACGGCGAGACATCGCGTAGGAAAAATTGAATGGATGACATTTGAATATACCATCAGTTTTCAGATTAAAATTCGAGCTGAGGCAATTAAAACATTTAACATGTTTGTTTATCTTTCAAATAATGTTGTTATCCATTTTTAAACTATTTGAAGTTTAGCTTCATTTTTTGAACACTGCAAAGGTGCACAATGTTTTCCACTACTTTATGAATGCTGCTTTTTGAAATGAGCTCATGAACTTGTTTGCCACGGATGATTTAGATGAAATGCATTTAAGGCAGCAAGAGAGTTGAGGCACTCGGGCTTCACGAACCGGGCTAGAATCTACATGGAGACCATTAGCTAGATATTTCGTACGGTTTCTTATGCGTATGCGTCTGATGATTGATTGAAATAGGTTTGGACAGACTTTTACCATCACAATCCCAAAACCAATCCCGAAATCGATCTCGCGTAAACATCTCATGGAAAATAGAACCTTCTTGGGTGCCCCGGCCTTAGGCGGGAAATAATATTCCTCCTTAAATCTCTTCCTTCCATTTCTGCTCCCGCGTTTCCTATCCAATTTTCACGCCAAGAGGAAACTTAATACTGGTGCGTGTTATTATCGTCCAAGAGCAAGGCTTCCATCGTTGGAATCCTCGTCATTAAATGGCTTTGCGTTGGGGATCAATTTACACGTGATTCAACCTTGGAACCCTTTTTCTTTCAAAGGAGGAATATAGCAACGAATGAGTTAATTCAATCATCTTTTTTTTGAAAATATTTTTCCAAGCAATACGATATAGAAAACTTTTGCATTTTCTTCTGCAATATCACAAACAATAAGTTTAAAACATTGATCACAAGGGAGTGCATTTTAAAGTCAAGCTTACTTCCATGCAATACTGTCCAATTAAGCATCTGCTTTGGTGATTGGGTCCGATCTGCTTTACATTGTATTTGTTTGTATCGAGTTCCATTAAGAAGAAAATGTTTCCTTCACTACGTCATCCTCTTTTGCAAAAAAGGTTAATAATAAGAATTTTTCCTTTGTTCACCCGTTTTCTCTAACGATAAGATACGACGGTATCATCCGTTGCAAGTCAATTTTATTTGCACATTACTCCCGATCGCTTATCTATCGCATGGAAGCTCAGGAGGTTCAAGGGAGTAAAATTGTAACCAAAGTGGGTCAGAGGGCGTGGGAGTGCAATAAACTGACGCCCCGTCGTTTGTGTCATCGCTGTTGTAATTGTTGCACCATTTTGTCTGCGCTGTTGTTTATTCACTTTCCATCTTTTTGTGCTTTCAATTGCTATTGAATCTTTTTCTAATTTCTGAATATTTTCAAATATGTTCCCACCGACCACGCGATGGCACATTAAACACTGCAGCAGCGTAGTTTTGTAGGAAGCTTCTGATGGTATCATGGAATGCAATCTGGGCAGAAGGGAAAAAAGTTAAGATAATTCAAGTAAGGAAAGCTATACACCCGCTCCACTCAGCTTATGCCGGAGTAGGACTCGATAATGAAGACAATCGCGTCCTTTCTGTTCCGGTTTTCAGTCCCCCTCGCTTTTTAATCCATTTCCCAGTGCATTCGATCGTAGGGTGAAGCGCACGGCATGCGGATGAGCCAAGCTAATTGTTTTCCAACCTAAAAAAACACTGAGTTCAGTAGCTGAAGCCACCAGAATGGGTTCGAGGATGTTTGAGCAACGGATGGATGCGCTTCCGCACATGTTGGGAAAGGTTGTTTGCTGGAAGTAGATAAATTTCAAGTAAGATTGTGTTCTTGCCAGGAAAATACACCCGACAAGAAATACCCGCTTCCATGGGATGTTGACTTTGCCTCTCGAGTATGGAATCCATGTACTTGCGGTTCTTCTAATTAATTTAGTTTAAATAGTAGAAAAAAGAATATGTTCTTTGACATCAAATAGATTTGCACAAACTGTTACCAATAACTACAGAACTTTTATGGAAATATTATTTCGATTAACATATCTGGTATGTTTCTTTTTGATTAAATTTCAAAATGAATATGGCCACAAATTCAAGTAGAAAACATCAAAACAGATAGCTAAACAAGCATTTAGTTTTGAGAAATGTATTTTGTATTTTTTTGTAAACGCGACGAATAAATATTCATAATTATGTTTTAATGCAAATACAACATTTTTATAACTTCATTTAAGTATTTTACAAAACTACAAGTTTAACTGACAATCGTGAAAATGGAATAGACCGTTATTTTTAAGTTTATCTTATTTGCTCCCAAGAACCAAATGGTTTATAAACGATTGAAGTAACGTTACTTGGAAAATCTCATAATATGTGCTCGAATGTGCTTTCATTTTTGACATCAACATTCAGCATGAGATTATCCTGTTATTAGTTGCTTAGAAAGAAATATCCTACAAACAAACATTGAGTCAAAATAGCCCAATGTATTTTAAAAATGGAATTAAAAACTAATAGATTTGAGCGTTGAGCATTAAGTATGGCCCTGTTGAGTTTCTGTGCTAGAATCCGAAGGGTTGATGCTTCCGCCTACAACTTCCGATCGAGGCAAATAATTTGGAACTCGGCGAAACGGAACGAAAATACTTTCATTTTTCAGTCTCATTTTTGCAATTTCTTCCCGCCTTCCTGGGAGCGAAAACGACTGGGTAAAGGATAATTTCGCACGAGATTCTTTGCCGATAGTTTTCACACTTCTTCCAAGCCGAGTTCCAGGGCAGACGGTTGCGCTTTCTTCCCCTGTGTGCAATGCATCCGTAAACAGCTCGAGGACTGGGAGGAAAACTTTTCGTCGGCAAAATGGTTCCTGTACGGGTTTTCCTTGTGCGAATTCCGCCACCGGCAGGCAGTTATTATCCTGACGGTACCAAAACGACATGATGAGAAGTCTGTCTAGTCTGGTTTATTGATATTTCCTCTCCCGCAGAACCAGCAGACTGGAACACCCGGTGAGAGGCAGTTGCAGGATCGGTGGAAGGCGACCAGGAGCCCGGGTGGTGAACCTAGCACCTCGCAAGGGAAAACTTGATGCCCATGGCCAGCCGGAAGAGCTTGAACAAGATTTACTCCATAACCAGCATCCAAACAAGTCCAACAGGAGTCGAACGGTTCGTGCTGTGTGCTGAAAGTAAAGTCCACCGAATTTTATTGCACCAACCCCACTTTTCGTCGTCCCTTTCATTTAAAGTTCACGTAGGTACAAGTGCATGAAGTAAACTTTGTCCTTCCCTCCATGCATCCTCACGCTTTGATTTTTCTTTGAAAATTTGCCTCTGTGGGTTGTTCAACCATGCAACTAACGGAAGTGTATCACTCTAGAGTCGGTGCAAGCAGCAGCAAACTTTGTAAGAAAACATTCAAGCAGAGAATTCAATTGAAAATCTATGCGTTTTGGCGAAAATAGTCACCTAAATCATCAATCTGGTGAAGATAACAATTAAGCACGATACAATGTTATCAAATGGCTGTTTTCAATTCATTTAACAGTACCTACTGAAATACTTCATTTTTGTAGGAATTTAAAAAAACTATCACAAATCATTATAAAAATAAAGACCAAAGGTGATAGTTGCATGATACTTTTTTTCAATTAATCTTCATACATCAGTAAACATTTTAAACGATTTTGTGAAATAAGCAATGAAAGACAGTTTTATAGAAACAAAATGTGTTAATTTTATCCTCCAAACTTTCATCATCCTTCAGCATACAGAAGGAATCCAGAAGAATTGCATTGCGATGATAAGCATTACCACATAGTAAAGCTCGTACTACTCGAAGTTCATAAAGGAACAATCAACTATGGAAACTACAGCTGGGGAAAAGTAGAGTGGCAAACATTCAAATGAGTCACCGGCAACCAAAGCTAAAGCGAGGGTATCACATAAACATGCACACGACCGGGCACATATACTAACATGATATCACTCAGAAGTGAATGTTTTCGGGTGACAGCGAACTGATGGCCGGAGTTATGGAGCGAAAATTGTCCTTATCTGAATCAATTTTATGTGAATCGTCGCACCATGTTTCAGTCACGAGTTCCGTCCGGTTGCGTCTACTACCACTCCGCTTAATAATGAAGAACGCTCTTCTCCATTGTCATCGCCCAATTTTACTTTTTGTTGATTTTTCAACGACAACCCCTAGCAGCACAGATTGATGGTAGCGGAGGTAAGGGAAACTGGGTGCATCCACCACGGGATGCTGCACTCGGAGCCACTTTATTCCACAAAAGTGTAAGCAGCACCATAATTGTTTGTTTCCGAGCATGGGAGCATAATTCTAGCGACGCGAAAACGTACCGGTGGAATAAACCCGTCAAAAAAAGTGCTGGAAAGTGCCAGCACGAGGGAAAAGGAAAGGTCGAAAATCCTTGTCGCCATTTGCAGGAACTGCGCTGCGATGGTGGTGATGGCGTCGGGGTATATAATATTTGATTCATTTTTATCTGCCATCATCTTTCGACGATTGTATTCTGTTCATAATCATAAATCAAACCACAATCTTAGGGGTGTAAAGGGTTGTCTCCTTAGGACCACCACGTTTTTGTTCGATAGTATGAAGAAAACTGCAGCTAAAAAAGCTTACGACCAGATTACGATACAGCCTATGCCTCAACTGCCAGAAACGTTTTTTTTTTAAACGAACTTTAATGACAAGATTGAAGATCACAGGTTCGAATCCCAGAGCAAACCAGGTTTCCCAAATTGTCTGTAAAACTCTGGTACATTTTCTTTTGCTCAATATGCAGCCGTTAGCATTTTTGCTAATGATTCTTTGTGCTACCTTTATGACGCTGATTTACCAATTTTCTATTAACACCTTTAGTCCTATTTCCGTGAAAGCGCCGAATGTTGGAACAGTGTAATTCGTTCAGTGCTGAATCGTTCCGACAAAAACTGTTAACAATTTCGTTCTGCACTGCCTTTTAATGTTAATTTAGCTGCTCCCATCCCAGTTTGGCACGGGAATCGTTGAGGAAGAATTTTGCCCACCCACTATTTGCCACGAACGGAGAACGTTTGAAAGCGGAGGAAAGTTGAGCGATACCTTCAAAGACAATGGTAAAAACTAACCCCACACATATACATAAACACCTGCCATGCGTGATGCATAAAGAATGCAGAAGAGAAAGAAACATTACATGAGAAAAAGTTTCCTTCTTTTATCATTCCAAAACCACCTCTTATATGCGCCGTTAGTTTCCCTTTATCGACATTACCTGTCGAACGAAACAAAACAAACAGGTTTGGTTGTAAAAAAAACCTTAGGACGTCGTTAAAGAAAGGAAAGGTTAATCCTTGTGTCTCCATTTCTGTTAACCAACCAGCATCGAACAAAGACTAATGCTGACACGGTAGACTGCACCACGCGATTGCTTCGTTGTTTATCGGTTTTCCATCCTGTCCAGCAGAACCACATGCTGCACTTTCCTGGAAGGTGACCTTGAACGATATTCGGGCTAGAAAGTGGGGAGGGGAGCATTAATAATTCATGGACTGGAATATTGAATACATCCTTCCCGAAAACACCTTCCCCCGTCATGGATGCCACCTGCCAGTGAGTTCCCTTTTTTTCCTCATGGTTCATTTCATTTAATTTTCCTTTCTGCCCTGTTGTACCTTCCTTCTTATTGCCTTCGTTTGCAATTTCATTAGCACATGGTGGAATATGAGAAAATGTTTCAAAAACCCTTTCTCGTGGTATAGCTGTACTTTTTCCTATCTCCACCTGTCGTCATTAGCCACTGAGTCAAAAATCGCATAGGGAAAGGAATGGAGCCTTTGTCGGCTACCTTTGTGTAGCATGTTTCTGTTCTTTTCGTTCACATCTCATGTCGGATTACATGTTTACCACAAAGAAAAGTACAACTCGCACTTCAATACGGTTGTGCCACATTTCAAATGAAAACTTACGTTTGTTTATTTTTTGTTTGTTCATACCATAACTGCGAGGATACACAGGATTGCGGAGGATGATGATTAAAAAAGTTGTCTTCCAGCGCAACTGGGTTGTTTGTTGCAACGAAGAAAGGTGCTGAAAACTATCCTTATTAATCGCTTTTCATGGTACATTCATATTATAGTTTTACGTGACATTCAATGTTTAAAAAAGGAAAACAAATGAAACTTTGTGTCTACTTGAAAGGCAGAGCACTGCGGGAACTCCACTGTGGACTGAATGACAATGCTGATGATAAAATAGGGACCAGGTTCACATGTACGCAAGATAAATGATCCTTTTAACTATATTCTGTATGATAACTCCCCAAAATGTTGTAACTGTTACATGAAAAAAGATTCATGGCACAGTGTATGGATAGATCAGCACCATTGGCAAAGCGTGTATGTTCTATTCTTCCCAACGAGAAATAAGGGTGAAAATAAGGGTGGAAGGACTAGCACACGGAGTACATTGCTTACCTACGGTGGAAAGTAAATTGATGCTGCCGTGGTGAAGAATCCGTGTAATAAGAACAAACGACTATCAAGTTGGCACCCGTGATTCTTTTGTGTGTTGTCTTTCTATGGCTGCTTTTACAACACAGTAGATGTAGTTGAAAAATACTTTGGTAAAATAAAACAAGAAAAATGAAGGACAAAATATTCCAGAGTAGAATGTATTTGACATTGGAGCCAATTGTTTTGATAAGGCATTCCACCAAGATTGTGGGATTTCCCATGCACATGGAAAATGTGGCAAAGGGGTTTATTAAAAAGAAGGGGCTCTAAACGCGAGCTCTCAGTAAACCTTAAACATCCCGAAATTATAAAATTAATTAAGGCGACAATACTAAAGATTGATTAAATTGCAACGGGAGTCCTTCATTCAAAGATCTCTTTCAGTACAACCTACTTACCTTTTGCCGTACAAAACGATGTTGAAAAGCTAGATATGCTTTTCATAGTGTCTAATAATTTGATATTAAAACAAATATTATATTCAAATTATCCAATAGTATAGCAAAAGACAAGTTAGTTTATTAAAACCATAATTTTGTTTTTCCGTAATTTCTTTTATCATTAAGAAATACTCCTTGTAAAGCCCGCTCACGGTTGAGCAAGTCGTGCTGAAATGGCTTTTGGTAGTCTCCGGTGAATTTACTGTCGTTGTGGGTAAAGTAAAGGATTCCGTACAGATCTTGTAGGCGGCATTTGGAACTATGATCAACCAGAAGTTTTGCAGTCTAGCTTATCGCACTCCTTGTAGACGTGGTAGATTCCTGCCATCTTGCTCTCGTTGGTTAGATTTTCTTCGTTGGGTGGAAGCTTCTCCAGGCCCATCTGGGAAATCTCGTCGCCAAGACAAACTAGCTTGTTCAGTTTCAGCTGTGTGACGGCCGGTGACTTCTTCTACTGATGGCTTCCTCGCTCACTGCAATGCTGATGTGATCCTCCATCATTCCTTCCCGTTTTCCTGCGTGCACTCCATCAAGTTGTCCGTCGGAGTTGAGCTTTCATATGGCAATCATCTCTTGTTCATCCATCAGGATCTTCCAGCAATCTTCCCCACGGCATGGGGTGTAAGTACTGTAGGAAATACGCGAGTTTTTGTTTGTATCAGCTGTTAATGTTTGTAATTAGAAACACATTTGCGAATAATCCAACAACTACCTTCAGAAAATAATAGAAAAAAGAACGAAATGAAGGAGAAGGTTTAAAATTCAAGCCATACTTCAATGTAAGCATCGAGCCGCCATTAAACTCGTCCGCATATTTGACAAGATCGCATAGCTCATCCAGATCCAGTTGCATGAGTATCCACAGAAGTTCCGCATGCATCAGCCTCTTAACAGCTGCAGGATGTAATCGTGTCAGTTAACGACATGGTGCTGTTTCATTTTGTAGTTTTCCTTATTTATCGCACTGCTTCCTGTGGGTACATTAAAGAAAAATAATTACAGGTGATGAATCATAGATAGGTCGTAGATAACCTACTCTTCTGACTGATTGTCCATAGCATCCATCACTCAAAGGTTCCCACTTCATGGTTCAGGTACTGGAAATATACTGCAAGGAGACTGCGCGATCCAGTTTTATTTTATTTTATTTTATTTTTGTTTTCGAACAGGCCCACTATGACCACCAGCGCGTACAGAATCATCGAGATCACATGGCCATGGCCCATGGCGCACTCGTTGAAGAACATACTGAAGAACGAATGGTGTGGGAAGTACCGCGAGAGATTTGTGGTGAATTCAGCCGAACTGGTACCGAAGCTTGTGCCACCGCTTTGACTCCACCACAGCCGGCCGCCACTGTCAGCGCCCGGAGGGTGATGTTGCTGAGAAATGTAATAGTGCGCCATCAAAGGCATTGTGGATACAGAACCGAACGACGCTGTGAAGGATAACGAGGAGGACGCATAGGCTGTTATTTGTCGGAGAAACTTGAGAAACTCCGAAGGAAACGGTAAGACATAGTGGAACTGCGCTGCCTCGCTATCGTTATGTTACCGGCGGGCGAAGATATCGTGCTGCCGTCGTCCAACGGGGCACCCGATTGTTGGGCGTGCAAGGTGACGTGGGAGACCGGCGATAGCAACGATAGGGCCCCAGTGCCGGCGGCCACTAGCAGATCAACTGTCCCATTCGCCCTCGACGTACCATTCCAATCCTTGCCGTGTGCGTCCGGCGTCCGATGTGGAGGAGAGCGCAGCGTCTTCTCTCGAGGTTTGTTGGCTTTTATCGTTAAAATTCTTGCACTCGATTTATCAGATGAGCTGTACCTAATTTATTCCAGCAAAGCAAAAAAAAAAATGACAAAAATAGTCACAGCAACTTCACGACACGAAATACCCGCGCAATATCAGTAATTATACCATTATACCATAGGTGTAACATCAGTTATTATACCATATTTTACCTGGGATGATAAAGACGTGAAAATGGTGTTAGTGTTAGAGTGCAGTGGTGATTGCCCAGAGGGTTTGGGTTCAAATCACATTTTTGCACATTCTTTTCTTGCACGTTTCAACGTTCATAGATGCAATTTACTCCAACCTTTTGCACCATCATCTAGTGATCCGTGTTCAATGTTCGTCTCAACCAGCGCTTACTAAGACTGTTTCGTGTTTGCGAAAGTAACAGCTACCACAAAAAGGGGTCGATGGTTATGTGCGTGATATTCTCTGCCAGTACATTTTGTTGTGTTGAAGAAACGGAGTGATATTTTTAGCACAAGTGTGAAAATCTTGTAAATCTCATTAAACTGTCTTTCGCAGCATCACCGGAGGACGGTTTGTCGATCTCGCTCTATGGGAGGAAGCTGTCGGTGGTCTCTTCGTCCGTTATCAGCTGCCTGTCACAAAACGGAAACACACCTGGGCGAATATTGCGGCGAACCAACGATGCTCGTTTCTATCTCCTGCCTGAGTGGAAGTCACTGAACAAACATTCAACCACGACAAGCTGGGAAGTGCGCTGCGGCTGCTTCACTTCGTACATCCTTAAAACCGCCACCAATCGCGTTGTTTCTGGCGAACTCCCGAGCACTGATCGGCACTAACTTAGTCTGCCCTCATACGCTGGCAAGTCGTCCTGATGTGGGGTGCAGCCAGATCTCCAACCATCATTAACGCGCAACCAACTGACTGCTTGTTTATGGCACACCGGAACACCTTCACCATCCGGTAGCGCGAGGCGAGTGTTTATTCAATAATTCATTTTTCAAACTCACATCAAGCATCTTCTTGTTTTCTGCTCTTCTAATAATCCTTTCTTCGTTTTCCCGTTTTAGAACTGGACCTGTTTGTGCGCACTGAAGCAACCACGTTTGGTAAACACGTTCAGGATCTGTCAGTACCTGCATATAGGTACTTGGAGATCCCACAGGAATAATCGCTTCGACGTAAGTAAAGTTTACATTGGAAGGAATTTTTATCTTCTTATTACGATGTTGCGTTTAAAGTATTAACTTTGCACACTAAGACAAAGTACCTTTTTTGTCGCGATCCGTTTTTGCTAAGTCTGGGGAAGCGAAGACACTTGGCCGTTATTTGGTCTGTTCTGTAACTATTCGTCGAAACCGAGGAAAGCTGGATGAGTTTTTCCCTACCATTCACCGGCGTGGCCAAAAGCGAACTGAACATCCAACCGCAGCATACTGGCAGTTGGCAGCTTTCTGGTTTGTGCTTCGGAACACGAAAGAGACGCCGCGTTTGGACGACGCTCTGGCGATACGTACACACTTACACCGAAACCGCGTGTATCGTAGGACGTCAATGTAGTTTTCCGCTTTTTCGCCGGTCACGGATTGAACTGCCACCCTTCCCAGCCACCTGTTTGCTATCCACCAGCCCAATGCTTTTATTTTCATTCATCCGGCGAAACGACGGAATGCGAGAAATCGTAGTTTCCCCTCCGCGCCGGACTGCGCATGCCATAACGCTCGGCGTTTTCCCCAGCGTCATTCGTGGCGTGGGGATTTCAACGGAGAACGCTGTGCTAGTGCGTGTTTGTTTGTAAAGTTTCGAGGGCATCTTCTGAACTTTTCCCCGTACTCTCTTGAACACCGGAATCACGTTCACCGCGGCGATGCATAGATCGGTTCTTTGTTGACTTGCCGGCGTGTTCGCGACCGAGTTCAGTCAGGTTCAGACGGTGGGAATTCCGTGCGTTACACACCCCTTTTGCCAAAGCCGATACTCATGGTCGCTTCACGGTCGAGGGCGACATTCAGATACTGCGTGGATAATGCACTTTGCGATATTCGCACGAGATCCCGCGAAATCGAATCGTCGAAGTGCATGCGAAGGGAACGTACCAGACGCATTTGGTAGTCCTCTTACCCTGTGGGAAATTGACTGCAAGAGTCGAACGCATAAGAGATGTGGATCCTTTGAACATTCATTCCCGAGAAACTCGTTGTTACTGTGCTGAGTCAATCATTGGTAAAATCTGAATGGGGTCAATGTGAAGTTTGATGGAAGGAATATAGAAGGAACATTATTGCATATTCCCATCAACATCTATTCTATAAATTCAGCTATCAATCTAACATGAAATGTGTGGACAAAAGGACTAGCAAAAAACCCGTCTATACTATAATTAAATTCTATGAATTCTATGAATGCTAGTTTTTCCGCGTGGCTTGTAGTTAAGATTCAATTGATGATTCATTAATTTAAAAAATGTATTCTGTTTCATAATGCTTAACAATGCTTCTGACGTGATGTTTTTCTACTAAGTTGTTTGAATAAATTAAATGAATTGTACATTACGCTGTCGTCATCAAATTCCCCAAACGATGGAATAAACAAAAAGGCATATAACATATGTAATATGATGCGGATAACATCAACCAACTGCCCGGAACAAAAACGTCTTGTAAATGTGGACGACGATGCGATGGACCAAAGCTTGGTGAGCTGTTTTCTTTTCTGTCTTTTTTATTTTTTTTTGTATACATCACCTTCTGATTTTTGCTGCTGTTCTTAAGCAGTTTCTGATCTTTTCCTTCTCCACAACTATGCACTATTTTACACTCTCTCATCTGTTCGGCTTAATGTCCCATGTATCATGAACTAGAAACTACTGGAATGGATCAAAGAAATGCCTATTGCTTCACATTTAATCATGAGAATTGATTTCCTATAATCAATCTACTGTTTATTACACAACAATAATTGATAGTATGAATATGTTTTAATAATTCAAACGATTATTGCAAGTAATATTATGTTTGAAAATGAAAAATGGATCTCATTTAAACATAATTTAAAAACAATCTTTTTTTCACAGCACAAATCTTATTTCGAAAAATGTTTCTGTTGATTGTAAAACACACAAACACATCACAAGAAGTTAGATTTACCTCTTTCAAAGAAGCACCTTTCGGTGAACATTCTTTCACATTCGACAAAAAGAAAGAAAATTCCATTGGTAATGAACGTTGATTGAAAAATACTGATGGTTGGCAAACTCACACGTCTGGCGTAAGAAGCACTCGAACCTTCGTTTAGGACTATGCAAGTTATGATCGTTACGATACGATTGTGATAAAAAATATAATTTCTTTATACACGGTTTGATAAGTAATGTGACAAAAGATATAATTTCGTTATTCACGGTTTGATTTGATCGAACTTGTTCGGAGGGAACCTAGCTTAAGACTGAATTTCTAGCTTGCGCCGAGCCTGCTCTGTAGCTGCCGTTGCTGCCTCTGCCGACGTCAGCGTCGTCGGGTTGCATCCTCGTGTCCCGGCCGTTGCTGCCTCTGCCGCCGTCAGCGTCGTCGGAATGCATCATCGTGTCCCGGTCGTCCGCTGCTGCTATGTCTGCCGGTGCCGGTCTCGTCGGGTTGCATCCGCCGCTACGCGCGTGTCGGTGGCTATCTGCGTGCGATTGCCGTATCGTTGTGGAATCGCCTTCGTCAGCAGATTCCTTACCGTAACGCCTCCCCCCTAAGATTGGTCGGTCGTCCTCGATCGGCTGGTATGGAGAGCGAACCTTGGGAGTTGCGATTGTCTCGATGTTACTGTTATCGGTTGTGCGGAGAAAGGTTCTTCCTGGCTTCTAGAGATCTGTGGCACGGTGTTGTTGCTTTCCTTCTTGGTTCTACTGATGAAAAGCTTGAATGAAATGCATGCTAGAATGCTAATACAGATTACTATGCAACTGTAGCTGATGGTTCGATGGGTGTTCCTTATTGATGATCGAATATTATCCATCTTTTGCAGGTTTTCGATGTTTAACTGCTGGACTTCTTGCGCAAGTGTCGGTGTTTCTATCTTATTGATCACTTTTGCGTAGATTGGTGCTAAGTATTCTTCTGTGAACATTCTCTGGGGTGCGTTTGAAAAAGTTTGGTTCAGGATGGTTACCATGCAGTTACTTATTTCGACTATTGTTGGTCTATTGATCATTTTGCTACTATTACAAGAATCTGTGATGAGCACGTCTTCAATGGTGTCAATTAGGATTATGCCTTGTTTGATCTCTTTGATGCGTGATGGAATTCTCCCTTTCACGAATTTACACTCTGCCGTACGGTGCGTGAGCATATTGAAAATGCATTCATCTCTAACCGGGGCTGTGTTTTCGCATATTTCGCAAACATTTTCCTGCGCGTAGATTTTATCTTGGTTCTTTGCGACGAGGTGAACGTGAGTGCTGAGCGTGGAGCCATTGAAGTTTACCGTTTCTAAACGCAACAGATCGAAGGGTTCTTCTTCTAGTTTGGGGATTTTAATCAGCAGGATGATGCGACTGTTCCCGAATGATAAGCTGCTCGTTGTATATTGCAGGGCTTCGTCTAGCAGTTCTATCTTCAAACCTTGTTTCTTAAGTTGATTGAATATAAAAAGTTTCTCTGAGTCTGAGAGGATATTCTTATTTAATAGATTAGTTTTTGCAAACGTTATTTGTTCTTCTATATCTTCTAACAGTTTCACTATACTATCAGTGTTGAAAATCAAATTAACGAATTCCAGATCCTTCGTATTCCTTTGTGTCTGGTTTTGTGTAATAAATAGTTGCGAATTTATTAGCTTCAGGGATACTGCGATTCTATTTATCCTATCTTGGAATAAGCTGTTAATGTTTATTTGCTTGTCTTGGCTTGATTCTAGCGTTTGTAAGCTTTTCTCGATTACCTCGAGGTCTTCACTATCTGGGTTTCCGGCGATATATTTTATGGCTGTCCCTAAAATGTTAATGAGTGCTCGCTTTGTTCTTCTAAATTGTAGGGCGTTAAGTTTACTTTTCGCTGTTTCGATTCTTTTTCTCAGGGTGTCTCCCAGGTGGTCGGAGCTGTTATAGATTATCCTCACTTGCTCTATTAATTTTATGTTATCTTCTATTGATTTCAAGTTAATCTCATGGACTATTCTATCGTAACCGTTTTTTATTCTTGCTTTTCCTACTTTAAATACTATTAGTCCATTGCTGCCATTCGCTTCCTTGTATGTGTTAGCGTTAGCGAGTGCGATGGTAAGGAATCTGTAAATGATTCGAAGAAGGCACGCTGTTAGTAAATTAGTTTGCGTAGAAGAAGGTTAGATAGTTAGTAAGCTTGTTAGCTTATTGGAAGTTGGTTTATAATTCGATTAGTCGATTAGTTTTTGATTCGGTTTTTGTGTATTTTGACGTTGTTTTTATCTTTGAAGGTTAGTATGTTATCTGTTTTAACCGTTGTAATTTTGAATGGATTTTTGTCGTTTGTTAGTCTTTGTGAGTTTTTGATGATAACGTTCTCTCCTGTTTCCAATCGAACGGGATCATTTCTATCTTGGTTGAGTTTCTCAAGTTTGGCTTGTCTTTTGTTAAACTCGACTTTTATTGCTGATTGTAACTTTCTGCTTTTCTCCTGTATTTCTTCCGTATTAGTGCTGTTAGTGGTGTTAAATACGACTTCTCTTGGTTTTGCTTTTGTTGCCTCATGAAATGTATTGTTGTAGATGTCAATAGCAACATTGACGTGTTCTTCTAGGGTTAGTTCGCTGTATTTAGGTTTAGTTGTTCTAAAAATCTCGATAAGGGTCGAGTGAAAGCGTTCTATAATTCCGTTAGAGTTGGAGCTGCTTGCAAAATGTATTGCTATTCCGAGATCGTCGAGGAATCCGATGAAATCTATCGACCTGAATGAAGGTTCTTGGTCGCATATTATAGTTTCTGGTCGCCCAAATTGGCGTATGTGCTCGGAAAATGCTTGTTTGATGTCGATTATTGTTCTAGTTTCCAATGGGATTGCATTGGAAAATTTAGAAAAAGAATCGACTATGGTTAGCCATTTTTTCCCTTGGAGGAAGAAAATGTCGATGTGGACTCTATTGAATGGTTTATCTCCCGTTGTGCTTTTCTGAATCAACTTCGGGGGTTTTCTATTGTACTTCGCTTTTTTGCAAATTTCGCATGAATTAACGAAAATTTTGACTTTCCGGTCGATCTGTGGGAAGAAATAAGTTTGTAAAATTTGCATTTTATTCTCCTTCGTTCCTCGGTGTCCGTGGTTGTGCGCTTCTCTGACCACGTCGTCTTGCTCGTTGTCCAGTCTCAGATCTCTTAAAAGGGTCTCTGAAATGAATACTTTGAACAATCTGTTGGATGAGAAGTGTTTCCGGAACGTTTCTTGAACCAGTTGCGTTAAGGAAATCGGTAGTAGAAGGCCGTTAGTTCCTTTTGGATTAAGATAGCGTTTGAACAGGTCTACTATTGCTTCTTCGGTGTACGTTGCTTTGACTACCGTATGTCTGTGGTATTTGGGGAAGATTTGTTCGTAGGCTTCCGTTTCAATATGGCTGATTTTTAAAATGATTTGATTTCTGAAAACATTTAAAGGTTTTTCGGTACATGGGATGAAATAATCATCACTAGTGTCTGCGGAATGTGCTGTCATATCGTCTGATTCTGATTCCGAAGGTTCAACGTGTATTGAAAGAGGGTTAAGATTTATCTCTTCTGTTCTTATACGGGAGAGCGCGTCAGCAATCACGTTTTGTTTGCCAGGTTTGTAGATAATTTCATAATCGAACTCTTCTAACATTAACCGCCATCTAATGATTTTGTTGTTAGCGTTCGTAAGACTAAACGTTAAAGGTTGGTGATCGGTGTACAATTTGAATTTCCTTCCGTAAAGGTATGGTCTAAAATGTTTCACTGCCCAAATAATTGCCAATAATTCTTTTTCGGTTGTTGAGTATCGTTCTTCCGTTTTGTTGAGTGTACGTGATGCGTATGCTACGGGTCTGTCTTGGCCTATTGGTCCTTGGGATAAGACTGCTCCAATAGCGAAATCGCTAGCATCTGTGGTGAGAATAAATTCTTTTGAAAAATCCGGGTAAATTAGAATTGGATCGAGGGTAAGAATCTTTTTACATTTTTCGAAGCATTTTATAATTTCTGGGGTCATCTCGATTTCTATTTCTTTTCTGAGAAGGTTTGTTAGCGGTTTGACGAGTTTGGCAAAGTCCTTTATGAATCTTCTATAGTATCCGAGGATGCCCAAAAATTGTCGGATATCCTTTTCTGTTTTTGGTATTGGCCATGATCTTATTACCTCAATTTTGTCATTGTTGGGTTTTACGCCGTGTTCCGTGACGGTGTGGCCCAAAAATTGAACTTCTTTTCTAAAAAATTCGCATTTTTCGTGTTGTATTTTTAAGTTGGCCTCCTTGAGTTTACGGAAAATTTTTGAAATATGAACTTTGTGTTCCTGAAATGAGGGTGAGAAAATTATTATGTCGTCCATATAGACGAGACAGAATTTCCCTAAGTGCTCTCTAAGAATGCAGTCCATTACCCGTTGAAACGTGGCTGGAGCGTTCTTGAGGCCGAAAGGCATTCGAGTAAACTCGTATTTTCCGGAATTCACAGAAAATGCGGTTTTCTCCATGTCTTCGTTCGCAAGTTGAATTTGATGGAATCCTGAAACCAAGTCTACTGTCGAAAAATAGCATGCTCTTCCCAGTTTGTCCAAGATATCTGTAATATCTGGGATCGGATATTTGTCGTTTATAGTTTTTTCGTTTAGTTTCCTGTAATCTATTACTAAGCGAAACTTCTTTTTTCCTGATGAATCGGTCTTCTTTGGTACGACCCATACTGGAGAGGTGTAAGGTGAGATCGATTCTTTGATAATTCCGTCCCTTAACATTTTTTTCACTTGTTGTTTGACTTCGTCTTCGAAAATTTGGGGGTACTTATATGATTTTGTATGAATTGGAATGTTATCTACCGTCCTGATGTTGTGCTTAATTTTGTGCGTAAAAGATAGCTTCGAGTTTTCATCGTATAGTATCTCTTTGTACTCTCTCATGATTTGCTTTAGTGCCTGTTCCTCTTCTTTGTTCATGTGGTCTTTCCTAAAATTTGCGTCAAAGTGTGGATTTTCTGAGGGATTCGCGTTCTTCATTACGCTACACTCGCTGGTTTCGATATTGATTTCGTTCAGGTTGATCTCGAGTGAATTTTGTGAGGTTTTATTTCTAATGGCTACAACTGCTTCTCCTGATTGAGCTTTGTAAAGTCCCGGTAGAATTGAGAAATTTTTAAAATTTTGTTCGTTCTCCACCAAAAAGTCTTTATTTTTCCTTACTTTGATTTTGATGAATTGTGGTTCCTGCTCATTGAAATTTATTCTTTGAATATCGGGATATCTTTTGTTAAGGTTAAAAGTTTTCCTCCCAACTTTAAGGTTGTTCTTGGCGATGTCCAGTTTTGCATTTAATTCCCTAAGTGTTTCGTATCCTATTAAACCATCGAAAAAATCGTGAAATCTGAAAACAAAAAATTTTACCTTCTTTCGCACACCGAAGACGTCGAATGAAGCCGATTTGTTTATACTGTGTGTTCCTTTGATGTTTGTAACTTTTATCCCTTCCTCGTCCTTGCAGTTTTCTATTTTTACGTGATCGGGAGAGATATAGTTTTTGTTTGCGCCAGTGTCGACGAGAAATTTTAAAGCCCCTTTCGTTGTGTTGATTTGGAGGTATGGAATGAAATTATTGTTTTTTAGGTTTTTTGTGGTTTTGCCTCTGCCTGCTGAAAATTTAGCTCATCCGATATGAAGTAGTCATCGTCTTCGGAGTCGATTTCTGGTGGAGGCTCCTGATCTTCTTCTATTCCTTCGTGGTTGTTCACGAGAGCTTTTGACCTATGGGTTCTCATGGAAACATCCTCATCTGGGCTGTTTTTGTATACCTCGGTGGGTTTGGCTTTAAATCTGTCTGACTTGTTTGCTGGTGGGTAAGAGTTTGTTTTTATTGGTTGATTTGGGAATTGCTTTCTTTGCTCCGGTTGCCTGATGTTATTTTTCTCTAGTTTTTGGCGGTACGCTGCGTTCGAATACTGCATAGCGTACGTATGCGCTTCCTCTAATGATTCAGGCTTGTGGCTCCTGACGATCATCGAGAGGTTATCTCCTAAGCCATCCACGTAGCGTGTGGTGCTTATCAGTCCAATAAAAGCATTGATCTGCTTCGTAGCACCTTTGAATTCGTCAGTCGAATTCGCCGTGCTCTTAATTGCTGTATCGATTTGTTTAAGCTTGTTAAAATACTCTGTAATCGTTTTCTTACCGAGTGTAATATAAAAAAGGGATTGGATGTGAGATGCTAAGTCTCTCTTATCCCCGTAGGAATGTAACAGAATATCCTTTATGTCGGTCCAGTCGCTGGGGTTTCCCGCTGCGATCAGAATTTCTCTAGCCTCTCCCGTGATCTTGCTTTTAACGGCCCTGATCAGCTGAGGGTAGATCGGTTCTTCTTTGCATTCTTTAAAAAGATCGAGGGTGTCTTCCACTTCCTCTATCCATGCAAGAGTTTCTCTTCTGTTCCCCGAGAAAAGGGAAATATTTTTGATGGGGTCCGGTGTCTTATAATAGGTGAACGGATCCACCACCGGTCTGTTCCTCATCAAGTTCAGCTGTTCCATGAGGGAACGCTGGTTTTCGGAAAGTTGGGCAATATGTGCCATCAACTCCTCGTTGGTTGCCATTATTCCTCTGTTTTTGAGAAAAATGGTCTCTCTACTGCTGTTTCGGTTTTTACCTATGGTCAGCGTTTTCTTAAGTCAACTCCGCGAGTCAGTCACTCAGGCGAATTATTTTATGCACAAATAATTGCCTCTTATTTTTATGCGCAAAATAAGGTGCTTGGTCCGCAAGGGTTAGTTTTTCGAATTTAAGAGAAATTTTTTTCACGAATAATTATCTCCGTTGGTTGAGTTAGTGTATGAAAATTTGTTCACAATTTTCGTTACACTTGGTAGACTTTTTAAACAATTATTTTGTTCACAAATAATCGTCTCCACCGATTTTTGGTTAGTATTAGTGTCGTTGAGGAATTTTTACGCAATTTTCGCCGCACTAAATACTTACAAGATGATTTTCGTCATCCCGGAGTCTGCTAAATTGTCCGACGTGTTCGGGTTGTAGATTCTTTAGCTGCTTTTTCCTGGTGTGTAAGATGGCGGGGGGTCCACTACTCGGGGTGTTTCACTCCGATGCTTTCGCGGGGCCACTGGCGATAAGAGTTTTTTTTTTCGGTTATCTTCCACTGTTCACTTCACTACGCAGGATTTTCGCGCTAAGCCGTCGACTGCGCCAGTTATGATCGTTACGATACGATTGTGATAAAAAATATAATTTCTTTATTCACGGTTTGATAAGTAATGTGACAAAAGATATAATTTCGTTATTCACGGTTTGATTTGATCGAACTTGTTCGGAGGGAACCTAGCTTAAGACTGAATTTCTAGCTTGCGCCGAGCCTGCTCTGTAGCTGCCGTTGCTGCCTCTGCCGACGTCAGCGTCGTCGGGTTGCATCCTCGTGTCCCGGCCGTTGCTGCCTCTGCCGCCGTCAGCGTCGTCGGAATGCATCATCGTGTCCCGGTCGTCCGCTGCTGCTATGTCTGCCGGTGCCGGTCTCGTCGGGTTGCATCCGCCGCTACGCGCGTGTCGGTGGCTATCTGCGTGCGATTGCCGTATCGTTGTGGAATCGCCTTCGTCAGCAGATTCCTTACCGTAACGTGCATATACCAATCAACGTTCTGTTTCGGTGAACAATAATCTATTGTCCATTTCACAGATAATCCTTCTAGGTGGAATTTAAATTTGATCTCCACCGAAGCAGAGCGATATCGTTCTGTAACTGACGCTCTGGTTCGTAAACTATGGGCAAGCATACTCGTAATCTAATTTCAATGCTATCCAATTTTAGCTAGTACGAAACACTTGGAATCACTTCAAAATCATCACTCTTAGGCAGCTTCGATTCTATTCACGATTTGGAAAACGAGGATTCGACTTTGTCTCGTTTCGTGCCACCGCCTCGTGAAATGATCCGCATCATCTTCGCTAAGGATTCCGATTTCGAGCGTATTCGATTTCAATTTCACATACAAACCTGGAACGCGAACCGGCATTAGGGACGCTCCGTGTTGACGGAAGCGTACGGAGAAAGAGAATAGGAACCGCAAGGTAACAAAGAACCGCTAAAAGTAACATTCGAATCAAACTTTCACATGAATCTGACGGAGCGTTGCGAATGGCTGACGACATCATTGACAACTACTTTCGCCAAATTTGTGACAACTTTCGTTCACTTCTCTTAAATTGAATCGTAAGCCAGAAAATTCTAAGGATATATTAACGATAGCAAACACCGGCGCACGTGTGACCATTGAGGCAGTATAAAGGTGGTTTGTATTGGATTAAATCTCCCACGCTCGGAACGCGGGTTAGCTGGTCCTAGATGCTGGAGTTACAGCTCCACGTGCCCTACATGCTTGGTAAAATGTCGAACAGGTTGCTCCACCTCGAAAGAATTCTCAACGTCGGACCAGCAACCATTAACCGGCCTTTGTTTTGTGCCTTTGAGCGATCCCTTTCAAATAACAGAAGCACTGCAAAATCGTCCATCTTGAAAATCTTGATAATGTCATATTTTGCGAAGGCTTGAGTTAGTCTCGGTATCGGTCTCCGCTTTCCAAAAGACTCCGATTGTGTGCGTCACTGAGGAGGCATGCTTCTAGTAACCCTTCTTGATAGTTTCTCCTCCAAAAGGGCTTAGCAGAACATTCGATGTGTCGTAACACGAAACCGAAGCGTGGCATGGATTTCACAACGGCCCGGATCCCGCACAGGCCGACGCTTATCGTAATAATTTAACGAACCATCTCCCCGGTAGAGGAGAAAACGATAGAGAAGCTTTTGAGCCTACGATGGGTCGAGAGTTGGCAATGGGCTAAATATTGTTGATGGAATGAATGGCGAAGGTCATCGGAAGCAGCAGAAAATGAAGGGGAAAGGCAAAGTGGTGAGCGAATGAAAATACAAAACCAGAAGCCAGCTTTTTCATTGAAATTAACACAATTCCGAACGGACCGGGTATTTACCAAGTCCTCGCTTGAAATTAGCTGCAAAAGTAGAACATCCTCCGACAGACGTCCTCACCAGGCGAGAGACCGACGTCGATGGTGAAAATTCCCCTCCCACCATTGTTGAATTAATTGGAAAGTAAAGCAGCTTTCCTCGAGCAGATGTTCAGGCCTTGGATTTTGACAGTGATTGTTCTAATGGCACCAGGGCGATGAGGAAATTGCCGTGCGTTTATCTGAAATGGAGGCGCCAGGTGGCCCGTCTGTGATGATGGAGGCGCCTGGTTCTGCATGCGGGGAGCGCTGTTGTTAATTGACAAACTTTTCACTTCCTACAGCGCACGGACGGTCCACGAAGGGTGCAAGACTTTGTTCTATAACAAGCAAAAAGCTCCATTTCTTGAGAGCGAGGAGAATACATCGAGTGTTTCGCAGTGCTTGGACGAGCTGACACAGCCATTTCACAGTGAGTATTACCGCGTCGCCGTTATTGCGGAATTTCGGAAACTTGATTTCGGATTTCCCCGACCGCGTTGCAAAACTGCTAGCTGTTATTAAACTCTTTATTGGGAAAGGGTTAAAAAGTGAACTGGCTTCGGTGGCGGTTCGCGGTAAAAAGACCGACCACTTTTACTCCAACCCATAAGTTCACCTCCGTTGTCGGCCAACTCAGGTCGTTCACCGTCCAGCTGATCGTCGAACATCAGCCTAGCGTTGACCTGAGACGGCGATATGGGTTGGAGCGAGAACACCGTGCACTCGATTTTGCAAGGGCGACACGCGCGCCATCTAGATGTCGTCTGCAGCATCGGACCGTTGTTTGGCTGCTTTGCCACATAGGCAGCCCATGCAACAGTGAGCTAAAAAGAGAATTTATATGAAAGAAGGTTTGCATTCAATCTGAAGTAAGGTATCACCATTTATCACATTATCAACTGCTTGAAAGGATTTACTATGAGTTTGAGAATATCCTTTCAAAGAATGTGGTCAAGCATGTTGAGCGAACAAACAATCCTTCACTGTTTTCCAGTGATGTAAATCCAATGTAAATGGGATGGAAGAGCCAAAACTGGAGTTTGATTTCCCAAAGAAACTGCTCCTAGGGTCGTTTCCGAGAACTTGGTCTATCTCATGTTGAACTTCCGCTTCATCTTGCTGCAATATGAGAGAACTGAATTGTTTCCTCTTTTCTTTATCGTTCCAATACCGCCTGGAATGGAAAATCAACGGACGAACGGATAAAACAACGACATCTAATGTCTTACGGTCAGCGAGTGTCCGATCGAGCGGCGCAACAATGACTTCCGGTGACTGGTGTGACATCGAACTGCACGAGCATAGGACATAATTGTAATCCGATCGACATGGGAAGAGTTAGGGAGATGGCCTTGCAGGGGATACTTATATGCTTTCCTACTCGATTGACCATCGCTCTCGGTCGAAATCCTTCTTTTCACCGGAAGTACCAATTTTGCTGCAATCGTGGCGCTTATCAGGATGACATTTTCAGCAACGGTCAATGCTCGACCAAGAAGTGCATCCTTTCGTCCTGCTTGATGCCGGAATCAATTGTGATGAAGGTATTTTTTTGTTTCTATTGCATGCGGCGAACGTTCTATGGCTCCAACAGTGCGTCAGGTTCAAACCACAAGCACGCAAATCGAAAGACATCGGCGGTTGAAGTCAGGGCAGGATGTTTTACAAATTCCTCACCTATTGCCGGTGTAAACGGTGCACATCCTTGCCGGACCATAGAAGGCTCAATGCCGAGCTCAAGGATCAGTGGCGGCACAAAAGGGTTTCTGTTCTATGGCCAAAATTGAGTGGACAATGCATGTGCCTACAGGCTCTCTGTCAAAGTAGCCCATCCAGCAGTGTTATATTTCATTTGGAATGGTTTTACAAAAGCCTTATCAGAATAACAAATGACTGTGATGGGCGTTCCTGTCTCGTGATGAGGCGGATCCCCGCCAGATCAACCGATTGCGTAATATTAATACATCAAGTGTAAAACCAAACACAAAACGAGAATTTATAAGAATAACTTATTATGAGTGCTCGAAGTCTTCCGGAGATCCACATTCGTTATCGATGTTGTCTTTTTATTTTGATTGTATTGCAAGTGAATATATTCTAGCAGTGAAGCTGCAATTTCAACAACGTTTTATTCAAAATTGCAAGAAAGCCCATTTTTTCCGAAATAAACATTGATTAAAATTGAATAGTTGATTAGTTTAAATGGAATAATAAGTATTTTACCATTGAAAGAGATAAAAGTATTGTCAAGGGTGAAAGATTAATTTTGAAACCATGTTCAAGCATGGAAAGTAATATGAGTTTTTAAAGTTTAAAATTTACATTTCTTAACGTTAAAACAATGAAAACAGTTCGAACAGAAGGCAATTTCATTTTCATGCCTAACATATTTGTAGATTTTTATATCAGTGAGAAATCTTTCGTCGGAAAAGAAATACTCATTTCAATCAGCCCCCTTTTGCTTCCAACCAATTTGGCGCATGTATCATTCGGCCGAAGTAAAGAGTTGTGCCTTCGTACACTAGAGAATCAACACCAATGTATCCCTGGTGAAATTCTTGACTTATAATCTTTTAAAACCAGCAGGACGCCTCAGAGACAGCAAATCCATCGCAAGCGAATCAGCCAGCGTGAAGGGAGAAAGCGATGTCGTTAACAATAAAAACACGTGGCAGCAAAAGAACCAATTAAGCATTTCGTGGATGTTGAAGTGTGGTCAACAGCAAAAGAAGCAATTGCTTCGAGAAACGTTTTAGAGGGCACGGATAAAAACTTACGCTAAACACAGTTGTTCTCTACGGTTTTCGGGGTACGTGAGTGTGCTCATGTGTAGTTTTTTTTTTCAGTGTGGACATGCACAACTTTGAAGGAGGAGATGTATTTAGATGATGTTTTACGGATGTGTTGCATATAATGGAAAAGCTACACGGAACATAATACTCTTTTGTGAAAGAGCTACAGAATGCTAGCGAAAGGAAATCTGTGTAAAAATATACATTGTTTACAATTGTATTTAGTGATGTAGCATGTTAAAAACGAATTGGAGTAGTTAAAGCAAAACGAAGGTACGCAGCAGACACTTACTACCATTGGGTCAATCAAGGTTGCAATACTATGCTATATTAATAGATTAAATATATTAATATATATTACCTTTATTCGTTATGGTTCACTTGCCCATTAATGGTTCAAGTTTTCAGTCAATCTAATCTGTTCATGTTGTTGGTCGAAGCTGAATTGTTACAACCGCACACGTTTCCGTCGCATGACGATTTCCTATTGCCGGCTGGCTGCCGAGACGATCGGAACATTTTACCTTTTATTAATAAATTCATTTTGATAGAAGTCAAACAACGTTTCATTGCTCAGTGCATAGCAAAGCAATGCAAAAGAAAAATCATAATTGAAGACAACAACAAAATCTAACAACTCATCACAGAGGGATCCGATTTTATGTCCGCGTTCTTCTGCGATTTGTTGCAACAAAACTATTCACCCTTTTGAGCCACTGTGTAAGTTAAACGAAACGGTGACACAAAACTGCTATGCAGCGCGATACAGGAAAACAGGAGAACGCAGGATGGAATAGAAAATCACAACATACCGAAAGGAAAGACAAACGAAGTACTAAACAAACGAAAATCTTACGAAACAACACAAAACAGGAAAACAACGGAACCGTAGCAGTGAGAGAAATAAACGAAAATAAAAGTAACAGCAGACGTATTCTGTTGAAATAGAAGAAACAGTGTACACAAATTTATTATTTTGCGGGTTCAAACAAATGCGGGAAAATTAAAATGAAAATGATACATGACTAAAAAGAGTAGGTAGGTATTGGACTTACGCCATCTTCTCCAAGACCGACCAAAGAGATCTGTTCTGGGACATCTCTAATAGCACAAAAAGGGTGTGTGTTTTTTTTCCGATGCGAAGCGTCTTCATAGTGGGATAAGCCTACGATAAGTGGGATAAGCCTCCTTCTGTTGGTGTTTTCATTTGAAAGATCCTCTGGCTGATTGCTGCCATGTTGCTGCAAAGGGATACCTACGGAGTAATAGTGTTTCGATGGTATGCACTTGCTTGGTAAAATTGCCTTCTGAGGCAGCTACTCACTCCGCTCTCTCCGAAACTCATGCTCAAACAGTATTCTTGTATTTAAGTTTAGATGTATTTTCAAATTTAAAACGCAAGATTGTTTGGAAAACAAGTTTATGAAAATGGAATAAAAAAAACTGTTTATTGAACTAAAACGCACAGCCTACTGCGCTGTTGGTAGACGTTGAAAGTAAAAATTCAAACCTTACTGGTTGCATCTAGTAGCCTTAGTTTTTTTGGGAAAAGGTCTATAAACATAACTCAGCACCCATTTGCAAGCAGTTCAAACCAAGTGATGATGGGTGGAAGCTGCGCAAAAAGCCGATCCGGCGAAAGGAACAAATTAATTGAAAACATTATGTTTTTCATTCGCAGGACGAAGAATAGACCGAATACAACCGCTCGAGGACCCGGATATATTCAAGTTGAGCTGCTAGAGGAGGAACAGGACCGTATTTCCAGGTTCATAAATACGGAGAGAAACAAGGTAAGGCAAGCCGAATGGTTGTATTAGATCTTTTTTAATAAATTATAATTTCAGGATCTCTATGAGCTACCGACCATCGAAGAGGAAACTACGGCGGAGTTATTTTTGGAAGAATGTGCTGATCATCTGGCGAAACAGCTGTTCCGAAGCGAAAAAATCTACACAATCACCTGGAGAAATAAGGTAAGATAACTTTTGTTTGTGCATTAAACAATAACTTGTGCTGAGGTGAAGGTGATTTAACTTTTTTTTTCTGTCATTAGCTCGAAACGATACTAGAAGAAACCGACGACGAGCTGCTCTCGGAGAAGTATGGCCAACGAACTGTGCAGCAGCGAACGCTGTACAGGTCGAAATTTACATCTTTGGGACTTGACTGTTGAATTATAAATAAATGTATTTGATATTTTAATTGTAACTGGAACATCGAGAATATTCTTTTTTTATCAACTAATGTCTAAATAAATTCTATTGAAACTCCATCCTAATCAAAATGCATGTTTAAATATGAAATTTATTGTTTAGCCAGTTTAAAAAGAAGGAATTTCCCAGAGTGCTTTTAAAACTGTATACAAGTGGGTTTTTTTTTCTTCAAGTTGCAATTCTGTTACAATAATTGTTTTAATTATCTTCCATCTTTTTATCTCCACAGCATTAATAGTTATATTTTGATAAAGAACCTCTGCATTACAGGTTAAATGTTCTTACTTTCGTCGCGTGGTTCCGATGGCTTCAGGCCCGAAATTGGCGTCCTAGAGTGCTGCAATGAAATCCTGATAACAGCAACGCGGCGGATCCCCGGCGAATTTTCTTTCGGCACCCAACAATAACTACAAACATCGCACTGTTGAGTTCTAAAATCCAACTGCCTCCTTTATTCTATCAGGTATAATAAAATCTAGCTAGGCTAAGTTATGTCCACTTTCGCTCACCCCCTATTCCGAGCCACTCTTTCCCCAACCGGTCATCTTGGCTTCCCGGTCGGTACTCCTCCAACCCTGATTGCCTTTGCTGTCTGATCGTCGTGGATATCTCCAATATCCGGTTGGTTGCGAGTGACGTTATCGCTTTGAAGGTGTCCGGCGGAATTGGATCCTTCGAGTTAAGTTTCGGAATAATGAAGTGATGTTAACACGTCGATTGCCGATCACAGAATGATCCTTACAGACCTACAAGTTTAAAGAATGGATGGAGGAAGGGAGGGAAGGGAGTGTGCTCAGACCCTACACTGCCGTCTTTTTCCGTGTTTTAGATCCCGCTTCGATGCATTGTTCATTTGATGCGACAATGATGCATTTCCGGGGGGACATTTTGCTAGTTCACATCATAACTGTTTCTTGATTGTTAAAGAGCGGACGCGATGGCATCAAGCAACGTACATAGCATCAAAAGTGCAGGTATTATGGTGAAATGTGTTTTGAAATCCATTGGATTCAAAAACATCCACATTTTTCTACAATTGGCAGTGAGGCGTACCATGGGCAAAGTCGCACGGAAGCTGCGCAATACAAACGCTGGAATAAGACGACTGTTCACAACTCCCCCAAACGACTACACGAGGCTCAACGAACCAAATGAAGACACATTTTCGGGTATGACTATAAAAATTTGTACAAATAAAAATATAAACATACAACATTTTAACCGCTTGCATTACAACAGAACAATCTATAACCGAGGAGGACGTTACAAGAATGCTTTGCCAAGCATTTGACAAAACGGGAACGTTGTTGAACGACCTTGAGCTTCTTAAGGGTCAAAACTATCAGCTGCATCTTAGCAGCTGTGTCACGTGCTACGCAAGACATCTGCGTGAAAACTCGGGTATGTCAAGACTTTTTCTAAAATAGAAACATATTTGAACAGAAATATTCAATCGCTGTTTCTTCAACTTGTATCGTTGCTAACAGCTATTGCCATAATAGAGGAAATGACTGGCATGTTGGACGGGTTGGCTCTCAAAACACAAGAGCTTATGTCTGTTTTGCGGAAATAGATACATAGCTAGATGAGCCGGGTTTTCACTTCTTGAAGGATGACCCGTTCTTTAATCATGTAAGATGAGCATTAGTTATCACATATTTTGCAAATCTAAAACATTTCTTGTATTCATTTTTTGCAGATTTAACTACTAGAGGAGGTCATTTTTAATGCATTGGGTTTCGACTAACACTGGGGCGAAAACTGCACATACAAAAAATAAAAAAAACATAAAAACATTCAATTATATATGAATAATACCATTAATGTAAACTTATCGTTAAAAATTTCTAAAACACACTCTATTTGACACTCACTAAATTATAAAGTGAATAAACGTACACATTTAATAGTCACTGCAAAAAAAAAACGCATTGTGTTTCCTTGCAATGTGGATTCTTTGCAGTGAAGTTTGTTTTTCAAGTACTTTTCAAAAACAATTTGCCGTAGAGTAGGATTGTTTTCGATTTGATTCGTTCGTTGCTCTTCATTTAGTTTCTTTCTGAGGTTTTCCTTACTTTTTGTAAATGACCAGCATTTGATAGAACACTTTTCACGTGGTAGTTAAATGCGACGGGCCATTACCGGGAAGTAGTGCACTCTATGAAACGTACAAGCTTATATTTATAATTGACTGAGGTCAGCAGCAAACCTTGCGAGCATTTCAACTCTTTGTCTTATTCCGAATTTCCATGGGAAATTATGCAACTTCAAAATTCACTTTCGGGATTTCTATTGACTATCCTATTCCTCTTTTATGTTTCCAAACAAAATACATGTGTTTTTTAACATTTTTTTTAAATTTTTACGTTCACTTGCAGATTTGATGCACCAGACTTTGTCACTCTTGAGATTCAACCTTTCACACGCGGACGGCTCAAGTGATCGAACACAGCAACAGCAGAAATGATTTCCTGGAAGTTCTCAAGGTTCAACTGCATGAGAAACACAAGTAAGTGTAGAGCGTGAGCGTATTTGCCGAAATAGGACCTGAGGGTAGGTGGGAATACATTTTGTGAGGAGGTGGAAAAAAGGGTGGAAAATGAAAACTCCACGACCGATTAACTGCACATGGTGTGCCATCGTCATCTTCAATCATTGTATGCATCCCTAAGTTTACTTAACATCTTAACTTAGCCAAAACTGAGAAGGTTAGTGGAGGTGGAATCAACCGCGATGGGCAGGGAAAATGCATCGGTCCGAACCGGGTAAAAACTCTGAAGCCATGTTCCGAGAGGCGACAACAAACCTGCTGCATGGCCGACTTCAGAGACGATCGCTGAGTCGGAATTTCGCGAATCCGTTAAACTATTCTCCGTTTCGCTCATAATATCGCGGCCAAAATAATCATCGAAGGTCACAGGAGAGTCACCAACTTCATCACGTTTGAACGTGGCGTGGCGTGTTTAACTTTTGTTCCAGCCGAAACTTATCGCTTCACTTGGACTCAGTTTGCGGAACTTGAAAAAACAACTTGCAACAAGAGTATACAGGGAAAACCGCTTCAAAATTGCACTGAATATGTATCCTTCATCCTTTCATGCATTCACATTGAACACTCTAACAAATTTGAGCTTACAACATCGACCGTTGGGTTGTGCTTAGATCGTCAGCTCGCTATACTCTAAGTTTCGGTACCGGTAGCTTGCGTCGTAATACTCATAACCATCATCATCAGCATCACCGACGAGGTTAGCTTCCACGTCTTTGGTGGCTTATTCTGGGCTCTGTGAATTGAACCCATTTTCGGCGCACTTTTGAACCGTCTTGAACCGTTGAATGGAAACTGCTGCATGTGACGGAAGAGGGGATGCTTTTATTTATCCACCCGACGTGTCATTGAACGGTTCGGATCGAGGAAAAGAAGGGAATTCTTCCTGAATAATTGTTTATTTGAGAGAAGTTATCGGATGCAGTCGTTTGCAAAAGGATATATTTTTGATATGTTGAACGATGCAATATATGTGTAAGGAACATCTTATCAATGATAAGTATTGATAAAACATCTACTTTACTTGGATTGAATTGAATTTCTATCAGTTTATTGAAACGTACAACATTCATCACACTTATCACTTCAGCTTCCACCATCTCGGTCATTCACTCCCACGGACGATTCTTCTGCTGCGATACGATACGTCGTGCAAAATCTTGTTCCATCCGTGAAATAGCTGCTTTTGCATCTACAACTGCGACACAAATGACCACAGGCCAGAGGAATGCCTGGAATTTATTTCATTAAAAACAGCTCCTGCAACCAGCTTTCTGATCGAACCTATTGCAACAGAACCGGTTTTCGCTTATTGCGTCAAATTCCACCCTGGATTGATCGGGTATTAAACAAAATGAAACCATCGATTTAAACATCGAAGTTTTTAATCTCTTCTTTTGTATAGCTGCCATCCCGATTCACGGTACATTGTTATATAGATCAAATGTGGTGCTCACCCCGGAAGAGGGACTCTCCTCTTTTGTTTAGCTGCCAACCCGATTCACGGTACATTGTTATATAGATCGAATGTGGTGCTCACCCCGGAAGGTTCAGTATCCATAAGTATTTGAATAAAATGGGCCTACAGTTGACGATACTGTTATAATAGTTATAATGGAATAAAACCAGGTTGGTCTGATTTCGTGTCTCCTTCCGGAGGTTTTCTTATTTATTGGTCACATCTTCAACAACGAAAGTTATCGTCGTTAAACACAAGCGAAGTAGTCAATGTTTAAAATAAAAAAAAGCAAAAGCACATAAAAACAAACACACATGATACAAAAGATACAAATTCTCAAAAAACGCATTTTCTGGTTTCTTGTTTTGGGCAGATAATGCCTTTTAGAAAACTTTTAAACTCAATTCAATTTTTTATTCTAAAGTTTCCTTCCTCCTTGACGTTTTGAGTCTGGCAGTTCGTCTAAGTTGGATGCAATCTTGACTCGATTATGACGATTTCGTGTTGGTGATATCATGTGCATGACTAAAAGGATTCGTACGAAAACATCAACTCCCGTTCCTCGGGGAAATTATGTTTTTAATAGAGTCGTTTCGCCGAGGCGTTTTGGCTACTGCATACGATCCACTTCATGTCGGTCTTTCGGCTTTATCCTGCCAGTGTTCAGTTGAATGCTTACCGCTTTCGTCCAATTTCGGCCTTAGCATTTAGTTTTGTTGAGTGGTTTTGATTCATGCATCCAGTGATATTTGACCCAGCATGGAAAATGGCGTTACTCGGGGGTCCGAGACAATGGGGTGACAAAATATTACCCACTCGCTTAAACTAGCTCTCATGATGAGACTTCCCGTGGTTGGTGAAAAATGGCCACTTCCAGGACAATAGAAAGGATGGTGCTTTCGAGTGACGAGTATATTTAATTAGCAACGCAAGGAAATGGAAACGGCGTCGACAGTGGTGTCAGAGCAAGACCGGATTACTAGAGCATCCTGAATGGTGACCCAGTCGCTCCTACTTCCCTACGCAGCAAGATAAGCACGATAGAGGCTTTAATTCAATTTATCCACAAAATCACAGTTCCAAGACACGCTGAAGGTCTCGATTCTTGATTGCAAAACACTACATTCGCAACAGGAGGCCAAACGGCTGATAGTGATCATGATGTTGATGAAGATGAGGACGATAATGGTGATGATGGTGGTACTTGTTCTGATACAAACAGCGAAAGAAGGACATCTCACCATCGGGAAGTGAAGTAGGCAATGTCTAAGAGTTTTCTTTCTTTTTTCTCATGTTGCTTCCCGTTGTAGCCGGAATTCCCTAAAATCTTGCAGAAAAAAAAGCTGGGTACAGTGTGTAATTATTTGCAGCACAGTGATTAATGTAGTTTGGGCTGTACGGCAAAGAGGATTTCGGATCATGGAAGAATTTCAAAGAATGGTGCTCTTAGCTCCATCGGTCAACGTGGATACTCACGAGTCCGTCTCATTGTCTTCAGTTGTGAGTAGGATAACTAATCCATCAGTCGAAGCGCTGTTCCCAAGGTACGCAATCAACACAACCGGATAACTCGGACATCCAAAAACAACTGACGACGACGACGACGAAATCGTCAATTCATTTCACAACTTCACTATTAGAGATTCATCCGCATGATTTTCTCGTCGGCAGGCAGACATTTAAAGATAAAAACAGGCCGATTTGGTTTTCATTAAACCATTCAACTGTTGCTTATCCTCACAAATACCTATCCTGTGGATAATCATCACAAAGACAAGACTTCAATTGTTTTTTACTTTTTATTACTCACTAGTCGTATCTCTTATTGATAGTTCAGTTTAAACTTTTTTACAATAGTTCAAAATTAAAATAGGAGCTACGTTTAAAATATAATGTATCTGATTTTTAGAATTTATTGAAAGTCAAAGTCATTAGATTTTAATTATTTTCGCACTGTTTCCTCATCTCTTTTGATATCGAGTTCTCCATCTGCTACACAAAATTGATTTTTCAACCTCTCTCGTCTCCAATTTGCATTATATCAAACATTTTTTTAACGTGCCATTTATAGTTACATGTAACTTGCATCCTCCGCACCAATTATTGCTCGTACAAACTAAACCGTTTCGTTGTTTAATTTAATTTTAATGTTTTAAAATGATTACGTTTCTTTATCGACACGCTACAAAAAAAATCTCGATATATCATATATTTTCTCATCGAATAAACAGCAAATAAAATTGCACCCCGATCTATTGGACATTTTCAATCAAATACAAACTAGGAAACATCAATACAGAAGTCCCTAATTAGTACCTAATAAAACATAACAAAAAATTATAAAAATAGGAGAATTGGCTCAGGGTGCCAAGCGCGTCAGAAGAGAACGTGTGTGGCAGATGACGCGTTTCATGACCAAACCATATTCCCTTTATTAAACACCGAGCAGGGCAATGTAGTACTATCCCAAGGGCAATGGTCTATTTCTTAGTTCCCAAAAAAGGCAACAATTGGGGAACTAAAATTCCTGCATTCTATCCTGCTTGCCAATGGAACAACATTTTATGTGAAACACAAAATTTCACAAAAAGAACCTTCCAAAGTGGTGACAAGCTCTAGGCGTTTCATAAGGTCAGACACCAGTAATGCACCTAACACAAGAAGAAGATCAAGAAGCGTATCAACTTTATATGTGCACTACACCTAATGTCTGTTTCATGTTCCTCATTTGCAAACCTTAGCCACTGTTGCGTCATAAACCAAATTCCACGTTTTAAGAAACTGTGAAACTTCAGCTTCATCTAGTCCGGAGATGTGTAACTGTTTTACCAAGAAATTTACTTGACCGCTGTTCATATCTTGAATGTGTATGCAATTAAAAATACTCCGAAGAATTGCTACTACTATTAAATCGTTGTTACTTGTTGCATAATAGAAAACACTCTTCTCATCAGAATCATGAAGCGCAAAATAATCTATAGAAGCTTTTCTCATCATGTAGGAGAAAATATCCTTCATTAATGCTTCATTGTCGCAAAAGCTGTTTACACAATAGAAGAAGGCGTTCCAGCTGTATTCTTTCATATTTTGTTTCTTCACGTCAAACCCGTAATGTTCTACGAGACATTTTACCACCAACAACCAACCCTCTTGTACAGCACTGTGTAAAAGATTTCGACCTGTTCTGTCATTTGTATACCTCAGGCCTCCAGTCGTTTGCAAATAATCGCAAATTACTTTCACCGATACTTCATTGATCAGACGGCACTCCGCAAGGTATGAAAGCTTTCCGTAACTATTTAAGTCTACGTTTTCCAAGCGACGTAACAAAACTAAAATTCGTTCTTGCATTGGAAGATGTTCCACTAACTTACATTCTTGTTCAAAAATCTGAATGGCAATTGCTCTATTATTGCTCGTCGCATAGTAAAAGACACTCTTTCCCTGAGAATCTAATAGATCGAAACAATCCTCTGGATCTTTTTCCATCATGTAAGAGAAAATATCCTTCATTAATGCTTCATTGTCACAAGTACTGTTTACACAATAGAAGAAGGCGTTCCAGTTGTCATCTTTTTCATTCCGCTCCTTTACGCCAAACCCGTAATATTCCACGAGAGATTTTACCACCACCAACCAACCCTTTAGTACAGCCATATGCAAAAGATTTCCACCCGTATTGGGTGCAGTGTAACTCAGGCCCCCAGTCGTTTGCAAATTATCGCAAATAATTTTCAACGATACTTCACCGAGCAGATGGCATGCCTCAAAGAATTTTATCTTTCCGTAGCTACTTAAGTTTCCGTTTTCCAAACGACGAACCAAAACCAATACTTTATCTTGTATTGCAAGATGTTCCAATAACTTACACTCTCGTTCAAATATCTGAATGGCAATTGCTTCGTTATTAATCGTTGCGTAGAAAAAAATGTTCTTTCCCATCGAATCTAATGTATCGAAAGCATCCCCTGGATCTTTTGCCATCATGAAAGAGAAAATATCCTTCATTAATGTTTTATTGCCACAAATGCTGTTTGCACAATAAAAGAAGGCGTTCCAGTTGTTTTCTTTCGCATTATGTTCCTTTATGTCAAACCCGTAATATTCCACGAGACATTTCACCACAACCAACCAACCATTTAGTACAGCAATGTGTAAAAGATTTCTACCTGTTACGGCATTTGTATACCTCAGGCCTCCGGTCGTTTGCAAATAATCGCAAATAATTTTCACCGATACTTCATCGATCAGACGGCACTCCGCCAAGAATACTTGCTTTCCGTAACTATTTAAGCCTCCGTTTTCCAAGCGACGCAACAAAACTAAAATTCTCTCTTGTATTGGAAGATGTTCCACTAACTTACACTCTCGCTCAAATATCTGAATGGCAATTGCTTCGTTGTTAATCGTTGCGTAGAAAAAAATGCTCTTTCCTTTCGAATCTAATAGATTGAAACAATCCTCTGGATCTTTTTCCATCATGTAAGAGAAAACATCCTTCATTAATGCTTCATTGTCGCAAAAGCTGTTTACACAATAGAAGAAGGCGTTCCAGCTGTCTTCACTTTCATTCTGTTCCTTTACGTCAAACCCGTAATGTTCTATGAGAAATTTTACCACCACCAACCAACCCTTTAGTACAGCCATATGTAAAAGATTTTGGCCTGTTACGGCATTTGTATACCTCAGGCCCCCAGTCGTTTGCATATAATCGCAAATCATTTTCACCGATACTTCATCGATCAGACGGCACTCCGCAAGGTATGATAGCTTTCCGTAACTATTTAAGCCTCCGTTTTCCAAGCGACGAAACAAAACCAATATTCTATCTTGTATTGGAAGATGTTCCACTAACTTACACTCTCGTACAAAAATCTGAATGGCAATTGCTTCGTTGTTAATCGTCGCATAGTAAAAGACGCTCTTTCCCTGAGAATCTAATAGATCGAAACAATCTTCTGGATCTTTTTCCATCATGTAAGAGAAAATATCCTTCATTAATGCTTCATTGTCACAAGTACTGTTTACACAATAGAAAAAGGCGTTCCAGTTGTCATCTTTTTCATTCCGCTCCTTTACGCCAAACCCGTAATATTCAATGAGACATTTTACTACCACCAACCAACCCTTTAGTACAGCCATATGTAAAAGATTTTGGCCTGTTACGGCATGTGAATACCTCAGGCCCCCAGTTGTTTGCAAATAATCGCAAATAATTTTCACCGATACTTCATCGATCAGATGGCACTCCGCAAGGTATGATAGCTTTCCGTAACTATTTAAGTTTTCGTTTTCCAAGCGACGTAACAAAACTAAAATTCTCTCTTGAATTGGAAGATGTTCCACTAACTTACACTCTCGTTCAAAAATCTGAATGGCAATTGCTTCGTTGTTAATCGTTGCGTAGAAAAAAATGCTCTTTCCCTTCAAATCTAATAGATCGAAACAATCTTCTGGATCTTTTTCCATCATGAAAGAGAAAATATCCTTCATTAATGCTTTATTGTCACTAATGCTGTTTACACAATAAAAGAAGGCGTTCCAGTTGTTTTCATTTTCATTCTGTTCTTTTACGTCAAACCCGTAATGTTCTATGAGAAATTTACCCACAACCATCCAACCCTCATGTAGAGCCATGTGTAAAAGATTTCGACTAGGATTGGTTGCAGTGGAACCCACGTCTCCAGTCGTTTGCAAATAATCGCAAATACGTTTCACCGATACTTCATCCATCAAACCGCATGCTTCAATGTGTTTTAATTTACCGTACACATGAGAGTCTTCGTTTTCCAAGCGACGTTGCAAACTCGTTACTTGATCTTCTTTTAAAACACTTTTCGATACATTTCTGTCAATCTGAATAGCTATTTCATGATTATTTTGAGACGCATAGTAATAGATGCTATTTCCCAGGGAGTCTAATTGACCGTAACAATTCTCTGGATCTTTTTCCATCATGTAAGAGAAAATATCCTTCATTAATGCCCTATTGTCACAAATACTGTTTACACAATAGAAGAAGGCGTTCCAGTTGTCATCTTTTTCGTTCTGTTCCTTTACGTCAAACCCGTAATATTCCACGAGACACTTTACCACCACCAACCAACCCTTTAGTACAGCCATATGTAAAAGATTTCGACCTCTTCTGGCATCTGTATAGCTCATGCATTCAGTCGTTTGCAAATAATCGCAAATCATTTTCACTGATACTTCATCAATCAGACGGTTTGCCATTAAGAGTTTCAGCTTTCCGTAACTATTTAAGTTTGTGTTTTCCAACCGGCGTAACAACCCCGTAATTCTATCTTGCATTGCAAGATGCTCCACTAACTTACATTCACGTTCAAAAATCTGAATGGAAATTACTTCGTTATTTTCCGTCGCATAGTAAAAGACACTCTTTCCTTGAGAATCTAATAGATCGAAACAATCAACTGGATATTTTTCCATCATATAACTAAACATGTCAATGCTGCAATGAGAATAATCTTTTTGCACGCAGTAAAAGAAGGCGTTCCAGTTCTTCTCCTTTCTATTAGTTTTGTTTGGATTAAAACTATAATGACCTAGCAGACATTTTGTCAAATTCATCCAAGCGGATCTAATTGCAATGTGCAAAAAATTTCGACCACTTTCGTCAGTTTCAAAAAGATGGTCCATCTTTGTAAGGAGAAAATGATTTGTATCGGTACAACGCCAGGAAATTGGATAGGATTCCAAAAGTGATATGATGAACTTGGCGCTAACTCTTATGCCAGTTTTTAATATCAAATGCTCAACTGCAGCTAAGTTATCTGATTGAATAGCTCTGAAGAGTAAAAATTGTGTACCAGAATCTAAACCAAACTTCGTTTTTTCGAACCTTGCTGGGAAATGATTCAATAGCTCGCTTGCATTTATAAGATTAACATCCCAACTATTTGCCCATTCTTTATCTGAAGGCAACTGTTCTCCATTAAGATAAAATATTTCATACTGCTTACAATATCGTTCGAAAAAAGTTATGAATATGTTTTTATCATTATTCATGAATACCATTAACACTAAAATAACATGCTTGAAATTATCAAAATCCGGTAGACTAAGTTTACAATCGATTACTAAATACCGAACAACATTTAATGCATAAAAGTCGTATGCTAAATGTAAAAGATCGCCTGCCTGATTCGTAAGTATTTGATGTGGTTCACCAGCCTTTTCTGCGAGGCTTTGAAAGAGTGTTGAATTAGTAATAGCACACAACTCTAGTGGCGTAAGAGTGCCCTTATTTGCAATCAACACATTCAGCTGTTTCGCTAAATTGTCGTTAGAAAAAATAAGCCAGTATTGAAATTGTTCTGCACGTATGAAAGTGTTCAAATCCAATTGCTTATCAGCTATAAGAATGTTCGTCACGCAAGTAAACAATGGTTTTAATTTATCTGTTAGGTGTTGATTGTCCTCTTGAGTTTTACTAACGCGAAACAAACCGTATTCAAACATGAGTGCATTTAAAAACATATTAACAGGATCTTCGTGTTCAAACATTAAACACATTTCTTGAGTTTCGGCTGATGCTCCGTTCATCAAAAGTTTCCTCGTAAAAGGGAAGGTTAAGTGATCAGAACGCAATGCTTTGTCATACCTATATGCAATAGGTAAAACATGCCAGCCGAAATAGTTATCTTTTATGTTAATGTGAGTTTCTTTGGCCTTGTCCAATAACAGTTCAATCACCTTCTTATGTCTCTGTGATCTGTCAAGTAATGCCAAGCACAATGGAGTTCTTCCCCAACGATCGGTTGAGTTTACTTTGCTTGCGTCGTTTTTCAGAATATTTTTGACATCTTCCTCGGATGCATCAAGTACTGCGATGTGCAAGAGACTCTCCTTGCAAACCATCCTATCGATAAAATGTCTAATTTCTTTCCTTTCCACTTTCTTGTATAAATGGAGCTTGAGAAATTGTTTCACATTATCACGTTGTTGGTTGGAAAAGAACCATAGAGCAGCAAAATATTCGGCAAACAAGCGATGTATAAAAATCGGAACGTTGTCCACAACCCCTTCGACAATGCCGGACTTTTCAGATCCATTTTTTACTTCCTCCATGTAATTGAGCGCATCGTTACGTTCATCGAAAGATAGCAATGACTCCCTCTCTTGTTCGTTTAATATCAAATACAAAGCTAAGAGAGAATGGATTCTTTTGGCCTCTGCCGATGCTTTTTTATTCTTCTTTCGTGCTGCTGGTGTTTTGGCCGCAGCATCCGTGCTGCCAGTTTTCTGTGTGTTAGCGATGTACATCTTTTTGTCAAAAAATGTTTCCATCATACGCAGTAGCTCGAAAGTATCGTCACATTTTTTCAACGTTTGCAGTGAAATTGAAAATTCTCCTAGTTCAGTATCTGCTTTCATCACCGATAATAGCAGCTCTAGTCCCATCGCCAGAACTAGTGGAATATCACACATGTCACTAAGAAGTGATGTTGATATCAGGTGAATGAAATGAACTAAAGCATCCTCATTTCCCGCACTCAATGATCTGTGTATCTCCAGATGTTCCTCAAGAAATCGTTGTGTGAAGATGCGTATTTCTTGCTCGTTAAAGTTCTCCAAACGATAAAATCTGTAATGTTGCAACGCACCCGCGAATTCAGTCCTAAAATCGTACGGGCGACTAGTAACATACAGTTTACGAACACCTTCAAGATTTTCAAACGAAGACAGTAGTTCAAACGCTATTTCCTTGTAATCCGGTGCGATTTCATCAAAACCATCAAAAAGAATCACCACTTTTTTGCGATTGAATTTACTTTGAAACAATCTCAGCATAAGCAACTGCCCTGGCGTCAATTTGAGCGATTTTACTTTATCGTCACTTATTTCTACACGGTTTTGCCGAAAACAAAGTACTTCCGCTAATGTTTCTGCCTGTCTTCGCTCCAAATCCGACTCGGAAATATGTCGTCGGTTAATTTGTGGGACATAAATAGCCATGTGAATAAATCTATAGAGTAGCTGCAACGCCTTAAGCGGATCCATCGTTTTATGCTCACTACTGTCCAGCAGTATATTAAAATCGGTAGAGTATTCGATAAAATTGAACTTAATAATCCACCATGACGGATGCGCATTTTGCAGGTGTTGAGCTAACCAGATAAGATAGTAAGATTTTCCTGATCCGGCTTCATTCAATAGTATATATACTTTTGTCAGATTGGGTTCCATTGAAGATTTTACAACATTAGAACTTAATTCGGTAGAATCCAAATCATCGCTTTCATCACCAGGAGGTGTCATGCAGGCGTTAAAGGTTTGATTCAAAGGATTGTTCATTACGATCTTTTCCAAAAACTTGACTATGCTCATTTTTCTATCATTTTCAATTAAAACATTTATGTAACGATCTCTGAGACGTTTCCTGCCAAACCAATGATATGAGGATCTGATTTCTTTGTTTGCGTTTTCGCAATAGGTCCATCTACGGTGTATATACAACGGTTTGATTTTTTCATAGTTTTCCTCATTCATTTTCCGCTTAAATTGCGCACCATCCTTTGGCACCCAATTTATAACCTCTAGTAAAAAGCTCAATCCATCCCCATCGCGAATCAACTCTCGGAGTGGAATTTCGGTTCCAAACACACTAAAGTTCTTGAATTGCTCTAGTAATTTGTTCTGACTCTCTTCGGTCAGCTCTTGAACTAGAATTCTTTCACCAACTTCAAGGGACGTGCCGGACGGATATAGTCTTATTATCTTTTTGTGGAATTCTGATGTAGGTCCAAACGGCTGGAGTTCCAATTGATTGTGCAAATTAGTTTGCCCATTCATGAAATTAACTACCAAAATCAGAGGAAAACTTGCTTCCTGGAATACCTTCAATATCGCATCCTTGAAGATGCTGAACAATTTTTCATCTATGAAGAGGTATTTAAGTTTAGTTTTGGATGAGGTTTGGTTCAGAACTAGTAACTCCAACACCTGGCATACGAACATCGGATGGTAGTTAAACAGATGAGAAATGACGCCAGGTGTCCGTTCCGATAGCCAACATTTGAGCATTTTGTACAATGGTTTGTTTTGGATAATATCTTGTTGGAATTGAAGCTCACTATTCTTCATTTCCGCGATGCATATGTTTGAAAGATTCTTCACATTCGGCCAAAGGAAACATGAAACCAGATCTTGTAATTCTTTCGTCTCTAGTGGAGCGCTCTTTTGATCAATCATCCACTTGAAAATGCGATCCGAGACTATCCCGTAAACAAGATTGGGGTCAGTGAATTCTGGCATTTCTTCCGGGAAAAAGAAATGCAGAAATTCGTTGATGCTCTCTGTAAGTTTTTCCTCATTTCTCGTGTTGCATACCATAGTGAATGAATTTAGAAATTTTGTTATTTGTTGTTCCTCTATCTTCCTCGGAAGCTCAGAAGAACCCGTTGTTCCATTATTGTTTGAATAAAATCCTCCTGTTAGCCATATTCCCTTTTTCCGGACATCTTCCCAGACGTCATCTGGGTTTCCTTTGAGTAATTGTTGATAAGCTTCTATGAAACGGCTCTTAAAGTCCGTAGTATTCAGAGGATTCAAAAAAGCTTCGCTGACTTTTCGACACTGTTTACCTTCCATCTTCTCGTCTATTGCGATATGTTTTTCTATTGCAAGATGATATTTTTTGAACAGAGGTTGGTTGCAGCCTATCTTATCTTTGTTGAATATTTGTTTAGCTAATAGACTTGCTAGATTGTCGAAATCTGAATCATAAAAATGTTTCATTAACTCGTTATGTTCTTTGGATCCTGATCCCTTTGTCTGATCTAATTTAAATGCTTTTCCATGTATCGATTCAAACAACTGGCCCAAGATGTCGTCTTCAAACGAATAATTGAAAAATAAGCATCTCACATCAACCGCCAGTTCGCTGTTGGTACATAAAACTAACATGGGCGGTTCTTCCCAAGCATCCCAATGTTGATCGATGAAGGATTTAAAGTACTTGCCAATCGAAAAAGGTGCATCGCTGGCCGTTGCAATCAAATCATTCCACATGATGAAGTTGTTTTCACTTTGCTTGTGCTTAGCTTGGACGAAAAGGCTTCTGCGTTTATCTCCGTACCAGAAATGAAATACGATGTCGTCAAACTTTCCAGCCTCTTCATCTTCGGTGGATAAGCTGAAACGAAAACTCTTGTCTTCCTTCATTCGCTTGGCCGCATGGCACAATGTCAATGTGATGAGCTGTTGCTGATAGGACACGCCGTGTAGAGAGTTTTTTACCCCACGTTGAGATTGCTGACCAGATTGATTTGATTGATTCGTCCGGATTTGGGCGGCTTCGTTCAATTCAAAGGATTTGGTTCGGTCTGCCGATGTATGTCGGTGCTCACTCATCGAATTGTCCTCTCTACAGGAATATTTTCTATCAGAAGCCATTTTCGTTTAAGCAATTGGTAAAGCTTTTTTGAGAAACCTAAAATAAATGAAAAATGAAAAAAATCGTTCCTTGTAGCATGACGCATCAACACTTTATATTTATCACAATTAATTCATCTTTGTCATCTGATGTGAATGGTACTTAATATATCTAAGAAGTGTTTCAACTTTCTCAATTTTGTATTACAGTAAGACACTTCAAATGGACTTTGTGTTCTCGTATTTTCGAGTTTTGCCAAGGACATAGGCACGCCTAGTGTTCGGTTTGTTGTGATGGGCACACTAGTTGTGCCCTGTCCTATTAGATTGGTTCATATTGCTTGGATGAGTAGACGCTGGTATTGTTAGATAGCTCACATGGTATTTCACAGGTATTTCTGTGTTGGGTAGGTACGTTTTGGACGTCGCTGCTAAGTTATCAAGATGGTGGTTTGGGTTTTTTTTTTTCAAATTTACCTAGTCAACAAACGTTTCGTTTCGTTTTTACACACGTTCTTATCTTTCTAATACAAGAGGCAAAGATGCACTTGGCCAAAGTACAAACATAATAACGCGCAGGGATGATTAATATCTCTTTGCACGAATTGAGCAGTCTGGTTTCTAGAATTGCGTATCCTCAAATGTTAATGGACCTTAAGTTTCCAATAACTCACTCGATCGGAATCGCAGTGATAATTGTAACGAAAGACATACGAACGATTCTTCGCCACGCGCCAACTTTAGCATGTTTTCACTCCATGCAAGCTTCAAGTTCTTTATCACAGCTTATCAGATTCTATCTTCTTCTTTAACTATATTGTCTAGTGAAACATATGATTTTTATCAAGTAGTAATTTACCTCCGTACTTTGATTGTGATAAAACCGGGCTGAATACGATCTGAAATATTCCTCGCTATCACCAACACCACTCGTCGATCAATCGATAACTTGAACTTCAGCTCAACACAAACGGGCATGTATAAGAATAACTCTTCGGGAAGGCTCTAGTTTAGGGCACAAGCAACATATAAGAAAGGTAAATTCATTTATCATTTGACTGCTTTGAACAACTGATTACCGCGTTACCACAAACTAACCAGAGTACTTAAGCGATTGAGGTGAAATATTGCTTGTGTTGTTTGATATTATGCGACTGTTTTTTCACTCATCAACAAAAAGCAAGTAAACGAATAAACTTGAGAATTATGTGAGTGTAAAGACTGAGCGATGCTTGCTGAACTGACGTCGAAGAGAAACTGATCGTGATTTTTGATAGCTAGATGGAAACACTGTTTGATAAGGCCAACAGTGTGATAGCCGCACGAACAGTGATAATGGTGAATTGGTTGCGAAATCAACAATTCGATAATTCGACGATAAGAAATCATACGTTTATAGGTGTGTTCGGAACAATAATGTGATAAGGACTGATCTCAGAAGAAACAGGCATTCATTAGATTAACCCTGGCTCCTACATATCACCTCACCAACACGGTTTTATGCCTCGCCGTTCTACTACGTCTATCCTCATGACCCTTATGGCGAATATGTTCCCTACTATCGTCTCTGGGCGGCAGGTCGACGTTATATACACGGACTTCAAAGCTGCCTTTGACTATCTGCCCCACCATCTGCTTCTGGCGAAGCTAGCTCGGCTTGGTATCGGTGATCCCCTCCTGTCCTGGTTCCAATCCTTCCTCTCAGGGCGCTCGTACAGGGTTAAGGTCGAGAACCATTTCTCCCAACCCTTTCTCAGTCCATCCGGGGTTCCCCAAGGAAGTGTCCTGAGTCCTCTCCTCTTCTCCCTGTTCATCAACGACTGCGCAGGTGTCCTTCCTGGTGATGGATACCTCATGTATGCCGATGATGTCAAAATCTTCTCTCCCGTGTCCTCGTACAACGACTCCCTTTCCCTCCAACGATCCCTGGATGACTTTTCGGCTTGGTGCTCCGCTAACGGGCTGACACTCTGCCCGCCCAAATGTTGTGTCGTGTCGTTTGGCCGCCCGCAAAACAGGATCTTGTACCAGTACTCCCTTGGTGGCTGTCCGCTCCAACGGGTAACCACGGTGAAGGATCTTGGGGACTGGTTAGACGATACCCTCACTTTCGAGACACACATCAACGATGTTGTCGTCAGGGCGGGCAGGACTCTGGGCCTAATAACTCGCTTGGCGTCCGAGATTCGACCCCTTGTGTTTGAGGGCCCTGTACTGCTGCTGGGTACGACCAGTCCTGGAGTATGCCAGTGTTGTCTGGACTCCGGCCGGCATCACCGCCATGGGCAGGATAGAGAGAGTGCAGCGGAAATTCACGCGGCTCGCCGTGAGATGTCTCCTCCGCAACTATTCCTCTCCCATCCCACCTTATCTGCGCTGTCACCTGCTCGGCCTTAACAGTGTTCCAACCCGTCACTTTTTTTTTTTTAAACATAACTATTTATTTAATAAATAGCGAACATAAATAACAAACTTTTTCTTAATGTCTAGAGTTAAACAAACAGGGCACATTTAAGGACTTCTAAATCGATCGCAGCATCGTTGTTGCCAACGATGTGGATGATATAGTTTGAAAAAAGACGCAGGACATTTATCCGCTTGGTGGCGCTGATTTCGCTTAGCATCGGTAAGCGGAGACATTGAAACGAAGGTTGACACCCTGGAGCTTCCTTCCTGATGTATTGCTTCAGCACGTTCCAGGCCGCAATCACGCGAGTGCATGAGGTGAATTTGTGCTCCAAGGTGTCAGCGTTGGTGCAGTGTGAACAGGATGCATCGGGTAACCGGCTCATCCGAGAAAGAAGCTCACCGTGTGCTATCTTGCCGTTCGCCAGTAAATAAAGCGTCGAACGCTGCTCAGATGAGAGTTTGCCGCTATTGATGTTCCCCCAAACTCTTCTCCAGTTGATCCCCCGGTATGACGTCTCCACTTTGGGTGCGGGGAGGCGGTCCACCAGTAGACGTCGAAGGGTTCGGGTGGAAGGATTTTTCCCAAATGAGGGAGGAATGTACGCCATCTGCAGTATGACGCTTCTCAGACATGGGTATGAGGTCGGAATAGAAGCAATATCGGGGGGGTTTCCAGCACACGAAATGTGCTGGGCACCGACACGGAGGCTCCCTTGCTCCGCCACATACCGGTTGGTCAGCAATGCTGTTGTGTTGATGGAGGGAATATGGAGGTTGAGTCCTCCACGGTTGCGAGGTAACGCTAGCTGCAGGATCGGGATGCGTATGCCTCCGGAGCCGTTCCAGAGGAGAGAACCGATGATGCTCTTGACCTTAGCTATGTCCTTTGACCGGGCGCCACATACCGACGCAATGAACCATAGCTTTGGCAGTAAAAATGTGTTGAGCAGAACTATCTTCTGCATAAGGTTCAGATCTCTCACTCTGTGGAGCCACACCAGCTGCCGGAAGTGCTGAATCACCGTGTCCCAGTTGTGACTGGCCGCCTCTCGAACGTTGTTGGTGAACAGGATCCCAAGAAGCCGGAGACGTTCCACGGTGTGCAGCCAAGGTACGGAAATCCTGTTTTCCAGCGTTATCTTGCCAATGTCCAAAGCCGTGGTCTTTTCAACATTCAACCTAGCACCAGAGCAGACGCCATAAGCCTCAATGGCCGCCCTAACTCGCTCGATTGTGGATGGGGAAGTACTCACCACTGAGACGTCGTCAGCATAAGCATTGATCAGGTCATCCGGATCGCAGCAGATGCCTTCAAGTCTAGTGATGAGGGGATGGAGGTAAAGGATGAACAAGTGCATTGACAAGGGGTCTCCTTGTCGCACGGAACGTTGGATGGGAAAGGCGTGGGATAGGGAGCCGTTTACAAGCACACGGGACGAGGATTTTCCACCAATTGTCCTCAAAAGTCGTACTAGATCGGGATTGAACCCCAATGAACCCATCGTTTCAAACAGAAAACCCCTGTCGACGCGGTCAAACGCCTGAGAGAGATCGAAGGAAACGAGCTTACCACACTTCTTCCTCCGTTTAAGATCGATGATTCTCTCCTTAACAGACAGAACAGCTTGAAAAATATTGCCTGGTTTATTGGAGCACTTTTGTGCATTCGAGATGATTTGCCACTTGTCGATTATGGTTTCAAGCCGTCGTTTAATTATCCTCGAAAGTAGTTTGTAGTCCGTGTTAAGGAGAGAGATCGGACGGTAGGAAGAGAGTGTGCACCCATCCCCCTTCTTCCTCACAAGCACTATGACCCCGTCGACGAACTTTTCCGGAAATTGACCGTTGAGGGCCTCGTTGAGAATCAGTATGATTTCTCTCCAGATTATCTCAAACGTTCTCTGATAAAATTCGATTGGAATTCCATCCGGTCCAGGAGACTTCCGAGGTGCCGATTTTCCAACTGCATGAAGGACATCTCCATAGGTAATCTCATCCATGCAGCTGTTGTTGGTTTCGCAATACTCGGGGATTACACGGTGACAGGCAAAGGAATCGTCCTTGTCTATTGTCTCGTTGGCGTACAACTCCCTGTAGTACGTATGTATGTATTCCTCCAATTGATTTGGAGAGTCAAGAACAATGTCATTTTCTGTTTTCAGGCTGGTGATCAGGGTGCGTTCCTGCCTTCGTTTTCTAAGCTGAAATGTGGAAATTTTTTCACCACTTACAATTGTTTCGTTAATACGAGTAAAGTCCTCGGAGAAGCGCCTCTGAAGGAGGAGCATTTCTCCTTTTATACGATTGATATTGACCAATTCGATCGGATTGGAAAGATACCGCTCGTATGAGGACTTTAACTCCGCGTAGAGGATATTATGTTGCAAGCGGAAGTTGGAGTATTTCTGGTTCGTTTTCCATCGGAAGAACGATTTTATTTTTGGTTTGGCAAACTGTATCCACCATTCCATCCATGAACCAAAGTTCTTTCGCTGTCTTGTCCAATAATTCCACCTGCAACCGAATTCCTCTATGTTTTCGGCTGTCAAAATATGTGGCCGTAGTTGCCAGTAGCCATTTCGTCGCGCGTCAGGTATGTTCGGAAGGCAGAGACGCACCGTGAGCGCCTTGTGATCAGAAAAGGACACTAAATGCATGTCAGTTGCACGTAGCTGGTCTTTCATGGTCTTGGAGATGTAGCAACGATCGATGCGAGAGCCCGAACCACGTGCGACGTGGGAAAACTCTACAGAGTTACCTCTAAGAGCTTCCCAGCTGTCACACAGGCGCATGCTGTCAACTAGGCTTTGCAAAGCGGAGCTCACATTTCCCACACCCGTAGCGTCTTGGGACTTCAAAATGCAGTTGAAGTCCCCTGCAAGAATCACCGGTCCCGGTGCATTCCGCAGGTAGTACGCCAACGAATGGTTGAAAAAGAGCTCTCGCTCTGCTCTGTTATGGCTTCCCGAAGGAGCGTAAATATTGCACAGTGTGGATGAATTCTCAAGCCGAACGCAGATGAGGCGTGAATCCAAGCTACGCTCGACGTGAGAAAATTTTAGGTGCACCCGCAAGGCGATCGCAGTACCTCTCCTGGTGTGATCAATATTTGTTAATACATTGTACCCAGGGAGCGAAAAGTCTTCAACAGAAACTTCTTGTAGGAAGATTATGTCTGCGTCAGTTGTCTTTATAAAGGTCCTTAGAGCATCTAACTTGGTAGGATTAGATATCGCATTGATGTTGATCGATGCGATCGTCACTGATCTCATCAACTTATCCATTTCTACCAAGTTACTGCTTCTCATCTTCGGTCACCCCGGTAGGTCTCGCTGCGTTAGCGTTTGTCTTTCGGGCAGGACGGCCTACTTTACGCTTGGCCGGTTCCTCCGTAGACTTGTGCGACGTGTCGCTGTCCGTCAGTTCGTCCGTCTTTCTCTTACTTGTCCCCGTGTGGATAGAATTTGAGGAAGGGGTGGGGGAAGGGACACGAGGAGCTTTAAACTTTAATTCGGCATCGGCGTTCGAACGATACTCACCTATGTCCATTTTGGTGTTGGTCGATCTTGCCGGGATGTTTAACGCACTTGCCCTGATCAAAGACACAACAAGTGAAGCATTCGCCGGTACGCTTGGTGCTGGTGATCGGCCGTTCGGTGTGTCGGTCAAGACAATAGGTGCACCAGTCCGGGCGCTCGGGGGTATTGTCTGTACGGCCGGGACGGTCGGTGCGCTAGCCGGGACGGTCGGTGCGCTAGCCGGGACGGTCGGTGCGCTAGCCGGGACGGTCGGTGCGCTAGCCGGGACGGTCGGTGCGCTAGCCGGGACGGTCGGTGCGCTAGCCGGGACGGTCGGTGCGCTTGTCGGGACGGTCGGTGCGCTTGTCGCAACGATCGTTGTGCTTGGCGGGGCGGTCGGTGCACTTGCCGGGACCGTCGGTGCGCTTGTGGATACGATCGTTTTGCTTGCCGGGACGGTCTTTGTGCTAGCCGGGACGGCTGGCGCTAGTGCTGGGGCAGTTGGCGTATTTACGCCGTGTTTGCCTTGCACCGCTGATGCGTAGGTCAACCGCTCGTTGACGCTCGTTTTTTGTGCCACGAGTTTTCTGCCCTGGGTGCAGGTTATTCCGTGGTGCACAGACAGTCCGCATGTACGGCACGTTTGCTGTTGGCCCCGGTAGGTGACCAACGTCTCTTCTCCTCCTATCGTCACAAAGGAGGGCACCGGCTTCGAAATAACCGCCGTTACATACCGGAATCCGTCCGAAACTCCGGCACATGGGAATCCCTTTGTCCATACGCCGGTACGGACCGCGCGAACCTCTCCGTAGCGCGAGAAGAAGTCGCAGATTGTCTTGTCCGTAATGTCATCGGACAAGTCGTGGATCTTTACGACCACGGAGTTGTCGACCATGCTGATCGGGATCGGGAAAAGCTTCCCGTCGCATTCTATCGAATGCTTTCCGTCGTGTTGCTCGACGGTTTTCAGGGCGAGGCTCTGCTCCTTCGTACGAATGAAGATCGCGGATGATGTTGGCTTCAAACGCAAGGAGCTGATGTTGTTGTTGCTTAGACCCAGCTTGGTCATGGCGAAGGTGGTGGCCTCCATCGCTGGTGGCCTTCTGGGTAGCTTTGAGAAGTCCACCCGAAGGGTGCTTCTCAAAGCTTCCATGCTGTGGCTTGCTCTATAGCACGAAATATATTTGTTCTGCTTCGTGAAAAGAACGTCCGATCGTTGCGAGTCTCGGAGAGGAACGTCACTCGCATGCCCAATCCCTCTTTATCGCCAGTATTCTCCTCCATAATCTAGACACCCCGCTTCTCCTTTCCTCCCTTCCTCTATATGTCCCCTCCCGTCGTCTACGTGATAGACCACCCCTCCGCATTCCCACCCGCCTAACACGCTACGGTCGGAACGACCCTCTCCTGCGCGCCATGGACGCCTTTAATGCCGCGAGTTGCCTGTTCGACTATAATAACACCATCTCCCAATTCCGCAGTCGACTTGTTTCCGTATCCTTCTCCATACTCCCCTCCACTCCTTAGCTCTAGTCTAGTTTTTAAGCTTTTGTTTGTATAGCCCTTGAGGCAAACATTCTGGCAATAATAATAATAATGATAATAATAATAATAATAATAATAATAATAATAATAATAATAATAATAATAATAATAATAATAATAATAATAATAATAATAATAATAATAATAATAATAATAATAATAATAATAATAATAATAATAATAATAATAATAATAATAATAATAATAATAATAATAATAATAATAATAATAATAATAATAATAATAATAATAATAATAATAATAATAATAATAATAATAATAATAATAATAATAATAATAATAATAATAATAATAATAATAATAATAATAATAATAATAATAATAATAATAATAATAATAATAATAATAATAATAATAATAATAATAATAATAATAATAATAATAATAATAATAATAATAATAATAATAATAATAATAATAATAATAATAATAATAATAATAATAATAATAATAATAATAATAATAATAATAATAATAATAATAATAATAATAATAATAATAATAATAATAATAATAATAATAATAATAATAATAATAATAATAATAATAATAATAATAATAATAATAATAATAATAATAATAATAATAATAATAATAATAATAATAATAATAATAATAATAATAATAATAATAATAATAATAATAATAATAATAATAATAATAATAATAATAATAATAATAATAATAATAATAATAATAATAATAATAATAATAATAATAATAATAATAATAATAATAATAATAATAATAATAATAATAATAATAATAATAATAATAATAATAATAATAATAATAATAATAATAATAATAATAATAATAATAATAATAATAATAATAATAATAATAATAATAATAATAATAATAATAATAATAATAATAATAATAATAATAATAATAATAATAATAATAATAATAATAATAATAATAATAATAATAATAATAATAATAATAATAATAATAATAATAATAATAATAATAATAATAATAATAATAATAATAATAATAATAATAATAATAATAATAATAATAATAATAATAATAATAATAATAATAATAATAATAATAATAATAATAATAATAATAATAATAATAATAATAATAATAATAATAATAATAATAATAATAATAATAATAATAATAATAATAATAATAATAATAATAATAATAATAATAATAATAATAATAATAATAATAATAATAATAATAATAATAATAATAATAATGCAATGGAAGATGGATTCTCGCTTGCAATACTTCATCATGCCAATAAAGCTTTTCAGGCGAAATCTATCTTTTGCATGTATCCACGTGTCAGCGTTTGTTTTTTGCGAGGAGAAAGATGAAATTTCCATTCCTATGTCATTTTAAATCTCCAATGAACGATCATGCATTTTTTTGCAATTTTTAAAAGTCCATTTTTGCTTTGAGCTTAAAGACACAAAAAAACCTTAATATCCGCAATTTTGTTGGTTCATTTTTGAGCTCCTTTCAGTAGCTTATACGAACGATCCCCAACGGGAAATTGCCCAGACCAATCAAACACGGGTGCGTAGGCGTTCTTTCGTTTCCGTTTCCGCTACCGTCCAACCGGAACATTTGCCTGAACTGCTGAAGTGAGGATGATGAACAAAAACTATGGTGCAATGGTGGAGTAAAAATGGCAAATTTGATATGGGGGAGTACCATATCAAGCAAGAGGATAGAGCGAGGGTTAGCGATTGATACAACACTAAGCCAAAAATGGCTTATTTCATATGGGGGAGTCCTGGGACAGAAAAGTCCTGCGCCGTAGAACAGTAAATTTTTCCCTCCTGGTTTGGCACGGGACAAAACTGGGGAACGAGTTTCCCCACCCACTGTTAACCAACTTCCTCCGGACGTCCTTGGGCAGCGATCATCGAAGGGAAACAAAGACTAATAGTGACACGGTAGACTCTACCACGCGATTGCTTCGTAGTCCATCGGTTTTCCATCCCGTCCAGCGGAAACATTTGCCACGGGTTTCTAGAGGGTGACCTTGAAGTGAGAAAAACGTTCCAAAAAGCCTTCCTTGTAGTATTGCCCTGAATCTTCCGTTTCGTCATTCTGCATAAAGTCGAGAGTTGCTTATGGAAAACACGGAATCCTTTATTGGCTCAGGTAGCTGGCGGGCCATGATCCAGTTACTCTCGGTCACATCGAGAGTCGGATTGCATGGTATGCAAAAAAAAAAAAAAAAGATACAATGCGCGCTTCAATACAATTCCCATGCATCCTTTTAGCAGCGTTTTTACTCCCCATTTGAAATGCAATCTGTCGATTGGATCTTTTTTGATTTGTGCTTCCACTGCAACGAAGAAAAGCATTTCGAAGGATGATGATTAAAAAATAGCAGAACGTTGGAGTTGCTTATTATCACGAAGAAAGATGGACCTGGTTACTGAAAACGGTGTTCATTACTCGCTCGTCATTTTACATTCATAGCCAAGTTTTGCGTCACATACAATGTTTGAAAATTGAAATAAATAGAACGATAATACGATGACTCGGAAAGGTTGAGTCTTACGGGAACCCAACATAACAATGCTGGTGTGAAAATGTAAATCTTCTTTATATGTATATGTTTATATATAAGTTGGCGAAGAAATCCTGTATTCTGTGCGATTACGTCTTATAAGCATTATAATCCACCAGCAACCATACAACAACTTTTGCCAAGCCGTTAATGTGCTTTAGACTACTTAAGTTCTCCCGAAATTTTTAACATGGTTGATACAATTCTCGAAACGAAAAAAAAATGTGGCTAACCTAACATATATTGGCTAACCTAACATGGTTAAGACTATTAATAGGATAAGATATATAAAACAAAGTAAAAACTTACCATTTTTACTCCATGCACGCTCGTCTATGCTCTGAAACTCGACCCGTGGCTCTGCAAGCTTTTTTTCATGAAGAAAAATTGGACCTGCCTTAGCGTGTTCGTTAAATCTCGCTTGTATAATTTATTCACTATCCACCATTCCTAAGTAAGTCACTAGGTAAGTAAAACTATAGCCCCTTATAGCGCAAGTAGTTGCCATGGGTACGGGGTACGGAGGCACTAGCGTGGAGACGGTTGCCCCGTCCAGCACTACAGCTACAACCACACCTAAAACAAGGGCCAGAGATTCATCGCAATCGACGGCATCACGATCCCGGTCACGATGCTCGATATCAGGTTTACACTGTGATTGTCCAAAATTCGGACACCGCTAATGTGGCGCACATTTTTCCCCGGCCGATCCACGATCGTGCCCCGTTCAGTCAGCCCCGAGTACTGCGCGGTGGCTCCGATCAGCGAATCCACGAGCGAGCCCAACAGCCCCGCGATTCCCCCGAACACGATCAACGGCCACTGGTTCGGGCTGTGCTGGTAGATGTTCGTCTCGACCGTGTACCGCACCGTCAGGAAGTACACCAGCCCGATCAGGGTGCCTCCGAGGATGCTTGCCAGCAGCCCCACAACCGAAACCGCCCCATTCGTGCCCCGGGGCACACGTTTACGGGTGGTGATAAGGAATGGATCCCCGCTGCCGACCACCGTCCCCAGCTCGCTCGCCCACGTGTCCCCGTTGGAGCAGGCGAACGAGCCCATGATGGCCACGCCGAGCCAGCTCGAGCGGTAGAGGTTGACGAAGTCGATCGGGCGCTCGCCGTATCCGCAGTCAAGTAGATACAGCAGGGCGAGCTGGGTTGCCATGCCCGCGTTGCATATCACCTGCGCCCAGTTCCGCTGGCCCCCCTCCTTGAAGTCCTCCTCCAGCTTACGCTTCATGTGGCCCCGAAATTTGGTGGCCCGGCTCGAGCTGAAGAAGAACGCCGCTAGGCAGGCTAGGAAGGCGTGCGAAGCGATCGAAAGGATCACCGCGCAGAGCAGCCCGAACGCGGCGCCCGACTTGTTCACGCCCTTCCGCTTCAGACCGTACACCATCAGCAGGACGGGGACGAGGACGGAGAATAGCCAGCGCGTTGGTGGTATCACGCTACCTGAAAAGGTTTAAAAATTTAAATTAAAATTCCCCCTAACATTCTCCAAACCAGCTGGCTACTTTCTCTTTCACAAAAAAAAAACACTCACTCGCTCCATCGTTGGCAATTTTCGAATACGCCACGTTTCCTATCCACATGAACATGGACAGTGGCACCGACAGGCCGCACAGTAGCACCGGCAGAATCGTGTAGATCGTGCTTTCGTGCATTTTGCACACTGCGTAGCGCGTGACGCTTTACTGCGAGAGGATTTACAAAATGCATTTTACAAAAGGTCCCCAGCGTCCAGTAGCTGCCGATAATTTGTGCAGCAATGCAGCACAGAATTAATGGGTTCTACACCTACTTACGCAAATCACCGATTTCACCGATTCACCGGCAGCGCAAGAAACTGTCTTAACGTAGGTTAAACTTTTTTCTCGTTTGTTTCGGAGCGTTCCGAAGGCAGATAATGTATATTTTTAACATAAATCTAGTGACGCGAAGCGGTGTGTATTGCAAGCACCCGTTTTATTTACTATTGATATTTTTGTTTTTTGCTTGTTTTCCTACTGCGGACTTTCACCGCATCTCGCTTCGCTGCGTTTCGCTCAAACCGGTTCGAGGGGTCCTTCAATGTCATTTAGCTTAATGCCATTGAATATTTAAAAAATTAGTTTGTGATGCTTCGTTACATGAACATTTTGCTTACAGATGCTATGCATCAACATTTTTCGTATTTTTTAAATATTACAACGTGTTGAGTGTTATTAATAAAATGTCCATGAGTAAAAACGTCTACCGGTTAATGGCGACTTCGACGATCCTTTGAACGTTTCGTGACGTTTTCGCCCGAACCTGTTCTTATAAGCAGCGTTCCCATTCAGGCAACCAAACCTCCGCAACTCAGGTAGCCCGCTGGTTGCAAGCGTGTGAGGCTGGAGTCACTGCTCCATCGCTCGCGATTGCATCAAGCGTGCTGTCAAATGTTTGTATGAAATTTGACACGCGCCGCGCGACGGAATAAACTTTTTTTGATTTTATTGGATTGTCGCGCGGCGTGTTCTGTCAAATTCCATAAAAATTTTTGACAGCACGCACGTAAAAATCGCGAGTGACGGAGCAGTGCATAAAAATCTAAACCGTGACCACGTGCAAGCAGTTACACAGAAACTAACCAAGTAAACTTTCAGGCCGAATTTTCAACCCATAAAGAAAACAATATAAACGAACCAGACAATCATCTACACCAACACAAGCAATCAAGCAGTATGACTTAAATGCAAAGCTTACAAAGAGCAAGTATGCTTCTGAATGTATAGGTTTAAACCGATACAGGAGGCTACAACCTAACTCGCAAAACAGAAGAAGAAGAAGAAGACGGAGCAGTGACACTAGCCTGAACGAGGGATGCACGGCTCAAGCTGCGCAGAAACGAAAATAGGGTCGATCTTTTTTGCGTCCAACCAACATGACCGCCACTGTAAAACCTGGAGGTGTGAGTAAGCCAATAAAAAAAAGTTGTTTGATGTCAACAAGACTTGTTTGAATAGGTTTTTTGGTAATACCTGTTCGTTGGATTCGAATATTTTTTTTTTTCGAAGCCTTGGTTTCATGCAAAAGTTGAATTTAAACTGAAAAATGGAAAGCTGGTCTTCTAATCAGACGATTACATTTCTCCCGGCATTTGAGAGAGTTTTGCATCTACACGCATCAATGCGAACACACCTATGCATGAAGTTCCTTTACTCCTTACCCACGGATCGACGCTGGTAGGTGCGAACGGATCTAACACCGCTAGTGTTGTTCACACACGTCTCCAAAAGTGACAAGAATGTAAACATTGCATCGTACACAAAATTTTCTCGAGATGTTCCTCTGGTAAAGAACATATTTTATCGAGTGGCAAATCAAAAACGGGAAGGCGTTGCAGGATAGCACCATACCACACCAAACAATACGCATTACGACGGCAATCCAATTGGAAAACGGTGCTCCAGCCGACCATTGCGAAAGGGGAACCACACCAGCCACAACACGAAACGGCAGCAAAGTGGCGAGCTTCACCGGAACGGGTTTAGGTGGAAAAATGCGTCGTTCGCAGGGCCACAACTATCAGCCGGTTCCGCAGCAGCCAGGCCCGAGCAGCGCCAGCCATGACGCGCTGGAGGAAGAAAACGAGCGGATGGCCGAGGAGCTCAAGGGAAAAATTGGGGCGCTCAAATCACTGACCATCGACATCGGTAACGAAGTGCGCTACCAGGATCGGCTGCTGCGGGGCATCGACGAGGACATGGACCGGACGGGTGGATTCATGTCGAACACCATCAATCGGGTCGTCCGGCTGGGAAAGGGCGGCCATCGGAACTACATGTGCTACATGTTTCTGTTTGTGATGGTCGTGTTTTTCGTGCTTTTCCTCATCCTGAAGTTGCGATAATAGTGAATTCAATTCAAAGTGTTTTTTTATGTTCTCTGTATTTACACACCAACCGACGCAACGTATACATCCATAAAGTCTTATGAACAATGTAACAAACACGGGCGTTTTGAATTAAAACCATTATGTGATATTTTTGAACAGCAAGTTTCGTCTCAATCCGCTCCCATCGAGAAAGAACAACAATTATGGGAAGAAAAAGACTGTCCACATGTATCGTATTTTCAAATTTGGGTTTCTTAGTTTATTTTTTTCAAACGTCTTACAGTCTAAAGCGTTTTTGAACCGATTGGTTCACTTAACATCTCTAGGGGGATTTTTCTCGAGTTTTTTTTTCAAACGGGGGCATTTTTCTCGAGGTTTTACTCGTCCAACTTTTGCCGGGGGCTTACAAACGTGTCTGTAGCACAGATCAATAAGGACCTTTTGCGGAGAATGATTCTTAATAATTTAAAAAAAAAACTATCTATATACAGCTATAAATTGCATATCTTCCCCTTCCTGTGTATCACGTTATTACCGTCAAAATTGTCGAATGCAATATTGGTAACAGCTAGGCGGGCAACAACGGTGGAGGGGGCGTGTAATGAAATTCCTTCGCTTGACGCCCCGCAGGTTCGCAGTTTTTCCATTCCCTTCCGGTTGGGAGGAGTTTGAACGGAACCGTGAGTGAAATTGGCGCTTTCGTAAAACGAGTGTTTCAACGAACTTGAGATGGATGAATGTTTAAATATATACATGTGTATGCATCAATGGAAAAAAACTAAACTAAACACTTGTAAAAATTACCGCCCCATTTTTGTGTGGTGTCGTTTCACCGATGGAAAACAATGAAAAATGGCCACAACTGTACAATATTGTTACATTGATTGCATCGCTGCAGTTTTTACACTTGCAAAAATCTCCTCCCAACGAAGCTTGAGCTTACTATGACACATTGGAACGCGTGGGGCGAACGAAGTCATCCGCGAGGGACATCGCGCTTCTATCAAAAGCTGCCCTTTCCTTATTCTGTATCGCGCTCGCCATCGTACGCGTAAAGGGTTGCTTCGATTAAAATAATCTACGACAATTATTCCACCAGCAAAAGTGATCATACGCTCTTCCTAGACCCAGGAGCACCATTTTGTACAATTTCCGCCCGAAGCCCGGAAGATCCTAGGTTTACATGATTCAACCGATGCTATTTACACATAAATTCTGTCCAAATGTCACGCTTCTTCGTCCAGTCTGGTTTTGCATCGATCATTGCCTGCTGCGCTTGTTGTTTTTTTTTGTTTTCTACCATCTACTGCCCAATATGTAATACTCATCACGAACGCCCTTATACCAGCACCTATCCTTCGAACTGGCCTCGCAAGCAAGCAAGGGACGATACTCCTGCTATCATGATGCCACGGTTTGCAGCGAGCTTTGCTTTCTTCTTTAATTGAGCGCACTGTTCAGCATCACATTTCCTCTGCATCGATCACTACCGCCAATGGAGGATGATGATGATAATGAATAGCGGGACAGGCGTGTGCCACCGCCTTATGTTTTCTCCCGCTTCTTAAAATTGCGCTTCGAGGCGCACCGCTGTAGGATATCGGAGACGTGCGGTTTGTGCTTGAAGATTTTCATGATCTGCGTTCGGGCCTCGTTGATTCCATCCATGATGATTTTGCTCCGCTGCATGTTACCCTGCAAGAAAAAAAAGAAGAATATTTTTTTAAACAAAGAAATTAAAAAAAAAATTTCAAATTATCATATCACGGGAGGGCTCCTATGTTCCAGATACGCATCGCAACCTTCACTGACTGACCAAGTCGTGATATCAGTGCCAATTAGATGGAAGTTTTAATTGCTCCGGAATCATATCGTTCCCGCTTGCTCCACACGAACAGCCGACTAACGGAGCAAATGTGCTAAGCAATCTACTAGACGGAATGGTAAAAAAAAACATCTCGTTCGCTTCCCAACGTACCTTCAACAGCTCGTTGATTCGCTCGATGTCGGCGCTCGGTTTAACCGAACTGCTGCCGCTTGTACCGCCACTACTGCTGCTGCTGCTACTGCTGCTGCTGCTACTTTCCATCGCTCGTAACATCTTACCCAGCTTCCCGTAGGCTTGAGATTCGAGAGCGCACTACGCAAAACGATCGGAAGGGGAGACGAAAAAGGAAATGTTGTAAGGACAGTTCTATTTCGCACAGACACAAACGCGCTCAAACAACTTACCATATCCTCTATCTGCGCACTGAGATGGTAAATCTTCCAACCGTTCACCTTCTGCAGGATGTGCGACTGGTTGGCGATGTCCATCACCGTGGGCCGCCGCTCCTCGCGTTGCTTAACGTCCGTGTATCGCTGGAAGTGATTGTTGGCCGCTTTCCACGTTTGTTTGTACGACTGTTGGAGGCGAAGGAAAACGACAGTTTGTAACGAATGCAACATGGATTAGAGTGACAGCAAAGGGAACAGAAACGTATAGCCATCAAAGCAAGCATCTCGCAGGAGCCTACTGCATTAGAAAAACTGCGTCAAGTAAACTAACCTGCAGCAAGCTGACGTTGTTCGGTTTCCGCGATGGAGCAGCGGCGTTCGTCTTCGGTGTTGCCACCACCGCTACGATTCCCGAGCCCTGGGGCGCTGAGACGGCTGGTGGATCCATCCGTACGTTGCTAGTGCTGCTCGTGGTGCTGCTACTGTTGTTCTGCACCGCGCTGGTTGTTAAGGTGTTTGGTGCCGGTCCGACGATCGACGACGAAACGACCGACGATACGCTTATACTGTTGCTGTGCTTGTTTGTCTGTGCCGGGCCCTGCGTTGCATGCAAACCTGTTCCACTTCTTGCCACCGTCAGCGCAGTGCCCGACGACGACGTGGAGGAAGAAGCCGGTACAGTGCCAAGCACCACGATGCCGGATCCGCTCGTATCCATCCGTTCGTCGGTGATCGTCATCGTCTTTGTCATCGACGACGGGTCAACCGGATGGTGTTCGGCCAGGTGATGGTATAGCGTTGTCGTCGTCGTCGTCGTCGTTGTCGTGTTCGACGCCGTCGTCTGCTGAGTGCCGCCGGCCGTGGACGAAGAAACGATAGAGCCCGCCTTCAACATAACCGCGGAACCTAATCCTCCCCCTCCCCCTGTTCCCACGCCTTCCGACATTGGTAGGTGAAGCTGCTTGCGTGCCTTCTTGCGGGGCGACTGCTCGTAGTCACCGTTTTTGCTGCTGACCACCGTGTGGTTCGCTGCAATCGGAACCACCGTGAGCGTCGTGCTCGTGCCGAGGTTCGTCGGGAAGCTTTCCGTGCAGTGCAGGGACATTATTTCTCTTTGATGCTGCTGCTGCTGCTGCTGCTGCTGAAGGTAGTGCAGTTCGCCCTGGACCGGCTTGAAGTGGCCATCGCCTGAGAGGGCGTTGCTATTCCGGTTGGCGTACGCTTGCGCCCGCAGCTCCTCCTCTTCCTGCTCATCTAGTCCGGGGCTCGAGGTGGCACTGACGGTCGTCGAACCGTCGGTGGACGGGGGCCGCGAGTGGGACCGCGATGGCGAGCCGGACAAATCGCGCAGTTCCAGGTGATGTTGCTGCTGCTGCTGCTGCTGCTGTTGAAGAAGCTGCAGTTGCGCTTCCTGCTGCTGCTCGCGTTCCACCACCATCAGTGCCTGGGTGAGATCTTTCCCCACCGGGGTCGTCACCGTCTTCAGCGGGACACTATCGCCGAGGGCCCGTTTTCGCAGGATGCTCGATTGGGGTGATTCTTGCTGATGCTGCTGCTGCTGCTGCTGGTGATGGTGTTGCTGTTGCTGGTGCTGTTTCGAGGTGGTCACAACCGGTGCCGTAGTAGCGTTCTGGTTGTTGTTCCCGCCGATCCTATTGCCACCGACCGGGATGAGCGGAACGATGTTAGCTCCGGAGCCACCACTCGAAACGATGATCTGCTGCGTTTGACCGCTGCTATCGACGATCAGCTGCGGATGGAACCGGATCGGTACGATCTGTGTCGTCGAGGACGCCCCTCCTCCGGCGGACTGCTGCGAGACGGACACGATGCTCCCGGTCACAGTGGCGGCGGCACTGGTGCCCTGGATCGAAGCGGGCACAATGCCGTGGATCGGTCCGCTCGTGCGTACTCCTCCTGCTCCTCCTGCTGCATTCGACGTTGCTGAGGGAGGAAGCGCGGCCGCACTGGCCTGCACGATTGCGAACGAGCCCGTGGCACCGTACGGCGTGAGGGAGGCATTGCCACCGGCCCCGCCAGCTACCGTGACCACCGTCGTGGTGCTGCCCGAGCCTCCGCTACTGATCACACTCGAGGACGAAGGAATCGAGAAGACGGGCCCGCTGATGGACGCGCTCGTCGTCGTGAGGGATGTGGCGGATGACGCAGCCGCGGACCCCGCGGAGGCACTTTGTACGAGCGTGACCGTCGAGGAACCGCCAGAGGATGATGACGAGGAGGACGAAGATGACGAGGAGGAGGATGAAGCACTCGATGAAGGAACGTTGCTGCTGCTGCTGCTCGTCGCGGGAGACGACGTGAGCCGCTCGTAGTAGAAGGTGGACGTTGGCAGGAAGGTGGTTGCGGACGCCGCTCCCGCACCGTGGGCGGACGACGAAGAAACGACACTGAGCGTGGCGCCTCCCGCAGTGCTGCCTCCCTTCACCGACCCGGTACCGCCGGTCGCCGCAATGATTGTGCCCGTCGCTCCAGCTCCTCCCGGCTGGGGACGCGTCTGAATGTACAGCGAGGGTCCACCACCACCGGATCCGGCCCCTCCCGCCATCGAGTAATGCTGCGTTACGGCTCCTCCTCCTCCTCCCGCACCGCCGCTCGACTCGATCGACACCAAAGTTTGCTGCTGCTGCTGCTGCTGCTGCTGTGGAGCGACCTTTGCGATCGGGAGCACAGAGGCGAGGGAGGTGGCAACTCCGGTGCCACCGCCCGTGCCCGCTGTTCGCACGAGGCCCCCCGTGACGATGCTAAGCGGGCTGTGGCCGGCAGCCACTCCGCCACCGACGCTTCGGGCACTGGTGAGGGCCAGTGGAATGGGAATCACCGTCGCTCCCGTTGAAGAGCCACCACCACCGCCGCCGCCACCACCGCCTCCCGCCTGACTCACCGTCACTATCTGCTGCTGTTGGTTGCCCGAGACGACGGTCGGTGCGTTAACGTTGACGATCTGCGTGATTTGTCCGGTGGATTGCTGCGACACGCCACCGCCCCCGGGTTGGTTCGTGGCGATGAGACTCCCGGAGAGAATGGCGGTCGATGCGGCTCCACCACCACCGACCCCGCCCGTACTAACGACGATCTGTTGACCGGAAGCGGTCTGTAGCGTGGTCGTTGTGCCACTTCCATCGTTTCCACCACCACCACCACCTCCAGGGCCACTTCCTCCTGCTCCTCCTCCGGTGGCTACGGGTGTAAGTTTACCTGCAACCTGCGCGATTGTTAGCCCCGGCTGTAGCGCACTCTGGGGCAGCCGGTTGTTGCTTACGATGAGCGGCTGAATGTTGAGCAGGTTGGTCTGGATGCGCCCGTTCACAATCTGCGCCGTTCCGGCAGCCCCGCTCTGTGGGTTCTGCACCTGGATGATCCGCGCCGGGATGCTGTTCGCGATGGCGGTCGCACCGGTGCCTGTGACCGTGCGCTGCTGCTGCTGCTGCTGCTGCTGGCTGTTGGTGACCGTACCGACCGTGCCCGCCCCGCCCGACGCGATCGTCGTCAGCACGGTCGTGGACGCGAGCACGGGCGGGCGGAAGTTGAGGCTGCCGTTGCTGACGCGAATGCCCCCCGTCGCCGCCGTCGTCGGCAGTCGCTGAATCGTTGGCCGGATGCCCGTCGTCACGGTGGTCGCTTGTGGGGGCCGCTGCGGGGACAGGGTGGTGGCTAGTGCCAGCCGCTGCTGGTTCGGCCCAATCGTGTACTGCTGGGCGTTGCTATTGTTCGTGTACACCAGCGTGGACACCTGCCGGGGCGCCTGCAGGACGGCGGAGAGTGTAGCTACGAACGCTTGCTGCGGTTGGTTCGCTTGTCCACCGCCACTCGAGCCCCCACCGGTCACCGTCGCGCCTCCGCCACCGCCTCCTGCTCCACTGATTGCGATGGTTTGTGGCGTACCACCTGCTCCTCCTCCCCCGCCTCCACCTCCTGCTGCAGATACGCTGCTCACAACGGCCACCGAGGCGCCACCTCCGCTGCCGCTGCTGTTCACCGGCACCTGCTGATGGTGGCTGGTGGGAAGCGTCGTCTGCGTCACGACCCTGGCCCTCGGGACCACACCCGTCACCGCCGTACCCCCGGCGACGCCCGCCGCCGCAAGGCTGTTCGCCCGGATCAGCTGCGAGGACATTTGGAAGTTCGGCACCAGCGTGGTTGTCGTGCCGCCCTGGCCACCCTGGTTCTGCGCGATGATGGTGGCGGCGGCGGCGGCGGCCGTCGGCGACGAGGCGACGGTCGAGGCGGACGAGACGGTGGCGTTGCGCGTTGGCACCACCGTCGTGTGCGGCTGCCGCTGGACGTACGTGGCGGCACTGTTGGTGGCGACCTGAATCGGGGGCGTCGAGATGCGGATCGGGCCATTGATCGTGGTGGCGCGGGCCGCCGCCTGCAGGTTGGCGGCCACGACCGGCGTCGCCGACACGCGGTTCGACACGTGGTACGACACGGTGGTGGGGGTGGTCTGCGGCGCCCGGGACACCGTCAGCGAGGTGGTCTGCGTGACGGTGCGAGCGGCCGGAATGGCGCTGATCTGTGTGCGATTTGTCGTCGTGTCTGCAAGGCAAAACAAACAAAAACCAATCGAATCAATAACTGTGTTTGCTTCATAAAACAAACGTCTAACGAAGCAGGCGTTTGGATTCGACTGTGGGTCACTTGGATGCAGGGCAATTTAAATATGTATCCTGTGTTAAAGTAGACATTTGTGCATTGTCGTATTAAGCGGGGCAACATTCTTACCTTGCTTAATATTCGCCGGCTGGCGGTAGAAAGTCTGCGGTGCTGCACTGCTGGGAATTACCACACGCATCTGACTGCCGGGGTTCGCGCCGAACCTGTGAGGTTGTGTGAAAGATTTTTTTTTTTATTATTAGCCGCATCATCGTCGTCCGTTGGTTGTTGTTCGATGAAGCAGACGAAAGAGAAGCGCAGCAGGTTTGTTGGGAAGAGACAAAGCAAATTATAATTTTGGTAAATCATTCAGATTTTTTTTAATTTGTATTTATTTTTTGTTGGCACTTGTGTGCGTGTGTGTGAAAACATAGAACCTTACTTTCCTACCAATAATCTATGACAATAGCCGTCGTGGCACCACGTTTCACCTGGTCATATGATTCTTTATTTTTCCAAAGCACTCCAGGATGGCGAACGACGTGAACGTGAACCAAGCAAGCAAACTTTGTTTTTTTTTTCGTTCTTTTTCAAAAAGGTTCCCAAACCTTGGTTCGATTTGCACAAAGCAAAGCCGCCCTCAAACTGCCACACACTCAACTTCCATCTGACTGGGGACGGGGAGAGGTGAAAAATAAATGCCACACCGAGGAGTTGAACAGACAGTTTTAACCGCATAAAAAAAAATAATAATAAAAATAAACCCGTGATAAGAGCGGTTACCTCGCGAGCCGCGAGAATCGCAACGGTGCGTCCGTGTGTTGGTGCACATGCCAGAACGCGAAGGTTGCACACGGCGGACAGTTGATTGTGTTCGTGCTCTCGCGCGTACGCGTAAACGCTCTCTTTCTCTCTGCGCTCGCAAACGGCGAAAAGAGCGCGCGCGGGCTCTCGCGTGTGTGTGTGTGTGTGTGTGTGTTTGGGTCATGCAATCTCTTTTATTTTGTCTGCCACTTTGCTCGCATGCACACACACACACACACACACACACACACACTCTCACCACATGGGCCGCATAATAACACTACGAAAAATGTGGTCCTCTCTGTCTGCCGTAGGCCCGTGCTAACTCTTTCGTAATAGCATCCCCCAATCGGAGATTCCCTAAGAGCTGTTTTCACGCACACACACACACACACGCACGAATTCACTCGCAATCGTCGTCATCATAGCATTATCATCGCCATCATCATCACCATACTAACCTGAACGTCGTCGTAGGCATCGTTGTTTTCTCCGGGCGAACTAAAACTTTCGACGCCGAGGCCAAATCTATCGGAATCGCCGTCGTGGCCGTACCGCCAATGACGGCCGTCGCACTCAGCTGCCCTCCACCACCGCCGCCGCCCGTGGCCGATTTGCCTGCGCCACCGACGGTCGCGGACGAGGACGATTTGTCCCCTCCACCGGCTCCTTCCGTTGCACTCATTGTACACTGGTGTCTACACTGCCTATTCCTCCAGGTCACAAACGCAACCCAAAACAACTTTTCTGATGTGCTACTCGATTCGGTTGTTCTTCTGCCGTTGGCCAGGAGGCAGCCCGACTTTCTGATCGAGAAGAGCCGAACCGACCGAGCGACACACGCGCTGGTAAATAAAAGTTCGCTCACAAACTGCGGCGCACACCAAAAACCGTTCTCAAGCGCTGTATACCTTTTTTTTGTTGCTTTCTTTCTTTCTTTCTTCTGTTTTCCTAACGCGATTCTTTTCGCCGCGCTCCCGCAACACGCTGATCCACGGTATTACTCATACACCCTTAAATGGCGACGTCGCACAAACGCGCGCGGTGACCGTTTCTCTTCGTTCTTCGAAAAAAAAAAACCCCGTACCGTACGTCTTTACGCGCTTCCACGCACACCAGATGGCGTTCGCGATGCTGCTGGTGCTGCTGCTGCTGCAACTCCGGTGCTCTCTTTTCTTCCCACCAGCACCGTCCGCCGGGCGCAATCGGGCCGGCTCGCTCTCACCTGTGCTAATTTGCGAACACAAAGCTGACTGGTGGGCTGCTCTAAAATGCAACTCGCTTCCCCGTTGCTGCTTCCGTCGTCGTTGTCAACGAACGGGAACAGGAAAATTTCTTCAAAATTCTTTCCTTCGCTTTTAAATGCGGCCCTACCGCCTTCTACTGCCGCACCGCGCCAACCCGCTAGCGACGCGACGACTGCACCACACCACCACACGCTGGCACTGTTTTTTTTTCTTTTCTTTTCTTTCTTTCCTTTCCTGTTACCACTTGCCCAGGTTGCCGCAAAACTTTCTTTTCCACTTGTCTTTATGCGAATCGCGCCGAGAATTGGATTTTCTTCTCGTTTTTCCACTGCTGTCCCGAGTTCACTTTCCGCAGTCGATCATGGTGGAGTGCCATCGTCTTTTCTTGCCCGCAGAAGCACCGCTTCCCTGCATCAGCGTGATCAACATGGCCCGTTGCGATTGCTATAGTCACGGTGTGGATTGGTGGGGAGGGCGAACCAGTCTGTATGTTCGCTTCTGGGGAAGGAAAAAGGGGGGGGTGTGGTGGACTAACACACTGCCAGCAGCGCCGCTGCTAATGGCAGCACACTCCACCGCACGGTCGCTCTGGCGGTGGCCTAACCCAAATTTGGTGCGTCCGCTTCCGCCACGGAACTGCTACTGCTCGTGGTGTTTTCCTTCAAGCACCACGAAGCAAAGACGACCGCTTCCAGATGGGGCCGTGGCCTAGCGGAAAACCACAGCCGATTCCGAGCGAGGGGACGCTTTGGCTGCGACGCACCGAACAAACCGCAGACTTAAAAAAAAAAAAATCTCCTCGCACTGAAAATCAAGGATGATGATCGTGGACGTACGTATGCAAACGAAAACTAGACAAATCTCTTCACTTGCGCGCTGCCTTTCTTGTGCAAATAATCGAACAACAAAAACAACAACAAGAACTGGCACAATTCCGGTGGAGAATATTTGCACACGTTGAGATTTGCTGCAGAGCGGCGCGTTGTAACTTTTCTTCGTTTGCGGAAACAACACGACGAAGCAACGCGATTCCGTGCTCGCTTCTGGCCTGCTGTCTGATGAATATCATTCGAGGTGCGCTGATGAAAAATGTCCCACGCACGCACACACATACACACAGTGAATCGCGCCAAGTGGCGAAAAAGAAAAATCCCTTTTTGATCTCTGGCCGTGCGCGGCGAAGAAAAGCCGCTGACGGGCACATCAATATTGCGTCTTAATTGATAACATTCTTTGCAGGTATCTGTGGAAATTTTAACAGTCGGTGTTTATTTCAATTTTCTCATTTCCTTTATCACCAGTTCGCATTGCCCTTCTACACGCGCATTGGAAAGTATTTCCGTGTATGTCAAATGTCATCCGCGACCATTAGAGATATTTCCCGATTTGGTCCCTTTCAGGTTGTTATTTTTGCGGCGAAAATATCCTGTTGTCGTTTTGTGCTCCCACAACTGTCAAGGCAACAGATGCAACGCCACTTCCAAAATGTTGTAATTTAATGTATCGATAAAAAAAAAACATTGATTAATGCAATAAAACTATCGATCCGCGTAACAGCTACGCGCGGGTTTATTATTGATCCAGTTAATCGGATGTAGCATTATATGTTTACCAAGGTTGGTGTATTTCTTGTTAGTAAGAAGCTGATAATTTTATTATGTGTGGGAGTCCGGCAGGGAAGCAGACTGCCCGAGTTTAAGTGCGAGTGAAATCGTGTGTACATCGTTTATGATCTTTCCGGGCGATCGGAAAAACGCAGTTTAGTTCAGGAAGATAGTGAAAGTGCATAGGAACAAGAGCTGAACTAAGCCGGCGTCTCGCAAACCATAATGGATACGTCACCAGCTGCATCAACTGGGACAGGAGTGTGCATAGAAATTATTGAAGGAAGCGAAATCAAAACAGAGCCATTGGAAGCGACACCGGAGCACCATTCAGCTTGTCCCAGCCATCTGGACGATGGTGTGCTGATAGAACCACCGCAGCAACACATCTTCCTGCGACCATTCCCACCAATAACGAGTCAGCCGGTGGTGATAACAGGTAATTAAACATGCCCAGCGTATGGTGTGGAGGAGTGGGTGCATCAGTGGAGCATACGTTCATTCAGTCCGGCGAGAGGCAGTGTGATAGTGGTAAGTGAATCGGGCAAACCATACCGAGGGCCGTCGTTGCCGTGTGATTGTGCATTTTCGCCGTATCTCTGACACCAAGCGAAAATTTGACAGCTGCACACGACGGAGCAGGGCTGTTCTATTTTTAGCGCTGTCAAAACGTTCGACTACTTCATGGTGTTTTGCTGCGTGAAATAGGTTGTACGCTGGTAGCATATTTGGTAGCCTTTTAACACGCAATCAGCCAGGTTGTTGGTTCGAACCTTACACTACTTGCAACTTTTTCCTTATCACCTTGAGTTTGTACGCGATGTAGCGATAAATTTTCCTCTGTTCGTGACCTCTAAGCATTGCATTCCTGTTGTGAAAAAGTAAGTCCACGTGTTTTGGTTGTATCATCGAGCATCATTATCATATTTGCAGCATTATAGTTTTCTTTTGCCATTGTTGGCTCTAATTTCTTTTCTCATCGATTCACAGAGACAATATCAAATCGTGTTTCTTCTTCTACGACTGTCGCCGCTGCCGCTGCTGCTGCTGCTGCTGCTGCTGCTGCTACTGCTAGTTCTGCTGGTGGCACGTCTTCTGCATCAGTTATTCCTACCGAAGTCCGTGATTCTACAGTCTTTGCCGCTGCTTCGATTACTCGAAACCCATTCACCAGCACTCACGTTCTTGAAGCTGACATCGCAGCCAGCTTTGATCAGGAGAAAGTTTCTACTTCTTGTTCACCATCAATAATCGACCAGATGCAGCAACAACAGCCGAATACATCCGCAGACGGGCGAGCGGGTAATGCAGCGTTTTTTCGACGCAAAAAGGCAATCCCAGTTGCGGTCGCCAAGAAAATGGGAACCAGCAAACCTCCGAAAGTAGTGCGGTCCGAAGTGACAACGTCGATTGAGCAAAACATCAACACACGAATCGAAGAAAAACCCGGTGAGTCTCAGCCATCTCCAGACCAAACAACAGAAGTACAGCAAACGGTACAGGGGAGCGCTGCAATAACTTCTGCATCGATGCCAACAGAAGAGACCTTGCAGCCGTCGAAAAATGAACAGGAAATGCCGCTACCGAACGCAAAACCAGCCGCCTTCCGACGAGTTAAGCCAAAAGTAGCAATTTTGCCTACCGCAAAACCCCCTAAATCGACGCTTAAAAGATCACACGAATCGAAGAACGAATCATCATCATCCGATTCTCTGGTATCATCGGTAGAACGTCAGTTGAATGATCCGCCAGGTGGAAAGATTGAAGAAAAAGAATTGATCGTATCCACGGGCGACGAACCGGAGAAAGAGAAAATGGATCCTTTGACACAAACAGTCGCTGCGATTGAACATGATAAAACAATTTCCGTTGAAGGTAAAAATGCCAACGAAGACAACGCATCCCTGAAAAATACTCTATCCAACATCGCCTGCTTGGATCAGCCAGTGAGTGAAAACGTTCAATCTTCTTCCTCGTCTGAGAAAAATGAGCCCATGCCTGACGCAACACCCGAGCTGGGTGAAAAATGGCATCTCCAACGTTCTGCCTTTCCCGATCACCGCAACGGCAAGGAAAACCTTCTCGTCGCCACAACAGCTCCACCCGAAATGCCAAAGTCATCGTCAATGGAAGAAAATAGCTCGTCAGGTTTGAATGGTCCGAAAAATAGCCCAATGGACGCATGCAAGAAGGTGATAAACGAGCGTGCACCCAGTCAGCCCGTTGCAGCGACTCCCGTTACGCCTGGCAAAACGATCAAACGAACGATTAAGCTGGGAAACCTCCCACTTGATTTGGCCAAACAGTTGAAATCGGCAATTGGCATCGGAAAGCGTCCGAATGCAAAGGTAACCGCGATTATGTCGGGCGAGAAAAAATCACAGCAACCAGCGGAACGTTCTGATGCCGTAAAGGTGGCCATAGTCGATAGTAATGCAGCTGCTGACCCGAAATTGGGAGACATCGACCTACGGCTTGATCTCTCTCAGCATAATACATCACAACAGCTGCCTGAATCCAATACCGAGGCTAACCAAACAAATCGTCTCAGTGAACAGCCTACGGAACCAATGAACGTGCCTTTATCTTCCTCGGTAGAGGAATCCTCTTCTAGTGGGCAATCTTCTGTTACAACCTGTCCTACAAACGACCATTCCTCCAGTGTTGCTTCCGACACGCTAGAAGTTTCACTCAGAAACCATTTGCCGATCGATGTTGATGATGCATCCGAGTCAATGAAACCATTGACATCAAGTGGAGAAGACTCAATGCAGCTGGGGAAAGGTAAAGGTGACGACAGTAAACTTATTTCTTCAGTTACCCCGGCGGAAGCAGTGGATGCTCCGCAACAACCGACGGCTGGCAACAAAAAGATAAAAAAGATAAGTTACCTCACGCCATTGCAACAGAAAATGCTGCTGAGCAGTCTAACAAAAGGGAAGCCGAAATCGTCAGAACCGACAAGGTGTCAGCCAACCTCAATGACCAGTGCCAGAGATGCAGAGATGGGTATCAGTACAGGAAAGCAACCACCAGGAACGGCTCGTTCCATTTCCACATCCGCACCGGAGCCACCGTCGATTGGATTTGCCTCCCCTGAGCGAAAAATTCAAATTATATCCCATGTTATCCTTCCGAACCTCAAGCTCACGTCTCCGTGTAATAAGGGTGTAACAGGTGCCTCTTCGCAGTGTGCATTCGGTGAAGGTCAAGGTGCACCTAAACTTCCAATTCATCCACCATCATTCTCGACGTCCGCGTTTACATCAACGGAGCTTCCACCTTCCGGCGTAGTGTACGATCAATACCCAAAGCTGTTTGTTATACATAGCACTGCTCCCGTTCCTTCAGATGTCCGCTCTGTGCCTTCAACTTCATCCACGGTACCGCAGGTCCCGTCAGGCGAGATGGGAGAAGCATTGGAAACCGGAGACGTTCAAAAAAGCTCTCCGCATGCAACGCCGGAAAAAAGACCCGAACCGCCAGGATTGGTGCTAACCGTTTTGCCACGTCCGACTCTATCGGAGGTCAGCGTTGGCGTTCCTGGTCCCAGTCAAGCAGCATCGCAAGCCCCCGGAAACGCTTCCAGTGCTACTGATCCCGTGGAACATCGTATCGTTCCCAAGATTGTCATCGATAAGAGTTACGTCGAAAACGATAGCCAATCTTCGTCCTCGTGTTCATCGTTTTCTTCTCCGGAGCAGGCCGCCAACTTTTCTTCAATATCAAAAGGGACAAGAAAAACGAAGCTGTACATGGGTCGACACGGAATCCAACGGTCGATTGTAGCCACTGCTAGTACCGCGCCGGAAACGCAACCAAAAGTAATGGGCTGTTCACCCAAAACGCGTGATAAGCTTCGAGAGAGGGTATTGAAGAACTTGGAGTCACATAAACAGCCGCCAGTTGTGCAGTTTCCAGCTATTCGACGCGTTTATTCACGCAAACCGCAAAGCGGCCCGGTACCTTCCGAGAACGTCGAGACAGGATTGAAGCCTTCAACCAGCTCGGTTAACACGCAAAGTAAAACTAACACCCTTGGCAGTCGTGAAGTGACCAATGCACGTTTTAGCTCGATACATTCGGGAACTAATCTTTTTAGAAGCGCACAACCCGTCGACCTTCGAATGCAACCCCTCATGCAATACCCCCTGGAAGATCAACGAAAACTTGTGGCTGGCGAAGGCACAAAAAGTGAGGAGCCGTTGCATACCGAGCATATCTCGTCCACTATCGACCCCCACCACCATAGGCAAAGGCAGGAATCTTTGGATTTCTACGGATTTTCAAACTCCTCCATCGATAGCGAGCTGTTCGAGGGTGGCAAAAGGATCCGTGCCATCGAAGCAATGTTGCAGGCGATAAACATGGAAGGGGGGAACCCGGATGAAAACGTGCACCAAGAGTATGAAAGGGTTCGATCGAGCCCGGTTGCAGTGGAGTGCATTGTGTCAGAAACGATGGAATCCCCTGATGAGCGGGATGATCACAACGAATCCCTGGAAGAGTCTATAGACTTAAGGATTGGCGATCGGTTAAATGAAAGTAATTCGTCGAAATTTGAGCGATGGTATCTACCGCCGAATGCGATACCAAGCAGCTCGAGCTCCTTCGAAGATCCTAGGAATGTGGAGGCTCCGCTCGGTAGCCCATGTGAAACCTGTACCATCTCTGTTGCTCTGCAAGGCCCTCCTGAGGTACCGTATGAGAGTATAGTATCATCGGAAGAGTACAGATACGCTAACACATCGACGTACTTTGGAGATACCGGCGACAATGCTCAGTCAGTAGAACTCTACGCTTCTGAAACAGATGTTATTGACCTTACATCAAGCGATTCCAATATTGTTGAAAAGGTTGCTGAACGTTCGGCACAAGTTCATGTAATGAGGTCAAGCGTCGCTCACAGCTCAGGTGCTATAGAGAAACATGTTGAAAAAGATAATTTAGAAAAGCTAGACGAATGCTCTGCAGCTGCTGCAAGCCGACTGGTGGCCGAGGACACGCTGGAGGAAGATAAGTTCATGGGAACCACTAACGTGGATGCGCAGGCCGGCACAAGCACCATCGTACCTCTGCGCACGTCAGTGAATACTACATCACCGCCCGTGCCAGAAGCTCATGAAACTACCGGTGTAGACCTCATCGTCGCTATGGCAATGTCAATGAAGGAAAACGAAGTGGAAGACGACGAACTTTCCGAAGTAGATTCTGACAGTGATTTCGGGGCGGCTGATCATTTCGATGAGATGGACCAGGACGCGGAGCTGGACAAGGACGCGGAGATGGACAAGGACGCGCAGATGGACCAGAATGCGGTGATGAACCAGGGCGCGGAGATGAACCAGGGCGCGGAGATGGACCAGGAAGCGGAGATGGGTCAGAAGGCGGAGATGGACTTGTCGTGCATCGAAACTGTAAGGGATCAGCCTGTGGCCAGTTTATCGAGGACCAACACGAGAAAGCGAAGGAAAAAAAGGGATAAAATTGTGGAGCTTCTGCTACGGCACGTCAACTATGGGTCGCTTATGGGGGAACTAATGGCAAAAGCTGACCGGCAAACGGACACCGTCGAACGCAACTTGTCGAGTAGTGAGGAATCTGGCGATGATGAAAGCGAATCCTATTTACTGCAGCTTATAAAGGCGAGAAATCGAGAACCAACGGAGGCGGATCAACCCACATGTACACAACAACTATCGCCGGATGATGAAGAAGAAGACAAGGTAGTCGAGGCAGATGAAGAAGAAACAGAGGGATTGGTTCCAGCGTATATTGAAAAAGAGACACCGAGCGGTGTATTATCTGGCGATTTGAAGCCACACACACAAACGCAACAGGAAGAAGCGGTCAAACCTATTGTAGATATTGGAAAAATGTGCTCAGAAATTAAGTCCCAAGAAGTAAAAGAGGCTGTATGTTTACAAAGTGAAAAGGACGGTGATGGACTAGGCAGTAATTTGTTTGAGTCATCTTTGGTTGAAAGCGCGGTTAAGCCGGAAGATTCCCTGGAAACACAGCAGCAAAATCGAAACATAGAACAAACACAAGAAGAGTCACAAGTAATTAGAGATGAAGCGAACAATGAATGTGAGGTTTCCTGCAACTCTCTTGCCAGCTTATGTTACGACTATTCGCCGGTACGCGAGCAATTGGACGACAACGACGACGGCGGCCGGAGGGATGCCGATGAGCTTCCGGCACAAAATATTGTCACCTGTGATATAACCGAAAACGAAGAGATTATCACTTCGCAATACTCCCCTGAGACGATACAATCGATAGGATCATTAGTCGACGATCAAACGGTCTGCACAAGCCGATTGTCGGTGGCAGCTGTCGCGACCCCTGTGGAATCCTCCCATGTGCCCCCAACTATCTGTGATAAATCCAACGATATTGTTGAGAGTACTACAGTTTCTAGCACCCCCCTGGACGGTGTTCGAGGCTGTGCTACAACGAAAACTATAGCCGAAGAAGAAGCTACCGAATCATCCCACAAAACCGTCCCGGAACCGGTGGCCGTTGAAGTTTTGGAGGCGAGTGCAAACGTAATCGAAGACACGGCAACCGTGAAAACGGTCGCGCCCGTTAGCAGCAACAAAAAGGGTGGCAGCAAAAAGGGTAGAAAACGGTTAAACAAGAGTTCCGCCGCTGTCGGTCCAGCGAAGCGGACAAAATCACTTAACCTTCTGGACATCAAGCCATCATCACCGCCGGTGTTCGACAGCTCCGAAGCGCCCGTTGCTAATGAGGTGGTATCCGACTGCTCAACGGATGGTTTCTCCGGGATAGTGCAGCAAACGCTACCGACGCCGGCGAGCATGGACGTGGTGGAAGAACCAAGTGGTTCAAAAGTGCTTGATCCCCACCAAAAATGTTACGTGGCCCTAACGGAGATTCGTTGGGAAAAAAATGAAGCTGCGATAAAAGAAAAAAATGACGAATGTTCATCAAACTTGGCAACGGAAGATGTAGGCATCAAGGGTACGAAAGCAAAAAAGACAGTAGGCGTCGGCAAGTCTGCTGGTGGTTGTGGTGGTGACGGAAATGCACAAAGTAGTGTTGACGATGATGGCAAAGGAAATCGTTGCCACCTTGATCATCAATCCAAATTCGGTGCACAAAAACCGTCAAGATCGAAGCTGCAGGAGGCAAACAAAGAATGTGTTGCCGCGCGAAAAGGAAAAGCGGGCCGCAGCAGAAGCCGAAAAAGCAGGCGAAGTCGTTCGAGTAGCAGTAGCAGACGGAGCAGCAGTGGCGGCAGCAATATGGAGGCAGCGGATGTGTCGTCGGACGATTCGTTTCGGCCGCGTGTCACGCGTGCTGCCAAGCGGCGCAAATTAAAGCGCAAGAAACGGTCCACCCCGCGAGGTCTAAGTACTGACAATGTTTCTGATGAACCCACCACCACTACCACCACCACCACCACCACGTCTCGAGCTACTAACTCTTCTATCAGACGTTCTGCCCGTTGCAAACTATCTAAAGCATCCACAATCTCTAAAGCTTCCAATACAGATGAGCGGTACGTGATCAGCGAGATTGATACGGCGGACGAGGCACCGCAGCGCGTCATGCAGGTGGTAAACGTGCGCTACCAGCAGGTCCTGGATATGGCTGGGACCAACAACCGGCCGTCGATTATAAACACGGTTCCGCTCGCCCGGCTAACTGCGCCAACGGCTCAACAAGCTTCGGCAATCGACGGTGCTTGCGGGAGTGGCCAGAGTGAACCGGAAAGTCAAAGTGTGGCCGCTGAAGAGGACCCATCGGATGGCGTCGACATCTCAAAGCAGCCAAAACGGGGGCGACCACCAAAGCCACTAGTGGAATCGGAAGAATCGGTGGACGAAAGTGTGACGGAGTACAAGTGCGGCTACTGTGGGAAGGAAATCCATCGCTCGACCTGGAAGGAACACCACGCGTCCCACAATGGGGTGGCGTTTCGCGTCGGCATTGATGAGCCGATCGATCTAAACGACATCAAGGCGGTCGGGTACGCGATCATGCGGTTCATGAGAACCAACCGGCGGAACGAGGTGATCTGCGAGAAGTGCGGTCAGGTGAAGAAGTCGTTCATGGGCATGGCGTCCCACCTAAAAACGTGCGGAATTCCAAAGGAAGAGAAGGACTCGGCCAAGGTGGCCTGCGAGTACTGCGGCCGAAAGATGCTGATTGTCAGCATTCCGAGCCACCATACGCTCTACTGTCGCGTGTTGAGGGAGCAGCGGGAAAAGGAGGCTGCCGAGCGGGGTGAGCCAGAAACGGTAGGACCATATGGTGCCGAGGACGCAGACGAGCAGTTGACTGCAAGAGGAAGACAAAAACGCAGATCCGTCGCATGGTATGCAAAGGCGTTTAGGAGTGAGTGTTATCTTCAGGACTGTTTACAAAACTATTTCTTTTTGTGTGTGTGGATATTTCAGTGCCGAAAGAAAAATTAGGAAGATTGCCAGAGAGACGATTGAAGAACCGAAAGAGGTAAGTGGTCGCCTCAGCTAGGTAGAATTTTATCTTTATCATTCACACCCTTCGCCGTTTGCAGCTAATCATCGAAGTCACAGGCCAAACGGTAACCATGGGGATACTGCAGGGCTGGCTGACGGAGCTGACGGAAACGGGACAGGCTACCTGCCGGCACAAGGATTGCTTCTTCGTCGGGACGTCCGAGAAGATCATGCGGACGCATAACAACATCTGTCCGTACGGGCAGACCGCTGTACCGGTCTACGAGTGTGCAATATGCTTGTGTCAGGATCCATCGCGGGACGTGGTCTATCAACACCTGTGCCAGCAGCATCCAGAGGAACAGCTAAGTTCGCAGCAACAGAGCGCACAAAGTGGCGACGAGTGCGACGCGAACGTGGCGAGCGGTGATATGGTGGAAGGTAGCAGTGGCACGGATGATATGGACTTCGACGGTGACATGCAGGACGAGGATGATCTCGTGGCCGATGGAAGAAAGGCGGGCAGAAAAAAGAAGCAAGCGCCACCTCGGTCGAGGGCGAAAAAGGGTCCTCCGAAGGCAAAAAAGGCCACCGCATCGAAAAAAGGAGCTCCACCCGAGGACGATCTGCAGATTGGCGTCATGGGCGAAGAAGGAGAAGTTTACAAAGAAAGTGAGACTTTTTGTTCATTCCTCAAATCCTAAAACGGATTAAAAATTTAGTTTTAGGATCACCACCGCACGTAGTATACTAAAAACTTTCCCCCCATCAACATTATTTTTCTCCCGTGCACTCTTTCCATGCAGTGGTATACGAGGAGGCCGCCGAGTACCGGCAACAGCGGGCGAACATTCAGTTTACGACCATCCAATGGACGTTCAAGTTCATGCGGGAACAATATGGCACCAGGCAGCTATTCGAGCAGCTACGGCCCGACGTGGACATCCGTTTCCTCACGATGCTGGCGATTCGCGACTACCTACCACAGAGCAGCCGTTCGATGCGGTTTCGGCAGCGTAAGATAAAGCTTTACGATGCACCGTTTCTCCCGGATGCGTCGCCAGACGGCTGGCAGCGACTGGGTACCTTTCAGGGCGATATGCTGGGCAGTGAGTCAATGTTCTACTGCGGCGGCCCGGTGATGGCTCTCGACTGGCTGCCCATACCGAGCGACAGCGAGGACGGCCCGGTGGATCAGATTCTGGCCGTCGCTTGCAAATCCAGATATGAAGAGTTTTACACGTGCCAACAGCTCTCCAAGCCGCAGTCGCGCAAGTGTCTGATACAGATCTGGAACGTTGGACCACTGCGAAATGGCAGGTGAGTGGCGAGAAGCAGATGTAGCAAAATAGCAAAACAACAAACACAGAACAGACTAACAGATACGACCGAACAACATTTGGAATAGAATGTACCAAAGAGTTGTTTCGTAACCTAACATTTCCTGTCCTTCTGTTTAAACCCACTGCGCTCGTCTCGCTGCTCTTAGTTCGACTAATGAGGAGCCTGCGACGCAGAAAAGTACTGCCCGGTGCAAAAAGGCACACAGGTAAATTGAGTCACTCGACCACGTTTTGTATTGCTTGCACGTTATCATTTTATTGCCTATAGGGATTGATACTAGGTTTGGACAAGGTGCATTTCCGTTGTAACACGTATGTTTTGTAATGTACCTAGTTCATCGGTTTAAAATTTATTTATTGTTCCAGTGTAGGTTAAATACTGTCAAATCTTACTGTATACTTACTTAGTTATATATGTACTGGTCTCTTTCTATATGCTTCCAGTGATTATGAAAATGAGATGCGATGCCCACAGCTTTCGTTTGCTATTGCCTGCGATTTTGGTCCCATCTGGCAACTGGCCTTTTGCCCGAGTGGATGCAACAATGAAACCGGCCGAGGTGACAGCTTCGACCGGTTGGGGTTGCTCGCGGCGACCGGATCCGACGGAGACGTGTACGTGTTCGCCCTCAACCGTAGCATGGTGAGCGTGCGGAGCGAGCTGCCGGCCACCAAGCCGCCACCGCGCATCGTACATCTGCAGCCAGTATTGCGCCTATCGCTTACCCTGCACCAACGACAGTCATCGTCCACCGGGCCGAATGCCATCCCCTGCTTCTCGGGGCACAGCGTGATGCGGATTTCGTGGACGCGCGAAAAAGGCCACACGGTGCTTGCGGCCGGCTACTCGAACGGCATCGTGGCGGTGTGGAAGCTGACTTCGGCCAGTTTCAGTTCGTCCCTGCTGAGCGCCTCGAAGGACGGCATCCGAACGCTGCTGCCTACGCACAGGTTGCTGCATGCCAGCGGCAGCAGCATTACGGCGCTGGACATCCACTACGGGCAGGGATCGCGCTTCCTGGCGGTGACCAATGCCGATCGGCGCGTGAAGGTGTACGATCTGCACAGTGGTCACCATCAACCGCTCGAGGTGTTCAGCGTGCAGGCGCGCAGTCGCATCACGGCCATGCGCTGGTTGCTGCACTTCCCAGTGCTGGTATTCGTGTTCGACGACACGTTCATGGTTGATCGGTGCGGGTACACGGTGCACCAGCCGCGCGAGATTGGCATCCGAATGCAGCTTCTGCTCATGTTGGGCACCGAGGCGACCGATCTTGCCGCTAACGACTGGATCAGTACGAACGCGATCACCACGGACGGCGGTGACTTGGTGTGCCATAAGCCTATCCCATTCGTTTCGGGCATCCCTGGCAAGCAGTTCGGCCAAGTAAGTGCTGCTATAATTGAAGCCGAAAAGAATCAAATTCAAAAAAGGTCATCATAGCATGCAATTGAACTTGGATACATTTTTCTCTCCCTATGTCGAATCCACGTTATTCAGCTTTGATCGTAAATCGATACATTTTAACGTCAGGTCCTAGGGTAGCTCAAAATCTCAGAAAATTAATGTCATTGCAGCGGACTTGGAACAAAAAAAATTACAGGGAAGACGTGGCAAATCCAAAACAATATCCGTTTTTTTCGCAAAACCCTCACTTTCCACGAGCAAAGATAGAGAAAGGCTAGTTTTGCATACATTTTACACTTTATTTTTTCCTCTTTTAATCACCAAAGCTTTTTTCAATTGTTGTAAAATCCACTACAAATCCCGGGAAGTTATACTTGATTTTTTTTATTTCCCGCAATGGGTTGGTGCGTTTTTGAAAATTTCTACCCTGTGATTCAGTTTTATGTGGAAAACGGAAAACAAAGTTTTATCTTTATCATGCGGCGCACGTTTGCCAAAGAATATGCTGAAACAAAGAAAGGCAGCCTGCTTAGACATCACACAGATTTGCCGAAAAAAAATGGTCAAAAGCAAGGCGAGCAAAAAATATAACGGTAAAACAGTAACTTGCGTGGTTACTTTGAAACGGGGTGACAGACAAACAAACGGACACTTTCCGATTATATAAAAAGATTTATATCGATTAGCATGAGGCATATTTCTAAAAGAAAATCATCACTCATCCTTTCTATGGATGTTATTAAAATTTTGACAAACAACGTTGTGATGGGTAATTACTGGGATTGAACATACGATGTCTTGTGTACTGTCTACCGTCGCTCACATATAGACTACGGGTGCAGCAATTTGAATAGCATCGAAAACCATTTAAAAGAATATTTTCTGAACGAGCAGGTAGATGATCAGTGTCGATTTTTTTTACGTTAGATCTACGTTAGATTCCGTAGAGATTTCTACGTTAGATTCCATAAAACTACGATACTTGAATGCTTATGTTTAAATTATACACACATTAATTTCCTCGCACAGGTTCTTACAACAACAACCTCCGTTAGGTTAAACGGCACCAATGCTTCTCCCACGATTGTTTCCTCGTACGACGCGTTCTACGAAAACTACGGACTGCTGTTCTCTGACACAGATGAGGTAAGATATATATTTAGGAGTAATTTAAAGCTATAATGTTAAGCGAAGATCGAATCAGATACTTTTAACGACACGCGAGTTCATTTTATTGATAGAATGTAATATTTAATATTTCGCAGTTGAAAATACCGTATTTCGTGGCACTGGCTAACTTGCGTCATGTTTTCTTTCTTTCTTTTGTGTGTTTTTTTTTTATCTTAGCACCCCTCGGAATGTGACCGAAAGTCGCTTCGGGTGAAAGCATTCCGGCGCGGTAACATCGAGCAGTATCCCGCCGTTCGGCTGAACCAGATTCGCTGGAATCCAAACAGTTCCTCGTTCCTGCACTATGCCGTCGCTTACCAGGCTGGGTTCGTGCGTATACGCAAGATGCAACTCTAACATTCACAATTGGTTTGCGCATGGAAGGTAAAGGAAGAAGCACCGGTTCGAGATGGTCATTCCAAATGCGCACAAAGGCAAAGCCGATGATTTACAGGCGATTGATTATGTTTAGAATTTTACTATTGGAATTTGGAATGAATAAAGTTGCATTTTATTTATCATATTCCAATCGTATGGAGGGTGGGGGGGGGGGGGGGGTGGGTTGCTGCTCAATCAATGGTTTCGTAGTCCCTCTCCAGGTTTGATGACAAATGGCCACGGATCGGACGGCCGAGCCCTGATTAGATGATCGATCTAATCGACTCCTTAATTCGCTGTTCCATCATCATCGCCACCGCCCGTCTTCTCCGGTGAGTTCTGGGACGAGGACGTAGTTTCGCCTTCCTCCCCGGTCGAGCCCTCGCCGACCGTCGCCAGTTCGTTCTGCCCATCGGCGCCGGGTTCCGCGGACGGTGTCGTCGAGACGGCGGAATCGACCGCCGACGTCACCGAGGTGTCGCTCTTCTTTCCGCGACGTTTCTTCTTGTGCTTCTTCTTCTCCACCTCGCCCGTTTCGTTCTCCTCCTCGACGAAGTTGTAGTTCGGCGGGAAGAGGGCCGCACACTCCTCCTGGCCCTCGACCGCATTCTGGCTGACGTAGCAAGGGCCCATCGCGGTGAGCGCCAGCATCGCGTGACTCGTCGCCTTGGATACTTTCATGATCAGTTTGTCGTTCACGTTGGGTTTCTTCGTCGTGTAACGCTCGGTCGTTTTGGCGATCAGGTCAGCCGTTTTCGGATCACCGGTTGTGAAGTATCCGAACGCCATCACATGCGACTTGTACTTCTCGTTCATGGCCACCTCCAGCACGTCGCGCTTTTTGTACGCATCGAACACCATGCAGATGTGGGGCGGCTCCGGGATGGGATCCGGTGGCAGGAAATGTTCCGTCAGCTACAGAGAAAAATGTTTTTAATTTTGATTTAAATTTCTACAGTTAAGTAGATAAGTTGTTCTAAGATCTAAGATCTGCCAAATGCTAAACCTCCTCTTACATGTCTAAAAAGCAGATAGAACATGGCTGCATTCGCGCGACGATTCGTCGGCGTCCACACGCCCGGTATGATCAGTTTCGGGCACGAGTCCTCGTCAAACGTTTCCTTCGACGCGTTCTGTGATGAGTCGGACGAGGTAGCTGTGGCGATAGAGCTGCCGCTTTTCTGTGGTGGAAGCTTCGATACCATTTTCCATGTGCCGTCGTTCGCGCTGTACATCATCTCGAGCGGCTCGATCATGCGCGGGATCACCTTCTCCACGTTGCCATCGGCGTCCAGTACCTCCACCGGTTCGGTGATGATCTGCACGAACGCCCCGATCACCTCCTCCGGTGCGCGCGTCTCCCCATCGTTCAGCTTCCACACGTACGCCTGAATGTCCTTGTAGTAGATCTGCTCAAACACGTCGTCCGCCAGCCGGTTCTCGCACTCAAAGTGCAGCACCTCGAGCATCTTCGGGTTGAGGTGCACCAGCCGCTTCTCCTTCATGTGCAGGTCGTGCTTTTCGGCGTGGTCGTGCAGCTTCTTGAACACGTCCTTGTGCACGTGCGGCATGAACAGCGTGATACCCATGTCCGGGATGTTAGCCATGATCTCGTCCGTCACGTGCGTGATGTAGTCGAGCCGCTTCTTGGCGGCCGCCTCCTTCTCGATACGCGCCACCTCCTCCTCGCGCTCCTGCCGCACGTCCTCGCGCTCCTGTTCGTCTGGTGTCAGCTCCCACAGCTCGTAGTAGGTGCGCTCGAGCTCGCCGGCCCGACACTTCAGCTCCATGTCCAGCTCCTCAGTGATCAGGTTGATCAGTTTCGGCACGTTGGTACCGAACATCAGATTTACGATTTTTCCGTGCTGTTCCAGGAGGGATGCGACGAAAGAACATATTGTATAACGAGGGAATTTAATAACGTGTCAATACATTTGTTAGAAGTTTCCTTGTCATCATCTGGCACACTCGAACGCTTCTTTGAAGGGAGTGCGGCTCGCCAGGATTAACGCAAACGCTTGACTGACGCGAACGATCATTTTGAGGATGTTTCCTACCGTCTCCCTCCATGTAATGACTTTAGAGCTTGTTTTCTTAGGCAAGCCCTGTTTCCAGGAACATCTTGTCGCAGGTTCACAACTCGCATTTGAGCTGTTCCGCGCCGTGGCCTCATCAAACGGAGCAACCCATAATAAAAACGAAACATTGTCGTTTCGCGACCGTTTGCCTTACTTTACGATCGTGTGCAAAGTGGAACGCAACCTGCGATTCACCCTCAGCCCCGGCGGTGCTAGCCATCGATAGCAAATTGATTTAGTTTTATTGGTTTGCATTGTGAATCCCCGCGTGCTTGGGTGCGTGTGTGTGTGAACGCTAGGTCACGAATTCAGCAAATCAAACATTGGGATTGGGCCCGCGGTTGCCGTGGTTCGTCCGGCTTTTGAGGCGTTGTAATAGAACGAACTTCGTGCGGATAGCTTTTCCGGGCTTCTCGCAGCGCACGTTGTCCGTCTTGTTCGACGTTCGTCAGTTTATGGACGCGTCGTAAATGAGCCAGCACATACGCCACGATGGAGCTTCTTTCATTCGCTTGTCCCATTTTGTGGTGAAAATATTTACTTTCTTCGCCTCGGGCGCATCGGTTCTTGATCGATCGTTATTTATTGGTCGTCCGCGTGCTGCTATTTCCTAGGAGCGATTTGTTTTCCGATTAAGTACGGCACGAAGGAATAAGAATGGATTCAAACATATAACAGCCCCCTTCGTTTGGCAGCGTGCTGCAGGGCAGGTTGCCGATTAATTTGTAATTTTCGCAAAAAAGCGTGCTGTAGAGCTTGTATTGACGTTTCCGACATAATTTCTAATTTTCGCAAGGCATCAAACAAAAATGTTCGTGTCCAAATTAAATTGTAATTTTTTAGCCTTCCCGTTGCATGACGGCAAGTCAAACTACGCTGGTAACCGTCCGGGTGACCTTCGGAGGTTGCTCGAACAAACGGTCGGATGTCTCGCAAGCCCAAGAAGGCACCAGTAGCTGAGAAACCGGGTCAAGCGTAGCAAATTAAAACGAAAATGTAACGAACCGTCCATGGATGTAACACAGTGTATGGTGTAGAGTTCATTGTACAGCTTTCCGTCTCTTTGGGAATTGTACATTGTTCAGGAAATGTTTTTTATGTCGACGTTGAGTTAAAAGTATTATCCATTAGCTCCAGTTTCTCGATTAAAACGATCGTCAAATACTTTCCTAATCAATGTAAAATTTTGCAAGTATCCATATCTGGAAACTAAAACGGTTTTGTTGGTTGCAAGTTCTCAGAAACGTTCAAGGTTAAGTTTAACAGTTATTGGTTCAGTTGGCAATGTTTTAACTACCTTCGATGCGGCTATACTTGAATTTGCAATCGAAATTATTTCCATTGTTATTTACTTCCGATTATTATATCATAACAGCACTATTATAAATGACCTACTTTTGTGAAAAAAGGACAAAATTTTACACCCGTACACCTTTCTTTTGCACTACACTGTGGAGGTGCTTTGCAGCCTTGGTTGTGTAATAAATCGCGTGCCAAAGAACTTCGCCCCCGCATTTAAATGCTTCAAATGCATCTCCCTTCTTTTGCAAGCAGATTTCAGACCTTGCGGGGCCAAGAAGTCCCAGAACATTCGCGTTCGATTCCACCGTGAATTGTCGTTGCGAGTTCAGCAATCGGTTCGTTTATTTCATAAACCTGTCGTTGCTGATTTGCTGTTGCTCGATGGAGGCGGCGACCGTCTGTCCCATCGAAGGTGTACGACTACGAGCAAGAACCAAACCATGGCTGAGCAACAGCTTAACGTTCCCTTTAAAGGACCCCGCATCACTTTGGCTTTCGCTTTTCGGCGGTTGCGGGGAGTTTTGATGTGTTGGTTTTTCTTTCTTCTTAATTTTTAAGCTTTTCGATTCCGTTATAAATAAACGGATGGGAAACAAAGGGGTCAGACGTACGAGGCGAAGCCATTTCTTGATTTCTACACCCAGCTACAGCGATATTTAATGAAACTTTAAAACTTCTCCGTGGCACGCAATGCGGTGCGTATGCATGTGTACATTTTGTTCAAACTTTACTGATTGATTTTTCAGTCCCCGTGCTCCCTGTTCCCCTTCCTTACTTACCGACGCAAACAGCCAGGTTGGTTCACTTTTGTTCCGGAACCGTTTCAGTGCCGTTATTTCGTCCGTTTTGCACTGCAAAAGGATGGAAGTTTAAATAATTACTTGTTCGTGCTACTAAACTTCAGCACACAATGAAGGTTTAGCGTACAATCGCCAGCTGCAGGTTGTCGCCGCCTAGTTCGAGCTTAATTTTCTTCAAACTTCCGATCATGCCGACGCAAGGCCCGCACCATTCCGTGTACACGTCCATAACTAGGAAGATAACAGGGAAGAAGATGCACAAATTTAGAGAAAACAAAAAACTTCACCGCATCAGAACATTGCCACTTGTGCCACGGACAACGACTGACCCAGTAGACCGTCACGTTCGAGAAACTTTTCAAACTCATCATCCGTATTGATTTCCGACTGAAGCTGCTGGACTCCGCCTTTCTTCGCCATTGGGAAGATTTAGAAGTAAACCGGTCCGAATTAAGGATCCCCCAATTTAGCTTTAGGACTGCACAATTTGAAACACTAACAATTTAGAGGTGTGTGTTGGTATTAGGTTTTTTTTTACTATAACGAGTTTCCCTTCCAAAGATGGGTTTTTTAAGTTTTCTTTCAAGAAACAAACACACAACACACGCCGTAATCCGTCAGATCGTGTCGAAGGGCTCGCTAGGACTGCCGCGATACGCAATCGAAATAAACAATTGCTACCCTTTTTGTTCCGCGGGCAAGCAACCACCTGGTGGTTGCCGGAGCAACGACGGCAACCGGTTACCAACGGCCTTTTATGTTCACTTCGCTACGGCATCACTACTACACCGCAAACAACAACAACAAAAGACACGCGAAAGGTTGCCTCCTGCGTCGAAGTAAACTAAGACTACCGTTTTCTAATTGTTGTCTTCATTTCGCTGTTGTGTTTTGCTTGCGTTTTGCCGGCTTCCTCGTTTAGCCGAATGTTTGTGCCGCGTTGTGATAGTTCGTCGGCGACGGGTCACGGTTTGACAGTAACAGCCACCAGGCGTCCGCTTTTTGTTTACCATGCGTACCCATCGAATCTGGGAGGGTTTCTTGGAGCTGCACATTATTGCTTCTCAGAACGGCGAATGGCTTTAGGTATCTTTTTTTTTCTATTACGCGGTCGTTTACGTCGTTTTCTCTTTTTCAAAAAAAAAAAAAATACGCAAGCGGTTACATGCTCGAACCGCATGCATGTGGTGCGCCATATGGTGATTTATGAAAGCCCAAGAGCCAGAACGTGCTTGCGGGCCTCCATTGCTACATACCGTTTTTCTTTATTAAAGATCGTTTCCCTCCACTGCAGTCGAGAAGGCGGTCTCTGCAGGCGTTTTCTGTCTCCGTTTCCGTCTCCCCAAACCCTCCAGCAAACGGCGACATGTAAATCGGTGTGTCGGTGGCATGGCACGGGGTTGAAGCGCCCGAAGCGTGGAATGTGTCTTCTGGTCGTGTAGCAACAAGTTGCCGCTCGTTCGAAAAGCCAAACCCCGACACGCCATCGTCGACCCAAAAGGTGTCGATGGGTCACACATCATCGCCATCATCCTCACGGACCCCATTCGACGCTTGCGTTCGTTTGAGCGTGCCTAAGGGTAGGCAATGTTATATGTGGGTCGTGTGGTGTAATACAACGCAACAGGTGGCAATGTTGGCATGCTAAGGATTGTGTAATTTTTAAAGCTTCACTTCAAAGGAAAACACAGTCGATTACGGTCGTTTGTAATCAGGGCACATCTACCTACCTACACTCTTTTGCAATTCAACTCAATTCAGTTGGGTCAGTAACATGGGAAAAAGGCAACCAAATTCATTTACAATGCCAGCGAAGACATTTCAACGTTTCACACTGATTTCCGTGGTCAATTTTGAACCTTGAAGCACTCTCTAAACCTCTCACGAGAGACAAATATTCCAATGAATTCTGTATGGTTTTCGAACGTTTTAAAATTACCTTTTCAATACACACATTCTCTCAAATAACGGTCATTGTAGAACTCGTGGAAACCCAATAAAGAAAGAACTCCTGAGTTGCATCCAGAAAAGCATTAAGAAGATACCAAACGATAGGCCAGCATCCCAATTGAACGGGATTTGGTATTTTGCAGATCAGATTGATTGAATATCAGAGTAACCAGAGCCTTTAAACCGGTGTGTTGTAGTATTGAGGAAAAATAATCTTGAATTGAACGGGATTTGGTATTTTGCAGATCAGATTTATTGAATATCAGAGTAACCAGAGCCTTTAAACCGGTGTGTTGTAGAATTGAGGAAAAATAATCTTGAATTGAACGGGATTTGGTATTTTGCAGATCAGATTTATTGAATATCAGAGTAACCAGAGCTTATAAACCGCTGTGTTGTAGAAATGAGGAAAAGTTATCTTGAATTCGTCAGATTTTGGAACAACTCAGCAAGCCGAAAACTAGCAGGAGTTGTGTTCGCTTGGATGTAACTTTAATCTCCGTTTCTAGTCTAGTGACGCCTGATCGACCAAAACAACATTGTGCCAACAGTTCCCTCCCCCCACCATTTCGTCTAATCGTTCCGGGAGCAATAAGACGTTCCCAAAATTACCTCTGTACTCCTTTCTCGCCCCCTCCCTCTGCACCCCTTCGCACCTGCTCCTTATCAAGCCGCTTGCCCAAAAAGCATTCAATCGGTTATCGATAACGGGAATGGTGGGACAATAAAACACGCTGCGACACTCTCCCCGTTCATTAAAGGTTTGCGTTTAGGTCAGCTTGGTAAGAAAAGCAAGAAGGGGCAATACTTTGATGATAAGATGGACGGTCCATGCCCTGGTCCATCTATTGCCCACCCCTCCAGCAACCCCTTTTCCCCACAAACGGGGAACCGTGGCCAAATTTTGTGGTGATCAAATTTAACCACCCGGTTTTATCGATTCGCTGTGGTCTCGAACGTACCGATCTTGGAGCGCTTTCTCGCGCCGGTATTCGAGACCTTCACGAGTTAAGTCCCGGTTCGGTTTTTATCTTTTTGCGCCTGGCCAGCCGAGGGCGCCCCATCATCCGGCCCGGGGGTTGATCAGCTCAGCTGAATTGTCTGATCGTATCGGTAGATCCGGCCTGGCTCGTGCGGACTAGCGATAATCGTGCGATAAACAGCATCGCCAAACTGATGTTGCAGCACAAACGGAGGAAAACTAATTTAAACATAATTGTAGTCCGATTTGTTGTATAGAAAGTTTTATACAGAATAAATTTGGAAGTTGTTGATTTCCGTTTAAAATGCAACTGATGCAGCAACTCGTACGTCGCGAGTTCAAATCCCGTTGGTTTGATTCGAAGATATTAACGCTTCTCTACAGAATAAGTGATGCTGTAATCCATGTATCAAGTCGCTGAAATTAAGAGGACATGGAACGTATTGCGAGGGAAAAGGTTTTTGTTGCGTCCAAAAGAATTACAAGCAGGTTTTTGAAATTTTCCACACACAGGGATTTTAGGAAAGATTGAAACGAAAAATGCAAGCAGAACTATATCCGATTTGTTTCATATTTTTGTCTTTTTCTCAACAAAAAGTGGCAAGTTCGAACACAAAAAATTGTTGTAGTAAAGCCAAGTTAAATCCGAATGCAGTTCCGAAAAAAAGTTTGATATTCGAAATTGAGATTCGAACCGCAATTGTCAGGGTCACGATTTTCGTTAGGATTGTACGTCGTCTTGCCCACATTTGGCTTACATGTTACATTTTAAACGCTATAAAAATGTTGGGAGAAGAATAGGAATAAAAAAAGAAAAATGTTGTCATGTATCTATAAAAAGAACTCTCAGACGGCTTGCCCTCAACGGCAGGTGCACGTGTGCATCGGCAGTTCAAGTATGCAAGATTCCTCCCTTCCGGAACAAACCCCCTCCCTACCGTGGCCATCCTTGACTGCAGATAGAGTTGATAGTGCAATCGCTCGGGCTCACTAATGTAGTGAATGCACTTTTCGCTGCAGTCTTATCGTGTTTGAAATGGTCTCGCCAACTACAGCGTTTGCAAAAGTGCCCGGGTGTACAGAGTGTTCCCTTGCTCCGGGCCGGGCGCGTCCTCGGCTCGCTCGTTGACCACGGTGGTCCGGGTTTCGGTTCCAGGTCCGGAGTGTGCAAAACTTTGTTGAGTTCTGAAAAACATAATCACAAAAATCTAAACGGAGAAGGCGAGGGGTGTGGGTGGGTGGGAGTCACTGTGTACTGCATTTCCGGGGAATTTAGTAGTTTCGAGACCACTGCAAACCATTGCCGATGGCGATGCAATATGCAAATCATGCTGCTTATTACCGCATAAACCGGGGAAAGGCAATTTTTTTAAATCAAAATGCTCCTAGCTTCTCATATTTTCCAAAAAAAAAATTTACTAATCGATGAAAAAAGGTGCTGAAAATCCACTCCAAGAAAATAAGAGAGAAGAAATTCTTTTCACTGCTAGTTGCAAATGCATCCAGTGCAGTTTGCATTACCATCCGTAGGTGTTCTATCAGTAACCGTCATCCTCAACAGCAGACAATCGTATGAACTAGTGCCGGCGCTGATAAGACGCGCTGGAGAGACGGATGTCTATTTTTAGAACGAACCACTACCGACCGGTCCACCGATGTCTTGGAAGACATACGCGTCACACGCGTCGATTGCTTGCGAAATAGCTCGCCGCACTTGATAGGGTTATCGTCTTGATAATCAGGTCCGACAACCGTAGTGCAGCGGTTAGCACGAGGCACACGAAACGAGATTCCTGCAGCACCAAATACCGAACAGAGATTAATGACAGAGATTGAAATCGTTTTTTTAAATAATTATTTTCTCTACAAACTACAGTGCAGTTTCGCTTATCCGCGCCAGAGGGTGGAGTAGCAACAACAAAGATCAACATCACATTTAAAACCAACAAGAAATCTAGAAACATATGCGGGCCAGAAAAAAAGAACCCCTTACACTGAAGTTTAGTTTCACCTTAAAGAATTAAAATTTACATAATTCACATTTTGTTAAAAAGAAGTACTACTACCAGTTTGTAAAAGCAAATTTCTCTTACTTTGCTTAATAATCACTGGCTGAAACATGATCATTTTTCCCTGCAGACTCTTCCAAAGCATTTTTACAGTTTGTAAAACAATTCTCCAGAATTGTACTAGCGTAGAACTAATTGCCAAGCAGTGTTTGATAACATTTTAGCATAGTATAGTATTGGAATTTGAGAAAACAATGGAAAGATCAAAAGGTAAACAAATGGCAAATTACTACTATTAACATTTTTCTTGTGGTGCAAGAAACTAAGCATGAAAAAGTTAACTTTTCTGCATTCAATTTGTTATGAGTCTACTAAATCTAAAATACTTAACTTCTTCTTAAACGCGTCACGGAAGTGCCCTCTAGTATCATCAAACTTTTAGTGGTCACGGTTGCCTCAAATTTCTGACAGATGGCGCCAGATGCTCGTTGAGCCTGGTGCATCCTTCCCACCTACGGTTCACTTTCCTCGCAGCAAATGATGAGCTATCTTTAGTCCCAGACGCTTCTCCGCGCTAGAAAGTGAGAGAGGACATTTCAAATATGGCTGCTTGTGATTCACCGCCGGCCACGCTCGGATTGTGTTGGCGTGCTCCTGGAGCATGAGAAGAACAGCAGGGATACCATTTTCCCACCCACACAAACACACACAAGATTGACAATTGAAGAGGCGCGGAAAATGAGAAATGAGTCTCGCCATCTCGCGTCGGGTGCTGTTACGGGGATGGCCGTCAGAAGGTGATGGTATTGGTGAACCGTGTATAGAAAATGCCCGTAAGCGGCTCCAGTTGTGAAGGAAAATGAGTTACTTGCGGCGTGTTGGTCGGTTGCTCCAAGAAGTTTTATCAACGACAGCACACTCTAACGCAAAAAAAAAAACTAACTCCTTCTTTTGTGTCGGTGTTGGTACGTTACTCACAAGCGCACGCACACGCTGGATTGTATTGTTTCACTTACATCCCACCGAACCCCTATTTTCACCCCGCCACACCACGGCTAAGGTGAGTGGCTTGGTTTTTTTTTTTGTCAAACTTTCCGCGGCGCGAGGAAAAGTCCTTAAAATCCGAGCGGACACACGCACGGGAGAAATGGGAGCCGTGGTGGTGGGTGTGCGTAGACGAGGGTGTGTGCGTCTACGCTTGTTTTGCACACGACGGGGAAATGGGCCTGCTGGGTGGAAATGGATATCCGGCCATGCATGAGGGCGTGAAGGAAAGTCGGTAGAACGCGAGGGGATTCCGTCGTAGGCCGGAATTGTATCGCCGTAAAATCGATTTTCACGCAACGCTACGAGAGCCGGAGTACTAAAAATTGCCTCCCACGAGGCTGGCTGGCCTCTTGCTTCTACCAACCCACCCCTGCATCCACCTCATCCATTCCCTTTTGCTGTTCCCACCAAAACCAACACGAACGAACGAGGTCCCGTCTGGCTGAACCCTGGGTGCAGTGCATGCAGAATGAGACGATGCACCTGGCGACGCATCGAGCGGAAGGTATTACGCTACCGAGCCAGTTTCGTACTGCAAATTGAAAAATACAATAGGTTGCTGGTAGAATAAGGAAATACCGAACCGAATCGCAGTTCTTTTCTTTTTTTTTGTATACGTTAAGAAATTTGTAATAAATTTAAGCGGAAAAATCAACCAAACTACCGCTATTCAATAGTATTAAATAACTCAAAATTTTCCAAAATAGTTTATAGTAAACTTAATACCGTGCAAATAGGTTCAATTCACAGGAAGAAGCGACATGAAAGAACCGCAGAGAGGAAAAAGTGCCTTCTTTTAAAAACGTTCACAAATTCTTTGGATCCTTCCACTTCATTTCAGACCTTCAACATCTTGAATTTGAATTTCGAATTTGTACAACTGATGACGCTTAGGTCATACAGATAAAACCTGTTGGAAATAATTTAACTATAAAATTGCTTTTTTTTCAAAATTGATGGTTCTGTATATTATTTGCTCCTGTTAAAGTAAATGCATTTAAAAAGATGCGTTCATACGAAACCGATTCTGATTTCTGATTGATCTGATTCTGATATACGCTTTACGCTCTTAGGAGTGTCCCGATCTCGAACAGTTTATTTCTTTTTCAGTTTCAGGTATTATACTACTACCGCAGATCATCCACCGAAGTGGACCGCGCGTTCAAGATTTCCGCAAAACATACTTACACTAATGACCAAGGATTGCAGCCAGCAGTACTCGAGCGGGCTGGCGGCGACCACCAGCGATTGGCCTGATTGTTTCGTGAGATTTGTGGGATTTGATTTCTCCCAATCCCTCCCCCAACCCCCCTTCCATTCAACATCAACCCTCCCGGCATCGTTCCACAACAAAGGAGGTTTGTGTTGTGTTTTTTTTTTTTTCGTTTGCTCCTGCACGGGGTTTCTACGAGAAAATCCCACTCGAGGGCCATCATTCACGACGCAGCGCAGTCCAGCAACGATCGGGGAAAGCTGGAACGTTGTGGGGAAAGTTAAAAAAAAAACCTCCTCAACCAACGCGAGAACGAGAGAGCCAGTGGTTCGCGACGCACGGCCTACGCTGATGAATTTTGCATTTTCATTCAATAACTCACACAACCGCAGCCGTCGCGAGCTCGGGTGGACGGGGTGGACGGAGGGTGCGGGGCCAGCAGCAGACGCGTAAATATGCCAACGGAAGTGGGTGGAAAATGAAGCAGGGGCATGAGGTTGCGTGGCATGGATGGACAGCTCAGGGCGAGCAGTATGAGGCTACACGATGGGATGGGAATGTGTGCGTGCGCCATTGGAACTCACGTACGTGTGCCGTACGTATCCTTACGGTGGGTGAGTGTTTGTGCGTGAGAGAGTAAAAACGAACGCATGCGCAAATAGGACGAAGTTCCTTTCCACCTATCCATGCATTGCTTTCCTTCTCACTCCCTCCTACTCGACCCTACATTCTGTCCATCTCCTTCTCTCTCTCTCACACGTCTCTTCTCAGAACTGAGCGTATAATTAAAGGATCTTCGGCGAGTGTGACCAAAACCTGCTACTGCGAGGGAAATTTTCTCCTCCACCCACCGCCTCACGCCACCACGTCCCGCTTCCATCCACACCCTCTCAGTCCCTGAGATTAGAATCACACTCACAGCATCTCACGAGCGGTCCCACACGCGCCGACGACGTTTTAGCTCACGCGAACGATTCGGCCTTTTGCCGCCGTCAGTTGCAGCTCGGACTCGGTGAAGCTGTTTCATAACGGAACGGACAGCCCAACCAACTGAATTTGTCTGGCCGCGAGCAGCAAACCGTTTGTGGCCGTTGTTGTTGCCGCTGCTCCCTGTGCTGCGCTAGGAAAAACCTCCCGCCACGGCAGGCCAAACGGGGGTTTTTTCCCTCGTTTTTCCAACCCGGATTTCCCAGATTGTTGTGCGACTAGGAGCAGATAAAACGGATGAAGAAAACATCGTAAGGAAAAGCGAAGGGTTGATGGAGTGAGCGAGGAAAAAACGGCGAAGGAAAGGAAATCGTCAGTGACAAAAAGTAGGAGCACTCGCGAGCACACACACACTCACCCACACCCGCACATACACAGACACACATACGCACGCAGGCACTCTCAGTATGCAATCCTCCGCAAAAGCAGACTGGGGCGTCCGTTTGTGCCCATTTGAGGATTTCTAATTGTGCAGAGGAAGAAAAAAAAAGGAGGAAAGAAAGGTGAAAGAAGAAGAGTTGCGAAAAGAAAAAAAAAACCCTAAAGCCTCCATCGGGGCGAGAAGGGCGGGCATTGGCCCAGCGGATTGGTGGAGAGAGCGGATGGCCAGCTTCTTAACCTTTTGTTGAGTGTTATGATGCCGCCGTGATAAAATGGAAGAATATTTCCAGAGATTGAATCGTGGATGGAAATCACGATACAGTGAAAGGCGAAGTGAAGTGATTTGTGATTTCTAGAATACGGAGATTTTTTGGAGACTTCGGAAGGTTTCTTGAGATTTAGGATATTTTTGCAAAAGCCATAACCAGTCTCTGAAGTCCTGCAGTCGCTGTTTTTGCCACATCAAAGTGGAGTAATTTCATCAAAAAAATATAAAAGCCTACGGTGCGAAACTGCTGCTTTCTCGGGTGGCAGATTTTCCGGGAAAGCTGACAAAACAATACCAAAAAACATCGGGTTTTCCGCTACCGCCAGTCTGGCAGTACGGAGGAGCCCCGAAAACCCGTGCGACTCCGGGCACTTTTGTGTACTAGTTTTATCGATTTTCCCTGCACGCCCCTTACCCCACCGCACCTGCCCTACGGAAGCACGGTGTGACTCTGATACCAGCGCGGCGGCCAAACGGACACCTCCGATCGCAAGAAGTGTGAATCGCGTTGATTCGTGCCTTTCGTGTGTTTGTGTTTCAGAGGAATCGCCAACGAGCTTGGCCATTTGTTCCGCGTTTTACATTTAATTTCCCTCCGAACAAAACGGACCGTTTTCCACCCGTTGGAGCAGTAGAATTTTGTCCGAGTTTCGCCGTTCGAGTGTGTGCCCGAGTGGCGTTTCCCTCGTCTTCGACGTACGTCGCTGCTGCATTGGCGCGAGAAAAGAGTGCTGGCTGTGTGGCTGTATGCGTGTACCATGTCCCTTTTTCGGCTGGCGATGCGTCCGTGTTGGTGTTCCCTGACTAACTGCCATGGTGTGTTTGTTCATCATTGTCGAGCAAAAGTAGTGAAAAATTCGTCCCACAAAAACCACAAAAGCTTATCATTTGAACGGGAAAAAATTGCAGGAAATTCGAAACCGCATTTCCGTGGGCAAACATTTTCACGCACCACCCGTTTTCGACTCGTTGTGCTTCGTGTTTTTGACCGTGTGGACGTTGGCCGATGGAGATTTTTCGTGAGGATACGACACAATTTTCACGTCAGGTGAGTTCCCAGCCGTCGGTCCGATTTTTGTTGTTTGTTTCAATTTTCCACTCCTTTCCTAATATATTTACCACTACCATCAGTGCAGGGAGAGGAAGTTGTCCAATTCTAAGAGAAAGAGCGAGGAGCGAGAGACAAATTTGACAGTATGTGGAGCTGAAAGTTGGTCGAACTATATATTCTTCTCGCTAGAAATGAGGACGGATTAGAGTTAGTACATATTTGAAAAGGTTAAACTGTTAATCGTTTTGATTAACTCGTTTTTCCTTGGGTTAGATTGCGGTTGCTAGAAAGTTTCTTAGAATATGTTCTGAAGAGTGGGCCAACCATTTGGCATGTAACAGAATAACATTACTTTTTTTCAAGATCGAAAAAGAGTCGAGGTAGAGCCCGAAGGAGAGACAAGGACAGGAAAACCCCATAGCGCTCGAGCAACGGAGCGGGGAAACAATAATAGGCGGTGTGAAAACCGAAAGGACTCCCTCCAAGCCCAGCAGTCCAGCATGTGTGCGTCGTGGAAAGCGTCAGGTTCACCAGTGTGTTTGTGTGTGTGTGTGTGTGTGCGAGTGGGAAATTCGATCGAAATCATGTGAGCGTCCCCGGGAGTGGGATGAGCAGATGAGCGCTTCGAGACGAAGGGTGACAAGTGTAGGGAAAAGCAGCGCACCGGACGCGTGGTCGACGGCGGAAGCGGAAGCAAATGACAAATGACGGCCGAATGGAGCGACCCGAGAGCCGGGGAGCGGGGACGATCCAAACGAAAACTCATTAAAATTATTGAGCAGAACCTCTCGCTAGCGCACGGTTAGGTCTTTGGTTCGCGGGGAAACGGAAGAAATAAGGCTGTCGAAATTGCGTACCCGTATCCATGGTGAACGATTTTCCCGCGAGGTTAGGTTAGGGATAAGAAGGAAAGTCACGGATCAGCGTCATGCGTAAAGCTCGTTTCAGCGGTTCATGATTGATTTGGGGGGTTTTGTTTTTTGAGTATTGCTCTCTAGCATAAACGTCATTTCGATATCCTTAAAAAAATAATCTTATGCGCCACTGAGTGCATAAAGCTGAGTGAGGTTAATAAACGGGAGCTTATAGGGCAACATTCGCACACATCGAAGCATTACGTGCCGGACGGGCGTCATGCGAATTGATTTCATTTCGATTTCCAATTTTGGTCCTTCGTTTCCCCGACAGCCAAATACTGCCAATGCGGTTCCCTGTGCACAGCGTCGCAAGCTATATAGGTCGTTGTGCTTGTTTAGCGTTTGACCCTAATGTGTGTTCGGTGCGTAATAAACATTCATAATTCATTATCACTACCACCGAAGGGAGGACTCTTCCGGCATACAGTCGCCCGTCTGGAGGGGTGCGGGAACAAAAATGGAGTCCCCGGTTTGATGGAGACTTGGAATTAGCTCCTCCGGCAAGATTTCCCTTCAATTTCACCAGAGAACCGACACTCATTTCCATGGTTTCCTGCAAAGATGTTTGAGCGAAACTGGTTTGAAGTTTAGGTTTGTTTCTTATATTTTATTGTTATTCCTATCTGGGAAGTACGTGCGATTTAATTAATGGTAAAATGTTTACTAAACTACTTTTTTCATTCCTCTGGAATGGTTTTTGTTAAAAAAAAGTAACAAATTAAACTTTTAAACACTACTAAAAGGGGAGATTATAATTAATAAAATAAATATTTAAGAGAAAGCATGATTCAATAGCCTTCAAGAGAGAGGCAGTAGTAATATTATGAAGTAATAAGTCAAAGCTGCCTCTAACTTGAGGCATCAGCTACTCCCGCCTTACGGCAAACCTTAAAAAAAAAACACACTCTTTATTCTACATCGTCCAGTTGGCCATCGCCATTGGTACGGAAAAGTTTGCCGGAAACTTTTTCGGATGACTCCAGCTTTTTCTGTTTGTTCGATTCCGGATCTCGGTTTACTTCAAGCTGCTGGCTTGTGCTGCCACACACCTAGTTTTGATTCCTATATAGTTTTGCCCTGCCTCAAAAGGGCCAGGGAGGTTAGGATACAGCAGGAGTTTAGGCCGCAGGTTTGATTTATCTACCTGGTAGGGTTTTTAATATAGTCAAGCGTTGTGAAATGAAACCTACATCAATTGCCTTCAGCAAGCAGTTCTTGTGACTCGTTTTGAGCGGGTTGCATTGACCCAGAGAAAAAATTCCGTTGGCCTGCGCACCTGTGACACTGCAAGAGGTAATATCTCATTCAAATTCCACCCAGACGTGAACCTGGCACCATTTCTAGGGTACTCCATAGGCAGTGCCGAACTCCCGTACCAGTCGTCGTTCATACGGTCTGGTTTGTGGACGCACGCGTACACTGCCACCATGGCGTCCTCCTGCGACACCGAAATCGATCCTGCGCTCAGTGCTTTCCGAAATTGAATGCACATTCGACAGAGCTCTCGAAGAAAAAGGCAAAAGGCTTCTGGCAAAAGTTCGAGCAATCTCGAAGCGCCATTTACCTGACCAGCTGGACTTGGCACTGTGTGCTGTAGGTGAACGATGAATTTGGGCATCCATGAATGTCAGCTTGTGGAAATATATGGGGTGAAATTCAAGGTAAATATAACGTTCTTTTGCAACGTTGCAGTGGGTTCAGCTGTACAAATATTGGCTGACTAAAGATACTTGAAGTATAAAGTGTGTCCTTCTGGGAAAGACCTTGTTCAAGCTCACCGGCGACTAATTTTAAACCACTAAAACAGCTTGCACATCGAACTGCATATCGAGAAGATCTCTTGACCGATGCCCTGGGAAGGAATGTGAAATTTAGTTTTAATTATCGCAAAATACACATTACCCCACCGCTCCTTATAGCCAATGCGCTCTGCCAACGGAGGGACTATTTTACGCTCGAGAGCATTTTGCTCGATTGGAAGGGGGATGTGAACGCACTGGAGGAAACTGTAACCAGAAACAAGCATGCCGAGCAAACTACTGGCCACAAATTGCGAGCCGTAAATTTTGATACGAATTGCATTAGAATGAAGTGTTTCACCCTGGCGGGGCGCATGCTGTGGCAACTCAGCGTCGGCTCTGTGGTTTGCCAAAGTGTTCCAAAGTGCTTGACACTTGCCTTCCGCATTTCAACCCTTGGCTTGGCTTGGGCCGGGGGTGCAAGTACAAACTTGCCAACACTTGTTTTCTTCTCCGCCGCTCAACAGTTTACTAAATGCTTTGCTCCCCGCAAATGACAGATGTACACTACAAAAACACCGCGTCGGCCATCGTAACTTGACATTTAAGTCATCTTGACAGCCGCGTAGGCTCTTCGCATAATGAGGCGCTGGTTTTCGATAGCATTTTTTCGCTCCTTTTCGCAATTCTCGTTCCTTGAAATCCATTTGATGCATTTCCATCTCCTTGTTGTGCGCGGGAAAAAGCATCGCCGCAGCTTTCGTTTCTTCAGAAACTTCGTTTTACAAGGAGCCATTTGAGGAAGAGTTATTAAGCGCAAGCAGAACCTTTCCTCGACGGGAGCGAACGAATGAAGTAGGACCTCCAGAATAAAACGACTCGACGATCCTTGGCGGTGCACTTCAACAGCACGAGCTGCGGCCACTCGACGGAGGGTACATGGGCCAAATTATTCCGCATAAATATTTGCATTTTAATAGAACAACGATCTTGTTGAACACTTCGTGCCCTGGCACTGTTGTCCCGATGGAGCTGTATGTACAAACACTTGTGTCATAATTCTGTGCTCCCGGAGAGTGGAACCAGTCCGAAATACAAGGGAGCATAGTGGGTTTCGGGGCCAAATTTGACCTTAATTTGGATCGACTGGTTAGTCTGGAGCTGGATCACATGATGGATGTGCTTGAACTGAGTGTTCCCTTTTGCTATCGCCCTTGAAACAGCAAGTGCGATGGAATGTCTCTGCACTCAGAAAGCATATCATTTTCTAAATATTGCAGCCATAGAAGTTTTCCTGTGTTCCCCCTGAAAGTAGAATAGAAATTATGCTTCTTTACTGCCGTCCAGCATCACAGTGCAAACAGGCTTGGTGAACAAGATTTTTTTTATAGGTATGAACCCTGCTGCACAATTTGCTTCCAATCGACACAAAACACCAGGACACAAGCGCATCAACTGTGGATCAGGTTTTTTGTTTTTTACAAAATACGTAAACAATTCCTTCACGTTGTTTCCTTATACATTCGAAGCGCAAGTATCCAATAAGGCGTTAGGTAACCGATTATTTACGTACAAAACAAAAAGTTTTATGAAATACCACGATAAAAAGCAATTCAATGTATTTTCCTTCGTTTTTTTTTGTTTTTTTTTTTTTTTTGGTAGAACATAAACTTCCAACAACGGGGCGTGAAGCTTTCAGACAAAGTTTCCCGTTCTGTTGAAGATAAAGAGAATAAGAAAAAAAAATAGAAGAATGTATTTCCGAGGCAAAGTTCCATCCGCAGAGCGTCTCACATTGCCAGAGAGTTTGCGTTTGCTGGGCTTCTGCAAACCATTCGCTTCACTTCACCAGTCCGAACCGATCCGGGAGCATAAACAAAGCTCGCAAAGGAAGCGATTGTGCCAAGGAGCGAACAATCAACCGAAGACGCCGGGAGCCGCCTTGGGGCGGCACCGGAGTGTGCTCTAAATAAGTTGTGACTAGTATAACCTGTTCCCCCTCCACCCCCGTTGACAAAGCGGTGGCGGTGCGCGCGTTATCGGTTTACAATTTTCCAACCAGGATAGATATAACTCCTGCCTGCCTGCCTGGCTTGCCGGCTGCCATCATCAGCGGTTTCACTATTGTTTGCATGCTCCTGTCACAAACAATTACCGCAGCAACAGTGTTGTCCACGAGGGCCGGCGGGCGGAAGTGGCACCGAACCGGAGGGTTTCAGCCGGCCGATACACTGTTGCCAGCGAAGAATAGATGGCAGCGCATTTGCTAGGTTCTTCGCTGGATGGGTCCTTGCGGCATCTTTCTTTCGCTGGCACAAAAATATGAATGTCTTCCTAAACGGATTATAAATATCTCGTTAAATTGTATAACATTATAGCGAGAAAAGGGGGCATGCAGTCCTCTTCAGCGATAAAGATTTTTACGTGACGACTTATTTAAAAGACAATTAGTAATAGCAGGTCAAGTGACTGTTGCTGACACGCATAAGCGCACTCCTTTTGGGTAATTTACGTCAAAAGTATCAGTCTTCGTGCAAAACTATCTTCTTGAGATTGATTGGACGTAAAATGACTTCTTTATTAAGTCTCAGTGCAAAATTGAAAAAAAAACCGGGTTGGTAGGAAGAATACATATATCTGAGCAAGGGAAAATATTTTACATTTAAAATAATTAAAACCAGATTTTATCATTCCGTACCAGAATTAAATGCTAAAAGTTATATAAGTAATGTTTTGCACTGTTTCATTTTCATTTCAGAGTTCACAATCTACGGTCTTGGGGAAAAAACACCAGATGGACAACACCGTTCTCATTAAATGAAGTTACCTCACGAGCGGCATTAAGCATAGAGAGTTATAAGTGAACGATAAAAAATCACATTAACTCCTAACCTCCTCCTCCTTGACTAGCCCCCTCTGGGACACCGGCAAGGCTTCGGTAAAAGTTAAATGGAAATGGAAATTTGTAAACCCGGTACCACCACACCGACCGAACCCCGAATGTACCCTGGGCTCCGTACTAATTGAGAAACGAAGCGGAAGCGGCATCATTTCTGCGATTTTTCCGTGCAACGCCGCAGGCGGTAAAAAAGCAAACGTCGAACCCCCGAAAGGAAAAGCAAAAGCTCCCTCGAAAGGGGGATGCTACGATAAAGACGAATTCATCTCTACCCCCCTCCTGGCGCAACACAGCACATTCAGCAAAACGACGTGCGAATGAATTATTGTTTCGACGTGCTCCGTCCTTTTCAGGGCGACCCGGTCCATCTGTCGCCGGCTGAACGATCGCTGCCCGGATGTTTTCGTTCAGGTCATCATCTGGCTTCCCCCGGGAGGGGCTAGGGCCAGTTCATTAAGCTTCCAGTTCCGCCGGGCCAAGGGGAGGAGAAGGTTTACGGAGACAAATATGCAAAAAAGAAAGGTTTCCACCGAAGCATCCAACGCAAACCAACTGGCCCCGGTGGTGATGTTACCCGCCCCGTTCCGCCGAGCAAGAAGTAATTTCAATTTCGACGGAACTTAATTGAATTCAGCGACGCCTACCTGCAATCTCACAACGGTTTCTCCATGAGGGTGATCAACAACAGAGAAAGCAAAAAAATACCATCCCAGATTGGGCCATCGACGGCGGGGTGGGTAATCGCCCACCTGGCCCTCCATTGGGGTTGACACTGGCCGCTGCCACGGCTCGGATCCTAACCAGCTGAGAACCTCCCAACCTGCCAACCCTCCACCGGCCGATTGGGGCGGGCGTAGGAAAAATCAATTTTCCATGCAATTTATTTTAAATTTGTGCATGCGTATACGAAGCTCACCGATCTCGAGATGCGTGGGTAGGTGCCCACGTGTGGGGGAGGTTGCGATCGCCGGAGGCAACCGGAAGCAGGGGATGCTAGTGGAACTAATGGAAACGATCCTGACACGGTGATAACAACGGCAGCACGCAAACCAATTAGTGCGGCGGTGCGTTTGAGCTCACTTGCCTGATGGCGTGCGTTCGCAATTATCCCAGACGGTTGCTGTTACTTTTAAGGAATCTGTTTTTCCTTCCCACAATTGCCTTTTTCTCTACCTTTTTTTTTTGTTTCTTTGAAGGTGAACTAAGGTCTGTCGCTCTTTGTTTAAAGTTTGTGTACGATATCGTATCGACGTGGAAAACAATGTGCGTAAAACAGGATCAAAGCAGTGGACGATACAAAAAACAGTAATGAATGAACATGCAATTTTAGAAAACGAAGGTTTGATTCTATGTGTTCATGGTTTCATTTCCCAAGCAAAAAAAAAACACGTGAATAGCAACACAGCACATGGTTTTAAAAGTGTTTGAATGTATGAAGCAGGATCATATGCTTGCTTTATTTTTAAGGTGCATCATTCTCCATTTCCTTTACAGCAGAACATTTACCAAGTGAAACATAAAATCGGAAGACGACCGGACGAGACTCGTTCGTAATCTAATTAATTCCCTGTCGTCCGTGGCCTGTGAAAAGAAGTGAGTTGGCCACCGGATTGTGGTGATGTAAAGAAGTGTAATAATAGTGGTGAGAAAAGACACTCCTCGCGTCCAACCGAGTGCTCCACAGCGATGACCCTCAAAGGGTCACCCCGTCTCGGCGGCCGAATGCAACCGGAACCGGTGCAGAAACAATCGCGAAAGTAGACGCTCGCCGCAGTAAGCGCGAGCGGGATCGTGGGTGTTCGTGCAATCGACACACTCACACAGCAAACACACAGAATGGCAGCGACGTCGCAAGGGACGTCCTGCGGGCCGGGAAGACCACCTCCTCCGCCGGACAATCCGCCGGACCGGAGGGCATCGATTCGGCCCCGGTGGACACAGCCGGGCACGGTTTGGCTGGCGCTGATTGTGCTGGTGCTTACGGTCGCCCATCTTGGGCCGGTGCACGGAGAGAAAACGAAAACATGTAAGTAGCTAGCGTTGCGTTTTCCTTAATTCCAATCGATGTTGTCTTTTCCGATGGAAAATGAGATACCAAACATGCCACTGTATCAAATTTTGAAAGCCTTAAATCTTCTCCTCAGCCATTATTCCACTGCAGATATATTTAGCATACCGATAAAGGAAGCCTGTTTTTTTTGCGAAATAAAGGGTTTACCTGGGCTAGAATCCCTATTTGATTCGTATAACAGGCATTGCCGCTTACAGCAAACTTTAACAACGACAGCATTACGACAATTGCATACATTTAGGGGCGAAAAATAATATGACGCAGTAAATCTAGCTTAGTAAAACATTTCAAAAATGTTTTTTTCAATACATAGCATGAAATCAAAGGATTTCTTTAGTGCATTTAAGCATCCGTTAAGCAAACATTAAGAAAGAAAACATTGCAGCCGTAGAGGAACTAGTGATGAAAATCTGCGCTAGGGTAGCTTGCACCAGATAAAACGCAATAGTGTAAGCTAATTTTTTGGTGTCATTTCAGTAGTTACCATTGTTGGTTCACTAACAAGTGCCGAATGTGGTGGGGAAGGTTTACCCTTCCAAGCCATTCGCCAACGTCAAACTCTTTATCCGGAACCGGATGCATGGCATGTCATGGGTTAACCGGCAATAGTCATACTACTATAGTCGCCGGCAGCATCGATTACCGGCAGCGCGGCTCGTTGAGATTTATGCTTTTTTTTCACGTCGTCCTGCCGTCCAAATCCTCATCGGTACCACTCGGGCATTATTGTTATTAGCTCGGGCGTGCGCCAGCCGCCCTACCCCAGGCGTCCAGCCCGTTGCCGCGCATTTTCCGTGCAGGAAACACGCGCGGCTTTCATGTCAGGGACCAATAAAACATACAATCGCTCCGACATACACGTAGCAAGCTACACACACAAACACACACACAGCAAAGTGGTGGAACATAGAATGTATTACAAGCCAACAACAACCGCCGCAACATGCACTCTCGGAAACGCTTGGCCCACCCTCCCCCTCGACGCATCGACGATTGCCATTTTCTTGGGCGGGCAGCGAGCTGACGGACAGATTTCTCCACCTTCCGGAAAGCTTTCAAAGAACGCTTTATTTGCGGTGACGAAAGGAGCAGCTCGGTGTAAGAAATGATGTTTTCTACTTGGACGGAAATTTGGTTTCTTTTCTTCTTTTTTCAGTCCATTTCGTTGGATGTTTGTTGAAGCCTAAGAGTTGATATTTTGTGAAACCAGTATTTTTGTTCCAGTTTTAGCTTACATGATTTCTTTCTCGAGACTTGGCAGTTGCAATATTTCGCTCTTGGGCAGCTCGATGAAACAAGGACACGGATCGTTTCCAACAGATAGATGATTTGTTCCCACTTTTTTTGTTATTAAAAGAGGTTTCGGCTAAGAAGTTAAAATTAGTTAACAAATAAAACAACCTTGGCCTAGAGCCTCTTCTCCACCTTATTTTCCCCCTGTGTATCTGTTCCTGTTAAGGCTAACACGGGGGGAGGGGGGGGGAGGGGATGATGTGTACCCTCTAAATACAGTAAGTCTTTTGTCTTAATTTTTTCTCCTCTCGTCCTAAATCGTTTTAAATGTAATCTCTTCCAGACGAAAGATTATTGGAAACTAAAGATAAACGAAGGACCGTGAAGTCCTCGAATCATTTGCAATAATAAGCCAACTTGCTAAAGCAACATCGGTTGGTATGGGCGCGAGAAGTTTAAAAAATGGTTCTGATTTATTTCCTTTTCTTATATTACTTTTGTTGCATCCATTTGTACTCATACGGCAAAGTTGGCACGATAGAACGAATTGAGCCAAACAAACAGGCAAATAAACGCAATTGAAACGGCGTCGTTAGTACGCCATTTTCACCATTGCACCATCGTTACAAAGCGAGCGAGAACGTACGAGGCGGAAAAAAGGAGGATGGTGAAAAAAAGGGAGCGAATAAAAAAAAACCTCCCAAACTGAATCCAATTCGAAGTTGGAATGATTCGTTGTTATTTTAACTTCTCCTTCTTCTTCTCGGCCCGGCATTCGGGTCCCGGGTCCGTGCGCCGGAAAACCGGATGCCGGCACGCACGGGCGGAACAGGTGCAATTAAGTTGCTACCATCGTGCCACGGAAGCAAGCGGAGCAAAGTTAAGCTTCGTTCTCGACCACCCGGACGCTTGCGACCGACCAAGACCGAGCTGGTTACATCCTCCCGGCAACTCCGGGGTTGGCATACTCGGGACCCGTTTTTTTGTCGCTTTTTCCCTTACTGGCTTCCTCGTTTTGCTCCGGTCGACAATGGGACCAGCGATGTAACGGAGGGGAGCCAGCAATATGTAATTGAATGTTGCTGTATTTAATTAGCATTCCGGGCGGATGTGGGCGGATGTGCGAAAACGGGCAAAGGAGGGGAGGAAACGTGAAACAAACCGATGAAAAAAGTGGCCGGTCCGGTGGAGGTCTCGGACCCGCAACCGGAATAGAACCATCGTGGAGCAAACGGCCGAAAGGTCGAAAACTCCACGTACATCGGAAGGCACTTATTCATTACGCTTCGGAGGAAAACTATTTGCGTGCCATCAAATGGTTAGCGTTTTTTCTTCTTCGATTTTCCCATAACCACGTAATCTCGTCGTCGTCGTCGTAGCCTACGACGTCCATCCCTAGAGACCGGAGTTGCCCCGGAGCATTGGTATCGTAAGCAGCAGCCTTTCATTTCTCGCCCGTAAGCGAATCGTGACCAGCAGCGGTTACGATCTCTCGATATATCGCCTCGTTTAATGTAACATCCGATTGATGCGGGAACCTCATCACGAGATCGATCCGCCTCAAGAGGGCATTCCGAGTCTAACGAGGCTGTGATTAATGGGGAAGTAAATAAAACAAGTCGTGAAACATAACCTCTCAAAGCATCGATTGAATTCCAACGTGCAACATTCGTGTTAACTTGAAGGTGGAAGAATTTGGTGGCTTCTTTATCTTTCTCTCCCTCCCAACACAAGTTTTATGTTTTCCTTTTGGCATCTCGTTGCAATTGAGGAAGCACTTTTGCCCACCAAGTACAACGTTCGACACTGATGTTCATGGACGGGTTCGTTCTTATTTTTTTATTTTTCTCTATCAGCCTGTTTTCCTCAAAGCGAACTCTTGAGACCGATAAGCGCCTCTTCTGCTCCGATCCGCATCGAACCCGAGGCCAATTTGCCTACTTGTTGATTGGCCAGCGCCGCGCCATTTCATTGATTGTGCGAGCGGGTGGTTATATTTTTTATACAGCGGCACTAAATCACAAAACCACAAAAGCCATGGTTAGCCTCTCGCCACTGGCAACCCCCGGCCCAGTATCTGCAGTGCCAGCCATGGTGATGGTGTGTCGACTTCCGGGTTCTTGGGAAGAAATGTGGAAGAAGGTGCGTGGAGAGCGAGGAGTAAAATCATTGCACAAAGTGGCAATAAAGTATGATGGATGCGAATTGTACCGGCAGGTCGCGCCAGGATGCGGCATCGGTAGAGACTAATTGCAAAGAGGTAGCGGTTCCTTTGTCCCTTTTGCTAGCAACTCGAGCTGTAAATGAATAAATCTTCCGTCGCCTGCAGGATGCTTTAAAGGTGTGTAGTATGTAGTTGCGCGTCTGATCGTCACGAGAGTCGAAAACCGGTTCACCTTTACCGGGATGAAACGAAAACACACCACAAGACCTAAGGACCTTACCTTCTCCGCAGTGTGTTTGTGCGCAGTGTGCGGCATGTGTTTCTGCGTACCAACCTGCCACAGGAACAATAAAAGGACATTTTGTCCAATTGCGTTTTCCAATCAATACGTCCTTGCACCGTGCTCCATTGGACAATGCCAACATCAACCAACTCGGAGCTTTTGTGCATCCTCCCTTTGCCGTACCGGAACTCCCGTGTCGGTACCGTCGGAAAAGGTGAAAACCCATTCGCACAACGATGGGCCATCGTTTCCCTCTCAATCCAAAGTGGAGTGCTCCAGCTCGACAAAAGTGAGTTGGCTAGCTCACGTTCTAGCACAAACCACCCTGCCAGGAAAGCCCATGAGGAGTTGGATGCTTGATGTGGTGTGGTGCTTCCGAAATGTAAGGATGTCCGTTCGTCCTGCAAAGACCCGAACCACACTAGAACTAGACTATCATCAACGGTTGGTAGGGAAGATGTGAGGGAAAAATGGGAAGGTTGATGCAGACTACACACATAGACAAGTCCAGTGCTGCCAGTTTCTTTCTCGAGATGTCGCTGGGTGCTCGATGTGCACTCCCCCAAAATCTAGTACCGTGCTGGAAGTAGCCATTCTGGCTGCCGGATGCCGAACTCGGGGCGACGGAGTACCGAGGGATGTTTGTTTGTTTGTCGTTTGTTGCAAACGACACGAATTCTGGAACCCGTCCGCTCCTCCCGACCCCCCTCCCCCTGCCGTTACCGTTGTGGCTCGCTAGGCATAGTCAAGGTAGTTAGAGAGACTTCCTCGCGCCAAAAGGAAGGGGGAAACCTTGCACTCGTTCCGGGACAAACAATCCTACAAACAATGCAGCGCACACAGAAACACACACACTGCGACCAGACCGGAAACATGTGTGATCTTTCCGGAAGAGTCATTAAACGGATGAAGAGTAGAAGGCAAGTGTGGCTTTGGCCCGTTCCCGTCGTTGCGTAGCCAGGAACTGATACGTTTGGTATGAAGTCGTTCCCTCTGGAAAAGAGAGTAAGTCCAACGGTGTACATGTGAGTGTGTTTGTGTGTGTGAGTTGGTACATCACGTCTAGGTTTGTGTATATGTTGTCATTGCTACGGTTCCCTTCTCCCTTGCACTACACCCTAAACTAGCCCAAATGGCACAGGCATATGACCAAAGCCACAGTCGGAGTTTTCGGATTTCGCAAAAGAAGTCCGCAATCTTCTGTCGGGCGAGCCCCTTGTGCCGGTGACACCAAGGGCCCAGTGAAGAGTATTCCTCAAGTATCTCCCGGGGAGCATTGGTGCCATACAAGGCAGCGCTGTCGTCCGTTTGAAGCCCAAGCGCACAGCACACTCGGCACTCGGCAAACAGAACGAATTAATGTTATTCTGGTGTTTTCCGAAACCGTACCGTGGCCGTCGGATTTCTGATTTGACTCGACCCCGACCAGCCCCCGACGATGGTGATGATGGTCATTGCCGTACTATAACGATGACAAGTGTTCTATCGTACCGGTGGGGTCGCAAATGCCTCCGGTCGCTCTACCTGATTGCAGACCGAGGTTCTTTCGACTACAAAGTGTCACCAGTGCGGAAGGAGTTGCCGGAGCTTATTCGAACGAGAAGGACGAAACGGTTCCCCGGTATGTTCCCCGGTCGGAAAAGATAAGTAGACCCGTAGTTTGCTTCTCCGATAGTGTCGCCAGCTGACGGTGGGATACTTTGTGATCTAATTCTTGTACCTTTCTCAAGACGACATAGCGTCCGGTACGGGTTGGTACGATTGGGAACCTCACATACTTCAACCTGCAGATATACCGACGATGGGGGAGACGGTATTACCGTTCGTGTGACACCAGCAGCGGCTTCTTTGGAGATAATATAATTATAATGAAAATAATTTCCCGTCCCGCTGCTTGCCCTGGCACTGCTTGCATTAACCCTACCATTGTCTGGAACGTGGTTCAATTCAGCAAATCGGCTTCGATTGAAAACGCCACCGATTGGGCAGATGCAACCTGAAAATCCGTTCGGAAAGTGTCGATGAAGTTTTCCCAGCCGCCTCAAACTCCATTCCTTCACGACGTTGCTTCAAGTACCCGTAGGAGGACGCTCATGTGTTCTAGGAATGTGTTGCAGCCAAAGAGATTCGCAGAGTCTTTCGCACACTGCCGCTACAATCGCTAAAAACGGATAGCAATCTTAATAGAGGGAGAGAGAGAGAGGGAGAGAGAGAGAGAGAGCACGTTCATTGTAGGACCAGTTCTCAAAGGAGATCTTACCTGGGTGTCTTCAATGTCCGGAGCGAAGGCAAAGATCATCAAGGGCGAAGTGTGCCATTGACGGTGCACTGCTTTTCCGCTGCTTCATCACCCCCAAAAGCCACAGATGCTTTTCATTTGCATATAAATTAGATAAGAGCACCGCAATTTCGAAAGGTACGATGTCGACGACGAACCCGAAGGGGGTCGAACGAGGTGCCCGTATTTTTTTCTCTATATTCTAGATTCCCTTTTCTCGCTTTTGACGACGACCACTTGGAAGGTTCGGGCGCACACGTTCCCTTCATCGAAGTGTGCTGTGCAGTTGATGCAAATCATCGCTCCCCGAATGCAGATGCGCATGCAAGCGGAGCGCTGCTGATTCAATTTGATCCGCCATCTCATTCCGCTCGCGTCCCGTCCCTGGTTGCTGGTGGCCTAGTTTGGAATAGATTCATCAATTTCTGCATGCTATTTTCGTCGCGTTCGGTGCACCGCGGTTCTTGTCTTTGCTGGAAAGAAGAAAATCGATCGTATAGCACACCGATTAGATGCAGAATTGTGATGATGAATACTTTTAACTAGCCTTATCCTCCAGAAGTGATTCACGGACGCTCGTAACTGATTGATCTGAATGCAGGAAGTGTCTCCTGAAATGAAAAAAAAAATCTTTCCTCATACGAAATCTTTCGCAAAGCATCACAGTTGGCTCGAAAATCGATTGTGCGGTGTCGGTTCGCTGCAATGTGGCAAGCTGTGGCTACTTGGTCAGTACCTCAGGTTAGTTTTCGGTTCATCTCAGGCAGGTTTAATGTGGCATTTATGGAGTAAAAAACTTTTGAATCATTGGCAGAATATAAAACACGATGGTTGTTGTTTACAACTTTTTAGCCACTTGCTAGAATGAAAACAGGCTGTACAAAAGAAGGATTTTGAATTTTGAAAACGGACTTCCAGGCTCAACCATTGTTGATGGACTGGTGAGCAAATCTATTTCATCTATGCCACGGGACGAGTGCCTTCAAAATGTATGTAAATGAATTCACCATTTTGTAATCGTTTCGTGGGGACGCCTAATCCCCTTTGGGAGCGTAACACACCCTTGACGCCGCGAACCCATCACACCACGGGAGATCGGGGATGCTTGGTTTCAAAGTGAACATGTTTTCTTTTCATGTAGGCATAAGAAACAGAGCCCAATATGCTAATTGCTTTGTGACAGTGAGAGCGCCCTAATGCTTTGACGATAATAATTAAACAGCTTCGGGAAAGGCTGTGGCCTGACGTCATCGTCCCAACGGAATGGAGCTACCTTAATTCCTACTGTTCTTTTTTCTGCACTAACAGCGGAATGATTCAAAAGCAATGTGTTCAAATCATCAATTTGATTCCATTTTATTCACATAATATTTCCAATGTTGTTCTTAACAGAAACGGAAAGTACTAAGAATTGTAAACGCCATCGATTTTATTTCATAGGAATAAATATAAAAATTTTAATGAATATTTTTCAAACTTGTGCTCATAAACCTATCTATGTTTTGAACATATATAAGAACGCCAAATAACACTGGCACACAATGTTTCGTATAAAATTACTTCGTCTTTGTCTCGATCATTGGCGGCGAGGCAAAGAGAACGTTCGATTCGCGCCGTTTCGCCCGGTATGCTCGCAGGATGGTGAACGGCCGGATCGAGCAGAAGTAGAACATTTCCGCCAGGCTCAGCAGGCTGACGCCCATGAACAGCCCGAGCAGGCCGCCACAGTTGGCGAGGAAATCCGTCAAGCCGTACAGCTCGCTCCGCTTGGACGTGATGAACTGTGCCTCCTTGAAGTAGATCGACAGCCGCGCGAACTGGGCCCCCTCGTCATCCTCCAGCGACTGGCGGAAGGCCGAGATGAGATTGCTCCAGTCAAACCCGGCCTGCGAAATCTCGGCGTCGTACTGCACCGAGGTGCAGGCCGGCAGGCAGTTGCACTTCGCCCGGAAGTCCTTCGTCTTATCCACCAGGTACATCACGTCCTCCAGCAGCAGCTCGTCCTCGGCCTCGTTGTAGCACTGGATCATGCCCGCCCCGCACACCTTCGTCTGCTCGTCGCGTGGCATGGAGAACTTGACGCAGCCGCAGCGCTGCAGCGTGTAGTTGGTGGAACATTCCAGTTCGCAGTTCTGCTGTGTGTACACCTTGAAGTACTTCAGGTGGCGTTCCTCGTTGAAGAAGCACTGGCGTCTGGAAACATTTGGGAAGTAATGAATGTTCAAATAAGCGCAACCACATCTATATCAGCTAGAGTAATCTCAACTCTCGACAGGATGCCGAATGCAAGTCGGTTCAGTTGTCTACATTTAGGCGCAGGAGAATTCTAAGAGTTTCCGAATGAAATTACCAAACCTATTGCGGGATTTAGCACTTGGTGTTCTTACCTCTCAGGCGTGTAGTCCCGAAGACCGTCGGACGTAGTAATCATCTGTGGCTTGACGCTAATGATGACCTCCTGGTGCAGCGGGACGCGGTAGTACTGTCTCGAGACCTGAGGATACTCACTGGAAGAGTGGAGCAAGATTTTATACCCTTGCACCGGTCCCTAGAAGGGAGAAACAAACAACTCATGGAGAAGCGTGCCGTTGCGTGACGGAAAGCGTCGCCTTACCCGACAGATGAAATCCTGATCCTGTGAGAATAGATTCAAGAGCACGAAGAGACCAGCTCGAGCACCATCGCCGAGCACCCGCACCGGGTAGGTGTCCATGTCACTGTTCTCCGCGTAGCCCTTCTCCAGCGTCCACAGCGGAGAGGTGCGGTTCTCGCTGATGTACTGGTAGTCGCTGTGGAGCTCGTCCAGCCGCAGCATTTCCCCCGCCGACTGCGCGTTGAACGTGAAGCAGATGCCTTCCTCGGTGATGGTCTCGGTGAAAAAGTCGCCGCACATCCGACCCTCGTTGCGCCACTTGCAGAAGAACAGAGCCTTCTCAAGCGGCATCGAGACGTTTCGCAGCAAATCGACGACGTTCGGATCTTCCGTCTGATTGAGCTCGACTCCCCGCAGGATGTGAGAATCGCAAACCTGCGCCACCGCACGGAACCGATCAAAACTGGAAAGGGGAAAAAAAAAACCGACACCACCCGCGCCATGATCATAACTTTGTGACGAAAACACAACGATTCTGTTCATTACGTTTCCTCGTCGATGTCCCCACGGTACGTATCATTCATCTGTCCGTACACGTCAGTGAAGTTTAGATACTTGTAGCGAGCCTTCGTTTCCGGGCAGATCGTGACGGCCGGAAACGGAATCTGCCAGACGGGCGTCGATTTCTCCGCGAAGCTCACGATCACCGGCGTTTGTTCCCACTTGCGGTAGATGTTCTGGATCAAGCGACCGCAGCCGTACACCGACAGCAGGAACACCACGACCCACCAGACCCTGCAAATTGAGGGGTTTGGGGGGGAACCAAATTAACTACCCGACACTGTCACACAAACACGCTGCTCTTCTCTTTCACACAGACGGGAACACAAAGTAGGTCTTACTTTTCGAACGCCGTACGCCGCTTGCAGCCAAAGTAGCGGACACCGTGCACGCTGCTGTTGGAGCAGTACTCCAGGAAGAGGCTCTTGATGCCGCGCCGAAAGTTGCCCTTGTCCCAGGCGTTGATGGCCTTTAGCTCGAAGTTGCTCACCGACCGGGAATCCATCGCGTACGGCTACCGGTGACAAAATGATAAGCTCCACCGACGGTGTGCGGTCGTATTTATACTCTCCGAAAGCCAGCCAAAGGACGAAAGAGTGAACGAGGTGACGCTTTGTAGGGCGAGTGCCATCACATCGGTGGCGTGTGTGTAGTCATGGCCTATGATATGGCCCTTTCGGTGGAGGCTCCGTGCGGTGGCTGGCTGGGTCGGTGTCATACCGAATTCCCCTGGCAAAACAGCACACCCAGAAAAGTGGCGAAAGCAACAACCCGCCGGGCTCGATGTCAACGTACGTTCTGTAGGGCGGGGAGTACACCACCTGCTGGATGTACCGAGAACCAAAACCACAGGGGAGGGCTGCTGCTGTCCGCGAGTGGCGACGTGTCGAAACGCATTCGCCTGGGTGTGTACCAGCGCCGAAGCGTTAGCCCACCTTCTTTTCCAACTCGCCCGTTGCGGTACGTTTGGTTAGATCAAATTCGTTGCTAGATTCGTTGTTCTCCGTACAAGAATATATCTACCATTTGGTTGGTTTTCAGTTCTTCTTCCAGCTTCCTCCTCTCTGTTTTTTGTTGGGGACAATTTTAGTCATTCATTTTCCTATGACTCAACCTGATTGTTGAACTTCATGTCAGCTTTGACATTTTACTAATAAAAGTTATCGGTATATGTTGTTCCACCAAAGGTGTTGGTCGCATTAGATTCGCCGATCCGCCATTTATGGGTGGTTACATTTAGACTACATGTAGAATTTAATTTGCCTCAAAATTCAAACAAAGAGCTATCAGTTGTACAAAGTAAATATGTTGGAAAGGTGAACTGGTCGGCAAAGAACGGTATAACTGAACCCTACGCACGTTTCGATTGACGGAAATCAAGCTGATGGTTACATTTTCTTCCCTTTTCCCCGAACACAATTAATCATCTCTTTCATCGCTGGACGTTTGAAAGAGCGCGGCCGTTGACAGTTGGCAAATAAAAAAGATCTGTCGCAGTAGAACGAAACGCTTCATAAATCAACCAGCAATATTAACAGAATTGGTTTGCTGGTCTCTGTTTCATTCTCGTTCCTCTTTTCTTCTCTTCTCTTTTTCATCTCTCGTCTCCAGCCATTGTCCCCCTAGCACTCATTTGCTAAGTATTTCGGCATACTTATTTCTAAAAAAAAATTGCCCTGCCCCCTCACCGGGCAAAGCGAGCTGAAAAGTACACACATGAGAATGATTTATTTGATTGATAAATGTGCGGTACGATGTTGAAGTACGCTGCGATGTGCCCAATTCAGAGGATGCAATGTTTTCGCCGTTATAGAGAGTTTGCTGACGAGTGAGTTACATATAAAAATACGTGTTCGTGATGGGTTGCAATTTGGTCTCTTTCTTTTCTGAGGGAATTTTTGAAAGGTAGGGCAGACTCACTCACGTTATATTCGGGTTTTGACATCGCGCAGCGTAGTACGGGACTGAGTTACGGGAAAAGTTTTACACTTAATGTTGCAATTTCACCTCAAACAAGCCAATGTTTGATACAAATAGAAAAAAAGTACGGCCGAGCCTCGTATCTCAAGATTGCCTGTCCTCTTTACGCGAACTCACATTGTCCAGATTTTATACTACGAATAAAAATATTGAAACCTTTCCTTTGAGGAGTGGTTCCACCAGCTACCCTGCTGGTAAAGGTAATCCATGCGGGGGTGTGAGACGGGTGGTAACATGGATTACCTTTCAAGCCGTCCGGCTCAGCAGAGTAATAATTTTTCTCCGACAGTGAAAAAGAAAAAAGAAATGGAAGCAAAATAATGCTGAAATGATGGAAATCATTTCCCGAGACCAGGCCTCGCCAACCCGCCAAAGGTCGAGGCGCTGACTATTGAAAAGTATAAGGCAGAAGAAAAAAAAGTGTTGGCTTACGATGCGGACAAGAGCCAACGCAAGTAAAATAAAGGGGATTCGCAATGAAAATCAAATATTACATTACTAGCTCCCCGTCTGACGCTCGCTTTCGCTGTGTTCTGGTTTTATTTTTCTTCTCTGCCCAGTGCATAAGCACACTCTTCGGTACCTGAGGCTACGCCGTTCCGTTCGCCATTTTGAGCCTGAATCTGTCGTGTTTCGTTGTGTTTTTCTTGCTCATTTTTCCTTGATTTCTTAAAGTACAAATACAATTTTGTTTTTTTCTCACAACCTAAAATTGGCCATTACAAATGTTCTTCTGCACAAATTTCTTCTTCGATTGCACGAATATCACCGCGACGGTTATAGAACGGGGTAAGAGAAAGGAAAGCATAGGATTAAGAGCAATACAATTGTTGATGAGATGAAAACCCAAAAAAAAAATCTGTTGGGTAGCAATAATCACTCATTAAAAGAAAACAATGCTCAAATACATGCATAAAAAAACCATCTAAATTTTATATTTATTTGGCTCAATTGAAAAAGGTTCGTTTAAACCTAAGATCAAAATGCTTCCTTCCCCTTCCTTCTTTACTTGTGCACTGTTTGTGAAATTGAACCGGAAAAACCAGCACATTCTGAGGCAAAGTAGAGCTGCCCAGGAGATTCTTGAGTGATGGTTTACCTTAATTTAATTTGCCCCGTAAGTCTTTTTACGGAAAGTTACTGCTGCTGGAACTCCACTTCAAGCACAGAAAGTGCCAGCAAGGATTCGGCGAAATTAATATTACCAACCGAACTGGGCTGACTTAACAATCATTTAAATATTGTACATCACAAAATGAGTGCAAAAAAAAGGGAAGTTGCCTAGACGGGTGGGATCGAGAAGGAACTGAAACCGAAGGTAACTTTTGCAGATTGCCAACATTCTCGATGCCTTTGGTCCGCCTCTCGACGCATTGTAAGGACAAAAGAACATGATTGAGGCCAGCGCTAGTCCATCTTTCACCTGAGCGTGAAGAAAAACCCCTAAATTGTTGCTATGGTAACCTCGAGTTCATTTACTCGGATGTACCTAAAGATCAGTACGGGGCAGGAAAAATCGAAGGAAACATGGAGGACATTCTTAATGGAAGAAGTAATTAGATTTATCTCCTGCAGGCGTATTTTGAAACCATTCGGAAGGTTTCTTTCCCACCGCAAATGGATGGCCCTGATTGTAACAACTTGTACTGATCACAGTTTGGCGCGTAACTTTTGTAACGCGAGGAAAATGTTGTTAAAATAAACCTGGACGTTTGTGGTTCTTGTTTCGGATTCAACTAGAATTATAACTATATGTCGATCTAACTAATTAAGATATTCGTATGATGTTCGAATAAGTGTTGCTTATTGCATTAGTTATGTTTCTGATAATCGCTTTAATATTAGTTTAGTTAATCTACAAGACAATTGGAAGAAGGCCTAGCAAATCCCTGATTCCTGCTATTATGTTATTCTCTCTTTTCCTGAGCAAAATTGTGCCCGGTCACCGGTGCCCGGGACTTAACAGGCCGAAAAAATAAACTGGTTTAAAGTTTACCATCCATCGACGGCGTTGGTGGAGACGCCCGGTGCTTACAACTTGCCGATGGAGCCGCTTGGTCATTCCGACCCTTGAGTGGAGACGCCCGGTTGCTCGTGAAAGTAAAGCCTGTGAAAAAGAGAAATAATGCTGTTCCGCCCGCAAGCAGAAACATGAATCCTATCACGAAACTTTGCCCTTTTTTTCGTGTTGCGTTAGCGCAAAGTTGTTTTCGTCCATTACCTTCCACATTGATGTACCGGTGCAAGCTCGCACGTTGGAAAGAATACAAAAATGTGTTCGTCCCGTGCGCCGTTCTCCCCAGCTTACAACCACATCCCTACTTATGTGTTCACTTTATCAACACTCATCAGCAGGGAGTTCCTGTGAAAGAAATTAAAAAAAAAAACGCCACACGATGAAACAAAAATCACAACAAAACGGTTAACAAATTACCCTTTTGCCCATAAAATCCCTTCTTGTTACCAGTGGTTTTCAAATTATCGGGTGTATCCTGCTGCTCATTTCGTTTTCGCTCGCTCCCTATTACCGTCCCTCGGCGGAAAATTAGTTCTGAGGCCGGTCGCCAGCCGTTGTACATTATATTTTCATCATGCAAAAACTGATTAATGCCCATCGCGATGGGTGAAGCTACCTCTCCTGTGCCGGGTGGCTTTGCAAAAGGGAGAAAGGCACAGACATAACAGCTACCCTCCCACACACAAACACTCGCAGGCACACAGCCAGTAAGTCAACCCACAGAGCCAGTTATTTTGAAATTATTGGAAGAATCTCTGTGGGAAAAAATGGTTCAGATTTTTGTTGTTGTGCTGTCTTGTGTTCTTCGTCTCACCACATCGAGTTGGCCTTTTGGCAAGCGAGTGTTTTCGAAATGAACTTTTAAGCCACCCACCCGAGGAGAGGCTGCTGGTTAATGTGCCCCGATGCTGATGATGATGATGATGATGCCACCCAATCAATAATTTGATAAATGGTCGGGCTTAACATTAATATTGATAAGTCTTCGAGTTGAGCACCAATAAAAAAATAAATCAATGTTGACGTTGCGCCACACGCTTCCAAACGCTTCCAATTTGTAAACCTACTGAAGCGTTTGCATCCCATTTCGGTAACGGGGATTTTTTTTTCCCTACGGTTTCTTTTCTATTACATCAATCAACAAAGGGAATTTCTGGGGGCCTTAGTGAAAATGTTTCACGTGTCATTGGGAATGGTGGAGAAATGACAGAGCCAAAACAAACCCTCAAAAAACATTTCCTAGCCCTTTCCAACGATTCGTAAAATTTCATTCTCAAACAAACTCATTTTACAACTTGAATATATCACTCAACTTCCTTGCATTGGTTTAATTTTTTGTGTAATAATTATACCTTTATGGTGCAAAATAAAAGCGAACAAATTGAAACTTAACGCTTGCGCTCCCGACCCGTCCCGGTCCATAGCTAAGGATGCATGCTGTTTGAAACATTACACGGTTCCGTCAAAGCTGCAAACGAAACGGTTCGAACCGAAGGCATCATCATCATCAGCATCGGCAACAGCACCAGCAACGACGGTACAGCAACGTCTGTTCGTAACAGCAGTAGCACTAAATTTAACTTCCATCGTTAATTGGTACCGGCAGCTTTTAGCAGCAGCAGCAGCAGCAGCAGCAGCAGCCTTTGGCAGTCGCGCTCTTGGAAGCCGGAAAACGCATCCATTTCGCTCACAGGACGAAGTAATAATAACAGTAATAAACCAACTTGCGAACAATTGCGAAACTTCATTCGGCTGTTAAATTTATCGTCTTCCCTGCGCGATGGAAATGGAAGCCCTCTCTGTCCGGCGCGCAATCTCCGGGGGCTGGAGGGAAGGGTAAGCAGCCAGGCAAGGAAGCTTCACTTTTGCTCGTCCAAAGAAAAACAAAATACCGCCGGGGAGGGGAAGCGAGTGAAGAAGCGAATTATGCTGAGCGTAAATTTGCTCCTGGACTCGTGGAAAAACTCCAACTGCAACGAAACCGTCCGTAGCACCAACATAAGGGCCAATGCATGCCCACCGACACTTGCCAGAGAGAAATGGAAAACCTCCACACTCATACACAATGGCGGTTCAATCGGGCAGTAATAATTACAGCAAATCATTTACAACTGCTCGAGCGTGGAGGAAAGATCGTCCATCTTTCCTGCCCAGCTGCACAAACAATGCAGTCAAACTCACGGAATGAAAGGTTCGATTGTTCGTGCCCACATCTTTACCGTAAGAGCCGTGATTTCCTGCTTGCGATCTTTCTTAGTAAAGTGTTTGTCAATATTTCTTGCATGTGCGTCATACTTACAACGTGTTATTTTGGATTCAAAGAAAAGCCCTATTTGTGTTTCTTAAAATGTTGCTTTGTTTTGAAGATATTTAAAAGAGAAACTGACAAATGAGTCAGATTGACCCGAAAACGCTGGAGTGTTAAGGATGCATAAACATAATGTATACCTCTATTTTTCCGCGGGTTTTGCAACGTAAATAATAACGTTACAAAACATTTTGTATAAGGCCATAAAAACCAGCGAAAAGCGTCATTTTTTATCACTTCATGTAGACACTTTCATATTCTTGGGCCGGTATAAATGAAAAGTAAACATACCATTGTCGCCACAATACCTGCTCTCGTCGGCATTCAATAACAAGCAAATGACTTTTCGTTCGCCTTTTTCCCTAGCCAGACAGATAAACGATTTAAAGGCGCGCAAACGATGATTTGACAGCTTCTGTGTTTATAAACGTGTGTTTACTCTTCATCTGGATCGGGTCTTGTCAAACTGACCAATGCATCTGGAAATGTAAATGTAAATGTCAGTTTTGCTGCCATCTCGTTTTGTATCTGTGTGTGGAGAATTAAAGGATCTTAAAGAAAGTATTATGATTTGATGAAAACAATAATCTTATTTATCATCAAAAAAATTCAAAGTAAGATATAACATCCTGAATCCTGAAAGATTTAAAAGAGAAAACTTAATTTATAGGACCACCAGAATTGGTTTAATGCGTAACCATTATGAAAATTAATTACAAACGTCTATTTATGATACAAAAGAAAACCCCACCACTATTTTCTCCATACCTGCCCAGGATTCCAGAATTTTCCTTGCAGGTCATTTTTGATTTCCAATTCGACACCGTTATGCAATCAAATGTTTTGTACGATGTAAAAAGTTGTCCTTTTCAAGTGAAACGCCATCATTTGCGAATGTTGAAATTGTCACTCTTAGCTAGGAGCGAGGAAGCAGCGTAACAAGGGAGGTGAAAAATCAAAAGCGTTGCGCATATTTTCCTATTCCCAAAAACGCTCCTCTTCCTCCAACCTCCTACACTCTCTCACCGGTAGCGGGTTTTCTCCTCTCGAACGTCCCGTTCGACCGAAAGTATGTGGAATTTGCGATGGTGAGTGAAAATTTCACCATATTCCGCATAACATTACTGACGGCAGCCCTTTAGCCCCTTCGTCGACCTCGCGCCACGCTGCTCTCGTCATCCGTCGGCCTCGCGCGGCTTGTCGAGCGTCAAAGTGAAAACATATTTTCGGTGTGGAAGAATTTCTGTCCCAAGCCTCTGGGCCTGTTTTCACCTTGTTGCGTTGAACACTGTGGGGCCAGCGGGAAATAATCGACTGAACCTGAGGCCGGATTTCAACCGTTGCCGGTTGAGATAAACTCGTGTGGCAAAGGAAGGTTATGGCGGAAAGGTTTTTTGATTGTGTAGCTGTCATCTAACACGTGTAGCCATGAACATATTTGAATGATCTCAAAGCAAAGGAAAATATAGTTTCAAAAATGGTTCAAAAGAAACATACCGTATAATCTTACCCGGACGTGCTATCTTCTTTCTACTCTATTTTCCAGTAAGTAAAGAACTAATTTTCTTCTTTCTTTCGTTCATGGAGGAAGGAAAGATGTGTTTCATTTGCTCAATCCGAACCGAACGCCAACTTCTAATGTCCCGCAATCAGCTGATAAGTTCGTAGGAGAAGGCTACAAAAGCAATTGACGGTGACGAAATTCGATTTCATTTAAAAATATCAAAAAAAAACAGACATATTATGTGGCATTCCTCTCTACTTTTTTATAAAAAGAAAACCATTTTTTAAGGTGTGAATAATTAAAATACATTGAGGGAAAGCCTTGCTAACTTTGGTGGGTGCGGAAGCAATTCGAGCTGTAATACGTACAATTTAGCCATGATATCAAGCGATCATGGACAACAGTTCATGGAAAATGAAAGAAGACGTTAGTATGATATCGCCTGGTTGCTTGCTATCTTGTGTACCGTGACGTTGTGGTTTGCCAAACCGATTCTGCGGATTTTTGCACGTTTTTTGTGACATCACCTGGAAAAGGATGCACATTAAATTTTTCAGCCCAAATATTAACATAAAGAGTGCTTTTTTACGATCAGAAAGCAACGATGATTAAAAACATGAAAGTTTAGTATTTCAAAATCACTAAAACTGCGTTACTGAAATCTCTTCACTTTTTTTGTTTTGCTATAATGATTGGATTGAATTTATCGGATGCCATTTTAAGTGGAGTGCTCCTGAAAAATGGCTTAAATTTGCCAGTGGTCCAGTTGAACGTCAATCTTCCTACGCACTTATCAGCCGACGTGTTAAAATTCTCCCTACTTTGCTATCGCTCTCTTTCCTGCTCGATGCACAATGATCGGTACTGGCAGTGTTTTCCCACCCTCGAAGAACCTTAATCTTTATCATAATTTGTACGTCTTTGGTACGAGTGCTGCTAGACCAGCATAAATCTGCGCCTACTTTATTACGATGCATGTGAGGTGTGGGAGTAGAAGTATGAAGTGTCTGTTGGTTTATTTTATTTTCTTCTTTTCACTTCCGCCCCATTATGGAGTAAACATTTCTTCCCTACGGTGCTACACGAACTCGATTGGAGAACTTGGACACGCACACACACACACACACACACACACACACACACAAATTCGTTGCGCAAAATGCAATATCTTCGGATTTTATTCGTTTCGCGCGCTCGCAACGTCGAAGGTAATGGAGGTGCGGGGGTGGCAGGGAAATCTCGGTAAAATTCTCACCACTCGCCTACTTTATTAGTTATTTGAGTTGTGTTTATATCCCTCCCTCGGACCGTGGCGTGTTCACATACTCTCGACCAGGGACTTTCGTCTTGGGAAGCCGCTTTTCTTTCGGGGTTTTCCTTTCTGTTTGCTTCCTGGTTTCCACTGCTTCCCCCGGTTTTGGTTGTACGAGCTTCGGTCAGAACTTCCTCCACCATCAGGAAGCCCCACCCAACCCTGGAACGATCCCCCCCGCGTGGATGGATTTTCCTCGCAGCCGGGACGGTTTTTTTGTTATGATGATCAAATCTCTCTGCTGTCCTTTCCCATCCTTCTTTTGTTGTTCTTGTTACTGCTCCTTGCCGACGTTCATTCATTGCGAACGGTGGGATAGAAATGGACGTCCTTTTACGGCTTTCATCTTTTGCAAACCCCGACGACACAGTTCGGTTCCGTTGGCGCGGGCGTTATTCGGTTTTGCCGGCCGCAAATCCATCTTCCAGCGCCAGCCTCAGCGATTTTCTTTTGCCCACGGTGTGTGTGTGTGTGTCTGTGCAGGACCTTTTTTTTACCTTGGCCTCCTTCGTTTGCTGCCCGAGTCGCTAAAGCCCACAACGCGAACAACTGGCAACCGGCAACGGACGGGAGCTTTTGCGGGATTTGGGGAAAGTGAAAACTTGTTGAATGGAATGGATGATATCTTTTCTGTGTTTCTTCTGCCTTTCTTGTGCCTTTCACCGCTTTTTCATATCTTTTTTTTGTTGGATCCACTTCAAGACACAAAACTTGAAAGCAAACGCGCACAGCTTCCGTGTGCTTCCAGCTCCCCCCTCCCTCCCTCCCTCCCCGCAAAAGCGCCGCACCGGTCCTGGCGTTGCAATTTTCTTTGAGGAAGATTTTTTTGGGTGCAGCTATAGGTGGTGCGAGGGAGTGCAGCGAAAAAAAAACCAACGGGCAGAACCAAAACGAGAAAAATACTGGTCTTTCTTTTCAATTTATTCCGGCGCTTGAATTTTCTTTTTGGCACACACAAACAAATACACCCCCTCCCTCCCCCACGCACACACAGCCCAGCGGAGTGAAGCGAGTTTTTTTCGTATGGTTGTTACTTCGAGGGGCGTTTTTTTTGCCTACCCACCAAATAATTCCCACAATAAAGTCCTCAAGGAAAAACCCAACGTCTTCCAAGAGCCTGCGGCGTGGGTGAAGTATTTCTCCCCCAAAGTAACGCGTTCCAGTCTTGCGTAGTTGGTTGTACGACAGGAAACTTTCTTTCGTTATCTTCACACACATATACACACACCCACACACACACACATATGGCACCGAAATTCCAAATTGAGTCCGCCGCCGCCGGTAATTATATGCAATGTTTTGTTTCAATTAAAGGTCGAGTCAACTGCCGGCTCGATTTTCCGCGGTTCTTGCTGCCTTCTAGGGCGCGTTGTCTATTTTTCTTTTCTTCCTGCCCGGAAAATGTCATTAAAAGTTTTCGAGCCAACGAGGAAAGGGCGTAAAGGGCGTTCGCATCGCTCGAGAGTTCTTTCGCATACTTTCTTCATCATTTCTGTTGCTTGATTTGTTCGTTGATGAGTTAGTTTTCACTTGCAGTTGAAAGCTGTCTTCACACTAATAGAAAGAAAAAAACATGGCGTGAAATTCATTCAGAATGGCTCGGATTACAGATATATAGAAAATTATGTGTAGATGTGTAGACGTTTCTCCGCTGGAAAACTGCTTGCATGCTGACCGTTTTTCACGAGAGTTTACGGAACATCCTGCCCGCAGCTTTGTGGTGGAAACAAAAAAGGAAGAATCCTGAGACCCGAAACTTCCCCCCAAACGCCTCACCGGGGACGGGGACTTTCGGCCGCCTGGCAGATCCTTTCGGGCAACAGTTTAGTTCCGGGAATGTCGGATGGCATCCCCGCTGGAAAATGCTTACCAGTTAACCTTACCTTACCCGGCAGTTTTGTTTTATTTTATTTTATAAAGCGTTTGCCCGCTCCGGAATCGCGTGAGTGCGTGGACGTCAGGAAAATGGCAGCGAGTGGCTGGGTAATCCAGAAATTCCTGATAGGCATGATTGAATAAAACATGCAGCTGGAAGTTAACGTCATCCCCCGGTTCCCCCGTTCCTTCCCGAGCTACTCAGGCTGGCGAGCAAAAGGGGGGGGGGAGGGGGGTTCCAAGCCGGGGACAGTGTGCTCCTCCCCGAAAGCACAAGGAAACACACACACACGCAAGCATTACGGACACATTCCAGAATGTCCGCCGTAGTACGCCGAAGAATGGAACGCCGGCAATGAATTGGAGGGGGGGGGGGGGGGGGGGTGTATGGGATGGAGGTCAAGGGTTTTAGCATTTTTCCTCATAAATTCCGTGGATTTTCCGCTGCGATTCGTTCGCCGTTGGTACGCCACACTTTCAGCGAAAACGCGTCCCCGGCAGCGGATCATAGCTAACGAAGTGAAAGATGCAACCTCCACTCCCCCCCCCCCCCCTTTTTCTTCCAAATACCTCTCCTCAACCACTGACGGTCGTCCTTGGGAGTACTGTTTTGCGTTTTGTGGAATGTGGAAGCGACCGTTCGCATCGCGAAGGAAAACGCCATTCGTATGCCAAACGACGCCATACGAGTGCCCTGTTGGAGCCGGTGTTGGAGTTGTTGTGCTAGTTTTAACATTTTTGTTATCTTATCACGAAAATCGGTCCCGTTTCCACGGCGAACAGAGGGCCATTCGTTGGTTTGGTTTCCTCGCGACCAAAACCGCTCGCTGACGGAACCGGAAACCGACTAAATGGAGGAAACTTAACACGTCAAAGCTCGCATAATAACAAGTGCGCGGGGAAAAGAAGGGAAGGGGGAAGGATCGAGCGGGGAACAGTACAACTCCAGTGACATGCTGCGACTTCGAAATGCCCACCGGCCAGTAAATGGTCAATTTGGCAGTGTGTTCGGCATGGAAAGCTTCCCGCTTCGCTGAACCTCTCCCCCCTTCAGTAAATAAAATAGTTTGTGTTTGTTTTTGTTTCGCTCTTTTTCTTCGCCTTCTCCCCCATATCGTTTCCATTTGCTCGAGCCAGTCAACGAAGGGCCAGCTCAGGAGAAACGGTAAAGGGAAAATAAAACAAATCTGCAAACCCCGGAGGGAGCATAACGAACTGAAAATATGTTTGCCATCGCAACGGACCACCGGACAAGGGCAGAGGCTACCGGGAAGGACGGACGGATGGTGTATTTTTTAGCAAATCACCGCACGTTCCTTCCAAATACATCACATGCATGACCAATCCGTCCCCTTTTGGTTGTGTATGTGTGGGGTGTATTTGCCGGCAACTGGAGCAAGAATGGGACCCGACTGGCACCTCATATCGACAACTGTGCAACGGAGTGGGGACTGAGAGGTAATTCCCCATGCCTGACCGTTTGCTGGCCGATTTCTGATTTCCTGGAGACGAGAGAACGTGGAGTCTGTTGACATTTCTTGAATACTTCCCACACTCACAAACACAAAACAGAACCAACCGCCCGGACGTTTTTGATCCCTTTTCCCTCTTTTTTGCTTTTGCGACCTCGAACGGGTTTCCAAGACGAGCCGGAGATCGAGTTCCGTCCTCCGTCCGAAGGAAGCGTACCGCAAGCTCCCTCAGGGCAGTGTGAGTCGAGTCGAGTCGAGTCGAAATGCAATTTGAACATTTATCGCCCCGAGGAGGGCCGGACAAATGAGCGAACGTGAAACGTTGTTTCTGTGCTCCTTTTTTCCCGGAAAACTGTATCCCTCCGTTCCGGACAGGATGTTTTTTTTTCCACTCCATACTACTCTCGACCGCATCGGTGTCGGGCGAGCGTAACGATCATATTTCACCACACAAAACTACAGTTTATGGAGCGCCAAGGCATGTGTTTTCCCGGAGGTGGGGCGGCGCAAGGGTCCGGAGTAGTGCTTAGGGTGTTCGTTGGCCCGATGCCTTATTCGCGTAAACCCACCGGGAAGCCAATAAATAAAGCGAGCGAAATGAGCATTTCGAAAGAATAGTTTGTTGCAGCCCTTCGAATGGCGAGGGGCAGGAGAGGCCTTCCTTTTTAAGGCTTATTTAGGAAATAAAACGTATGTCCACTTCCGCCGGATTCGTACGGGATCAAAATAATCTAAACTTCATGGATAGTGCATTTTACAAACCATACAAGTGGTCCAACCCGTTCCCGCGCCACCACCAGCTCGCTGTTGCAACACGTGACACGAGCCGAATATTTTGCATTATCTTCCTTTCGGACCGCATAGGGGGAACCGTGTACCGTGAAGGTTTAATATTATAAATGGATGCTTCTCCGCTGGGTGGCTTCTCCGATGGCGGATTTACACCGAGAACCCCTTCGATCGGTTCCGTTCTATTTGAGGCTTTCCCTTTTGAAAGGCTGTTTTTTCTCTTCCTCTTTCGGCGTTTCGACGGAGAAAAATATGTTCGACGTGCGTCTCGGGCATATGGAATTGGATTTCCATATCAATTCGGATTCTGTAAGCAAACGAAAGAAAGAAAGAAAGAAAGAAAGAGAACAGAAAGCCAAGAAAGCACGATTCCAATGTACGCATCTCGACGAAGACGATCAATGCGGTGACAATAAAAACGAACCTCTATTGAGCGATGCAGACGGAATTTCTAATTTTCCAAACGAGCTCTTGTGTGAGTGCCGGTAGTTTATGTTTTTCCCCGGGACGCATTCTCATTTTTTTTTCCGGTGATGGGGAATTTATTTTCACACCTCATATCGTCAGTACTTCTCGTTTGCTTGCGCTAAAGCATCCCGAAATAAATGTGTGACACTTTATGCTATAAATAGTAAACCTTGAAGGTGCTTTATTATGCATCGCACGGTGGCCTCGTTGGCGCGCTTTTCCGTGGGCTTCCAATTAAATATTCCGTGCGACGTGCTGGCTCAAAAACCGCCACCCGCCCTTTCTCTGCCGAAAATAGTTTCCCCGGGATAAGCGAAGCTGGTTTTGCCAAAGCTTTCCCTCCTTGCGTGGCTACGTTCGTGTCGTTGAAAGGACAGCAATTACCACAATTAAATATTAACCTACACTAAACTCCACTCTGGCCATTAGAATAAGTTAAAGGGAGGGGGATCGTTTTTTTTTTTGTAAATATTCTTATCAAAGCATATTGTGAGTGTGAATGTTTTTTTACTGACAACTTTGAGCTCGTCGATTGACCATTTCATTTTGCCTTACATGTCGTGAATATTTAAGTAATGAAACGTGATTCGTTCGAGGTACTTGCAGCGACAAAAGTAATTTATAATGCCATGAACGATAGTTGAAATTTTGCGGTTGTTTAGATCCTCAAAATATCAAAGAGAACCTCAAAATATTGTAACGCGAGGTAATTCCTGTACGATTCTACATATTTTGCCCTTCTTTCAGGCAAATAGTGGATTCGTTTACATTAAAACTTTTTCGGTTCCGACGAGTGCGTCGACACGTTTTTCGACTTCTTTTGAGTCGGCAGGGCGCTGTTCTGGATGTCCATGTCCCAATGATGAGAAAATCTTACAATCTCTTCCAGGCCAGGTCTGAAAACTACAGCGTGGATGATAACGTTTCCCATTACAGGGTTTTTTTGTGTCCTCCACGGGTTTGACACCCATTTTCCGAGCTTCTGAATCCATCCCATAGCCTTTAAACGATTGAATGCCGCTTCACAGGACACATTCGGACACTTGTTGCGTCTGGGTTGGGTCTGCATTCAATCACTCCTGCAATGCAAGCCAATTTGCTACACCAAGATGGTTATTTTCTTTAAGATCAAAAGCAATTTTTAATTGCTGAAACCTTCGCTAAACATTTTTAAGCTCCTGGCGAATATTCCTAAAACGAACATATTTGGAACAGAACTAGACAGCTTTAATGTATTGAATAACCCAGTTACTTGCTTATGGCAAATGAAACCAACATTTGTTTAAAATGTCCCAAAGAAGATACATAACTTATTCGTCAAACCGAAGGGACGCCTTTATCCCTACGAGTAGCATCTTAAACAGACCTGGTACACCAGCATAAACTGTTGACCGATTTAAGCGCTCTTTGCTCATGCTTTGAAATGGGAACTCAATTATTTGACAAAAAAAACACACAAGAAGCTGTGCAAAGCCTTTCTCATCTTCGACGCTTATCGTTATCATGCTTTTTTTGTTTGAAACCATCTCAAATAACGAAGTGCTCCTTTCCTGGGTTGCATTCGACTGTTTATTTTAGCCTGCCGCGTTTCATCCACACGATCCTCAATTTGTTCCATTTCCTATCGTCCGTTTTCCCCAACCTCACCCCCCACTTCCCCCCCCCCCCTCCACTCTCTCCTTTGGGTTGATAAGCTCATGTTTTACAAATCCATTAGTACTCATCACGTACAATTAGCTCAACCACATCGCGTGCGCGCAAAAAAAAGAGGGAAAAACATGGACGCAAAAAAAAGAAGACGCCATGCGCCAGCCGTCGTAACGGTTGGCCCAGCACTCATTTAAATCCGATCATGATGGCCGCGCTGGGCCCGCGAGGTTCAGGGCGGGCGGGCGAACACTCTTGGACTCATTAGTTCAAGTATTCGAATCCGTTTCGTGAGCCCTTCGTCGGCGTCGGTAAAAGCGTCCGCTAGCCGAACCTGAAGAGAGCCGTATTTTTCCCGTTTTTTTTTAAGTATAACCCAGAAGGATCAACACAGATTAGCGTTATGGAAGGGAACGGCGCGGAATGTTTCCAGGGCCTCTCTAGCGAGCGAACGAAGGCACTCGAAAAGACGTGAAGAGTCCAGCTAAGATAAAACTTTGAAATCGTTTCAATTGCAGCTAAATACAAAAGAACCTCGGATAATAAAGAATTGAATAGGGTTTTACAAACTATCCAGAAATACATTTTCGACCAAAGTACAGGTAGTCCTGAATTGGGACAGTGGTAGTCCTTTCCGGAACAGTCTCTAACGATCAACAGTGTCCCTTCCTTGGTCGATTCCACTACTCCCAGTGTGGGCATATTGTTGTGCTTTAAAATTGTCCTCTGTTATGCTGAAACCTTTTTTGTATCATTCCACCATTTGAGTCTCACCGGAACACCGTGAAAGCCCCGATCGAATCCAATTTGCATTCGTGCGCCATTGCCACGAAAAGTGAGGGTGTGCATTCGGCGGAACCCACGCGGAGAAGTCGATCCATTCCGTGCCGGCAAAAGGTGCTCACCGGGAATGCACGTGTTCTATCAGAGCCCCCCCCCCCCCCTCCTCTGCTCCACCACCAGGGTCAGTCCGCCATCTGGCACCTTCAGAGCACGTGCCTGATTTACGCGCAACATTACGACGATGCTTTCCGATCGTGTTTCCCGGGGCGGATCTTGTTACGCTAATAGGAAGTAAACCTCATCTGGCCGCCGGTTTCCACTCCCGGAGGAAACGGCGAAGAAAACCTCCACCGATAGCCATTATAATTCCGCGTACAGCCATGCGACGACATTCTTAATTTCCATCCCGATCCATTAGTTTGCCCCACTGTCTTTCCATTTTCGGACCCGGCACCCTGGGGGGCTGCGCTTCCTGGGGCATCATACGGGATGGCCACGGGGAGGGATGCCATGCGACGGCATTCCCGCTTGACGCCAACAAGCAAACTATAGTGTGCGAAAGCATGATGCTTCGTCGGAGATATGCTGCGTGTGCCCGCCGTGTGCGTCATGCGTCCCCCAACAGCTTCGTGAACTCTTTTTCCGTTTCTTCGCTGTTCGCTTTCTTGCGCTCCTACCTGCAAGCGCTCAGGCGAATCCTTTCGTGATGCGTTCGCCCCAGTGCACCACAACTACTTCCATCCGCCTGTCTGTCATGGCGCGGAAAGGCCTTCAACTTCCATTATCGACAGTGCGCACCCCGAACTTACGCTTCGGAGTCGTCGAAGTCGAAGCCTTCCCTGGATGGATGGGGCGGATGGTGGTCGTTGGTGCAAAATATCATAAATCGAGTGCTTTTCCCGCAAAGATATCACGTTTCATCCGGGTATTATTGGAAAATGAAATTGCTTTTTTCAAATGAGTAGTCATACCGCGCGAGATGGAGAGGGGGCTATGGGGACGTTCCGAGGGCTACATGGTATTTCAGAATGCGTGCCGCACATCTGCGACACCAACCAAGCTCGGCAGCGGAAAGGCAAACATGAGACTGTGGCCTGTGGAAAAAGCCGGAAAGAAAAATGGAATAGGGGGGGGTTTGGGGTGGAAAATGCCACCGTGTTTCCATTAGACAGGCTTAGGCGAACTTCTTTTCTCCCTACCGATTCCCGTTCGTTCGGGGTCAGACACTTCCACCAATTTCCAACTATACGCTGGAAGGAGATGATGATTCCGCTCCTTCTCCCAGACACATACATACAAACGCGCGCGCGCGAGTCAATCACGTGGGCGTGAGGTCCCGCTGAAGCATGATTGGGATATAATTTATCATGTTTCTGTTACCGTCCTCCTTCTGCTGTCCGTAATTCCGCAAAATCAAAATGATATGATTCATTGCAGCGCCTACCGACGCAACCGACCACCGCGTGATGATGGTGGACGTTAATTCCTTTTCCGCGCGTACAAGTAAGGTTGCAGGAGGAAATGGAATGCGGGGAGCCATTTATGAGGAATGTGAACATACACACACACGTAATCATCAATACACAGTTTGGCTGACTTTGCTGTTTTTCTTTTTTAATGGTCTGAGCCGGAACGAAGCGGAACATCAAACCCGGACAGCTGAACCGGTTCACCCGGTTCAATGTTAGGTTTCTTTGGCTGTTACCATCATGAGCCACGTCGAGTGCTGAAGAGGAGCCCCTCTTGCAAAATTCGTATGCTACAGTTTCGCTAACGATGTTTATAAACATTTTCCATTCGTTCCGCAGTTCCCATTTAGTAACAGTTCAATGGCAATGGAGGGCGGTGTCGAAAAAAGCCGTCGGCCGTGTAGAACACGCTGTTAGAGTGCCAGTCAACGGCAACAACAAGGCGTACGCATGTTTCTGATGACTCAAAGAGAATTTTCCACGTCTTCCGAGACCCCATTGTTCGAGCTCGGACAAAACATCAAACGAGTACTTTTGCTTCCACATCATTGCTACCATCGTTCCTGCGTCACGTGCAGAACCCATTTTCTCGATTCCCGAACTGCTGTTGCGCCGAGATGAGCAGGGTGGCATCGGTGATCCGGGAAAGGGAAAGAAAATGGGAACCAACGCAGTCATAGAAAGAAAAGAATGTTGAAACGGGGGCATAGTTTAGTTCACTTGCCCGCCCTCTCGCCGGTTCGCAAGATAACGGTCATATTTCAACGCCACACCAAGGCTGGCAAACGGTGCAAAGAGTAAAAAAGAGAGACCGACAATCGTCGTTTCCGGCTGCGACCACCTGGACCAGGGAAACTTCCGTACGCTGGGACGAGAAACAATGCGCGGGACGGCACCGCACACCCCGGAAAGAAGCCGCGAACCGTGTTAACTGCCACTAGCGTTAGTTGTGCTGTTTATGAGCAACAGAAGTCTCACTTCCGCCTCTCTAGATTGACCATCCAAGTGTACCATTTATTTGTTCCTCTGCCAGGGGATGCCCGAGCCCGAGCCGCCGTAGCTGGGATGGGTCCGTATAATGTTCGGGACAGGTTGCAAATCGAGCTACTGTACGATACGGAGGCACCGGGTGCACCTGGCCCGTTAGTGTTAATGTTGGAGCTAATAGTGCTTCTTCCTTCACGGTCAATTAAAGATTAATGCGCCAAGTAAATGATAATACACCGAGGACTGTCTTTGTTCCTAGCGTACGAGGTGCAATAGTGTGTTTTTGCACGTTATACATTAGCAGTTTGTTGAGTTTGAAATGATTTTCCAAACCACCTACCTTTGAACTTAAACATTTCACAAAATTAAATGCAATTCACTTCAGAAATGAATAAATGAACGAAATGATTTAAAAAAATGTATGTACACATACGCCAACGACGAAGAAACCCACATTTGCCGTTAAACTGCCCGGGAAAAAATCGAAGAAAACCCGAAAAAAGCATCAGAGCCCGCGCCGTATCCGGCTGTAACTGCAACCGTATCGTTAAAGAACTTGATTCCTCGAGGGCATTTGAACGCAGGCGTGCTGTTTTGCCGAGTGTAGGTGCACAAACAAAAAATGAAGGATCCTTCCTCTTCTTCTCCGAACCGGGCATGCAAAAACTTTCCAGAGCACCCGTCCTGCCGCAAGCGTAGCCTGTTATTTGCTGCACGACTGTGTTGGTGGTGCCTTTTTGCCTGTTTGCTTTTCTACAACGATCAACTTTTTCCACCCACTCGTCCGTCGGTGTGACTGCAGGGGCCCGAATGTTTAGTTAAATGTCAACTATTGAGACGATTTCCACGAACGGAAGAGGACGAACAACGCAGCAACGTTCAACTCCCGATACCCCGCTAGCAGGATTGGGTGGGCGCTATGACTTTTTGATAAATTCGAACACGTTTACGATGGATTTTGTTAAATCTGAACCGCTTGTAGAAAATGTGATCCACCCACATTGCGTGGGAGTGTATAAAATAACATGAACTAAAAAATGGGAAATTTTAGATAATTGCAGAAATTGTATAGAATTTAAGCAACTTTTATGCGTCTTGCTAAAAATTTACCTACTTACTTAGTTTCAACAATGTCAAATTATAACATAAAGTGCTTTGAAATGGAGGATGATCCAAACATTTTAAAATATGTTTCGGATATCTAAAAAATTGCAATGAATTTCGAATCGTTAGAAATCTAGTGTTGATAAATTGCCTTTTTTTATTATAATCCCAAAGTCCGCCCTAACGCGCACTGGAGTTGTATGGGAAGTTGGTTACACCCACGAAAAGACGATCAACACTTTTTTAATTGTGCAAATTGATGCACTATCCTTGCTGTACTTAGTTCTTGAATCCACAGCTGCTACGGCGACCGCGAGCCTTCTCGAACTTACGTCCCTTCGACCGCACGTATGGCCGAGTGTTGGAGTGCGGCACGCCAGGAGCACGTCCGAAGTGGGTGCATGCCTCACGGGCGTTGCGTGCACCCTGCATCAGCACCGTGTTCTTTCCAGTGGGGGCCAGCAGCGCCAACTGATCGAACGTGTAGATCTTACCACCGTTCTTCAGGATGCGCTCACGAGCTTTCTCCGTTACCCGTAGCGCACACACGTTCAGCTTCGGGACGTTCAGCTTGCGGTCATCATTCGTAACAGTTCCAATGACGACGGCAATCGTCTTCTCGTCCTTTCCACGCAGCTTCACCAGCTTGGCGACACGGGCAAGCGAAATCGCTGGAAGATTCGTGCGGCTCATGAACAGACGGCGCATGACGATCTTGTTGAACTTCTTGTGTGTACGACGGTACAGGAAGCGATAGAGCTGTAAATGAAAAACATAAAATTGAAATTTTAGAACCGAGTCACATCTATCATCACTGTATTAAAACCGGTGCACCGGCTGAACGACAACTCACCTTAACCAGCAACCGAAGGTACACGTCCAACGATTTTGGTTTCGTACGGCGAACCTTGCGGTCCCACTTGTGGTTGATGTCGATACCCTGTAGCGAACAAACATATTAGACATAGAAACTGTAGTTTCTTTCTTTTCCATATTGATGTAGCACGATGTAGCATTTTAAACCACTATGTTGTGTACATTCTTTGACAAACAACGTCTGTACACTACCCACAAAATTGCTGCATCAAGGCAGCGTTTGCACCACACCACATGTATCGATGTGAGAAACAACGTTTCGCAAAATATTCCTACGAAACGTGTCACACTCCAATTCCATCTTGAGGAAAGGAGTTGCCTTACAGAAATCACTCGAATTGGTCACTTTATTTACCATGTTTCTAGTTAAAAATAAGATTTAACGCAGCACAATCGTCTAGCGACACTTACCATGCTGAAAACCGGAGAAAGAAAGAATCAGGGCTACCAACATGGACGTCACTGAAAGCAGTTTGACAGCTGCCAAATTGATGTGTGGCCGTTTCCAAAGGGAGTATGAAAATGTTCGCGTTGGGATGGTTATTTGAAACAAATTATTCTATATTGACCCAAAACGAGGAAACATGTTTCTGTACTTTTTCGATGTTTTATTTTTAAGGTCCAGTTTTGACTGCTTTAGTTTTTCCTTCACAGCTTTGAAAAACATTGAAATATTTTTGTATTGAGGCATTTCGAACGCAAAACGCGGCCGTTTCCAAAGGGAGTATAGGTGCGTTCGTGCGCATGTCCGGTTTCGAACCGGTTTACACATGAAAAGGGAGTCAGTTCGGGAAATCTCGTCCCGCTTGCCCGGTTCGCGAACCGGGTTTCGGACATCTCGATGTGAGACCGGTTCTATCGGTTCAGCGGCGGATCGATAAAAACGATGAAAACAATTTTGGGCAGATTTGCAGTTTTTTTGTCCCCGTTCAACTTCTAGTCGGACAAAAATTTGCAAATTTACTCAACGAACGTTCACAATGATGATAGACGTGTTCGACGTACGATTAAGCTCATAGAAAAGAGTAAATGGACATATTAATGGGAGCACTACTCGCTCCGTACTCACTCGATCTCCCAGCTTACTTTTAAATTTTCAAAAAAATCGTCATTATAACAACAACATTCATTCAAACTTTTCGCTTTCATTGGAAATCGTAAGGCTACATTACATTATTACTTACATTGCATGTTATTAAAACTACATTGTTTGGTAAAATGGATCGCATGCAGCTGTTACCCGTGATGTACATGAAAAGGTGTGACTGCACCATGCGTTTTTTTTGCGGATTTATAGTTTAAAATCAAAACAGCCACTTCCAGAACGAATAGGACGCAAGGAATGAACAAGAAACATACGTTAATAACCATGTTTGCAATTAAACATAATCAAAACGCCCACTCCACTGAAAACCGAAACAAAACGGAGCACCATCGAAGTCGGTTTTTGAGAATGGCATGGTAGCACGTTCTGCCGAATCATCGAATATTCCGACATTCATAACCCACTCAACTAACTTTTAACTAAATGCCATGATAGATCTCCCACATGTGGCGCATAAATGCTTGTTTCTGTACGTAAATCACAGATCAATAGAAAATTTTATGTCGTCTTACTGAGTTTGCTAACTTTGAAGAGAAATTCATTTTTCTTCTTGTTAGATGGTCGATTAAGGTCTACTTCGTCTCCCTGTCCCTAGCTCTTACCTGGGGGGTTCTAGCCACTTGCGTAGGTTTTTAACTTCACGAAATGTATCATGACGATTAACGACTTAAAAGAACCCCTTAAAGGTGAAATAAAAAATCCAAAGATTTCATCATCGTTCGTTCGTCTGCCTGGTAATATCTCTCATTCCTGGTCCTTACTTCTCTGTTCAGGGAATAGTGGGAGATATGCTGTTGCGAAATGATTGGCTTTCCAACCCATTTTCCAACGATAGGCAACGAAGCATGCATACTTTGATCAAACCACTAGCTCCCCCGTGGAATGGGTAAAGGATAATTTAAAATGCACAAAAACGAGCTTCTTAAGCGAGGGCCCCACTGGAGGAAGTTTAAAAAAATGAATCTTTAAAGTTCAATTCGTCTTGGATCGATAAATTACCAACCTGCAGGAAAAAGTTTGATGGTTGGAGATTGAAAAATTACACCAGGAGGAAACGATGGTAATGCGCCACTAGTGGTTCCTACAGTTTCCTTCCGTTCTGTCCGTCGCTAGGCTGCTAGGATTCGACGTGCAATTTGGAACGGTTGAATCTTTAGCGCATCGTAAGAACTTTACATGATTGAATTTTGATCAAAAATTCTTCAAAGAAACGAAAGGTAGGCAAGAACTGAGCGTCATGTCATATTTTTTAATCGATAAAAAAAAGTTTACTGAACAAAATTACCAGGCGATTATGGTAACCCTGGTCTTAAATATAGTATAGAAGGTAAACTTTCTATATAAGTTTCAATTTCAGAAAGAGGGGGTTTAAAAAAAGTTCTGTTGCACAAAAGGTCATCGATACGACTTGGGGCTTTTCCCTCTTGCGTGTGCTATCTCCAAGAAGACACATTTTCACTCCAAACCATCGGTTGAGGTTTCCCTTACCCTTTTCAGCCGTTGCGCCAGGTGCGGTTGATTTGTTCAGACAAACATCATGTTCTCGGTTCATTTAGAAATAAATTTATAATTTCGCTCCAACCAACCTGTCCGTTTCCCTAGTCTCAGTATCGGGTCGGTGCAGTAATCGCTCTAAAAGCCAGCTCAACCAAAGCCGTGCAGCACCCCTAGTGTGCAATTGTCAAAACTATGTACACTCGTAATTGGCAGTTCAACGGGCAGACACCTCAGTTCCAACTTACCACATTACCCGGGATCCCGTATGGAACGAAGTCGTTGGAAAGTCAGAAGACAAGATGGATGGATGGACGGACGGCGACGAAGACAAAGTTTGCTCTCGTTGTACTCTAGGCGATGATTTCTTCGTTTGTCTTCAGACGGCCACGGTATACTCTATTCTACTTTCGAGCGCTCAATTGAGCAAAGTGATACCCGCTGCCTGTCTGAGTCTTAACCAGGATTATTTTAAGGTTATTTTTAAAGTGTTCCAACGACAAGTATGGTCCATCCCTTTTTCGACCTCTGCTCGCATGATAGCAATTCCGATGGCCAATTTATAACCGTCAATACCATCAAAGTACCTCCAAAAAGATGTCCAATGAACCTCCGCATGCTACCGATGGGTAAAGCGACGGTACGAGCGCCATTAATTACTTCCAGGAAACTTTTCCACCCAGGAGGAACTTACTTTTCCTGCACCGGTGCGCGGTTCTGGCGCCGGTAAAGTTCCCAAAGCCTCGAACTCGGTTAATAGTTCCTTCCTGCCGCCTGGACGAGCCAGACTCGTCTCTGCGTGACAAGTGGACTAGATTTTCTGTACCTTCACTGCCAGGCTCTATCGTCGCGAAGCCACCATTATAGCGAGCAAATGGTATTTTACCTCCTTTTCGACAAGGTTGCGAAAGGTGGCATATCTTCCGGTGGACTTCCAGTGAGTGGTGTCATTATTAATTGCGTATCTTTCAGCGCCCATCTTCGCGCAGTAGCGTGCACGGAAGCACCGTGAAGGAAAAGTTTGTCGTCACGCTTCTGTAACACTCCGAGCCCCGACTCGCCCGCTGTGCCACTTATGCAACCCGACGGAAGAAAGTTATCCTAGCCCATCGTGGCGGTGATATGACACCGGTACTTAAGCGGGCCACACACCGAGCAAAGATAGGTCGCATAGTTCTAGCACCATTCTAGCGAGGACGCGCTATGCACCGTACGGCTTTCGTAATGACCGGTAATGTCGCCCGCAGCCCCGGGTACGTGAGCTGCACCATCGATTGCCTTCATTAACCGAAACACGGTGTACGATGCATAGCGCATAGCATAGGTGTTCGTTTGCATCCAGTAGCATACGCAAAAGCTCTTCTCGGGTGGGATGCATTGAAAAGACACCTGCGCCAATACCTCGACAGTTATCAGTTGCAGTTTCGATGTTTATTAGACTACAGTCTCAGGCGGTTTTGGAGCGTTGGTGTTCTAGCGCCTAGGCTTCCGACGTAACCACTTAACCATACACACTGTTTGGAGGACAGTGGATGTCGCTGAAGGCAGCTTATTTTCTCCCCACTCCTACGTCCCGCACCGGCCCTCCTAATGCGAAACTTTTTCCCATTTACGAGACACTCACAGGCCCACGAGCCAACAAATGGAAGATACGTGATCGGTTTTATCAACAATGTGTGCCCCTCCGCCACAGGACTCAGACAGAGCACACGGGAAAAGCAAATCTTTCGAAAGGAAGGTACAAGTTGGTTCTAATATTAGAAGCACGGCGGTGCTTTTGAGACGGAAAGTAAACCTTTTTTTTCTTCTCCATCACAGCCCGCGGTGTTTCGTGAACCCTCGCTTATGTTTTGAATCGCTTGCCGAACCGTGGAGCATAAGGCCAGAGGCAGTGACACCAGACTGCTCTATTGCTTAATCTAAAAATAGTGATCTAGGTCAGGCTTGTCCCTTTTTCTCTCGTTTTTGTCTGCTTGCCTTCCCCTGGCAGGCAGCTGCAACGGTCAACACGCTGCAAGAAATTCGCTGCTGAAAGCATTTTTTGGCCGTGGCTCCAGTGCTTCATGCCAGCAAGCTGCCGAAATTACTGCCGAAATCGTCCGCGTCTAAATGATGCTATCATGTGTTGTGGAGCTTGTTAGCTTGTCTTTAACCCACCCACCTTAGTATCGTCCTGACTTTCCATTCAACGACCACAAAAACAGGAAACAATTCAAACGAACAAACGATGGATTCCACTCCCCCTCCTCACGCGGTTTCCGTTTCGACTGTCGCCGGGTTGACTTCTCGCTCTCCTTAGGACAAACACGCGAGTGAGCCGCCCTGAACATATGGAAGTAATAATTTATGAAATTGGACCGAGTGCGCTGCACTCGAGGGTCGAGCCTGTCGGGAGGCGCAAATTTCCCGGAAGCAGAGCGGAGGTAGAACATGCACGCGAACGTGAACGAAAACACTCCTGGCGATACGGCGGGCGGAGCAGAGGTTTCCATCATGCCGGCTAGATGTGATGTTGGTACGCAGGAAACTAAAGCAGGACGCGGATACACACCAAAGTGCGAGAAGTAAGAAACCCCAGTGTCTCAAGACCTGCCTTGGTCGGAGACTGTGGCCTGTAGCTTGAATTCTTAAGTAAGGCTCGTTGAGGATTTCCGTGAGGTGGATAGACGGCCCCCGCAGGCACGACACCAAGAAAGAAACTCTTTTCAAAAACATCCGGAACATGCAACCAACCCCCCCCCCCTCTCCCACGCATAAAACTCGCACCGGAAGAAGGTATGGAAATGGAAATTGAATATGATTGTATGTATTATTTATGATGATATTTATAATGGAAGCATAAAAAGGACGTCACGCAGCGCAAACTCGCCGCACAAGGCGCGACTCTACGTTGGCCAGATATTCTGGCAAGGGATTCGGGAGTCAGGCTGGCTCTTCCTTCTCCGTCAAAACCGCGAACCTTCCCTTCCCCCGGGGGAGAGAGAGATAGCAAGCCTCCAGAGTTTTTAGATGGAAAACGCAACACCGGATGGATGCCGGATGAACCTGAATGTCGAGGAAATGGCAGCCGCGACTCTTGGGCTCAACCCAAGCCAGATACCGTCGGGAGCAACAATCGCCGTCGGGTATCTCGTGCGTCCGTGTAGGCCACACCCTTTAATGCCTCAAACTTGTGCGCCGCCTTGTTCATGTTTTGCAGAGAAAATGCGGAGATGTACATAGGAACACGTGAAACTTTCTCTGACACAAGGCACGCAGTGGTGAACAAAAACCTTGTGAGTTCCCGGAAGTAGAATGAAATCTGCTTATTCCTTCAGACATTCTGCCCAATTGCTGGGAACCATTGAAACCTTAAGCTTGCGTCTCATAATGTTAAAAGTAAAAATATTAAGGTTGATAGAACCTCTGTCAAACAAATCAATTTTGAAGCATGTGTTCTCATTCCTGCCAACTCCAGGCAGCGTTTCTTAGGCCACAAGATTCAAAAATCTATATGGACTTCAATTTTTCCCGTACAATAGAACGGCACAAAGTGAACCGAATATGCTGGCCCATGCTGAAGTGAAGCAGTTGGCGTGGTTGGGATTGAGAGAAGGCCAAATTCTAAATCCCCGCCCGTAAGCTTATTTCTGCTCGCAAATCCGACTGTATTGGAAGAACCTGGATTCTTCTCGAGGCCCTGGACTAGTTTAATGCACCAGTCCACTCCACTGCTTGTAAATCATACCAGGAAGGTTGCTGTTTTGTTTGCAAAAGGTAAACGATTGCCGGCACGATTGCTGCAATTTGTGTTCATTTTTTGCGTTATGATCCACTTCTGTAGGTAGAGATAAATGACCTAAGAATATGCCAGTAAAAGGAAATCTGTATAAAGCAAAGGTTTTACGGAACACAAATAGGATTTCAGTAGAATTGGTAGAAACGAAGATGGAAATGTTTAAATTCACATGGTTAGCAAAGTCCCCGGCGGGGATGTACGAAGATGAAGCGGTTTTACATACCAAAAGCTCCTCGATAGTACGTATGCGTGCCACCGTCGTAAGTTGATCTAAACTAACATCTGCTCCCCGTTAAGTTTCGGCTGCTGAGCTGATAACATTCTTCGGCAAAACGTTGTTTCACATTACCTTCCCCTCACTCTTCCAACCCAGGGCGGCTCCAACTATTCTGTGGTGCTGTTCAACGGGGGGGTTGCTTCTCTCCGTCGATGTATATAACAGAAATCGCACAGCAAGCGCCAACGCTGCCGATAAGGAACGTTATTAATTCGATCAGCCATCGGTGGGCCTCGCCCGCGGTACTTCAGATTTGCTCATTTTCGGGGGGAAATTTTATGGGAAAAATATCTTCGCAATTCGCAATCGATTTTCTTCAACGCCAGCTTCCTCCTCCGCACCGCCGGCGTCCATTATCAGGAGCGGACGCGTAAAGGTTCGGTTAGGTTAAGACGTGGTAATTCGATTGCCGGGGAAATCCCTACCCCCCCTTGTTCGCTTCGATCGACGCTACGCAAATCTTTCGCCGAAAGATTCGCACTTAAAGCTGCAAAGGATTGCCTTACCATCCGGCGAACGTACCGCTTCCGTTGCGGGTTCGTAATGTCCTTTCGGGCGACGTGGGTTAGTGGCCGGAAAAAGCGGAGCCCAACGGCATCAGCTGAAAGCCGACCCTACCCCCGTTGGTCCTTGCAATCGATGCACTAATGGAAGCGAAATGAGAGTGGATTATTCGTTCTAATTTAAGCTCATTACGGGATGGAAACATGTGGAAGGGAAAGAGGTAGAAAGGAGAGAGATCTATACATTTTCCGTCCGCTGCTCGACACCATCCATCGCTAGCCGAGCGCAGCGCAACCAGCTTTCATTGGATTCCATTGAACCGGATGTCGCCAGGAGGTTTGGGGTGGGAATCACGAGAGTATGAGAGAAAGCGCGATGCATCCAAAAGCATTCCGTTGTGTGTATGTGTTCGTGACCGAGTTTGGACGTACCGTTCTTTGTTCGAAAAACCTAAACTCTCAAAAGAAGTTCGATTCACACGTTCCATGCTTGTGGTGAGTTTTTATTTTTTTATTTCTCACACCATTGACGTTATCGTGTTTGGAAAATGATTCACCGCAGGACTAATGCATCTTGCACGTGTCTGCGATAAGCGGACGATTTTCTAAACAGCGATAGTGTTTAATACATTTTTCATCGGAAACGCTAGTATTTTTTTTTGTCTGTCTACTGGGGGGGGGGGGGGTTGAAAACATTTATCGGTAAAAGGGATAATGAAGCTTCACTGTGGCTCGGCATACAAAGAGCTGTGAGTTATTGAAATTGAATTCTCGTAGCTTGAAAGGACAATTTCCGCTAAATGGCAATACACATTATAGGTTCACAGAAGATTAAATTACTGACGCATTGGACTAGAAAAGTATATTTGTTTCGAGTATTTTATCAAATAGAATTGGAGGGCAGGCTTCTTTGAAAAACAAACCTACAACTACGAAACTACGATCGGTTTTTTTTCAATCCTCCCATTCTCCTCATGGCCAAACATCCGGAGGATTCGTTTCCCTGGTACTGATTTGACTTAGTTCGGCATAGGAGCTTATAAATTGCTAAGATTAAAGGGATTTGCCGTTTGAGGCAGTGACAAAACATTTGTGTTCGATGCGACGGGGAAATGCCTTGAGTTTGGATCTATCAATGTTGGGCCATTTGGACGAAGACGAAGACTTGCGTCTGGACAGACGTCAATGCAGGACGTGGTGGCTTCTTGTTTTCCTCTTATCGATGTGCGTAAGTGCGCATGAGATTCACACGCACACACATCGTCCGACTCTCTCTCTCTCTCTCTCTCTCTCTCTCTCTCTCTCTCTCTCTCTCTCTCTCTCTCTCTCTCTCTCTCTCTCTCTCTTTCTCTCTCTATCTCTCTTTATTTTCGTGAATCATGCACCGTGTGAATTTCATGCGTACGGTAGGAAGACCCTTTTGTAGACTTCAATCGAGGCAGAATCTCTTTCGGTCCAGCCTTCAACAACAGGGTGGCCGTAGGGAGGAAAAGGAAAACCGGGGGAAACCGGCCCCTTTTGTCCCACCGTAAGCGGAGTACCGGCGAAATCCCAGCATCAGCTTCAGACAACATCCGCAGCAGCTCGCAAATCGTAAGCCATGCGGAAAAGTAGGAAGCGAATCGAAAATGGCACATTAGTCCTTTGATCATGCCGGTGTCAGTGGAGGGCAGTGGGTGACGACAGGGTGGGAAGGAAGGGGGTGGAGGGAAAGGAGCGTCAGAGCGCGTGGCCTGATGAAATTCACGCAACGATGAGCCTCGAGTGGGGAAACGGGCGGGGAGGGCTCGCTTGTGGTCGGAAAAAGGCCGGAACTTACTTGGGTGCCTTATCGGAGCAAACTTACATCCGCCGGCGGTCGTATCTTTGCCTCACATGAGCCACGATGAAGAAGGAAAGGAACAAAAAACACATGAAATCTACGACAACAACCTACAAGGGACGGGACCTCGGAAACGGAAGAAACGATAAGGCTTTTTATCCCCTCGCACCTGTCAGTTGGAAGGTAACAACAACAAAATGGCCAATTGCTGCTAAATTCATTATAGTTGAAGCTTCTGCGAAAGATATTCTCCTCCTGTCCTTTAATTCACCGGAGTCTACGATTGGAAAGATTGGCCTGCGCAATGGAAGGGAATGTGTCTATTGTGTTTACTGCTGAAACTCTCGAAGTGGTGGACAAATGCGAAATAGGACATCCCTTCAAAGCACATTAAATTCAGTCAAATTCGACTGAACAAATAATGTCTCTCCATGCTACTTACTATAACTTGAAGAGCATATTTTCAACCGATGAATCCAATCCCCTCTTTAAAACGATACGAAGCGACACCCGTCTTGTGGAAGACCGGATTGAACCCCTTTCAACCCAAACAGCGCGTGGTAAGTGTGCCGGGTGAAAAGTGGCCCCCCGGTGGCTAACTACTAATTGTTGGCCTTATCACTTTCAAGTGGGCCGTCACGAAGTGGAACTTGACGCTGCAAGTGCACGTCAGATTAAAAGCGAAGGTAACAATGGCTCGTACTAAAAAACACCCTACTTCAACACCCCTAGGAAAAAGTATGTTCCTGTCATTCGTGGCAAATTGTTGTCTTTTACCCTTTTATTCAGTTTGTTTTTCCTTAACACGTTATATTCCATACACCGTGCCACCCATAGTCGGTGTTTACGGACGCCGCGGAATATTTCTTCTAAAGCATCTACTATACTTCAGCACACACTCCCTCTTATGGGGGGATTCTGTTTTGGTCCCCCCTTCTCCATTCTGTTCTGTTGGTCCCCTTTTGGAGGTGGCAAGTCTACCCCCCCCCCCCCCCCCCCTTTTGTTTCGTTTTGCATCCGCGATTAAACGGTCCGCGTGCCGCTTTGAACAATATCCTCACCAAGCGCTTTAAATGAGTCAATTAGTCTCAGTCTAGCGGCACCTCTATTGTTTCATGTCGTGTTCGCGGATGCCGTGTGTTTGCGTCTGCTAATACCCCCCCCCCCCCTTCCCCCTAGGATATTAGCCTTCAGACAATCTCGGTCGGCCGCCCGTCCCCAATACGCCTCTTCGGCCCCGTTTGCGAGAGGTGCGTCCTTGTGCACATGTCAACGTCAGCTGTACGGTCGACTCCTTCCTATCATGCCTTTTTTCTTCCACATATACACATACACACACACACACATACGACAAGACAGGCCGTGCCGTGTCAAGAGTGTGTCAAGAGTGTGTCCTCTTCATGACACTGGCCTGTCGTGGCCCTCGTGTCCCTCGAAGTGTCGACAGCTAGCCGCAGCTCAAGAAACGAATGGGATGCCGCAAGGGGAGAGAGAAAAAACAGAATCCATTGCAGTCCAGCTCAACACGTGTGCGAGTGGCAGAAGCGCGGTACGGGGACAACGGGTGGCTGCGGATGACGTCGCGGATCGCAAACAAACGGAGCAGACCATCAAAGGATCACACGGACGCATGTTGCCCGCTGTAATCGATAAAATCTTGATGATGCGGTTCCGAAACGTGATTTGCGATTTGCGTCATTTAAGACATCTGCAAAACAAAACGCAAAGAAAAATGAAACACTACGACACGACGCGCACGTGTTCGTGAGTCCACACCGAAACCGCGATACTGACCGGTGTGGATTCACTAATTCCACTATCATCACACCGGCAGGACGCGACGGCTGGTCATTCCCAACGACGGACAGTCGGACAGTAATTACTTTTTAATTAGGCATAATTGAGCGCGGGCACGGAGGGTTTTGTATTATTTACGAACGGTAATCAACAGCCAATTAGTAGTAGCAACGCGAGCGTGATGTTAGTATTTCCAACCGTCGCCAGCCGGAATCGGTGTGCTTGGAGTGCAAAAATGGATTCCATCTTGTCCCGGCTTGCTGCACGCTAATGGCCGACCACTGCCATCTAGGAACCTATGATGGCCATAGGTGAAGGTGAATTTAATTGGGTTCTTAAATTGGACCACTTTCATGGCACTTTCAATTACTTTCGTGCACGCCGTTGATATTTGACTGTTTGTATAGTGTTCAAAAATTCTCTTTCAAATCGGAGATGATAAACACAGAAATTCCTTTTTCCCTAACAAGCTCTGGCCAGATTAGGATTAAAAGCATCTAATAAGAACTCTACCACAGCCATGCATTCTAGTTTTATAAATCTGATTGGGCACACGAGGCCACTCTGTAAAGAAACTTTGGGAAATCATTCGGTCACGAGTTTCGGATGTCGGTTTCGAATGTCTTGCAGGAAATGGTCTAACTCGATCGGTGGTTGAAATTCCAGAGAGAGCATTGTATTCTGGAACTAGGCGATCAAGCGCCTAGTACTTAAATCTTTCTACTAAATACTAAATTGTTTAACTAAACTTTCTTTATCCTAACTGAATTTAAATTCGTAGTTTTAGAGCTGTAAAACTACGCCACAAAACTATAGTCTAAAAGTAACTGCATCTCAATCCCGAATTTTTCAAGGAAATACCTGCTATCAACATTTTAAAGCATGTAACTGATTACAAAACAAAAATTTATCTCAAATATCGTAGTAAGCAAAAAAATCTCATTCAAATAATGCAACATTTAAAAAGAAACCTTAACCGTTGAGGAGTGCGTTTTGTTGAGGAGCAAATCGGCAATTTTACAGGTTACCCAAATTGGGCGCCCAACTTTCGAAATACCAAAATGAAGGGGGCCCGAAAAGTGAGGCACAAAAAGACAGATTGCTCAGCTGACAGCCTCATCGCCCCGGGATAACGCGAAGGCTTCCAATTTAGCGATCGATCGGCCCCGAAGGCCTCTCTTCCATCAACAACCACACCGATGTGCATGAACCTTCGTCGTCGTCGGAAAGTTTTATTAACTGGTCCACAAAACCATCCCCAGTAACCTTCTCCCTTCCTGCCGCTCGGCGGGCTACTTTCCATGACGTTTATCTAAATCTGCGACACTTTTTCACTTCGACCAGTGATCGGTTTCCGAACAAGCCGAATCCGGTGCAGGATGGGTTGACCCAGGATGCGGAACAAAAAATGGGCCTTATCAACTTGGAGAAGGACGCTGTGGCCAGCAACGGGGTGACAAACCGGGGGAGGTGGTGCTATAGTTTGTTACGATACTCGACCACAATTGAAAGCCGTTCGGGATTTGCTTTTTTGTGGTGTTTGTTCTTCCCTTTTTATACATAAAAACACACCAACCAAACTGATGGAAAAATGAAATTGCCTGTCTCACTCACGGTGGTTTTTAATCATCCGTTTCCGATCGGTATTTGTTGCAGCGCAGCGGTATTGTTTCACTGTCGAATCGGTTTCATGCCCTTCCCGAAACCGAACTGTACTGTCGGTTAATTAAACACTCATCCATCCCGTGTGCCGTCAACCGCAAAAAACCCAAACGATGCGGCAAACGACACAAACAAACCCCAAAATGTTTTTCAGAAACGAACCACAGCTTTACTACAACAACAAAATTGTTTTTAAAAAAAAATTCAACAAAATCACTACAACAGTATTTTCTCCTTCACATTTGCGGCGTAAAAAATAAAACTTTCAAACTGACACACCACATTTAAACGCTTTTCTTACTTTCTTAATCTCTTCTTTTCTCTTCGTTGCAGATTACATGGAATCGATCTGTAAAAATCATTTTCTACAGTTACTTTATAGAAAAATAGATGGTGCTACCCTCCTGTCGAGGAACGAGAGAAATCTTAACTGTGTGGTCACGTTTCAAACGCACTCCATACTGCAAAGGTTTATGTTACGTTTCGATATGCTACAACTAGACTGTAATGATCATTTGTACGTATATGACGGTGCACACGCTGTCGGTATGCATAAGGTGAGTGAAGCTTTACTGAACTGTTAAGTACACGGGTTCTTTATTGCTGCCAGCGTGACTAAGGCGACTAGGTCAGATTGGGAGAGAGAGAGAGAGAAAGGAAAGTTAAATTGTTAAGTGATATTTAACGTCCAGGGAAAAACGGAACAATACCAGCCATCGTTAGAAGAACATCGGCAAACTGACTCATCGTCCGCCGTTAAGATTATCAAACAGTTTAAAAAACAATTATAAAAGCTTATCGCCATTAGCGCTGGCTGGATAACTGACACGAGCGCAAGACAATAGACGTCAGACGTTTTAAATATTATGCCAATCAAGAGGGCACCATCATCCTTTCACTCCAATCCCTCACTCCTTTCACTTTCCATCCGCTGGAACAGCGCTATGGCTTGCCGGAAGACTCCGGATAGTTTGCGACGCGGAGGGGCGAATTCATTCAGCGAATTATGGACTTCGTTTATCATCTTTTCCTCCACTGTTGCTCATCCGCTTTTTCCACCTTACACCTCGGAGAGAGCAAGGGGGTGTCGCCCGTGACACGGGAGGTATATTCTTCGCGAAACTTATCTCATTTATTATCTCCCGAGGGTTAAAAATGCATCCCCCCCGCGGTCAGGGGGGTGAGGCGAAGCAAGGAGAATGGTTTTCATTTTTCACGGGATTTCTGGAGCCCGCTCGTGCTTACACCGCCTGCTCTTTCTTACCTTCGCCATCTCGCTCCCAGGCGGACCTGACTTGCAAGGACACAAAACAATCAGTGGGAGCGTTGTTCACGAAGACGAACTTTCTCACCTTCAAGTACGTGACCGACAACTGGGGCACGGAAACAAACGGTTTCAAGATGGTCATAACATCCGTCAAAGATTCAAGTAAGTACGCCACGGGGGGTGGGGGGTTGCTGTAAGCTGTTGGGGTGGTTGAGCGGAGGTTTTCCCGGGACTAACCGGAGCCGTTGTTTCTTCCTCCCTGAACAGAGCTGAACTGTGCGGACTTCCGGTGTACGCTGCACGACTTCTGTATACATCCGGACCTGGTGTGCGACGGTGTTAACCACTGCGCGGACGGTTCGGACGAAACCGTCGGTTCGCTCTGCCCCGGCCCGGATCGGTACATCAACACGATCTTCGGTATCGACCTGACGTGGGTCATACTGATCGGCGTCAGCAGTCTGATCGTTTGTGGGTGCATCATCGGCATTACGATCTGCATCTACGTGCGCAACGCGCGCAACACACCGAATCAGCTACACTCTTCGATTCAATGTAAGTGATCCGGGCGAGCTGGCCAACAAGCCCACTGCACCTTTTTACGATCCTCCCGCTCGCTAATGCACCTCTTAAGCGTCCTATGTTATTCCTTTTAAGTTTTGCTAGAAAAACTCGCTGTTACGTTCTTTACATTGGCTAGTACAGATCGATGGCTGTGGAGCTTCCAGGCCACATTTATCCACACAATCAATAAGTATTACCTAGCGAATGTTTGTCTAGCCCGATGTCAAGCATTCATTCGAGTAGGATGCGCTTGAAAGGTCAATGTAACTGAGCCTAACGTTAACACACCACCGCTTTAAATTTTGTTTAATCTATGCCCCTCTCCTTCCCCTATTGCTTTTAGTCTTGATTGTTATGTAGGTCGCTAAATTGAAATCGCCTAATCATGTAATGAACGTTGTCTCATACTGGACCGGTTTGTTTCTTTTCTTCTTTCTTTCATATGGCCCATGCTTTGATTTTTCGTCATCCATTTTGTTTCGTTATGGTAAAACCGCAAAACGTTCGAAAAACAAACAAACAAACAAACAAACAAACCAAAATGAAACTGAATGCGCCTGAAACCGGATCTAACCACCATGACCACGTGGATCGTCACGTGCCGTCCGCCAATGGCGCTTGCTGCAAAATGCAAATTAACCGCGCTCAACAACCGATCGCGAAATCGAATCGAATGTGTGATCGGCCAATCGAAACGCCGGTTGCGACCCACCTGCGGATATGCGGCTTCGTCGGTCGATACGAATGCAGTGAACCAGATGATAGAATCAAACGGTTCGTCGAAGCATCTACAAGGAACTCTGCCGCGGGAAACAACAACGCTACCTGCTTCGGGAAACTTGCATCACCCTGCGGGACCATTAGGTAATTAGTTTTGCTCCACCATGCCTCTCCCCACCTCAATCTTCCAACCCGCCTCCCGAGATCCTTGCACTCCCAGTACTAAAAACGTCACTGCCAATTGGTACGAGGGTGGAGTATTTTCCTTAATTTATTTGTGGTTTCAAAATAGAACCAAAATTTGTCCGATTTTTAACATTTAATGGTACCCCTTGTATCCCACTCTACCTCACCTCATCCCCATTGAACGAGTTCCTTTTCCATTCGATTAACTACAAATTCAAACCTCTTCTTTCCGGCTCACGCCGTAACTGCGTAACGCCGAAACGCCGTGTCTATTGCAGGGTACCTCCGCATTCCACACAAATTGATGGCCAAAGTCCGTCCCATTTGGTGCCTGGCAAATTAAGACAATTAGGTCCGGATTTATCGCAGCAAACCTCACAAAAAGACGAGTGGTTTGTCTGATGAGAGCGAATGAGACAGAATGACAGATAATGAGTGACAGAGACAAAAAAGGAGGAGGAACGCGGAAGGGAGAGCGAGAGAAAGAGTATGAAAAAAACGCGTAATTTTGGAACGAACGAGCGTACGAATGTGACAGACAGAGCGATCGAGAGAGAGAGAGAGAGAGCGAGAGGTTAAAAAGGATGAATTGAAAAATCAAATGCAACAGCTCGCCAACGAGACGGATGGGGTGGACTCGATCGACGCAGGATCAGGCGGCACAGAACATCGCGCTTTCACCGTCCCAGCCACAACAACACCGAGACACTTTTTGGACGGGAAAGCCCAGGAGCTCCGGTAGGACTCTTTCGGATCGGAGGCGGCTGAGCGTGGCAAACAGCGTGACGACAACTTGCAAAAAGCAAATGAAACAAATGATGAAGAGAACATGTTACGAATCGAATATCGAAACCTCTATGCAACATCCGGGACCTTCTGGCTGGACAGGAAAGGCACTACCTTGCGAACGAACTTCCTACAAACCTCGTTCGGCCTCGCCAGTGTACTATCCCAGGAGGATTTCAACCGTTTTCTCACCGTCTCTCCACCGTCAGTCAACAGCGAAGGATGCAAACTGTCACGCATGTCAAGTTTGACGTTTGAGTATACTGTCACTAAAGATGTACTAAAAACGCGTACGGAACGAGAAAAAGTGAATGTGAAACGACGAGGAAGCATGGTCAGTCTGGGGTCTTGTTGCATGTATGACTCGTTCGACAAACACACACGCCTACTTCACAACGACGACATCAACCACCATCACCACCACCAACACCACATAGCAAAAGTAAAGAAATCACAGCCGCACTGCAAACGGAAAATCAAGGAAATGTAAAACTCTTTCGCCAAGCAGCGCAGCAGCAACACCACCTCGAACAACTGCAAAAGAAAAAGAACACCGGAAATGCAGCATCCGCTACCACGAACAAACAACAACAGCATCACTACCACCTTAAATCCACCACCACACGACTGAATTCGAGAATCGACGCAAAACATCTCTTTCATCATTCATTCAAAGAGCGACGCAAAACCAACAAAATCACGCAAATTGGAGAATAATTTTTTCGGCACTATATGAAGTAAGTATGCCCCCGCGAAACCCCCTGTCGCCGCTGCTCCTATCGAGGCGCGCTCGAATGGAGTGCGGCGCACCTGGGTTCCGTTTCCGTTTCAGCTTTGTTCGCTTATGATTTTCCACTCTCATCCGATCAGTGGTAGGCTTTTGCCAACGTATCTAGTCTTGCCTCTTTCGGGAAAGTAACGTTTCAATAGATCGTCAAACATGTTAGACATGCAACAACCGTATGCTCCGAGCATACATATATGCCCTCCTGTAACATTGTGCTGTTTACCGCCGTTGATGCATTTTTTTTAAATTTAGGAACATTCAATTAAACTACTTCAACTTACCCTCTCTCTTTCGCAGGACTGTCTGGTTGGTCATCAAAACCGCGCAGGGTGTATATTTGAAAAAGGGAGTAAACAGTGTACCCAAAAACTAACAATGTAAAATCAAAGGAAAAACGGAGATGACGTGAAAAAACACGAGCAACAACAACAGCAACATCACGAACACTAGCAATTAATGAAAACAATTATACTATCTAATGAATACGGTAAATATAAATTTAAAAGATACAACAAAAAATTAATAAAAAAAACAGCAACACAAGTTAAATATAGAAGAAAGATCGGTAGAACAGACGACTAAGGTATAAAACATAGAAAATATTGTAGGGACGATCTGTCGAACGATATCAGCAGAATTACAAATCGGCGGAGAAAAAAAAACCCGGAAAGATCGAAGAAAAACTAATCCCATTTTTAATGTTTATCGTGTACAGCTCTGCAGAGAAGGACGCTTAGCTTAATCATTAATGTAATGTAATAGAAGAGCCTCCCAAATTTTTGCTTTGCTCACTTGTGTCTGACGTCTGATTTATTTTCCTGCATCGTTGGTGCCATTAACTCTTCGAAGGCTTCAACATATCCGGGCTTTTGATTTGAACTTCTTTCACAACGCAACATTGTCGAGAAGCGTAGAACACTCGGCATTACCGAAGCCTTGCGTCAAACGTAACTAAAAGAAAGTAGTAGTTTTTCTGTTTATTACTCTCGCATTACTTACTTAACGCTTGTTACAAGAATTGAACAACCAGATCACTGCGGAGATTTGGAGTTGAAAACTGTAAAATATCAGAATAAACAAACGAGGAAAGTGTTCTTTAACATCGCGAAAGCGAAATTAAAGCACTATTTCAAGAAAATGTGTAGAAAAAAACAACTGGAACTAATTTAGAGTACCTAGCTAATGTAAAGGAACGTCAGGTAGACATAAACAGCACGACAACTCGAGATTATCATAAAAATCGACTACACCACATACATCGTATGGGGGGAAAACGTGTGTAGGTTAAATCCAAACTATCCATAGGAAGAAAAAAAAACTTCACTAGTTTAACTTAGAACCGCCACTAAAACAGAAGGCAAGCCTGATCCGATTCCACCATTTCCCCCACTCTCAAATAAGGCGACCATCTTCCATTCGATCAGTATTGCATCATTAATCCCTCGTTCTCCTTTCAACGACCCCCATCAACTCGCAACTTCGATGAACGAATGGAAGTTTGTTGGCAGAAGAATTTTCCAATGGCCCAATGGTGTGCTCGGTGTGACCAGCCCCACTCGAAGGTGGAAGGACGGCGCCTCAAATGGCACCATGAAGGCGGCCTCCAAATGCACGTGCGCATTGTAGTATTAAAAAAATGGATCAAAGAAAGCTATAGGATAGGGAAAGTGTGCGATCATTAGAGTATCCTACAACAAAACAGGGAAATGCGATAACGTCTTCAACTAACCATCTACTCATCTCACCTTGCGAGAATAAAATGCGAATAACGAAAAAATCCCTCAGCCGAGTTGTTAGACCCATTTTAAAATGCTAGGGCGTGAAAAACCAAGCGATGGAAATACCAAACTCAGCTGCCTCCCGGGGACATTCTCGTTCTCGAGCCACGAATTCATTTGCTAGCATTGATTGTAGTGTTCTAAATGGTAGATTTTTCAGATTCGAACAGAGCGATAGAGAGTGTCCAGTAAACTAACGAAGCAGAACAGATGGCAAAATACAATCATTAGCTAATGCGTATGTCCCAGGAACCTGTTTGCTTGAGATTTTGTTTTCCTCTTCTTCAATCAGGCACTTCGCTCCTGCCTAGGAAACTGTGCGGCTAAGACCCTGCGCTGTACCGACCACTTCCTGCAGGTCAATTTTGGTTTCTCCTATCAAAACCGAACCACTCCTTTCGCTCCCCGACCCACCCTTTTTCTTTGATGGATCGAGGCTGATCGGCAATTAGCAGTTTTTAGAATTTTTACAACAACGACTAACGGCAAACCCAACAGCGTACACGAACAGAGAGGGAGAGAAAGAAAGAGAGAGAGATAGAGAGAGAAAGAGAGAGAGAGAGAGAGAGAGAGAGAGAGGAAGAGAATGCCGAAGGGCACTCGTTCCCGCCCCTCGGCCATGTTAAGTGCAGGGGCCGTTTCGTGGCGGAACAAACGTTGCCGTATACAGTACTCTTCCGAACGGTTCCGACGCACCGACGGGGCGCCATTTTACGACCATTTTTTCATCCGCTTGCCGCTTCGATTGGCTAGGGCCAGTAAAACCCAGAACGCAACACAGAGAAAACTAGAACAATAACGCAAGATAACACTGCATACTTTAAAAGACAAAAAATATACATATATATATAGATATATACATATACGCAACTCTACACTCTTCAAACCGGGATACCATTTAATCATAGAGGCTGGAGCAGGTGTTTGTAGAGGCAGCATACTTTTAGTCGTAAAGCAAAAAGAGAAAATGAAAAAAGAAAATGGTAGACAAACGCTAGAAATAACACATTAAAGACAACAAACATACTAGAGAGAGAAACCCACCCTACATTGAACCGGATCGTTGTCGGAATGTCGGAATTATGGGCGACAAAGCCAAGCCGGGTACGCCGCGAACTTCCTGTTGGCTTACGCCAGGCTTGGGATATTCCCTACGAACGCCCCAGCTTTTGTACTACTGCCAGTCTCGTCCGCCTGCTGCCCGCGGTTTGCAACGACCACAGGATGCGTGACGCAGGGCACACGGCTTGGTTGTGTACTGTAATTAGTTTTGTTTTGCGAGGACGCCATCCTTTTAGCACTGAAACGAAAATACTGTGTATGCATGGCTTGGCGAGTGTATGTGTAATGTACGTGTATGGACGTATATGTACGTATCTGTGTTTGGTATGTGTGTACGTGTGTGTGTGTATGCCTGGGAACCCGGTGTACCGACTTCATCCGTTGTAGATCAGTGGTTCTATCAATCCTGAATTATGGTGTATAATTGTCTGAACGAATGTCATAATCGAGAGCAGGGAGCTGTTTGAGGATCAATTGATTTTTACCGATTATCAGAGCAGTTCACATTGCAAATATGCCAGAGGGAGTAGCTATGGAATCGTGCGGTTATTTTCCCGCTAATGGCTCCTTCCGAACGTCTAAGTCTACTCCGTGGTCCAAAAGCCATTTCCTAGAAACGTCTCACACGTTGAATACTCATTTCCATAATTCAAGTGAATCTTGCGAAAAAAAATCCTATTCCAATGAAGCTAAGAATCACGAAACGCAGCATCCCCGTACCAAAACAAGCGAATTTCACTACCGATTCATCAACTCACACGTGACAATAGCTATATTTAAATGACTTGAGAAAAAGTATTGATAAGAAGCAAAAGGAGAACAGCAAGTACACATTTTCGAATTTGAACCAAACTTTACCCACAAAAAAAAAACAAATGAACAAACAAACAAAGCAGAACGTTACGATCAACGCGAGAAAAACTGTAGATGTCCATGGAGATCATTTACCAATTTCGCTGCTTCTTAAGAACATTTTTTCCTTTTTGGCGCTTCACCTATCGCCGACAAGGAAGAAAAAGAATCGAATACCCGACTTTTAATTCCCATGTGCTTGAACAACTTCTTCGGTGTTTTTAAGCCAGAAAAGAAGAAAAAAACCAAACGACGTTGAAATACTTGTACTTACAGCGGGTGAGCAACTGAACTAAACATTTGCACATCAATGTCGTTGAAAAAAGAGAGGAGATAACTAGAAAAAAAAAACAAACCTATCCTTAAAAGTCGACTATATCACGCGTTTATTCCCACATATCGGAAAACAGGATTACAGGACATATTAGATGAAAATAGAAGGAAAAAACAAGCATCATGATCATAACAACGTATATCAAGGAAGGAAGCATTTAAGCTGCAACCGGTTCGGGTGCAACATATCCGGTAACAAAAAGAAATGATTGGTTTGGATAACGACTCAGCTCGGAACAAACGAAACACGTGTCGATTAGTATTTCCTATTTTTACGAATTTCTCCCTGCAAATTCGATGAGGAAACTTGTAGTGTTGTACAAACCATCCATTCCGTAAGACGCTTTTCACTTTGATAAACTTATTCGTTTATGGAGCTCTTCCATTATTGAAACGGTTCATGTAGATTCCCTTCCATTTTATCGGTATGATAAAATAAAAGTATCACAGTTCATCTTTATCAATATGCGTTTCCCCATTATGGATCATTTTCTCACATAGCCATATATCATGATAACGTGTAGAGTTTAGATTCCTTTGAACCTAAAACATCTTTTTCGTTCCGCTTTCCTGTGAAGCATGCAGCATACTCTTTACAAAGAACGATAGAACGAACCACTAGAAGCAAACATTTGAGAACAATGAGACGACTTACGTTTAAACACCCCGATTGTACATAATTTTATACAACTTCGACGAAAGCATATAAATGAGTATAAATATATATCATATAAACATAGATACATATATCAAAATAGAGAAATTATCTGATTCATATGTTATATCGAATACATCGGGCAGCAGAATCGGAACGAATCACACCGTTTTGTTAAGTATAATTTCATTTACTCATAGTCCTACAGGGAAGGTGGGAGACGGTAAAGACAAATTTCATAAAACTCGTTCAATCACTTCTAAAAACTCTGAAATTTAGACAAAAAACAAATTCCTCAAATAGTTCAAACAATAATTGCAGTTAATAAAGATCCTACAAGAAACGAACATAAACTCTCCGAAGCGAAAACATAAAAAGCAAATAAACATAGTAAATCACCTGCACCATCATCACTAGAACTCGTAAAATATTCGAGATGGACAAACCAAAATCCAAACCGGGGATAACAAATAAAGCCACCACACTAACAGAAACTCTATCGTAACTCTATCGAAATAAACAAACTGTAACATTGTCCGTGTGTGTAATGGTAATAAAAAAATGGCGTAAAGGGGGAAATAAAAAATTTAAATGAATCAATATATTTTATCGGCATTCGAACGCGGCAACCGTTCGTGGAGGATTGAACGACCAGCGAGCAGCGGGAAGCTGAAAATAAAGAACAGATTGGCGTAAAGGATCAGTTCAGGTGCAGCAGTAAGCAAGCAAGATGGAAGATAATTGTTGGCCAATTAAGAAGAAAGAACAGCAAGCTTGGTATGGTAAACATAAAATTTAAAAAGCTATAGGAAACCGGAGTGGAGAAAACCTAAAGAAGAACAGGAGTTCAGGTGGACTATAAGAGATAAAAACCTAAAAAACTGACAAAAACTGAAGACGTGAAATCCGGAGGTAGAGCAGTTTAGTGAGCTACCATAGCATGTAAGCCTATAGAGCAATTTTCGAAATTGAAACGAAACGAGACGAGACCAGAAAAGATGGAACAAACGGATGGCAAAAATGGAAAAAATAAATATTGACATATAAAGCGATCAAACGTTTCCTCATGTATTTGTAATCATTTCAATGCATGCAATTTTTATCATTTGATATTGTACTGCTTGCTCCTTTTTTTATTTGCCCTGAAATCCTCCTATTGTCCTAATCCTGAAATCGATTAATTAAAATTTGGCCGTTAAATCAAATATTCTCTTATAATTCTGGCTATCACTGTAAACATTACAATCTTTATAACCCTATGAAGCCGTTTCTAAAGGACTGATCACTGTCACAAACGTCACAAACGTTAATGATCTCATTTTTAAGAAACGCTTCAGTGCGGAACTGTGCATTAAGCTGTACAGCATTTATCGTTGGCCATTGACAAACGGGAAAAGAAATGTTAGCGTGCATACGTTTATAATTCAATAATTCAAACCGGGTTTTCTTAAATAAAGATTTGGATACCACTCAAAAAAACCCAAACAACTGACAATCGCAAAGCTAGGTTCGGAGCGGATAGGTTTAGTTCAGCTTGCTGGGTCCACGTTGGAACGTTCAACACTACCCTCTTTCAGTTCGGCACGAATTCGTCCTGCGACGTGTTGGTCGTTTGTTGTACGAAAATAATACCTTAAACCGGCTGCACAATGCAGGGTCCCGCTGTTTTTATCGACGCCGAGATCGATGATCAGGTAAGGACACCAAGTAGCACGAAATACCCGCACCGAAACCAATGGCTACATTTGGTTGACGGAGCGCTCTACGTTGGCGATCAACAAATTGAGGTTATGTTTGATTCCACTTTGTAGGCACAAGAGCTACGGAAGTTCTTCAAGCAACTCGGGGCTGAAATCAGCGAGGAAAAGTCCAGCAAAGGCATCGAGGATGACTTGCACAAGATTATAGGCGTGTGCGATGTTTGCTTCAAGGACAACACGCACACGCCGGACGAAATCGATGCGGTGCTGAACAGCGTCGTGTCCATCGTCGTATCCATTCCATTGGAGCGCGGAGAGAACCTGATCCTGTCCTTCTGCGACAAGATGACGAAGGCAAAGGAACCGAACCTCGCCCGCGTTTGCCTGCAATCGTGAGTAGCAAGCCAACGGTGCAATCTGCAGCCATGTGGCATTGTTTAAAGCGATGTTTACCCATTTTTTTCAGTCTGTGGCGTCTGTTCAGCAACCTGGAGGTGACCTCCCCGCTCCGGTACCATGTGTACTACCATCTGGTTCAGGTCGCCAAGCAGGTGAACCAAGTGAAGGAAGTGTTCACCGGTGTAGAGCAACTGAAGGCTCAATTCGCCCAGTGTCCGCCTTCGAACGAGCAGATGCAGAAGCTGTACCGTCTCCTACACGACGTGCTGAAGGACACCAACAGTGAGCTGGCGTCCAAGGTGATGATCGAGCTGCTTGGAACCTACACAGCCGAAAATGCTTCGTACGCCCGTGAGGACGCGATGAAGTGTATTGTGACGGCACTGGCCGACCCCAACACGTTCCTGCTCGATCCTCTGCTGTCCCTAAAACCGGTGCGCTTCCTTGAGGGAGAGCTGATTCACGATCTGCTGTCGGTATTTGTTTCGGAAAAGCTGCCAAGCTATCTGCAGTTCTACAAGAACCACAAGGAATTCGTCAACTCGCAAGGTAAGCACTATACTGCTACAGAACGTAGGTAGTTGTATCCGAGCTTACGCTTTGCTGGTTATTGCAGGACTCAACCATGAACAAAACATCAAGAAGATGCGCCTGCTGTCCTTCATGCAGCTCGCGGAAAGCAATCCCGAGATGACCTTCCAGCAGCTGCAGGATGAGTTGCAGATCAAGGAAGAGGAGGTGGAACCGTTCATCATCGAGGTGCTGAAGACGAAGCTAGTCCGCGCCAGGATGGACCAGCGTGCGCGTAAGGTGCACATCTCCAGCACAATGCACCGCACGTTCGGTCGCCCCCAGTGGCAGCAGCTGCGTGATCTGCTGCTCTCGTGGAAAACAAATCTTACCCTCGTTCAAGACAACATCAAATCGGTAGCGGCCGCTCAGACCGAGCTGGCGCAACGGCAGTGAACAGTGAGTCCGTGAAGACTGTTGGCTGTTTCTCTATTTAACGTGTGTGAAGCCAAGAAAACTCGATAACAGAAGAACCTTAACTGTAGAGACAATTCCGAATCGTATTAGAAAGGGAGAGAGAAGTACGTGCGTGCGTGGCATAGAACATTGCGCTAGGGAAGTGAGTTATTGTGCGAGCATTTGTGCAGTGCAAGGTACAGGTATCGCCGTAGCTTTCGTAGGAACGACCACAGCAGTTAATCGACACAGGCGGCATCCGGCCGCAAACAGGTGTCGGGGAGGAGGAAAGCGGTCCTTTCGATTCGTTCATATTTCGAAATTCGTCATCATTTAAAAGAATTTATCATTAACATCGAACATCTGTCGTTTCAATAAATTCTTTTTGATATGAACGATATCAGTGTGTTAGGGTAGAAACAATTTATTTCAGCTGAATAGATTTTCCGAAACATCCACAAGTTGAGTTCGTTTTACCTTTTGATCTATATACATTTTGTTGCAGAAGAAAACAAAGTATGGAAACACACAGAAAGGATCTGCTTTCTGTGCAAGAAAGCAAGAAAACAAAGATTTCGAAAATATTTCGGAAAATTGAGATTTCGCTAAGTAGCATAGTGGTGCAAATTTTGTGTATTTTTTAATGCTCGTTCCAGAACTTGGTTTGCGGGGTTCGAACCTGCTTAAAATGGTTCCAAAAGCACCCAGCACCAGCGAATTTTTTATCGTTTTTTGACAACTGGAACTGTAGTTCCACTCTTCTAAACGATATGTACCAGTCCAAAACGTGTTTACGTTTTGTGTCGGGACTTGAACCGGAATACAGGTAAAACAGGGAGTTTAAACTCCCTTAAAAATAATTTTCCTCAAAAATCCCGCTTGGTGCGCCCGCGGTACTCAAAATTGATTTTGAAGCAAAACCTGACACATATCGTGTGGGGACCGGAATCGGTTCTAATCGGTACAGCGGCGATCGATAAAAACGTCAAATACGGTTTTAGTCAGTAGGCAGCAGGCAGCAAGAGCAGTAGGTGCTGGCATTTTCGGCAAACACTATCCTCAATCCGCGCTAGCTTCAGTTTCCCAGTAATTACGATCGCGGCTCGCGGTAATACGAATCGATTGCACATCGCCGCTCGCAAATCGAGAGATCGCCCATCGCGCATCCAGGACCGGGAAAGGCGACAATCGTGAACGGTACGCTAGATTGGTACGGTGTGTGTGTGTACACAACAGAGAGTGTGCTGCTTCTTTTTTTGCCTCTGTTTGCAATCTTCACACCCCATAAAAAAGTCGTCTTCGCGTTTGCTCGGAGGCAAACGGCACAGACAGTTTGACGAACGCTTTATTGCTAAATCGCTGGCATCGTACGCGTCCGCTGGAACTGCAGAGGAGTTCATTGTGTTGCAGATTATTCGAATAATCTAGTTTTGTGTGTTCCCGATCGATCGCTTCGGTGGGCCATCTAGCTCGCGCTCGAGCTGCTTATAGCGGTGGGAAAGAAAGAGCAAACCGAACATCATCCAGAAGATCGCTCCCCCAGTCCCGCGCCTCTCCTGGCCGCTGGTGCGTCCATTTGTCCCATCCCGTTGGAAGAAGCTCTAAAACAACAAAAACAATAGCTCGCTCCAACCCACTGTGTCAACCTTTTTTTTTTTTTTGCACCCCTTTCCACATCGCCCACTGAAATAAAGAAAAAAAAAGCTGCTGCAGCGAAGTGCATCCAAGTGAGCTTGAAGAGTCGCTCTCGCTCCACCATCCTCCGTTGCCTTTCGTTAGGTTCGGACGGTCTTCTGGTCGTACCGAAGGGCGGTGGACTTAGCAAACGAATTAAAGAAGAAAAAAACAACGGTTAATACAATCGCGTGAAGAAGGTCGAAACCAAACGAACTCACACCCATATTTGCACTGTTTTGCGTGTAGTGTGTGCATCGGCAGCAGTTGCAGTGTGCGTCTTACCCCGCCACCCGGTGCGCAGACAGACGACGGACAATAGGCGGACGGCGGCCGGTCGGTGACAATGTTCACTTGTCAGTGCCTGAACGTGTCGATAACCGTAAACGATGAGAATTTCCTCAACACCAACGTAACGCAAGAGACGCTTAAAAGTGACACCAGCGTACCACGGCGAGGGGACGCCACTGCTGCCGCCGGAATCGCCGATGGAAAATCTCGCGAGCTTGCCAGCTTTTTCAAGGAGGTAAGTGCAGTGTCGGAGGAAGAACCGGCCGGTAAAGAATATCTCATTACATCAATCCTTCCCATCATGGCTTCCTCGGGCTGCGATCACATCTCATGCCGGCCTGCACAAAAGCGGTAAAAAAAGGGCAAGGAAATGCACAAACGCACACACGTGCTGGTTTATTGCGTCGCAGCCGTTCTGAAACGTCACGAGAAAGCGTCCGAGATTGTGTCTCCTTTGCCTCTTCTTGGTCAATAAATGCACGGACGGGTGTTTGTTCTTTCTTCCTTGCGCCGTCACGCGTTACCTTATTTCCAATGTTTGCTGTGATCCTTGTGATCTACGATGGAGGTAAAGGATGTTGTTTATCATCACCTCGCTTGAAACGTCATTCCTATGAGTCGAGCAAGGTAGAAGATGGGAGGAAGAAAACTCATCCTCATTTCATCGCGCAGAGACATGGCCGAAGAGATTCGATTCCTAAAGGGCACGGGACACGAAGAGTAATCGCCTCTGTAATCTTGAAACATTTCACACAATCTTCAAAAAAGATTATTGGCTCTCTATCGGTGTAATCTGGGCTCTGGGCGCGTAGTTTTTTTTTGACAGATCGGAAAGAGCCGGTCAATAAAAGGTAAACAATCCAAGCGGTGAGTACGTGTAAAAATTGATGATACACGGTATATTGAAATATTTCAAGATTACAGAGGCGATTACTGTTCGTGTCCCGTGCCCTTAACATTCCCCAGCTTAAAGTACGTAGAATGCATTATTTAACACATCACTTTTTTTGTTTAAACTTCGCCGATGCCGGAGGAAGGAACAAGATGATTGAATAAACATCACCGGCAGTTCTTCAATGTTGTCGCATCCTAATCAAAAGGCAATGCCGCGCACTCTTGCGTCCAAAGGAAGGGAGGGAGGAATCTGTTGGAAAAGGAGAATCCCGGTGCTAATCGAAAACGGCGAGTACGAATCTACCACGATTCCTTGCAATGCATGTGATCGTGTGTGCTCGCGCCCCGAGTTCTTCGCCAAGAAAGCGGGGGCATTTGTGGGAATCACTTTCCCTGTCGGCTCCCTTCAACCGGATCGATTATCTCAGCGTGCACGTTATCAGTATCAGTCGATTCGTGAAGCATTCTCAACACCGCACTTCCAGAAATCAGGCAAACGAAAGTGGTGTGCTGCGGATCCGGAAGGAGAATCTCATCTCATGCAAAAGCAGATGCAACATTTCATCTCCGATAACGCAAACACATCCCGTTGCCTATTTTCTAAGAAATGATGCTCTCCTATGACCTAGTGCCGAGAGGAGGAAGTCTTGCAACTATAGCAGCTTAAGCTGGTAAATTCGAATAATAATTCATGCCATGCTTTGTACCATTCGATTTCAGCTTTAGTATTCGATTTCTTTATGCCCACATGAATCTAGATGAAGAACTTTCAGATGATATTGAATTTTGAATGTCGTCGAAAAGTAGAAAATGCTGCAAAGTCTCGAGTTGACCTGGAAAAACGGACTGTTCCATAAAAGTAATCATTATCACTAATTTCATGTAACCACGCTTTGCTACAAGGTTCGCCTCTCTCGATGATGTGGCCTGGCTAATATGCTTGATGCTTCACCCTGGCGCAGCGGAGTTTCGCTATGGTGGTGTGGTGTCCGTCGTTCGCCGGCCGGCATTTTGCGTCCTTCCAGCTAGCAGGGCAAAAGGGGCGGACGCTGAGGACGGTGGTGGTAATAACCAAGTGAATGAAGGCGGTAAAAACAACAAGCAATTGTGCATGTACCGGCGATGCGATAGGGAAGGGAATTGCAACGGGTTGGGAGGCGCGCAATTGCTTCGAAAATCGATTAGCTGATGAATAATAAGAATAAAAGAAGGCCTGCCTCGAGGAATATGGTTTGTTTGCTGCTCACGGTGTGCTGAAAAACGATCGCACATTAATAACATGGGTGGGGTGGTCTAGAAACTTCAAGCAAAAAAGGTATTTTTTTTCATCAAAAGTTGATGCTTTGCTCCCCAACAAGAACTTATCGCTTTCTAGCTTTCTATTTCACCACGCAAACACCAAACCGTTTTCCCGGTGCGCACACTTACGGACACAGTCCGGTGTATCGCCGATCGGTTCCATTGCCCATCTGGGCCTCATTTTGCGTCCGTTCGTCCTGTGTGTGTGCACACGTACACCGTGTACCAGATTCCTCTTCTCCAACGCCGCCGTCATGCACTTATCGCACACCAAAAGGTTTTCACTACATCGAAGCAGGCAGTACACATTTATAAATCGGCTGATAAGTCCGTAGGAAGTCCTCTAAAACTGCTACCTTTTTGGCTAAATTCGACTTCATCAATCATTGTGGTCCTCCTCAAGAGCTATGTATTTAATCGCTTAAACGTCTTTCCAGCTGTAAGATATAAATATATATTTAAAAATGTTGATTAAATTTTCTCTTCATAATCGACCCCATTTTGGGCGAATACTTTATTTTGGATTCTTTGGAGGTCGTGAAATCATATGAAGGTTGTAATGTGGCCCCTTCGCTGCAATTTGAACTGCAATTCGTCCAATTCATACGCAGAGAAGCATCATGTTGGTAAAATAACACATTCCTTTAGAAGCACCAGTGAGGGCAGGTTGCGATTGCTACTGATAGTATGGTTAATATGAAGATAGTCGATGAACAATATTTTACGTGCATTCAATAACAACAAAACTTGCGCCATAACGTTTGCAAGTAAGTTTTTGCTTTTTTGGTAGTTTTTGGAGAATATATCCGGCAGCTGTACACTTACTGCCAATTCAGCTCAAGACTGTAGTGGTGGGGCCAAGTTTTTTCAATCGTTACATATTGTAGGAATGCAAATAAAACTTTTTGTTTTACCACAACAGGGACGAAGAGCAAATGAGGCACATATTTCGCAAATCGCTGCCCAATTGACAAAAATTCATGACGAATCAAATGAAAATAATCCTATGATTTCTTCAGATTATAAGCTTGTTATTACTTTTTTCCCATCAAAAAAACAACGACAAACACACGGAAATGCGTCGCATTCAAAATCATAATTCATCCTATTAAATGCGTCTCTGAAACCGCAATAACTTTTATACTAATAATCATATTGACTTGATTTTTTTCAGTTGAATTTTTAAGGATAGTACTTCATCCTACGAACTTATCAGCCGTTGTACCATCGCATCGCAGCGCAACGCAACCTGGTGGTGTGTTGGTCAGATGGATGGAATGTTTTCCGTTCTCTAGAGTTCTTTTCTTTTGAGTTTGTCTTTCTTTTCGACCGTACCACACAAACACACACACACACACACACACACACACACACACACACACACACACACACACACACACACACATAAACTCCTTGGCATTGCTGTAGTAATCATACCGCAGCTGAACACACTATGAAATGAATCTGTTCTTCATGCGGGCCCTTCTTCCTTGTGCGAGAGGTTAAAATAACAGTGTATCATCACACCGATCAAAGTTACCTTGAATTTCATTTCGCGGGATCTTTGTTTTTGTTGTTGTTTTAAATCAAAAGCTCGAACCTTTCATAGCAGAGCATTAACAAAAAAAAAAAAAATCATGACGCCTCTGGCAAAGTTAAACGATATTATTTGTCGAATGTTTGTCGCGAGTTAGACGTGCTCATGTTGATAACAATTAAAAATTTGCTTATCAACATTTTACCAACCGTGTTTCTCGCTCTGCTGCTGCTAATCATGTTTAGATTGGACGTGAACAAAAAAATCGAACCATGGTTGTATCGAACTGGCTCGGGGTAAACAACGGCGAACCAAGCGCAAGCAAATAACACTCGTTTTTGGCCAAGCTTGCAGTTTATCCAACAGCGCGCCGCGGCCAGCGGCTGTCCACCTCCTCACCGCGCGCCCAATCTCGTTCGTAGGGAGGAGGGGTAAAGGAGGAGAAAAAAGAACGCAAAAAACACACACCTAAAATAAAATAAAACAGCCGGCGGCGCGATCGCAGTGTACGCCACACACAAATGGACACGAAAATATAATCACGACAAATATGACGAGGAGTCCGGTGGAGGTAGTGGAGGCGATGGCAGGGGCGAGCGGCGACGGTGGTGGCTTCCTCGTCGTCGGGTATCGGTTTCGGCATTGCATGGCCGCGCCGCGTGTAGGTGGTGCTGGCGGTGGTGGTGGTGTTGCTACTTTAGGTTGTGTGCGCATTCCCTTCCGACCGCAGCCTTTGCCTGCGACGTCCTCTTCGACTCTGAAAACGTCATGCAACGCCTGCGTCGGTACAGAGTGGGGGGATGGGGGTTTAGGGTTTTTTTTTTCTCAAATGTTTTTGGTTTTTGTTCTGAGCCGAGAAACGCGAGCAGGGTTTTGTTTTCTCGCTTCCACCCGATCGGGAAAAAGGGTGTGACGTTCGCGGGATGTAGATATACTTAGAATAATTTATTCAAATTGTGCACTACGCGCAACAAAACCAGCAAAAAAATAAATGCTTCCCTTTTAAAATCACTCTTCTCCATAAGGGCCCACAACAGTGTGGATTATCCGATTTTTTCTTCTAAAAAGCGTTCATTTGTGTTTGAATGCGCTTATGATTTGACGATACAAATCATGGCTACTAAGATGCATTGCTCTACTGCTGTGTGTCGGAATGTTTCCAGCGCATTCTTTGGTAATGTTACCCAACCATTTCCCCATGCAAATCATTCTAACCATAGTTTGTGTGACCTTGCTGTGGGAAGGCTGTTTTCCTCTTCGCTGTCCAGAAAATCGCGAAAAACCTTCTTCCTGTCAACATCGCGAGATGTCAACATATCCATTCCTTATGCCACTTCGAAGGTTGTTAATTGCTGCTTTCTTTTCGCCACAGGCCATTGGACCGCTGCAGGAAGCGAACGTGAGCGTCCAGCTGACGACGCTACTGAAGACCATCCCGTCCGATGGGTGGGACGTGAGCAAATGTTTGAACTGCAGCTGCCTTGTTTTTGCCCGCGATCCGCTGAAAAGAAGCCCTACGGCGCTCCTCGTCAACGCGTCCCTGGCGGTAAGTGTGCAATAAGCGAACCGAATAAGTGTTCTCTGTTCGTTTCATTTCGAGTCTCCTTCCCTTTCAGACCACAGCCGAAGCCGTCTCGCGGCGCATGGCACAGGAGAACTACTCGCCCGCGTACAGAATCATGCTCGATGGGCGCGCGGCCGACTTCCGCGGGTTCTACCGGAAGGATGAGTACCGTAGCCTGTTCAACGCCGCCGCCAACACGCTGGACAGCACGAACGACAGCAACGAGCTGTTGGAGCAGCTGCGCGCCTTCATGCGCGCCGAAACGCAGCTGGCCAACGAGCAGATCGCGCGCTTCACGCAGGAGCTGAACGAGCAGCTGTGCATCATGCGCGACCGGGCGGAGCAGGACTATCTCTTCCTGACGCAAACATTCGTACCTGAACTAGTAGATAATAGAAGCGGCCGCGAGGCGCTCAGTGCGGTGACCGCCGGCGGCGGGAATGGTCCCACAATGCCCACGATGCGGCGCACCAACAGTGGCGGCGATCGTCGCATGGACGAGGAGGAGAATCAACCGGGTGGCGCTGAGAAGCCGGCGGTCGGCGGCAGTGGGCCAGTGCCGGCGAAGGCGCTCGCACAGCTCATGACCAGTGTGTCCAGCGCGTCTCCCGGTGGAACGGTGGTCGCTGGCGCCCCGCCAGGTAGTCAGATGGAAACGCCTCCTCCGACACCGGAGTGTATGCCAATGTCGACCGGAAATAGTCCACCGTCGATGCTGGCCGGAGCCGGTTCGACCGAATCGTCCGCCATGAGCACGGGCGAGTCGAAGCAGCAAAACTCGAGGGCTTCGTCCATCTCGTCCAACTCGTTCGCTTCCGATGGCCACCAGGAGGCGCCCAATGGTGGTGGCCTTAGATCAACCACCATCACCAGGCCTACGCTCAGCAACAGTGTGGCGAATTCGATCAACAATAATACTACGAACCGAGGTGCCATTAATAAACCACCAACTCAGCAGCAGCAGCAGCAACATTCCACCAGTACAAATCTCTTTGCCAATCACAACAGCAGCCTGACGACGACCCCGGGCGGTAATCCGCTGGGCAGTGTCGTCGTCGGCAGCGCTGGCAGCCTCATGGGTGCAAATAGGTTTAGTAGCAGCAGTGGCAGCGGCGGCAGCAACAACCATATGCTCGACTCTGACTGTCTGTTCGATATCGACGGCATGGAGAACGACAAAACGCCCCCGCCGGACACCTACTCGGACGAGGAGGACTGTGATTATAATGGTAAGGACGATGGCAGCGATTTGTGCAGGATGTTCGTTCCCACTCACCCTCACAATGCACATTGCCTTTTCACCGTAGATACTACCGATAACAACAACCAGGAGGGAGGAATGTACATACCACGTTATCAGTACCGTCAGAATAGTTCGATAGCGAGAAGTCTTCCGATTTCGACACCGAAGCCGATGACACCGTTCCGTGGGAACGACGATGATCTCGATGAGGTAAGAAGAGCGGCGCAGTCGTGCGGTGCCGTCCGTCATCCGTTTCCGGCTAACCCGGTTCTTTCCTTCCAGATGACCGAAGACAATGTTGACATAGCGGCCAGCATCAAGGCGCTCGCCAAGAGCGTCCACGGGGACGCGGTGTTCGGCGATCTGCCGAGGCCGCAAATCCAAAGGTTTACATCGCAAATTTGAGCTTCACGGGGGAGGGCACTCGATGGCGGTGACCTGCGCGGGGACGATGTTTAGTATGGTTTCGATTCTTCGCACGCGGACGACGAGGAGCGAGGGGAGGGGGTTGGTTGGCGCGATCGGTATGACTGCATAAGGATTCGTGTTTTTTTTTCTTCCTTCTTCCTTAACCTTGCTTTGAACAATATGCAATCACACGGCGTGTCGTGCGTTTCTTCTACATACCATGTAAGGTTTATGTTAACGATCGAAGCGCGAAACAAATCGAAAGGATAACGATATAATAGTAGGGAGGGAGGGGAGGGGAGGGGAGGTGGGAGGTTCTCCTCCCACGAACATAATCTGTATGTGTCGAAATAGTTAAGCGTATGGATTGACAGAAAAGGAAAGGTGAAATGTGTACAGGTTTTCGCTGGATATTCTTTTTCCTACCGTCCTGCGTCGGACTTGTAGTTTGGTTAAGTTATCCACTCTCTTTTCTTTCCCTTTGATGATGATTCAATACCTGTAAATTACACATTAGTTTGCGTTAGGTTTTACATATTTTCTTTTTATGTTTAATTGCTCCGATACGGTGAAATAGATGCAGCATAATAACCATCATGCTGAAATTTCCTCTATGTTGGATTAGCATTTTTACCCGGCTTAGTTCGACTAAAAGGAAGTGAGTATGCGACTTTCGATTCCTGGAGGTAACATTTGAACGACTTTGGTTCCCTGTATCGCGGAGCGAAATGTCCAGGGTAGAAATGTCGATGCAAAGTAACGGCTTTAACTGCACTGTTAACACCAAAATCAAATCTGTCAATTCTGTTTAGAAGCCTGAAAAGATTCGATGAGCAATGTGCAGCCTTGCACCTTGTTCGCAACCTGCCTGGTTGCTTAGTAACGGTGCGATGGACAGACAGTTTTCCTTTTTTTATATATAGAGGCTTAACTGTTTTCGACTGACTGACAAATTAAAAAACGAGCATTTGCAAATCTTCCCCGGGAGGGAGTTTCCTCTTTCTTAACTTCTAAACGATTTCCGTTGTGTAATTCTTACCACTTCCTTGCTTCATTCATCTAGTTCCGGCAAACAATTTGAGCTGCTACTCTACTGCTACCGATAACTATCGATTGATTATTACTCGTTATAATGTTAGTGTGTTAGACAGTGCGTAGAGTATCTTAGGGAGGAGCGAAGGCGACGCGAACGGAGTCGCCAGCAATAAAATAGGAACACAATCAATCAGCAACCAAACCCCGCCTGGCAAACTGTACACACAAACACACCCACACGCAGCTGGGATTGATGAGGAAAACTCTCCCCAAAATTAGTGGGCCGATTGGTCGAAGATGTGAGTAGAGACGGCTCTAACGAAGTTCATTTGAACATGATCATGTTTACATCAATTATTTTAGAGTTCAATATAAGTACAGGGCAATGGTGTAATGTTTTATTCACACCAATTGCGCAATCAATTCAAAGTGAAAAGGTGAACGTTCAATTGCTTGTTGTTCTTTCCGTGTTCTCAAGATAGTCGAATGTGTGTTAGAGAAAGAGAGATAAAGGACATGGAGTCAGTTATTCACCTTCATGCGACAGGGAATGATTTTTTTTTCTCGTCAGCCAACATTCACCGCTGCGATTTGCTTCCCCACATGCCATTTGTTCAAGTACAACCATAATCCGTAACCGTTTCCGTTATGGATCCAGTGTTTTTTTTTTACAAAATAAAACGAGTTAAACGGTTTAAGTGGAGATTTTTCAAAGCAGTTTGTAAATTTATTTTCCTTTCCTAGTCACTACTTATCTCAGCTCGCAAAGTGGAGAGGACAAAACACAAACGGTCACAACCCCGGACCCTACCAAGCCCAACGCTCATGAACTCCGTTAAACCCGAACTACCTCCACGGAACTTGCTGTTCTTCCGTTTAAGTTGTACCGTTTAGTAACCTAATGCAGCTGTATGTCTCTCATGGCCCTCATGGGTTGAATGCAATCTCGGGGGAGGATCGCTCGCCCAGTGTTGTGTGGTTTTAGTTCGAAATCAAATCTCGTAACGATAAAACGCACAGGACCTTTCCTAACGAACCGTTTCCCAGCGTCGAACGCGCGTCCTCAGCATTTGTTAACGCTGGAGTTGAAGTGCGGCCGCAGTGATTCATAGTGGGAGCCTTAGGTGGAAAGGTTTCTAGAAATGCGATTCAATTCATCAACCGTCTTCTTCTGCGCTGTTGTTTAAGGCGTGACGGGAAAAACGAAAAGCGACGCATAGAGGGAACACGTCAAAATAAATGGACATTATATACAAGCGTAATTACAACCAGGCGTAGGTGCGGCTAGTACCAAGTGTTATTTGTAACGCCTCCACGTAGGGCTGACACGTGCTAAGCTTCACGGATGCGTAAAACATGTTTGCTGCGAAAATACAAAACTTAAATATTGTAGCATTTAAGCATTAAAAAAAAAGACCGGAAATATTTCGAGTGCTTCCTTTTCTTTGCCATTGCGCGCGTTTATTTTTGTATAATTAAAAAAATGCGTTTATTTCGGTCTCAGTTTTCTCAGAAGGTTGTAGCGTGTAGTGCGTTTTGCTTCCAGGCCATTTTACGTTTGCCCACGGAACGGAAGGAGATTGAGGAGGTCTAGCCTTAAGGGTTCGAGGCCAGGTACTCTTGGTAGCGTTTCTCCTGTGCCTGCTGTAGCTTCTGCAGCTTCTTCTGCTGGCCCTTGCTGATCTCCTTGCCGTCGGCATCGTGCGTGGGCAGCCCGGTCGCATCGAACGCCGAGTACTTGTCGGTTTCGGTGCGGAACAGGTCGCCCGGAGGGATCTTCCGCTGGGCGTCCTTGGCCGCCTGGGCAGCGGCCGCTTCCGCCTTCTTGCGCTCCTTTTCGGCCGCCTTGCGTGCCTCCTCCGCCCGCTTTGCTTCACGTTCCTTCAGCAAAAGTTCGGCCGGCACGAGCTTGAGCGCCGATGGGGCACCCTCGCGATCCTCGAGCCGTACGCCGAGCGCGGGCAGGACGTCGTCACGGAGCTGATCGCAAAGCTGCAGGATACCGGTCGCTTTCAAACCGCGCGCTTGCTCCCGAACCGAGGTGCGGAATTCGGCCATGGCGGACAGGTAAGGCATGACGGTTTGTTCCAGCTAAAAAGAAAAATAGATTAAATGTAGAAGCTTTTGACGAACCCTATTAAAGGTTTACTAACATCTCCATTGCCACCGGCAGCAGTCGTTCCGGAATTGATCGGAAATCCGATGCCCCCCCGGGGACCACTTATCGCACCGAAGGTGTGCAGCAGATCCGTGCAGTAGCTGGCAATACGGCGGAGCAGCAGTGCGTTAAGGGCCGTCCGGTGCTCCTTAATGTACACGTTGCAGACCGAAACCAGCCCACGGATCACGTCCAGGGCCGTGCGCGTGTCGACGTTATCACAGAGCGCCTCGTGGACGGCCGACTGTGCGTCGGCAAACTTTTGCTGCAGCTCCCCCTCGACCGCAGTCCACCGATTGAAGGTGTCCCGCGGGAGGCCAGTCTGGACGTGCCGCGTGAGGTCCTTGACGTTGAGGAAAAACTCGTTCAGGAAGCGTTCGTACTGCACGGCCATTTCCATCGTGTTCTCGGAGTAATCGAGCGTGTCCTTCCACGAGTGCAACAGGAACGCCAGCCGCAGCTGGGTGGCTGTATGCCGCTCGAGGGCCTGCTGGATGGTGACGAAATTCTTCAGCGATTTCGACATCTTGCACCCGGCAATGGTGAGGTGCCCGGTGTGGAGAAAATACTTCACCCACTCGGCGCTGCCGTCGTGCGCTTCGCTTTGCGCCAGCTCGTTGTCGTGGTGCGGAAACTTGAGATCAACACCGCCGGTGTGAATGTCCAGGTAGTCGCCACAGATGTCCGAGGCCATGGCGGAACACTCGATGTGCCATCCGGGGCGGCCGCGTCCCCACGGGCTGTCCCACCACGGTTCGCCCGCCTTGCTGCACTTCCACAGGGCGAAATCGTTCGGTGATCGTTTCTCCGTCAGCCGGTCCTCGCCGGTGCTGAGATCCCCTTCGCCTTCCTGCAGCTGCTTCGCGTCTCCGTACGCCTCGGGAACAAGCTTCGCGTAGTAATGCTGCTCCTTACGGTCGAACCCGGCCACGTCGAAGTACACGGAACCGTTCGCCTCGTACGCCAGTCCATTCTCGATGATGCGCTCGATGTACGAAACAATCTGCGGGACGTATTCGCTGACGCGCGTCAGCACGTCCGGCGGGAGAACATTGAGCGCGTTCATGTCCTTGTGGAACTCGTCCTCCCAGAAGCGAGGAAGCGCCTCGAAGATGGCATTTTCCGTCACCGTCGAACCCTGCTTACTGTCGAGTAGATCGGAAAGTGGATCCTTCGAGTCCTGCAGGAGCTTCTCCTGCGCCTCACGCACCTTTCCCTCGTTCCCGTCCTTCACCGCGAGCGTCAGATTATCGACCGCCACGGTGAGCTTCTCCAGCATGCGGTCCATCATCGTTTTCTTGTCCGCGTCCGTCGTGCGCGCAACGTTCGCCCGGAATGTCGTCAGCACCTCTTTGCTGTCGTCGAGCAGCCGCTCTAGGGAGAAGCCTTTCGCCTGTTCGAGGTACCGCTCGTACAGATGGTTCTGGCGCGCCCGCTTGATGATCTTATCGTCGATGTCGGTAATGTTCATCACGTACAGTATGTTGTAGCCAAAGTAGTCGCTCAGTACGCGGCGCAAGATGTCGAAGCTTATGTACGACCGGGCGTGGCCCATATGGGACGCATCGTACACGGTTGGCCCGCAGCTGTACCAGCGGACATTCCGCCCATCCCGCGGGACGAAAGGTTCCTTGCGACGTGTCAAGCTGTTGTAGAGATACAACTTTGGGGACGGTTTTTCCACGGGCGCCTGCCACGTTGGTTGGACACGTTTCGCCATTTCGTCCGATACAAAGGAGACTCTGTTTTTCAGAATCTTCTAACCGTGGCCCAAGGAAACAATTTGGCGTTATAATGCGGAACAAAAAGACCGACTCTTATACTACCGGCACCGTTGTTTATTCTAATCCCCGAGATTATCTACACGAACCAGCCACTCTTCACAACCGCTACTGAATCACTCCGTCTTGTGAACTGTCATTTCAATGTTTTGGTTATTTTGACAGTTTGCAATCACGCAACGAAAAGGCCTTTCTGCCGAAGACCTCCGGCATTTACCAATATGAAAAACTGCAAGTGGGCATTTCATGATTGCGCCTTTAATCATTGCGAGACAAATTTGCAGAAATGTGAAGCAAACCTATTACTCATCAAAATATGGTTCTACTTTTAAAAATTCTCCTTTTGAATTTTCGAAACAGAATTTATAAATTGGACGCACACATGGATCATTCTTGGCAGCACTGGTCTGACATTTGACAATCCTTCCGCATCTCGGCGAACTGTCAACTTCAGTTCAGCGTACTGCTGTCAAAGTTCTTTTCCGTTTCCTCTGTAACGAAGCGCAGTCAAGATGAAAGCAAAAGGAGTGGTAAATTTCTAATTTTTGTACAATTTTACACTTATTTTTAGTAAAAGAAGTTTGCTATTCCATGGATATCATCAACAGTAGCCCGTGTGTGATGGAAAACATTGGTAAAGGTGGTTACTGCACTATAAAATAGTGATATTTAGCTTGTGTGTTGTTCCATCGGCTAAGTGACAGCGGGTCGCCAGCAGCACCACCGTGTGTACCGCAAATGCCATGTTGTTGACTGAAACATACCGGGAATGATCATAATATCCATGGAAGACGGCGCCCCCGTTATCCAACCTCCAGAGACGCGATGGCACGTGCAAATGGTCCTAGTTAACTTCTGTTTTTTGTCGTGTTCAATTTTAGCTGAAGGAATACCAGGTGATCGGGCGCAAGCTGCCCTCGGACAAGGAGAAGAACCCTCCTCTGTTCAAGATGCACATCTTCGCCCCGGACCACATCGTGGCCAAGTCGCGCTTCTGGTACTTCCTGCGCCAGCTGCGTAAGTTCAAGAAGGCCACCGGTGAGATTGTCTCGGTGAAGCGCATCATGGAGAAGACGCCACTGAAGGTGAAGAACTTCGGCATCTGGCTGCGCTACGACTCGCGCTCCGGTACCCACAACATGTACCGCGAGTACCGTGACCTGACCATCGGCGGTGCCGTCACGCAGTGCTACAGTGATATGGCTTCCCGCCATCGTGCCCGTGCCCACTCGATCCAGGTAAGTGTGGGGTGTGTGTTTACAGTCCGTGCCCGTGCTAATCTGTAATCGTGCACTCCTTTCCACTTCAACTGTCCTCCCGCAGATCATCAAGGTGGAAGCTATCCCGGCGTCCAAGGTTCGCCGTGTGCACATCAAGCAGTTCCACGATTCGAAGATCCGATTCCCACTGGTGCAGCGATACCACCACAAGCGCTACCGGAAGATGTTCTCCTTCCGTCGCCCGGACACCTACTACATGTAAGAGGCAAATCCGGTCCGTCGGAATTGCTCCACCACCATCATCATCAGCCTCAGCAGTGCTCCACGTTCCGGAAACAGCGTTCGAACCTGGTGCCACCTTTTATGTGGTGCGTGGAGTGTGCGCGCGCGCTTTTTGTGTGGTCAGTGCAGTCGGTGGTGCATTATTCTGGAAGCTAACACGTTCACTGGGGATGAGGAGGAGGTGGGCCGATGTGTGCGAGCAGGGAGGATACAGAAAATCCTTGTTGTTTGTTGCATCGATAAGAAAAGAACGAAGATCAACGCAGTTGCCGCCCCCCCAGTACCAACATCAGCGTTGGGCAATGTTAATGTGGAGAAAAAAGTGAATAAAAAAAAATTGGTGAAATACCGTTCAAATATCTGTTTAACTAATTGTATGACCCCGTAGTGCCGAAGCTGAGGATGTGATCTGAAACTGTACGCCTGTCGTAGGTAGAAGAAGGTCTTCGTTGCGTTGTTGAATCAAATCAACTGATCAGAGTGGCCGTGGCCTTCCATACGCTTACTGAATGAAAAGGTTTGCGAATTAAATTTACAACCTCAAAGAGCTAGTAGCCTGTTTGCTGCGTTACTTGGCAAAAGTCTTTGGTTGATAATTGGGGAACCCAGATTCAAACCAAATTAAAAAACATCGTTGGTTGACACGAGCTGCGAACGCAGTGCAGAAATACGTGGCGAAGGAATAATTCGGATGAATTAATTTTTCCGTTTGAATTGCGGGGGTCAAGCCAAGTACTCACATTGATTTTATTCCTTCATTTACTCATCGGTGATGTGTATCGCGTTTCATGCGACGATCACATCGACTGTTTCCACGATAATTGTATAGTCACGTTTGAATGCAGAAACGCGTGCATATGAGAACAATTAAAACGAAGAACCACCTTGGTTGAAATTAAACGGTTATACGGATGGCTGCAAGAAAATAAAATAAAACCAACAGCGCGCTACTAGCCTTGCTTGTCCCCATCGTCCTCGGCTGTAAGGCAAACGGGGCAGAGATTGTCTCGGTGCCGGAACAGTTGCGTGTCGTCCTCGGCCTCGCTTCGGTGGCAGCTGATGTGGTAAATGTTGCAACAATTCGTGCACGCGCTCAACTCCAGCGTAGATCCTGAGGCAAATGAGAGGGGATTTGAGTAAAGCATTGATGGAAACGCCCCGCGATGGGGGGAAATAAGGCTCTCAAAACCCACCAGTTTTATTACAGACGAAGCACCTCCTACTGGACATCGCCGCGAAGATGTCCCTGGAGTCCAATGACATGCATCTCATCGGAAACCGTTGGCGTGCCGTGATGGAGCCCGTTAGACCAACGTTGCCAGACGCTCGTATCTGCGATTGTTGCTGCTGCTGTTGGTGCTTTCGCTTCTTTGCAACCGCGACCGGCGGTGAATAAAGTATCGGGCGCTGATGTGGCCGCTTGGAGGTGCGTGAGGCGGCCTGCAGTTGCTGCTGCTCGTAATAGTCGAGCCGGCCGTAGTGAAAATCTTTCCTCTCGGTACTGTAGCAGCTGCGCCGTTTACGCTCCTGCCTCCGTTCCCGGTGCGCCTTCGCTTCCTCCGGGGTGCACAGACCGAAGTAGTTCAGCAGGGCCTTCATGCCCAGCTCCCAAATATCGTTCGGCGGTGGTGCCTCCGGTTCACCGCTGGGTGGTGAGTCGAGGGGCGCGTCGCAGCGCCGATCGGAAGAGTCGTCCGATGCCGCCAGCCGTACGCTCGCCAGGGTAGGAGTGGAGGAGCGCGAGCTCGGCGACGAGCCGGACGAACCGGATGAACCGTGCTTGACCAGTTTGCTTCTGCCGGTGCTAGGTTTGGACTTTTTCGCTATTTCCAACGCTGTCGTTTGTATGAATGTTTCGGCATCTTCAGCCCCCGGTGGAGGACGCTTGAGTCTGTTCAGCGCCAGCTGCAGATTACTGCGGCCACGCCGAACTGCCGCCGAGGGACGCCCGAAGGCGACCGGAGTCGACTGCTCCTCGGACGAATCGTGCTCCGGTTCGGGATCGGGCTCTGTGGGTGGTGACGGTGTGATGTCGGGTACTTGCACCCGAATTTTCGGAGGCCTTCCTCGCTGCCGCACTCCCAGCATCTGGCGCAACTTTCGCTGCTGGAGGGCACGCTCGTTCGCCTGAATGTTGGCAAGCTTGGACGCTGGAATATATTTCACCCCCTTCGGTGGGCGTCCCCGCAACCCGGGCATCCAAATGCCACCGGGCCGCGGATACATCTGCGGCTGTGCGGTGGACTGCTTTGCATCAGCCTCTTTCTTCACCGTGCCACCGGCAGAAGCATCTTCTTCATTATACGATTCATTGTCAACGCTTGCCACCTTCGCCTCCCCACCGGTGCTGCTCCGGCGTCTGCTGTCTTCCGATTCGATGACACTGGCGAAGGCACGGCGCTCCCGGGCTGCCGGCACATCCTCCTCCTTGTCGGGCCCCTCGCTGGTGTCAAGTGAGTGCTGCTCCTGCTGCAGACGCTCCTGTTTCGGTTTCAGAAGCGACCGCGACGTCACCGGCGTCACCGGCGACGGTGATGAGGATGATGACGAGCAGTGTTTGCTCACCGACGGCACTCTTAAATACGTTTTCGATTCACTTTTCTTTATCTTCCCATCGGAACGTTGCTCGTCGTGCGGGGTTGGATTCCACGGAGCAAAGTTGGCATTGTCGTCATCGATAAACTTTTCCAGTTTCGTGATGTTTTCCAGACTGCGAGGGAAAAGGATTTCAAAAATTAAATAAACCACAAAATTAGTAGGCCGCCTTTTTCGGAGAGTGTGTTTGAATTTTTTTTTTGTTCTTGCATACCAGTATTTCTGGCTTAATTCAAACGCGGTCAAGCGCTTTGTGCAGTTGAACGGGAGGATTTGGCCGACAGATTCGTTGTGCACTTGCAGCACACGCGAAACGTAACCATTCGCAACGTCTTCGCTGATGTTGATGTTCGTCTTCTGCTGCACGTAAGCTCGGAACACCTTCAACCGCTGCGACAGGGTGCGCACCAGCGCCTCCTGTTCCTGCCCAATTTCGATTATTTCCCGTTCGAGCTCGAGCATCATTTTTTTCACTTTAGCACGCTGTTGGATTTTATTTTAATTTTTCGGTTTGTATTCCACACACCAAGTAATCACCCGGATCGACGGGAAGGACGGTTGGTTGTATTTCCATTTTGTGGGTTTACAAGTGTGCATCGACCGAATTTCAGAACCACCCGGTTCGCGGGACACGGAAGAAAAGATTAAAACAAGGAAAGCAAAATAGTTATAAAGATGTTTCCAGCATCCACCACTTACGGTGCATTTGACCATTTTCGTAATGCTTACCTGATGCTTTGGCAGTATATTGATTTTGGAAGCCAAATTCTGTCAAAACGGACAAACAAGAACATGCCGAGATGTAAATTCAATTCTTTGTTTTCAAATCGCAAACAAAATGCACAACGAAGCGATGATGGATAAAATAAAGCAACACCAACGTCCCAGACCAGGATGTCGCATGCTTGTGTAATTCCCACTTTCGTAGGATGCGACGATTCCGTTCGGCACGGAATAAATGTTCTATTCTGCGAACACACACAAAAACCAGTGCTTTCTGGGCGAACGGGCGAAACCAAAATTCCCCTTTACCTGGTGCTGCAAAATGAAGTCCCGCAACGCACGCTGGCAGTAAATAATGCCATCCCGCAGCTCGTTCGGCAGTGGGAACTGCTTGATCAGTTGCCACATGATTTTGGAAGATTTTTAATTATCCAGCACCAGCGTATGTATTCACGATCCTCCTCCGCCCGTCACGAGCAGCGCGTTCGATGCTAGGCTCACAAGGCGATGACAACCGTGTAAAACCTTTTTTGTTTTTTCTTTTATTTTCCGCCACTCGGGCCGCGCTCGTCACGCAGTTGTTGCCGCTGGTGTCGGTGACATCGATTTTTATTTCGACCCGGCAACACTCTGTGCACCGTCAATAAAATTTGCAAACTTTTATTACGCTCCGAAAACACCGCGGATATTCGCGACGCACTCGTCGATAAAGGAAATCCGTCAAATGACGGGATGCGAGTCTTTCGCGCTTTTACCGTGCCTCCGCAAAGGTTGTTAGACGTGCCGCCCAAGGTTATTATTGTCCAGCACGAAAATATGGCAGGTTTTAAAACATTGTTTTTTTTTCTCCTTTTTTGCAGCATCATACTGCACCGTTAATATTCCAGTGTATTGCATTTGAATAAGCATAGTCATTCAAATTCAAACTGGGCCATGATTGTTATTATATGTACCGACTACCTTAGCCCAGGTCCAGTCTGCTTTAAAATTACAATACCTGGTCGATCAGACCGCCCAGTTCAATCGTATGAATTTATCAGGCGTGAGGATGCTAAAAGAAAACTACTGAGAGGAGAAAATCATAAATCAGAAAGATGGTGATGTAATGAAACGAATATGATTCCGTGTTATTAAATTCAATTGAAATTCAACCCGGACAGTGCGCATGAAGCTGTCCGTTTGTTGTTTGTTTAAACTTCAATATAATGCTGTGCGTATAGATAAAAACAAAATAAACATCTACATATTGCATACATCGACTGAACTCCAAATGGAGTTAATTTATTCTAGCTGTACATCGAGTCTAAGAAGCTGTTCAACCATATATAGAGTACAAAAAGCAGCTGCTGCGTCCAACTATTCTGGCTTACGTAATTACTTTCGATTTCGAGCTTCACCGTACGTTATGCATTGCAAATTATTCATGATGGTGAAATTGTTTATCCCATTCCCTATCAATTACAACCGTTTCGGCGTAGGACAGGAACGCTTCTAGAGGAAAATAATATAAATAACCGTCACAAAATAGAGAAACCAATTCGTAAGTAAGCTAAAACGACATTCAACGGCAAAACAAAAAACAAAAAGGAATTAACTAAAGCTTGCTACTTCCCCCGGTTGGCAAACTGTTCTAGCTTCATCGGCTCGTCGCGCCTTGTACTACTAATTACTGGCCTAAACTCTAATGACCCTTTACCCGATGCACTGACGTCACACGACGTACAAGGCTTCCTGAGTGTCTTGCGTTGAATGTAGTTGAATTTTTTGGGCCTGTGTTTCGTCTCTGGCTGAATTATTCCCCGTTTCGGTAGCTTGTGGTAAATAACAAAAACCAAGAAAAAAAAAACATCTCCTCAGAAGATCATCTTAAGCGCCGACAGCAAATGCAGCGAGACGATGCCCCGGTAGAGGTAGTAAAGGTTAAGCTTGAGGATGGCCCACTGCTCCCGGAGGCAGGTGGCCACCTTCGTCCAGGGACCGACGGCGCTCAGGTACTCCTGGCTGCCGATGCTCTTGACGCAGCACTTGGACATCACCCAGAAGGCGGTCATGCGGTTCTGCGTTTTCAGCGTCGTCTCGATGCCCCGGATCAGATCGTTCGTCTTCAGCACCAGCAGCATCTGGCGGTCGACCTTCTCCAGCACGTCCGAGATATGCGGCAGTACCAGCTTTCCCTCGTTCTGTATCATTTCCTTCTGCAAAAAAAAAAAAAAAAAAACACGCGCATAAACAAACAAAAAAAGGAAACGTTGTAGAATAAACGACCGCTTTGGACGATTTGCACTGATCCCTACCTCCGCATCGTCCTGCTGCACCTTGTCCACACCGAGAATGACCGAGTTCCAGGGTCGCCCAGTGACCATGCATGCGAACAGGCCCCACATGCTGCCCTCAACCCCGAGCGCCTGCGCGTACTGCTTCATGCCCGCCTGGTCGACGCGCAGTATGCTGAGCCACAGCTTCGAGTAGTTGTACCGAAACTTCTCCGACAGCTCCGCGTACAGTCCGTGATCGAGCAGAACGATCTCGGTGCTACCGCCGGCACCCGGTGCCGCCTTACGCACGAGGATGTTGCCCGGGTGCGGATCGCTGTGCACGAAGCCCTTCAGGAAGATCATGTTCGCGTACAGCTGGCCGATCTTGTTCGCGATGTCGTACGGGTCGAGCCGCTCCCGCTGGATGTACTCGAGATCGTTCACCTGCCCGCCCTTGGTGTACTCCATCATGAGCACCCGGTGCGTCGTGTACTCCCAGATGACACCCGGAATCTTCAGCCACCGGTAGTGGCGGAACATCTCGCGCACCTTGTCCGCGTTGCGGCCCTCGTTGGCGAAGTCCAGCTCGACCGGAAGATTGCGCTTCGACTCGTCCACCAGCCACTGGAACTTAAAGTCCGGAAAGGTCCAGGCGACCAGCTTCACCAGCACCTCCATCGTTTTAATGTCCACGATCGAGTTGCCCTTCACGTACGGATGTTGCACCTTAACGGCCACCTCCCGGCCGTCCCGCAGCGTTGCCCGGTGCACCTGCGCCAACGAGGCCGTCCCGAGCGGCTGCGGATCGAACGACTCGAACAGTTCGTCCGGTTCGACGCGCAGATCCTGCCGAATCACCCGGTACAGATCCTCCACCGGGTTCTGGGGCGCGTTGCTGTGCAACACCTTCATAGTGTTGACGTACTCCGGTGGCAGCAGGTACTCCAGCGCGCCGATATGCTGGCCCACCTTGATGTACACGCCCCGGTTCGTGCGGCACAGCTCAAGCAGCTTTTCGGCCGCCATCCGGTGCGTGTCACTTTTCACCTTCAGGTACTCGGCCGCCTTCTTGTCGGGCCACTCGCGGCTGTACAGGTTCTTCTGGTAGGTGGTGGCGATGCCGAATACCGTCGCTCCAGCCCGGCCCAGTCGGACGATCCCGACCGAGTTGATGTCGTAGTCGTTCGCGTGCAGGCTGAGCCCCGTACCGAGCACGGTACCACCTGCGATGCCATATTTTAGGAGCCTCCTCACGGACATGCTTTCGTCGTTTCGATTGTTAACTTGCGTATCCTATGCGAAAGTAGTCCGGAGCATTAAAACGGCGATCGTTTGAGAGTTTCCTAAAAGTAAACGAGAAGAGTAAATAAGTTCGAAGGTTGGTCATCGTCCGATGAAGCATATGGTCGAACAGTCCGCGCCCATCATTAAACCATCTTTTTTTTGTTTTGTTTTACTGAGCTGGTCGCATGCTAAAGGAATCCGGAGAAAGCGCGCACGGTTTGTGTGTTACGGGGATTGACCGCGATGATGAAATCTTACGCACACGGCACGACGTTAAAGACGAAAAAAAAGCACGGTTCGGGTACACTTACGTAAAATAAGTCACACATTTAATCAACTCGACCCTGACCTCCACGTTATCCCGCTTTACCTGTCGAAATTTCGGGTCATAAAAATTGTGCAAACAGTTTGCCGTGCGGACAATCCAGTTTGGCTCTCGATACGCCCAGACACATACACGCGGACTTCGTGGCACGCGCGGCCGCCCGTACCGATACTCGTAGATAACGGGGACGAACTGAGCTGAGCGTATTCGATTCACGCACGTGAAAGCGAAGCTCCGTAGCACATCATCGCTCACCATTCCACCGTCCGCTTCCGCGCCTGTCAGCTTTCCATCGATCCCTTGGTTCAAAACTGTGCTCGGAGGTAAACACACTTCCCACCTCCCACCAACAGACTACTACACCCCCCCCCCCCCTTTCTTCTAAGTTTAGCCTTCCACACAACAATTCCGCTTCAAATAACTGACAGTACATGTCATTCTCATTCGTTTACAAGCCTCGGTTGAATGAGCTCCTAACGCTGGTCACAGCGTTCCTCAGGGCTAGCAGTAGGTTTGAAGTATTGAATCACAGGTTTTAATTGCCATGGCGTTGACGCCGTTCAAACGCAATGTTTTTGAAAAGTCAGTTTTAATCGTAGACAGCAACCCATTTTTCGGACCATATTTTATTGAGGCAATAAATCGAAAAAGTATGCATTTTATCACTATAAGTTTCCTACACTTTCTCAACTATTTATGGACAAATTAACTTTGAATGATGAACTGTGAGATCGGTTTTGTAGTGGGAAGATTTTGTTTTGTGTGGAAACGGTTGATGATGCACCTGTTTAGAGTTGAATGGTTTTTAATACTCTTTAGACTAGACTAGGCTCTCTTTTTTCCAAACCCACTGCTGTGGCTGTTTTTATGGTGATATTTATTCAAGTGATCCTTATTTTGTTCCTATTGATGCCATTCAACTCGATACAATCGGACGAAATCCCCTAAATCGAACGACGAGTTGGTATTCGAACCGGTTCTAGTCGAGACATAAACCGCTTACCTGTCGATATTTTTTAAATCCGATGTCCACGTGCCGTTAGATTCTCGTTTGGTCAATTGGATTTCGGATTTATTGTCAGCCGATTTGCAGCGACGTGTAAAGTCGATTTCTTTCCATATTGCGCAGTGAAGGGAATGAAACGCAATTTTTCTATTTCATCCAACTGTCTCCGGTTTTGTTTTTATTTACTTAGATGTCTTAGCAGTCTCTACAAAGCCTTACGTCTCTAACCATTCCTTGCTTCATTGCTGGATGTTAATATCTTAAAAAGAATGTGATGACGATTCGGAACATTCCGCAATTGGAATATTTGTTTGTAATAATGATAGGAGTCATAAGGAGTATTGGGATGAGAATTATAGTACAAAGTCGATTTCTTTTGCGAACCTGATGCGTTTCAGTAAACCTGAATTCGCATGCTATCTCTCTTTGAATGCAATGTGTTGATACCTAAGAATTAAAATTTAACTAGAAGTGAAGAACTTAATACTAAAATCAATTACATGCTTTCTCAATAATAAATTATCATTCAGATTTTGTTCATTCATTCAAAGACATTCCTCATAATTATGCTAACAACTAATTATTAGATACGGATTAAGACTATTGATATCAATCTACTTTATTGGTTCCTCGCACATTTTGTTTGTATCGCGGTTACTAGTTTTTAAACCACCGGCTATTGTGTATTCAACTCTGTTTAATAGAGCAGTCAATGAGTACGTTTTGTAATCGGTAGGTTCGTGAAAGATATGCTCTCATGTTCTCGTGCAAACTTCACCCACACTGGCATTATCACGCGCACGTGTCGCACGAACTTTGTCTGTGCAGCTTAGTGTTGTTGATACGTTTCTTGATCTGATTCTCATACGAGGGAGGTGAGAGCTGCCCCCGGGCCCCCAAAGGATTTCAACATTCCGTTTCCCTTAACAAATTATTTTGGTCTTACTCTATGCTCTATTTTATCCGGTTCGGTTGTATTGTTTAATTGATTTCATTTCTTGCTTGATATTCCATTTCAGTGATCACGATCAACTCATTCTGCCGAACTCATTCAAGCGAAGTTTTTAATGAGAATCTTTTAAGTTATCAGTAAATAGAATGTAGAGTAGGAGATATATATTGTTAGCTGATAAAAGATTGTGTCAATGTTCAATCGATGAGAGAGGCAGTGATGAAAACGGTATTGTCAGACTTTTATTTTATTAACGCACTCATGTCATGTAGCTTATGTCAATGCTTTTCTTAGCAAACATTAGAATGTGTTTCTTTTTAATCTATATTATTAAATGTTTCAGATTAGTTAGATTGGACACATCGGTCAAAAGCCATTGCCCAAATTCATGTTTAGTTTTAGTTTTTGTTTCACTCTTATTAAGTGTGCGTTAGTACATGTGCTCTGATTTGTGATTCGCTTAAAAATTGTGCTAATATCAGTCTGCTTGCATCAAGCCCTCCTCCAATAACCGGGCAGGACGACAAAATAAGTTGTATGTATATATGTACGCTGTTGTATAAATTGTTTGCGTTAATAGATGCTACTTTCCCTCCTCTGTTTTTTCTCTTCTCACTGGGTCAGAAGCAAAAGCACGTAGAAAACCGCGAGACGAGATTTTTATCATTCACTCTAATTAGTTTATCACACTTCCAGTATTTTTTCTTCAACCCTCTCCTTTCTTTAGTTTTACCACACCGCCATCGTGTAGATCTTGTTTTTTTTGCTCTTTTTTTCGCTTCATTTTTGCAACCACAAAAGAAGCGTCATTATTTTTCCGGGTTCGTTACTGGCGAAATATAAAACACACGGTGCTATAAAATGCACACACTCATAAATAAATGAATTTATATCGGAGATAAACTGTGTTTTGACACGCTCCAAAAAATGCTCCAGCCTGCGGATAAAGCGGATATGTAGGTCATGTCTGTGTTGTTTCGTTAAATTGAATGGTTTTTTTTTTCGTTTCTTGTCAATCAAAAGACTTCCTAGTTTTCCTTGTACACACTTTTTATTTCCCAAACCGACCAAAGCGACGACGGTATAGCGGTGTTTGGCGCGGGTTTTATTATTATTCGCGACAAAGAAATCAATTCTCCCAGCATCGGTCGGATCGGAAAGAAGGAACAATCCTGGTATAAAATAAAAATTGGAATTTGTTGTCCCCGTTGCGTTAGAAAATACGGCCACGCCAGTAAAAGCGACCACCAGTGATCGCGCAACGGACGAACAGCGTGGGATTTGATTGGTTTTCCCCTCCCCGTGTCGTATGTATGTTTTTAAATGGTTTTGTTGGTTTTTTTTTATTATTTCGCGCATTTCCACCATTTTCTTCATCTTGACTAAGAAGGGCGAAAAGGTTTGCCCAAATTATCCAACCGAAAAAAGCAAATATTGCTATTGAGCAATTTTCGGGGAAAAGGTAAACGTACCATCCTGTGTCTTGTGCTTCAAGTTCTCAACACCACCACCAACGGGTGCTCGTTCCGTTCGCCAGTGCTCGAGAGTTAAAAAGGCATCAAAACTCATCGTCGTCGCCCGCCGCGGATCGTGACGGAAGTGGCCACTTATGTGATTACCGCTTGTGCCGTTTTTTTTTCCTTCATCTTGTTCCTTGGTGCTTCGGCTTCCCATCGACCCGTGTCGATTGAGAGTTGCGAGGGGCATCCAATCGCAGGGTGGGAAAAACTAATGACCAAGGGAAAGAGGGGCGATACTTGAGGGTCAGCAAAGCATTCCCGGTTTCGGGTCCCAAAGTCTTACGCGCGAAGAGTGTCTCGCTGGCGTCTTTTCGAGATTGAAACTAGCCGTCGCCAAGTTTCGGTTGGTTGTTTTTTTTTTTTTTTTGTTCTCACACCTGAGAAAATGTCCGGCAACAAGGGAGAGACTTTTCGGGGGAAGGGAAAAAAACGAACATCAGCAATGTGTGAAAGGCAAACAAAACCGGACGAGGAATAAAAGAAAGGGAAGGCTTTCCACCCATTACGCACTTCCGAGATGGTGTGCTATCGAAGGCTCGGAGCAAGGGAAGGAAGATCCATCGTCGTCGCACCTTTCGTGAACGCTTCTGAATTCCGTGTGAGTCACGGTTGAAAATGCCGGGTCGTCCAGCCCGTGAGCGGTAGAAAATAAAACGCAACTCACACGGTAACGAAACATCAGAACAACCCGAAAGGGACCGGAACCGAAAGGTGAAGGAAGAGGGTCCCCCCGGTCCGGAGACCCTTTTCGCTGTTCGGCCCGCCGACAGGTCCATCTTCCGACGGGCAGCCTAATTGACCTTCGATTGCCCGGTGAGATATATGGCGAGATCGAAAGCATCTCTGCGCCTTCCCCTGGCCGAGGGTCAGTTTTATTGCCCCTTGCAACACTAAAGCATCCGAGACGCTCGGTGTGACCCTAGGTTGTTTTGTGTTTCCGTAGACATTTTAAGTTTAAGTTTAAGGGCTCACAATCCTATAGCGTCGAACTTTTTGTCGGTTTTCGCTAGGAACTATTTTTTTAGCAACCGTTATTCAATGGTATAATAATAGGTATAGGGAGATTGCTGAGGCAACAAATGTTCAGGAGTTCAAATGCTTGTGTGTTTTGTACGTCAGGCAAATTGTTTAGTAGACCAAGTAGAATGTGAATCGTTCGAAATAACTTTTGTGCGCTGTTTATTGTTTGTGTATCATTGAGCTCGTGTTGACGAAAACAATTTGATGATGAGATTTTTGCAAATGTTGAATTTAAATGTAAATTAAAAAAAAAAATGAATGAGAACAACATAACTGTAAGACACGAGCACGTAAAAGTAGACATTTTGAGTGGAAGCCCATGTCGGAACTATCCATCGCTCTCGTGCAATCACGTAAAAGGTACTCCGGATACATCCATTGATGATTTTTTCGGTTTAACCAGTTTTTTTACGGATAAGGTTTGCTTATCTAGCTAATCCTGTAAAGTGGTAAATGCTTTCCATCTATTGGACAAGAGAGGGACCCGGCTACACAAAAAGAATTGTGCAATTTTTGCCATGCACTCCGGCGAGTGGTTTCCACTATATCTTCCTGCCGATAAGTGTGGTTACCGTTGCGTGCAAGGAAAAGAGAGGTCTTGATGATTTCCTGGAAGTATCACTTCAATACCACAACTTCGAACTAGAATTTTACATGTCCCGATAGTATCGATAGATAACTTCGACATTCTATGTTGGGGTAAGAGGAGGTACTAATCATCATAAGAGACTTCATAAGGCTTACAATAAATCAAAAGAAACTCAAAACAATTAATCAAAAACAGATTTCTTGCTTTGCTGTTTTTCGAAAAATTACTCGGTCCTTCTAGTGTCCTGCAAGACGAGCTACTGATGGTTCTCCGATCGGGCTCTTTCGCCACATACGTTTTCCCAATATCTCATCCACATCTGTTGCACCCCGAAACAATCGACGCACACAAACGCGCGTGCGTTCGTAGGCCCAAAAATCCAACCATCCCTCCGAGAGGAAGCTCTCGGGGTTCGTTATCGTGGAATTGGTCGTAAAATTGGCCCTATAAAACCCGGATTCCCGGTGGCGAACAACAAAGGCGCCTGATTAGCACCAGGGCAAGCAATCCTCCAGAGGATCGAGGGATGCGAGTGTGTGGAAAGGTGACCGCGCGCCTTTCCTCGAGCTTCGAACCGGCGGTACTGTGCTTCTTTTGCTTCTCGAACCGACCAGGGATCGATTGCACAATTGCTCATCGGAGCAGGTAAACCGCCGACCCCCGGAGGTCAATATATCAAGGGTGTCGTGTCGATTGTTCGGTGCCGCATCCCTTCGCTTCTTTTTTTTTCTTTTGGGTACGGATAGTCTTTTTACAGTCCCAACACCGACCCGGGAATGCGGTAGTACGGAAGGAAAAGTGCCCCATTGTCGGCATAGACCACCATCATCGCCATGGAAAGTTTGCCCATCAACTTGTTGCTGCTAGATCCGGTATTTCAGATTGCAAAAAAGTAGCTGAACGAGCATGAGCGTTATCAAAAATGTGTAAAACAATTTGTTTAACAATTGAGTTTAAAAAAAATATTTTTAAGTGTATTTGGCACTTGCCGCGTCTGGAAAGTCACGTGGGAATTCCTGGCTGCAAGAACCAAAAAACGAAGTGTCAGTGAGATATAGAGAAATATATAGTCGTTCATGCTTTACATGCGCTCGCTACCTTACGAATCGAATCAAGGAACATCGTGAGAATGTTGACAGTCATGCGTGAAAGGGTCCTAGTCCATCGTAAGGGAGTTTGTAAAGTGGCAAATTGGGCTGCTTCCTGTGAGAAGAAGCCTGTACACCCTTCACGGGTTCCCGAAGGTTGGAGACCAATTTAAACATCCCACCAAGCGGAAGACAACACCACGCAGCGATCGTAAAATCGATCGTTTGAGGGTTCTCGTTCCCCAGTTCGCTGCCGAAACGTGACGCCGAAACCCCAAAAGTGTTCGCTTGACTGTTGGTCAATGTGCAACAGGGTTCTCCGCGTTGTACTCCTTTGCTGGAGTTAAGAGGGAAACCACAAGAGAACGAATAACTGAGCAGAAAACCCACAAAAACCAAATCCCGGTCAGAGATCATCGAATTATCCCCCCGGTGTGGTTTGCACTTCTGACCAGCGCTTCGTCTTGGCGAAGATCAAAGGCCAATTTGAGGGCTCGCTAAATTTGAATTGTTGCGCCAGGTTTGTGACTTGTGAATCCTCATACTTTTATGCGATTATTCTACCATTTCCAATTCGTCACACAGTTGGGTTGATTGAAAACGGAAAGCGGATTTCTGGAATTTTGAAGCGGAAGCGGTGGAATTTTAGGAACACTTAGGAACGGCAAAACTTGAAAGAACGCAAATCGGAACTCTCAGCGAGCCAAATGCACTTCATCTGTTCGATTCGAATTTAAATTAATGTATATTCCCATGTAGCACGTTCAATCAGGGCAGAGCAAAAAAAAAAACGAGATTTATAAACCACAGACCACAACATCCGAACAGCCTAACGATTCGCCGACCGATGGGAAAGAGAAGAGAGCAGCCGTCCTCTGATTAGGTTGTGGGATTATGATTTGATTAGTAAATGGTATGCAAATCCCTATTCCTGGTGGCGGTTTCTTTTCCTTATCGTCCCCCATTCTTTGCCCGTGTCCTCGCTCCACAACAACACGAAATGGAACGTTTTAATGTTCATGATTCGGAAGCCAAAGCACGCACACCAACCAACCTCAACGGTGAGAGACGGACGCATAATGGACATTCGGCGGGTATATACATGATGTTCCAACCGAATGATGTGGTTTCCATCTAAAGCAACGCGACGATGAACCATCTTACCCCGATTGTTCTCCCCGATGGTCCGGTGACCAACCAGACCAATTTATGCAACCCGTACGCCACGTAATGTCACCGAAAAGTGAGGAGGATACGCGAAGAAACAGAGAAAAAATGAAAGAAGGAAAAAATCATCATTATAGACTATTCCACTTAGCTTAGGCTTATTTTTCGCAAGTTCGCTTTGATCTTGCCCGGTTCGATGATAGAAAATCCGGCCACGAGGAGCGTGTGTATGGATGGTGGTCTCAGGGCAATTTAGTGCGACAACAACACCTATTATTATAAGGCGACTCTGCTATGGACCACAAATCCGGGGGCTCCACGCTACGTTTGGCGTTTGACTGGCGCAAGAAAGATTAAAACACATCCAACGCCCATTACATATTAATTCGAATCCCAACCGATGGTCCGAAGGGGAGCCAGACATCTGTTTGGCGCGGAGCATGCTTTGCATGAATAATTTTATGAAATTAAAATGTGTTCGCAGAATAGAACTCTAAAATAGTTTAAGTGATCGTCGTGATCTACAAGTTGATGACGTTCACTTAGCAGAACCAACGAAATCGTTTTCAATTTCGCGTACAAAATAATAGCGTCAACTTTAGTAAGAGTATTGTTGGCTGAAATAAGAACCGATCCCATGGAGTAGCGAGCAAAACTCCCATCGCAAAACAACTGAGCTGATATCATCATGGGTTCGAATCCCACCGAAAAAAGGATTGCATACATCCAGAATTTTAAACGGAAATTGTGAAGTTAGCCTTGCCTCCGATATTCTTCTAAACTCATTGATATGTTATATGCATACAGTAAAAAAAGGGAAGAATTGCTGCCATTCGTCAAAGGAAATCAGAAAAAAACGTTTAGACTTTTTAAAAATTAAACAAAATCCCTACCTCGTCCAATTTCCTCGCGATGATTGATGGATGGACGGATGGTCAATTTGGATGGTACGGCCGGGAAACGATGTTGCACGATGCGCAATTTTCCACACTCGATCTCGATTTGAGGGAAAATCGACTCCCAATCGGCACCTTTCGGGGCAGATTTATATGAGCTTCCCATGATGATGACGATCATCATCATCCCCACAACAAATTCGATTGGTGGTGGTAACAAATTCGATTCGATTCGGTTGTCATTTGTATCGATTGAATAAAGGTCAAGCATTTTGTTGTTTTTTTTTTCTTCGTTTCGTAACTGAACGAGGGGGAGCAAAGAAGGAGCCCACCTGTGCCTTTTCGTTAGTCAGAAAAGATGTCCCGTGAAAGAAAAGAAAATGGAAAAGATACCGAAAACAATAAGCCATTCGACGACTAGTTGGGGGGAAGATGGGAAGATTTTCCATCAATCTCTGGAGCGCTGGACTGGCTTCCTGAACGGAGTAATTAGACACACCGAAGAGGAACGATAGGCAACCACCGCCAGCCAGCCAGCATATCATGGGAACACAGCGTATTCCTTTCTTTGCACTGCCTCTTTCGCGGGCTGTCTCCAGCCGAGCCCTTATTTGTCAATCGAAGAATGGGAATCTTCTTCGGCGGACCAACAATGGGGCGAGTATGTTGTGAACAAAACTGACTACAGCATGGGATGGAAAACGGCTTCAGCCGTTTCCCGAAACCCATTCTACTTTTTGTGTTTTGTTTTATGTTTCATTATGAGCACGGAAATGTAGAATGGGGAGTACTTAAATGTCCACTCCAATGAAGTGAAATGTAGATCGGAGAAGAAAAAAAAAACCTCTTTCAAATTGTAACGACATGGAAGTCAGGGTATTGGTCAAACAGAAACCAATAAAAGCAACGTTTAGTGGTTGTTCCAGAAATAGAACCAATCAATAAAATAGAACAAGCAAACGGAAAAGGTTTATCGGTGATTAGGGAGAAGAAAGTAAAACTTTTATCCCACCTGCTTCTTCTACGAACGGGCCCCGCAAATGCGAGTTCTTACGGGGAATGGTGGGTTTTGAAAGATAGAAAGATTCGATTCTAAATATCACATAAACCTTTGCGCCGTGGGTGCGCGCACCGCTCGTCGCCTTCATTAGTGCGGATGATGTGCCCAGGCGCCGGCCCCTTCCACCTCCCTCGTTCGCCGGTCGATTTGTTGACCGACGGCTTGGGTGGTACGCACGGCGCCAATCTGACCCGATGGGCCGTGCGCTCTGATGTGATGTGTTTGTATGTTTAGTTTACGGACAAACGGAAACCTTACCAGCGGTCTCCCGATTCCGAACGATAATTGTTTACGTCGTCGGAAGGAACGGCTGACGGGGGAAAGAAGAGCGCTACAGCACGAACATTATAATTCACCAGCCAGCCAAACCTCCGGTGGCTTTGCTCTTGCATTCCGTGGACTTCCGTCTCTTTGGCGAATGTAATAAAAACCTCCCCTTGCTGTTGGAAGTTGCTGATTGGCCGGGAAGGGAATTGATTTGCCACAAAACGTCGGTGTGTCGGTGTGGAGTAAAATCTCCAAAACCCACCGTTTGCCACGCGATTGCCTTTTCGTGTTCGCGATCCTCTGTCTCTTGTCAAAAACGAAGCTCTGGAAAAAATCCTGCGCGACATAATTAGCTTAATCTGCGACTGCGATACAAGATAAACAAAAAAAGAGCTAATCTTAAAAACTGATCTTTGTCCCTGGCCCACTCGTTCCATCATCCTCCCTCGGTGTCCTTGCAAAAGCTGCAACAAGACACAGAAACGCACACGGCATACACCTAGCCTAACTGCTAATTATCTTCAATCAATAATACCGCCGCCGCCGCCGTAGCCGCCACTGCGGGAACCATTAGATACCTCTCTTTCCCTTTCTCCCCCTTAGGGACCGGAATTAAATTCTAATACTCTTTGTGTGACTCTCGGTCTGTGAATGCTTTGCCACCGAACAGCTTCACAGGGACAAAAAGACAGGGCTATCTAACTCTCTTATATGATAGTTGCGTGTGTCCGGCGTTGGTTCCCCGTCAAGGACATCGCTTTTCATACCAAACGATCCTGAATCTTGCGATTCCGGCGCTTACCGGTGACGAGAAGATGGTTTAACTGGTGCAAAATCTCCGCCCGGCTGCCGCCCCCGCCGGGAGCGGTAGAAGCGGCTGTCGCTTTCGTGCGCGCGTGCTGCGGTCACACGCTCGTCTCGGAGTTGAGCTTGAGGACGAACTTGTTCGACTTCGGATCGACCACCTCCTCGCTCACGGTGAAGTGCGGGATGCGGTGGATGGCGACCGTCAGCGAGACGTCGTTCTGGATCAGCTGGAAGGTGCAGCCGTCGGAGATGGGCCGCGACAGCAGCTCGTCGCAGATGAGCGACCAGTTGTGGTTGTGCCGCCGCTCCTTGTCGTGCTGGAGGACGGGCGCCTCGACGAGGTACGGCTCGAGGAATGCCCGGGGCGACATGTCGTGCTTGAGGCAGTGGCTCAGGTGCTTCAGGATCGACTCGACCGTGTGGCGCGGCTGCTGCCGGGTGACGCGCAGGTACTTCTGCAGCGCGCGCGCCATCGACGGAAAGATGGCCTGCGCTGCCTCCTGCGGGTCGAGTGGGATGGCAGGTGGGGCCACGCCACCGTCCTGCTGTGAGCCGGTGACAACGTCCTGCTGCTGTTGCTGCTGCTGCTGCTGCATGCGCTTGATGTGCGTGAACGCTTCCTCGGCCGCGGTTACGAGGCGCGCCCGACGCTTCTTCACCCGCCGCTCGTACTCGTGCTCCTCGTAGAAGCGCTCGTTGTGGGACGAGTCGCGGCGACGCGCGTGTGCCGCGAGGACGGCGCGCGACTGGCTGTGCTGCTGGGCCGGCGTAGCGCCGTCAACGTCGTAGTACTTGAAGGAGGAGACGGCGGCCGCCTTGCGCTGCGCCTTCGACACCGGCAGCCGCTCGAGGTACGGGTTGTAGATGGTGAACTCGGTGTAGTACCGCTGCAGCACCCAGACGGCCGCCCGCTGGATGCTGAGCTGGCCGACACTGTAGCTGTGCGACTCCCCGTCCGGGCTGCGGATAACCTTCACGTGGTAGAGCGGCTGCAGGTGGCGGATCTCGAGCAGCACCACCGCCACGTAGTGCACGAACAGCAGCGTGTCGCAGTAGCTGGTCGCGTACGCCACCAGCGTCCGGTAGTCGACGACGGACGAGCCGGACACGATGGCCCGGGCGCCCTCGTTCACCTGCACGATGTAGAACAGCCAGTAGGCGAAGGACGCGATCAGCACGAGGGCCAGCGCGGACGAGCGGAACAGGAAGATGCGCGGCATCGTGGCGACCGGCTTGCGGAAGAACAGCGCCCACAGACCAATGGCGAGCAGGAGCAGGCGGGCGGCCAGCGACACCAGCATGCCCTTGCACTCCGCGTTGCACGCCAGCAGCTGCAGACGCTCGGTTTGCGTCAACTCGAGGCTCTCGAAGGCGGATGGGAAAAGACCGACTTTCGGCAGCACCACCATCACCAGCGGGCTGACGAACGCCACCAGGCACAGCAGCACCGAGAGACCCCGCTCGAAGTACCGCTGGCAGGCAAAGCTGACCCCCCGGTCGTCCGCCATCTGGAAGTAGCTGACGTCCTCCATCGAGATGCTCTGCTCGGACGTGTTGCCGGTGATTGCCGTCGTGTTATCGCCCCACGTTTCGTCCTGCGGCAGGATGGACACCTCGATGATCTCCTGCCCGTCCCGGCCATCCTCGCCCAGGTTGACGCTCGTCTGGAACGGTGCCATATCGGGACGCTTGTTGTTGTTGCTGCGCGAATGGTTGTTGCTGCTGTTGCGGTGCGAATGCCGCGTTCGGTGCGAACCTAGCGTACTGTGCTGCTGCGTTAGATTCTGTTGACCTCCGCCACCGGATCCGCCTCGTGATCTTCTGCTTTTGCTACCCGGTTCCGATTTGATCGACTCCGTTTCCATCATCGTCGTGCCCATCGAACCGATCGGGTTGCTGGTGGTGGTGGTGGTGTTGCTCCAGGTGAATATTGCCGCCGTCCCATCAACGTCATTGGCGGAAACAAGGAGTTTTCGATGCGCCACTCTAGCACGGTGCACACGCTAAAAAGAACCTTCTCAATGACCAAATTGATTGATTTCTTCTTTTTTTTCCCCTTCTTCTCTGATTCGGTGCCGTGGAACACCGACGGGCCAAAACGAATCCAGAGATCGAATGCCCGCAGCTAATTGCAATTTTCAACACACACAAACACGCACAAAGGCACAGCACAAGTCGGAACACTCTAGTAGCCCTGCTTTACGCCATTCTAGACATTCCTTTCTTTTCCCGGCTGGTGAGTGTTGTGTACACCACCTCGTCCCTCGCCTACTAAGATTGCATCAATGCGGATGACGGATTGCCGCCGCCGTTGCTGCCTGCAGCATACGCGTGTGTGACGCGCACGGCGATGGTATTGGTATTGGTGGATGGGAAGGTGAAACACAAATGAAAAAAACCGGCTCTTACAGTTAGCTATTTTGCGCTGAGAAACGAACTGTCGTGCGGCTACAAATATGTCGGTCACTTTGTTTTTTCTTTATCTCTCACATCCTATAAACAACTCCTTTCTTTTTCTTAACAGTGTTTTTTTGTTGTTGTTGTGTGTATGTCTCATCCGCGTCCAAAATGACACGGATGAAAGAAATGTCGAACGGTCAGGTGAATGAGATTCCGAATCGCATCGGACACTTTTTGTGAACAACCGGCTTAGCGACGAACGCAGCACGCCATTTTACTCACAAATTCACATCAAAAACGGGCCGTTTCCGTTTTAACTCCGCGGGACGCACTAGAACACAATTGCACAATGCGCGAAGGAGCAACCAACATCGAAACGTTGTATCGTTGCCGCCGTCGTCGAGTTGGCTTGCATTCTCGCTCGCACGTTCGCACTGAACCCGCACTGCACAGCGCGCTAACCCTTATATTGGCGTCTCCCTCGAACGCCAAGTTGAATGACTTCGGAACGCGTCTCCGTCTCCAGCGGTGAATGAGGCGATCCAGAAGGCACGCGATTTTTTAAACAACCCAAACTGGTCGGTGAACAATAGACGAGGATTCAGCGCCGGAATTGTTTCTTCACCAACTTGTGTCATCGAGGATTGGTGGGCCCTCTTTGCCCGTGTACCACCATTTTTAATTCTACACCTTTCTCTCAGGAATACGATTGCGCGACGAGCACGGGGTATACAGTGAGACCGACTGACCAAGAGATGGAGGGAGGGAGGAGGTTGAAGAAAAAATGGAACATGCACTGACGACGGCGAGAACACAAACACACGACCGATTCCACCGGATTCGTCGACAAGAATGCGCTGTTTTCGGGCGTTCCGCACCTGCACCCAACAAAATGAGTCACCAGGATCTTGAGAGTTCCGGAGTCAGTTCTGGCCTCAAAAACAAATTTTGCGATTCGGTTAACACAAGCGGAAGTGGCACTGGGGGTGAACCGAAGGGTCTCTTTCTTTACGAGTAAACCATGGTGCACTGCATGTTATGAGGCAAACTACGGATTGTGACTGGGACATACGCTGTGGCTAGGGCTTCCATACGCGTACGGACCCAGCTCTAAGTCGTTTTCTACAAATACACTATGTTTCCATCACTATTCTGCTTTGCGCCTCGCTGAAAATACTCGTAGAGCATGAATGTACTTTATTACATATAATCCATTTCCACTATAAAATTATATTGATCTTCATTTAATTCTACTCAAATACGGCACTCAACCGTATCAGCGGTTTGAATTTTCGTTATCCACTCGAGTGGATCCAAGGATCCTTTTCGTAATTAGGCGCATCATCCCTGTGGAAACGGACTGATTATAGAATATGCTGCATGCTCTTCGAACTGTCAAAACGAATTCAGTATACAGTCATTTACGCGCCAAACCTAGGACGAAAGCCGGCGCGGTCAGACGTGTTGTTCGTTATTTCATTGATTTGTGCAAGTTTGGTGTTCGTCTTGTGAATCTCCTTGTTGTTCGGCTGACTAATATGGAAACAGAAGTGGTAAGTCAACATGGAATAAACGAAATTGTATGCTTATACTCGATTAGCCGAGCAGTACATCCTGCATTAATATGCTGCATTAATTTCCATCTAGAATGTTCCGAAAAATGAAGTGCCAAAGCCGTTGTCTCCACGGAGCGAGAACGCTATCATCGAGCGGAAGGCGTTCCAGGAAGAGTTGAAAAGACACCGAGCAAAGCAGCTGGAATTCTTAGAGAAGCAGCTTACCGGTTTCGCTGGGTTTGTGCGGGAACGAGGGACGAAAAACTCGATTGCCCAAGAAAAAAATCAGCGCGCTAACCCCAAAACTCCGCTGAAAAGTATCGAAAACCTCGGTGAAGATTTGTCGGATGATGTTATCATCGACCAATCTCCCTCATTCATAAAAGGAATGATGCGGGATTATCAGGTAGACGGGCTCAGGTGGATGATTTCCCTTTACCATAATGGACTGAATGGCATATTGGCTGACGAAATGGGACTCGGAAAAACGATTCAATCAATTTCCATGATTGGCTATCTAATGCATGTTCGGTAAGTGGAAGGCTACTAGGATGACTACGATGTACGTGATGTAATTTGGAAATCTATTGCAGTACGTTAAAAGGACCTTTTCTGGTGATCGCACCGCTATCTACGATCGACAATTGGATGAAGGAGTTTGCAAAATTTCTTCCATCGGCTAAGACGTTTAAGGCACATGCCACTGGCGATGGAAAACCGCTTGTGCTGGGAAAGCTACAATCTGCACGGCGTTCTTGGAACGTAGCCGTAACGAGCTACGAGTTCTTAGTTCAGAACCGAGCCTATTTTTCAAAGCTTAATTTCCATTACGCTGTTATTGACGAGGGCCACCGAGCGAAGAACGAAAATACACTTTTCAGTGCGGCGCTGCGCAGGTTAAATATTCAGGGTTCGGTAATGTTAACGGGAACCCCCATCCACAACAATCTGCATGAGCTGTGGGCTCTGCTGAACCTGCTCATGCCGCTGTTCTTCAATAGCGCCGATAACTTCGACAGTTGGTTCAAGGTGGAAGATTGCCTGGATCCGCAGAATGAACAAACACGCCGCTTGCACAATCTCCTTAAACCGCTGATGTTACGTCGGATCAAGAGTGCGGTTTGTCCCGACATACCGCCCAAGATTCGCATAACGCTGTTCGTCCCTCCGACGGAGGAGATCTGCTTATGGTCGAAGAAACTGTTGGAAAACGATGTGCAAGTGATGAAATCGGACGGCAGCTATGGGAAATTTCATATCGCTCAACGGTTTCCATACTTGCGACAAGCGGCCTGCCATCCATTCCTGATCCCCAGTGCCGAGCCGCTCGAGGCTGGCGATCAGGTGACCGAGCAGATCGTAGAGTACAGCTCGAAAATGATCGTGCTCGATAAGCTGCTGAAAAGGTTAAAGGAGCGGGGCTCTAAGGTGCTTATTTTTTCCCAGTTCGTTACCATGCTGCAGATTCTGTTGGACTATTTGGACTATCGCGGGTTCGAGTACTGTTACATAAGCGGTTCAACCTCCAGTGAAGAGCGCAAGGAGCAAATAGACGAATTCAATCGGCCAGGATCGGATAAGTTTATCTTTGCCCTCAGCACCCGAGCCGGCGGTCTGGGCATCAATCTGGTCGCGGCCGACACCGTCATCTTCTACGACATCGACTTCAACCCGCAGATGGATTTGCAGGCGGAAGACCGCGCGCATCGTATCGGCCAGCAGAAAAAGGTGCACATCTTTCGAATGATCGTGCGTGGCACTATCGAAGAATCGTTGCACAGCATCTCCCAGCGCAAGAAGCAGCTGGACGAGTCCGTTATTCAACGCAAGATGTTGACTCGCAAACTGATGGAGCAGGCAGACGAGTTTCAGCAGAAGAATCTATTTTCCGTCGGAACCATCGATCAGTCGGCCTTGGATGAGAAGTTGGACAGTGTGTTCCACGAGATGAACACGGACGAAGGACTGCGCGAAGAATGTGTCATCATAGTGCCCGGTATTCCGGGTCAATCCATGCAGAATTTCGACCCATCCAACGTTGATCGGAACCTTAAGAGAAAGAGCGACGTTGAGCTGGACGGGTCCAGTAAACGCAGGCGCAATGTTCCGAACTTCTTTACTCAGAATTAAGTGGTATTATCAGCCGGTTGCTGGATTTTTAAGGAGGACGACCAAAGCCCGGCGGTTTCACTTTGTTACCTTATCGACAGCATTTAAATAGGTTAATTTTAACCATATGGACTTCTTTTTGTTATCCTTAAGTTTTGTTGAAAACATCTGTTTCTGTATGTCAAGCATCAGTATGAATTAATTTACGAATCTTCGAATACTCAACCTTTAATTACATAGCCTAAGGCTTTATCGGAATCATCACTTAAATTAAAATAAATAATAATGATCATTAAACTTGAATATTCGCGATTTTCATATACAACGGAAACAGTGACACCGAAGCGAATAGTTACAATTCATATTTTATTGTCTAAAATAATTCTTTAAATGCGCTCAATCAGTGACTTCCATTTCGCTTTCATCATCATCATCGTTCTCATCTTTTCCAGCTGCGAAATGACCGTTCATGGGCTTCAAGCCATTCATACTGGCAGACATTTTGCTTTCCTCGTACGCTTCATCGTCGTCGTCCTCGTCGTCATCAACTTCATCATCATCATCGTACATGTCTTCGTTGGACGAATCGAGTTGATCGGTTCCTTCCTTACCCAGCATCGAGTCCACGTCGGAGTCATCACCCTCCTGGTACACGAGCACATCTCCATGAGCCTGCTCGTTCGGGGTGATCGCTTGCTTACGATCGATCTGCTCGATCAGCATCCCCAATCGGCCACGTAGTCTGTAAAACAGCCACATTATTATTAGTCGTAGGGAGAATGCTGGGACACAGGTTTACCACAGCCTCTACCCATTTTAGTGGCATGCTTACTTGGAAAGGGAATTCAAATGATCTACGCGATACTCGATGATGCCGAGGCAGGTGGCAAAATTGTCCAGCAGGCTTGACGGCCCCAGTGCCATCAGCTGGCTTGCATGAATGGTAATCAGGTGCTTAAGCCAGCAGACGGCCGTTTCTACGCTGCAAAGTACACGGCAACACAAACGTTATCAAACGAAGTACATTTAAATTGCATTTGTCACTCTCCGATACGTACTGCATCGTTTTCATTTGCATCATATGCGACAGCTCGTTCAGCAAGGCGCCCACATACTGGGAAGGCATGCGCTGGACTGTTTGCTGTATCATTCCTGGCTCGTTGTAGCTGAACACCTGGCGCAGCAGTTTGACGTCCTTGCTATGCAGGCCCTGCACCAGCAGATGAATCATGTTTTTCTGGCCAGTTTTCGCTGTCTTTCCACTGCGATCTGGGAGCAGGGACAAGTTCTCTAGCCGTACTTCCATCGGAATTTCCACCTGCAATGGAAAAGCGTTTGAAAGAAGGATAAAATTACTCTTCATACACGGACGTGCACGCATTATACTTTTCGTTCTTTACCTTCTTGACCGATTTTTTACTTGCAGTCACCGGATTCAAGTACTCCGCACTGTCGACAGTGGGAGATTTTGTTTTCGGGTCTCCGTCTTTCGTTTTGCCGCCGGTTAGAAGTTTGACCGGCTCGCGGATGATCACATTCATCTTAACGTCTGCTTCGATCGTTATCTGTTCGAAGCGCAGGTGCGACTCGGTACCGTAGCCCAGAAGGACCTGCTCTTGCTGTGGCGAGTATTGCACCGTTGCCACAAAAACGGGCAACCGATCGACAATTTTCTTTTCCTGGCCGGTCGTATCTATCGCTACTTCGTAGGTGTGGCTAGCCCGGTACGGCTTTTTGATGCTCAGTTTGCCCATATCCCGCACGAAGTAGTGCGAAACGCCCGACCGTGAGACGGCCACAAGGTGAAGCTTGCGATCCACGAGCTTCGTGGACACGTACTCCGGCACATCGTCTAGGGCGAAGTAAGCAACCGGATTGCTTTCCTCGCCCGAGATGGACCACAGGGACAGATTGCGATCGTTCGCCGAGCCGGACAGTGCGTACACGGTTTCGTACGCATCGGCCACGATCAGGTGCAGCAGCTGTGTGTTCGAGGTGTGTCCGATGAGGGTACGCACCATTTGGCCACTTTCGCGGTCCCAGAGTTTCAGCTGCTTCGCGCCGGTTAGAATAAATCCTGCGTGTGCCAGGACGCAGGTCAACTTTTCCACCCCAATGGTGTGAACACGGCGCTGCGAGCACTTGCTGACGCTCCATTCGATAACCTTGCCATCTGCTCCGGCCGTGTAAATGCGGTCCGAGTTGTGCTCGGCGTTGAAGTATATCGCCGTGATGGGCGCCGTATGTCCATCGCCTGTGCAAGTGTGCTCTATGGAGGCTGTTGCGAGGCTGTAGAATGCCACCCCACCCTTGGTGGTGCCGAACGCCACCAGCAGCTGCCCACTGGCTACCAGACTCGTGCGTGTTTTCTTCGATTTTCCCTTCGGTGTGGTTTGCGCACTGCCAGTCTGGATCCAGGTGAAGCTGGTGCACGGCACGTTGAGATGCGTGTTCGGTGTGTACACCTGATGCACGGCGCTCGTTTCCACATCGTACACGATGAATTTACCTTGCTGACTGATGTATGCACAGTACTTCCCGTCGGGGGAAAATTGCCGCAACGCGATGGACATCTTTGGAGGTTATTGTATTTCTTTCTTTTTTGTTAATAAGAGCATGGGGTTTTAAAACGAAAAACAGCGTGCTTTGATCTCTGCTCACAGTGCCCTATGACAAACGTCAAAATAAATCATCGGTGTCCAAGCAATGTTTGACAACTCGAATAGTCTTTTTAAAAGGTCTTTGAAACACCCTTTGTGGCTCCCCGGTTGCAACGAATTGCGTACAGAAGGTTGGTTTTGTTCCCAAAGGTAGAAACCCGGTGAATTAGTTTAACAAAAATGGATCCTTTGTTCCATGGATCCGTAGTTACTGAGGCTAGTGAATACGAATCGAAAGGAAACACCACAATGAATGGTCATAACGTCCGTAAGACGTTTGCTATTTGGTCGAAGCAAACGGTTTCAATACGGAGACATCACGCACACTCATGCAATTGCCATGTGTGTACCTGCGGTGATTGGAATTGATTCAAGTTGTTTGAAACAGTACGTACGGTTCGGACTTAGTGAATCCAACCGATCATCAAACCTACTTTGGAGTGAGTTCCTTTGAAAACGTCCCTGTTCCAGGATAGCTTAGGCTCATCGAATCGAACAAATTTCTTTGTTTATTCAACAGGATTGTGTGTGTTGATTAGAAAATGTATCTAATGTGTTTGCTCTACGGACTATCCGACGGAGTTTTTCTTACGGTAGGGTTTTTGTTTGTGAAACACATTCTTTCTTGCTAGGTTCGAGAATTCCGGGTCCATTTAATGAGCTTCGGGACCGGTAGGGTGCAGCTCGGCCCACTCATCACCAGCCTCACAGCCAAAATCGCCATTTTTGTCTTGCTCAAAGAGAAACTGCATCGGACGCAGGTCCACGAACTAATAAGGAAGCAGCGACGAAAGACAGTAAAACATCGTAATAATTCTCGTAGATCATCAATAACGACGTCCCCGTGTGTGTACAGTGTGTGGTGCTCGTCGTATCTGCGGACAAACGATCGCAAAAAGGACGATTTTGATGGACAGCTAAGATTTACCCGAGCAGTGAAGCAGGCGCAGGGGCATCTAGGCGAGCGAACGTCAAACATTACACTTCTGCACTGCGATGACGAGCGACACGGAGGATGAAGTGATGCCAGCACAGGTGCCGGTCGGGGTAACTCCGTCGACCTCGACCGGACGAACCCGAAGGCTGCGCAATCGTACCGTGCTCGCGGATGAAGATGATAGCGATAATGACAGCAGCGAAAGTGGTCCCATCGCGGGCCCTAGTCGGCGACGCACGGTCCCGGTCGCCAAGCTGGACCTGGCCTCGGAGAGCTCCGAGTGGGAGTCGGACTGGAACAGCAGCGAGGAGCAGTTGCTGGAGAAGGGCGACAAGGACGCGGTGGCGGCCGTGCTAGCCAGTAAGCTGGGCTACGCCTCGGACGAATCCAGCGACAGCGGGAGCAGTAGCGATGGCGAGAAATGTCCCATCTGTCTGCTCTCGCTGCACAACCAGGAGGTCGGCGTGCCGCAGGTCTGCGAGCATATGTTTTGCGCGCCGTGCATCAAAGAGTGGTCCCGGAACGTGTCCACCTGTCCGATCGATCGGAAGTCCTTCGACGTGATCAACATCTTCCGCGATACGGACCTGCAGAGGACGGCGGTCGGTGTGTACCACGTTCCGCCGAAGCCCTCCGGCGACGAGGAAGGAACCCTCCAGGAGGAGGCAGCGTTGGGTGTCGGCGTCAGTGTGCCACCGGAGGCAGACGAGCTAACGTACTGCGAGGTGTGCCGGCAGGCGCACAGCGAGGAAACGATGCTACTGTGCGACTCGTGCAATCTCGGCTATCACATGGAGTGTTTGAATCCGCCGCTGCTCGAAATTCCGTCCGGCTCGTGGTACTGCGACTGCTGCTTCGCGTCCGGCTCCGACGAGGACGACAACGAGCTGCAGGACCTGCTGAACGACCTGAACGAGATCGGCGGAATGCGCGAATCAAGGTTGCGTCAGCGCATCCACAGTCCCGCCCGGATCGTCCGTACGCGCCAGAGCGAACGCATACGGGCGGCCATCCTCAACCGGGCCGCCGCAGCCGTCCGGTTGAACGTGGCTCCAAGCTCCCCCGATGGTGCGGCCGGGCCATCGACGGTGGCAACCGCGCGCTCGCGGCGCCTGGCAGCCGGTTCGTCCGCCCACGGTGGAAGCAGCAGCAGCAGCAGCTTGGTCGCGGTCGCAGCCACACCCAGGGCGCGGAAGACGGTCAAGCGGAAACGGCGTCGGCGAACGCGAAGGAAAATTCTCAGCATGATCATCTCCGAGTACGACGTGGACGACAATGACGACAACAACGGGGGCGTGGCCGAGGGTCATAAGTTTGCAATCAAACGGAAGAAGCTGTACAGCACGCTCCGGAAGCTGCGCAAGAAGCGGGCGAAGCGGCGCAAATCTGCCTCCACTGCTAGCCTGCTCGGAAGCAGAAACCGTCGGTTGGCCGCGGCGGCAGCAGCCGGGGTCGATGGGAGCGTCGGTGGCAATAATCTGGCGTTGGATGATGTGGTACAGCGACAGCGGATCAGCGCTGGCATTACGCCGCTGAAGATCTTCGGTGGTCGTAACGATCTGGACTACTTCAGCGATGACGACGACGAGGAGGAGGGTAGCAGCACGGGTGGTCTGGGTGGAGGGGGAGGCTCAACGCTGGTGGCGAGCGGGTCGATGGGACCGAGGCTGCGCAATGGGCTCAGCCGTAGGCGAGCGTTGAAGAGTGGTTTCGAAAGTTTCAGCACACCCTCGCCGAATGCCGCCGGTTCCACCCGGGAGCGCAGTTCCGGTGCGGGCGATCTACTGGGAAGCATCCTCCAGAGCCAGGAGCGCTGGCATTCCCGTGACGGACTGCGAAACGTTCGAATCGCCGGTGGGCGCATCATTTTTCCCTCATCAACTGCCAATTTGCTACGACGCTCGACGACAACGACGACGGCGAACGCCGGCCAGGGAACGGTAACGACGGCGGCCAACACGCCGGGCAGTACCGGTACGACGCAGTTGGCGGCAAGCAACACAGCAACACCGGGCAGTTCCAGTTCCGCCGGAGCGGGTAATAACAATAACGGCAGCAATTCCTCCTCGACCTCCCATCAGTCTATGAATGGCATCGCTGAAGGAGCAAACGTAGGAGGTGGTAGTGCGGCGGGAGGAGAAAGTGAAGCTGGGCCAGCAGGCTACACAGGCAGCAGTGGGCTTCCCGGTCCGTCCGATGGTGGCCAGGATCATGCCCCTGTGAGTAGCAAGCCACTCGCCGCCAGCAAACCGGACGGAGACGACGCGGACAAGGAGAACAAGAGCAACAAGACTGCCCCGGCCGCGGCAGCAGCAGCGGGTCGGCTACCGAAAGGGTTGGCGCACGACGACGATGTTCACGCGGACGGCGGACCATCGTCGAGCGGCAGCTCGTCGTCCGCGGCGGAAAACAACTGTCCCAACTTTTCCGTGTACTCGTCGGAAACGCTCCAGTACGCAAAGGGTGGTGACGTCGACGGTAGCCAACCGTACGACCCGCTCGACAGCGAGCAGCGCACGGACGACGAAGGGGGCCAGCCGGCGGACGATCGGTTTGCCGGCGAGCGGGACGAGGATCTGGTGCAGCTGGACGATGACGACATCGACGGGGAGCCAATGTACGGCGAGAGACCACCGGAGGCAGCACCGGAAGAGAGTGAACGGGATGTTTCCGCCATCGCTGCTTCGAGTTCCGTGGCCAATGGAGGAGGAGGAGCGGGAGGAGCGGGAGGAGCAGGAGGAGCAGGAGGAGCAGGAGGAGAAGGAGTAGGAGGGCGGAGAAAAGGAAGCCATCCGCACGATGATGACGACGATGACGATGAGGACGATGATGACGACGACGATGAAGAGGAAGACGATGGTACGCCGGCACGGGACGAGTTCGATTCGGAGAGCGACGATGAGCTGAAGAAAATCGAAGCCGATTCCAGCCGCGGTCCGGACGGACGCAGTCGGGTGGAAGGTGGTAGTGGGGGTGGTGGCGTAGGCTTGGATGCCCTAACGCCCCCTCTCACAACGTCCCTGGTGGCGGCACTGGGTGCGTCCGGGGCAGCGATGGCCGCTGCGTCCGCAATCGCCACCGCAAACTTTGGTCCACCCGGTCGCGGGGGAGGTGGAGGGGGAGGAGCATCAAATGTCATGGTCGTTCCCCCGGCGGAAGACGATCGGAGCTACACACCCTGCCTGGACGAGAAGTACCAGGAGCGGCGCGATCTGATCGACGCCGGTGAAGGTACGTCCGGTTGCGGGGGGATGCTGTTGGCGGCGTCGTCGCGCTACCGGAGCCAGGGCAGTGCCATCGATTCGGCGGGCATCGACGGGATGGACACGGAGCTGATTTCCGAGGAGGAAGAGGACAACCAGTTCCCGGAGGAGGCGGCCGAAGGAGCGATAGCATCCAGCTCGAAAGCGTCCACGTCCGGGGCGAAACGAAAGGAGCTCACGTTTAAGAAGGTGACGAAGCGGGGCCGCGAGCGCAACTACCGTGAGAAGGAAAAGGATAAGGACAAAGACAAAGACTCCTCGCGGAAGCGTTCGTTGGGACGTGGAGGGCGCAACGCCCCCGACACGGATGGGGACGAGGGCGACGAGCAGCGAGAGAGTGGCGGTGAGGGCCACAAGTCGTCAAACGCAGACCGCCGGAATCGACAGCGTCGGCCGAAGCGCAAGGAGCTGCCCCGGTACGACATTCGTTCGATCATCGCCGAGAAGCGGCCGCGCATCTACAAGGACCCGTTCGGGCGGGACATCACCCCGAAGCGTCGCTCGCGCACCCGCTCACCCTCGCGTAGCCGCTCGCGCGATCGTCGTCGGGACGTGTCGTTTTCACTCTCACCTGAACCGGTCCCAGCGGCGGCGGCGGCGGGCGCGAGGGAGCGTCCTCCTCGTGGCCCCTACGGCACCCAGCGACGCCGCTCACCTTCACCGGCGATGCCCGCACGCCACGGTCGTGGTGGTCGATCGCCGGTCGGGGCCCGATCGCCGCTTCCCTTCCGTGGCCGTGGAGGATCGTCTTCGCGATCGCGCTCGAGAGGCATCGTTGGACGGTTGGGTCCAATGTCGGCATCGATGCGCTCACCGTCTCCTCGCTCTCCCCCACCGATGCGCGGACGGTACGGTGGTGCACGATCGCCCCGTTTTCGATCGGTGTCCCGCGGATCACGCTCGCGTTCGCCCACACCGGAGCGGCCACACGCCCGTGCACTTGTGGGGCGCCGTGGAAGCCTCCGCCGATCGTTCGGTAGCAGATCGCGATCACGCTCCCGATCACGCTCGCGTTCTCGCTCGCCACCCACCACCGGAGCGGACCGAAGAATGTCCCGCTCGAAGAAGAAAGCTAAACGGAAGAACAAACGGCTTGCATCGCCCGTCGGTCGTAGCCGCAGTCGAACTCGCAGCCGCAGCGCGGGCGCACGTGGACGTGCCCGCGGTGGCCACAAGCCGGTGGCTCCATCGGCGGCAGCGGGCGGACGCAAGAGGAAAACCAAACGGCGCAGTGTGTCCCCGCCGGCGGTGCTATCGTCGGGCAAGAAGCAGAAGAAAAAGAAGGACCGCAAGCGGGCGTCCTTGTCGCCCATCATGTCCCGCTCGCGATCCCGGTCACGATCGCGATCGCGTTCACGCAGTCCCGCGCCGCCCTCCTCGTCCATGCTGACGGAACGCTTCACCAAAGGGCCCCACCATCACCACCATCAGCACCACCAGCGATCGCGGGACGACTCGTGGACGCCACCGCCACCGCCGCTGCCGAAAGCGAACGGTGGCAGCTCGGTCGGCGTCACCAGTGCGGCCGCCGCCGCCAGCCTCACGGTGATACTGACCAACGAGGAAGCCCTGGCCAAGCAGCAGCAGAAGCAGCAGGACCGGGGAGGACGGAGCAAGCAGGCCCGCAAGGAGGCCCGGCGTCGGGAGCGGGAGGCGCGCGGCAAGAAGAGCACGCAGCCCTCGAAGGAAGTATTTACATCGGGTGATAATATTCTTGTAAGTGTTAGCTTTAACGATAAGAACAAGGACGGTGCGGCGGCAGCGTCGGCGGTCGGGTCATCGACGGCAGCAGCAGCAGCAGCAGCAGCAGGAGCAGGAGGAGGAGCCACCGGTGGTGGTGCGGAAGGGACCGGCGGGAAGGGATCGTCGTCGGATTCGCGGCATCATCATCACCACCATCACTATCACGGCGAGCGGCTCTCCTCGAAGCAGCAGCGCCAAAAGGAGCAACATGCGGTGGGCTCCTCTTCCTCGAAGCGCCAGCGGGGTGGAAACGCCACCGCCAGCGGCGGAACGACGGCCGACCCCAGCGATCGATCGTCGAAACCGTCGAAGGACGCTAGCGGAAGACGAAAGCAGCGCCTCGCTTCCGGTCAGAAGCCGGTCGTCATCATCGACCTCGACAGATCGCCCTTCCGGGTTCTGACGCCCTCGCCCAAGGCCGTCATCGTGCTGTCGGACAGTGACACCGAGAACAAGAAGGACAAGGAAAATCGGCGAACCGGAGGTAGCGCGGATGCAGACGCATCTGCCGGACCGTTGCCATCGGGGCAGAGTCAGAGCGGGCAGGAAAAGCGCACCGAGGGAGCCACGCTCGGCCAATCACTGGGACTGCTGCTCGGTGTGGATGGATCACTGGGCGCGGTCAATGGTGGAGCGTCGGGCGGAAGTGCCTCCGGCGGGGTGATGCGTAAAACGACGCCACCCGACGTCGGTGCTGCACGGCGCCCATCGCCGGATGATGACATGTTCGGCCCGAAGACACCGCCTGGTTTCCCCGCTGGCGGTGGCAACGTGACCGGCGGGGCTCAGCATCCCTCGTCGAAGGCGGCGGCCCTACAGCAGGCGCCCAAGTTTTCGATGCAGGTGAAGACGAAATCGTCCAACCTGCGCCCCGTCAACCCGCTGTACGATCCGGGCGATCTGGACGACCCCAAGGACGACAGCCCGGAACGACAGGATGCGGTGACGGTTGCAGGGGCCGCATCGGGAGTGGGAGAAGCCAGCGGTGGTGGCAAGCTAGGGTCGCAAGGGCCATTGGGTTACGGGGTGCTGAGTGGCGCCGGTGCAACGGCCGTCGGTCCGAACACGCCACCCGAACCGGCCCCACAATCGCCCTCGCCCGACGTGTACGATCCCTTCGAGCCGACCAAATCACCGTCGCCGTCGCCCACACCCGGCGGAAGTCGCGACCGCTCCGATGCCCTCTCGATTGGCCGCCTCTCGGACGAAGAGCGACAGGATAAGTCGGCCGGAGTTGGCCCCGGTGGTGCGACCGGCGATGGCATGAACGATGGTGCTGGCGACGGAAATTTGAACGGTGAAATTCTAGACTCCCGCACACCTCCACAACCGCCAATGGCGACGCTGAAGAATCGCCAGAACAACTCCAACAACAACAACAACACCAGCAACAGTAATAACAACAACGTCGGGGTTGGAGTCGCGAACGGTGCCAACAAGGTGACGGTCCTGAGCAACCGCGTGCTGTCGTCGAACGTCGTGAACAACAACAGCAACAACAGCAACAATAACAACAACAACAGTGGCAGTGGTGGCGTTGACGGCGGCGGCGGCGCAAACTCCGACTCCGACGTCATCTTCGACGACTTCATGCCGTCCGGAACGTCCGGCGTCGGGGTGGGCACGGTCGGCGGTGGCAACAGTCTCATCTCGAAGCTTCCCCTGCCCGGCGGCCCCTCCTCGAGTCAGCAGCAGAGCGTGAACAGCACCGGCAACAAATTCGTCGGCGATTTCCTGAATCCCACCGACTCACCCTACTCGCCCGGAGCGAGCGATTTCGACGACCTCTTCGAGCCACCCGGTGGTGGTGGTAGCGGTGGGGATCTCCTCGATTCGCCACCCCCTTCCCATCACGGGCACGGGGGCAAGCAGCAGCAGCAGCAGCAACAACAACAGTCGTCGAACAATGGCCACCAGCAACAAGGCCCCTCGAACTCGTTCAAACCGTCGTCCTCGAAGCAGACGATGCCGACGACGAAGGCGGCCAAGAAGTCCACCAACCAATTCGACACACTGTTCGGGAACTCGCCAAACCACAACAATACCGCCGGTGGTGCCAACAGTCGGGGTGCCGGTGGCCGGCGGGACCGCAAAGGAGGAGGAGGACAGCACAAGCGCTCCAAGGGAGCGGGAGGTAGGTGTATTCTCTGCATGCAAGCAAGTGCGCACCAATGGAATCAATTTCTACATATTTCAATGATGCATGTAAAGACTCGACATTTAAATCTTGTTTTCTTCTATCGTAAAAGCAAACGGGCTCGTCTTTCTTTTTGATGTCTCGTTAGAAAGTAACCACGCAGCGCAGGTTGCGTCCAAACTATTTGATGACTAAGCAGGCTGCGCATTGAATCTTTTCGCCCTTTTCGTCGGTAGTAAACATACGTTGCATGGTAGTGGAAACAGTTTTCACAAGAAATTGATTTTCAAAGTTTGGATTTTAGTGTTAGTCGGAAAAAAATAGGAATTTCACTGTGTGTTTGTTTGAATTCCAGAATTGACAGCATCAGTTTAAACGATAACACAAAAAGACTCACTCTTCTCTAATGCCAAACAATTTATTCTTGCAGGTAAATCAAACCAAAAAACGGACGCCGGAGACGAAGAAGATCCTTCGAAGCTAACAGTTAAGGAGAAGGTGCGTATCAACTGTAGCCTGTTTTTTGTCCACCTTTTGCTTATTCTGTTGCTTATTCTCCGACAGTTCCTCAAGAAACTCAATCGCCTCGAGCGTGTCGTGGAGGAGGTGAAGCTCGTCATCAAACCGTACTATAACAAGAAGCAAATCAACAAAGACGAATACAAAGACATTTTGCGTCGCGCCGTACCGAAGGTGGGTGGTGAACCTTATATTATTGCCGTCACGAACAACGGTGTGACTGAGTTCCGTGTGTGTGTGTGTTTTTTTTTTGTCTTTGCAGATTTGCCACAGTCGCACCGGTGAGATTAACCCTATCAAAATACAGAAACTCATCAAGGCGTATGTGCGTAAGATACGCGGTAAGCGGCGCCTCGGCAAGAAGGGCCCCAGTGGGCTACCGACCACAAACAACAACGCGATCATATTGTAAGAGAAACATATTAGGGGCCCCATTAGTCCGTGCAATTCGGTATCCGGGGTTGGCAGTATCCAATTCATATGAAGCATATGCATAGAGACACATACACACAAGTAGTTAATAACGCGATGCGCGGTGCTTCGCTCAAATGGATAGCGATTCAGGACAGTTGAACAACCTTAAGATGGAAGGGAAAAAGAAGAATCACGATAAAGAAAAGAAAATTCCACGGAGAGTGTCTGGGCATCCAGCGTTATCAGCCGATATAGATAGGATACGGCATTTGGTGAGAGTCCAGCCCAAAAACTACGCTGGCCTCCGGATGCGAGGAAAGTGGCTTGTTTCGTTGGGTAAATTGTGAGAAGGATAGTGTAATTTGAAAACAAAACAAAAAACAGGTAACACCTGTTAGATTGCTTGACTTGACTAGACCGCAGACCGAAGAATGCGTCTTTGCAGTACCGTAGCGTTACTTTTATATAGGAGCCCTTTATCTCTTATTATTATAATGTATCACTCACCCACTTGCACGTTCATATTACGACCGAGAATTAGTTTTATTAGTATGATATACTTATTTTTATGTACAAAAGTGAGAGTGGGGAACACCGAAGGTGCGGTGTCGCATCTGAGATCTAGCAATGCCACAGCGACACAGGGAATGGTCCGTTTTGCATGGCCGTTGTTCAGTATAAACAGTCAACCTTTCTTTTGTTTTAGTTTGTTTCTCCGTGGGGAATTTATATATATACAAATTTCTTTTTTTTTCAACCTTTACTCGTACCCGCGTAATCGTCGTCTTCCCTGTGTCGGCTGCGCACTCCCTTTCTCTCAGCGTGCTTGCGTTTTATCTGGAATGTCTTGTTTAGGACGTATTAGGTTCGATTATAAAATAAATTTAATAACATATGAAAAGGAATAACAACCGAGTCGAAGAGACAGAAAAACAAGCCGATTGACTCTCGACTGTAGTTGGGGTGTGCAAATCTGCGAATTCGATTCGCAAACGTCGAGAAACTGTTAAATTGTTAATACAAAAAAGAGGTACCGGACCGCACGCCCCAAAGCCGCTTCCGCGGTGGGTGGTTACGCACCTGGAATCGAATATGTTTGAAGGCCACTATTTCAAATGGCACCCGGGGCCCTTCCCCTTTCCTCCCGCATGAAACGAGGACGTGTGAGTGTGTGTGGTAACTAATTAAGTGGTATTTATAGATTGATTGTATTATAGGAAAACAAAAACAGAAATGAAAAACAACAAAAAAACAAAACAATTAAACTATTGCTACCGAAAAAACCGTTAGGGCTTGTATAGAGCAGTGAAAACGGAGGATAAGAAACTTTTTCACCTATTGCAAGCATGCGCAATCACACTAAACACACACACACACACACACACACACACACACACACAAACAATACGAACACACAACATGTTGCTCCTTAATTAGAGCAACACCGTAGAGCTACGTGCGCAAGAAGGAAGATGGTGTCCGTGGGAAGGATGGAGAAAAAAAAAACAGCCTCCTACCAGGAAGTATTTTTGCTGGCATCCTTCGGAAAAGAGTGGGGAAATGTAGGGACAGCGAACAAATTATATTTATTAACAAATAAATACTATATTGCACACAGGAAATCACACACACAAAAAAGAAACATTAATCACACTTCTACTCGTGCGCGTTAAGTGATAAGCTGAAAAAAGTACGCTGTTAAGTAGACACAAATGTTCGTTCCGTGCGTGGTCAACGGTTCCGAGGCGCGCTCCGTGGAACGTTCGACGAATATTTTAGCTGATTCGGAGGACTCGGAACAAAGCCCTACGCGCCGGTGGGCCCTGTTATCCTGCATCACCTCACCACCAAGCAAGCCAATGTATGTGTTTCCTCTATTCCCCCTACTGCTATTTCTCTTAAGATTCGATTTCTTAATCTTGGGATGTACCTAATGCATGAAGGGAACCAGACCAGTGCGAGCGCACGGAGCCGGAAGACGATTGCCGCGCAATGTCGCAGGTGGGGGTGAGGAAACGGAATTTTCCGAAATGCGCGGAGGAAGCCGCCAAAATCTACCTACCGCGAAGGAGGCAAGTGGATGGAAAGAAAGACGGAAAACAAAAGAAAGGCATCATGGTTTAATAAAACGCTAGCTACTAAGTGACATGATACATTCTTGTGTGTTTCTTTTTTTTTTTCTCTATAATATCTGAAATAAACTATCCTTGAGTCGTAAGCAATTCTTATGAAATAGTTCAAGCCCGTTGTTGGTTTACTACTTTGATTTTATTTTACAACATATATTTTTATGTTATGACATTGTTTTCATCTTTTACACCAGTGTATTCTATTCACTAGCTTTAAAGTGACGAAAATACGATAAGTAAGATAAATTGAACTAACAAAAAGAAAATGAGGCCAACATATTTGCCTAAAAACTAACACAAACTTTAAATGCGATAAACTTGAAAACCTGCTCGTGTGGTGGAATGGAAACAGTTAACAAATGTGCCCAAGTAAATTTGCGTAAAGCAGTAGTGCTGCCACCTAACGGAAGCTGCCTGGCATCTTGTATGCGGGGAGGGAACGGAACCCTTTGAACCGCATGCTCTCCTCCACTATCTCGTATGTCGTATTTTCTTTTGCATGTTGCGGTTCACGATGCGATACGGTGCGGATGGAAAAAAAAAATGGGCGGTGCGCCGTGTTGCAGTGCTCTTCTTGTTCCGTCCCGTTCGAGGTGGACTTCATTTAGCGCCAATTTACCGACTATCGCGGACTCGCTGTAGACGCTCCATGCCAACAATTTTCAGCAGGCTGTGAAACAATCGAAGCAAATACGAATACGGTTATTGAGTTATCCTCCGCAAGCGCGATTGCTAGGTGTGAATTGGAAGCTGTGGACAAGAACAGTGTGAAGCAGCTTTATGCAGCATCAGTAGACGTGGTTGAAAAAGAATCTTATGTCTTACGCCCTCTTGTGATCTGAAGGTGGAACGTATGAAAAAGGCAACTTACACTCGCTTCAGGTTCGGATAGTAGAGCCCGATGTAGAGCAGGAAGTTGATGGGGAACGTGCCAACCCAGCTCAGATGGGTCTTGTTAGCGATCGCGAGGGCGTACAGGTCGCCACAGCGTTCGCTTGTCATGCGTCGATCGGTCGGCTGCACACGTTGGTTATATTTCTGTAGGGGAGAAGCACGAAAAAAAAGTTAAACATTTGTTCACACACGGTCCTACCATCACACCGAAGGGGCTTCATACCGCGCCGGGCGTATCGGTGAAACACTCCTGCAGGAAGTTGGTCGCCGTCGGCCCGGGGCAGAACAACGTAATGTTTACGTTTGGGGATTCGTTCCGGAGCGCCTCGAAGTATCCCTACAAAGAGAGCGGGGAATAGGGAAGAAACCCGTATTGGTAAGTGCACCGAATGGACATTTTCTTCCTGTGTCCTCACGTGAAGCGCATGCTTGGCCCCAGTGTACGTGCCCGAGTTCGGGGCACCGATCAGACCGGCCGTACTGCTGGTCACCACCAGATGGCCCTTCATGGAGTTGCGCACGAAGAAGTCAAGCGCCACGCGCGACAGATTCACCACGGCGAACACGTCCAGCTCAAACAGCTCCCGATCCACCTTGATGTTGATCGAGCCCCAGTCGGCCCGCTGCGAGCGTCCAGCGTTATTCACCAGCACGTCCACCGTCTTAAAGTGATCGAGCACCATGTTGAAATAGTCGTTGTGATGATTCACGTGCAGCATGTCCATCTCCAGCACGTACACATCGTTTGGGCCCAGACTTCCGTTCGATTGCGCTGCACCGGTGAAACGGAAAATACAAAACCGATTATTACCCTTTTTGGCCAGTACCACGCGGCATCGACGGATACTGCTCCATCTTCCACAGCAAAAACCATACCTATGCAGGCTTGTTTCACCTTGAGCAGCTCGGAAATGTTCCGTGCGGAAATGCACAGCTTCACACCGTTCCTCGCCAGTGCGATCGCCAGGTCGCGCCCGATTCCGCTCGACGCACCCGTAATCCACACGACTTTCCCCCGCAGCGAAGCTGTTTGAAAAGAGGTTTACCGAACATTATACGGCGAACATGGGTGAAATGGTAGAACACATTTTGCTTCACACGGCCCACTACGATCGAACCGGATGTGGTGCGACCATTTTGGTGGTAACTTACAGACAGGTTTGCCCAGTTTGGAGAGAACGAACAGTTCAACGTCGGAGTCAAGGGCGGCCCACAGTATCAGCCGGATCAGGTGGTACGCGAAGAAACTTATCGTGACAAAGTACACGAAGAAAGCCATACTTTGTGCGGTAGGGGGTGATTCCGATGGATTTAGTGATTTTTTTTTCTGGAAAAACGCGGCACACCCTACAGTTCTAGGGAACGAGATCCACTCTCACGATCGCGCAGCCTTCTTGCCTGATGCTGATGACACTATCGCTTGTGGTCGTGGGTGAAAAATTCCGATGACACTGTCAACTCTGCCTGCCGTCTCGACGGGAGTTGGCTTGCTACGTCATAGCACCCGCAACAATAAACTGCCATCAACCCGCGAGGGAATACAATGGAAACCGATGGACGGTTTCAAAGCAAATATACGCCGTCCGAAACGCTCGAGAACAGATTCACGGGTGCGTGCGGGGTTGACTGCACGATACACAGTATACGCGACAGCTGTACGCACGCACTTTCTTTTGACACCACGCAGTTGTGTGCCAGAGGGGACGGTGTGCGGGTTGGTTTCTTTTTTTTCCTTTTGTTTAACGATATCGCTGACGGACGACTATTCCACGCGCACTGCTGATACTGCGTTGATGGTGCCGACTCCCCGCACGGTTTATTTACACGATGTTAGTATGGGTGTGGAAGCCGATCGGTGGGCGCGTTTTCCCTCGACCGGTTGCGTCCAATCGCGTCCAAATGTGTCACGCGAAATTGTATATTTTGCTGAGAAAAGCACCGCGCCATCCCCACCAGGCAATCTTGCGCAGCGGTTGATTGCAACTGCGCCGAGCGTGCATAATTTTTTTTATTTTACTGTTTTTATGTTGTTCCGTGTGATGACGCGCGGATGACCGCGACTGCGCTGTCAAGATCATGACCGCACGCAGCGCTAGCGAGCTGGATGAACACAGTGTTTACAATTTAAAAGCGCCACAGCGCGCTTTGGGTGGCTCGATCGTTGCTAACTGTGAAACGGCGAATTAAAAATGAAAGCCGCCTAGATGGTTTCTGAAGGTGAGCGTTCTCCACAATTAACTAATTCTACCTTCATGAGTGAAAGTAAAATATCACATAATTAAGCTAAGGATGAATTTGAGATGAAAAAACTGTTCTTACAATCTGTAGGGGAGCTCGGGGTAAAATGAACTACCTAGGTTATAATTAAACTTAAACTTGAACTTAAAAGACTTGCTTCAGTACTGAAAAAGATTCAAATCTTTGAATTATCTACTAGAAAAAACTATGCGAATGACGTAAAATAATGCAAAATATTCCTACTCAGCTTCTAAAAACATTATACTCCTGGTTGCGATATATTTGCCATCAATATAAACGTAACAGAACGGAACAGATAGAGAAAAAAGTAGAACATCCTTTCGAGAGATGATGGAGGGCGTATACAAAATGACAGAACGACCGACGAAAGTTGCAAATGGACTGGGTTGTGACTGGATCAGTCTTTCTTGATCGCGCCCATGTCCATGCAGGTGATCCCGACCCGCTGGATCGGCCGGCCTTTCAGATACGCGTGGACGTAGAAGTTGCCGAACAGGACGATGAACGAGAGCATGTAGCCGATCTGCGTGTAGAGCATCCAGAGCGGAAACTCACACTTGGTGATGATGCCGTTGATGCCGATAAACATGGTGACGGTGAACTGGATCTACGATGGGCAGTATTAGTACCGAGGATCCGTGGTGTGTTCCGGCGTTCGCTTTTCGACCCTCTGAGGTACTTACCAGCTGCAGGATCGTGAGGTGCTTCTTCCACCAGAGGTACTTGTTCATGTGCGGCCCGAGCGCGGCCAGACCGTAGTACGTGTACATCAGCACGTGGATGAATGAGTTGATCATTGGTGGAACAACCACTGCAAGGGAAAGAAGGCAAGAAACAAACATTATGGAGTTTTATGCATTGTATCTAAAGAATGGAAACTAACTAAGAACTAAGAAGTTTCCTAAGAATACAACCTTATCACTTTGCATACAAATTGTCTCAAGTTCGTTCAATTGTAAAAAAAGTGTTCACCTTCGCACAACATGCTCTAAGTATATTTTTATACACTTTCCTTATGCCTGACCGCTAAGCCTGACCCAAGCCTGTGATGCTAAGTGATGGACAGCTAAATAATGAATGGCCATAAACGTTTTTGGTAATCATCTGTTAACCTTTTTCGTTCGATAGTGTGATTGCCTGGAAGAGCTACGCGTGCTCGTGAGCTTCTGATGGCGATTTTATTATTGATATGTACGCACGCAGCCGATAAAGTCTGCTTGGGCCACTCGCTTAATCGAGGAATCGATGAAACCAGATGTGGAGAGATCGGCTGCTGCAAGACAAAAGGAGCCGGAGTTTACGGAGAGGCTGTCTCTCTCTGCGTGCGAGCCGGACCGGACGGGCGATGGCTCTTAGCCTTTTGTTTGATCAAGTGTGATGTCCGTTAAAGTTAAGTAGTTTTATTGTAAGCAGTGAAATTATGTTTTTAAATAAATAGTACGATCCAGAAACATAAAAGTGGCGACGAGGACAAAAGTGATATAAAGTAGGACATCAAAAAGCAGTGAAAATTACGCGAAAACGCCTCCGAATGCAAAGTCCCGGGGAGACGCCAGTCGCAGAGAAGGAGCGTAGGACGTCCCAAAATGGAGTTTTGAATGCAGCGTTCTTCCAACAGCCGCAACAGCCCATGGAGCTGGGGATGATGCAGCAGATCTTGCATCTAATGCAACAGCAGATGGCACAGCAGCAGCAAATATTGCTCCAGTTGGTGCAGCAACCACAGCAGTATCAGGTGCCACCACAACAGCAGCAGCAGTCGGAGCAGCAATCGGCGAGGCCCACAAATCCGGAGCTCATCGTGGATGCTCTTGCCGGGAGCATCACGGAGTTTCGGTATGATCCGGACGTTTGATGCGTGGTACGGACGGTACGCGAGCCTTTTCACGCGGGACGCATCGCGTCTGGACGACGCAGCAAAAGTCCTAGGCCGTAAGTTGGGTGCCGCGGAACACGCCAGGCTGCAGCTACATCCTACCCCGCACCCCCCACGAACTTACGCTAGAAGAAATGATAAGAAAACTTTCCGCACTATTCGGCAAGATGGAGTCCCTTCTGAGCAGGAGGCATAAGTGTATGATGGTTACAAAATGTCGCTCTGAAGACCTCCTAGTATACGCTTGCCGTGTCAATCGGGCATGCGTAGAAGCATAATTTTCCTCGATGACGGAGGAACAATTTAAGTGTCTCACTTTAGTATGCGGTTTAAAAGATGAAGTTGATCGCGATGTTCGTGTGAGATTGCTGGCCCGTATTGAGGAACAAAAGGATGCAACGTTAGAGCAACTAACAGCATTGTGTCAGCAACTAATGCGCGTAAAAGCCGACAGCGCATTAATCGCCTCGGAGTCCAGCGAGCGGGTGCATGCGGTGCAAGCAGGAGGGAGATATCATCGTGTTATGAGGCAACCATACGAGCGGAGTCACACTGCAAAACCCCGTAACCCATGCTGGTTCTGTGGTGGGTTACATTGGTCGCGCGAATGCCAGTACAAGCAGCACAAATGCCGAGACTGTAGGCTAACAGGGCACAAAGAAGGTCACTGTAGGAACAAACGGTTCAAAGAGAAAAGATATGCGCGAACGGCGACAAGGTCGGTGCGAGTAAATTTATGTGGCATAACAGGGAGGCGAAAATTCGTTAACGTTCTGATCAACGGAAGAGAGGCGCGGTTGCAATTGGACACGGGATCCGACATCACAGTAATAAGCCAAGGATTGTGGACTCGTCTAGGGAAACCACCATTAGTTCCCGAGGGAGTGCGAGCAAAAACTGCGTCAGGCGCAGGATTGCAGTTGGAAGGCGAATTTGAAGCTAGAGTAGAAATTGGCAGCATATCCAAATATGCCACGATCCGTGTCGCTCAGGCAAATATCAATCTGTTAGGCTCGGACGTCATTGACATTTTCAAGCTTGACCCCCTTCCGATGAATGTTTTCTGTGGAGAAGTGCAAGTGGCATCATCATCATCATCAACAGTGGCATCATCATCGAGAAGGCTCGAAGCAAAATTTCCTAACGTTTTTGGAGGAACGGATCACTGCACTAAAGAACGAGCGGAATTAAAAGTCAAACCAGGGAGTCGGCCATCTTTTTGTCCGAAGCGTCCAGTAGCATAAGCCATGGAAGAAACGGTCAGTAAGAAGCTCGATAGATTGGAGGCACTGGGCATCATCAAGCGGGTCGACCATTCGGAGTGGGCAGCCCCTATTGTTGTCGTCCGAAAGGCAAATGAGAAGATACGGATTTGTGGAGACTATTCGACGGGGCTCAACGCCGCTCTACATCAGCACGACTACCCGCTTCTACTGCCTCAGGATATTTTTGCCAAACTAAGTAACTGCCAAATATTCAGCCAAATTGATTTATCAGATGCTTTTTTGCAGGTGGAAATCGCAGAAGAGAGCCGACCACTTCTTACCATAAACACACATAAAGGGCTGTATCATTATAACAGATTGCCACCGGGCATCAAAGTCGCCCCTGCAGCTTTCCAGCAGCTGATGGACAAAATGTTAAGTGGCATACAGGGTGTTTCCGCATACATGGACGACATCATCGTAGGTGGGTCAACGCAGATGGAGCACGATGTTGCTCTAGAAGCAACACTGCAACGCCTTCAAGACTATGGGTTCACCATCCAGGCAGAAAAGTGCGCAGTAAACAAACAACAAATTCGTTATCTTGGCCACATAATAGACAGGCATGGCTTACGACCTGATCCAGCAAAGATAGAAGCCATTAAGCAGCTGCCAGCACCCAAGGATGTTACGGGCGCTCGTTCTTTTATCGGCGCCATAAATTATTTTGCCAAATTTATACCCAATATGAGGAATCTGCGCTATCCTCTGGACAAGTTACTGCAAAATACCAAATCGTTTCACTGGAGCTCGGAGTGTAGTAGATGTTTCGTGAGATTCAAGGAGCTGCTATCATCAGACCTCTTGCTAACGCATTACGATCCGGAGCGGGAGATAGTAGTATCAGCTGATGCATCTTCTGTTGGCCTTGGGGCCACGCTGAGCCATAGATTTCCGGATGGTTCATTGAAGATTGTGCAACATGCGTCAAAGCGCAGACAAAGGCAGAAGAAGGCTACAGCCAAATCGATCGTGAAGGGTTAGCTATTGTGTTTGCTGTTACTAAATTTCATCGCATGCTCTACGGTCGTCATTTTAGGCTACAAACAGACCATCAACCGCTACTCAGAATTTTTGGCAGTAAAAAGGGCATTCCAACATACACAGCAAATCGACTTCAAAGGTTTGCACTCACATTAAAGTTATACGATTTTAGTATAGAGTATATACCCACAAATTCCTTCGGAAATGCCGACGTACTATCCAGGCTCATTCAAGACCACGCGAAGCCTGAATCGGAGTACTTGATCGCCAGCGTCAGATTGGAGGAAGAACTCAGATTAGTTGCAATTGATGCCATAAAAGCGTTTCTGCTCAGTTTTAGAGACGTCGAAGTGTATACAAAAACAGACCTGTTGCTCAAGAAGGTGTATGAATACATACAACACGGTTGGCCCCGCAATGTTTCATTCGCCACGGATTTAGCTCGTTTTCACGACAGGAGAGAGGCTCTGTCTATTGTCGGCGGGAGTATTCTTTTTCGGGAGAGAGTAATCATTCCCGAAAAACTGCGTGCCCGTTGTTTGATGCAGTTGCACCAGGGACATCCGGGTATGCAGCGGATGAAGGCCATTGCTCGGAGCCACGTATACTGGCCAGGCCTTGACGACGACATACAGCGCTGCGTATCAGCTTGTGAGGCTTGTGCTTTAGCAGCAAAGGCACCACCACGAGCAACACTGGTGTCTTGGCCAACACCCGCAGGACCATGGCGGAGAGTACACGTCGATTATGCTGGTCCAGTTCAGAACGTATATTTTTTAGTCGTGGTAGATGCACTTACTAAATGGCCTGATATTATTCAAACGACGTCTACAACTACATCTGCTACCGTTGCCATCCTACGTAGCTTATTTGCACGGTTCGGTATACCGGAATCAATAGTCAGCGACAATGGTCCGCAGTTTGTTAGCGGCATGTTTGAGGAATTTTGTAGTCGAAATGGAATAGACCACATCACTACTGGGCCTTGCCATCCGCAGTCTAACGGTCAGGCGGAGCGGTTTGTGGACACCCTAAAGCGTTCATTGAAGAAGATCCAGGCAGGCGGAATATCATTGGAAGAGGCGTTGGACGTCTTTTTACTTACTTACCGGTCAACTCCAAATGCACAAGTAGAGCACCAGAAAACACCCGCAGAGGCTATGTTCGGCCGTCAATTAAGAACAGCTTTGGATTTGTTGCTGTTGGATACAATCTTGTATGCAACGAAGCCCAATGACAGCCAATGTCATTCGTCCCGACCTTCTTTCCTCGACGACCTTTTTCTACACACATCAACCTTGTCAGAACTGTAACTGTCAGAAACAATAAAGACGTCACCTCTGCTCGATAAGCACGTTTTTCCTGTGTCCCTCTTTTCACACAACTACGTGCTGCTAACAGGTTATGGGCCCAGGACGGAGTGTGAAATAGTATTTTTTTCGGTCCTGATTTGTGCTCGTGTTGACTGTATCATCCCATATCCACAATGGAAGGCCGATTCAGCATGGTGAAACTGAACAACAGCAACTACAACAGTTGGCGATTCAAGGTGGAACTTCTACTCGTCCGGGATGAACTTTGGCGCTACGTAGATCCGGGCGTTAAGCCGGCAGCAGAACCGGACGCTGTTTGGGACGCCGGTGTGGCCAAGGCTCGAGCGACAATCGGCTTGCTGATCGAAGACAACCAACACGCATTAATCCGATCTTCGAAGACAGCACGAGAGGCGTGGTTGTCACTACAAAGCCATCACCGGAAGACGACCCTAACCTCAAAGGTGTCTCTGCTGAAAAGAATATGCGACAAACGATACACGGAAGGCGACGACATGGCCGAACACCTTTTCGCAATGGAAGAACTGTTCGACCAGCTGCTGAACGCCGGACAAGAGTTGGCAGAAAATCTCAGAGTCGCGATGATTCTGCGAAGCCTACCGAGCTCGTTCGACACGCTCACCACCGCACTGGAGACTCGCGCCGATGCGGAACTCACGATGGAGTTGGTGAAACGGAAGCTGCTGGATGAGGTCGACAAGCATCAGGAAACGAGCAAGGATTCAGTGCTCAAGGTTGGCGCTGGGTACAGACGGGAGAAGCAGAGAAAGCCGCTCCTGTGTTACCAGTGCAACAAGGCGGGTCACAAGAAGCTGGATTGTCCGGAGCTGGCACGAGCATCGGAAAGCAGCAGCAGACGTGAAAAGTCGCAAAGAAAGAAGGGCGACACCGTATCATTCGCGTTCGCGGGGGTAAGTGAAACATTCGACGAGGCAAAACCATGGGTAGTCGACTCTGGCGCATCCAGCCATACCGTTTCAGATCGAGACTGCTTCAATGAATTGCTAAGCTGCGATGTGAAATGGGTCAAGTTGGCAGATGGAAAGCGCGCGCCTGTTGAAGGCAAGGGTACCGCGAAGGTAACGCTGTGCGACGAAGGAGGACAGCCGAGACAGATTCAGCTGAGCGATGCGCTGTACACTCCGAGCTTAACTTTGAATTTGCTGTCGGTATCACAAATAACAAAGAAAGGTGCACGAGTAACTTTCAAGGAAAACAGCTGTGAAATAACGTGCGGAAAGGCGATTGTGGCACTTGCTTGCTCAGTCAATGGACTATACGTTCTGGAGCAACCCAAGAACGCCGTTCTTGCGACTAGCAGCCACCATAATAACGCATGCGAGCACGTGTGGCATAGACGCTTCGGGCACCGGGACGATAGAGCAACAGATCGTTTGGTGAAAGAGAATCTTGCCACTGGATGCAAGGTAAATAAATGCGGCGTGAACGTTAATTGCGAGCCTTGCTTGAAGAGCAAAAGCGTGCGTACTTCATTCCCGAAGGAATCATTGTCATCGACGAGTGCCGTGATGGATCTCGTACATACAGACGTATGCGGACCGGTTGAGACACCTTCTGTCTCAGGATACCGATACTTCATGACTATGATTGACGATCACTCCCGTTATTGCGTAATGTACCTTCTTAAGCAAAAGTCGGAAGTTGCCAATAAGATTGAAGAGTACGTGCGTATGACGCAGAATATGTTCGGACACAAGCCAAAAGTAATCCGCTCGGATCAAGGAGGAGAATACCGAGGACAAAAGTTGAGGGACTTTTACAAACGTGAAGGTATCCAGGCGCAATATACGGCGGGATACAGTCCTCAGCAGAATGGAGTCGCGGAGCGGAAGAACCGTTCCCTCGTAGAAATGGCTAGATGTCTGCTCTCTGACGCCAATATGCATCAACGCTATTGGGCGGAAGCATTAAACACCGCTGTCTACCTGCAAAACATTTTACCAACAAAAGCAGCGAAACTCTCGCCATTCGAGCCGTGGCATAAAGTAAAGCCAGACGTGAAGCATCTGAGGGTCTTCGGATGCAATGCGTGGGTTCACGTGCCGAAGGAAAAACGCAAGAAGCTATCCGACACGGCGAAACAACTCACGTTTGTTGGTTACTCGTTGGAACACAAAGCCTACAGGTTCCTAGATCAAGAAACACAACAGATAACCATCAGTCGAGACGTTCGTTTCATAGAAGAACCAGGCTGTTCAGCAGGCAGAAAACGAATTAATACCACGAAAGAAGTTTTCGGACAAGAGATTGAAGTCGAATCCATACTGAAGACGCCCGTTACGCATTTGGAAACAACACCCTGTGAAAGCGAAGACGAATGCTTTGATTCGGCTAACAGCGAGGACGATGAATCAAATGAATCGAAAGACGAAGATGTAGTTCCCAGCAAAAGAACCAGTACTTCGCCTGTAAAACCAGGTATTGAGAAGGCGCCAAGAAGATCAGAACGTCCCACGAAAGGAATCGCTCCGAAACGCTATTCCGAAGTGACCGGAATGGTTAAGCAGGACGTAAGCGAGCCTCGATGCTACTCAGAGGCAACACAGTGCGCAGAAAAGAGAGACTGGCAGGCAGCTATGGAGGAGGAGATCAGTTCTCTAAACGAGAACAACACCTGGGAGCTGGTACCGCTTCCTCCTGGAAGAAAAGTCGTAGGGTGCAAATGGACGTACAAAAAGAAGGAAAACGAAAAAGGCGAAGTCGTGCGCTACAAGGCGAGACTAGTCGCACAAGGGTTTAACCAACGGTACGGCACAGACTACGACGAAGTGTTTGCCCCAGTCGCCAAACAGACCACTCTGCGCACCTTACTGACTATAGCATCCAGAAAGGGCATGACAGTAAAGCACCTGGACATAAAAAAGTGCATACTTGTATGCAGACCTGGACGAAGAAATATATATGAAGCAGCCTCCAGGGTTTCAGTCGGGCGATAATCTGGTATGCCGACTCAAACGAAGCATTTACGGATTGAAGCAGTCCGCGCGGGTCTGGAACAAAAAGATCGACGGCGTCTTCAAAAACATGCGGTTCCAGCCCGGCAAAGCTGATTCGTGCCTATACATTAGAGATGAGGGAGGCAAGCAGTGCTTCATCCTCATATATGTCGACGACATGGTAGTCTTCTACAACTCGGAAGGAGAGTTCGACAGCATCAGAGACGCGCTGAAGAATCAATTCAAGTTGTCCGACCTGGGAAACTTGCGTAAATTCCTTGGTATCCACATAGAAAAGGCCATTGGCCATTACACCATGGACCAGGAAACATACATCGAGAAAATAATTCGCAAGTTCGGGCATGAGGACGCAAAACCCTCAAAAATCCCGATTGACCCCGGCTACATCAAACAAAAGGAGGAGAATGTTCTCGACACGAACGCATCATACCGTTCATTGGTCGGAAGTTTGTCGTATGTCGCGGTGAACACTCGGCCGGATATCTGCGTCAGCACAACGCTATTGTGCAGGAAGGTCGAAAACCCAACCAATCGCGACTGGTCAGAAGCCAAACGGGTACTGCGATATCTAAAGGGAACCAAGAACCTTCGGCTGCACTTGGGTGGCGAAGCTGGTTTGGAGTGCTTCGCAGACGCTGACTGGGCTGGAAATGAAGGAGACCGTAAATCTCGCTCGGGATTCCTCATTAAATACGGTGGAGGTCTTATTAGTTGGGGATCACGAAAGCAAACCTGTGTTGCGTTATCATCCACAGAAGCAGAGTTCGTAGCCTTATCGGTCTGCTGCCAGGAGCTGATATGGGTGAAGAAGCTATTGATCGACCTAAGAGAAGAAGACCCGGGATCCGTCGTCGTATGGGAAGACAACCAGTCGTGCATTAAGATGGTGGAGTCCGACCGTATCGACAATCGGTCGAAACACATCGATACCAAGCACGCATTTACGAAAGATCTACGCCAAAGGGGTATCATCACTCTCCAGTACCTATCGACTGATCGGATGGAAGCCGACATCATGACCAAGCCTCTGGAGCGGGTCAAGCTGGAGAGACATCGAGAGGCAATCGGCGTCAAGGAGTAAAGTTGCCTTCGTTGAGGAGGAGTGTTGGATACAATCTTGTATGCAACGAAGCCCAATGACAGCCAATGTCATTCGTCCCGACCTTCTTTCCTCAACGACCTTTTTCTACACACATCAACCTTGTCAGAACTGTAACTGTCAGAAACAATAAAGACGTCACCTCTGCTCGATAAGCACGTTTTTCCTGTGTCCCTCTTTTCACACAACTACGTGCTGCTAACAGTTGCATCCTCATCCTACGCCATCATCGTTACCCTCAACACAGCAAGAACAGCGTTTTATGCCAAGGGATGCAGTTTGGGCTAAGGTGTTTACACGGAACTCCTGGAAGTGGGTTCCGGGTCAAGCTATCCGAGGATGCGGACGTGTAATGTACGAGGTCAAAACGGAGGACGGGCGTTTTCTCCGTCGACACGTCAACCAGCTTAGAAGGCGCGTTGCGCACGGTTCGCAAGCAGAACGGTTACCAATCAACGTGCTGTTGGACTCATGGAGCTACATGGATAATTTTGAGAGTTCCATTCCCGCACAAGTGGGTACGTCTTCACAGTCCGCGGTCACGTCTGCGTTTTCAGAGACCGTCAACTTGCCTGTAACACTCTGCGTTGCCTTCGACGTCACCGCAACCGGAACAGCGTAACGGACATCCACCTTCGCAGAGCAAGCCGATGGAGTTACCACGAAGGTCTTCTCGAACGAGAAGGTTTCCGCGTCGGTTTCAAGCCTATCGGCTAAATTAAGAGGGGAAGATGATATGTACGCACGCAGCCGATAAAGTCTGCTTGCGCCACTCGCTTAATCGAGGAATCGATGAAAGCAGATGTGGAGAGATCGGCTGCTGCAAGACAAAAGGAGCCGGGGGAGGCTGTCTCTCTCTGCGTGCGAGCCGGACCGGACGAGCGATGGCTCTTAGCTTTTTTTTTGTTTGATCAAGTGTGATGTCCGTTAAAGTTAAGTAGTTTTATTGTAAGCAGTGAAATTATGTTTTTAAATAAATAGTACGATCCAGAAACATAAAAATTATTATTGGACTTTGTACTAAGTTTTTAACGCGTTGGAACATAATTGCTATGCAAGGTGGTAATAACTCCTGTTTTTACTGGTTCTCGACGATAACGACGATATAGTTTATTGGAATATGCACTTACTGCTTCCGCTGGGGACCCACTTGACGCCGATCCAACATAAGCAGAACATCGTGCTGTGGTGATACACGTGCAGGAACGTCAGCTGGTTGTCCTTCTTGCGCATGATTAAGCAGAACGTGTCGGAGAACTCCAGCACCTTCGAGAAGTAGTACCACCAGATGGCGTCGACGATCTGCGGAGAAATATGAATGATCAGACTCAAATTAGTCTAAAGTAATAGGAGATTCCTGGTTTGTAAGCAAGACCGCCAAGCAGTGGAAGGAATGAAAAAAGAAACCAGAAAGAACAAGTACATTCTGTCCGCACCACAAACTGAGGATGACAAAGAAAAGCTATCGCGAGCTGCAGGGTGGATCTTCCTCGCCTGTGAAGACCACACCACGCACCACTTCAGTACAGACGATCCACCGCTCAAGATTTGGGAGGAGCTGCGGAAAACATTCGCGGAAACCGGACAGGGGTTAAACCTGCAGGCAGTGATGACACTATCCCACACATACAGGGCCGATTGCGTTTCTAACGACGAGTATGTGGGGAAGATGATGGAAGCCTGAAGACGGTGTACGGAAGTGAATATTAAATTCGAAGACAATATCATGATAGGCAATTTGGGCCCCCAATATGAAGCTTTTCGACAGAGTTTGATTGGTAGTGGTCAACCCATCACGGTCGACAGAGTGAAGGCAGGGCTTTTGGAACTAACACCGAACCAAAGCCAAGTAGCTGACACGGCGTTCTTTAGTGGACCCCGGCCGAGTGGACCCCGGCCGATGGGGCACTTCAAGAATAAATGCCCAGAAAATGCAGAAAACGGTAGTCGTACCGGCGGACATCGAAAACGGACAGAAGAAGCAAAGTATGCGAGCGCATTTTCGGCTGATTTCGAGGAAAAGCCAGGTGGATGGTAGCTCGGCAGTGGAGCGTCGTGCCACATGACGTCGAATCGGAGCATTCTCAGCAACTTCCACGCTTCGGAGATACAAACAATCACCGTTGCAGACACCAGGCAGTTGAAAGTTGAAGGTTGAGGATCCGCAGTGGTGACGATTGGCGAGAAAAAACTTTTGCTGAAAAACGTATTACATGTTCCCCAACTGAAGGCGAATTTGATTTTGCTCGATGTGGCATCGCGCACGGGCCATCATATCGTGATCCAAAAGGGCGTATGCAAAGTCATCAAAGATAGCTGTGGAACCGTGAAGATTGAAGCATCGTCCGTTGGAGGTGTCTTTAAGATAGATGGAAACTTGGTCAAGTGTTTGCTATCTAAAGACAACGGCTTGATCCAGTGGCATAGGAAAATGGGTCACACGAGTTTCCATGGATTGAATAAACTAAAGAAAGTAAGCAACGACGTTCAATTCGAGGGTACGAAAGAAGACATCCTTGGTTGCATCAGCTTTTCTGAGGGAAAGCAGACCAGAGCCCCTTTTCGTAAGAAGGATGTCAGCATTAAAACAACAGAAGTTTTGGACCTTGTGCATACCGACGTCTGCGGCCCGATGAGTACATCACTAGGAGGATCCAGGTATTTTGTTGCGTTCATCGACGATTTTTCAAGAAAAGTTTTTGTTCATTTTTTGACGGAAAAATCTGCGTTTGTGGAGACGTTCCGCAAGTTTAAAGCGGAGGTAGAAAACCAAACCAGCTTGAAAATAAAACGAATTCGTTCGGACAACGGCACAGAGTACATCAACAGGGAAATGGCGAAGATTTGCGAGACATCTGGGATCATCCATGAGAAGGCGCCGCCATACACACCAGAGCTAAACGGTGTATCCGAACGGATGAATCGAACATTGATCGAGAAAGCACGATGCATGATTTCAGATGGAAATCTTGATAAGGCACTTTGGGAGGCCGTGCCACATGGTGCATGCATTATAAACAGATCAGTGAATCGATCATTAAATAATCGGTGTCCGGAAGAAATCTGGACTGGCAACAAACCAAACCTCGCATGACTAAAGATCTTTGGAAATCCAGCTATGGTGCTTTTGCCCAAAGTAATGCGCAAAAAATGGGATCCAAAAGCTGTAGAAATGCAGTTCATAGGATATTCCGGTACATCATTTCGCTTCTACTGGCCGAAGACTAAGCGAGTTTACATCAGTAGTGATGCGACGTTTCTTCCACAAATACCAATGAAGACAGGTTCCTTGTTTAGAATTGACTACGACGATGATATCAGAAGTATAACAACTTCAGCTGGGGCATCTGATCGGAAAGTTAAGGAATTCAAAGGAGATACAGCCATTGAAGTCGAAGATAAAAAGGACCTTGATACATCACAGGACGAAGATTATGAGGTTGCTGAAAATGATGGCCATGAAGATCCCGAGAATAACACAAGGAAAGAACAACCCGCCTTGACACGATCGAAACGAACACCTCGCCCTGTCATACAAGAAGATTTTGTATCCTATTTCACCAGAGATTGTAGCCCTGAGGACCCAAATGATCGGGAGGACGCGTTGAATGCGTATGACGCAAAATTCTGGGAAAGAGCAATGAATGAAGAGTTGTGCTCATTCGAAAACAATCAGACGTGGACATTAGTGGATCTTCCACAAGGGCGGAAAGCCATTAAAACGAAATGGATGTTCAAAAGAAAGCGCGCAGAAGACGGCAGTGTAATTCTGTTGCGATTGCAACGATGTTGCCACCTCTAGCAGTAGTATGAAGTATCGACATTGGCAGTTTGCTGCATGGGACTGGAGAGGTCGACATGAACTGTCATTGGTGACAGCATGAAGTGTGTCAAAGAGAATTAGTGCTTCCGGAATTCGAACGAGAAGAGTGTGTGAATAAAAGCGCTAAGCAGAGAACGTATTGTGTATCATCCTTGTAAAAACCCCTGAAAGAATTTACATTCTCCATCAAATTCGACGTAAAGCACGCCTGGTTGCCAAGGGTTGCAGTCAACGGTACGGCGTTGACTACGCTGAAACCTTTTCACCAGCCGTACGGTATGGCTCGCTACGCCTATTAATCGCGATAGCTGCCCAGAAGGGCATGAATATTGACCAAATGGACGCAGTTACAGCGTACCTTCAAGGAAAGATACACGAGGCGATATATGTAATACAGCCCGAAGGCTTTGAAGATGGCACGGGCAGGGTTTGCAAGTTGAACAAGGCCATGTATGGTCTTAAACAAAGTGGACGTTGCTGGAATAAGTGCCTTGATGATGCTTTAATATCATTCGCCCTCAAAAGATCAGCTGAAGACCCTTACGTCTATTACAATAGCAACAGTAGTTTTATAGTTGCAATCTATGTCGATAACATATTGATATTTTGGTCTGACGATAAGGTACGGGATAAGCTCAAGGCCAAACTGTCGGAAACCTTCTTTATGAAAGATTTGGGCCGAGCTCGCTCATGTATAGGGATGACGATTACCTATGACGATGACATGATCAGCATTGATCAAACTCAATACGCAACGGAGATAATTTATCGTTTTGACATGCATAATTGTAAATCAGTGTGCTCACCGTGCGATGCTTCACAGCAGTTAACTGCAGCCACTGAAGATCCAAAGGATGATGTACCTTATCGCGAAGCAGTAGGAGCTTTACTTTATTTGGTACAAGGAACTAGACCCGATTTGGCCTTCGTAGTTAGTAACGTGAGTCGATACAATGATCTGCATGACAATACAGATTGGAGAGCGGTCAAGAGAATTCTGAGATACCTCAAAGGGACCGTCGATTACAAAATCCGCTATCGGCGTGGATCGGGTAAAGACATCAGCGGCTACGTTGACGCAGATTGGGCCAGCGAACGTAACGGCTGCAGATCGCATTCTGGCTATGTCTTCAAGTTGGCAGAGGGAGCTGTGTCGTGGTCATGTCAGCGGCAGACATCGGTCGCAGTTTCCAGCACTGAAGCAGAATACGTATCAATGGCCCATGCAACGAAGGAGGCGATTTGGGTACTTCGTTTTGTGAATCAGTTCAAAGAGCAAAAGATGATTAAACTGTTTTGCGATGATCAGAGTGCAATGATAATGGCTAGCTGAGAAGCCTACAGTCCCAGAGCTAAGCATATGGATGTTAGCTACCATTTTAACCGTGAATATGTTAGTAACGGTTTGTTACACCTCGAATATGTTCCATCCGCGAATAATATTGCAGCCGGCTTAACCAAGGGTGTGAACGGAATAAAAATGAAATTTTGCGTAGAAGGTTTCGGAATGTGCGCTTCCCAATAGGTATGGTCCGAGTTGGGGTGTTGGATAACGTTCCATACCAATGAAATTCCAAAGCAATGCTGGCAGCACTGCCAATCTCGACAGTTAAAAGAAAGTTAATACTTGTCAGTCAGTCGCTCATGAACTCCGTCTGAATAAAGACGCTTTTTCGCAGTTAACTCGCCTAAGCTTATTTCCTCAGAGAGAAAAACCAACAGAAAGTGAAGGCTATCCACATACGATGGTGACCGAAAGGTCGTTCTTTTTTTGTCCACTTACACGTAGCTCTGCCGGATCGAAGCTCTGCCGGCAGGGCTCACAGATGTAGCTGTACTGGAGCATGGTGGAGCCGACGAACAGTTGAACGCAGATGTAGAGGTTGAGCAGCGCCATCGCCAGATTGTACGGTACAAGAAACGTCGTTAGATCGAACGGCTTTCGGCTGGCGGAAAACGTCGACGAATGAAAATGAGGCCCGAATTACGGGGAAGTCAAGCTTCAGGACTTACTCTCGCATGATTTTGGGACCGATCCACACTATGAAGAGGTATATGCAGACGCAAACGAATGTGGGCATCGCGGAGTCAACCATCGGCCAGCCTTTGGTGCGCGGGTCGGCCAGTGTGAGCGTCCATTCGTAGTAGCCGAAGACGTCGTAGTACGGGATGCTTTCGCTGATGTTTGCCGTTGCCATGGCGACTTTTATGGGGGATTTTCTTATCTAGCAGGCAAGTGTCACTTTGGGGACGTATCCTGAAAATTCCGTATCCTTTGGGGACGTACCTAGGGAAAATGAAGAAGGTAGGGTATAAAGCATGTTTGATGAGGCACGGAAAATTCACGTGGAATTCACGTGGAAATAAAAGGTTAAGGGAAAACCTAAATTGAACCCCCATTCTGCAATTCAACATTCAACAACACAAGCCGCCATGTGAGTTATAAGGCGCCTAGTGAAGAGAAGTAAACAACAAAATATAAAAATTAAAGAAAAACACTCAGAACATAAATAATTGATAAGAAAGATGTTTGCTCGCCTTTGGTACTTTCGTACAGCTTTATAATAAGAATTAGAGAATAAATATTGGTTCGGCTGAGGATGTGTAAAACGTTTTTCAAAAAAGGAACAGCTTTAAGCGCAAGGTATACTATTATTCATCTGCTAAATATGGCGCACAATTGGGACGTGGTGATCCAAAAATGCCGGCAGTTGGGTTGGCATCATCGAGTGAGAGACCTGAACTTGGCCCAGACAGTGTTGCTGCTAAACAGTTTCCTACTGCCCAGGCAATCGACCATCTGGCATACGTTCCACAAAACCATCGACAAACGCCATCGACACGTGGTCTGCGACGCGCAGCAACAAACACCTTGCCGGACCCAAGGGTGATTGGAGCTTCCCCACAAACACGCTGTGGAGAAGGGTGTGGAGAAACATAAGCTTCAGATGACTGACGTCGGCGCAACGATCCGTCCTATACCTGCTGGCAAACGGGAAGATCTCACACGCGGACCATCTCTTCCGAGCCAGCAGAGCCGACACACCCACTTGCCCGTTTTGTCCCGCTGTCGAAACCCTGGAGCACAAGTTTGCAGGAGCAGCATGCCCTCGCGTCGCGTTAGCGTGGGACATCCTGCAGACAAGATGCTCCAGGGTCCCATTTTCGTTTCGTCGACCTGCACTGGCCCGCTCTTAACAGGATAAGAGTGGGCACACGTAGTGCAGTACTCTCCGTTTTTTCAAACTGCATCATTCACATAGTTGGAAACAACGACGCTGTAATCGACCTGCGCAGACGTCCTCTTCTTCTTCGACCCGCTACTAAGGGCATATGTCCCGATTTTCTGAGTATATTCCAACTTCCGTGAGGAAAGGAACAGTTTTGTTTCCGCGATTAGGCTGGTGTCCTTGCCTCGTCGCTCGCGATTTCTTAGCGAGTGCTGTCAAAATTTTGTATGGAATTTGACGCGCGACAGGATCACAAATCCCCCCCCCCCCCCGTCCCCCCCAGGATCTTTGACCCCCATTATTTAAAATCAAACACTCCTCTTATAAATTCCTCCTCCTTTCACTTATAGGTAAAACGTATTCGAAGAATACAAACCGAGTCCGAAAAATGCCTTCACTCTATACAAATCCAAGAAAAAAAAAAAAAACAGTCACCAACAGCCAAATCAAACACGTGCGAATCCGTCAGATGTTTACTGTCGAATGGCAGACGTCCTCGCCGCTTGTTTGTCCGCATCATAGACTTCCTTGCTGTAGACGTCTTCACAGTACACGTCCACACCGCTACCCGTTACCATAGTTTAAGATTTCTAGATTGTAAAACAACTTCAACACGTGTAATTCATCCAAATTGGCCTGCAAACTTACACCGTACGGCGGTTGTGGAGGGCAGCAGCCAAGGTCGCACGAAAAGTCGGAAGTTAGATTTAAAAAAAAAAAAAAACGATATCACTTAACACTGCCACTAAACGTCGAAGACTGCAATGACACGCCAAATACCTCCGTCAACGGGCAACGACGAAAAACGTGTCAGCGGGTTTTTTTGTGAGTGTAATGTTTGCGCAATTGTTTTTTGTTGGAGTATCTAGTTTTTCACCGTTGGACTCCCGAAGCCGATAAATGTTTATCAACGTTTGGCCACGTTCGATTGCTGTGTTTTAAATATGTCTAAACACAAAATGTTGTGTTTTTCAATTTGTGTAAAAAAAACCCTTGCTTTTGAAAAAATCCGTTAGAACGATTGTATTCCCGATAAAATATGGGCTTCACGAAGAAACAGTCCTTTAGGCTGGTATCCCTGCTCCGTCGCTCGCGATTTCATCGCGCGTGCTGTCAAAATTTTGTATGGGATTTGACACGCGACGCGCGATGGAATCAAAATTTTTTTATCAGGGACACCAGCCTTACAAATTTCAAGCACTCATTTCATAATAAATGCAATGCAACGGCAACTCGCGAGAGCAATAAAGTAATGGTGTGTTCCCATTGATGCGTGTAGACGCCCAGATTTGTTTAAAAATCATGCAACCGGCGATGGTACCGGTTCACATTAGTTGCTCAAATTTCGCACTCACACATCTACACATTTACAGTTTGGAAGAAAGTACATTTCATTATGATGACCGTTGCCGGCGGCCATTTCAACGCAAAATTCTCTGCCGAAAAATACCGGGAGAAATGTAACCGTCTGATTGGTAGACTAGCGTTCCTTTTCTCAGTATTATATTCAACTCCTGCATGAAATGAAAAAGGATTAGAAAAAAAATTTTTAAATCAACGAACCGGTATGACGAAAAACAGGTTTTCCAAACAAGTCTTGTTGATAAAAATCTTGTTGACAACAAACAAGTTCTCTTTCATTGCCATACTCACACATTCAGGTTTGAGAGTGGCGGTTGGTGTTGGTTGCACGCAAAATAGGATCGATCCTATTTTCGTTTCTGCGCAGCTAGAGCCGTGCAACCAGCGGGCAACCAGAGTTGCGGAGGTTTGGTTGCCTGAATGGGAACGCGGCTTAAGTATTTTTTTTTTAAATCCATCGTTGAAATAACGCGTTGTTTCTAACGATGTGGAACCTTTGCAAGGCATGTGCAAACAGTTCCAGTGCAGTACGAAGCCTGTTGAATGAAAGCGCCGTTAACCCTGCCGTAGCAGGTCCTAGGTAGCGAGGTCTGGATTTCGAGCATTTGCATTTGATTCGGGATTATAGAGTAGCCTGTAAATAGTGTTGGGTAATGAGCATAAGAGGTACCTAACTCGCTCTGCTCACCTTACTGAGCAGGCTCACGCTCAGCTTGCTTCAAAACTTCAATTTCCTCTTTAGTGAGCGCAGCGCTCACCTCTGCTCACCTCTGTTCAATGCTCACCTCTGCTAAATGCTCTCCTCTGCTCAGAGCGGCTCGATCCCCAACGCTGCTCAATCCTGACCTCAGCTAAATTCTCTGTTGTCCCCTTTGCTTTGCTTATTTGTTCGGAAGCGTTCGATCGACGCTTGTTCTTAACGTACAGAATTCTCGTGAAGCCATCCCAATCGATCGACCTGTAATTTCACCTACCACCTGGTGATCGGGGAATCCCCGGAAGCACGTGTGTATCTACAGGGTGTTCAAGGTTAATTTGAAAACTACGGTTTGGTTTATAATTCATGATTGCCTTGATATATCAACGCAAGGGATACGTCAATCAAAAGCTAATGTTGTATACTAACAAGAGACATTTTTTTAAGTGTTGCAAAAATGATTAACCCGCCCAAATTATGGAAACGAATCACGCGCATCATGATGATCCGCGCCGGAAAGTAGAACCGAGACATTATGGAGTGTGCGCAGTGTTCTCTGAACAGTGTTAAAACCATCCGACGCGAGATGGAAGTAGCAAGAAGAAGAAACCATTCTCGACGACAAGATTGCGTTCGCAACGACGCTTTCTTGGCCGATCTGCAGGCGCGAGTGCTGCAAGATCCGGGGGTCGGAACTCGGGCGTTGGCACGCGATATGAGTGTGGCACCGGCAACGGTAAAGACCGCGTTGAACGAGGATCTTCGTTACTCGTCGTACAAGCGCCGCAAAGGTCAGCTGCTCACCGAGAAAGGTTGTGAGAGGCGTCTGACGAACGCGAAGAATTTTTTGAACATGCTGAAGCATCCAGTGGATGTTGGGACGATCTGTTTCTTTTCGGACGAAAGCATTTTTGCCAGAACCAGAAAATAAACGTCCAGAACAACCGATGGTTGGCCTACTGCTCTTCGGACGTTCCGCAGGTGCCGCAGACCAAATTTCCCCAAACGGTGATGGTGTTCGGTTGCGTGTCGTCAGAAGGGGATGTGATGCCACCGTCTTTCTTTGAACAAGGCCTCCGGCTCATTTCCTGGACTACTACGAAAAGCATAAAATAGTTGGCTGACAATTTTGAGGCCTCCTAACTCGCCGGATCGTAATATTCTGAATTATTTTGTTTGGGGCGCAGTTGAACGTTACACTTATCGATCGTCTAGCAACACCAAGACGAAACTAGTGGAGAAAATTAAGACAGTTTTTGCGGCCCTTCCAAGGGACACGGTAGCAAGGGCTTACTCCAGGTTCCGGAGCTGGACCGAGGCCGTAATCGATGCCGAAGGCGGATATTTTGAATAATTTGATTAAATAGCATGGTAAGCTAATTCTATTAAAAGAAATTGTTCTAAATGATTAATTTTTAAATGTTTCCCAACATTGTTTTTCTTTTTCCGTAGGTAACTGTCAAATTTACCTTGAACATTCTGTAAATGCAAAATATTTTGACACGTCTTTTAACAATTTAAACAACAATAAAACAACAATCCTTTTGAAGATGGCGGAGAGCGCTTAAAAATATACAACACACAGAACGGTCAAGTTGCAAATGGCGCAGGGCTATGACTGCATCAGTCGTCTTTCTTGATCGCGCCCATGTCCATGCAGGTGATCCCGACCCGCTGGATCGGCCGGCCTTTCAGATACGCGTGGGCGTAGAAGTTGCCGAACAGGACGATGAACGAGAGCATGTAGCCGATCAGCGTGTAGAGCATCCAGAGCGGAAACTCACACCCGGTAATGATGTCGGTGAGGCTGATAATCATGAGGATGGTGAACTGGATCTACGAAGGGAAGTATTAGTACCGAGGATCCGTGGTGTGTTCCGGGGTTCACTTTTCGACCCTCTGAGACACTTACCAGCTGCAGGATCGTGAGGTGCTTCTTCCACCAGAGGTATCTGTTCATGTGCAGCCCGAGCGCGGCCAGAGCGTAGTACGTGTACATCAGCACGTGGATGAATGAGTTAACCATCGCCGGAAGGAACGCTGTAAAAAGAAGGTAAATCGTGGCATTAAATATTATAGGGCATAAAATATGAGGCTATTTAACTAAAGGAAATCATTTCTTTGGGAGCAAGCAAGGGAGATTTTTTTTTCTTCGTACAACATTATCATTTTTTTGACGGAGATAAACTTAAATATGGAAATAAAATTCGTTCAGTATATATTCATTCACTTTTCCTACCAACTGTGGAATCCATAAGGGGCACGTAAATAAAGAACGGCTATTTATCTTTGTGTATAATATTCAACAATGATTTTCGTACGATTCCCTGGATTAATGCGTGGTTTTGAGCTTCTTAGGTCCATTTTATTATGATTGGACATTGTACCGCATTAATTGGGTTTGTAATGAATGCCAAAGGCTCCCAAAATAAGTGTTTTATGTGTTGGAACATATTTGCGATGCTACTGATTCATGGCTTTATCGTTTATTGGAATATGGACTTACTGCTTCCGCTGGGAACCCACTTGACGCCGATCCACCAGAAGGAAAACATGGTGCTGTGGTGATACACGTGGAGGAACGTCAGCTGGTTGTCCTTCTTGCGCAGGATGAAGAAGAACGTGTCGGAGAACTCCAGCACCTTCGAGAAGTAGTACCACCAGACGGCATCGACGATCTGCGGTGAATAAGGATAAGGATGACGGGTGTTAAATAAGCCTAAGGTTACAGGAGATTCCAGTTTTGCAAGCAATACCGCAAAGAAGTGGCTGAGGAATGAAAAGAGCAACCGTTAGCTTCAGCTGATCAGCTAAATGTTTGTTCCCGCTCCTCCCAGGATTAGGAACTCGTGGAATGGGATGTCATGACCGCCGCTAAAAAAGCAGGACACACAAGAAGTAGCGCCACGGTAACCATCCCAATTACGAGGTGGTGCGGTCCGAGGTTCAGCACCGTTGAATTGATAGAAGGTGGCATCGATGTGACACTCCCAGGAAAACACCAAATACTCTCTATTCCTTACATACAACGGTAACCACAATTATCAACAGGAAGATATCTTGAAAACCACTTTCCAGAATGCGCGGCAAAAATCGTCCAATTGGAGAGGAGTTACCACTTTCGTAAAAAACAGATAACATCGAAAACATCATTAATGGATTTATTCGGACCACCTTTTACGTGATCGCACGAGAGCGATGCATATAGTTCCTACAGAGATGTCCACTTTCCCGCGCTTGTCACAAATGTACGTTCCACCGAAGAAACACATGCAACTGAACATGAGATGCATCTTAAGAAGGAATTACATGTGGTTGAGTGCAACTTTTTTGGTTGTTGTTTCAGAAATACGTTCTGCAAAAAAAGTGAAGCCTGTCCACATACGATGGTGACCGAAAGGTCGTTCTTTTTTTGTCCACTTACACGTAGCTCTGCCGGATCGAAGCTATGCCGGTAGGGCTCACAGATGTAGCTGTACTGCAGCATGGTGGAGCCGACGAACAGTTGAACGCAGATGTACAGGTTGAGCAGCGCAATCGCCAGATTGTATGGCACAAGTATCGTCTTTAGTTCGAAGGGCTTTCGGCTGGCGGGAAACGTCGACGAATGAAAATGAGGCACGAATTACGGGGAAGTCAAGCTTCAGGACTTACTCTCGCATGATTTTGGGACCGATCCACACTATGAAGAGGTATATGCAGACGCAAACGAATGTGGGCATCGCGGAGTCAACCATCGGCCAGCCTGTGGTGCGCGGGTCGGCCAGAGTGAGCGTCCATTCGTAGAAGCCAAAGACATCGTAGAATGGGATGCTTTCGCTGTTGTTTGCTGTTGCCATGATAAGTATTATGGGGGATTTTATAATCTAACAAGCAAGAGTCACTTTGGGGACGTATCCTGTCCTGGGGAATATGAAGAAGGTCGGGTATAAAGCATGTTGGATGAGGCACGGAAAATTTGAATCACGTGGAATAAAAAGAAAAGGAAACTACAATTGAAAACCCATTCTGCAATTTAACATTCGACAACACAAGTCGCCATTTGAGTTTAGATGAAGAGAAATGGAATGTTAGAAAACAGTTCCTAATCCTAATTGCACACATTTTTGCGATCCGCCCTCACTGAGATAAAAAAAAATCGTTTCTTTAGTATTTTTTGTATTTTTTGTAACTCGATAGATAGACAATGTATTCATGTACTGCACAGGAATTCTTCCTAATCGAGCAAACATTACAGCATCATACGAATTATGACAAGCAACCGTCGATTTGAATTGTCGCTGGAGATTTTGGTCGTTCGCATCGCTACGACGAAAATCTTCTGCGACGTTTTTGACAGTTTGGCAGCAGGCATTCATTAAATTGTATTTGATTAAATTGTTTGACGCAGATATAGTAGCAGAAAAGTCGCGAGGCCGTCTAGCCGCACGGTTATAGGAAACTGTTGTGCGGAGTAAATAGTACTATAGAACATATAAAAACCAGTATAGAAATGTGAAATAAATGTGTTATGTGTTAAACGTTCTTGAAAAAGGGAAACGGCTTTAAACGCAAGGTATTCTATTATTTATATTCTAAGAAAGCAAACATACTCTCAACGGAATGTTCAGCGGATTGATTTGAAGTCTTAGACCGTTTTTTCTCTGGGTTAGCAACAATAGCAATTCGTCTCAATTGACCAGCTTCCAAACTTACACCATTCAGTGGTTGTCACTTTACACTTCCACTAAACGCGCAAGACTGCCACGACACGACAAACACCTCCGTTAACGACGTGTTAACGACGAGAAAAGTATCAGCGGTTTTGTTTGGATTTTTTTGAGTAGTGTTTGCTCAATTGTGTTTTGCTGGAGTATCGAGTTTTTCACCGTTGGAATCCCGAAACCAATTAATGTTTACCAACTTTTGGCCACTTTATTGTTGGGGTTTTTCTAGGCGTTTCGGTTGCTGTGTTTTTTAATGTCTCGACACAATTTTTTACGTTTTCGATTTGCGCTGATAAAATCAGGTTAGCTGCCAGAGCATACGCGTGGTGCAAGATTCGGCGCTCGAAGGAACAGTAATACCGCGCTCGAGCCGCATAAGATCATAACACACCGTGTACACGATGCGAACTCGCTGCGAACTCGCTGCGAACTCTTCGTGCGAACTATATGTTTTATGTTTCTGAATTGTACTATTTATTTAAAAATATAATTGCGCTGCTTACAATAAAACCACTTAACTTTAACGGACATCACACTTGATCAAACAAAAGGCTAAGAGCCATCGCCCGTCCGGTCCGGCTCGCACGCAGAGAGAGACAGCCTCTCCTTAAAACCTCGGCTCCTTTTGTCTTGCAGCAGCCGATCTCTCCACATCTACTTTCATCGATTCCTCGACTAAGCGAGTGGCCCAAGCAGACTTTATCGGCTGCGTGCGTATATATCAATATGGAGATGACAAGTTCGCTAGTTCGATGCGTGTAAATGAGTTCGCTCGTTCCCTGCTTCTTATTCTTTCTAACTTTATCTGTCATATCATGTCAAATGCGCGCCAAAAGATTAGATATCAAAGCGAACTGAGAAATCAGGTATTCAAAGGCTGGTAGGTTGGTGCAACCTAGCCGAACATCGGTCATTCGGTGGTATCATTAATTAAGGGTACGGGAAACGCAGAGTAATCGCAAGTGTAATCATGAAACATTTCACTCAATTTGCCAAAAAGATTATCGCCTCTCTACCAGCGTAATCTGCGGTATGGGAGCATAATTTTTTTCTGACAGGCTGGAAAGAGCCGATCAAAAAATATAACATAAGCCTACTGCCACACATATTTCCATGAATATGACATGAGAAAATGATATACAGATTATGCTTGGCCAAAAATTGACGATACACGGTAAATTGACATATTTCAAGAATATACTTGCGATGACGCTTCGTTTCCCGTGCCCTTTAAAGTGTATAAAAGTAAAGGGTATGGTAAACGAAGCGTAATCGCACGTGATTGAAAGAATATTTCAAGATTACACTAGCGATTACGACATCATCAAGTACGGATCTACAACACTCAAACTCGCTTACAGTTTTTATTCCAAAGGTTGACTTTCACGGATGATGTTTAATCTGTGTTTGTAATAATATATTAATTTAATTTAATATGTAATTTTTACATTGACGTGTTTTTAAAACAATAATCAGTATAATACATCGCTCTTACGAGCAGAAAACAAAAATTAAATAAATCCATGCGTGAGCAAAAATTGCAAGCTGTAAAAAATGGCAACGCGAAATCCTAAGAAGGGGATCGTCGAAATGTTGCGATGCACGAACTGGAGGGTGTGGCTACTCGCTGCGAAAAAAAAACGGTTTGTTTGTCTAGAAGCGATACCTTTAGCGGGCTTCCAGGCGTATTTTCAGTGTACATTTAACGTGTCTCTGAAGGGGTAATTTTGTATGGATGCATACTGGGTTCGCGTCGAAACGATATGCTGGTGCAGGGTCCTTAGGCAGGTTTTGTGAACAAAGCAGTGGAAGATTTTGAATTCGAAAAATCCTAAATCGCTATGCAGACATCCGAGCACGGCGTCTTTCCCGTATTGAAAGTGAAACAGCGGAACATCTAGCCATTGTCCAGACCTTGATTGACGAATATCAACGACACGTTAATCTGAAAACGGACACGGCAATGATCGAGCAGCCATCGAGCTTGAAATCCTCGGTGTGTGCGGTCTCGAAGAAGAAAAGTGAAAAAAAAAGCCGCAACAATGTTTAAAGGGAAATGAAAAACTCCTCGTATTTCCTGTTGGCAATGTGGTTCATTGCATTTCGTTCAAAATTGTTCAAAAAATGACAGTAAAACACCCTAGTGTAATAAAGGTAACATGGGTTTTTTGTGTTTTACTTTGTCGTGATTTTGTGCAGTGAATTTTTTTCGTCGTGAATGACGCGTATGTTGTATTTTGTAGCTAAACATCGCCATGGAAAGAAAAAAATAGCCGACACAATCTCCCATCCCATGAAAGTTTGTAGCAATGTTGCGATCGTGAATCCGTGAAACGATGAAATAAACATTGCTTGCCGCCAAATGAGAGATCGTGCAAGAAGACGTAAAGTTCTTCGTAAAGCAATATTTCATTCGTCTACACAATCACAATCAACGGAGTTGCAATTCCCCTTCAATTGGATTCAGTGAGTAGAGTGAGCTCAACAAACCCGAATCGAAGAAACCGACATTAGAAGCTGTAAATGTATCCGGTGAAACACTTCGTCTTACAAGTGAGTTCGAGTTCGAATGAGAAGCAGCTAGCAACAGTCAGATCGAACGAGCAAAATATTTTGTAACGTCTGTTTCGAATCTCAATGTTCTGGGCATGAGGTGGTTCGATCTGTGCACCCTATGGTCGGAACCACTCGATGCAATCTGCAATCAGAACAGAACGAACAAAGAGCCTTCTTATGACATGCAGATCGGAAAACTGGAAGAATGCCATTCACTTGTTTTTCACGAATCGTTAGGCCATTGCGCAAAAACTAAGGTGAAGCATGTTCTGAAAACGGAAGTCAACCCTGCATTTTGTCCAAAAACTTACAGACAGCACCATATCATCCTAAATCAAATGGATTGGCAGAAAGGTTTGTGGACACTCTCAGACGGAGTTTAAGAAAAATTTGTTCGGGAGAAAAGACTTTGTAAAAAGCGTAACAAGTTTCCCTTCAAGTTCACCACATAACTCCTCCAACCGATTGAAAAGACAATCGCCATTCAACAAAAAGTAAGGGGCCACAGTATACGCGCAAGTACATCATGGTTATTCATGGAGCAGGAAAGAAGCAATCGTAATAGAACGTATCTAAAAGGTATACCGTGTTGTTGAAGGAACGTCAACGTCTTGTCCACTGACATGCAAATCAACTCTAAAACGGTTTCCTGCAAAAAACAAGTCAACTGAAGCACCATCAGCACTGTCAGTATTCTTCGACGATTCGGACTTTGTCCAATGACTCTTGAGAAACTAGTTCGGGCCTGAAATCTCGTTACGCTCGGAAGACGTCGAAAGAAATGTGCCGAACGATGACCTGCCATACCAGTTGAAGATTAAATACTAGACAGAAATCGATGCATAGTTCAGGAACCTACACTAGTTGGGAATCCACGCTGCATTGCACAAGTATTGTTGTATATTTTTGCTCTTTTGGGTGAGCAGAGCGCTGCACTCAGCACACGAAGGTGAGGAGTGAGCGAGGGGTACCTCTTTAGTGAGGCGTCGATTTGAATTGTCGCTGGAGATTTTCGTCGAAGCGTTGGTCGCAAAAATGATCGCTGAAAGGACACGGGGCCGTCTAGCCGCACGGTAAGAAGGAGCGAGCCTTGGTTAATAAATAAGTTAGTCATGTTTCTTCCAACTCTGCTAAGAAGTTGATGTTTTTTCCTCCGGAAGGACAATTTCTTTTCGACTTGGCAAAATCTATCAACCACGAGCCATACTTTTTTCGCTGTAAGGTCCAGAAAACGCACTAAACAAAATGCAAGAACCGCAATGATCCTGCGCATCCTTGCGGTCGGAACGAAAAGGTCTCATTGCCAAGCTGCTTGCAGTAGATGTAATATGAACGGCTACCCAGCGAGACCAACGCCTAAAGCATGCACCAACAGGTCAAATTTATGCGCCCTGTGAGCCTAATTTCTCACCTATTCGTCGAGTAAGCGCAGCTCTTGACACTTTCACGCAGTTGACAAGTTGGTCTGTTCGCGTGCGGTCACGTTAGTGAGCATCGGAATCAAATCAGTAAATTTGGCTGAAATATCGAGCAAGTGGTGTGAGAAAAGTACACACGAGTGATTGTTTATCGTATTTTAGTCTGTAGGCAACTGCGGAACATGTTTTGTTTGTCCTACTACTGCACACGGTGTGTGTTTGTTGTCTCAAGATAGGCGTTTTCTTGTGACTCAGAACATCACGAAAACCACTTGGGACAGCCAAAAACCGCATGAAATCAGTGTAGGTCGTGTCAGGGGCCAACCTAATTGTGAAAACCGTGCGTGAATCGGTAAAAAACAGCCAGAGAAAACCGAAAAACTGTTCGTGAAAAACGCGTGTATCGGTGCCGTCAAACAACCGAGCCCAGGTACCAAAAATTTTTTTAAGCCAAATTCGTCCAAAATTGTGTGAATCGGGTGGGATTGTCTAAGACAAATCCAATGGAGCACGAATCGTGGAAATCCGTTGAGAACTGGGTGAGTTATTAGCGAAAAACTAATTAAAATCAGTTTGGTTTGTGCGAAAAGGCTGCTTGGTCCAGCGCAGTTTGTTTACATTTGATTTCGCCTGCCATCGCGCATGCGCATCGCATCGTGGGCGAAAAGCTCACGGGACGGGAAGCTTGCACATTTAAACTTTTTGCGCCCGATTTACTGTTTTAGGCGGTTGTATAGGCGCGCCCCCACAACCTGTTTTAGGTTGTGGGGGCGCATGAATCTAACCTAATATTACGAAAGCTGGACCTAAATGTCCCGTTGGGTAGGCAACTGTTACTTTGAACATTTTACGAAGCATCGTACTCCTTCAGTCGTGCACGCCATCCTAAGCGTAGATCTTTAATCGAGCCTTTTCGAAAACACCTAATCAACGTGCTACGTAACGCGAACGGCCACGGTTAAAGTACACAGTAATAACTTCACGTCTAGGCGGATGAGCGACAGTTAGCACCGTGACCCCTACCACCAGGCGACTAGGGGATTCCCCGGCATCACGCGTGTATCTAAATACTAAATATTTCGACACGTCTGTTACAAGCACTATACTCCGGATTTCGCTTTATTTGCTAACGATACAAACGTAACAGAACGGAAGAGATAGAGAAAAAGTAGAACATCGAAAGTTGACGAAAGTTGCAAATGGCGCTGGGTTGTGAATGGATCAGTCGTCTTTCTCGATCGCGCTCATTTCCATGCAGGTGATCTCGTCCCGCTGGATCACCCGGCCCTTCAAATACGCGTGGGCGTAGAAGTTGCAGAACAGGACGATGAACGAGAGCATGTAGGCGATCAGCGTGTAACGCATCCAGAGCGGAAATTCACAGCCGGTGGAAATGGCTATAATACCGAGAATCATGAAGACGGTGAACTGGATCTACGAAGGGAAGTATTAGTACCGAGGATCAGTGATCAGTTATGTGTTTCGGCGTACGCTATTCGACCCTCTCGGGCACTTACCAGTTGCAGGATCGTGACGTACTTTTTCCACCAGATGTGCTTGTTCATGTGCGGACCGATCGTGGCCAGAATGTAGTACGTGTACATCAGCACGTGGGTGAAAGAGTTGAACATCGCCGGAAGGAACGCTGCATAAAATGAAGGTGAAATGTGTCATTATAATTTAATTAATTATAACAGCTGTTCTCGGTGGGCCGTCCAGATAAGAACATCTCTTTGCCCCGTTGGCTCGGCGGCAGTGATCCCGTGATCACAAATTGTAAATATATGTAAATATAAACTAAAGAACATGGCCCACGCAAAACAAACACGAAGAGGCCAAAACTGGTGACCCCGAGGTGATCACGAGATCACGAAAATGGCACTCCCCCATCACGTAGCGAACCTCGACATAAGTATCGTGAGTGATCCGTGAAATCGCCAGCCGCGTCCACGTCGATCCTCCACCATCGCCGTACGTACATCTTCACACATTGAGTGAAAATCCCACGTGCCACAATCGACGCCGTGAATGTAAAATATCTCACGCGTAGCGTCGCCGCATCCGTAGCTACGACAGTCCCGAACGCTCAGTTCCTAGAGAGGCAAACAGTGTTCCCCGAAAACACATGATTTTGCATAAAAATTGTCTCTCATTTCTTCGGAAGCATCAGGAGAGAAACAAAATTCTTCGCACCACATTTTCATTTTTTAACGGAGTTAAGCTTGAATGTGGAAATAAAATGCCTTTGGTATATATTCATGCACATTTCCTACCACCTAACCCTTATGCTGCTAAGTAGAATGGAAAAGAGGCACGTAAATAAAGAACGGCTATTTCTCTTTGTGCATAATATTCAACAATGATTTTCGTACGATTCCCTGGATTAATGCGTGGTTGTGAGCTTTTTACGTCAATTTTATTATGTTTGGACATTGTACCACATTTATTGGGTTTGTAATGTATGCCAAAGGATCCCAAAATAAGTGTTTTATGTGTTGGAACATATTTGCGATGCTACTGATTCATAGCTTTATCGTTTATTGGAATATGGACTTACTGCTTCCGCTGGGAACCCACTTGACGCCGATCCACCAGAAGGAAAACATGGTGCTGTGGTGATACACGTGCAGGAACGACGGCTGGTTGTCCTTCTTGCGCAGGATGAAGAAGAACGTGTCGGAGAACTCCAGTAACTTCGAGAAATAGTACCACCAGACGGCGTTGACGATCTGCGGTGAAATAAGGGCAGACTCTAATTAGTCTAAAGTAATAGGTGTTAGGAAATAACGTAAAACGTGGTTTCTTTTGCTGAGCGTTTATTTGCCGCACCAAAAAATAGTCCGCGTTACAGTATTAATCGTCGGGAAAAGGAAGATTTTCCCTGTGGCCGGTCCTTTTATCACTTCCTCGACCGCTGCTCGTGCTCCACCGTTGCTCGATCGTGCGCCCTCGGGAACTGCTAGAACCGTCGGGCAGTTGCTGTTGAAACTTTTCAACATACCCTCCCTCGAGTGTGGCAACCTCGTTGTTACGCTCCCTTTCAACTGTCAACGGTTCGGTGTCGGTGCATGCGGTCGCTATTTGTAAACAGTAAAGTTTTGACTGTTCAGGCTGGTCTGTTCGTTTTCCAAGTGCCGTCGACGTCCAATACGGCGAGTTTCGTAGCCGGTCGGAGGTAGATGCCACTCGTTGTCTGTACGCTCGCCTGGCGTACTTGGCCGTCTTTCGCCCGCGTCACTGCCACTACCCGGCCCTTGGGCCAGCTGTTCCGAGGCAAGTTCGGATCGATGATGATGACCACGTCTCCTTCGTTGATCGGCCGCACTGGATCGAACCACTTTGTCCGACGAGTAAGTGTGGGTAGATACTCCTCAACCCACCTCTTCCAGAACCAATCAGCGTTTCGTTGAACGGCCTTCCACGCTGATTTAATCGCACCGGGGTCATCACTCGGCATCGCAGGCGGCTTGCTCCCGTCGGCGCTCCCCAACAGCAGGTGGTTCGGAGTGATCGGAGTGCCGGTAACGTCTTCGATGGGTAGGTATGTTAGTGGCCGGGTGTTAATGATTTTTTCAATTTCAGCAAAGGTCGTCTGCAGCACCTCGTCCGTTGGTCGATGGGGAAGCTGAAATTGGCTAAGCACAGTTTTAACTGATCTCACAAGACGCTCCCAACAACCACCGAAATGTGGCGCTATCGGTGGATTGAATGTCCATTTCAAGTCCGGACTGCTGAATTCCGTCATAAGTGCGTCCTGGTTGACCTCCGCTAGCGCCTCGGCCAATTCCCTAGAAGCACCTACAAAGTTTGTGCCTCTGTCGCTCATTATTTCGCGGGGGTATCCGCGTTTCGAGACGAATCTCCGGATTGCCATGATGCATGATGATGTGGTCAATGAGTGTGCTATCTCGAGATGAATGGCGCGAGTGGTCATGCAAGTAAATATGACCCCCCAGCGCTTCTCCACTCGGCGTCCGACTGCAACTAGTATCGGTCCGAAGTAATCGATGCCTACGAAGGAGAACGCTCGCTGGCCTACTGCGATCCGTTGTCTTGGGACGTTGGCCATCCGAGGCGGATCCGGGGATGCGAGGTCGTTTTTGCATTTCTGGCAGAGTTTTCGGACGCGTTTGTACTCACCAAGCAGTTTCGGGATAACGTAGCGTGAGCGGATAGCGCCGAGTACTGCGCCGTGATTACCGTGTTTGTAGTCCTCATGGAAGCCCCGGATCAAAAGGGCTGTGCCATAGTGGCCTCGCGGTAGTATGATGGGTAGTTGCGTCTGCCTGCGGACGCCGCTGCAGCTCGACAGGCGTCCGTGTACCCTTAGCACGCCATAGTCGTCGAGTGTTGGTGACAATTTGTACAACGGGCTATCCTTGCCGATAACTCTTTTCTCCATCTTTTCTCCCTCAGCCGCTTTCTTCAAGCGAAGCATCTCCGACGGGTAAGCGTCCTGTTGAATTTGCTTCAACAGGTTTCGCTCGGCATTTCTGAGTTCCGATTGCGTCAACGGGCCCTTCTCGATGCCGGCTCCAGTCTTTTTGTGACGAATGTTTGCAATGAATCGCATTGCGTACGCCAGCGCACGTAGCATTCTCTTCCACTTCGAGAATCGCTCGTAAAGGATGAGTGGCTCGACGATCCGTTGATGTAAGAGATGTTTGCGTATTTCTTCTTCGGTGTTTGAGGCTGCAGGTACGTGCTTGGGCCAGTCGGATTCCGATGCCCGGAGAAATTCTGGTCCTCGGAACCAGCGGCTCGTTGGCAAGAGTTCTAGTGGCTTTAGCCATTTTGTCCCGTCATCTGCTACATTAAACTTCGACGGAACCCACCTCCACTGCTCGGCATCGGTGCGCTCCAATAATTCACCTACTCGGCAGGCTACGTACGGATGATATCGTCGATGATCCGAGCGTATCCAGCTTAGCACATTTTGCGAATCAGTCCAGAACGTAGTTCGTAGAATGGGCATGCGTTGTGTCTTGCTAATGCTCTCGGCTAATCGCGCGCCGAGTGTCGCCGCGTTGAGCTCCAGTCGCGGGATTGATAAGCATTTTACCGGTGCCACGCGCGTCTTCGAACCCACTAGAGCACACTCTATCACGCCGTTTTCTTGAAATCGAAGGTATGCCACCGCTACCATTCCACTTTCGCTTGCATCACAGAAGACGTGCAACTCCTTTTGCGCCCTGGTCGACGTAAGCTTGCGGTAACACCGCGGGACGCTTACTTTCGTGACGTCCGGGAGCACGCGCAACCACATCATCCATTTTTCTGTCATTCGATCGTTCAATTTGTCGTCCCAACCGTGCCCGTAGCGCCAGATTTCCTGCAGGAGAACTTTGAGATACATTAAAAAGTGGCCAATTAGCCCCATCGGATCGTAAACACTCATCAAGGTGCGTAAAACTTTTCGCTTGGTTGGTACGTCTTCCTCAGTGGGTAGGTTTTCTTGAAGTTTTGGGGACAGCCGGAACGTAAACGAGTCTGTTGACGTTTCCCACCACATTCCAAGGACTTTCTCCGTCACTGGTGAGTAATCCATGTTAACAATAACTTCTGATTGCCCACGACTTTGCATCTGCTCTGTCACCATTTGGGAATTTGAGACCCAATTACGGATTTCAAACCCGCCGCTCGCATGTATGTATCTAACTTCATTTGCCAGTTGTACTGCTTCTTCTGTAGTTTCTACGCTCGCGAGGAAGTCATCCACGTAGTGCTCGTCGATAATGCTTTCTACTGCTCTCGGGTACAGCTGCCGGAATTGTTCTGCATTACGATTTTTCACGAATTGCGCACAGCTCGGGGAGCACGCAGCACCGAACGTCATCACCGTTACGACGTATACCGCAGGCTCTCCGTCGGGATCGTCGCCTTCCCAGAAGATCATTTGGCTGCGTTGGTCTTCTGGTTTCATCATCACCCGGTGGAACATCTCACAAATGTCCCCGACTACACCGACATGGAATTCTCTGAATTTAAGCAGCACCGACAATAGCCCTGCGAGTAGATCAGGCCCGGTGAGAAGAAAAGAGTTGAGACTGACGCCGTTTACTTTTGAGGCTGCGTCGAACACCATCCGTATCTTTCCCGGTTTGTTCGGATTGGTTACGGGAAAAATGGGAAGGTACCAATCTCGACCTTGCTTCTTAGTAAGTTCATGGGGCGACATTTGACGTATGTATCCTTTTTCCATATATTCGTGCATTTTGTTTCTTATCATCTTTGCTAATGCTGGATCTCTTCTCATTTTCTGTTTTAGACACGCGTAACGTTTCAAAGCCACGGCTTTGTTGCAGGGCATGTTCACTTCATCGAACTTCCATAGAAGCGCGGTTTCGTACCGTTCACCAACTAGCTTGGTGTCTCGCTCTAGGATCGCTAACGCTCGTTCGTCCTCTTTCGAGCGCAGTTTGTGAACCGAGTTTTCAGTACCCATCGTTTCGAGTGTTAGGAAGCCTTTCGCAATAGCTGTCAACTGGTCGCACGTGCATCTATGGACGGCATGTAGATTCATCTCCTCTACTGCTGCAATTTCGGAATAGGGGCCTCCGACGACCCAGCCTAACGGAGTCCGGGCTGCGATAGGTTCGTCCTGCATGCCTCCCGCGCTTTCTAGGGGTCGTACTAGGGTGTAATTGTCTATCCCGATTAAGAGCCTCGGGACCGCGCGCTCGTACGACTCGATAGGTAGCCCTCTGAGATGCTCGTAACGTTCTATTAGCCGCTGTGCCGATAATGTTTGGGAAGGAAGCCCCAGATCGGTTACAGTGTGTACATCGGACAGCTCGTGAATGGATGACGCCGAGTTTCGTCCAGATATGCGCACTGTTAATCGGATTGAGTCTTCCTCCTTGCGGGTTATGTGCCCAGTCCACTGCAGGCGTATCGGTTCGGGCTTACCTTTCAATCCCAGATCGTCCAGTAGTCCGTGGTCCATGAAAGTAGATGTCGAGCCTTCGTCCAGCAGCGCGACAGTCTCCACGCTTCCTCGGGGTCCGTATACTGTAACGGGAAGATACCTTAGCATCACACCATCTCGTTTACCGGTGTGTGTGTAGACGCGTGCTCCATCCATTTCTCTGCATTCCGGCTCCCCACTCGAGAAACCTCCCTCCGGATGCAAAAGGCGGTGATGCAGTTTTTCGCACCCGTCTATCATGCATACTGCGCTGACTGGACATTTATACCGATGATTCTCCAGGCATTTTCGGCAACGGTTTTGCGAGTTTACCACGGCTCGCCGTACTGTTACCGTGGCCTCCTGGAATTTTCGGCAATCCGCTAACGCAGCACATCTCCCGTCACACATAACACACGTCGGCTGGGTGGTCGATATTATTCCCGCGTGAGTGTTCACACGCGCCGTGAAAGATGAATGGCCCGGGCCTGGGCGCGTATGCGGCACGAAACGCGGATTGTGGTGTTGGTAGTGGGTGGTCGGTTCCGGTCGCGGATGCGGTGCAACTCTAGCGTTGTGTGGTCGGTATTGGTGGCCTTCTGATCCTCCCGGTGTCGATCCCGCTGGAACGTCCACTACGCTGCACAGGTCATCTGCTAGGTTACCGCACCAATTCCCGAACTCGCGCATCGTGACCTCGTGCAGTTGCCGCTTGTGCCTGGCCCAGTCAATGCAAATGACGGGAGGCAATTTCCGCTCAAGTTCCCGCAGCAGCGACACGTCATACATATAATTATGTAGGCCCGAGGCAGTTACGGTTGCAAGCAGGCGCTTCACTCCATACCCGAACTCAACGAGGCTTTCCAGCCTTTCAATCCTCGGCGTGGGTAGTTGCCGCACCTTGCCGATCGTCGCTTCTACAATCAAATCTGGCCGACCAAATCGGGCCCTCAATGTTGCCATCGCTTCTGGCAGACCTGCTGGAAAGGCAAGCAAATGCCCCACCGTCTCACGGGCTTTCCCCTGTAGTGCGTGTTGCAGCCGCGAAATATTTTCATCGTCGGAATAACCACAGGCCATCGTGGTTCGTTCGAATGCTGCAATGAAATTTGGCCATTCCTCTACAGCACCAGTGAAGGCGGGCAAATCGCGTGGTACACCTTGTCGCGCAACCATTTGATGTTGCGATAGTGTAGTGTAGTGTAAAAATGGCGCTTCTGACGGCCTAGTGTTGGTGTGAGCGCCGTCCTTGTTTGTCGCGTAGCTGCGATAGTGACCCGGCTGGGCGCCATCATGCCATGTAGTGTCAACAAGGTGTCGTTGTCCGGTCGGTGCTTGACCCCGAGTGTCGTTGGTGGGCTTTCGTGCGGGTGCCTTCTCGTGAAATTCGTGTGTCCACGCGCGATATCCCCGATCCTCCGGATTGTCTTTCCGCGACGATGTGCCCATGCGCTCCGTGGCTTTGAGCCACTCGCGGGCCTTAACTTCGTGAACGTCCTCGTCCGAGGATGCGTCAGAAAGCGCTTCCAGCGCTTGCATAATCTCGCGCCGACGCCTTTTGCGCTCCTCGCGAGTTAACGGGATTTCGTCCGATATCGGCGAATCGACTCGTGGGATGGATAGTGTCCTGGCCCTGCTTCCGCACGGTGGGTCCGGGTCGCACGGCGTTTCCACTTCTCGTCGGACGCTCTGCTCGCGTCCTGCCGCCGTTCCCGTCGCGGGTGCACTTGCCGCCTGCGCCACCTTTGCCACGGATTCTTTCGGGGTCGCACTTTCCATCTTCACTCTGGCACTGTCTTTCCGCTGTTGCGTTGTCTTTCACGTGTATTTCGTTCGCCGGTTTCCGAACGCGCGCTACTGTCTCAACTTTACTCGCGGATTGTGTCTTACCGAATCGCGTTACCGATAACTAAACGAACGTTTTCGAAATGGACGATATTTTTTGGCTTGTTAGGAAATAACGTAAAACGTGGTTTCTTTTGCTGAGCGTTTATTTGCCGCACCAAAAAATAGTCCGCGTTACAGTATTAATCGTCGGGAAAAGGAAGATTTTCCCTGTGGCCGGTCCTTTTATCACTTCCTCGACCGCTGCTCGTGCTCCACCGTTGCTCGATCGTGCGCCCTCGGGAACTGCTAGAACCGTCGGGCAGTTGCTGTTGAAACTTTTCAACAATAGGAGAATCTAGGTTTGTAAGCAAGACCGCCAAGCAGGGGAATGCATGAAAAGAGAAACCTTTAGCTTGAGGTGATCAGCAGTACGACCCGAGTAGGTCGAAACTTGCAGGTTGCAAAGGATCAGGTGGGCCTAACGGTGCGTTCACAACGAAAGTGAAACCCCGTTTTGAGTTTAGTGTTTGTTCCCACTCCTCCCAGTGACCTCCTACTGTTCCGTGAAGTTGTTCTGCTCTTTTTTTATTTTTTTTTTTTTGATAACGTTCCATCGAAGTAACACATGCAACTGAACTTGAGATGCATCTTAAGGGGCATTGACATGTGGCTGAGTTGAACTTCTTTTGTGTTGGTTCAGAAGATCCTTATGCAGAGGAAAGTGAAGCCTGTCCACATACGATGGTGACCGAAAGGTCGTTCTTTTTTTGTCCACTTACACGTAGCTCTGCCGGATCGAAGCTCTGCCGGCAGGGCTCACAGATGTAGCTGTACTGCAGCATGGTGGAGCCGACGAACAGTTGAACGCAGATGTAGATGTTGAGCAGCGCCATTGCCAGATTGTACGGCACGAGGAACGTCGTTACATCGAAGGGCTTTCGGCTGGTGGGAAAAGTCGACGAATGAAAATGAGGCCCGAATTACGGGGAAGTCAAGCTTCAGAACTTACTCTCGCATGATTTTGGGACCGATCCACACTACGAAGAGGTATATACAGACGCAGACGAATGTGGGCATTGGAGAATCAACCATCGGCCAGCCTTTGGTGCGCGGGTCGGCCAGAGTGAGCGTCCATTCGTAGTAGCCAGAGACATCGTAGAACGGGTTGCTTTCGCTGATGTTTGCCGTTGCCATGGGGATTTATCAGGGGCGTTTTCTTATGTAGCAGGCAAGACTCACTTTGGTACCTGGGGAATATGAAAAAGGTCGGGTATAAAGCCCGGTCCACACGCTCCGTTTTGCACAACGTTTTAAGTTTGCGCAGTTTTACTCGCAGGTAAGACGGAATGAAAACGTTGCAATTGTGAGCGTTCAGACGGCACAGTCTTATCTGTATTTTCACTCAGTTTTATGTGAAATCGTAATGGATGATTGCCGAAGAACTGGCAAAAATCGAACTGAATTGAACGGAACGCATTGAACGAAGGGCAAAACGTCAACATCCATCGAAATGTTCTTGAAAGTCATGAAGTATGCGCAGTTTTCAAAGCAATTTTGCTCAGACATCGCTGCAACTGTGCAGTTCTCGCGCCGAGCTCAAAACTGTGCAGTTTTCCTGTCCACACGCAACGTTTTGCCTGCAACGTTTTGAACTGCGCAGGCAAAACGTAGTGTAAAACGGAGCGTGTGGACCGGGCTTAAGCTCGATATTACATCCTGATGTCAGTTACGGCATGTTTGATGAGGCATGGACAACTGAATCAATTAAAAAGAAAAAGCTACACATGGAACTAAAATGAAACTGGTAACCTTAATTGAAATCTCATTCTGGAATTCAACATTCAATAACACAAGCCGCCATTTGAGTTATAAGGTTGCGCCTTAATTTCTGTAAGCAATATTCTATGTCCGGCATTGGATATTTATTCTTTCTCTATACCGTTTTTGCGTTTAGTTTCCTGTAATCTACCGCCATTCTTAATATTCCATCTTATTTTGGTGCTAATACTACTGGACTATTGTACGGTGAAGTAGTTTCAGTGATCACACCTGCTTCTCTCAAATCTTCCATTATTTCCCCAACTCCCCGGCTCATGGTCTACCAATTTCAACGTCATTGCGCTGGTGTTAGTTAGCGCATCCCACCTATATCAATTCTACGGCGAAACATTGTCTGTATTTGGCCATTAGATCCTGCAACTTTCCTGTATTTTTTTGCTTCTGTTGCTAAATTAACCCTATCGGTTCCGATGTTTCTTCCGTAATTTCATACATGGCTAACCCGTATTCTATGCCGTCTATCTCTTCGCTTTTAGCGTTAGTTGGTTCCCACTGAAACTATAATTTGCTGCCTCGTTTTATCATCAGTAATTCCTCTTGCCCGTTTAAATCTTCACCCGAGATGATCGGAATACTTTGCACCCACACTGGTGCAACTAGTAGCTCTAGGGATGCTGTTACTGCATTTACCGTTATCGGTACGCACACTTCCTCGGTAGCCCGAACGGAACCTTGTCCAAATCCCTTCAGCCATCTGTCCGTAGGTTGCCTTGTACCAATATCTTCAGCCGACCAAGCAAAATCTAGTAGTTGTTGATCGAAGCTTATTGATGAAGTTGTCAACATCCAAACCAAAGCAAATGTACATGAAGCACTTAGAAGACAGCACAGAGGGCGGGAGCGAGCGATGCGAGGTCGAGTCCCACCACGGTGCATTCGATATCTTAGGTGCATACCATATCAAGCTAGAGGATACAGCACAAAAAGGGTAGAAATATTAGTTTATTTGTTTATTTGTTGCTTTAAAAAGAGTGTATGGCGACACAATCGGCCTAAATACTACGTAAGTATTTCGTAGGTGTTTTGCCAAAACCCAAAGTCGGGAATTGTAAAAATAACCCTAAAATGTAAAACAGTAATAGTTTATACAATGCTTAAAGAACTTCAGACAATATTTGTATAAAACGGCATCATATATAAGGACCTTGTTACAACTCTAACATATTCTATTCTTATTTTAAAATATAATCAAAAGGCAGAATTGTATTAGACAAAAAAAAATCATTATTGAAGCCATCGATGGTAACTGCTTATTGTGAATCCTAGCTTCTCTTTTATATTGCGTTTACTCTTGAAATAATGTCACAATTGTCATGTTTATTTCATATTACCAAAATTTAATTTGGAGCCGGCTCCGGAGCCGTTATTTCGGAACCGGCTCAGGAGCAGTTAGTTTGGAGCCGGTTATGGAGCCGTTAGGTCGGAGCCGATACGGAGCTATTAACTTGGAGCCGTTTCCGGAGTCGTTAGTTCGGAGTCGTTAGTTTGGAGTCGTTACTTCGGAGCCGTTAGTTCGGAGCCGTTAGTTCGGCGCCGGTAGCGGAGCCGTTAGTTCGAAACCGGCTAAAGCCGGAGCCGACTCCAGAGGTGTTAGTTCGTAGACTGTTCCGGAGTCGTTGATGCGCTCCGGAGCGCAAATCACTACTGGAAACCTTCGCACCGGTGTCTTTAAACGCTTCTACACAGCATGCTTCCCTTTTACTTCCTTCTTAAAGATGCTCTCAGGTCCACGTTCACACGCCCATGTCCCTTGACATTTAGCCACATGTCCCCTATCAACGCACTGGAAACATATTGGTGCTCCATCTTGGAATAAGTCGGCCATTCAAACGTTCCCCCGGTCTCTCTCACGAGCAATGCTTTGATCGTAGTTGTCCGGTTTATTGTCACTTTTGAATTTTTACACAAATCTTCAACCCGCTTACGATGCATAACAGTACTGTTGTTACGAACAGCTAGATAAGGGGAGCTATGGATATAAACGCGTCAAATTTAGTACAGATAAGTTAGCTAGGGCTGAAAATTGTAAAGAGCAGGAGAGCGGTTTTTTTTACAAGCGACCCCCGAAGAGCACATACATACATACATAAGTGGCGCTACAACCGCTGGACGGTCTTGGCCTGACGAAGCTCCATCCGAAACCGCTCACGATCGCTCGCCACATTGGTCCAATTCCGTATCCCGGCTTTACTGGCGGCTTCGTCTACGCCATCCTTCCACCTCAATTTAGGCCTACAACGCCTCCTCTGTCCTTGGGGACAGCCTAAAAGGACTTTACGGGCTGGGTCGTCCGGTGCCATTCGCATGACATGGCCAGCCCACCGGAGCCTGGCAAGTCTAATTCGCTGTACGACAGTGATGTCTCCGTACAGCACGTAGAGCTAGTCATTATATCGGCTCCTTCATTGTCCAACATCACATACGGGGCCAAAAATCCTCCTGAGCATCTTCCTCTCGAACACGGCTAAGAGGATTTCGTCAGATTTGGACAGAGTCCATGTCTCGGAGGCGTAAGTGAGCACTGGTACTATGTATGTCCGGTATAGTCCCAGCTTCGACTGTCTTGACAGGTATCGTGAGTGGAAGAGTTTTCTCAGACAGTAATAGGACCAGTTGGCTGCCAGCACCCTAGTGCGAATTTCAACTTCAATGTTGTTGTCGTCAGGTTAGCACCTTTGACCCAAGATAGGTGAAATTTTGGACGACTTCAAAGGTGCGTTCACCTTCTTGTACGTCACCCCCGCGTAGACTGTCGGCTATTGTGGGCAGGGCCGCTGATGGTGCCACAAACATCTTGGGTTTTCCCTCGTTAATCTGCAGTCCGAGGTTATTTGCCGCTTGTTCGATCATTCGGTATGCTTCTTCTACATAGAAGAGTCTTCTACCAATAGTGTCAATATCATCAGCGTATGCCAGGATCTGGATAGACTTATAGAAGATGGTCCCTGAAGTTTCCACCTCCGAGTCTCGGATGGCCCTCTCAAGCGCTAGGTTGAAGAGTATGCAAGCAAGCCCATCCCCTTGGCGCAGTCCCTTGGTGGTAGCAAAGGAACTTGAGAGGTTTCCATCCACCTTCACCTGACAAGTGACGTTGGTCATGGTCATTCTTACAAGTCTCATTAATTTAGCCGGGATTCCAAATGAGCTCATGGCTTGATACAGTTTTACCCTGGCTATGCTATCATATGCGGCTTAAAGTCAATGAAGAGATGGAAAGTGTTTTGCTGATGCTCTGCCATCTTCCCGCGCGTCCACACGGGAGCTTTTGTTCGCAAGACAACGATTTTTTTTACTTTTCATCATTGTCAAAACTACCCGAGTTTGCTCGACTCGCATCGTCGCGTTTGAAAAAGTACTCGAATCTGTTATTCTGAGGCTCGATAGCTATTCGATGAGCTGTCATCTCCATACAAAAAGTAAAAACCCATCATTTCTGGGTTCACTTCTCGTGTTCGATGCAGAAAGCTCTAAGCCCGGGAGCTTTTGTTCGAAGAGCATCGAACGCCGTGTGGACGCGCGGTTCTCCAAGATTTTCCGCATGGTGAAGATCTGTTCAGTGGTCGATCTCCCTCTTCGGAATCCTCTCTGATAGTTTCCTACTATCTCTTCAGCGTATGGGTCAGGTCGTTCTTGAAGAACGAGGGAGAATATTTTGTAGGCGGTATTCAACACCGTTATACCCCTGTAGTTACTGCAGTCTAACTTATCTCCCTTTTTGTATATGGGGTAGATGACACCAAGATTCCAATCACAAGGCATCGATTCGCTATCCCATACCTCAGAAATCAGTCGATGAATTTCGTTCTCTAGAATTGCGCCTCCGTTTTTTATCAGTTCGGCTGTTATTCCGTCCGTGCCAGGCGACTTGTTGTTCTTGAGGCGGTGGATAGCCTTTCGTGTTTCTTCAATGCTAGGTGGCTGAAGCATGACTTCATCTGCTGGTGGAGCCTCCAGCTGTTCGTTAAACTGATCATTTAGTAATTCATCGAAGTACTGAGCCCACCGCGAGAGGACCTCTGGCTGGTTGCTGACCAGATCTCCATCTTTGCTGCGACAGCAGGTCACCTTCGGAGTAAAGGTGCTTCGGTGGCCTGCTACCATTTGATAAAACTATCTTGTGGGTCCGTAGCGCACTCGGGTATCCTTAAGAGAGTCCGTGTTGTATCGCGTCTGCGTGTTGTTTCTGCCCACATTGGCTCGTGGGCAGGCGATCCTGCATCTTATCCAGGTAATGATTGTTGTAGCATGACCGTATGCTGCAAAGACTCTTTATTGACTGACCTATCAATTTACACAACTAATTACACATCTAAACGCATACACCTAACTAACACTTATACTTATATTAACACGCAACTAACCTAAACCCACATCATCAGAATCGATGTTGGCCCCTCTATAAGTTCTGACGTTTAGCAGACTCGATTGGTGGCGGCGATTTATCAACACGTGGTCGATCTGGTTGGAAGTGGCTCCATCCGGGGACACCCACGTGGCTTTGTGGATGTTCCGTCGCGCAAACTTGGTACTTCCGACGACCAGATTGCTCGCTGCTGCGAACTGAACCAATCTACTACCGTTTTCATTACTGTGCTCGTGTAGACTGTGGGTTCCGATGTTCTGGAGGTACATCGAGTCCCTACCGACCTTTGGATTGAAGTCCCCCAGGATGATTTTGAGGTCATACCTGGGGCAACTTTCATAGAATTTCGCGAGGCGGCCATTGAACAGGTCCTTCTCTTCTTCACCTTTGTCTTCGGTACGGGCATGAACGTTAATGAGGCTTATGTTGTACAATTTGCCTCGCATGCGCAGGTAGCATAGCCTTTCGTTTATAGCCTTGAAATCTATGACTGCGGACTTCGCGCGTTGACCTACGGCGAAGCCCGTGCCACGTGAGCATGTGGTGGCGGTCGTGGCAGCTAAAGTAGATGTGGTAGCTGCTTCCACGTCTGTTCTGCACACCGCTGCCTAGCCAGCGTATCTCTTGTAGTGCGATGAGGTCCATGTTTAGCTTGGCTAGTTCGTCATCTAGTTGTTTTAAGGATCCGGTTCTATACATTGTGCGTACGTTCGATGAGCCCATTCTAATCGTTGTCCGGGGGCGTTGCAAAAGTCCGTTACTGTTGAATCCGTTCCGTATGTCCTTTCTTCTTTCTGTAGTCGGTGTTACTGGGGCCGGGTGACTGGCCCTGCGACCCAGTGGCAGCTTTGGTTGCACCTGGTTGCCCCCAAGGTGTTCAAGCAGCCCGGCGACCCGGACTGCTCACCCCCCTTCTGCCTTAGCCGTGCAACCCCATCCTCCCAGGGGGTTGGGATTGGACCCGTTTACCCAAGCTCGGATAAGCGGGGCTACATGTACACGGTCTGTATGGCTTGGACATACCAGAATATGAGTTAGATAGGAGAGCCTATGTAGCCTTCAGGAGGCGTCGGATCCTGCCCCATTCACAGACCAACACAGACGGAGAAATATACACATTTTTTATCTGTGCCAAGGAACAACAAGGAAGATACAAAAAAGTATACATTTTTCGTTTGCGGCATTCGCCACAAATATTATCAAATACTTGTATTACTCAGAGGCGGATCTTCCTATGTGCGGACTGAGCGACCGCTTGGGGCCCCGAGCTCAAGGGGGCCCCAGGCTGACCACCAAAAACTAAAAAAGTGACCACCGAAATAATTCATAGCTTTTGTTTTTCCTTTGAAATTACTTATAACTAGCTGGCCCGACCAACTTCGCCCTGTCCAACCGGCTTTTATGATTGCATGAAATAAGGTTTTCTTGTAATTTACTAATTAAAAAAAAAAAGTTTGAATATATGATATTTGAAATCATAGATGCTGGTTAAATAACTGCTTTCAAATACACAGACAACCGGCTTGTCTGCACAACAAAGCGTTAACACGCCACATGTAGCATGGTCATGTGAAAAACATGGAATTTCAAGATTTGTGCTATACACTTCCAGAGACTGTTGAAAATTTAATTCGCTTAAATTGAAATGGCATATCGTTGGAACTTAAGGAAATTCTCGGAGCTAAACATGCTGCCCTTTATAAGTCTCTATCACATTGTTCGAAAGCTGTGTCACAAAAAGTCATTTTCCATTACATAATTTTGGAGCATGAAGGTTTCGAAGCATAATAATAACACTTCCATTGTTATGTCGCAAATGATGTGGTTGCATACCAGGCAAATCCAAGGAGTTTAGAATTTGCACCTATAAATTTTTCGCTGAAAAGTTTGCAATGATTCCCCGGCTGCAAACTTTAAAGAAATTGCTCATAGTTGGCTGCGAAAGATGAGCACGATTGCTCTAATAGCCTCCTAAGTTTTGGGAAACTTAAAATTTTGAATGTTCTAATTTCCCAGCTTTTCTTACGGAATTTTCCAATTTTTCCTTTTTTCTTAAACCTTCGTTTGGCAAAAACGAACAAATCATCCCAAGACATCATCAAGATTGGTCCAGCCGTTTTTGAGTTTTAGCGTTACAAACAAACATACATCTATTTTTATATATATAGAGAAGAGATTAGTGTTCTTTCGACAAGACAGTGTCAGCAGCAACGACTGATATTTTACTTTCGACAGATTTTATGAAAGATTCTTGGCAAACTTGATATTGCTTTATCATTTTCATTATCAAAGCTTTAAAAAAAAAGAAACAAACACAAGATGTTCAATTGTTTAGCTTCTTTTGCTCTGTTCTTTCGTATGTGCATGAAGCGTCTGGCCAAATTCCGTACGAACCGCTTGGTAAACGAAAATCACGAAACGATCAGAGCCGCTCAACGTGTTAATTGATTTTGTCTTAATTTGACTAAGTCCTAGGTGCATCGAGACCAAGGTGTACGGGCGCAAAGCGCGGGTTGACTTATACTTAGGCTTCGAATTGCAAACTTTAATAAAGCAAATTAAATAAAGCAGTGTATTTTTGGTCGTCATCTGTAGCACATCGTTGTGAACATTGACTGATGGGACGGTCTAGAGGGCCCCAGATTATCCCACCGCTTGGGGCCCCGGAATGGATTGATCCGCCTCTGGTATTACTACTTTTCTTCTAAAAAAGTTTACACGATTTAGCATCGGGAGAGATCGAGTTGGTCACGAGGAAGGTAAAAGGACGAAAGAACGTGAGGTGCAACAGGACAAAGTGAGGTTAACGATCTTTCGAGTTACCACATGGGAACAGTTATCACAAGGTGCAAATTAACAAGCCGAATTTCGCCATGGAACAAATTCCAGAAGGCGAAACACCCGACGGTAGAAAACGCATCGAGCAAGCGGAGGAGAAGGCGGGCACTTCGGAGATAGAACAAATGCGTCCGGCTGCCCAGGCAACAGGGCCTAAGCGGCAGCAGATTCATGCTCGCAAAAACAGTGAGGCTACCGGGAGTGTGGCCCTTGTTTTACAGCAGTTACAGGGACACTACCGAAGCATGCGGCTTTTCTGACATAGAAAACTTGCAGAGGCTGAGAGAATGCTTGTGTGGTGATGCGTTAGAAGCAGTTAGGAGTCGTCTATTGTTGCCGGCATCTGTTCCCGGCGTTATAGAGGATCTTCGTTGTCTATTCGGTAGACCAGAAAGACTTTTGAAAATGCTGCTAGAAAAAGTACGCAATACGCCGGCGCCCGAGGCGAATAGCTTAAGCAGCTTTATATCGTTTGGCATCGCGGTGAAACAATTGTGCGATCACTTAAAGGGATCAAATATGGACGATCATTTAAACAATCCGCTTGTGGTAGATGAGCTGGTCGAAAAACTCCCGGCAAGTTACAAAATGAAGTGGGTTCGACATAAGCGTCATAGTTGCGGAAGGCCATTATGTGTATTCGCCGATTTCATACATGATATAATGAAGGATGCTTCTGAAGTAGCAGACTTGACGGAAATCAAACAGGAAAAATACAAGCTAAACAGGTGTCATGCTCAGGGGAACATATATGTGCACACGGAAAGGTCAGACCAGTTACCTAAATTGAAAGCGTGCTGGAAATGAGGGAGCGAGGACCACAGGGTACGGAATTGTGACCAGTTCAAACGTGATTCTATTATGGAAAGGCTGAAGCTGGAAGAAAACTTGAAATTGTGTCAATCGTGCTTAAATAGTCACAGAGGATCATGTCGGTTTAACCAGAAATGCAAAATAGGAAATTGCAGCGAACAGCACCATCCTTTGTTACATCAGCGTAGGGCAGTGTTCATCAAGGAAGATTGTAACACTCACGATGATGATAGGAAGGAAACAATATTCAGGGTGGTAGCGGTGACGTTGTTGTCAGGTGATTTGTCGTACGAGACAACAGCGTTTCTGGGTGAAGGTTCATCTGTGACCATGATAGAAGACAGTATCGCGGATAAATTACAAGTACCCGGCATTCTCGAACCATTTACGGTTGCGTGGACGGCAGATATGACCCGCCGTGATGAAAACTCTAGGAAAAAAGACATTTAGGCTTTCGGCTAAAGGTACGTCGGAAGAGTTTGAGCTGCATGGAGTGCGTGCGATATCCAAATTAGTGATTCCCAAACAAAGAATCTTTCTCAAAGTTGAAATCTCTGTACGAACATTAAAAAGATCTGCCCGTTAAGGATAAATGTTCTAAGATGCCACGAATGTTGATCGGTTTGGATAATTTACATCTTTTCGCGCCAATGGAATCCCGAATAGGAAGGCCTAACGAACCCATTGGCGTAAAAACGAAATTAGGATGGACGATTTACGGACCTAGCAAAGCAAAATATTCAGGATACAGCCAAGTGAATGTTCATTCCTGTTCCATTTCCAATGAAACGTTGCATAATGTTTTGCGTAGCCAATATAATATTGAAGAAAGTGAAGTTCATATCTAACTTGAAAAGAAGGACCCAATTATAATGGAGAAAAGGTTGCAAGTAGCAAAGTGTTATACGCGACAAGTTGGGTTGCCTGACCCATGGGACGAAGTGGTGAGTGCCGCTCGTAGGCAACACTGATCGATTTCCTATAGCGATGCGTGCACGGGAGATGAATCCTGGCTCTCTTGGCGAACGGACCGTGACCTGGGTCGCACGTGCCGTGACTGGCAGCGTTTAATAATGTTGATTGTGTTAATAGATAAATACATGTATATTTGTAAAAGATACAACACAAAGGCAAAGGCAAAGAAAACATTTCGCAAACAGGCAGAATGTAAAGAACCGAAATCAGTTAGAGTTCCGCTAACGAAACAGGAATATAAAACGGCGGAAAAATTTCTGTTCAAATTATCTCAGATGGAAGCTTACCCGGATAAATACAAATTGCTAATGAAAAACAAAGATCTTAGGTCAGGTCCGTTGTCTCACGTTGGATAGAGGTAGCGAATTATACTGACGGCACCTCTTTCAGATGATAATCGTATCATACGAATGGAAGGACGGACAAAGTATGCGGAAACTTTACGGTTCGATATACGGTTTCCTATTAGTTTACCCAGAGGCCACGAGGTAACAAAGCAAATAATATTGCATTCCCATAAGAAAATGGACACGCCTTCCGCGACACTGTTAAAAATGAATTAAGGCAGCGTTTCCACTTTATACATGTAAACGCAGAAGTCAAGACAAGGATTAACACCTGCATGTGGTGTAAAACATATAAAAACTGTCCAAAAACCTCGAGACTGAGTCATCAAAAACGACCGTTCAGTTACGTAGGAGTGGACTATTTTGAATGATCTTATTTACATGCCTGGTAGTTCGGGCTGTCCACTTGGAGGTCGCTCACGATTTAAGCGGCGCAGCATGCCTTATGGCAATTCGTAGATTTGTTTGTCGTCGAGGACCACCCCGCGAGTTTATCTCGGACAACGGCACCAACTTGAAGGCTGCTAGCAGAGAAATCGTTGAAAAAATCCGAGAAATTGTAGAAGAATGTGCCAAAGGAATTACGGATGCACGAACCGGATAGCGTTTTATTCCTCCGGGAACCCCGCATGTGGGAGGCGCTTGGGAGTGCGCCTCGTCAGAACAGTAAAAGATGCACTCGGGGTTCTGGTAAGTAGAGTAAAATTAACCGAGGAGATTCTTCTTACATCCATTACAGAAGCAGAAGATATGGTAAATTCTCGCCCGCTCGTTTACTTGGCGGACGAAACAGCAGACGCATTGACCGCGAATCATTTCCTACGAGGCGTATCCTCAGATGAGCACCAACTTCCGCCAATTCCCCATTCAGCAGAAGTTCTAAGCGATAGCTATCTTCGTTCTCAATCGTTGGCAGAGGAAATATGGCAGCGATGGGTGAAGGAGTATGTACCGAAGATGAACGGCAGAACAAAATGGTTCGAGGAATCGAAACCCTTAAAAGTGGGAGACTTGGTTTACGTGGTAAACGGAAGGAATAGGAAAATGTGGGTTAGAGGTAGGGTAGAAGACGTTATCATCTCCAAGGACGGTAGATGTAGGCAGGCTTGGGTTCGGACGAAAAGCGGGCTGTTTAAACGAGCGACATCATATCTAGCCGTTCTTGATTTAGAAAGTAGTAACGTGTGATCTGAGCGCGAGTCCAACGTTACGAGCCGGGGTGTTACGAACAGCTAGAGAAGGGGAGCTATGGATATTCGAATTGTTCGCGAGTTGTTCGCGTCAATTAAGTACAGATAAGCTAGCTAGGGCTGAAAATTGTAAAGACCAGGCGAGCGGTCTTTTTTACTAGCGACCAAAGAAGAGCATAGACGGAGAAATTTACAAGTTTTTGACCTGTGTCAAGCACAAGGAAGATACAAAAAAGTATACATTTTTCGTTTGCGGCATTCGCCACAACTGTCTTCTACGGCCAGTATTTCGTACGTGTATTAGCTTTCGACCAGTTTTTTTGTAAGTCCTGCCACGACTTAACACAGTTCTTCCTGTAAGAGTTCTTAATACTGTCCCACAACTTAATACTGTCGCGCAACCGTCTAAGCTAAGCCGAGCCCGCACGTCGGGTATTCGATCGACCGAGTCTATTTTTTTTTACTCTGAGTAAGCAAAAATAACAATTTGTCCAAATTGGACTGCAAACCTTACACCGTGCAGCCGTTGCGGAAGATAGCAGCCAAGAACCCACGAAATTTTGGAATTTAGATTAAAAAAAAACGATATCACTTTACACTTCCACTACAAGTCGAAGACTGCCACGACACGCCAAACACCTCCGAAGAGGTGTTAACGAAGAGAATAACGACAGCGGGTTTTTTTTGTGGTGTAATGTTTGCGCAATTGTTTTTTTTTAGGGTATCGAGTTTTTTCGAACGTTGGAGTTCCGAAGCCAATACATTTTTATCAACGCTTGGCCATGTTCGGTTGCATTGTTTTCAAAATGTCTCAGCAGAAAATGATGTGTTTTTCGATTAGCATAGACAAAAACCTCACTTGAACACTCAGACAGAGGGGTCTTAAAAGTTGCTTAATGTATGGAATTGGCTTAGCAATAATATTCATCTCCACTTAACTTATCACTTAACAATAATATTTGTCAACAAATGATATTCATCTTCAATGTGGGGAGGAAATTCAAAATGTAAACTACACAGCTCAAAAGTAAGCTTATAGCGGCAGTAAAAAAAAGCTTTTAAAATTTATTTATTGCTAACCGTTCTTAAAATAATCATGCAGCTAGATTATCCGTTAGAACGATTGTATTTCCGATAAAATAGGGGCACCACGAAGAAACATCCCTATACAAATTATGCGTTGACTATGTCCAATAACGAATGATTTTTAACCGAAAACGCATTTGGCAGCAGGAAGTCTTTTAAAAGATTAACCTTTATTCCAAGGTTGAGATGTCTTACTCGATGGAGCCATTCCAGCTGACAGAACTTGTTGATGATGGTGTCCCAGTTGTGGTCGATGGCTTCTCGCACATTGTTGGAGAGCAGTACTCCGAGGTACCGCAACCTTTGCTCGGTATACGCAAGCCCCTGATTGCAGCATACGCCTTCGAGTCTCACGATGAGCTGGTGCTGGTGCAAAATGAAGAGGTTCATTGAAAGCGGATCGCCCTGTCTCACTGAGTGCTGCACGGAAAAAGGAGCGGAGAGAACACCGTTTACAAGGGTGAGGGAAAATGATTTCTCGTCAACAGTTTTAGGAAAGTTCAACAAGTCTTGGATTGAATTGATTGACGTAGGTTGGCCAAAGTGTCTTGCAGTAGATGTATTATGAACGGCTACACTAGGTAGCTATTACCATGAACATTTTTCGAAGCATAAAACACATGCTCCAAATGTTGGACGAGCTGAAACGTACCCACTCAGTACCCAGTATGCAAGCGTAGATCTGCAATTGACCCTTTTCGAAAATGCTTAATTATCGACCCGCGTCACCCGAACGGCTACTGTAAAAGTATACAGTAGTAACTGCACCCCTAGGCGGATGAGTCACAGTTAGCAACGTGAACCCGGCAGCATGCGTGTATCTAAAGGCGTCTTTTAACAATACTATACTCCGGGTTTCGCTTTATTTGCTATCGATACAAACGTAACAGAACGGAAGAGATAGAGGGAAAGTAGAACACCCTTTCGAGAGAAGGCGGAGAGCGCTTAAACAATGTACAAAACACAGAACGGACGACAAATGGCGCAGGATGGTGACTGAATCAGTCGTCCTTCTTGATCGCACCCATGTCGATGCAGTTGATCTCGAACTGCTGGATCGGACGGCCCTGCAGGTACGCCTGGGCGTAGAAGTTGCCGAACAGGACGATGAACGATATCATGTAGCCGATCAGCGTGTAGTGCATCCAGAGCGGAAACTCACACCCGGTGATGATGCCGTTGATGCCGAGAATCATGGCGACGGTGAACTGGATCTGCGGGGGGAATGTGATAGTATCGAGGATCAGTGGTTTGTTCCGGCGTACGCTTTTCGACCCCCTCGGTAACTTACCAGCTGCAGGATCGTGAGGTACTTCTTCCACCAGAGGTACTTGTTCATGTGCGGCCCGAGCGCGGCCAGACCGTAGTACGTGTACATCAGCACGTGGATAAATGAGTTGACCATCGCCGGAAGGAACGCTGCAAAAAAGAAGGAAAATCGTGGCATTAAATATTATACGGCATACAATATGGGGACGCTATTACAAAAAAAAGAAATCATTTCTTCGGAAGCAAGCAAGGGAGAACATTATCATTTTTTAACGGAGATAAACTTGAATGTGGAAATAAAATGCCTTCAGTATATATTAATGAACTTTTCCTACCACCTGACCGTACTGGTGCTAAGTGGAATGGATAAGGGGCAAGTAAATAATGAACGGCTATTAATCTTTGTGGTTAATGATCAGCAATCATTTTCGTACGATTCCCTGGATTAATGCGTGGTTGTGAGCTTCTTAGGTACATTTTATTATGATTGGACATTGTACCGCATTAATTGGGTTTGTAATGAATGCCAAAGGCTCCCAAAATAAGTGTTTTATGTGTTGGAACATATTTGCGATGCTACTGATTCATGGCTTTATCGTTTATTGGTATATGGACTTACTGCTTCCGCTGGGAACCCACTTGACGCCGATCCACCAGAAGGAAAACATGGTGCTGTGGTGATACACATGGAGGAACGTCAGCTGGTTGTCCTTCTTGCGCAGGATGAAGAAGAACGTGTCGGAAAACTCCAGCACCTTCGAGAAGTAGTACCACCAGACGGCGTTGACGATCTGCGGTGAAATAAGGATATTATAGGATATATATATATAATGAAAAAATCTGCGGTGAATAAGGGTGGGTGTTAAATTAGCCTAAAGCTGCAGGAGCATCCAGTTTTGCGAAGCAGTGGCTGAGGAATGAAAAGAGAAACCGTCAGCTTCAGCTGATCAGCTGTAGGGCCCGAGTAAGTCGAACAGTTGGGTTTAACGGTGCGTTCCCTATGAAAGTGAAATCCCTTTCTGGGTTGAGTTTCACCCGAAGCCCCCTTCAGGATGACGAATCGGGGAAGCTACGAGGTTCTTTCTTGTCTTTTCCCCCGTTGCTCCCAGGGGTCAGGAAACCGTTGACGAAACGTGAAAACCACAAAGATAAGATGTCCGGGTTAAAAACGGAACCAAAGTCGCGGAATGGGATGTCATGCCCGCCGGTAAAAAGCAAGAGACAAAACAAGCAAAAGCGAGCAATAATAAAAAGGCGCAACTGAAACCACGTCAATTGCGAGGTGGTGTGGTGCAAAACACACGTCTGCAAACAGGTTCGCCGCCGGTGAATTGATAAATCATTCGTTGCGCGTCTTGTCACGAAAGAAATGGAAGAAGAACTGGCTCGCCAGGTCCCGACCCCTTGGCTGTTAAGGGCTTTTACCTGGGTCCGTTTTTCGACCGTCTTTGGTCAATGTTAGCGACCCCGTTGGTTCGCTCTCCATAATTAAGAGCTTTCGTTTTGGCACAACCGGACGAATGTAATTTTTTCGGCTTGATCCGTCTCACGATTGATTGCGTAGTTTTTGATAAGTTTCACGATTCGTATACGGACATCCACTGCGTGAAACAACAAATTCGGCCCAAAGGTTTCTCACACTGAAACTTTTTATTTTACGAGCCGGTCAAACTCTTCCGAAAATTGAAGAAGATGAAGGAATACATTTAAATTTTTCGGGCTGTGCTACTCCTGTTCCGCGGAGTGTAGTCTTGCTTTTTATAATTTTGCATCATTCTAAAGAAGAAACATATACGACCAGACTTTATATGGCTCTAAAGAAGCACCGACGTGTGATTGAGTTGAAGAACTTTTTTTTTGTTTCAAAACTTCTTTCTGCAGAGGAAAGCGAAGCCTGACCACATACGATTATCATTTTTTTTTTTTTTTGGGTCTACTTACACGCAGCTCGGCCGAATCGAAGCTTTGCCGGCAAGGCTCACAGATGTAGCTGTACCGGCGCATGGTGGAGCCGACAAACAGCTGAAGGCAGATGTAGAGGTTGAGCAGCGCCATCGCCAGATTGTACGGCACGAGGAACGTCGTTAAATCGAACGGCTTTCGGCTGGCGAGAATCGTCGACGAATGAAAATGAGGCCCGAATTACGGGGAAGTCAAGCTTCAGGACTTACTCTCGCATGATTTTGGGACCGATCCAAACTATGAAGAGGTATATGCAGACGCAGACGAATGTGGGCATCGCGGAGTCAACCATCGGCCAGCCTTTGGTGCGCGGGTCGGCCAGTGTGAGCGTCCATTCGTAGTAGCCGAAGACATCGTAGAACGGAATGCTTTCGCTGATGTTTGCCGTTGCCATGGTGACTTTTCAGGAGGGTTGTCTAATCTAGCAGGTAAGAGTCACTTTGGGGTCGTGGGGATCTGGGGAGTATAAAGAACGCCCAATGTAAGCTTGATGATACTACATCCAAATTAGAATCAGAGCCTTTTCGATTAGAGATCGACAGATGAATCGCGAAAACAAATAAACTAGACTTGGAAATAAATAAAAAATTGAAAACATAATGGGGAACGTATTCTGCCGGATTTGTCAGGATTCTTAATATTTTCCTGAGCACTCTTTGTCTATAATTTATGATAATTAAAAAAACAAAACATTGGAGTAACAAAGAACTTTTTGATGAGAAATTACAAAACATACACAAATTAAACACTCGAACATCAAATAAGACCGATTTTTTTCTAAAAAATTTAAAATTTTAGAGATTATCTGTCAGTGAAGCTAACCACTTTGTGAGGAAGAATAATTCAAATCATATAAAAATGTGTAAAACTCTCAGATTTGAGATTTTTTGTAAGATTTTTTGTTGTTGCCTAAACAAATGCTGAACATTTCAAGAATAAAACGGATTTAAATGATCTCGTGTGACACGTTTTAAGTAAGGAAAACAGCTTGAAACACTTGAACTTGATGTTTATGGGATGTGTGTAAAAAAAAGCAGTAAGCACAAATTAGGTAGTAATGTGTCCAAAATGGCCAGCAAACTTACACAGCGTGCGGCGGTAGTAGAATTCCGGATATTAGATTTAAAAAAAAAACACTTCACACTTCCTCTAAACGTCGAAGACTGTCGCGACACACCAAACACCTCCGTTAACTGTTAACGACGAGAAACGTGTCGGTGGGTGTTTATTTTTGGTGATGTCTATGCAATTGTTTTTGCTGCAGTATGGAGTTTATTCACCGTTGAACTTCCGAAATCAATAAAGGTTTACCACTATATTGTTGGGAATTTTTTCCGATGTTCCGGTTGTTCCGAGATCTTTGGCTGTGTTGTTACAGTATCAAGCTGGTGATAATAAGGGAGAAAGGGATCGATGTTTCGTAGATCACCGGATGAAACAAAATAGAAAATATATTGCTAAAGCTTCAACGCACTCCAATACAATTATCGCGGCTCCACTTCAAACGCGCAGCTTAAACTTATTGATTGCACAAGTTTTGGTTCTTGACGTTTTTTTTTTTTTTAAATGTCTCAACACAAAAAGAGGTGTTGTCGATTTGCGCGAATAAGACCCCGTAAGCTGCCAGAGCACACGCGTGGTGCACGGTTCGGCGTGCGAAGGAACAGTGATGCCACGCTCGAGCTGCAGGTTGACAGGAAAGCTCGAGCGCGCACACACGGTATTTTTCCCTGATCGATGCATTTTTTGTTGTTGTTTCTTTTTCTGCCCGCTCCTGACCACGACTGACTCCGACGGAGGGGGGATCGATCGTGCACGCTTGCGGCTCTGCGCGTTCGTTTCTCCCCTGTTTCGCCGCCCGTGACCCGACGTGACCCTTCGTCCGTGCACTTGCACCGCTCGGTGTTGGCGATGAGAGCGAGAGTGACAGGTGGATGACAATTATAAGCAGGTAAGCTTCACGGAGGGGAGGTAAAAGTACGGATTGTAATCGATCGAGTGTTTTGTGATCGAACGTTGAGCGATTTGACAGATCGACGGCGGGGGCTATCGCGTGTTTTGAATAACGGTTGAGAACATTGTTTCACTTTGATCCGTCTAAGGAGGAGCTGGTGTTCACCTAAAGATAAACTAACGGATGAGTTCTTACTTTGTACAGTTTTGCAGCTTATTTGCCAGGGTTGACGTCCTTTCCGGCTCCGTAATGCAAGCATTTATGTTGACTGTTATCCTCAAATAAAATATTAGTTTTGACCAATTCAGCACAACCTTTCCTCATCCTTAAAAACCCAGTGATGCATCAGCACCAGTGGGAATTGTCCGAGTAGAGTTGCCTAAGAGTATGATGGTTTCTTCAAAATAATTGACTTTCAGAATATCTGCATGTAAAAGAACATTTAGCACAAAATGAGCTATAAACATTTCAATGAATAACATTGATCAGGAAGAGAGCAACAAACAAAATCGAAAAAAATACACCAAGGGAAAACAGTCTTATGCGCAATAGCCTAAGCAATTTACCTTCACTTATTGAACGATACAGCATGCAACACCCTTCAGGAAGCTTCTGACTAACGCATTTACGATGCAAATGAAGCCGATTTACTTTCTTCCTCTTGGCGTCCAGAAGCAGGAAGAATTTCGGAGAGCTCAGCTTGCGCCGGCGTGGAGTGCAAAGTGCACCGGGTGCTATGGAATGTGGTTGCATTCAGGGGCCGAAACCCCTTGATTAAAGGGCTCCCACGCATGCTACACCTCGAAGAACAGTTACCCCTAGCGGGAAGCGGGTTCTAATTTATTCTTTTTTCTCCTTCACTCGCTTGGCCTAAAGTGACCTAGATGAAGTGACCGCATCCTGTAATTAGGTGGACCTGCCGGGGGTTCAATCGATTACCGTATTGGCCACACACATTGGGACCTTGATAGACGCACACTCGACCCACCTTTGCGCACCTGACGTGCCGATGGGCGGGGGGTAGAATAGAATCGGATAAGCTCCAGCTACTTTTTCGTGACCTTTAGCACCGGCAGCACTGCCTTCCTGATTGTGGCCTCAAGAAACAAAATTGGCAATGTCAATAGCTTAGCATAGATTTATCAAGCCGAGATACTCCCCGATGACGTGCATCCAACGAGGGATAGTAGAAAAAATAGTTGTTCCTTCACTATACAGGGTCAACAGATAATTGCTCCTGCACCGCCAAAGAAACATGTTTCGGTCAGGATCAACGAGGCGTGCAGAGAAGTGGTGGTAAAAGTGAAAATTTCCCTGTACGAAATTACTGTGACCTTCGTTTTTTTGCCTTCCGTTTTGTTCCTTTGTTTTCTTTCCTCTGCAAAAACCCCCAAGTAAAGGACGTTTATGTTACGGAGCATTGCGAACAAACCAGAGAAAAAAGAAAGTATTTTGCATTGGCGGGATCTTATTTTTTTCTTATCCCTTCTTTGGTTTGAAAGCGTGTTTTATGGTGGGAGTTTTCAGGTAAAACATTGAAATATATTCCGCACAAAATTAAATCATTTATAGAAGATGACGGTGCTGGGGATTCGGTTCGATCGATTGGTTCCATCTGTTGGCCTCGGAAATTGCAGCTCGGCTCCTTTTTGCATGCCTTCGTCGATAATGGGTGTAAGTAATTGATCGGTTTAAAATTTATTTGCGATGCGCCCAAGGCCCGAGCACGCAATCCGGATGCGCGCCGATCATCATCACCGAGACGTGATCGATTTTCACCGCACCAGCTCCTTGTTAAAGCAGCAAGAGGATACATGCAAGCGTCCAGATTGCATCGGTATTTTTACATGAAGAAGTTAACATGTCATGAACATTTTTGAATTGCTTGTTCGCTCAATCATTTGCCTATGGTCAGTTTATAACACTTGAACCATGAAGAACATGTACAAGTTTTACATAAAATATGTTGATATTGTGTACTTATGTATTTTCGGAACTTTGCTTTATTTTTGTATCAGTCCTCTACGAAGCGTAACCGATGCGTGGAAATGGAAAGTGAAAATTGCATAGCACCACTTCAACCCCTCGCGTTTTGCAGCAGGCGACATCACGATGCAACGGCAGAAGGGCGTGCCGGACATGGCCGATCGGGATGAGGAGAGTTTTTGGTTCCTTTCCTCATCGTCGTTCCATTAACGAAAACCAGTGTGTGGGCTTCATTTCGCTTTACTCTTTCGTGAAAGATCCCAAACTCTGTAGGATGAAGATGAATCCGCTGCACATTACCGTGATGCATCTTCTTCTGTTGAGTTGCCCACACACTTTGGGGTATTCCATGCGTTTTTTTCTCTTCTTTCATTTCTTTCCGTTCGCGATCGTTTGATTTAACGGCATGTTTTCTCCGCTGGCGGTACGTGAAATTTCTCGCCCGTTTCTTCATTTGCACATTGTCCTTCACGCATTGTATTGCGTGCGTTTTGTTTCCACCTTGCTTTGCTATCAATGCTTAACCCTTAATTTAGGGTTAATTATAAACGACAGTGATACGTTATTCTTTTCTTTTTATTTGTTTTAAAAAGGAAGTTGGCGTTGCATCGTCATCTGCAAATTTGAAAACGATCAACTATAGTCCGATCAGTTCGTGCATCAGAAGAAACATTTCAATAAAAGGTTTATTGCACTGCCAAACCAAATAAATTTTCCTTCTGCTAATTGTCTCTTTAGTGTGGCATGCTGAAGATTGACGTTATCTGTCTCCCACTTTCGTTGGTTCCGAACGTGCCGAAAGGTTGCGTTTTAACGCGCATGAGTTGGCCATCGTCAGTGTGAAGGAATCGAAAAAACCACACGAAATGATCCTGCGTGTTCCGATAAATCTCGTGCGTCCACTTTTGCGTCCATAGGTTGTCGACGGTCGGGTATCGTTTCACTTCATCGAGGTGCACTTTGACCGAACCGTCACTGGCACCTGGCACTGGTTGTGCCGCCCGGAAAGGATGGGGTAAAAGGTTGGCGGTTCATGTTCGAAAAATTTCTCCACCCTTACAGGATGAGGGCAGAAACATTCCATTTAACAGCAGTTCCTTGAGCTTGCTCATCAGTTTTCCAGTGGCAAGCAATCCAATCATTAATCATTCATACTTTTAACACTAGTTTTGGAGTCAAATTGAGTGAAATAAAATACTACTATAACTCACCCGCTAAAGTCTAGCTTGGTCACGCATTTTATATTTTTTACAGCGAGCGAAAAGGAAGAATATTGGAACACACTCTTGAAGCTTGCTTCGCTCGATTGCCAATTGATTACTTGACGACCCGACGTTGAGCAGAACAAAACACAACTTTTTGCTTCCTATGCGATAAAGCGAAAGATAAAGCCAGACAGGGCTGCCCGAGCCGGTGGGCCAGAGGAGCAAGCAAACTGCCGGTGAAACAGGTTTGATGTTGTGCGGAGTCGTATCATTTTATCTTGGAAGCCATTTCCTTGGAAGCCAATATGGGCTTACCTTACCGCGTATTGTTTTAATTGAAGGATAGCGCACACAATCCGCGCCTGTGTTGTGGGACTGTGTGTGGTTGTGTGTGCGTCCGCTGGTAATCATTAGTCTAAGCAGGGGAAGGTCACGAAGGAGGTGGATGATTACTAAACACCCTCATCAACGACACAGCAGCAGCAGCTCGATGTCCACCCCGCATATGCATTGCAATCCTTCCCGCGTGCAATTGCGGATCAGAGGGCTGCACAGGAGCAGAGGTGGCCCCGGGGATGACTTACTTTGATGGTTAAAGAACCTTAAACGACCACGACCACATCCGTGGGATTGTTGGTAATGAGTTGTCGAAGGCAAAAAGTATCACTGCACAAATGAAACCAGCTGCGCAGCGTTTGATCTTATGTATGTATGTGGACAGAAGGAAAGAGATTGATGCTGCCAGTGATTATAGTTCGATTAATGATTTTGTTTGTCCGTATTCAAAGCATAAGGCAGTTCCAAAGCACTACCGAACTGGATGTCCTTCCCATGTGCAGGGGAAAAACAAAAAACTTCAACAGCCCAACGTAGGCAACGAACCCGATGTAGTCGAGCGCAGGTTGGAAGATGAATAAAACTCAAGCATCGCCAAAGCATCCCAGTCATGCATGTTTCGACTAGACAAACCGCAACATATACACCGAGTGAATTGTTACGAACAAAAATTTAAAATAGATTTATCGGCTGGAAAAACCTTGGGCAAATCAAAGACCACATTGTTAAGAGAAGTGCCGCAATTCGCTTGCTTCAGAAGACCACACTTTGTTCCACGTCTGGGTATGCGTGCGTTTGTATGTGATTGCATCATCGTTTCCCTTTTTTCCCGCCAAACGCTAAACCGCGTTCCAGGAAACATGATTCCATCCACTGCGCGATGGAAAAAAGGCCGGAACGGAGCTGCCGTGTTTGTTTCCTCGTTTTCTCTATTTTATCATGCATACTGACCACAAAGCCTTTGGCTCACCGGACAGTGAAAATTTTTATTGTTATGATATGGGCGTCCCAAACAGCCGGAGATAAGGATCGCACGTCAATACACCATCAAACTTAGGGAAGTTAGTGTTTTGCTCGGGTTGTGGTTTTCCTCGTGAAAAACTGCGGCTGGTTTAGATTGGACTCTTTTGGAGGTAAATGTTTAGATTGGGTCGGTATATAATTTGACTCCCCTATGCACACAAGATTAGACAGGTGAAGAAGCTACCTAGCTGAGTGGCATTTGCAGAGAAACCTTCTATAGTAAAACACGAACTCTTCTGGATAAATCGATCAACTAATTGTTATCGAACAGAAGCATTTGGCACGTCCATTCACAACCTTTACTGCACAGTATTCAAGCGTAGTGGCATTCCTCACGTGCAGTGAGCATCAAATGGCACCGCAGCGATGGATAAAGTAATTCCATTAACCCTTGCATTGCCACGATCCGCGAAGTGATTCCAATGAGCTGATTCCTCCTGTGCGGCTCCTTGTTCGCTGCAAAATGCGCAGGTAAAAGGAAAGGCAGAGAATTGCACTTGAACCATCGGGCGCAGGTCGAGGGAGTAGATGCTCCCGAAGCGAGACACCTCTCCCACTACAAAAGACTGAGAGAGAGGGAGAAAGAGACAGAATTCTTCTCCTTCCGAACACACGCGAGCAATTTGTATTTCTCCGTTTCAAACGGCCCGGCGAGCAAAATAATTGATGGGGAGGTCAAACGACGCCTTCGTGGAGGGTGGAGTAAACGGGTGTAGTCCCGATGGTTGCATAGCCAGTAGAAAAGAGAAGAAGCAAGCGGTGAGGCAGAGGAGGGCTAAATGATGCCACACGATGCACCCGGCCATCTGTCGGGCGAGGGTGTCCGGTTTATTTTAATTTTCACTTCTACTGATGCGCTTTTGGCGCAGCGGACTAAGGAAGGAGGGTGGTGCAAGTTCGGCGTAGTTCAAGTGCATCCGAGTAAGTGTGGGACGCAAGTTGGTCTCGTGTTAATGCAAAAGGACAAACCGTGGCATGCGATCGGGTGCACGAAAAAGGTTAAATACAATCGTAATTACGTTGGAGCCTGCCTGTAAGGGTGACAAGAAAACAGAGGGTCTAATTCTGCATAAATTTTTCGGCTTGCATACGCTTGCTGTTTGATTAATTTATTCGTTTCTTTTAACAAGAAATGCTTTCACATTACTTGATCAAAAGAATAAAACAAACTGAATTGAAATTATTTTTATCAACCCTTATCAACTCTCTAAAATAAGACATTTCATCGATGTGCTGTCTCGCTCAAGTATATGCAGCCGGCAAAAAAAGGGCTCTTAAACATTTTACATTTGTTTCGAATCGATTCGTCATAAAATAACAGACATTAATACAAATGTACCCGAGATAAATGCGGGGTCCGGGATAGCCTTGCGCGTGCGCCGGCTTGAATTCGACGGCGTGAGTTTAAATCCCGACCGCACCTTCCCCGGTAAGAAAGACTAACAAAATGGGTAGGCTTCACCGAATGGAATGATGCTCGTTACGCTATGAAGAAGAAAACCCGAGATCTTCTAACTAACTGATAGAAAAATATAGGTCTCCTGGACTTAAGAAAAGATCTTTTCCAGACGCTCTTTATTAGTCGCCTTCACAGATGAGCACTGATTGCAAGTGTGTATTGGTGTCTAATATTTTACTCGTTCTATACAGCATCACTTGGATTGTGTTTGCGTTGCTTTGAGCACTGCTCGTGAACAAATCCTCGCGCCGGTTGGAAAACGACTGCTAGCAGAGCTTTGGCTTGATACTTTCCCGCAGTTCCCGGGGAGCAGGGGTGTTGGTGTTTTGAAAATAAAACCGTTGACAGCAGCCCCTGCCCCTCCTCTTAGGAGCCGTTTTCCCTTCAACGAAAGTGAATCCGTCTACCGACTTCTCATCACTTGTCATCGTCGCCCGGACACTTCATTAGCTTGACTGGTGGCAGCTCCGCCCAAGCATCGGCTGTCCATTAGTGCAGGCTTCCCTGCGAAATGATTGCTTTTACTCTCTCGTGCGACACCTCTTTGATCACTTCGATCCACGGAACGGCCACCCCCGGCAAACAATGGACGATTTTCTCCTTTTTCCTTTGTGCATCTCGCTGCAAAGGGCGATGGTCAAGAAAATCGAACGTCGAAAAGTGGGAAGTTGGAGGCGTCCGGAAGTGACAATCGTTTCTAAGGCATGGGGCGGACGAACATCCGGCCAAAGTCATGCGAGACTGTGAAGTGTTTTCAAACGTTGAAGTTTTTCTTCTTTCATGCGGAGCAAGGAAACGATGTGCAAATGATAAATTGCAATCAGGATTAAACAACTTTAGCCCTATTGTGCGATTGGGATAGCATGTTCCAAAGGCCTTACATAAAAAAGAGCCGTCGGTTTTTTACCTGTTTGAATGTTGGACTAGAAAGCGCTAGGAGGTTATTGTAATTCCTCATTTCTGTGCCTTGCGTTTTCCCATCATGCACACTTGACCATCAGTCGTGCGTAGTTGCACTCGAAGGAAGGCGTTGGAAAGTCGTTGCCTCACGTCGAGAGGATGATTTTGCCAGCTCACGCCACACGGGCTGGACACTTTGATGGGGCCATTCCTGGCCGCCCTAAACTAAATAAATCCGCCACCGATGTTGATTCTTCTCCATGCCTTCCGACGTGTATCGCTCCGTTTTCTCCACTCCATTGCCCTGTCGTTGCCGCGGCCAGTGGGTCACTTTCGTCTGACGGAGAACAAATATGCATTGGTGCAACGGCAAGTACGAGCGAGCGTCTTGAGTTTGCTCCCGGTGCATTGCGGAGCCGGGCGGAAAACCAATGCAAGGCATGGTGTTTGTACTTTTACCTTCGGCTTTCGTGCCAATAATCTGTTGCTCTCTACCGCTGAAACATGCGCTTGAAGGATTATTTAATTTCAAACCTTTGAAGTTTTCAGCGATTTTTAAATGAGTAAAGGATCATTTTAACTTGGAATGTTTGTAGTATGTTTGTCCAAAATTTCAAAAGCAAAACTGTTTTAATGCCTTTCTTGGTTTACAACAAATAAATCACCCATCATATATGATGAAACATTTTCCAAAGACGACTATATCAGCCAAATACCAACAACAGAAAAAGATCTCTTTGCCTGGAAGAACAGAACCGCCAAGAGTTTGGCAAATAGAACCGGTGAATTCTCCGAATGTTGCGAACCGGTTCTACCGATTAGGAGCCGTGCATGAAGCTTTTTCGGTGAATTTCTTAGAAGCTTTTCTCGACGATCGATAAAGCTTAAAAGCTTACAATCCGGAAAGTGATCTAAAGTTGTGCTAGCCGTTTGTATATTCAAAATCGACGTTAAGCTGTGTTTATTGGAGAGAGTTTTCTCTCTAATTTACTTATAATCACATAACATAAGTAAAAAGTGTATGTCTTCATACCACGGTATGTCGTTATTGAAGGTTTAATTCTGGGACAAGTTTCAGAACATCACGGAAAATGGAAATGGAAAGAAAGTCACTTAAAATCATATCTCACCAGCAGAAGGAGCTCAAGAGTATTTTCAATCAACTCTGGAAACCTTCTAGTTCCGCACACCACTATCCCACCGGAAAGAGCTACCGTAGTTTCGTGTTGCACATTTCCGTTTCCAGCAAAAAGTTGGAAGGACAATGGAAAAAAACCTTAGAAATAATTTTCATGCAGCAATTTACTTCCCCCTCCTTCGGGCAAGGTCTCATTGAAAACCTCCCGGTTGCCTGCGGCGGGGGTCATTGGGAAAACACTAACCGGGCTTTCCGTGCCGTGCCCATTAAATGTATCTATTATTCGTTTGGTATCAACGCTGGCGTGGCCAGAAGTCGCATCGAATCCTCAGCGATAGGGTATGGATATGGGGAGGAGTAAGTGAAATAGAAGGAGCAAGAGCAATAAGTCGGGGTGCCTGGAGGGCTTGCGGGCCGTGATTTGTTTATCTGGACTCCATAATTGAACAGCTTCAGTTGAGGTCTCGTTCATTCTTTCCTCCCTCCGACCCGGACCTGTGTGTGTGTGTAAGTAGGGCCGGTATTAGTGACGAGCCCACTTCGTATTGACTCTGCCTTTTGTTTTGAAGCTGTTTAAGGTCCCAACCAAAGGCGTGCGAGGCATATAGCAGCCTTTTCCCGACCCGGCCTGCCTCGGTCAGCTGATCGTAATCGATAATCCTGATGACAATGTTTCCTCAAAGCAGTCGCCATTATAATCAGTCCCTGCCCCACGTCACCAGCCTCCCCCCAAGTTGCATCGACACAAGGCTACTGTCACTGCTGGAAGCAGACCCGGCTCGAGGTCTTTCTGAGCTGAGCCTTTCCTTCGTTGCCCGACAGTAATCGATGGCGTTTCAAACAACGTCCAACTGCCATTTGTGGGACCGCCACGCTGGGGACATTTTTCATTCATGGCCCCCCTTGCCTAGTGCCGCCGCTTCTTCTGCTTCCTAACCGTTTTGGGAGGTTCGGGCACAAAAAGCGCACAATCCGGTGCACACCGCTTCCCACTGCTCAAGGACGCGCCGGTATGCATTGCACCTATTGTGTGGGGAATTCCAAGGGGTCTCTAGCGTTCTCTCTTACACCCTCAGCCCCGCACAGGCCGCATTGGTGAAGGTTGGATGAAGCTCGCACGAACCACTCGGCTAACTGCATTTGAAAGTACGCCATACGCCGCGCTGCATTCGTTGGGTAGGACAAAAAAAGAAAACATGGCATTGACATGCACGGACCCCTGGGAAACGATCCACAATTCAACGCTTTACTATACAGACGAATTCAGACCAAAAATGAGAAAGCTTTAAACTAATTCAACACAACACAAAATCACATCAAACCCTCAAAGAAAAAGGGTCATATTTTGGATAGAAACAATACTGAAAATGAAAGGAACAGAAATTATGGGTTCCAAAAGGATAATTGGACGGAAAATCCATTCTTTTCCACTTCACTTTTCTTCTGCATCGTTTTCTTTACGTTGTTGACATAAACAATCAATTTAAGAGTTTCAAAGTATCAAGTTTAACTTTCAACAGATCTTTTATAAATTTTTAGTGTTTCGCTACTTCGTTTGCGCAGCTGTACGTAGAGAATATAGCTTGACGCCGATTCAATTTAGTTCATCAACTACTAGTTTGTCGGCAAACATTTGAATGATAAAAAATCAAATTTTTAAAATCTTCCTAGATGGTTGTTTTGAAAAAAACCTGTAATTTACACTAGCGCACGCAAAATTTGCACCGCACGTCAATGCTCGACCATATTTCCCGCCCGCAGACGATCAATTCCGCGACGAGGACAACCAACACGACGACCACAATGACGCCGGCGAGTCGCACCCGAACTGTGCACGAAGTGAGTGAAAGCGATCCCATGCCGAAGTGTTTCTGGGTTTTTTTTCGTGCTTCCCTAGCCTACGCCCATGGAAAAAAGTGCATTCGCGAACGTCAGTCGCTCGCAGCAGCAGTCAGTCGCTAGCCATCCGCCGGAACGTTCGCACACGAGTTGCCATCGTTGCCCGCGAGCGAACGCGAGGAAAGCCACGGGAAACCGAGACCATTGGAAAGTGTGTGAGCTGTGATTGACGAGAAGGAAAAGGAAAGAGGCGAGAGATGTGCGAAAGAAATAAAAAAGAATGGAAAGAAAATAACTCGCCACGTGTGGCGTTAATTTTGGTGTTTGAATTTTACCGGGTTTTCCCCTGCTTCCGGTGTTAGAAATCACCGCCAGGAATCGATGGCGCCAGGGGTCGGTGGTTTTGCTCGGTGGTAATTAAATACTATCATCCCGGTTGCCCTACTCCCTCTCTGGGAAACGTTTCCCTTCCGGTGGAGGCGCCTGGTATTTGACAGTGGCATGTGTACGTTTGTGTGCGTTTGTGTTCAGTGCGAAACCATGGCGTGAGGTGAGGGTTTTCCTGCTCTATTCATTGCCTTTTGTGAAATGTGCGTGTTTGGTGGCCGCATTTGCAACTTCCGGTCACTTCCGTGTACCCTCGCCAGTCGCCAATGCGCCATACCGGAGGGGAAGGATGTAAGCCTTCCTTCCCTCATTTCTTTTCTTAATTCGAATGCCTTTCTCTAACGCGACGATTAATGAGGTGAAGCCAATGAAGTGGGCCATAAAAGAAACACCAAAAAGTGATAAAAAAAAAGAAAACAGTGAAAGGTGGAATGGAAACAGACAGAAACGGCCCTCGGTGCGCTTTGATTAGTGCGGCGAATGGTTTCTTGACACTCCAGGAAGGATCAGTCCTTAAATCAAGCAAATGTGCCATCAGGAAACGTGCTGCCCAGGGCGCAAAATCTGCTTCCGGTGCGGGGCTGGTTTTGATTTTGACGACGAGGATGAGGGCGAAAAGGGCGGAAGAAATAATGCAACATAAAACGGTGGTAAACGAGTGTGCTCGGTTCGTTGGGCTGGTTCGCCATTTGATGATTTGAATGAGAATGATGATAATAATGATTGTGATGATAGGGGTGTGTGTAATTATTTTTTTTAAATTTTAATTTAAAATTCTACAAAGCTATCTAAGAGATCGTTTTCCTACAGAACAGGCATGCTTCAATTCCAACTGTGTGCTTCAATTGAAAGGGAAACATGTATTTCAAAGCTGTATTCAATCAATCAAAATGTTCCCAGTTACACTTCGAAAAAAAATCCCAAACTCTTTGCGCAAAAACATTGAGAAAAAACTGGAAAAGTCCACTAAGGCCAATTTTCAGGCCACAGAATTTTTCTCGGAAGTGCATCACACCGTGTGCAATTGGAAAAACCAATTGAGCAGCGAACGGTGCATCGAACGCAACCATTCTGGAGCTCCATTTGATATAATAAGTATTGATTGGTGGGGCACTAAAAATAGGGAGGCCTTTGCGTTTCACAAACCGCCAAAGAGACGCCGAGTTCCCCTGTCCTCCCGGTCTGCGTAACTAGTAGGGATTTCATATTCATTTACCTAGTGGATGTGATTGCAGATAAAACCTGAAGTAAAAGAACAGGCCATTTGAATCCTTAGACATAACTACTAGTACTTTCTTGAAGATATCCCACCAAACATGAATGGGTTTATTCGATTGGTTGTATAGGTTTTGCCATATTTTCACGACATTGCTCAGCGTCGCATAGCTAGACAGGCGGTTGGAATGCATCAATGTGGTGTGATGTGTGTTGCACGTTGGAAGAAAGACAATATTTTTTTATTGTATCAGCTTTTCAAAAAACATTCTCACTGCGGATTCCCATGTTTGGCGGCACTTAAACGCGCATTCCGGATCGATTCCGCCGGTGATTCATGGACGTTGAAATATTGAACCATTTCCGAAGGATGGACCGAAGGCCTTTCGGGACGCAGCGTTTCCCTGGTGCGTGTTTGTCATTCGATCTCAGGCGAGTTTTACGTCTTCGGTTGGGGAAATGAAGATGCAATCGTCGCGTGGATCGCGTTCCGATTCCGAAGGCTCGTTCGGTTTTCCAACAGCTTCCTGAGGGAGGGTCTTGGCAGGTTATGAACTCCCGCGGGATATAATTAGCTGGAAATTTTAGAAGCACGAACTCATCTCTACGTACAGCATGCAGGATACTGATACAGGGAAAATTGGAAACATGTTGTGGACGAAATGGAAGCGAGAGCTAACTGAAAAGTTTTGTTTTAAACATACTTTCCATACTCAAATTTGCACTCAATAGCCGTCCGTAATAAGTGGGTGTTAATAAATTTGTACCTATTGACAAAACACATACAAACACCTATTGACATACACAAACTAAAAGAAGGTATAACATGATTTTCTATAGGTTTTATAATGCACTCTTTGGGTTTGATTCAATTTGATGGCATTTGCGGATGACGTACACCCATCGTGTTGTGTCCCAAAATCGACCCGGCCAGTCCGTGTTCATTTATTAAGTATTTACCACCCACACAGCTGCCTGTAAATGCCATCGAAAACACATGTTCCACCCACGGGCAATGGTCACGATGTCGTAGAGCTTCCCACCCGAGTTCGAACTTTGAACTGAACGCGTGTTTAGTGTTTGTTTGTTTTTTTCGTTCGTCCTCAACAAGGACACAACACAGTCCTTCGGAGTGGCTTGAGTCAGCCGAGTGCATTCGTGGGAACATCTACAAGAGATTCCTGTTTTTCGCAAGGAATGCAATTCTCCTGTTCGCCGGCATAAACATGTTTGGTCAAGAGCAGGAGCAGGAATAGTCTTGGACCTGATGATGTCATTTCAAGAGGGAAAACCACAGACAAATTACGGGAATTTTGTGTATACTACCACTAGATATGGAATACCCTTGGATAGCCGAGTGAGTACGCCGGGACGAACACGACCCAAGATGACGTGGGTTCGAATCTAGACCGGACATTCCGCGGTTTACGAAAGATTGACCATCCTTATACGTTAAGGGGGAATAAAGTCTCGCAACCCCTAAACATTGGGCGAAATTGGTCGTCACGCCAGAAAAGAAGATGAATAATAAGATATGGGAAACCCTTTAGGGACTCCTGAATTCTTCGAAAGCAAACATAGATTTCTACAAGTAGTTATTACTGGAATCAAATTTTCCTACCACTCTTATATTGGCACACGGGAGTCTCCGAAAAGAAAATGAAATCGGAACGAACGAATCAACTACTTGAAAGTGTCGATTTCTGACGGACATTACAGGGAACCATCTGGAAGACGCACGCAACGTCCAATAAATTCCAAATAATTAATAAATTACCCAATGTTCGCCTAGCTCGTTCGGGTTGCTCAGGCCCCTTGGTGCGAAGCACGTACGGAGATGGCGTCGTCCTGTTTTCTTTCTCTTGCAGACTGCGGATCCGCTTCGGTGTCTAGTTTCGGCATTGTGCCCTTGCCTTTGTGTCGTGACGATTCACTTGGATGTTACGAACTGCAGCTACCTGTTGCAACGGCGAACAATCATAAACATTCGTTCGTGCAGGGATAGGTGTCTCGCCGAATGGCCTATAACTTCCTCCGGCACTTGGGGACGTTTTGCGCAGCATTTGGCACCCCCGGGAGAGACATCCTCTATTATTATTATCTGCTGTCTAGCGAGACGATAAATTATGCAAATCTCTACCCCCTGTTTTGCTCCCATCCATCGTGTCCCATCAGTCTAGTGCCGGCTCGGCCCGTCCTGCCCACCAAAGACTGGAGGAAGAAGTTGCAGAAAACCTCGCACGGGGCAGAATCGGTGTGTACCCCGCAAAACGGCCAGCGCTTCAAACTGTCTGCCAACGTACCGTATCTATATAACTCCGAGGAAAGAAGCGTGTGTGTGAGTGTGTGTCTAGGTGTGTTGTCTCGCACGTAACAGATGTCATGTCAACCTATCAACCTCGATCACAGTTCGGGTCGACTGCTCTCTTGTTGCTTGCGCTCGAGACTTCTCGCCACTGATGCAAATCAGCCTTCCTTCTTCCAGTTCCAGGCCGTAGATACTGGAGTTGTATGTGACTATGTGTTTGCGTGTACTAAAATGTACGGAGAAGAACGGCCACTAGTAGGCTAGTAAGCCACAAGGGAAGATCGACAAGCATTCAATTGGTATGATCTCTGCAGCTGGGACGGAGACGGCGGCAAACTTCAGTGCAATAGTTTGACCGAGCCAGCGAAGTACGCGACTTGATTAGTCCACTTCCGACACATGCTACCGACACTTGCCGGTCGCCAAGAGATCTCTCGAGATCCAGCTACTCCGTTCCGTGGTCCCTCTCGGGCGGAGGCAGCGGAAGTAACGTTTAACGTCCGGAGGCAAGTGTCAGACCTGGCGTGAAAAGTCTAAGTGGTGTGGTATGGATGGCAAACGTTACTCGTTCCAGGTTGTGGTGTCAGTGTGCGGTCAGATAGATTCCATTGCTTCGGTGATCCCGATCTCATTAAATCCTCGCTGCATGGTAATGGTTTAGTGTTGCGAAATCCAACCTGTGACTGGTGCGCGGGAAAGCAGAAGAAAGGAGGAGAGTGAAGCCGAAGTAATCATCCTTCGAGCAAGCACGCAACCGACCCGCGCTCCTCGGAGCTCGCCACTAGCGCAGACGTGGCGGTGCGTGCCAATATCTAAACAACCATGAAATGATTATAAACCCCTGCCATCGGATCCCCGGAACCCCAGGACCAGGACAACCGCTCGAACGACGAGGGCGTGGACGGCGGCGGAGGCGGCGGAGGAGGTCGCCTTCGCTACGTAGAGCAGTGGTGGTGGTGCTCGAAACTGGACACAAAGATGGCGGCCGGCGTGGCCAGGTCCACGACCCGGAGCACATCGATCGTGTTCGCGGTACTGCTCCTTGTTGTGTGGTAAGTTTTGAAGCCTAGCAAGGGCCAAATTATCATATAAATTTCCATAGCATTTTCCAATACATTTTCTATTACCCTTCCCAAAGTCCTATCGATGAGCGGCAAAGTAAATCATCATTTTGAATATTCCACCTCTTACATCTCAAAATCTAATTCAAAGCCCCTACAATCCGCTCGCTACGTTGGTGATTTCCCAAAAAAAAATCAATTACACCTTCACCTTTGTGCCGTTAACCCACTCCGAACCGCGTCGAACCGTGGAGGAAGACAGAAAAGAAAAACGCAAACCCTCAACAACCCCGTTTTTTAACGACCTGCAAGGTGGTCCATAAAACAACGACACCCATCCGGTGTCCAGCCTTCAGAACCTCGCGTCCCAGTCCCGGGCCCGTTGTGGCGCATTGTGGCGTGATGCAAGCTGGCAACACTAGCCCCCGGTGCCATAAAACGTAAAGTCGTGAAAATCCGTACCCTTTCGAAAGATCGACGATGGAACATTCGGGCGGGAATGGGTTGATTATTTATTGAGACTTCATTCTCTACTCGATATTTTCGACCGGCGAGATTGCTTTTGCTGCTTTCCACGTCCCGTCACAATCCGTTCGTTGAGGCACGAAAGAAATGAGGAATGCGTAATATTGACCTCTGCTATATTTTTCCTCAAATAATCTTGATATCGTTAGTAGAGATCGTGTTGCTGGCTAATATCAGACAATTCCAACCGTGCATGCTTTCCAAATGATTTGATTTGAAACAAAATACCAATGTAATAAACAACATTAACACGGATCACAATAGCGAGCAAGTAGCAGTGTGTCTTATTCACGTAGGAATTGTGAGTTCAAATCCCACTCTTGACCGACCGAGGACCTTGGATTTTGACAGTTCAAAAGGGATATTGTCATCTAATTCTATTGTTGCAATGGATTTGGAAGCACAACAGCAAAAATTGGAACGGCTTTCCAAAGCACCTTGTTTAGAAGACTAGACGGATTAAATTTGCTTTCTGGAGGGGTTAACAGTAGGGGTTAAGTGAAAGTTACCAACTCCCAAATGCCTCACGAAATCACCTCGTACAGAAAATCGATTTTATTTCATGGCCAATTATTTCGTCCACATTATTATATAATGTGTTGTATAAACAACGGCTATAACCACGTTTAAATGCACAACAGACCACCTTTAGGATACACGTAATAAATGAATGGAACGAAAAGCGAATGTTCAAGCTGTTTTTTTGCTCAAAAACTGTTTCCTTCGGCCGCTCTCCCCGAATGCATTCGGGGCTGCATCATCAACTGCACCCGCAGCTAAACTGTTTTCAACACAATAGCACGGCAGCTCCTGGATGGCGTGTTGAAGACAAAACTTTTAAAACCAACACACCACCACCTCGCTGAGGTTTGAGGTCTGACTTTCAACTAACTTTTCCCGGGTTCAGAGTTAGAGGTCGCGATGAGCTGCATCGCCTGGAAGGGATATTTACAATGCCAATAATCATTCAATAGCGCCCGTTTGCCTTACTCCAGTCGAGCTGTATCTATTATTTCTTTTTTCGCATGGAATTAGTAAGTATCGATCACCAATCGGTTTCGTTTTCCAAGCTTAAGGCTCCTTAACCACCTCACACTCCCGCCACGTGGACAGATGATTGACTGCGAACTGACCTTCACGAAATAGGAAGAGGGTGAGTCGCGAAATGCTACTACTACGAACCACAACCGTAACGTCCTCTGGTCCCATCCCACTTGAGGGGGTTTGTTGGGGGAACGATGTGTCATGTTACGGTAATCCTACAACCAAAAGGGCAGCGACTGGCTCCTCGACAACGTGGGGAAATCCTGTGTTTGTGTCGGATAGAAATCGGTTTCGATGTTGCAATTATCAACCGCCGGACATCGTGCTATCGAGACGGCTCTCATCCAGATGGTAGTCTGGGCTTCACCATCAAATCGACAGAGCCAGCGTTGTCTCGTGCTAGGGGCTCGTGCACCACAAAAACCAACCAGCCAACGGTTCGCAACGTATCGGACGGGGAAAACAAAGGAAAATCACACTGCCTCCCACCCGCGACGCTTCCGCCCGATTGGCCGGGGGATTGTGTCTCGTGCTCAAAATTGGGCCTATCTTCCCCCCACTGCGCCTCTCCGGCCGGCGTGATTAGTCTGAGTGCTTGCTGTTTGGCCGGAAAATTCGACCACTTTAGCCGATGAGCCAAGGGGTGGGAGGGCGCCAAACGGACGCGGGAAACCATTTGTGCGGTGTCTCGAGTGATACAAGGACCCAGATAAGAAGCCGGCACCACTTTTTTTGGACTTTGCAGAACGTTGCTGCACGCTGCACACAAGCTCGGTCTGCTTGGCTGGATGGTAGAGGTCATTGATTTTCTGTCAATTTTCGAACGCTTCAAACAAGCGGGCTCCAAGGAACGAATTACGCAGAAAGGGCGCGGGGGGCCCTGGTTATGGCTAGAAATTATGAGCGCCACTCGAAGCGAAGCGAGTGGGTGCGGCCCACTTCGTGCAAATCGCTCCGAAGAAGAAAATCTATCGAAACGGTTCCGAAATGATCTAGCGGATTTACGCCGAAATGTTTCAGCGAAATTTATGACCCTACTAGGGCACTAGGCAGTTAACGGGACAGAAGTAAAAACGGTTCATTTAGACATTTAACTGAAGTGAGCATCCTTTTTCTTTAATGCTGGAGAATGGACTTTTTTTTTGGTCGATTTTACAATCATGTTATTGATAAAAATATTCCACAACACAATTGACTTGCGTTCTTTCCAACTCATCCGATAAAGAGAAAAGTAATAGAATAAAGAATTTATTTTTATTTAATTAAAATAAAATTTATTTAATATTAAATTTAATTTAATATTAAATTTAAATCGTTGAAAAAAACAAAAATAAATAAAACGAACATTAATAACCGATAATCGATGCGAACGTCAGCGCAAAACATCCCGCAGAAAAGGAAGGTCATAAGTCGGAGTGAAAATGGTAGAAACAAACATTATCAATTCCTGTAGCTTCCTGCGCCTGAGAGGTTTTTCCAATGACGACGACGACGACGCATTCCATAAACAAACCCCTGCTTGCCGACATTCACTTCACGAGGAAAAGGGAACGGGCGAGAAAATGTATCGGAAGAAAGTACCGTGTAACACAGTAGTATGGAAAACGTGCGTTTGTGCAGTAGCAGTAGCAGAAAGGAAGAATTAAATGTTCTCATTATAAATAATTCATGAGCATATTCGAATTGAGTTCCAAGGATTTTTTGTCTCACTCCCTGGCTGGAAAAAGCTGCACCTCCGAGTGCTTATTTCTCAACCGTCTGCCGAAGGTGTACTTTTCTACCTTTTGAGGTTAGGCCAGCCGCGCCAGAAGTTCGTCCTAGTTCGAGCGCAAACACTTGTGTGTATGTGTGTGCATGCTGAAAAGTTTGACGTTTTCTGCATGCGGCCATGCTAGGTTTATGTTAAATTCTTTGGCCCGCTTTGTTGTGGGGCAATGCCGGAAGTTCCCGGAAGTTCGTCTTGTTTGTTGGGCTGGAGAAGAAGTAGAGAGTGGGTGAAGGCCCGAGGCGGAGTTGATGATTGCTTCCCCTTGCTCACCACGGAACCATGACCTACCAGAATGCGTGAACGTGTGGGCCGAACGCGTCTTCTAAGGAAATCCGTCGCAGGATAAATGGATGGAGGGAGTGTCGTTTGGCCCCGCAATGGCAACGCAACCAAATAAAGAGTAAAATAAATATAGTCCACTTCATTAAAAGGAACGGGGAAATAATTTAACGTGGCTGGCAAAAGAAAGCAAATGGAGAGCGGACTGGGAGACTCTGCAACGTCGCCCAGTTGGTATTGCATTGATTCCGGTTTTGTACTGCGGTTCCTTACCAATCCAGCCAACGGATTCAATCAGCCGGGGGAGATAAAGTGCGTTCCGTCGGTCCTCCATTTCCGGAGGAAGAGAGAAGATCGTCCCACGGGCTGATCTATTTTAGGACGCCTGCCAATTGTCGAAGGCGATCCCGATCTCGATAGGTCGTAACCGAAACCGGGGTTTATAGTGGATGTTTTAGAGCTCGCCGATTTCTCTATCTTTCCCATTTTCTTGCTACATAATGCATCGAAGCTAAAGGAACGTTTCTGAACCGTAATTTGCCTTTTGGTGCCAAATTTAGCCCACCGGCGCCTCCCCGACTGTGCTTATGGTCAATCTTATAGAATTTATAACAAAACAAAAAACGACTACGAGGGCGAAACTTTCACACACGTGGTGAGAAACGTGCGGTGGAGGTTGAGAATGTAGAATTGTAGAATTTCCTTCCCAGCTGGTTTGAACAGAACGATCGGTCAGCCTTGTTGGCGTATGCGTTGGGGTGGAGTGCTGTTGTCTTATTTAAAGTATCGGCTGGGAACACAAGAGCTGACGAATAAAACACCCGGTTGATCAGATTTTTTTTTTCTTTCGCCAACGCAGCCATATGTTATCGAACATCTGCAAACACGAATTCGAATCGTAGTCCACAAAGATACATGTGTTTCCTGCCACCCCACTTAGTTATTTATTGTTATTTGTTTTCATTTCTTTCTTGAACCGGAAGCTAGCGGGAGATGAATCCAACTTTTGTTGATTGGCAACCTGACCGTCACTTAAAAATTTCGATTTGTTTGGAATGTGATTGCAAAATAAGTACACCCTTTTTCACATTTAGTGAAACCAACAGGAAGTTGTCGAAGAAAAAAGAAGGACTTGTGTGTTGTAGAATAAAAAAACCCAGCAAACAGTTTTGAACCCTCTGTGATCCAGAAGTTGGAAAATACAGAGCCAACAGAGTCGTATGCTCTGAGCCTGATCTGTTTTTAAATACTTTTCCGAATGAAAAGCCGTGCAAACAGCAGCTCATCAAAACGATTTACCTCCTTTGAGCGATTTGTTGGGGCTTACAAAGAGCATGGAAAAGCTGTATCAAATACAAAAACACACAGGGAAAAAGGGCAAAGTTGTAATGATGTTGAAAATGATGCCAGTAATCGTCTGCTAAACTCCGGCAGTCTTGACACGAAAGGAAGCGATTAAGAAAGCGATACAAAGGAATGGATAATCAAATCAGATTGACGGTAGCATTTTTATCAGGTTTTGGCCACCGCTCATAATGTGACAAAAAGGGTTTGTTTTCCTCGGTAAGCTGATGAGCCTTGAAGAATAAATTTGCGTTGGATTTTCCTTTCAAAAACATCATTCGTGATTTGCTTATTAGATTAGACTGTATCGGGGTTTCCCAGCAGTTTACAAATTAAAACGTGTTCATTAAAACGTGTTCATTAAAACGTCACTCGTTGCTGCAATGTAATCCGCAAACTCTCACGTGTGCCACTTTCAAAAGGGTGCACACGTGGTTGGAAGGAAACAAAAAGTAACAATCGAACGGAAAAACAAACTTTCCCCTGACAAACGACTGACCAACGAACGCACGGAAAACCGAAAGTAGCGAAAGGTGTGAGCGTGATTGACATCTCTCCGTTTGGGCGGAAATCAAACCAGCACCGTCGGGTTTTCGATAAAATAGGAACGTTGACGAATGAAATGGTGCGACCTTTCCCGCTCCAAGGGATCAAACATCAAAGTTACACCCCCCCCCCCCCCCCCCCCCCACCCCCACAAAACCATCCGGCAACGGGGAGGGAAAATTGTACAAGCTTATTTACGTCAACGAATGAACGATCAATAATGATTGCTTAAAAAATATCCAAGATTAAAGTGTTTCCACCAACCAATGTAGGCTTATGTAGGCTTTAAAAGTTTGGTTTTGTAGTTTACAGTGCAAGGAAGAAAACAAGGAACCCACATTCTTTGGAAACCAACTGGAAATCATTTTCCAGCTGCACCATTGAAAGCGGTACACTTTCCCCCCATGTCCTGTGGTGCTAATTTATGGCCTCAAGCCGGGTCGCTTCAAACCGTTGGTGGGAAATGCGCGTCTTCAAACGCTACTGAACTGTAGAAGTCGCAATCTGCAGCCGACGGTCCGGAGGCTTATCTTTCCATTCGACCTCGAGTGCATGCAAAGGAAACATACATCATGTACCTATCCATCGGTGGACGTTGGAGGATTTTTTTTTTTTTGGTTCTTCGCTCCTTCAAACATCGCATACGAAAGATGGTTGTAGATCTCGACAACAAATTGCAAGCTACATAGAGTCAAGAAAAAAAAACACAGGAAAACAAGACTTTTTCTGTTCCTGCGGCTTGGGCTCACTGTTCGGTTGCTTTCCACAAAACGCCCCGTTCCGCAAGAGGTCCACAAGCGCTAGGATGGCAAAGAAAACGGGAGCATAATTATCGGCCACTTTCCCGACAGGAAAGGAACGATCATTTCCTGCACCCGTACACTGAAATGGTACTTGTTTAAATGATTTCCAGCAGAGCAATTTACATTACGTTTTCCAGCGAAATAAAGGTTGTTCAAGAGCTTCGAAGGTTTCGGTACTGTTTGTTTGGTAGACAAAAGTTTTCTTTTCCCAATAATAACTAACATGCCTGCAATCCTCATTGATCTCTGGTGCGGGAATTATACTTTTAAATTAAATGGCTTTTAGACTTTTAGAAAATTGTAAGATAGTAATTCAAACATGCAAGATTGTTGAAGGGACTGAATAAACGAGTTACATTAAGAAATCCATTAAATATATGCCTCTATGTTTATGTGTACTAAAGATTTGTTTTTTATCTATTATATACGATATTAAATAAGGAAAGGACAACTAGGTTTAATCAAAAGCCAAACACTAATCCATCTTAAACATATTCACACAGAAACACACACATGCATAGAAAAAACATAAATTGCACGAGGACGACCCCTTAAAAGTGAACCATAAAAGGCAACGGAAGACACAATGCCGGTCTCGTGCCGAACTACAATTATTTTAAAACTACCAACCAACCTCGCAAGACATTCCCTTCCCAAATATGTGTGTTTGTGTATGTAGTTGTGTTTGTAAGGAGGATAGAACTAGGAGTAACGTAAAACACATACAAAGAAATAGGAATCCTTGGCTGCCGTCGAAACTTTTTCCACCACAAACGCATACCCAGGTGGCCGTAAATGGTTACGGGGCAGAAATTTGACGAAATTAAAGTCAACTCCACAAACTCTGGTTGCCGAAGCACGGCCGTTTTTTGTCAACGATCCTCCCTTTCGGTTTCGGTCCCAGCAAACATATAAAGCTCACCGAAATGGAGCGATGCACGCGACTGATGGCCGCCATTTTTTTAACCTCGTCCACTAGTGTTCTACTACCACAGGACTCCGGGTAGTATCCCTACAGCTAGTTCGCTCTCACACACTTTCTCTTTCCATGGCTGTGTGATAATAAAGATGTTTTTGAAGGAAATCGTACACACGATGTCTGTCGGGCAACGGGCAAAGTTTCACCTCTAGGACGATCGGCGCTGGGTGTTATTTATTGCCGGCCGGGTGCAATTTGCACGAATACTATAGCAAGGAAAGCAGACAGGAAAGTGTCCATAAAGTGAGCGCCAATTATGGCAGCAACGAAATGAAATGAAAGATAGGTAAATAGACAAGATATTTAAAATGGAGGTCCAGAAACAACACAATTTGCCGGCTTTGCCAAAACAAAATTATATGCTTTTTTATTTCTCTTGTTCTATGTACGTTTTGCTCTATGTAGAAATCGAACCTCTTTATCGAAAAGGATCCATGCAATTGCATAGCTTTAGGCACTATTCCCGAAATCGAAACGCATTGCGCAATGCTTATTGTTGCCGATCGGATCGGGCAGATAATTCTGATCGGAACCTTCTCGAACGGTTGTGTGCAAAACTGTACCACAAAATGCTTACCCTGCACCTGGTTTAATCGTGTTTGCACAAAGCAAATTGCATCGGATTGGACAGAACGAAGTTCGCTACATGCAACATAACTTCCGGGCACGGAATAATTGTTCTACGTAGACAATCCCGTGCGACGATGGTACAGAAGCTCATCTTGACATTCGTCTGTTCCAAGTTCGAGTGCACACACAGACACATACAGACACGAACACATGTAGGTAGGGTTGTTGATGTGGGAAATTTGAAAAATGGTTCCATTTGTTATCGCCGCGCATCAACGCTCCGTGTTCTCGTGCTTGCGATCTGTTTCGCGCAAAAGTCGCGTGTCACCGCGGTGGTGGCGCATTCCGTCCCTAAACACATAAACTACATAGTTGTTGTATGTGTCTCTTTCTCTCCTCTCCCTTCCTCGCCACCATGCGTGCTGCAGATTAGTGTCCCCCGGCGGCTTCGTTCAGCTAGTTGACATTGGTTTGCGGACATTTGTGTTTTTTCTCTTGTGTTTTGTAGCAAGTTTATTGGCTTGTATTCGACCCGAAACCGGCTTGCTCTTGACACTCCCTTGCGCAAAACGCACGCCAACACCACGCTTTCCTTAACGCTCCCCAGTTTTCCTTCCCGACCCCAAGCGCCGCCGACGTGAAGCGGAATGAAATAGATTTCTGCATCTGATAATGCAATTTATTTTGATTAAAAGCATCACATGGCCCTTTTAACAACTCGATGAGCATTGGTTAGCCCGCTTGACAGTGTTTCCATTGGCCGTGGCCGATCGCGTGTCTTTCGTTTATTTAACCGACTTGCCATGAGCGACGTACAGCGGAACGGGGAAATTTCTCTTGTGCTGCAAATATATTATTTTTTATAGACAAGCAAAAACTCTCGCCCATTTCAGTGCTATGCACGTTAAATTTGATTTGAATTCCAGATTCATCCAATCAATGCACGACTTTGTGAAAGTGTGGACAAATTACACTTACAGTTTATCAAATTCGCTGATCAAAAATTTTTTAGTTTGCGTCAAGTCTTTTTTGAAAGAATAAGGAGGACGATTAGAATTATGATGGCTACAGATTAAATGAGTATATTAATGTTATTACTCCTTCGTACTTTTCAACACGTTTCATCCAATGGGGGTGGCTATCTAATCGATTCATCTCTTTTCCAAATAGGTAGCTTAGCTTTTAGGGTGTACAAAAATACACCAAACGGGGCACCCGAAGATCAACCTGTTTGACGTACGTTGGACAAACGGAGCAGAAAAAAAGGAACGGTATCCCTCATTTCGATTCATCATCCATCCGGTCGGTCAACGTAGCAGAATTTATCAAACGCCAGTCATGACGACCATTCGAATTGGGCGACCGACCCGATGTGCGCCCAGTCGTTCGTCTTCTTCGCCCGGGACACCATTCGCCGACGATGGAGCCATTATGCTCATTTACGATACGTTTTTGTGTACCTTCCCGGACGCAGTTCATTTGTGGGAGGGATCGTTTGCGCGGGCCTAAGTGTAGTGTGGCACCAAACCGTCGCTAGAAAACCCCGATGTTTATTCATCATCACCGTTGTACGAACTCGGTCTTTCTTCTCTGTGCTGAAGCTATGCCGTCGCCACCCAACTACCCGCCGTACTTGAATCGTCTTTCTTACTCTTCCTTTGATTGCATTCTATTGCCATGTGGGGGTTGAAGGGACCTAGGGAAAAAAGTGAAAGAAGTGGTACTCGCCACAGACACGAAAATCGTTATTCTGCAAAGCGATCGAAAAGATTTACCGTTTATGAAATTTGGGGCAATGGCAATGTTCTATGAAGTGCATGTATGCAATTGCAGATGAAAAACGATTTCATAATTCTAATCAACCATCAATTTTTGCAAATTGTTGCATAATAAATTTCTAATTGGTAAATTTTTCCTCGATAGAAAAACACCTATTCTTTTGCATTGCTTCGGCGCCAATCAACCTGGAATAAGCTCGACTGGACTGGACATGTCTGTAGGATGTTGCGAACATTTGCGAACAATCTTTTCACTGCTCACCGTCATTGCCCGCTCCCCAGTTGCCATTGATATGCTAATTCATTTCCCATCGGAACTCGCAGCGCAAGAGAAATCCGCTCCCCGCAGGGAAAAGGGCCGTTCAGGGCACACCTACCCGGTCCGATCAAGGGCCATTTCCCTAATCCTTCATCCTGACGTGAGCTGTCAGTAGTGTGGCTTGAGCCGGATGAAGTCGAGGGTCCACGGGTTTGCTTTTCCAAAAATATCCACTCCCATATCGCCACAATCGGACCCGGGTCAGGGATATAGGCATTCGGATACAGAAATACTGCCGATCAAACACTCCCTTCCCTCCCTCGGGACGTGCGAACTCGGGCAGACTGCCTCGGTCGACTTAATAATAGATTAACACCATTAGTAATAAAACTTCCTTCCATATCGGCTTCCCTCCGCTTTCCTCCGCTCCGTGGCTTCTCTCAACGGGGTTTCTCACATTATTTTTACCTCCTTTCGTATCTCCACTCTCCCATTCCAGCTTTCTGAAGGAGGTACTGGCGGCCAAAAATTATACGCTCAAACCACGAGTGGTGCTGCCGGAAGACTATGTGAAAGGTGAGTAAATATGATTGCAAACTAACGGATTAAAGTGGCGGAGATTGCGATCTGCCTTATGCTTTTTGTGTCGGGATGCGCACAATAGGTTATTGAAGTAATGTTATGAAACAGTTACAGTTAGAAACCCTAGAAATGAAATTCATGAAAGAGGAGCTTTTGAATTGTGCCTATGTTTTAAATTGCCACCTTTGCCCAACACCCCCCGGTCAACGTAAGTTTGTTACTCTTGGCTCATGTTTTCGTTGCATTAAAATGAAATTACTGAGAGCACTCCATTATTCAGAGGATTTTTCCATTCCACTGATTGGCCATCAGCACTGCGCGGCTCTTGTCACAACGTATCGATCTACAACAATGAAGCGTTTGTCGTGAAGTTGATGTGAGAAATGATCGGGACTTTTTACGTGGTCAGTCTGCGAACAATGGCCTGGCCCGGAAGGTGGATTCTGCTTACCTCAATAATCGTGGCCGGATGTTGGAGTCGTCTATCAGACGGGTTTGAGGAAGAAAAGTTCCTTCCTGCCTGGAGTAGGACTTACCTGCATGCCGACGCTCCCGTGTCAAGGTATCTGTTGGAGTTGCTGCAACCGATCTGCCAGCACGAAGACGTGTACCAGCTGAAGTTCTTGCGCCACGGACAGGATCGACAATCCAACGACATCCTGAGCTCGGTGTTGGGTGGGTTGCAAGGGACGCTCTGTGCGCGACAGATTACACTGCAAGACGATGCGTTGCAGCAGTTCATAACATCTAAGAAGTACTTCATCATCTTCACCAACAATTCGCCGGAAGTAAGTGCATTTCCGCAGTTCCACCAGTTCAATTCGTAAACCGCTTTCTGTCCATCTAGGGATTCCAGGCGTTTTACAGGTTTCTTACTTGGAAAATTACTCGGTTCGGGAGTGCGCGGTTTGTCGTGGTAGTCCTTTTGCTGTACCCGAACATCAACGCGTTCCAGATGTTTCGATTTGAGAACTGGAACCGACCATTCAACATCGTCCTTGTATTCTACGACTTCCGCGGTACCTTTGACTGCGTTTCACTGGAGCCGTTCATCCCTGCCGTCATGATACACGGGCCGGAGCAGGCCTCGTTCGGCACGCTCGAGGAGCTTTTCCGTCGACAGTACCGCAATCTGCACGGCTATGAATTCACCATCTATTTCACCAGGGGCGACGACGTCTCGCGGAACCTTCCCACGAACCGATACGTGTACTTCATTGACAGCCTGGCACGCAGGATCAACGCGCGCTACCGTATCCACACGGAGAACATACGCAACTGGCGCCAGAACAATCCGATGGACTTCGGCATCGTCTACGACACGTTCCAGGCGCATCCGATCAAGCGCATTCCACTGAAGCAGTTCACCTACCATTGCGTCCTAGCGCCTAAGAGCGATAGGGTCCCGTTCATCCGCTTGCTGATCGACCCGTTCCATTGGACGGTGTGGTTTACGCTCCTGCTGATCTCGACGCTCACGAGTGTTCTCCTGCAACGTTTCGGATTCCACGAACAACGCAGGCCGAGCCTCCTCACGGCACATTTTGTCATCTTCCAGACGTTCATCAATGGTCCGGCACGCTCTGTGCTGGACACCGGTGCCGGGAACTGTCTGCTCACCGCCTACGTCTACGCCTCCCTGATCCTCATCACCATTTACCAGTCATTGCTGACGGCACGTCTCTCGCAGACGCTGTTCCTGCCCGATTTTCGGACTGTCGACGAGGTCAACCGTAGCGGGTTGCCTATCCACGTACATCAGTACATAAAGAAGATCAGCAACGTTACCTTTTTACACGAGGTCAACAACAGCGCGCCCTTCGATCTCCGAACGAATCGATACGCCCAGGTCATTCCGTGCGACGTCGCCGAGCGCTGGAGCCGGAGGCGCTGGGACATTGTACATCTCGTACAAGAACGGCTTGCCCCGTTCCAGGACACGTTTGTCCTGTTCTACTACTCGCCTTTTGACGAAACGCTCGACTTCTACTGGACGGCCTTCGTCGAGGGTGATCTCTTCCGGTACTGGAGCGCACGCCATTGGCTCTACCAGGAGAGGGACGTGCACTGGCCCGGTCCACAGAAGGTCGACGACGAAATTCGCGTCTTTAAAGTACACGATCTGCTGATCTGCTGGACAATCCTGGCATTTGGTATGTTCCTATCAACCGTTTCCTTCTGCATTGAGCTGCTGTCAGAAAAGCGACGAACCTGCTGCGATAACCCTTTGCGCTCAATGTCCACGGTTGTTAACTGCAAAATACACCGTCTGCTGCGATTTATAAAAATAAGAAAGAAGCCGGCAAAGACACAATACATAAACAAACGATAGGATTTTTGGCAGCTGTCTCTACATGTTAACCACATAAGCGCCTAAATGTATGCAATACACATTACATTTTAAAAAGTGGTATAAAAATTGTCCAAAGTATATTGAACTAAGAAAATTATTCATTTTAACTGAATCTGATGTGAAATGGCAAAATTGACGGCATTGATATAACGATCATTCACGTTATAAATTTTTTTTGCAATGTTTTATTCGCTGAGAATAAACTCTTTATACGCTTGATTACCCAATAGGCGGATTAGAATCTTTTCTTCAGTCGCCCTTCTTGAGTGCTTCAGCAAGTGACGCTAGCAGCGAGTTGTATCTGAGGCGATTATCCTCACGGCCGATGAAATAAATTTTCATAATCAAACACTCCGAAACCGCAGGGCTCAACGTCTTTCGCAGCCCATTTACCTTGGGTAGATGACCTCCCCCACGCGGTAAACGAACTGGTGGAAAAGCGCCATTTTCCTTCGTCCGGAAAATGGCACCGTGGGGTGAACTTCCCAACAGACACCTACATACACCCACCCGGTGGCAGTTACACCAACAGCGCAATAATCCATTCGTCTGCATTGCATCATTTATTAATCAAACGCCGTGCCGTCCTAGGAAGGTTGCGAGAGAGGAATGGGGAGGGCTGGCGTTGAAATCCTGAGTCATTCCGGTGGGAAATTTTACCAACACGCTCGCTCGCGTAGCTCCCCGCGGACAAAATATTTACACCGCACGAACAACGAGCTTGCTGGAGTTAGCGCATCTTACGGAAAACCCCCGAAATCGCCGTGCGAGCCTGGCGGTAAAATACATTGCGTGATGGGGGGAAACTGCTTTTAATGGTAAGGATTTTCCCACAATAAAGCCAGCTCTGCATGCATGATGGGTAACATCAGCCTATGGACAGCTACTGGGGTAGTATTGCTGCAAAGAGAAAGCAACGCACAGTAAAACGAAACAATTGTTTACTATCAATAAAAACACAGCACTAACCATTACAAACTACGTAATTGACTGACATACATGTATTTGCGCTAATATTTGTTAGCTAAGCATTCCCAATATCGATCCGACTAGGCGATATCGATATCACTCCATTCATATTTGAAAAGCAACAATCGCATGTCAATTTTTCAATTCATCAGAAGCTGAAAGCAGAATTGAATAATCGAATGCTTTTAAAATCGAATAAATCAACTCTCATTAAATCGATCCAAATGCCGTTTCGTCAGTTCGGCCGGCGGCAGGCCAAACGCTCGGACGTTATAAAGGCATCCCTTACCAAGAGAACCACCAAACAATTCGGCAACTTCATGCATGAAAACTATGGACGATGGTTTATTTTTTGCAACCAAACTGGACCAACGTTGGCGCAATAAAACAAACCATTCGTTATAATCGCAAAGTGAACTGTGAGTGATGGAATATTGATTAGTTAACGTAACGAACGAAAGGAAAGAAAAAAAATGGTACCACTCAACCTTGGCCATGCTCTATAAGATCCTGCAACTGTTATGATTCATCGGAGCCGGAAGAGAATAACATTTAAAAAAATCGTTGCGATGAAAACTTATTTCGGCTCATAATTAAATAACAAATAGAGATAAAGCAGGAATGAATTTCATTAACGAATTTCATTTCGTTGGAGTTTTGTTGGATTTTCACTTCTTTACTTTACTTTACTCAGCCATGTTTACACCGCAGTACTGAGCGAAACGTGCAATTTTTGGCAGTCTGACAATGAAACCATTTGTAGCAATGACTATTTGCAATCGCGGGATTGTTCGTGAAGGATGCTTTCTTTTTCTGATTTACATAAAAAAACGACACTTCTTCTCTTTCGTGTTTCTATCAATGTAACAGAAAAAAAAGTTTGAAAACCAGCATGAAGTTTCTCGCACAAACAGATTTTACGAAGACGAAGAGTCTTCGATTGCTAACGGACCAATAAAACAACCGGGAAAAATCTGTTAAGGAAGAGTTTTAAATTTCATTTAAGATCCTTGTTCTACGACGTCAATTTGACCGGTGAATAGAATTGGGCTGTTCCCATGCTAATTAGGGTCATTAAAATGAAGTTTCACACTTCGTTTTGCGTTCCCCCCCGTAGTTCCAGTTCAAACAAAACGACTGCCGGAAAGAACGGAACACGGAAATGGTTTACGATTTCGGAAGTGCAACTGCAATTGCAACGCAGCGACCGCACGGGCCTGGCAATTTATTGCTCGGACGGAATTTTCTTTCCACCCCCCTTGTCGCTGTTTTTTTTTCTTCCTTTGACCCACCGTGCGCTTGGTAAAAAGTTTTCAAGGACCCTTTTTTTTAAGCCGAGTTCCACATTCCAGCGTGTAGCCGGCATCCGGGCGGTGTATCGGCCTTCGAAGTGTGCTTCTTGCGATGCAAATTTCGTGCCAGCAACCGTAAATAACCGGACCGCCATGCTGTTGGACCGTTGCGTTGCGGCCTTCCGGCCGGAAGCGATCCGGTACACGCGGAAAGAAAACCAGAAAAAGCTCCATTCCACCGGACGCATTCCGGTACGCAGGGTCCGGTGCTATTTTTAGCACCAACCGAACACTCAAGCTTCAAGCAAATCAAAGTGGGGCTGGGAAGGGTGGCGGAATTAGGCGCAAATCTTTCAGCATAATGTGCTAGAGCTGGAGAATTTTCACATCGTGCTCTTACATATCAAGTACATGCCAATTAATGGCACAGTGTCTTTTCCCACCTCAACATGTTCCGTCGTGTTCTATATGTTCTTTTTTTGCGATTCTTTCTTTTCAGAGGTTCGACCACCGTCGGAAAAGGGCAGCCCGGTCGTGGTAGAGTTCAGTATATTCGTGGTAGATATCAATTCCATAAATGTCGAGGATATGGACTTTAGGTATCGAAAGCAGCTAAGCAAACAACGACAGACCAAATGAAAATTAAAACAAACACACAAACACGCCACACGCCTACAATCTGCACTGTTTTTGAATGCATACATTTCTCAAAACGGAAGCCTTCAATGATGCCTCTTTGCTCAACTGCTTCAAGCACGATTGTTATGTTTTAATTATATCATAAGTAATCTCATAATATTCTCAGTTAGGGGTGTTTTTCTCAACGATCTTTATTTTAAATTACTTTATTATACAATGTTTTACTTTATACATTGAATATAGAGCTAACCTGAAAAGGACAATGGAACACTGAAGTGGAATTTCAACATTTTTATTTCTCGAAGATGTGAAAACTCTATTTTTGCAAATAATGCTTCTACATGATTTCCAATGGAGACGCCTGGTTGTCCATAAAAAACGATTTGAATGTTTAGAAATGAACTAATATTTGTAAACACATTGCTATGAGAATAATAAGCTTTAACCTAACCAACAGTGGCCATGGAGAATGAAATGCCAATTTGTTTTATTTTTCCATAGTGCACCGGGTCGACAGTCATCGATGCAGTTTGCGTTTCGTTCCCCCATTCGATATCCCTAAAGACCCGGTGACCGCGTCGTTCCGGACAGGTTGTTAGATGGTGGCACCGAAATGGCGCACCACAATTCGAGCCCCCGCCTCGGGTGTCCTTCAATTAGGCGTCCGTGATGCACGAGCAAACCCTACCGCAACTTTAGTTCGACCTGGAGCGCTCGTTCGATTGTCGTCATCGTGCTTGGTGCTCGATTTCAATTGTCACTGACAACCGCAACAGAGGTAGCAAGAGAGAGAAAGAGAGACAGAGAGAGAGAGACAGAGACAGTGTAGGAGAAAAAGAACGGCACAAGAGGGATCATAAAAAATACAAAAGAAAGGAACAGCTCATACTCGAATTCATAAACCGATCTATGCGTTACCTCCTCCCGAATATGGCCTTTACTCATTTTTTTCACGAAATTCAACAATCGAAATACTACTCTTGCACTAAAATTCATGCTTAAGCTTCGCATACACGATCGCCACTTAACGGAGAGCTTCCATCATAGTAGCGCCTAAAGCGATGCAATTGCGCTGCTCGTACAGGTTGGCATGCCTAACTTTAGGCGCGATTGCTACTTGCTGCTGATCGCTATCATCTATTTGCGGCTGAAGTGCTACTCCGCCACCATCACCACTACCACAACCACCGTCACCACAAACTAACAACCTACACCTACAAAACAACACCCTCCCCCACCACCCGTCATCGACGGTAGGATGAATAAAAAATCGATTAATAATGCAATTTTTCTGTCCACCTTTTTCCCACCATTCCTTGCGCCTCCAAAAACGCCCGGCCACCGACGGAACGAACAATCAAAACTGATGAAAATAAACACGAATCAACTGGAACACAACAACAACAACAACAACAACAACTGAACACACAAATGCAACGTGATTGTGATACGCCCGCTGCACCGCATATCCAGAGTAGATATGTTCGTGCACCAGAAGTGGGTCGAGTCGCGGCTGGATCTGCACGACGACATTTTCGAGGACGGCGACGACCACGTGATACTTCCGCCGGAGTTTTTCGATAACCTATGGCAACCGGATCCGTACTTTCTCAACTCGAAGATTTCAGGTAATTTTGGTCGGTTGACGGTGGACCGCAGGCTGGCGTAATTTCCTTCCTTCATATTGGTCGAAGCAGCTTTCTAACTTCACTTTTGTTACCGCGCGTTCAAATTGCTGGCTGTTCAAATTTTCTCTGTTGTGTATTGTTCGTTTCCCTTCTGCGTTGGCTTCTGTTGGTATTTGTTTATTTCCTTATTTTCTCGGCGCTTCCTGTACCGAAGGATTAATGTTATTAAACTACATGTGCTTACGCTTCTTCTTTGTGTGTGTTTGTGTGTGTTAATTCGATGGAGTTCCGCCATTTTCGTAACTATTTTCGTTTCGTTATTCTAACTATACGTGCTTGAATATTGTTCTATATAAATAAGACAGGAAGCAGAAAATGAATTGCATTCTAGCTTTCGTATCGCAAGCAACAAAATTTTAAGCTTAAATTTGCTACAAATACTGTGAATGCATCGATAAGTAGAAACGTGTGGATGCAAAATTCGTGCCTAAAGTGGTCAGTATCGCACATCATGGAATGGAATTTGGGAAAGTAAGTCGTAACCCTTCACCATCAACACCTGAACGGTGAAATATGCATCCATCCCGATTCCATACCCTGTCCGCTTTGGGTTCGTTACAATCGCGATTGATTTCTCCCTTCCTTCCTGCTTTGGGATCGTTGGGTGCCCCTTGCGGGGCGTGTTTAGTAAATACCTTTCTGACCTTGTCCCCCGCCCCGTCCAGTGCCCGAAGTTGGCATGTCAGATACGCGCAACCTTCAGTGCGGTGCTGCACCGAACATCCTTGAGTAGGGCCATTTTCCCTGACCTTGTATCTTGCTCTGACCCTCCCGGGCATGGACAGGGTGATCGGTGGAACTTTGGGTCTGGCTATCGCGTAATGGCTGCTTACCTTTAATGGCCATGTTCCCGCAATCGTTCGTTCGGTGCATAACTTCCGGTAGCACGTGCTACATGCGAGAGTTACAAAACGTGCTGAATTAACCCGGAATCCTTTCATGTCTACCTGGTCGATAGAGGTCGATGAAATGCATCCGATAACCTTTCGCTGAAACGCGACAGGATTCCTTCCCTTTCTTTAATCATAACGCGAAACTCGACGAGCTGGTGGTAGACCAAGTGGTAGACTAGGGAAGTTCCAGTTCCTGGCATTTTTTTACTTGCCTGATTCAGGTGGGAAATAAAGAGAATCAATTTTTACCCTTGGGGTACGGAAGCACCTCTTCAAAACCATGACATTACCGGGAAATTCTGGGCAAAACGAGGAAGCCCTCGGAACATCTTTCCACTACGGACCTACTAGCACCGACAGATGTTGAAAGGATCTGTTCTGCTGTCGCTTCTGCTTCTTACATGTAATTCCAGCCTCCAGGCATGGCCTGAACGCCTTTTAAACCGCGAATGAGCAACAGCAACAACGGCAAGCCACAGTAGAACTAGCAAGCCATTCTTCCAGCACAGAAACACCACACGACTCACCTCGGGAGACTCACACTGAACCAAACGAACAGACTTCCGCTCTGTTTCGAGCCAAACCTTTGCCATCTAACTCACTATTAGCAGCCACTAGCAGCGAATCACCCTGTACTTTCTTTCTCCGTATGTCTCTATATCTATCTCTGTCCTTTCCTCACACCACCACCATACACACACACACACCCACACACCACCCTACACGCCCACCAACATCTGCCTTTGTTGTGAGAAAGGAAATAAGTAACCTTCTGCCCTTCCCATACTAAAACTAGTGGAATGAATCCGAACGCTCATCACCGCCATACCTCATTGCAGGTCAAACATTTATTAATGAAGGTATGAATAGGGTGTTGTGTGGCAAGCTCAGTTGCATGAAATCCATGCGGCCGCAAGGTGAGTGTACGCAAGCTGAACGGCACTGCGGATTGGAGTGGTGAAGTGCCTGAAGAAGTGAAAAAGTGTCACACACAAAAAAAATAACCACTAGTGCATCCTCGATCTTCATGCCACACACATTTCCATTATGGCAACAAACAGCCTAATCACCAAACTAACACCTTCGCCCACATTAGTACACTCATCCCCAGGGTTTGTTGCACACCGCCAAGGAAGAGGGGTTGTACAGATGCCTACAAGGTATCCTTCCTTGTTCCGCGTCCACCAGACACACCATTCGTAGAAATCCCCATCTCAAGAAACCAATCTTACATCTCCATTCCGATCCCTACCACGTTATGTACTTTTGCTATTCTGTTGCTGCGTTTTGCTGTTGCCTGGAACTTGCCTGTTGGAAGTAGTGGCCGCTCCAAACCCGCAAGGGTGCACCATTATTATTCATTTGCTGCGTCCGTTCAACCCTCGGCGTTAACTTTCTGTCCGATTTATTTGTGCTACCACCGGTTCATTTTAATGTGCTGCTTCTGTAGAATATTAAAGGCTTCGTTTTATGAGTTAGTAGTCTTTTACGGCTTATTAAATGTTATCGACATACTTAAAGACCCCTCCACAAGCGTCAGACAGAACCCGTTTTTTCGTGCGGGATGAAACATTGACAATATAAAACGAAAGCACAATCCAAAAAGAAATAAACCAATGGGTAAAAATACTGTACTTTTCGAAATTGACATCACAGCTACTTAGATGGGTTACTAACTTTTGACAGTTACAGATGTCAGCTTGCATATTACTGGCAAAAGTTCAGTTTGCAGCCATGCTATTTTTTCCGCGTTTTGTACTATTATTTTGTTTTGATCCGTACATTCTTTTCTCAATCCTTGTTTGAAACCTTCCCAAAATGGATCATTTCATTAACCACGATCGCAACAATGGCAACTGTTTTCTTGAGCTAAGCGTAGCTAGTGCCACCCGGTACTCATGCCACGAACCAACGGCCGGTGCCTTGGTGGTCTTTCTCCCTTTCTTTGCCTTCCACGCAGAGATCGCAACCCTCACGCACAAGTTCTCCTCGGTGACGCTGTACAAAAACTCGACCGTCCGGTACGCGTGCATGATGCACGCCATCATCGCCTGCCAGATGGAGTTCCAGCTCTACCCGATGGACATCCAGATCTGTCCGATCTACATCGAGAGCTTCTCCTACCACAACCAGAAGATCCGGCTCAAGTGGGCGGACAACGGGGTCACCATCAATCCCGAGCTGAAGCTGCTCCAGTACAACCTCGGCCGGCCGCTGCAGCTGGAGGAAACGGATGGCTACATGCCGGAGAAGTACGGTAAGAGGCGTTGAAGGGGACTTCCCCGGTCTGTTCCATGGTGCCATTCGCTAATGAGCTGCTGGTGCTGGTCTTTAGGAAACTTTTCCCGGCTGGCCGTGTACTTCCGGTTCGAGCGGCAGATCGGGCACCATCTCATACAGACGTTCGCACCGTCGTCGCTCGTGGTGATGCTGTCCTGGTTCAGCTTCTGGCTCGGGCTGGACGCAATCCCGGGCCGTGTAACGCTTCTCGTCACCTGCATGCTAACGCTCGTCACGATGTTCACCGGGATGCGGGCGGACATTCCTCCGGTGGCGTACGTTAAGGTGAGCATGGCGCATTCGTTGGTCCTTTATTTAGACAACCCAAATCAACTTTCCTTCTCTCCGTCTCTCCTCGGTGAAAGGCACTCGACCTGTGGATGGCCGGCTGCATGCTGTTTGTGTTCTCGGCCCTTGGTGAGTTCGTAGTGGTGAAGGTGCTCGACGTCCAGTACCAGTACCAGGTGAACAAGGTACCGAAGGTGCTGCCGATGCGCATCAGCGCGATGGAGAAGGGCCAGAGCATCGGCACGGTGGCGAACTGGGAGGGTGGCACGGTTAGCGTGCGGCCCCGAAAGCCCACCCAGACGCCCACCACACCCGGCCAGGTGTCGCTGCAGGGCAACGGTGGCCCACAGCCGGCACTTCCGGCCGCCAAGCAGCCAACGCGCCGCCAGAGCATCCTGTCCGTCGCCTGGACCGACACCGACACCGGCCTCGAGAAGATCATGTGGCGCGAGATCGACAAGATGTCGCGTATCGTCTTTCCCGGCTTGTTTCTCGTCTTCGTCGTGCTCTACTGGCCGATACTCATCTTCAAAACCTCCTAATGGAAGCGGGGGCGAGGCACAGCCCGGCTGGACACCATCACCATCATCACCGGTACCCCGCTCAACTCCGGCAGGCAACGACAAACCTAAACTACCAGCGCCACTCAACGCACGCGCGTTCTCGGTCCTTTCCTCCCCGCTGGAAGCAACGCCGTTTGTGACGGGCCCAAGCTTTTCCCAGCTTTCCCAGCACGGACGGGTAACGAGACGCATTGCTAAATAAAACTCCGACGGTGCCGCCGGTCTGGAGTCAGGAGTGGAGTGCTACAACAAACTAAAACAAAATATTCTAAACTTTGCACAAAACAAATGGAAAACAAGTAAACGAAACCGGTTTCCTCAGTCTACAAAGAGGGAGAGCAACAACAACAAAATAAAACAGTTAGATAAGTAAAAAAACGGAAAAGGAAAAACAGTTTGAAAAAACACTTCTAGGTAGGAAGGATAAGAAGAAAAAAAGAAAGCTTTACTAAACTAATAAAATACGCAATGGGGTGGAAACGGAAAGTGCAACACACACCCTCATCAAGCCGAATAGGGCATTCGTTTACGTTACCGCGGGTCTGTTGAGTTAATAATTAAGAAAGGGTAGTAGGTAAAACGGTGCGAATGAAGAAAAATTCGTAAGAAGCGTGCCGTTCTTTTTTTTCAAACACCCATTTTGTTCTCTTTTTGTGTCACGCCTCATCGCGGGCTTAGATAGTTTCGCCTAGCTCCTATTGCTGCAGCTACAAGGACAATATTCCATTCAAATTCAAGTAGCATAACTTTTCGCTAGCAAGCGGCAACGGCAGAAAGATGTAAAAATTAGATGGGAACGAAGAAAGCAAAGCGTTGCGGTTTTTGGGGACGGGAAGATGGAGGTAAGATGCGAACAATTGCGAAAGGATACGCACCGCGGCTAGGCTGCATCAGACGCTAGTGCATTAGTACCGTTCATATACAAGTAGTAGCGTGTAAGCAGCTGTGAAAGCAATAAGTACCTTATATATTTTAAGAACGACTAGTGCATTAGCAAAAGTTAATGGTAGCAGGGCGAAGAAAGAAGGCAAAAGTCAGATAGAAGTGCAGAGTGTAAAATGAAGAAATTCAAAAGAGTGGAAGCAAGGGTCGAAGCAAAAATTAAAAGAAGAAAATAAAACAAATGTTATAAGAACATAAAATAAGATTCAAGAAAAAATAAAATAAGATGCAAGGTTCCATTGAAGATAAGGAAACGAACATCAAATAAAATGAAACTATCTAACAGTAACGACACGTAGCAGGAAAACAATACATACAATTAAATCTAAGCATAAACGCTGTGCCTTTCAAATAAACAAGAACAAAACGGAAAACTTTATTCCACTATTGAATCTAAGTTAGATTTCCCGATTCCGGCGGGGAGAATGCGCGTTGTGATGTTGAATGCATCATTCACCAATTGTTACTGCAAACCGCAAGCCACCTGTAGCAAGCATGCACACAATTCGTCAAAGGCCCACCAGAACAAACAACGAATGGGAACAACAGATTGGCCGAGCTGAATAAAAATGTTAAAAAAAAGAAGCAAAATGCCTTCACGAAAGGGCACGCAGCGGACTGCACCCCCATTCGTTTGGTCCGCTCCGACTCGTTGCCTGCCGCTACTACTGCTGGGAATCTTTTGCAGGCGGAAAGTTTGAATCGCATCAAATTGTGATAAAACAAAACAAAATAAATTAGCTAGAAAAGAAAATTTGAAACGGAAACAATAACTACGAACGCAACGTCTTCTTCTCTTTTGACGTATCTTTTGGCAAGAGAAACAGAATTTTAGATTAAGCCGCCTTGGAACGAGATCTATTGCATGAAGCAGAAGCAAAAGAAAGTTTCAAAGCTAACAATGCAAAAGAATTCAGCTACTCGACACAAAACAAAGCAAAACGATACAAAACACAGTCCTCTTGCTTTTAACATCGACCATCCATCTTGGTGAAGAAGGAAAATGAAGGAAAAAAACTAAATGCTAAATGCAATATTCACTTATCACATCTGTTTCAATAAAAAGGTACACATGAAAAAAATTAAGTTAAAAACTTAAAAACAGAAAATTAAACTGCAGAACAAAATACAAAAAGGAAAATCTACATTCACCGAAAAAAGACAGCAAAATAAAACCCTGGGGCTTGTTACTTCAGCATATGCCCCCGGGAACAAACGGTAGAAAAGCAACGTGCACCAAAAACCCGAACGCAGCTGCGCTCTAACTCTGCCTCACAATGGCGTGCCATTTATTGCTGGTGCTGAATAAAATATAGTGTAAATAATTGTTAAACATTAAAGAAATTTAATACAAGACACTAGAACCAGAGCTTCACAAAAAGAAAACAAAAACAAGATGCTGCAAATGCAAAAAAAGCTAAAAGCTACAAAGCTAACGGAATAAAAAGTAGAACGACAAGCGTTTATGGGGCCCGCATGTAGAAGCAACCTCGCCATATTCCGGTTTGATTTTATCCCATTTTTTCCTTGTATCATATGCAATTTTCTATCCATTTTTTCTCTTTGTAACAATTCTCATTCCATTTGTTCATAATTGCTTTTCGGTTACTTCAAAGATATATTCATTGTTAATAACGAAATTTCACGGCTATTATTACGTGGAAAGTTAATCCAGTATCTGTTCCAGATCTCTCAATTAGGTTTTTCATTAAAAACTGTCAAGAGCATTTAAAATGAAACCCAAAGAAACATAACTGAACGAAGTAAGGACGCAGGATGAACCCCAGAGTAAGCAAGGAGAAGGACGGGGGAGAGATAAGAAGAGAAAAATCGTTACACCTAGTGAAAATATTAAGGAAAAAGTGATCGAAAATTTCGGTTTTGCAACGTAACAACTGGTTGTTCCTGTTTGAAAGAAACATTGCATAAGGAAAAGGCAACCGGAGAGCTTTTGACTTCGGTACTTTTTTGTTAGATTTAACCGTTTTATTTAACCGTACACAACGGAAACTTATGTTGCTAACATTAGCAAATATTCGTCCCCCAAACGTCTTACTTACGGACGTGCTCGCTTAATCGTCGTCATCGGATTCCCCGTTTTCGTCCCGTTGCTGTCCACGACGCAGGTTGGCCCCGTTCATCAGCATCAGATCGTCCTCATCCTCCTCCTCCTCTGAAGCTGCGCTTTTACCATTACCATTCCGGTCTGCGTCGTCTTGAGGAGGCTGGTCCTTTTTCGATTTCCTTTTGCTCGCAAGTGAAAGGTTCTTCAGCACTTGCAGTGTGTACTTGTTGAAATCGCATCTAAAATTTAAGATAGGACCGTTGATACAGTGCAATTTTGTTGTAGTGAACTTTTTTTTGTTTTGTTGTTTTTTTGTTCTCCGAGGCACTTACATTTTGTTTAGTTGGTCATACTTTCGGTTAATGTTCTGGTGCAGCGTTACGAGGGTCTGGGCGTCCAGGAGGGCATCCACCTGCCCAAGCCGTGTCAGCAGCAGGTTGGACCAGCGCAGATAGAACTCGATGTGTCGACTGCTGCCGACGTTCTTCGCCACAAATTGCAGCGTCCGAAGGGCGAACTGGTCCGGCAGGGATTCGATAACCAATTCAACTGGAGATTTTTTTAAACACATAATAATCAATTGCCGTTCCATGAGCAAGCCTTCTGGAAGGAGAAGGTAGTATGAATTTCACTCACTGTCACGGTACGGCACATTCTCGAGGACCTCCTGTATCAAGCTAGTTTCGTTGAGCTTCAGCGCCATCAGTAGCGCCCCGCCGTAGTTCTGCTCCTTGTGCAACAGCTCCCGCGTTGCCTTCGGTGTCACCTCCGTCGACAGCTGGTAAGGATCGAACACGATGCCCTTGTGCAGGGCGTACACCAGCAGACCCTCGGTCGTGACGGCTGCCCACGATTGCCCCGACGGCGAGAAGCGCACGGCATCCACTTTCACCTCCGGCTTCACGTTGCGCGCCGCCATATCACCCTTTCGCACGCCCGGCAGATGCACGGGCACATTGCCACCTTCTAATGCCTCGCGCTCCTCCACCAGCGCTATGTTACCGAACTCCGTCAGGTTGCGACGATTGATGAATTCCTACGGGAAAGAGGGGAAAAGTTTAAGAAAACCATTTGTTTTTTTTTGTCTCCCTTCCGGGGGTACTCACATCCATCCCGTCCAGGCTGCGGTTCTGTGTGATCTGGAACTTCTTCAACAGGATCCCCTCCTTGACGTTGTAAATGCAGACGTACTTCGATCTGCCACCGGCCAGCAGGCACTCCCCGTCCGCCGAGTAGCAGATTGATGTGAAAGCTCTGAAAGTTTACAAACAGGGAGGAATCAGAAACCAAAGAATATAACCATTTATGTTTTACCAGTATTTTTGACCGGCTTTGCTCGAGTTCCCGCTCTATTTTTCCCATCATTTCAATTGAATGACAAAAAAAAGAGATCGTAGTCAGTCAAGGTTGCTAGCTAGCAACTCATGGCGGATCTTCGTGGTTATCAAGGCCTACCAATATCCGCCGCCTACTGTAGATAGTAGACACACTGAACTGTCATGAACATTCGTCCTCACCTTCCGAGCAGGTTTTTTTTAGCCGTATTGAGATCCACCTGTGATACGCTGCCCTCCATGTCGTTCCGTCCCTCGATGGATGCCAGCTGATCAGCAGATTTTGCGTGAAACACCGTAATGTTACCGTTGAGCGTCGAGACTGCCACCTCCTCGCCGTCCGGCTTGAACGCTACGCACAGCGCTTCCGAAACGACCGGTATCGGCTCGTTCGCCCCAGACGACTCCAGGCAGTCCCAGATGCGCACCGTACGGTCCCACGACCCGGACACCATCGCCGACGAGGACGCGACCGGGGCGAACGCGAGCGACACGACCGGTGCCTCGTGTCCGCTCAGCACCTCCAGCAGGCGGCCGAGCTTCAGCGACCAGAGGTAGATCTCGAACGAGTCCTGGCCACCGGCGGCCACCAGCTCACCCGAATGATCGATCGCGACCGTCGCAAACTGCACCGGCTCCGGTGAGGTGAACGTGCGGAAGTTCCGGTAGCGCACGACGTCGAACGCGCGCACGGTGCCGTCGAGCGAGGCGCTGACGAGGAACTTTTTGTTCCGGCTGAACTCGACTGCCGTCACGGCGGACGTGTGCTCGCTGAACGTCACGATGCAGAAGCCGTTCACGACGCTCCACAGCTTCACCTTGCCGTCCTGGCCGCCCGTCACCAGCTGGTGGCCGTCGGGCGCGTACGACACGCAGCTCATGCCTTGCGCGTGCTCCTGCTGCTTCATGATGTACTGCTCGCTCTGCCACTCCCACACGAGCAGCTGGCCGAGCTGGGACACGCCGAGCGCCAGCCAGTCGCCGGTGTTGTTGAAACTCACCGACCCGATGCTCGCCTCGGAGATGCTGAGCGAGTGGATCATGTTCACGTCAGGCAGCTCGTACAGGAAGAACGACCCGGTCGAGAAGGCCACCACGAGCACGCGCAGCTGCGGATGGTACGTCGACGCCGTAACCACCGCTTTCCGGCCCTCCTTGCGCATCTTTTCCGCGAGAAAGTGGCGTGCCAGGCGCTTGTAGTAGAACGGGTGTCGCTTCTGCGTCACGATCAGCTTCCCCTGCTCGTCCCGCTCCTCCCCGGGGACCACCACCGTCTCCATCTCGGGGTCGGTCGTCCCGCTTCTTTCGTAGTCCTTTGTGGCGACGAAATTATCCTCCACCTCATCCTCACTGTCGGCCCCTGCGGTGGTACGTTTTCTCTTTTCGGGCACGGAGTCAGCAGCGACGCCGCCACCTTCCAGCTCCTCGCGCGGCCGATCCAGATCGTCGACGTTCAGGCTGCACTCCCACAGGCTCAGCTGGCCGTCCTTGCTGATCGAGTTCACGTCGAGCGTTTTCGCCTCGAAGAAGCACCCGACGATCGCATCCCCGTGGCCACCGAGCACGAACGGCCGGAACGATTGCAGCCTGGTCACGTCCTGCAAGCGCACCGTGTTGTCCCGCGAGCCGATCGCGAGCACGAGCGAGTTGGGCGCCCAGTCCACGAACACCGTCTCATCATGGCCGACCTCAAACGCGCGGTGCACGATGAACGAACCGTACGTGCCGGACGTGGCGCCCGGCGTGAGGAACACCAGCACCGCCGACTCCACGCACGCCGCCAAATAGTGGCCGTCCGGGCTGAAGCGCAACCACTTGACCTCACCCCGGAACTTGTACCGGTGAATGACCGTCTGCGAGATCATGCTGACCATTTGCGCCTCGCCGGTTTCGTTCACCACCACCAGCAGACATCCGTTCGGCGACAGATCGATCGCAGTGTAATTGTACTGGCTTTCGATGCTCAACGTCGTCGATTTGTTGCTTCACCGAGGGAGGAGGGACACAATTAAAATAAACACTCGCATCACACGAAATCGAAAACCGTCCCTTCGCGAATGGTACTTACTTTTTTAAATCGAATATCGTGATCCGGTTCCCGACCGGACTTATTACCGAGTAACCATCCGGTGTGAACAACAGATTGCCCCGGCGGAACACCGCCCCGAGCAGGTTGTTAAACTGCAACGGATCGTGAGGGAAAACAAAAGTAAGCCTCTCAGCTCGCACCATGTTGGGAACATTGCTTACCTTGTAGGCGAACTTCATTGGCGTATCTTGGACCTAGCGAGGCTCACAAACTGAATCTAAAACCACACTTACGGAGCAATTTTACCGGCAACGTTATTTCGCTCTCATCACCATTCGTAAACACATGGTTGAACCGCGTGCACGCGTGTTGTGGCATCGATACGCGTATTTTGACAGCGGTTTGTTTTGACAGCGTAACCGTGTGGGTTTTTGTTGTTTTTTTTCTATTTTTCGTCTGCGATCTCAGCGCCGTCGAACGCGCAAACCGTTTCGATGCGGTTCGAGACGAGGCTAAAATTGTACAGAGTTCAACAGCTCATTCGCAACTGGTGAGCTTTGATTGCATGTTCAGTGCAAGAGGTTTACAATTCGCCCCTAAATGTAGGCAAAAAATGTAGCTGGTGGTAAGTTTGATGGACAGTCCTGATTGAGGAATATAAAGGACTTTTTAAAAGGAATGAACTATTTATGAATAGCATGTGTAAGATTTGTAACAAATAGTCTTACGTGGCACACGATTGATCGAAATATTTCAAGATTATACTTGCGATTGTGCTTCGTTTAAGTGGAAGGCATAGAATATGAAAAACACAAAGTATCATGGACACAAAATAGTAGAAGTATGACCATGTGCACCAGGTCTATCATAACAGATTTGGCTAAGCGGATTATTTCTATTTGGGACTATTTCTGTTCGGATAGTTGAATCTTCGCCCAAAAGGACAGTCGTCGAAGTCATGCGTTTTTCTTCTGTTTTTTCTTTTTTATTTTGTTATTTTTCACATTTTTTCATTGATTTATTACTTCTCCGGTTTCTCTCTCTCTCCCTTTGCTCTTCCATGATGTTCGCGTTTGTCATTTTGTTTTCTTTTTTCGGTAGATTTTCATATGATTACCACCCACCTGCCCTTCCTTCAAAGTTGTGTTGTTTCTGTGTTCTTCAAAGGGTCAGGGTCAGATGATGGACTGTTTAATGCTGTTGTGTTTTATATCATTCTTTCTCTCTTCGCTCGATAATGTCGTCTCATAAGTTGTGTCTAACGGTTTGTTGCTCCTTTTTAAACTTATCAGTAAAAGTAATTTTATGGTATCGGTAAGGTAGTAGGTATTTGCGTGTGTTTTGTGTGTAGATAGATTCTACTACTACTACTACTACTTCTGCTAGCAGTAGTAGCAGGATTTTTCCGCCGTTTTTGTTTGTTGTTTCTTTTTTAAAGCTTCCACTCACAACAAAAACACGGATTCTTCTCAACAGTACCAATATCTCTAGCAGTACACGTTTCCGTTTCTTGGCGTAAAACCGTCGGATTCGGCACATCCCCCATCACCCCGTTGTTCCGCACCGTGGTGGTGGATTCTCGTGGTCGTCGCCAAGGGGGATATGCGATGTTCTTTCGATCCGCCGAATTGATCGTTTAACTAATTACAATTAACTAACTTTCAGGCGGTCGGGGTGTGCGACGACACGAAACGAAACGGGGAAAAGTGCAACCGCAGCCAAGAGATGGTGGATGATGTGCTTCCACGCGTGCAGGTGGTATGTATTTTACCTTGGGTTGAATGGAACCAACACAGAGCCAATGCATTCGAAACGTACGCGACGTTCGACCCGGGGAGACGGGGGGAAAATTGAATCCTCAAGGTCCAGCTCCGTCCGTCTCAGCATCTAGACGCCCGGAAGGGACCGTATCCTACGCGAGGCAACTTTTTTGCCGGATGGGTTGAGGAAACAATTCTGCCAGCATTGCGCCTATGTTACTTTTGGCATTATAGCCCAAACGGCTCCCCCTTCTACAAATTCTCTCGCTCTCTCCTGACTTTCGTTTGCTTCCGTCTCGTTCAGTCCGTGCCTGGCCCTCCTCCTGCTCCTCTATCCGCGATGTTGGATGGTGTGTCTCAAAGGAGCGGTGGCACAAAGCACGGATCTTATTTTGATGACATTTGTTTTGTATCGTTTTGTATCGGTGTGTGTGTGTCTCTCTCTCTCTTCCTCTCTACTTCTTTTTCTTCAACTTCGGACCCATTCGTTGGCATTGGTCCGGAGGTGGTCACCTTGCTTGTATGTACAATTTACAATTGCTGGATCTTCGCTTCTTCGTGACCACGGAAAGCGACAGTGGATGTGTCCTTTCTTTTATGATGTTTCCGTCCCTCTCTCTCTCTCTCTCTTTTTCTCGCTTCCACTCCGCATGATAACGATCGATGGTAGGTTGTTATCATACGTTGTACATGATTGTGTGTCTTTTCTCTCCTCTCGATGCTTTCCCTCCCTATATTGCTGATCTTTTGCAAACGATCCACACCCGTCCTCGGAAGGGTAAGTCAACTGTGTCAACTCACCGAGCCAAGGATGGGTGTGGGTGTTTTTGGTGGAAAAAAAGCTACTCTTTTACTCGCTCACTGTGCAGCCATACAGTGAATTGCCCTTTAAGAGAAATATAATACAAGAATATGCTGTCGGTTTCTCTACATCTCTCCGGGGCGTTTCATTTAACCGACGTTCGATCTTCGATCGGATTTTGCTATGTCGATGTTACTAGTCCCTCCTCGATATATTCTGCTGTTGTGTTGTTGTTCATCTGTCCCTTAACTTAATTATAATTGTTTATCGTCCCTCGGTGTTTCTGGTTCTACTTCCGCTCCCACGATGATGATAATGATCGATAATATTACATTTATGTGTAACGAACGCATGTGATTGTTAGGTGTGTGTGATTGATTTTCCCTTCCATTGTGTATAGGTTCCTCTAAAATTGGCCAGGGTTGGTTGGAAGTTCCCTGTGTGGCCCGGTAGTTTTCCCATTTGTTTCAAGATGTTCTTATTTTCTCCTTACGTTTGTTGTGTGTTTTGTTTCTGCGGTAAAACGTGATACGAGCTCCATATTATTTTCCCTTCTTACCCTACCATTCCCTCCATTTTGAGTTGTTAATGCTGCTAGTGCTTTGCGCTGCTCGCGCACATAAAGGTAGGTGGCTGGCTATTGGTGTTTCTCCTCCGGAATTTAAAAGCAAAAGACCTTCTAATACTTCTTTCGACATTGTTTTTCGCCCGCTGGCAAAAGAAGTTGAAACGGAAACTTGCATCTAGGGGATCCAAAACAAACCAACCAGCAGGAGCAGATCTTGCCCTCCTGCCATACCCTGCACGAATGCTGGTTGAGGGAGACGCCGGTTGTCTGGCAAAAAGGACTAAAGTGGAATGGATGGAACACACACACACACAAATAGTACTTTTGCAAGTCAAGCGCCTTGAATGTTTCAATCAGCACAGGGAGGGGGTTTTTATTATTCTTGATGTTCAATTGGTATTTTTTCTCCCCAGATTGTATGTGTACCTCTCTCTCTCTCTCCCTTTTTCTCGCCCTCTCCTCTTCCTTTTTCTGTTGCTGTGTGCTTTTAATTTGTTTGTTCATCTACCGTCTGTGCAAATGACGTACGTCGCGTCTTGTGATGATGGGTTCGCGTGATGGAAGCTTTTATCACAGGCTCCAAAAAACATCCGCCCTGCGCCTGCTAGACAACACACCACCGGAAACACTACACACTCACCCACACCCAAGTGGTCCAAAGACGCCAAACGGCTCGAAGAGAAATGTTGCCATTGGAGCCCCGAAAGGAACGAAAAACAAAGAAAACCCGGTGCACAACACCGACCACTAGAATCTACATTGAGAAGATGAAGCAGCAATGCTCCTCTCCACCATTTTAACGACCCTAATGGAATGTCATGCGACTGCTTATGGTTTCCTGTTCTAGGTCTTCTTCTCGTTGTGCATCTCTACCTGTGCGCAACCTGGCGTTGGTATGTGTGCGTGAATTTGGTTGGTGTGGAAAAATGTACATGTACATAAATTAAGTTTACAATTAAATACACGTTATTTTACATAAATACAAATAGTCTTTTGCTTTAGTTCCGGAAGTTTCAGATTTCATTGGTCTTCACAAATCGGCCATGGACCGACGAACCCCAACAGCACCACACACCTGCTGCGTTGCGGCTGCAACACGTGGCAACAACAACGACACAAAACGTGGGAGTCGTGATGGTCTTACGAGGTGAGCTAAAAAATAGAATCTAATGGGCCTGTGTTTGTTGGAGGGCTGAAAGGGTCGACAGCGGTGATGTTGATTCGTGGCCGTCCATCTCAGCCCCCTCTTTACAATGTTATTTTGTTTTTCTGCTGTTTGTTTTGTTTACCCTAGGATGTTAATTGTGTTCAAGATCTCTTCGCTTACGCTCAGCACCACAGTGGTGTTTTTTTGTGTCTGTGTGTGTTCCTTTTTCTACTCGTCCTCCGGTGTGACAAGTGCGGTTCCACACACGTGGGTAAGGTGGCTGAGTTTATATCTTACTGCAACGCCTGGCTCGGGATGTTGTTCCGAACCGTGGTGGCCCCTCCACTGATGCCCCGGAATGCCCCGTTCGTTCCGGTTGCTGGTTGATGACTCCAGTTTCATTCCAAGCGGTCGATGACATAATAATTCCGCTCCGCGATCTGCTTTGCTCTTCACTTCTCTCCCCGATTGTTTGTTGTTGTTGTTGTTGCATGCGGTCGCAAACTCCAGAGACTCCAGAGCACCAACGGAGGTGGCAAATAGCATCGGCGATGCTAACTTATTTCGTGTACAGGTAGATGGCGACGATCAAACCGTACAGACCCAACACTTCGGCGAAAATGAGGATCAGAATCATACCGACGAACAATCGGGGCTGCTGGGCGGTACCACGGACACCGGCGTCACCGACAATACCGATGGCGAAACCAGCTGCCAAGCCGGAGAAACCGACGGCAAGACCAGCACCGAGATGGATGAAGCCCCTGGAAAATTTGAGAAAAGGAAGCGCGTTAAAATCAACTCTCTGCGAAATGGGAAATAGGTCCGACATGGGTCAAAGCATCCATCAAATCGATTTGTTTCAAAACAGCACCAACCAACCAGCAGTTAAGAGAATTTATCATTCTTGCAACCCTTGCTAAGATAATATACATCGGTTTCTAGACCCTTCTTAATAATTTCCGGAATTCTCGCACTCTTCTTGCACTCAAAAAAATCATGAGCTTATTTTTTCTATCTTTCGAATATTGTAAACTATTTTGAATCGATTTTTTATTCGATATTTTAAGCCATTCCTTTTTTTGAATTCATTTAAACGAATGTATAAATATGGCATGTGATTTGCATTGGACATAGTATATACATTTTCTGTTTTATTTTATGATGAACCCATTGAATGAATATCCTTACGGTGCTCGAGTATTTTGCTCGCCTCTCGCATGAAAAAAGTCTATAATGCGCAAACTCAAATCGCCCACAAGATACAAGGAATGCTCGTGCTCCCTCTCGCACTCTCTTTCATTGTTTTTCGCGAAGCTGCTTCTTTTGATTTGCTCTCCCACAGCGAACCATCTCGTCGAAAAGGACATGCTTCTCTTCCCTACGACCATCGAGCTGCCCACACACGGACCAGGCAGGTGGGGCCAAAAAAAAGGGGGCGATAAAAGAATAAATGAACGCATTGGCAAACATAATTTCGCCCACTCGAGCCTGATGAAACATGATGTTGGTACGCCGTGCTTTCAAATTTGATTTTCATTCGGGGTCTTGAAACCGCAAAACGGATCGTGGTTCCAGATCCAAAATTCGCAAAAATGGCAGCTTCTGAGGGTTTTGGCCAGGGCAAACGATACTTACTTGTACAGCGGGTACTTCGACGGCTCATCCAGGGAACCGGCGATGAGGACAGCGACGACCAGACCGTAGATGGCAATGATACCCGCCATGACAACGGGAATGATGGACTTCATGATCAGCTCCGGACGCATCACCGACATGGCGGCAATACCGGTACCGGACTTGGCCGTTCCATAGGCAGCACCGAGAGCTGTAGATCGGTAAAAAGAAATCGGGAAATTTTAGTTAATGCATACGGAAGAATTTGTAGGGCAGAAGAAATAACGCTGGAATTGGATGGAAGAAGCTACGCCGATGGGCGAAACAATTGCTCATGTTTTCGAAGAGCAACGAAGCCGGAAGAGCCGGATGCTGTGACACATATGGAATCGGACTTCTGATAAGCGAGCAGCCGAAGGAATCGATGTGATGTTTGAATGTTTGAGATGGAGCGAACAAACATATGTTAGCAAGTATCAATATTGTGCGCGAAAACAAAACAAATTTCATAAGGATTCCCGTCCTCGGCATTGTGTCGGTTTTATATTACTGAACTATTATTAGACGCAGTAGGCATGTCTCAAATGCCGGTTGAGTGAACCTCTTTCAATATTGTATGCCATCGTGGAGTGATAACGTTTTAGTGGAGCGGAATTTGAACACTGTACACATTTGAACGGACCGACAAATTAATTATAATTTCTTGAAAGTGATGAAGCCTTAAAAATTGATGCTCTTACAAAAAGAATAGACAAAAATAGATACTGCGGTCGCTGGGTTTACCCTACCAAAGCACTGAACATTTAACACTTCGCTTGTGTTCAATGTGAACGCTCCATGTGGTGGAAGGGACTGCAGTCAAGTCCCATGCGGGACCGATAGCAGAATGAAATACAAGAAGTAAAAAATATTTTTCCTGATAAAGCAACGCCATTTTTAAAAGGAACCTTTTCTGTAGCTTCGGAAGTGTCCACTTGATTAGCAAATCTGACAGAAGAGTTCACTCAAAGACTACTGCGATGTTGAGCTGCAAGGTTGCGAAAGCGATCAAAGGCTGTTTAATTCTTGGAATAACTTCTACGTTCCAACTGCCCCTGCATAACGTACATTGACGTTGCCGGACGGTCACATGATGGAATCCGCACTCTGATTTCCAGCGCACAATACAATCATTGGGCCGCGGGCTCGCATCGTGACGTACGTTCGCGCCTGGGCTATCTCTGTTGTGTGTTGGTGGTAGCAGTGTGCCCACAGGGATCACGTGAAGATCGCCGTAGTGGAAGTGCAATCAATGCTAATGCCCCATTGCAGCCTCCTCTTTCTCCTCCACGGTGTGTGCGAATGCGGCACACACAACAGGCGAAGCGAAAACAATCGTCGTGTGATCGCGAAATGTTTTCTGGTGTTAATGGGTGTCGTGAATGAAAGGGCGAGTTTCTTTTTTTTTTACCACTCGCGCTTAACTATCGGCAAGCATTTGATGGTGGGAGTGTGTGTGTGTGTGTTCGGTAGTGCTGACGAGCGGCGTGGTGTGCGAGACCATTGCGGTGTCATTGATGATACAGGTGGTAATAGAGAAACCGACCGTACGTTCACATGATCAGTCCGACCCGTTCGCGGACATCAAATCGACGAGCGCCGTATCGGTCATATGACTGCTTCCCTTAGCGAACACGACCGTCAATTGTGCGGTGGAAGCAAGTAGTCAAACAGCAGACAGATAAGAGACATGGGAGGCCCCGCATATAGATGTGTTTGCGTTTTTCTCTCTCTTGGCCTGGAATGCTACACATACCAGCAGCCCTTCTGAATCATTTCAGTAAGGGTGCTGAATCATAGTTTTCGAAACCAGCGATCGAAGTGAAAAGAAGTTCGAGAGTTTAGTTGCGACGAAAGCACAAAAGAATCATGTTTCTGTATGAACAATGCTTTACTGCATATTTTAACCAGACTAACGTTAGGTACCGTACAGATACCAAGAAAACCCCCAGCACTGCATCGAAAACTACATCTGCGCATTTGTTCCCCATAACTGACGTTTGACTGATCATATCCCAAGCAGGTTGACAGCAGGTAATCGTGATCCAACACAACCACAAGGGCACATCGAACGGCACGGAGCCCAACCGAGGACGGCGCAAGGAAGTTCGTTGCAATTATTGCTGCCCGGACCAGAATTCCACTCCTCGCATCAAGTTGTCCGAAACGAGAATCAACTAATGAATACACGACTAGAAGCATCGCAAATGACAATCGAATCTGTGACGTCACATGACCTACTGACGGCGAAACCGGATGGACTTTACGAACTCGTTTCTACCGTTCGGAAAAAGGATTCGGAACCAGACCGAACTCTGTGAAACAGAAGATCAAGATGTCTCAATGACAACCATCAAAGCAACCGGACATATCTACGAACAAAAAAGAAATTTTTTTGAGAGCAACAATGGAAAGGGAGCATCTCTCCGGGCGGGAGAAAAATCGATAGCCATCGCATCCTACACAACTCTGTGTGTTCCGGGACCGTTCGTTGCTCTCCAAGGATTAATCAATTTGCAAACTAATTGCAGCTGATTATTTTGTGTGAAAAAAAAAAACGAAAGAAATAGTAAAGCCATCATCACCAAACTGCCATGGTGCCGGGTAGACCATCGGGGAAGAAGAAAGATGCTCATGTGGCCGCCCCCGTGGAGGGATCATGTGACAGAAAATAACACGTAATGAAGTTATTAACAGAATACGGAACCGGCAGAACAGGTAACAGAATACATATGGAAAGCAGTATATTGGGATACAAAAGCTGGGCACATTTGTAACATGTAATGCCTTTTGTTATAGTTTGTAAAGTTCAGCAACCATGGACCCTCCAGACTTTTTTCGCGTCATGTGGTACAGTTTGCGTTTGCTGGTTGCGTGATAAGTATCGCACTGATATCTTCACCGTCTTCTTCTTCTAAAAGTAGGCGATCTACGTGAATATTCTTAAATTACTGACCGTCAAAGTTTTTTAATTCTTCTCCAGCCTCCGGCAGTTTACATTATTAATGAAACTTATCGAGGAAGCAGGAACGATATCGCTCCGCCGACATGCGTGCCAAATGTGTGTGTATGAGTGTTTAGTGTAGTTTTCCTCTTCTCGCACACTACATCGTAGTAGTCCTTGGCACCAAAATCAATAATAATCAAGCCTCAAATCCCGCGAAAGCAAGAGAGAGGCAAAATCGCACCATCCTTCCAAATAAAAAAAAGGATGGTGTTCTACGCGTCGCTCCTAGTACTCTCTCTTGTGAGTTTTCGAACGAAACTCCTTAATTTTGTTTGCCATTTTGCTGGAAAGCATTTGTATTCTCTAGAGGCTTTCTTTCTCTCTTTCCATCACACTCGGTAAAAGTGAGACTGGCCCTTCCATAAGCACTTGTTTTAAATGCATTTTCCCTACGCACGCTTGACAAGTCCAAGTAATCGTTGCAACCTTTTCGCCTCTCAAGGTGTTTCCCAGCGCATTCGTGAGCATTCATTATGGTTAGTGGTGCGCAACTTATTTTTGCAGAAGATAGAGGAACACCTTCATCCTCGACAAGAGAGTGGAGAAGTGGAGATGCTGTTTTAGGATTTTATCACAATATGTTCCAATCCGGTTCCAGCCATCAAAAGGCTCGCTTCGAAATTGATCCTCCAGCGATGCTGACGAAATATTGGGCTTTCTATCATATCATTCCATTGCATTATTGACGAAGAAACCACTTTAGGTCCGCGCCTTAACATGATTCGCGCAAATAAAAAAACGAAAAGCGAAAAGTGGTCACGAGGGCACTTGCGCGCTCACACACATACACACAGAAGAACGCACCAACCACATACACACGCACACAAACACACACGCGAAAACACGGGGACACATTGTGCTCACATGACGATGATGTTCAGCAGAACAGCAGAAAACGACGGCGGACAGGGAGGTTACGCATTTTCGGCCAAAATCGCCCCCGGTGACCTATCCGGAAGGCGAATTTCGGGGGAATCCATTGCGTGCGGAGATGGAAGTTACTCTACAAAGGGTCTTTTCTTTTGGGTTTTTGGCCGTGCGTATGTGGTTTCGGGGGAATCTGAGTCGAAAGCGGTGTGTGGGGGCCTCGCAACGAGGACAACTTGTCTTACCGCTGAAAATGATAGCAGCCGCAGCGCCCATCACTCCGAAGAAGGGCGAGTACACGGGATTCTCTTCCGGCAGGGCCATTTTTTATGAGTAGTTGGGTGGTTGGTCAAGTTATCTCCGAACGATTCTTTTCAACGGCAGAGAGACGGTCTCGGACACACTCGGGAGAGACGACTGACTCGACACACTCACGGTACAAAACTGATGCGCTGACTGGTCGGTGGATCCGAACAAATATGCCATCGAAGTTCGCGACTTCGGCCGTGGTGGGTATTGTGACGTCGCGTGCATTCAAAGCTCGCACCTGATTGGTCGAATGTTTTCACCCCTGCGAAAGCAAACTCTTTGCTAGAGGATTCGCATCAAGCAAGTAACGAGTGGTGAAAAATCAAAAGTTTCGGACGTTTGGACCCCAATTTTTAATAATTGCCTCCACTTAAACCGGTTTCACGTAAAATAGGAGGTTGGTCCGAAAATCCCGTCGACGGGATCCCTTGCGCCGTCCACGAATCGGTTATCCGACCAAAATCGAGAACATATCGTTTTACACTGGAATCAATTCTAATCGGTTCAGCGGCCGCTCGATAAAAACGATAAACGAAGCCAGTTTTTGCCGATTTGCAATTTTTTGTCCCGTTGATGACCGTGTTGATTGTTTGTATTTTTTGTAAGTGAAAATTAAAATAGTTAATTCATGTTTAAAATTCCAGTTTTTTCACAATATGGCAGTTAACATTGTTACGCAGCTTCATTGATAATTGCAACTCGATACGTCATCTACAACACAGCTGTTTCTGTTGCAATCGAGCACATGACTTGGAAAATATGCATTAGCTGGTTACGTCTGATTTATCAATAAAAGCTTAATAATGAATTTTTACATGGTATCGATAATTTTGTCAAATGATCAGTAAAAAATTGGAACCATTTAAAGAAAAATCAGAAATTTAAAGTGTAGAGAATTATGTACTTTATGAAAGTATATCCGCAGATTTATTCCCGCTTCTATATGTATAAAATCAAATTGTCGGATGTATAGATGCAAGCAGCGTTAAATCATGTCTCTTCGCTCAACTGTTCAATGTATTAATATGATATTCAAACCTCCGTTCATTAGCAAGTTATCAAGTACATTGTCGTCGGCGAAGATCGCTTGATACTTGCCAGTGCCGCTCACATGTTACGGAACTTTCGTCAGTTCAGAACAGTGCCCGGTTGCCGCCCCCTTCCTAAGCATTACGCCTTGACAAATGCCACCTTTCCTCACTGCCTCCTTCCTATCCGTATCATCTGCCCTTGATGGAGGTTTCACTTCGTCGCATCACGCACGAATCTCTCAGCCCGGTAGTCCGAAAGATTACGGGCATGGAAGGTGTCCACAATTCGTAGCGCCAGCTGGTACATGTGACGCCCAGGCGATGTTCCCCCGGAGTGTGATGCGATTACGTAGAAACACTCTTGTTGACTTTGGCGTCATATGACCCGTGAAACAATTTTGGTGCATGATTAGATATAGTTACTTTGCCTTTTTTTTTGCGATAGCTTGGGTGTTGATTGTTTCGAAAGCGATATTTTAAAGAAACAAAATGACCCCACTTAAAACAATTCAGTATGATGTTAGTGCATCGGTCGTCTTTCAATAAAATTTTAAAGATTTAACGTTACTTTACAAGTGAAATAAATTATCTGTTATTCAAACCCCTTTAATGGGATTTAGAAATAAGAGCACCACAACCATGTGCTCCACGGGAGGGTACAACTGGGATCGGCCTTGCGTTAGTTAGATATCATGGATTAACATTTAAAGTCGGTTACATTAGGTCTGCAGATAGCAATAAAAGATAGCACACATGTGGTTACGTTGTGGTGCACCTTTCCAGGGAAGATGTATCTCATCTAAATGCTAGTGCAAAAAGTAATAAAACATTAATTTTTACTATTGTCAAAAAACGCTTATTGAAAAAAAAAATAAGCGTGGAACTATGGCCGATGAACACCATGAAGAGTTTCATACAGCTTCGCAAAACTTAAAGTATGGTAACAGCATGGTGAAAAAAATCTTATCGTTTTTCAACTTAATCAACTGCTGTGTAAGAGAATTGTATGAGATTTCATATGTAAATACACAACCACCTCCTTGAAATCAAAAATAATGTACACGGTCTAGTGGCAGAAGCTATCATTATCAAAACCCTCGACATGCACTTGAGGGAAGATATTTGAAGCATGTGATGAAAGCTTATCAGTTGACACACGCGTAAGATTTTTTTTTCTCTTATCAGTTTACGGTGAGATTACGAAAGGAGGTCTATTTAACACCTCCGTGCTTGACGCGAATCGGTAGCAGTTGCCTCGTCGATCGTCGACGGCAAACAGGTTCAACGACACATTGGTCCGTAATGTCCGTCATTTTAACCATTTTAAACCATGTTAGATGGACGATAGACCGGGATGTTATTATTTAGAAATGACTCGGAAATGTTAACGAACCGTTCAATTCCATATTTCTCAATCCGTTCTTGCGAAACCTTCACCGACATTATTTAATCATTAATCATTCCTAATTTATTTAAAACATCCGATATCGCCTAACTTATAATAGTAATAAAAGAAAAAAAAGACGTTCGAGCTGAACAGAACCTGACGACTTTCTTCCCCGAGTCTTCGCTAGTGTTTGTCAAGTACCTTCTGCAGCAAATCGTTCATGCTGGTCAGCAGCATCCGGGGGTCGTCGACCAGCCCGGCGCCAACCATGGCGTTGGAGAAGAGCTGCTTCGCCAGCAGCTCCGCCAGCTCCGGATCGCTGGTCGTAAGTTTGTGCAGCTTTTTGATGATGGGATGCCTGAAAATATACACACACAAAAAGCGATGATTGCAATGCCACGTTTCCTCGCGTTCTGGCTTTCGGTAGCTTACTTGGGATTGATTTCAAACTGCGGCTGCAGGAGGGCGTACCGGTTCTCCTCGCTCATGTTTTGGCTCTGCGTTTTGATGAAGTGGCGGGCGGCGGCCATCTCCTCGACCGTCACCACGCACGGGTGCGAGTCGAGCTTACCGGTCGTCTTGACGTTCGTCACCTTGCCGGCCAGGCGCTGCTTCAGCCAGGGCAGCAGCTCGTCGATCTGGGCCTTCAGCAGCGAGCCCTCGAGCAGACCGTCCTGGTCACCGGTGGCGCTGGCGTCCGATCGGCGCATCTCCTTCTCGACCGAGACGAGATTCTTGCCGAGGAACATGCCGAGCTGCATCAGCACCAGCTCATCGTACGCCTCGTAGCAGAACAGCACCTCGATGCCGCGCTTCTTGAGCGACTCGTAGTACGGTGACGCCTCGGCAAGGGTGCGGTTCGGTGCGGCCAGGTAGTAGATATCCTTCTGACCCTCCGCCTGCCCCTGGCAGTACTCGGGCAGCGAAACGGTCCGGTTGGGTTCGCGGCTCGTCTCGAACCGGAGCAGCTTGGCGATCTCTTCCTTCTCCCCCTGCTCCTGGCTCGTCACGATGCCCTCCTTGAGGAACAGCCCGTAGTCCCGGTAGAACTTGTCGTAGCTTTCCGGTTCCTTCTGCGAGCGATCGTGCAGGAAGCGCAACGTGCGGTTCGTGAGCGCGATGCGCAGCTTGCGGATGAGCGCACTGTTCTGCAGCAGCTCTCGGCTCAGATTGAGCGGAATGTCCTCCGAGTCGACGACGCCCTTCAGGAAGCGGAGCCACTTGGGCAGCAGGTTTTCCGTCTTCGACTGGATGAGCACCTTGCGGGTGTACAGCGCCACCCCGCCATCCGCGTCGCGTGACATCTCGAACAGGCCCGGTTTGCCCTCGGGGAAGTACAGCAGCGCGCGGATGCTCAGCGGCACGTCCGTTTTGTAGTGGAGCGTGAAGCGGGGCGTGTCGAACGTGTTCCCCACGAACCGGTAGAACTCGTTGTGCTGCTCGGGCGTGACCTGCTTCGGTTCCATCAGCCAGATCGGTTGTATCTGGTTCGCCTGCTTGCCGTTGAGGAAGATGGGACTGCCGACGAAGTTGCTGTACCGCCGGATCACCTCCCGGATGCGGTCCTCATCGGCAAACTCGCGGCAGTCACCCTTCAGGTGGATCACGATTTTCGTCCCGATGGCCACACCCTCCGCCTCCTGAATTTCGAACGTACCCGACCCATCGGATGACCACTTCAGCCCGGGCGAGCCGGCGCGCGCCGAACGCGTGTACACGTCGACCCGGTCGGCCACCATAAACGCGGAGTAGAACCCAACCCCAAACTGCCCGATGATGTTCTGCACGTTCTCTTGCGTTCCCCGGCCGCTCTCCTTCAGCTGCTCGATAAAGTGCTTCGAGCCGGAGCGCGCGATCGTGCCCAGGTTCGCAATCAGCTCTTCGCGCGTCATCCCGATGCCGGTGTCCTGCAGCGTCAGCTGACGATCCTGCTTGTTCGTGCCGATGTGAATCTCGAGCGCACGGTCACACTCGGCGTACTCGCTGGCCCCTTCCGCCGACGATTGTACCAGAAAGCGGAACTTCTCCAGTGCATCGCTCGCGTTTGAGACGAGCTCACGGACGAACACCTCCTTGTCGGAGTACAACGACCGTGCGACGATGTCCAGTAGCATGCGCGTTTCCGCCTGAAATTCGTGCTTATCGCTCGATCCGACCCCCTTCTCCTGATCGCGTATGATCGAGTGGTAGCCCTCCTCGGCTGCCTGCGTGCTCAGGGTCCGTCGCGCGAGCGGATTCCATCCCTGACCGAAACCGAGAGCCGTGCGTTGTGCTGAAGAGTAGAGAATGAAAAATCAACAACTTCCCTTTCCTGTTGCGTAACTATCCAGGACATTTCCGGCACAGCGTGCACGGTGGCCCATTCTTACCTCGTTGCGAGCATATCGTCCGATGCGATGGATGGCCGGTAGCAGGAAGCAAACACCTTGCTAGGGTGACCGACGGGCGCATTAACTTCTGCACTCGAAACAACCCGTTCACAACGCTCATTGTGCTAACCCTGATGCTGTGGTAAACAATATTTACCAGTAATTACAGCGTAGACCGCACGCGGATACCCTAGAACACACCACCGGCTCAATCGACTGACGGCACCGACTGTGGGAAAGACAGAGTGAGAAGGTATGTTTTGACAGCCGTACCGAAATCCTGTTGTTTTGGTTCGGAAATAATTTAAAATAAATTTGTTCCTAACTAAAATGTGCAGTAATTTTTAAAGAATAATTTCTTTTCGGACGGATTTTAAGACGTTGTCCCAAACAAACTGAAAAGCAAATAATTTCTCAATTAAAGTTGTCATCCACGCGGTTTCACGTGGTATATTATGAATAATTCGAAACTTCATGACTGTCGGTTTACAACTGTCAGTTTAACAGTTTATTATTGATCAGTGCAGTTGTATTTCAAACGTAAACATTAACACGTGCGTACCGCATTCGCGGCAGAAAGATGGCCAAACTAAAGAGAAACACAGTTAAAGGAAAGACATTCTATCCGAAGAAAACAGTTCGAGTTTTTAAAAAGAAAGGAAAACCAGCAGGAAACAAAAATGCGACACGTTCATCGCAGAAGAAGAAAATTAATCTTGCAATGATTGATGCCCCGAGGGCGCCGCTGGTGTTTTTAACCGCGAAAGCCGAGAATCCCGACGACTGTGAAACGGAAGCGGACAGAAAAAATACTGTAGAAAAAGGGAACCTTAGTGTGCCGCTGTTAACCCGGAACATCGAGAAGCCGGATGACGACGATGAAACGGACGAGGACGAAATGAAGGTGGACCAGTTGGCACCGAGGCCGGCGGTACTTGAATCGGTTCCAACGGACGTCCCCGATCCGGGGTTGCCCCCGGCTTTGCAAAAGTTGATCCGTCGGGTGATCGCATTTGTCTACAACGTCGATCAAATGACGCTGAAGCGGAGCTTCGAAGAAGCCGGTCTGCTGCTGGAGCCGGATTACGACGAGCAGACGAAGGTGTTCCGCTTTCTGGTAAACACGAAGGAAATCTGCTCGGCGGTCGGCGAAAAACAGGCCGCCCACACGGAGGCACGCGAAAAGCTGGTGCAGATCATTCGCTATTACTGCTACACCGTTAAGGTGAGGAAATGATTTCGCATCTTGTCTCGTTTGCTTCACTTCATTGGTTCGGCGATATTTTGCAGCGCGTCAAAGAGTTTCACACTCGCAGGAAGATTTTTCACACCCGACCACCGAATCCACCGAAGGATCAGCCTAGCGCAACGGCCATCAAGGAGGAAAACATCGGTTTCAAGATGCTGCAGAAGCAGGGCTGGAGCGGTGGTGCGCTCGGTACAAACGAGGATGGCATTCTCGAGCCAATCGCAGCGACGATGCGCAAGGGCAAGGCTGGCCTGGGCACGGAGAACGCTACGAAGGACGCACCGGACGGTGAGCGCCCGGGAAAAGTGAAGATCCCGCTCGAGGCGTTCTACATGATGATGAAACAGTACGCCGGCGTGAACGCACTGTACGATCTGGTGTTCAGCACGCAGTTTACTAAGCCGCAGGTGGCCAAGTTGAAAGCGTAAGTGACCAATGCCTACGGTCTGAACCGGAAACGACGTTAAACTCTTCCCCCCTGACCTTTTTCCGCTTCTTAACTCGCAGCTATGCCACTTCGTTGAAGTTGTTCCCACAATTTCTTGGAGAAAAGAAACCGAGGAGACTCATTGTGAGTAGGCCACTCACCATCCAGCAGATCAAGCTTGGTGTTATGAGGGGACATTCTGATCTGTGCGCCAAGTATGTCGTGATACCGCCTGCTGCTGGTATCCCCGAAGAGGACAAGATGATCAAGCCTAACGTGAATAAAAAAGGAAAGTAATTCAATTGAAAAAAAAAACAAACTTCCGTTAAAATTACGATCGAACTTGGTATTTAACCAAATCTAAATAAAAGTTATCACTGGAAGAAATCTTTCAAAAATATGGGACTTGATCAAAGAAATGAATAAACCAGTTCACATATTTATCACGATTACATTTACTTTCTCATATCGGTAATATATTTTCAATAATTTCATATCGTTTAAACATACTGATACAATGTGTTTTTCATTCTTTCTGCTTGTAGTTGCGATTCTGTTCTTTTTTATTTCGTTTTACTCCCGTTTATACTCTAATAAGCATCTTGTTCCGTTGACTTTTTTTCTTGTTCAGACGTTAGCACGTGTGTAGTGTGTTTTGTTAATCGTAGGATTCCTCCTCCTTTCCCCCCCTACTCTTCTCCCGCGCTTGATTGAGGACACGCTACAACGGACGCCCTTACAGCTCCTTACAGCTGCACCGGTTCGCACGGTTCGAATCATGGCTTGGCGGCAAGTTTGGCTGTTTGCTTGTCTTGAGTTTTGTCATTTGTGTGTTTCTGTTTTGTGCTGCGTTGTTGTGTTTCACACGCGTTTCTCGCTTTAAGTTTCGTTTTCTAGGTTGTTGCATGTTGTATTTCTGAAATTCTTATTTCTTCTACTTCTATCCATTGTTCCATATTCAATTCAATTGTGTTTGATATTCTTATAACGTTTCTACCAAAATATGTATACCTCCTTTACGCTGCAGGATTAAGTTGTTTGTTTTTTTTTTATAATGCTTTCTTGATAGTACATTCATACCGATAACCGTTCTAATTAGCTGTAAGACTCGTACGCGCCTTTTGTGTTGGCTTAGCTTTAAAGGGTTTTCAACACTTCCGTTTTGTGATATAAACTGTTCCTTCTGTTCGTCTCTCTGATTGCAAAAGTAAGTACGGTAGGTAAAGGGAGAAAAGATTGACTTTACGAAGGAAAGTACAAATTAATTCTCCTTAGCAAGCAAAGACAACGAAAGGACAGTGAAGCAATTTTCCCTAATGGAGATTTATATGATTGAAAGGCGTTCATCGGAGGATCTAACAAATCAAACAAGATCTAGAGTGAATCTGCGCGAAGGGAAAGACGAAGGTTTCTTTACTCTTTGTTATCGTTTTGGAGTCTTAGCAGAGACAGTGACAGAAAGAGACCGATTTTATTTTGGAAACTGGTCTTGAAAACACCTAGATTATGAGACCGTCGTTTATTCGCTGTGGTCATATACTCTCTGCGAAATATGTATTTTGCCAAATTCTATACAAACGTGTGTTTAACTGTACCATAAAGTAACATAATCAAATGATTAAAACAAGTAAAGTTTTGTAAAACATCGCATAATTTGTTCGTTACTTTTGCCGATACGTTTTCCATTTCTGCTGTTCGTGTTTCGCAATTTAATTCCTCAGGTTACGTTTCGCTTCTGGTACTATTGTAGATTTTGATTTCTCCAAACTGTTCACACAAACAAGAGGTTGACTGCAATTGGTAGTGTCTATTGATTTTCCGTTTCGTTTGGTTGCTATTTCATACTATTTCGACCATCTGAATTTGTGCGCACAATCCCCGGGGCGTCCGGGGTGGAATATCTAAACATTAATGAGGTAGTTTTATTTGTTTCTTGTTTACCGTTTTAAACTATTTCCATCGGTTTTTGTTCTTGTTTTCTTTTTGTTCCGTCCACTCGGGTTTCCTCCACGCAAACCACCAGCCTTGAGACTCAAAATTTGTTGTAGGTGCACTTAAGTTGTTTTAGTTTCGCCGTCCTTATTCCACGTTCTCTGAAAAATATTCTCTACTCTTCAATCGAGTCCGATTACCCTTTTCCCCTTTCCGTTTGTGTCAGCTGTTGTAAGCTACCCGGGCTCAATATAAACTGTTGTGAGATGTGTTTGTATGTGTGTGTTTCTTGTGCCGCCTATTTCTTCCTGGTTTTGGCTTCTTCTATTTATTGTTTTATTGAATCATTTTGCTTATCAAACGTTAAACCTACCTTAAACCTGAACTGTGTGATTTTTTAGTACCTTTCCATTTGAATGTTTCCACCAGCGCGCTGCAGATCCTATCGTTCCTTTATTAACTGTTCTGGTCCGTTTGCTTTCGAAACATTTATCCTTTCAGCTTTCATGTTTTGTTATAAGATCTAAAGGGTCGTTACGATGCAGTTGTAGAAGCTGGCTTACCCATAACAAGAAATTAAGAAGTGTTCACTGAATACCACATAATTTGTAATTTAAACGAAAACGCGCGTTATTTTAAAATGAAAAATAGACATTGAAACAAAGCAAACGCAAGAAAAAAAAACGAATCAAAGCGAAACTGAGCTGTACGAGCTACTGCGAGTATTACCATGTTATGAAACACACTTGACTACGCATAAGACTAACCACTGTTTGCTCCACTCGGTTACCTACTCTGTTACCTACTCTGTTACCTATTCTGTTACCTTCTGTATGTATGCTGTTCCTTTTCTGTCCTTTCCCCTCTCTTTCTTCCTCTTACACATGAATACGAATGCCGTTACTGAGATGTTTGCTGTACTGCTTTAAATTCCACTAGTTTCTGTAGTTCGACGCACGGTCCTTGCTCTTGCATTTTATAGGTAGCGCATTACAGACACTTTTTTTTCTCTTTACCAGATTTCTAGAACAACATCTACCGAACACATTAACGAACTTCCAACCAATAGCTACCCCCTTGAGAACTGTTTGGGGTTACTTATGCGAGATAAAAACACAGATGTTTTCAGGCAATGCTCAGACAAAAATCAACTTGGGTAAACTATTGGCCGGGGAGTGCGTTTCTGTGTTCGCTCACCTTCCCGTCATCCTCCTACGCCGAGGCATCCGCACGCTCTATCTATGTACAATTTCATCTAAACCATTTCCAACACTAACATCCAATGCAACTTCCGACAGATGCACCAATCCCTTGCTTTCCTTCCGGTCTCTAACCAAGCCACGCTTTGAAGTTTTACAATAAGCTACGTTCGGCGCCATTGCTCTGTTCCGCTCTCTAGCTTTCTCTTTTGTCTCTTCTTCTGAGGTAAAGGTTTTTTTTTTCATTTCCTTCCTCTCTTCCCATGTCGTCTTGCCCTCAACTCACCAAGCGGCAGAATAGCTTCCTACGAAAAGCCCCAACATCCATCCACTCGATGTTAGCAATCTTTTCATTTCAAAGCGATCCTCTTTCCTTCTCTACGATAATGCAAACCTAATCCAACTAATTATTCCTAGTCCGTCTACGACACGCCATCCACGCGGATGTGATATCTCTTTGGCTTGTTTATGCATAATCGGTTATCCGTTCTAGAATTTCATTTGTGCCATTCACCAGCAACTCATTTTGAGTGTTCCGTGCCGAGCCAATCATGCCAACTTCTTTCTTTATCGTCACGGTCTCCAGTTTACACTGATGATTATGACCACGCTCGACCCTCACGTATTTCTCCTGCGCCTGGCGCCTGGCACGTTCCAATCCACCTTGATCGTAGCCAATTTGCGTTGATTTTCTCGTCCTCTTTTTCGTCCTTTCATTTAGCTATGCCTTTTTTCTATTCCGTTTTTCTGCTTCATTCAAACCACCATTGCTTTGCATCGGCATCATCGTTTTCATCCTTCTTCTAATGCTTCGTCCTTTCGCTCGTTTGTCTCGAGTTTTATCGTTTTCCTACCATTTGAATTAAGCAACCTTCAATTCGGATGTTTGGAAACCGTTTCGTATTCATTTCGCCCGCACCTGAACCGACTGACCTGATTTAATTATCATTCATCATGTTTCCCTTATCCTGTCCTCCTATCATACTCTTTCTTGCCTATCGGCCATTGACTATCCTTGCCTGACTACTCATAGGTAAACGTAAGACAAAACTATTCAGCTTATAGGATAATGTGGATAAGGTCGTACACGAAAATAATGCAGAATGATGTACAAAAGTAGTAGTCGAGAGACGGGGTTCGTTACGACTCACTGTACCGGACAAACAAATTGATCTCTGCACTTGATCTTGATCTGCAACACTTGATCTCTGCAAAAAAGAGAGCGGTTGCATTTCAGCTTTATTTCATTTCTTCTCGCAGCGTTTCGTTTCTTACCTCCCTAGCGTATCATACCAGTAAGGTAAGTTTGATGTTTTCCTCTTAATCGTTTTATCCGTTATAAGCTTAAATACAACGTATGTCCTTCCCACACCTTTCGTTATATCTATAAACTAGGTAGCCTCTACTCCTATACTTACATATAGTATCACCTACGAATTTTATATACAATTCTACTGATCATTCCGTGCGACTGCATCTTTCGATCTTTATCCTATCATCGTAAGGGTACACACACACAAAGATCTTGTAATTTTGTAGATTGGGTTTCAGTAGCTGCCTTTTCGCGGAGCCATGCCGAAGACACGCAGAAGAAATGAAGAAAGTTGTTGATGTTAGTCAGCTTGGAAGCGTTCGTCTCACTCACTTCTGCCACGTAAAAAAGAGGTATATTTTTCGAAGACTGAACTAAAACGAGAGAGAACTAAAAAGTTACCTGGTGATAGGGTAATGAGAGTTTGTGACAAATAAATTATCCTTTAAAAAAAGAAAAAACAAAAAAAAGTGATAAGTAAATACAAACAATAAGACACAGAATATGCTCTTGATGTAGACCGAAGCAAAGATAAATACGAAGACATACAAACCAAAAACAAACCTCAGAACAACGAAAACGACAAGAACCATACAACGAAGGGAAAAAACACAGACGAACGAGCGAACATAATGCTAGGAAATAAAAACACAAAACGATCCTTTTTTTTCTCTCCAATTAATAGAGGATATGCTTTTCTTTTTTCAAAAAAAAAAACTTTTTCCAGTTCTTTCGCGCTTCCTTTTTGTCTGCCACGCGCTTCCGTTGTGGTGGGGGCAGGCTGGCAGCAAAGCGGAAGACAACGATCTTAACTCCGGCCCTGCGCGGTGCGTGAACGCTACACGCTGCTATCATCGAACCGGCCCCCCTTACTCGAATCTTAGACACTAGACGAACTTAGATTGATAAAATCGGGGGACGATCCGATCCGAAACGAATGAGAACACACGCTTTTACATAATTGAAATTAATTAAATCTATAATTACAAGAAAGTGAATTCTTACTAATACGGTGCCGTTTCGTTCGGTAAGATTAATCCGCATGTACATTGTTTGCCACGTCGTCCCTTAGGATGCACACGCGGCTAAAGGTTTGCATCGAGTAAAAATTATACTAGTCGAGCGTAGAAGCTATGGTAAAATATTTTACACTACACTACACTTAGAGGAGGGCTTATGCATCAAAAAGACGTAACAGATATCCGGACGTGTTGACGATTTCGAAAAAAAAAAAACAACCAAACTCTCTAGTTTTAATAATCAGGACAAAAGCCATTGCTGCTTGTTAAAGGAGACTTTCGAATTATTGTACCAAATCGTGTCTTCCGGTGGATGAGAGGTTGTCTTGTTGTTTGCCGAAGGAAAGCGGAACTTATAAGCGAACACCCTAAATGACCATTTCTATTGGTATGAACAAGTTTGGTTTCTCGTAAATGCTACTGGTGCGCACGGTGACGCCATCACGTTCAAAATCTTGCCGATAAGATCTAACCTACACATATTTCATCCAATTTATATGGTTTGGCGTAACCGGAGCTGATGCCGTGAAACTACGTCCATTCGTGTTTATGTGTAAGCAGAGATCTTGAGACAATCGAGGGACTTTTGCCCACGCTACTCTTATCCTAGACATAAGACATCTCACTACCAAAAACATTCAAAACACAGATTACAAAACGACAGGTTCAAACGAAGGACCTCTTCCCTGCTGTCTGTGGCAGTGTCTGTATGGTGTGTGTATGTATGTGTGTGCATTACACTTCCCAATGTGGTGGAGGTGCTCCATGTTGGCAGTGCGCAAAGTTCCTGTGTTGAACCTTTGTTCTACTTGAAAACATTTAAAAAAAACCCCCCACTTAAAGAGCAACTGGACGAGAAAAGTTAGTTCTTCTTATGGTTGGGTTGGTTTTCGGGTATTTTCTATACGGGGAGCGTTTTGTGTACTTGTTCGTTTCTTATGAAGAGACCTAAGTTCGCTAAGAAAAACGCACGCGCCCGGAAAGTAAATAAATCAAATCGCGAATCAAATCGAATTACTTTTCGAAAAACAAAATAAAATAAAAGCTTACACAAAGTAATTGTCTATGCCTCCCTCTACGTCCTTCGAACAATCTCGTAACGTTTTACCACGTGTTGCAAGAGAGCGATTTACGGAGGGAAGGTTGGTTTTTCACCCACAGATTTGTCCTACTGCTTGCAAGTGGGATGTGCATCTCTTCTAACTTACACGCTATGGCTATGGTCGGCTTTCTCTTTCGATCTAAACTTATATAGGATGCAAATCGTTTTATTTTATAAAAATCAGTCCAAACGTAAATTTCTAACGAAATAGTTCGCAGCCAAAACCCATAGATTCCATAGGAAACAGCGGTGTGCCTTAACGCACACGTTAGTCAGCTACTTTTAAAGCCTAAACACATTAGTCGAGTGTAATTTTTATACCTAAAAAAAATCATATCATTTGCATTACGCACGTTACCGAAAGCGCCCAGATGATGGACACTCTCTTTCTTCTTTCTCCCCCCGGGAAGAATGCGGTTTCGGTGAACGTGAACAAAATGTCGTCCCAGGATGGCAGTCGATAGGTGTTTCGTTAATTTCAGTTATTCCTTAGGACTAAAAAAGAAGACACACGTCCACGTGAATGGACCGTCGTCTGGTGTCCGTTACTACGAGAGGAAGAACTTAAAACTGAATAAAGCCATTCAATAAATTTAACTACAATCGTAGAGCGTACCGGTGCCGGTGCGGCTCCGCAAGCAACCTGTTCATGTTCCTAGGCGGACTCTAGTCTCCAAATTGGGGCGAGTTTGTCGTAAGAAGTTGTATTAAACTATGGACCATCTAAAAACATGAATATATATGCGAGTACGAATACAACAGTTTACCAGAAAAACTAGAATTTCAAAAACAAAAAGAATTGGTTTGATCGCTCGTGCACTTCAGTGGAATGAGTAATTAAATAAAGCATATCAAAAACACTCAAAAACGAATGAAAACATTTAGTATAGCAAACATATACTTGGCGGCAGTTTCGATTGGCAGTGCTACTTTTCTCCATCTTCCTTTCGGCAGGACATGTGGAACTGGGTGGAATGGACACGAGAGCTTGCGAGTGCTTCCAAGCTGACCACAACGCTGCGTCAAGAACTTCCTCCTCCCTCACTCGCTTCGACTGCGCGAACTCGACCGTTTCTCTTTGGTGTACTGTAAGTTCTTCAATTTCAGTGCAAAATTTTGATTACACATCCCTAATTTATGTTTTGATTGTTGCCGAAAGGTTTTTGAAGTATTGTTTTACCGGTTTTTGATTTGTCCTCGGATGACGATTGTGTGTGCACTCCCCGGTTCTCGCATTTCATCTGCCCGTTCCTGCGTACGCCGTATGCCATCTCCGGTTCGCTTTTATATTGCTAAATGCATTTCAATGCTTGCCCTCGCGCCATTCCCTATTCCCCTTCTTTTTGCTTTCTTCCCGTGCCCTGTTCTATCTCTTGCAGTGCAGCTCAATCCGTTCGTTTCGTGCTCAGTAGTTTGTTTTCTTCAGTCAGGTTAGTTTGTTTTTCCTTTTTGGCAGTGTTCATTTCTTTGCGCGATGAATTATTTCTATTACCTTCTCTCACTCGCTTTCGCTCTCGACTTGAACCGGTTTCCATCTTCCATACCAAACTGATTCTAATTTTACCTCCACTATTTTAATTTTTACGACTTTTTGACTCTTTTCGCTTACCCCAAATTGTAAACTCACAGTATAGCACAGTAAAGAGGATGGAAGTCGTCGGATGAAGGAGAAAGCGCATAACTCACGAAAGCAACACATTACAAACAACACGCCTATAATGCAGGTAGGTTTTACGGCTATTAATTGCAACAATGAGAACGTATTTCGACAGTGTAATAATTGTTGTGTGTTTTTCATGGATGACTCCTGGTTTCAAAAACACATTAAAAATGCATACGGATCTACAAGTGTAAGAGTTGTATATGAAATGCACCGTTTTGTTTGAATGTTATAAGTTCTGTTAATGCTTTTGAAACTAATGTGATGAGAATAACGATGGTGTGTCATGGATATCACGGGTAAAACGAGCGAAGGGGGAACCGTTGGTTGCAACAATTTGCTTATTCGCTTAGTACACTGTAACGTTAAATGCACGCCATTATGCTTGGATTAAAATGTATGCTTTTTTTCGACTTATCGTTTAGAATACTACTCCCTTAAACTGTTGGCGTGTTTTTAGGAGCTGATGCGCGCCTTTGCATTACGTTGTTGCCCTTCGAGCGAGTGTTGCGAGGTGTTCCCACTCCCACTTGTTTTTTCTCCTTCATCACTCTCCCAGTCCACCGTACACAGTCTAATAAAAAAACACACACACACACATTTTCAGTCTTTAGCCACCGTAGTCCCGCTGTAGGTCATACAATTATCCTACGTTCTTGACCTGTGCGGATTGTTGAGGGTGAACAGAAAATTTTTCATGCGCTGTTGTAAGTGTGCCTGTGCGTGTGCAAATCTTGGAAGAGAGAGGGAGACACATTTTCCGGCACACGCACATGTGTTTTATGGTCACAGAGTCCTAATTCTAGTCCTATCAACTATCTCTACTGTAGTTCTTTAATATTTTAAATTGCGTGCCAAGTGTCTCTCTCTCTCTCTCTCCCTCTCTACGGCGCTCTTCTGTACGCCGTAACATAATTTTCCTTCATTATACTGCGTGGTGAATGGGTTTCTTGTTTCCCGATGAAACTCAGGACATCAGATAGTCCACGCCTTCTACCTTTCGCCTCTTATCACTACTACGCAGTACTACTTTGAGATCAACGGATTTTGAAATAATTTTGTATCGTCACTTCTTTTTTTCGCTGGCCAATTTCTGCGCCGCACAATTTATTCTTCTTGCAGTCGGTCCTCAGTTCAAGTGCTTAATAATTCGATTAAAAAAACCCTTCTAACCTTTCTGCTTCGGTTTTTTCGCATTTTTCCCTCTAATTCGTTAGTTTATAAACTAAGTTCCATCATTCTATTATTCTATTGCATTGCTTCTTCGCGCGTTGTACTAGATGTTGATAGTTCCAATGAAACTCTGATAAACCATATGACATTAAAAAAAAACCGCACACACTCACGAATATTTTTTTGCCATTTAACTAATTCATCTTCGCACGAAAGTATGTTAACAGTTGAGGCGAAAATATCCATAGTTCGATAATGTAATGTAAAATGAAATTAAACTATCTGAATGTCATTCACACCCCGATCGAAATCATTTGATGGCCACTGAATCAGAGAATTTCTGTTTTTTTTTTGTCTGTTTAAACGGGTCGTCAGCGTATATTAAAGGATACGGAGGTGTGAATGTGTCAGTGGTGTTGGGTGGGGAGGGGGATAATTTATCATTCTTATCCTAGTTGATGACAACGTCGATAACGTTTCGTTTCTTGTTTTTTAACTGAGGCGATGGTTGACGATACAAACGGTACGTTACAGTGCGTTGTTTGTCTCACCGAGTTTCAATTTCATTCCCACGATCCCGAGACAGTGTTAGTTGGCTTGCTTTAGTTTACTTAATTCTAGCCTCCCGCTTAACCATTATTGCTCATGGTTATTGATTGATGTTCTTTTTACAGACACTAAAGGACGATATCTAATCCGAATTACCCTACCGATTGACCGTGTCAATCCAATATTCGCATACATTACTCAAACGATCGTTTGAGCCTACGGTAAGTTTTCTCTCCGCGCGAGATCTAGGACAGTCCCGGTTATCAAGGGTGCTTGCTTGCTTTCCTACCTTACCGCCGCTGACTGTTGGCCGCCAGTGCGTTCCGTCGACCGTTCCGTTTCTGTGTCACAGCCACGTCCGGTTTAGGTGGCGGGCGTCTTTGTTTAACAAACCCCCGAGGTACTCCTGGAACAACGACATTCCGTTGATGATTGCTATCCACATCCACATCGTTCCGTTTGGTTGGTCTTCTTGCCAGGGTAGCAATCGCTGCACTATTATCGAGGGAACAGTTGCCGCCATTGTTGGAGGAGGTGTTGCGCTTGGTGGTTTTTCTGGGCTTCTTCAACGGTTCAGTCGACGGTCAGGAAGACGCCTTCGTTAGGCAGGTGGATGCGGGTGTCGGAAAGGAGCGTACGATCGGCGGGACTGGTACCGATGAAGGGGTGGAGGAAGACGCCGATACCGACGAGGACGAGGCGGACGATGAGGAGGATGACGAGGAGGACGACAGTAACATTACACCACAGCCGTCCTGGCTATTTCCACCACAGGACGATCCGCTGGCGCTGCTGCTGCTCCCACCACTGGTCGTTCGGGAGGTCGAGAAAATGGACGAAAATCCCGTCCCTCCAGTGACGGACGAGGAGGAGGATGAGGACGCGGAGGAGGAGACTGACTTGAAACCCGACGACGCGGTCGTCGTTGTCGTGTTTGCGTATAGTTTTCCTGGTTTTCGCTGCTGTTTCGGCGTCGTACGACAGTTGTTATAGGGAGCCACAAATGTTCTGGCCATGCCGGATGCTGAAGGATTCGTCATGCTGAAGCTAGTCCAACCACCGCTGCTGCTACGGCTGCTACTGCTAATGCTGCTGAGGTTCGAACTGCTGCCGCTGCTACTGCTCGCAACGGATGGTTGTTGCTGTTCCCGTTGCTGCAGCTGCAGGCTGAGCGCGTGAATCTCGGCGAATGGATTCACCGTTGACAGTGGCTTCGGAGTGAGTCGATCATGTCGGAAGAAATCTCCCAGATCGTTCCTCTGCTGGAACGTGAGATCGCGAATGCAGACCTGCTTCTCGAGCTTCGGGGACGCTTTGGCACTGCTTTCCGGGATCCACTCTTCTGGTAAACTATGAAAAAGAAAGACGATTAGGCGATTACTAACTGCTCCACATGAAAGGGGGTTAAATCGTGATACTTACACGTCTGTTGGCCACCAACGGACGAGCATTTCCGGCTCGGAGCCCGGCACCTGCCGACGGGCGATCAGCTTGCCGCGGAAGTTTATCGTCCCACGGGTGCCGCTAGCAATGGCACCGATCCGGATCAGTCTATGCTGCAGCCCTTCCATAATACCGGCGTCGAAAAAGTCAAAGCGGCGAGCTGCACAGTTGACCGGAGCGGGAAACAAAACGAAGTGGAGCCGATTAGTACGATCGTAGTAAACAATCAAAAAACGTGCATGCTCAGCGCGCACATCTGTCAGTTTTCAAGTTGAAAGTATAAACGAAATGTAACGGAACTTTTTTTTTAAATGTCTTTCATCTCTTTCTTTTCCCGACTATCGTTTCGCTTGCGTTTTTCGTTTTCGATTAATGGATGCTAATGGTGACTCTAGTGGCCGCCTGTTGTGTAGTCAGGTAGTCAATCGGTCAACAGGACTACAGGTCAAAGCTGCAAAATGCTATCGGGGTTGTGCTTTCGACATCTTTGCTCGTTCGTACGCGCTATCAAGTCGAAATCTGTGGAGCAAAGGTAAAACTGCTCCCTCACTCGTTTCTCCTTTCCCTTCCGGGGTAGGACATGCAAATGTTCTAAATGTTCTTTGGTTAGCAAAACGGAAAACGGTTAACAGAACTGCACTTGCCAATGATAAGAGAATCACGAAAATTAAAAGGTGTTCGCTAGAAAGCCTGAAGAAGGAGAGCACAGTGAAAGCGGAAAAGAGACATCCATGTGCCAACTTGTGAGGTTGAAGGACGCAGGACCAAAAACGAGCCCTTCCGCGGTCAAATTATTTAAGGTTTTTTTTCCTCAAGTACCAAATGTAAAGCAACGAATTGTTCTTCCTTTCTTCTTGATGTAATTATAATCTTTCTTTGACTTTCAAAAGAGCTAGAAATTATATCTAAATTAGTGTTTTAAATCATCTTGGGATCCATTTTTAGTCCTACCTCCTTTCTAAAACCACACTTGACTGCAAAGCCTATTTTTTAAAAAGACCTATGCATTTTATTCCTATGCATTGAAAAAGCGAAAAGTTTGACGGAAGTTTATAGAAGTACACCGAGAAGTTGAAAGAGAACAAACGTTTCGTCAAGTCTAGTACATCAAATACAATTTACTACGAAAAAGAATTGAACCGACGTTGGAGGTGGAGTAGGAAAGAAGGTGAAAGGAAAATTTAAATTTCTACCCAAAAAGCCATGCAGAATGTGAACTAATAAACAGCATTCTAGGGCGGAGTAGTTCACGAGATCGTTTCGAACCACTTTCTGCAGAGGGGTAAGGGTGACTCCCAAGGTTTTTTTTTTTCACTACCCTTCACTTCACTTCTAACCTTGTTTTAAAAAGGACACGGGCGTTACGAACAGCACCGTTCTTCCTCTTTCGCTGGAAACGGTCACGGCAAAACACGGTAACGAGGACGCTTACCTGACCACGGCTGGCGACGGTAGCGCAGCTTCTTGCCCGTCTTCCGGTGCAGCTTCGGCACAGGAGGATCCGACGACCGCTTGCTCGAGCTGGCGTTGTCCGCATTCGCGAAGTGACTGTTGACGTGCTTGAGCAGGGTGGACTGTAGACGAAAGTGGGAGCTTAGTTTCGACGGTCCGACGGTTATGTTTTTCCACCGAAAGAGTGGAAAATCCCCGGTACCTACCTGGGACGCGAACCGCATGCCGCAACCGGCCACGATGCACTTGTGCGGTTTGCTGCAAGCGTGCGAGAGGACGTGCTTCTCGAGCCAGTTGAACTTGGTGCACTCCTTGTTGTGCACCTTGCAGCCATCCCAGAGGCACGCGTACGGGCCCTTCTGCGTGTTGACGTGCGCGATCTGCAGGTGGTCCAGCAGCTGGGAGCTGCTGTCGAACTTGTTGTCACAGTCGCGCCAGTAGCAGGCCCCGTACAGCCGTCCGTCGCCCGACCGGCGGAACCCTTTGCGGCCGAAATTATGATGCGGCGCGGTCCCGTTAGGCGCTGGGAAACGGATCGTTTTTGGTTGCGATAGGATGGGACTCCGGGCACAGGTCGCTCCGGGTGCCAGCGGGCCCAGCAGGTCCGTCTCGATGCTCGGCGGTGAAAGGTGAGACACAGCAGCGCCCATCGATGGTGCTGTTTGCTTCTCCTCTTTCTGCTGCTGCTCCTGGCCATCCAGTGGGCTACGGGTGGAAGTGCTGGTATCGTCCTCCTGAAGGTCGGAAACTCCCGCCGCGGACGATGCGGTCGACATGGATGACTCCTGCGGTTGCTGTTCGTCGAGGGACGATTGCGCCATCGTTCGGCGTGGTGGCGCATTCTCTTCCTTGCCTTTCGCCGACGAGCACGTTTCATCCTCGTCCAGTTCCATCGAGGAATGCTCCTGCTGCTCCCTCTTGTGCAGCTGTTGTAGATGTTTTTGGCGGATAAGCTCCAGAACCGTGCTCTTCGGCGAGTGTTGCTGACTCGGAGCGGAAGATGCAGCGGTGATCGAGGGGATCGCCAGCGTGACCGACGTTTGATGGCGTCGCTGGTGGATGATGGCCGCTTCGACTTCGGCCGCAGCCACCGCTACATCGGACAGGAGCCGCAGCGGAGGAGGGAACGGTGAAACGGCCGCCACAGTGGACGTCACGAGGGAGGGCGCAGTAGTCGTGGTGATCATCTGATGATCATCGCAATCGTCCTCCTCGTCGGCCGCCGAAAGCGGTGGCGACTGGGACGGGGTCGTGCGTGAATCGGAACCTTTGCTCGAACCGGCACCACTGGTGCTGCTGCTGCTGGCCTCCTCGTCGTCCTTCTTCCCGCCACTGGACGAATCATCGGGCGAACCGGGCGAACAGAGATCGATCGTGAGCGACTTGTCTTCACTGTCGCTCGAGTTGGCCACGATACCGCTGTCGTTGCTACTGCCGCAGTCCAGTGTGAGCGGATTGAGGGCGGGCGGGGACGATGCGGACACGACGGCCGTTTGGGTCTGCGTAGATCCATTGCTGCGTCCCAGCGCCGTAAGACCTGCCGTCGTCGTCGACGAGGAACGGACCAACTTCGGAAGGTTCGTCACCGCCGCTTGCTGCTGCTGTTGCGGTTTGGGATGTTGCACCGGAACCAAGCCAGGTGGTTCGCCACCGAGGAGAGTCGACGTGGTCTGCTTGCCTACGACCTGTTGTTGCTGCTGCTGCTGCTGCTGCGGCTGCTGATGAGCCCCGGTTGTGAGCAACATCGTCGAAGCCGTGGTTCCGTTCGGGATGGCGTTAATGATCGGTTTTGCTGTGGTGGTAAAGGTGGGCACCGTGGCGACGAGTGGTGGTGGCGAGAGCGATTGCGTCGCCGGTCCATGGTGAACCGAATGGTGATGGTGCGACAGGAGACCGCCACTTGCCAATGCACCTCCTCCCGAGCTGCCCATTCCGAGGGACGATGAAACGACGGATGCTGCCGTAGAACTGCCGGGTGTTGCTGCGTAGAGCGTCGCACCGGCACTGAGGTGAGCTGCGGCGGAGATCGGCACAAACTGAGCACCCGGTGTCGAGGAGGGTGCAAGTTTACCTGCGGGCCCACTCGGGCTTCCTGCACCACCAACACCACCACCAACGGCGGCGGACGAAGCCAGCGCAGCCGCCGCTACCTGCTGCAGGTTCGAGAGGATCGCAGGGGAAATGTTTGCCAGCAGCGAGTGGTGGTGGTGTTGCTGCTGCTGCTGCTGCTGCTGCGCCGGATGCTGAAGGTTGTGGTGGTGGTGATGATGCTGCTGTTGATGTTGTCCGCTAGCACCACCGCCTCCAGTCGCACCAACGTTTCCGTTCTGTTGGATGATAGCTGTGATATTTGGTAACTGCCCGGTGGTGTTGTTGTTGATGGACGTGGTACTGCTCCCGTTGGCACTGTGTGGCGTCGGTTGGAGCGGGTGCAGGGCCGGGATGTTGGCCGTCGCCTGCGTGAACGCGGCACTCAGTTGCGAACTGAACATCGCCGGGATGGCAGCCGCATTCAGGAAGATCCCCGTGGTAGGCGCCATGATCAGCTGCTGTTGTTGCTGCTGCTGCTGCTGCTGAGCGGCAAACTGGCTGATCTGGGTTGGATAGAGCGTCGTTGCAGCCGCCGCCGCTCCACCGTTCGCGCGACCCGGTTGACACGAGTATGGTACGACAGTCGTCGTCGGTTTGGCAAACATCCCACTGAAGTTCATGTTCATCGCAGACGCTTCCATGGTGAAGCTTTGCTGGTTCGTCCCACCCGCCGAGGCGACCCCATTGGCGACCGAGGTGGCGGCCGCGATCAGCTGCTGCTGTGCGGCTGCGGCCGCTTGCTGTTGCTGGTGATGTTGTGCGGCTTGGTGTGCGGCGGCGGCGGCTGCTGCGGCCGCCTGCTGCTGCTGTTGCTGGTGGATCTGCTGGAACTTGATGAACGTGGCGTTCATGACGAGCTGCGGAGCGGCGCTGTTGGTGGTGGTATGGTTTGCGGTTGTCGTGTTCGGGCCGGCGAGATGATGGTTATGAGCCGTCGCGCGCGCGTTCGCATTGACTAGCAGGTTGGCGGCTGCTGCGGACGGTCCTGAGCCGAGCGCGGACGCAAATGCCAAAGCGGCCGCCGCCGTTGTGGTCGTCGTAGACGACGTTTGTGCGGTCAGTGCCAGCGAAACGGCTCCACCGGCTCCCAGTTTGTTGGCGATCGCCGCCTGCTGATGCTGCTGCTGCTGTTGCTGCTGAGATGCAGGCGCGGCCAGAGGGAGCAGATTGGATATTTGGACCAGATTCGGTATCGGGATCGTCGTGTGGCCCGTTTGCTGGTGGTGAAATTGAAAGACGGTCGCCGCTGGAACCGACGGCGCCGGTGTTAGCTTGCCGCCGACTGACTGTGAAACCGTGGATGGCTTCGTCGCGTTCGGTGTGAGTTGTTTATACTGTGACACGGCCAGCGCGGCGCTGCTGGGCGGTTGCTGTTGCTGACGTATGGCAGTGAAGAGGACAGGGGCCGATTGCGCCTTACCGGTCATCGGGTCAGTCTTTTGATGATGGAGCAGACTGCCACTGCTGCTGCTGATGCTGCTAGTGGACGCCACGATTGACTGGTTAAAGCTGACCGTGGTCGTACTCGAAGCACCGGCGTAGTTGTTGCTGTTGGGCACCTTCGCCTCGTGGACAGTGTTCGTCGCGGTGGAGGCGGTCGTGCGCGGTGCAATGGTGATCGGTTTTTTCACCTGACCGGCGGCACCTACCCCGAGCCCACCCTGAACCGAGTGGCTGATCTTGCGCGTGGCCGAAACGGTCGGTGCGATGCGGGCCGTCTTACGCTCGACCTTTTTGCTGGCCGCTACCAGCGTGGCTACCGCCACCGCTTCCAGCGCCGCGGTCGTGGTGGTGGTATTGGTAGACGCGGACGTCGCAGTCGACGCAGCGTTGCCACCGGGCGTCACCAGCTGAGCCTGTGGGTGCTGCTGCTCTTGCTGTAGCCGCTTGAGATACCTCTCCACGTCCGCATTGGAGAATGGCGCGGGCTCGATGACATTACCCGACGTTAACGACGGTGTCGAAGCGTCCGGCTTTCGCTCGCTGACTCCGTTCGTCAGAGGTGGCTTCTTCTGCTGTTGCTGCTGCTGCTGCTGTTGCAACGCGCATGCGCGTCCCGCTACGTCTTTAATTTTTTTCTTTAAGTTATTACAATTCGTCAATTTCATTTGAGCCTTGAAGTAACCTGTAATTTTGTTCGCCTTCGTCGTCACCTCCGTTAGCAGAGGAATGCTGTTGCTCGAGGTGGTTGACGAACCCATCGTTGTTGTCGTCGTCGTCGTCGTCGACGTGGTCGTACCGTTCTTGCCACCGGCCGGCTGCGGATGATTACTGTTAGCCGCCACGATGGCCATTTGGGTGAGCTTCTTCTGGGTTGTGTTGGTGGTGGTGGTGGTAGAGGTGGATCCGTTGAGGAGCGGCTTGCCTGCCCCGACCGCCACCAGCGCCGGTGGACCACCGCCGTTCGTGGTCGTGTTGGTGCCGACCGACTTGCACACGATCCGTGCACCTTCCGTATTCGGGCGGGCCCGCTTGGCAGCCATATTAACCGACGGGTTGCAAACTACGTTTCCACTTCCACCGCTGGTATTATTGCTACTGTTACTATTGCTTTTTCCTGTTCCGTCCATCTGAACACCGGTTGTGGCGGGGGCAGTGGCCGCGGCCGCGCCCGTCCCCACGGACGAGGCGTTAGGCTGCTGGCGCTTCAGTTTGTTCGAGGGGCTCACGGCGGCCGCACTGCTGCTTCCGGTGGCTGCTCGCAGGAGCGCTGCGCCCGTCGTAACCGGAAGCGTCGATCCTCCGGCCGCCGAAGGCGACTGTGCCACCGTGGTGAAGGCAGTGACGGTTGACGGGGGGTTTGCTGCTTGCTGTTCGACGGCCGACGAACCAGTCGATCCGGCCGCTTGAACCGCCACAGTCGCCCCATTGCTTACAAGACTATTGCCGTTGCTACTGTTAGTACTAACACTATTGCCATTCGTCGTTGCTGAGGCGTTGTTGTTGGTGCTGGCCGTACCGGCCGTTCCGACAACCCCTGCTGCGCCACCCCCGACCCCGTTCGCGGCCGTACTAGCCGCCCATGGCCACTGGTGGTGCGGCTGAAACGGTTGCTTAATCGTAATACCTCCACCGGCGGCAGTCTGTGTGTGGGGTGCCATCCTCATTCCTCCTTCGTCTCCTCCGCCTCCTCCGCCACCTCCTCCACCTCCTCCTCCTCCTCCTCCTCCTCCTCCGTTGGCTGCCACCCTTTTCGCTCGTGGCTGCTGCGACCACGTCCGCTGTTCTTCGGCGATCCGAGGGCTAGTGCTTCTACCTGTAGTTGCTGCATTGGCGGCAACGGGCTTTTGTTGTGCGATTGTGCGTTTGTTGTTGTGTTACTTTTCGAGAGGGAGAGAAAGAGAGAACCGCTCGCTAGGAGAAGGTGGCCACCGTCGGGGTGCTGCTGCGCATCACTAACGTTGAGATGCGCTTGTGACCATCGATCGCGACACCCTCCCTAGAGGTCCTTCTGCGTCTGATCGTTTCCACGCATGGCTTCTTTCTCCGCGCGACCAGTGGGGACGATCGTTTGTTGCTACCGTTCACCAGAGGGCGACACCATACGATTGCCTGCTGCGATAAGCTCACAATACTCGGTGGTATCTTTTCTTTCCCGGGAGTGGAAAGGCGGCAATGTTGTTAGACAAATCTGAGGAAGAATAAAAAAACGGAAAGGTTTATTTATTAGAGGAAGTTTATTTTAACGAGGATTGTTTGTCTAAAATCCCAAACTATCAATTAATGCTTTTTGGGAATTTTTCGTGGTAGTTTACGACCCCTGGAATATACAGTAAGGTATCAGCAGCAAGAGAAGAAGAAGAAAAAGCGGAAGAACTAACAACAACATACCCTTACAAAACCGGTACGGATAAGTGCAAAAAAAAAAACAACCACACAATCCGGTTTGCTGGGATTCATCTTTAAAACGATTCATTCAATTCCAGTTCCTTATGGTGACTCCTCCACTTTTCCGCCTCCCTTGCATCATCGTCATCGTCATCATCATCATATGGTCTTCCCCAGGCCCCCTGTTGTGCCCTCTTCTCTTAAGGTTTATCTTTTGTCGTACATTGACCTCTTTGCGGTGTAGTTTTTTTTGTCTTCGTCTTTTAAAGATTTTTTTGTTGTTGCGCTCCCTTCTCGCTTTTTCGCGCCTTCTTCCAGACGCGTTGCCTTGGAGGTTATTACATACATGTACACAGGTATTTGTATATAGATGAATTTTATAACTCCTTAATGCACCTTCAGCGGTACGGAAGGGATGGGAGAGGTCGGCAAAGAGGGAAAGAGCAGTCGGGTAAACCGACTGACCGACCGACCGACCGATCGACCGATGCGAAGGTAAAGGTGGAGGGCCAGAAGAAAACTGTATCGCCAGGCCGCTCCACTCCAGATGGAAGGGAGCAGAGGGCGGGAGAAACAGACTGGAAGACAGATTTAAAGAAACAGGTTTCGCCGCCACGCAAGCAGATGAGGATGCGGGGGTTAGGGTTAGTCGTGAACCGCCACCACGCTCGCGATCGACACCACCAGAAATCAATTTCGCTTTTATTCCCCCTCTCGCACGCCGCTGCTCTACGTTCTGGAGGGTTTTGTTTTTTTTTTTTCTCTCTGTCCTAAAGCGCAGCCTCTTTCTTGACCTCCTCCTACACTTGTACCGGTTGCCTCGGAAGGTGCCGTCGGACGCCGATGGAGCCTGGGATCAGAAAGGGGCTAGCCTCAATCCGCTCACCCTCGGCGTGGTGAAGAACGTGGATGATTCAGCGCGCACGGGATTACACACGGAACATAACCGTTGGCGGGTGGGAGAAAAGTCTTCCTCAGCCAAGGAATCTCTAGAGCAGAATGGAAGAAGGGAAGGCATGTGGTGAAGTTCATGGAGTACAAACCGGAAATATCGGTGTATGTCTCCCCTGGTGGTGGTTTGTTGCGGCTAAGTTACCCACCCAGCAGAAGACCCACCGGAGGGTTCGTCCGGAAAGTTCCAACACACATCCGAGAAGCAGAAAAGAGAAAGAGCACGCGAGAGAACAAGATGCGGTTCCCCGCGCGCGTGTCGTCGCGGAGGTTTCAGGGCAAATATGGTAGAATGTTTCCAATGTTTTATTCATGAAACATACCAACGACGGCACCACACCGGCCTCTGCTCGCCAACTCCATTTTTCCCGACTTATTTTTCTCGCTAGGTTCGCTTTTCCCCACTTCTGTTGCTGCTGCTGAAGCCAACCGGAGCGCGAAAGAAGCCAATGCTTATGCGCATGACTTCGACACACAGCATGAGCACCGCAGTTAAATCCCCGACAAGTTCTGGGATCGGGAGGACCAGGCCCATCCATTGCAGTCGATTCTTCGCATTCTGCGTACTTGGAACGAATGAAGGATAATTCCAACATTAATGTTGCTCAATATCTTTCAAACATTACACTTCTAAGTTGATTTTACGTATCACCATTTCGAGTAGTGTAATCCTACAATACTACCTTGGTTTGCTAATCGAGAAAAGCTGTTGTTTAACGTGGGGACCAACCTATTGTGGATAGCTTTTGGTATGTCCGGTCTTCCCTGTAGCCAACGAACATTTAAATCCTGAGTGGTTTAGAGTTGAAACAGTCCTTCTATTTGTGTCTGTGCGAGTGAATTAGTTTGCGGTATATCTTCCCGACGATATACACACACGTACCGGATCTTCTCCACCCTAATTCTCCTTTTCTTTGCCTTGCTTCTTCGCACTCCATCCCATCATCCATCCCCTTTGGAGGCTAAATCTTGCCCCAACCAAAAACCGCCCAGTGTACGATTCCATTAACCGATTCCCTCATCCCATTCCTCATCCCCAGGGCCGAACAAAGGCGAGGAACCACACCAGACAAATTCACATTTTTCCTCTTTCTCTCGCTGCCGCTTTTTCCTGGTCGCCCGAACGGAGTTCACCTGCATTCCACAACTCGCAGTGTACAGTTCGCGTCCTTCCGTGCGAATTCCGGTGTTTCTCCTGGAGCTCTTCGGAGATGGAGCGAGTTTTGGTTCCTTTTCGGAAGGGGGATTTTGTTTTCCAATTCATTATCATCATCGCGTACCGTAGTGGCGAACGATGTGGTGGCGTGGTCGAGGCGCACTGGAAGTTAATTTGCATCTTCATTTCATTTTTCAACAGAAGAAAAATGTAAGCGGAATGTTTCCAATTTAAGTTACGGTAGAGAGGTTCCTTTAAAAATGTCATCCGATTGATTATAAACATGTCTGTAATTGGATTCAGCAATATAAGAGATGTAAGCTAAACCGAAGATCCATTGCAATAGAAATCGGTTTCTAACAAACTAATGTAATATAATAATGGTTAAATTGTTTGGTAAGAACTTTGTCTGTGAGAAGAAATAAGCGGAATTCCATTCGTGTTCATGCACAGGCCAGATTCGACCCACGTACGTCTCGGGGGGAGAATGAAATTACACTTAAATGAAATTCTTACATGCTTCAGCCCGTTCCGAATTCATTTCCCCCCGACAGAGGTTGAGAATTTTACATTCACATTCACTTCCACCGGAATTCCTGTGTTCTCTCTCGGGAACTCGTCGTGGAAGTACACATTCCTCCGCTTGCGGGGGTTATGCGCTGATGGGATGATAGTTTTTCGGCCGGGCTAGGACTGCCCTTACCCCGGGAAACCCTACTAATTCCAGCCCCAATTCGGGCAAAATTATTTAGTTTCACAGCAAGTGCGGTGCGTCTCCCCGAGGAAGCAAATAGAAACCGAACCGAAACGAACCGTAAACCCCTTTCGAAAATGGGATGACTCCGCTTCTCCGTCAGACTCTACCGCCGTCATCCTGTACGCTGGACCTTACCGGAGGTGAGCGGGCAATCAGGCATTCGAAGCGTATCCGCTGGCGTTCGAAACCGCAGACGGGCGGAATTCATGAAGAAGAGGGTGATTACCCCCACTTTTTGACGGTGGGCTGGTGAGACCACGATAAGTAGTTCTCAGAATGAAATTTCCAAACACCATTTGCTCGAAAGCTCATTACACGGGGAATCTGAAGAGCGAGAGAGTGAAAAAAAAGGAAACACTTACCAACCATTTATCAACGGCAAAGTTTCGGAAACAACCAATACGCGGGTGAGAAGGATGTGTCGGGGACGCGCAAGGAAGACGATTCACGGTGATTTCGAAAAGTTCATTATTTATCTATGAGGTTAAACTGTTCACTTTTGTGAGCCCTTCTTTGTCCTTCCCCAGGGTGATTTTTGTTCTCGCTTCCTTCCTAACGTCGATAACTCGTTCTTTTTCAACTTTTCAAACAAACTCAACAGCAAAAAGTACCTCATCATCGCGATTATGATTACACCAGCGTCTTCGGCCCATAATTAGCATCGCAACGCTATGGAAGGGGACTTTTCTTCGCAGTGCAGAAACCTTCTTCCTCCGAACTTGACATGGGTATGGGTGAACCGAAAGTTTTTTTTTTTATTCGATGGGTCGTCGTAATGATTTTCTTTACTTGACGCAAAAACAATGTCTTTTGAAGGCTTAGCCTTCGACCATCCTATTTTCTTAGTCCGTAGAAGTCACTTTGTATTATTTTAAGTGACAGGTAAATTTAATTCGACCCATTTTAGCTTTTGCGCCTTTGAACAGCTGATGCGCGATCGATCCAGCTGGGATTCGAACTTATGACTTCCATGACGAGCAATTGCATTGGAGCCTTTACTCGCTGGATCATGGGATCGGCTCAAAGAAGGGCATCAATAGTCCACCAGTTTTAAAACGTCATACATTCACTGACCTCTAGGAGATTATCTACTCAGTTCTTGGTTTATTGTATATATTATGTTGTAATGATATAACTTTCCAACTTGTTTGTCTTCTTTTCCCCACAAAACCTTTGTATTGTTCATACTATTTCTATCTTTTTCATTCTTTTACACCAAGTAAATTAATATTCTGCTCTAAGCCAATAACGCCTTAAAAACTGAAACAAAACCAGAATTTATGGTTATTAAAAATGTGAAATGAGACTTTAACATTAGTGCTGATGGAAAAAACGAACATCAATAATCTTGTCACCATGTTTATGATAACTAGCCACAGAAAAGGTTAAATACCACACCGCGTTTCATTATGAATATTTTCGCTTCAGTTAATTCCACCTGATCAAACACAATCCAGTGAACAATTGCCGAACGCTGCACTGACAAAGACGGCCAGTATGTACGAAACATAACACATTGATTATGTGTTCGAACCTGTGCACCGACCGTTTGAACCGCGCATCGAAGCATTCCAACATATTCGAATTGCATTTCCGTGCGTTCCTATGCTGCCTCGCGAAGGTCGTGCGAGCAAATTATGATGGAAACTCGCAAAAACATTCCACAGCATTATGTCAACTCAATAGGAAGCAAAACGGGAGGGATGAGGACGGGGTGTAGCATAACATGCCCGCATCAAATAAAATACCCCCACCGAGTTGGGGCGATGGGATGTTGGGCCGCAACAACAACTACTGCTAGAACGCACATACCTACAGTACCGACCTCGTTTTCTCCCCAACAAACTCCCGGGAGGATGAGTGCGTGCGTGCGTGCGTGCCGTCGCCACCGCGAGGACGAGGGAGAATTTATGGTGAAATGAATTTAATTAATTTTATGCGTGCCCATTAAAAACATTCCCCTCCAGCTTGTGGCGTGTCGGCGACGAAAGTCCTCCAAGAGGTGGAGGAATTTTCGCGTGCACTTCTGGGACGCACATAATATAATCGGCAGATGGAAGAACATGCAACACGGAAGCGGAAAGGCACCAAAGCATAAAACGGGAGAACGGTCCAATTACGACACATGTAGCATATGTATGAACGAAGGTTTTTTTTTTTCTCTCCAGAAATTCACCAAAATCGAAAGCCAATCGGCAAGAACTACACAATATGTGCACAAAGGTGTTCTTTTTTGTTTTAATCAAGCGTCTCGTTTTAATTGCCCATCTGTGACGAAGGACAGAACAAGCAGAATGGTGGTTGTTCCAATCCAGTTGAGTTTGTGGCTTGATCGATTCGATAATAGACTGTGCAGGAAATTAAATTAATTTAATAAAATTAAGTTCGGAATAATTATCTCCACATTAAACTCCAGCTCCAACATCAAAAATCGGATGGAAAGAGGTGTGATTGGTTAAAATAATTCCATAAAATTGAATAAACATGTGTCAACAATAAAAAGAACCACCAAACGGAAAAAAATAATCATGACGATCCAAAAATTAAAAATTGTTTTTAAGACAATTAAAACGTAAACAGCAAATGCAATCCAATCGTGTCGGCAAATGTTTCTCATGAATTATATTTTTTTATTCTCATTATTTGCATTTGATTTCGCTTTTTCAATTTATATTACCCATGGTAATGTGTTTGCGGTTAATGAAAATTACGTGCAATGAAAGCATCACAATCCTTGTATCTTTTGCTTCCTAATAAACAAAAAAACCGTCCGGTGAGGGCCAGCGATTTTTTTTTTTTTGCTGGTTTAACATGCAACGTAAGTTAGTGGGCACTAAGCGTCAATAAACAAAACATCGGCCACGGATTACGTCACGCAAGCGGCCTAACCCCCTGCCAGATAATTGTGCTTGGTTGGAATTAAAAAGATAATGCGAGGAGATTAGAATTAGCGAAATTTGTCCCGATTGAAGGGAACAAGCAACATCGTGCAAGCAAGGAAAAAGTAAACACCCTAACGAAATAAATTCCTCCAAAGAGTCACTATAAAAGGTGCCGCGATAAGATACCCGGAACGCCGGTTAGCGGATCCGCGCGGATCGGTTTAAATTTAAACTATGCTAGAAAGAAAGAAGAAAACGAAATAAAACACTCCAAGACCGAACACACACGCAGACTTGTTGACCACATCAACGGTTTTTTGAGTTCGGGGTGGAATGTTTAGTGTGAGAATCTGGTCTCCGGGCCACAGCTGCCGGCGGTGGATGACATAAAACTATAAAATATGTATCCGCTACGGCGCGCGAGGAATGCTGCAGGAAGGAAGCAGAATTGGCGGGAGAATTGGCGAGTGAAAAGTGCCACACGCACGAAGGCGGAGGCGAATGGTGGATTTAGAAGAATGCCAGAGAAAACAAGCAAAGCAAACCAAAACTAACGCCAACGGATCAACACAGAAGGTGCAGCGCTAAGCAAGTGCCATGGCGGAATTAACGATTCTAGAACACATTGCCTATCATATGTGATGAAATCAAAGCCAAATGCCCAAACGGCCAATGCGGAATCGTACGACAGATCAGAGCAGCGGAGGAAGAAAGCAGAGAGCGTGCGCGCGCGAATGGGGTAAACAAAAAGGAGCCCGAAATCCATGCAAAACGTGAAACGAGCCGTAACAAAGTGTGGCGATTAAGCAACACGAACGAAAACGTTAAATAAGGCATGGGAAAAGCGTAGAACACAAACGGAAAAAAACCACAGCCAAAAAATAAATAAAAATAAATCGAAGATGAACCTCAAGTCGGGAGAAGAAGATCTCGAGAAAGGCGAAACATGCTAGACGAGCAAGGGCGAAGAATGGTACAAACACGGTGGTTTGATTCGTGAAAAAGGAGAAAAATGGAAAGAATGCCAATCGTAATGATTGGAATTAAGCGAAATGAGATGAAAAAGCCTCGCAAAAGGAAAGATGAAAGAAACGCAAGAGAAAGAAAGAAAAGAGAAACGAGAAGAAAGGATAGAGGAATAACATATGTGAAAAGACACAGAAACCGAATAACCGTGAACCGTTGTGTCCCTGGCCGTAAAAGAGAAACACACTCACACACAGATGCAAGGATACGCAATTAACCAACAATCACCGATGGAAACGGAGAAGAGAAAGAGAGAAAAAAAATTGGCGAAATTACAGTATTGCCGCTGACGGCGAAGGTGAAGAACCAGGGACCGAAAAACGCGATGCCAGAGTCACCAGACACCCGAGGTTGGGACGAAAATCGATGGCCAGGACCACGACAAGGCGGCCGGTAGGACGATTTTACATGAACTGGATGGTGGGGTGGGGTAGAGCTGGAAGTGGGGTGAAGCCTCGCTGCTGATGGAAGTCGGTGGCCGCGGTCACAGTCAACGCATGACCTTGGTTTTCGGTCCAATGACCGGCGCGAACTGGCAGAGACCGCCGACTTGGTTCACACTAACCCACACATACACACACACACACACACACACACACACACACACACAAGCACAAAGTATCATAACCGGACGTTCTCTTCGTCCAGGAGTCGTCGTCACTTGAGCCTGGGTCTGGTTTTGGTTTAGGTAGGTTTGCGAATTTGCGAAGCCTTTCTCGCCTTGACGCAAGATTGTTCGGACCAGGAGGAGCAGCAGCAGCAGGAGCCGGTTAAAAGGAGTGTGTTGATTGTGCAAAAAATTTACATTTTTCCGTTTTTTTTTGTCAACGGTATCATTTTGTCGTCTTGACGACATTCCTTTAGGGTTGCGAGCTCCAGCGAAATTTAGTTTCTTCGTCGTAACTTAAATTTGATATCTTCAGCAAGCGGGATACTTTGCAACATACCTTTGGTAATGGTAAAGGTAATAAACATTGTGATAAGGTGACAAACTGCCCTTCCTGAGGCTCTGCTCGTAGTTTCCAGGATTATTTGAAAAAGAAAGAGTCTAGTATATGAAACTAGTCCTTCCTTGCATTAGTTTGCTTGGCTCTATCTAGATCACGACGACTCGTACCATCTTTGTTGACACAATTTGTAGAATTAGACGATTTTAAAGTATAAGAGTAAAACAAGACTACGAAATTTTACCAAGCCCCTTCTGAGGATACACTTAATGCGGTAAAAGGCCCTGTAACAGGTCTAACAGCAGGCGAAATAGAAATTTAAGAACCGCGAGAGGCTTCTAAAACAATCTTTCCCGAGCGGAAACAAATCTACACCAATTCAAACACTCGCTCCACGATTGTATACGTGTGAAGGTTCATTCAAACATTTAACATTGGTAAAAAAATAAAGCTTTAAAAAAACTAAACCCAAACTAAACCTAGAACGGCGTTGAAGGAAGAAGTCAAGCGGGATAGAGAAGAAAGGGTGGTCGGCCAAATGAGTGTATAAATTATACGGAACCATTCATTAATTGGTCGCTTCCGTTCATGGGAAGGGAGCGTCTACAACATCGCACCCTCTCACCCTCATCACCTCCCCCATTGGCCCACTCCGGAAGCCGGAGTTGTAACCCTTTTCTCTTAACCAACATCGAAGAGTTTTTGTTTCACTGGGCTGTGCCGGTGGTGAAGGGAGAGAGAGCTTTTCCTCGCTTCGTCAAGCCATCGTAGGGGCAGCAATTCTACGGGTCCCAAAAGGGAATAAAATACATTGACGGAAGTAGAACGGAGAACGAAACAAACTACGGCTACTTGAAAGACGAGGAGGAACAAGCGTTTAGAGCGCAACAACGAAGCAACTCCTATCATTAGGTAATCGCTCAGGAAGGAAGCGTTCATTAGCGCAAAAAAAAAAGAAGGGAAATCTGCGGAAGAAACTCAGGTGCACGACGGATTGAAGCAAGAAGGGTGGCGCAATAATGTTGGCAAAAATTACCATGTTGCACACTAAAAGGCTCACTCCCACTTCTCGCCCCACACGTCGGGCTCTCAATTTGTTGTTCTCCTTCCTCGCGATAGAGTTAAAGAATTGAGCCGTTTTTTTTTTGCGCAAGCTAATCCATACACCTACCCCCCCACCGTTGGTTGGCTTCGAGCATTAGCCCACGCGGACGGATACACGGGGGAGGAAGCGAATCGATCAATAATTCTCCCACAGTTGATTGCGTCTATCGCGAAGGAAACGGACACGATGGGAAGGAGATCTTGAGACACGTGGACAAAAGTCTAATATTTCTGAAAACCTTTTCTTTAGATTATTCGTGCTGATAAATTTTCGTGGCCATAAAATTTAAATAAATTGCTATAAAACCGTTCCCAAATTATTTTTTTTACCATTATGTTATATTACTAGGGTAGGAAAAGCTGCGGTGTTCAAAATATAAAAAACGGATGCCATTGTCTACACACACAAAAATTAGAATCGAAAAGCAAGTTAAAATGCTCCAAGTGTTTTTTTTTTCCTAAATTCCCTGTTTCAAATTCTTAAACAAATATCGAGTTCCTTGGATGAATTTCCGGATGAATTTATTAATTTGTGTATCGTCGCACTGTGCGGCGCCTTCATCGATTGTACCACGTCGAAGGCAGGTGTGTGGGATTGGTAAGTCTACCGGGAGCAATAGAGATAGCCATCGGCAGACGGAAGGACCGACCGACCGATAGAAGGCCGAGGGAGCCGGACGGACATTGCCAACACCGACCGGAGTGGAAAGCAGCCGGCGCGTACCGGCGAACGATGGAGGGCGGGTAAACCTTGGCCGAGCGCGCACTCGGCGTATAGAGAGGTGGTGGCAGTTTAACATAGAAGTTAATTAGCTTAAATTAAAGCCACCGTACGATTAGAGCAGCCACGGCATGTCTTTGCTAACCGCCGCTAAGGGGAGGAGTAAATATTGAGCGGTTGCGGTTGCAGGCGCCTCAAACAACCCAAAGTGCAGACAGACAGACAGACAGACAGCGAGACTGGGACTTCAGGACAAGCGCAGGGAAGAGTTCAGTCACTCTTGAACTTTTTTTTTTCTTCAATGTTGACTTCTTCCTTCGCTGCAGCGTGTAAATGCGAGGTTAGAGTTAAGCCATGTCCGAGGTATTTCTCGCCTTCCGTTGGACCATTTTTTTCTCCTTCCACCTTCTTCTTCGTCTTCTTCACTGCTGCTGTTTGTCCTGCGGGTTTCCTCGCGGGGTCGTCGGTCGTATATCCCCACCGGCGGCAAACATCAAACGTTTCGCGGGCCGCTCCATCAGTGGTTGCTCCGTAACTTCGGGTTGCGGTTGGTTCCAGTATTTCTCTTCTTTTTTTTTATGTGTAAGCTCTCCTCCATCGCGTTTGGTTTCCATCAGTCAGCGCGCGTATGACGAATGCTTCGGAAGCATGCCGTAGATTGTTGGAAATGCTCACAGATAGCCCCACATAGCTTCCCCGGATAACATATTTCATCGAGATGCGGTTTCTTGATTTTTTAAGCGTTCAGATTGAAGCGCTTCAACTACCACATATTTTTATAATTTAATAAAAGTAAATAATCATACCGCAGCCGATGGAACATTTCGTTAAAAAACTTGTAATATTATTTAAAAATTTAACGTTTCAACAAAATTCAAAAATACCTCCTTGTTGGACAAAACATGTATTACACACGTTCTATTTCACCGATTGCTACTACATTTAAATAACTAAATATGTTAATTTGCTTGTGCTCGTTATGCCTCGCGTGTGTTAAATTAACACCTTGAATATTTTAATAACTATCTAGTACATTGTGCTAGGAAAAATCAATTCAGAATATGTTCAGCATAAGAAGATCTTAAAGTTTAACCTTCCGAGACCCTTCCGGGCGTGATCTGGTAGCCTGCCATCCCTATGTTGCTACTCCCTTCTCGATTTCATCGATGCAAAACCATCTTCTCGGTTTAGCTCACAGCTTTTTCTCGCAACCAGCAACTTGCTCCCTCCATCATTGGTTCGAGAGTGCAGCAGGCCCGGCACTGCGCCCTCTGCGACTTCGTTTGTGTCGGTTCACCCTCCAAAGCATCGGCAGCAAATGCAATGGAGCGTTTGCATCATTTCAAAACGGTGAAACAAAACAAAAAATGCAACGCATCAAGGTTGCATATACGGTTCGTGCTCTGCGCACGAGAAGCGCACCAAGGCGAGAGAACAAGACAAACGAAACGAGAAAAACACTGAAACTGCTGAACGAATCGAAGGGCATCAGCGTGACTGCAGCGAGGAGCGCCTGAGAGAAGCGCGAACCGAAGAAACGCGAACCAACGAGATTGGGTCTTATTTATCGAGGCGAACCGCATTCTAACTGCAATTGCATAAGCGAGGGATTGGCCAGGGATGGCGAAGAAGAAGCCAGAGAAAACAGCGGCACGTTCTCAAGCGTGTATCATTATAGGACAAAGCTTTGGAGTTACAGAAGAGTACCACGAAGGAACTTTTGAGCCACCTCACTCTTGCTTTTCTCATCAACTCCAACAGGGTCGATATCAGCGCAAAGCACATGAATATTATTGGTCAAATTAGTTTCCAAAGTCAAAACCAGCACCTAAATTGTTAGAATTGATCCCCAAGTTGGAATAGTGGACAGTTTATTCTTTAAAGTTGTCTGCCTCGGAGTCCCCAGCTTGGGGCTAGAAGGAGGAGCTTGTGCATGAACATACGTTGAGCCGTACTACTCCCATCCACTCCAGAGACTCAATACCATTACAATTAGGAACACATCTAATGCGATAAGGCTTATCCGTTGAAGGCCTGGGATAGCCGACCGCGTTCGCCTGCTCAAACTCCACTCTTAAAACATGACACCAAAACATTACTCGTCCTTATTAGAGTGTAGCTTGTGGATAGTATGTTGGGATTTTTTATTGAATTGTCTATGTATGTTTAAATGCCAAAGAGATGTTGCTAAATTTGTTGGGAGACCGTAATGAAGTTTTCGTTACACTTTTCTCCTTATAAAATATTATTCGTTTAGTAGAACTGTCAAAATTTGATAGATCACAGAAACTGTTTGAATATAAACAACCAAGGACCCAATTTCTCTCACATGCATTTTTTTTCTCCGTTTTCTTGTGGTTTAGCTGCTACTCCCCAGGACTACAGTTTACACGATAACAGATGAGCCCATGGAGTCCGTCAATCGCTATTTTAAAAATAACCCTCGCTTCTCCCCGCTGCGCTCTTGGCTTCTTCGTGTACTGATAAACAGGTTGCCCAATCTTGTTCCAGGAAGCGAACCAGCCAACGAACACTCTGCAGGTGCCGGCCTATTTGCACATAATTGCTCGGTCCAGACAAACAACAGCAATTCCTCCAGTCCTGAACCCTTCTTATCTATGCTGCTGGTAATGTGCGTTCGTTAACATCGGTGTGCAAACATCGGGAGAAGTTTTCCCTTCCCTTCTACCCGAAACTAGAAATGTTCCACGAATTGCACCACGAAGCGATCTCCCTTTAGCGTGGGAATATATCGTGACGGTCACACTGCCCTGTTTTCCTGGTGCTACAAAAAAGCAAACAAACCGAACACGACTACAAGCAAATTGCCAACAACTAGTGACGTTTGTGGGAATGTGTGTGCGGTGGAGATTTGAAAAAAAAACCAAATCACCATTTGTGTTAGCTGTCGATCTACAAGAACTGTGTTTGTTTTGCTTCTTTTTTTTTAAAGTACACAGTGCCTCCACTTCTTATCGGTTGGCGCCTACGGTGGCGGCAATGAGATGATGGTGGTGGAAGTCATCTCTCATTCCCAATGTCAGCCCTTTGTTTGCCTCTGCACACACTCATACATGCTGCCCCCTCTTTTGGGAGGAAAATATAGGCCAACACACACATTTCCGAATTTAAACCGGTGGCGCGACACATATAACCTCAACATCCGACTCCGACGCGCCTGCTCTGCTATCTGTCATATTCTGCCGGTGTCGTCATGTGCGAGATTACACGGTCAGGTTGAATACTTGCCACCCATCGTTCCTTTTTGTTTCTCACTCCACGGTCCGCAGCTGAATGGACATCATTCATATGCTGTGGGGGCAGAAGTTTCAGCCGTGTGTTTAATCTGTGAAGTCGTCATCGCCTCCTAGGTGGGGCGGCCACTTCAGACCTTCTTGCACCAGCCTTACTTCCTCTCGATGGCGTCACCGGTTGCGCTTGTCGCTCCAGCTTATAGGGAGACATATATTTTTGTTTAATTTTCTTTCCTTTACACCTCAACAATTACACATTTGCCAAAACCCTTCGTAATACTAGTGTTGAGCATTACATTTATCTTTTCATTCACCTTTTGGCCAGTTCTACTAACATCTATCATAAGTCGCTTACGTAGTCGCTTAACACACCCGATTTGATGCTTAGAACTCCTGTTTAGCAGGTAGAGGTGCAGCACAAAAGAATAGTCTCATATCGCTAATTCATTTCAATTCTATTATCGATTACTAAATTCAAGAAAATCTGATAGCACTTCTCATTTGTAGCAAGATTTTCCTCCTTCAGGTCAGGTCATAACTTCATCTGTATAATTTTGTTGGGTATAATCAATCGAAGAACTTGATAAGTCTTTTTAGTTGAATTTGCTGAACTCCAGTTGAGATTTGAACCGACCACCGTCATGTTGGCGTGCTGCTCGTTTAATCACTAGATTGTTTGGCTTACGAAATTATTGAACTTCAAACTTTTTATTTAAGCACACAACAGAACGATGGATTCAGATAAATGCCACCATTCTTTCTACTCCTTTCAACTACGCCTGCTCGCTTTGCGTAACAAATCGAAAACAAGCGCAAATTAGCTCCATTTTCTCCATAAACCTCCTCGCCTTTTCATATGCCTTGTTTCGAGGCGTAAGGTTTTCCACGGCATAATTTGCCACCTTGTCGTGACGATGTGTCAAAACGGTTCTTCGCACGTGCTAACGATCTCGGCAAGACCAATCCGACTTGACAGCCCACGACGCCGATCGTCGCCGGAGGACGCGCGCACATGCTTCGAAAGCATCACATCAAACGCGGCTTTCGAAAGGGCGAAAAAAAAAGCACCACCCCGTATGTGCCACCCCGACGGCGGAAACGACGAGCGAGAAAGGGACGATTCGATGATGGCCACTTAAAGTAAAGAGTGAAGGAGAGCGATCTCGCGTTACAGCAGCAGCACGCCGTTTAGCACGCGGAAATGTGTATTACCGCACATTGCATTACGCTGACGGAGTGAGCTGAAAGTACGTTCGCGTAATAATCTCTTCGTTTGTGGCGAAAATAAACGTGCCAACACACCCACGCTCACTATCGCGATAAAGCGTGTGGCGAAGGTTCCTCACGGAGTTTATTAGTAGCTCTGCTTATTGGCAAGTTTCTCGAAAGAAATCGGCAGCCTTTTTTGTAAACTTCTGATACACTTTTAACAAGAATGAAAAAGACTTCTCCTCGACCGTTCTTTTTACATGTAAGTGTGTGTTAGAAACTGATATTTCGTGCCTCGTCTCATGGGGGATACGTCTGAAAAACTTTTACTTTCCTCGTTTCGCTTCTTCAACATATTCTTTCTGTAACTGCGATCGATGGAAAACTAACCCCGTTGGCAATTTGCCGTGCATCGGCAAAGTACTGTAACCGGTTGGCCCTTTCCTATAAAACGTCACAAAAATGCGGTAGGGACGAACACAAAAAAAGAAGCACGGCAAGCCCCCCAGGTTTTTTAAAGAGATCCTCAGAGTTTCTTGGGAAGTTAAGTAATGGAATGCTTTGAATTTAGCATGTTTCTATCATGGTTCTCACGAGCAAAACAACGACTGTACCCCTTTTTCCGCGAAGCCCTTTAGAGTTTCACTCTCTTCCGTCGTCTGCTGAAGGTAAGTGTATAAGAAGTAGAGAGTAAGAGGAAAAAAAGGAGAATCCCCTTTCTCCCCACCGCTCTCTCCGACGGGGTTAATCGATTCGTTTTCTCTCGTCGATTTGGACTGCTGAGATTAAAAGGTGACAGAGAAGAAGGATACGGAACGTCCGAAAGATAAAAGAAATCAACCGACTCTTCGACCGAGGGGCTTTTCTTACTCTCTGTCAGACTCTCTTCTTTCGTTTTTTTTTTAAACCACCCACCCCCCCTTCCTCCCCTTTCATCGTTATCCTGTTTTGCTTCAGAACAGCAAGGGGTGGTTTCTCCTTCGCCAAATCTCCTCTTGAAACCCCACACACGAAATAGGTTTTTTTTTACTTTTGCGATGTGTGCGAAATTGGAGGCTACGGGTTACTATGGTAACCGCCGTGGATCTCCCCGCTTGTCCAACGAGACAATCAACGCACACACATACAGAGTCAGAAGCGAACAAGGCACTTCCGCCTTACCGAACTCATCCCTTACCTGCAGGAAGGGTGGAAAATGGGGCTTAGAAAGGGGGATGATGGAGCAGACAACGACTCTCACGTGAGTTACACTGTCTCTTTCCCTCTCTCCCTCGTTTGCTCTCTCGCGATGTGATGGCCACGTTAGTAATGGTGTGCGAGTAGAAAAGTTCGATGCACTTGCTTCAACGAAAGGGAAGGGGGTTCTGGAGGTGACAGCTATGGGGTGTAGGATAATATAGAGGGGATGGTTGTGCTTGCCTCGCAAACTCTCTCTCTCTCTCTCTCTCTTTTTTCTCTCCCTTCTCAATTTCATTTATCCGCCCTTGCTTCTCCAAAGAAGTGTGCGATTGCGTTCGTGTGATGGTAGTGTTATGTTTGCGGCTGCTGCTGTTGCTGTTGCTGCTGCTGCACCATGCAAGTGCAAGCGTGCAGCGACATCCCCACCCCTCTGTGGGGCGCTCCAACACCCAACGTTTGAACGGCCGCCACCAGTTTCTTCATCCGTGTGACCATCCCTTGACTTACACCGCAGAGTTTAGAGCCGCATCGGAGAGCGGCGTGCAACGAAAATGCATTTGCTGCCGCTTCGAGCGTTATTTATTCGCGTTGTGCGAACGAGTTAGCAAGGAGATTAAGAAGAAGAAGAGGAACGGCTAACGACAAACAAACAATCACATACACACGCGTTCTCCGTTGTGAACTGTATGAAGTTGCGTAAAATTAACCTTCCGATGGAATTCGCAAGACAGTCGCGCCGTCGCTCGTGCTATTTGTGTTATTTTATTTTATTTTTATTTGTAGAAATATGTTGTTAGATCAGATCGGTTCCCTTAACTTGAAACCCGCAGCCACACAAAAATAGTCATTTGATCTTTGACATACAGCGCGTTCGTGTTTGCTATTTTAATTTAAGTGCAGAGCGGCAATCGTAGACTGGAATGAAACGATTTATATTGCTTAAGTTGCGGTAGAGGTTCACCAATGAGAAAACAGAGGTTCCACTCTTTTTCAATCAGATATTCTTTTAGGTTCGTTGTGACAAGCGATCAAGAACGACATAATAAATCTGTTAAAATGAACCATACTCCTCGTAGTTCGTTTCCGCCAAGCAGCGGAGCATAGAACGCCATTACAAGGGGATAGAAAGACTTTGCGAAGGGCGACGACGGGTACCAGCATAGTTGGGTACTTCGACAAATTAAATCTGATAGAATAACGACAACGAAGCGATGGGGGCCTCCTTCAAAGAAGAACGCGTCCCCCCATTTATGTATGCACTTTCAATAAGAAAATAATGGTGGTATAATTTTCAAAATACACCCTTCTCTGGACGAGAGAGCGAAGAATCAGGAAACACCCAAGGTCCAATGCCTATTTAATGTGTGCATCCAACTGGGTGCATTTTTATTACTGAGATATAGTTAAAATTGTTTTGTAATGCAGGGCGCTCGAAAAAGAAACGCCGTGATTTTTTTTTCTTCTACCTCATCTTTCTTTCCACGATGCTGCGCTCCCCCTTGGCTTGAGGGATTTTGATTAATGCTCCGCAAGACAAGCAGAGGGCACTACCGACCGTTGACCTTTATACCATGTGTGACTACTGGTTTTATTTATCACACAATGAAACGAAAATTGCAATTCTCAGCACGAATTCCAAGAATCCTGCTCTAAAACTGCAGCACTAAAAAGCAACAGAGTATTTTTTTAGGGTAAAAAGTAAGTTTGTCCCGCAACAAAAAAAAAAAAAAAAAAAAACAGCAAACTTCAATGAAATAATTACCCACGACCAACTACCTCGATAGCGCATAGAAGAAAAAAGCTGGATGTGGAACCTTCGCAACCTTTTCCTGCATCAGCAGCAAAAAGAAAGAAAAAAAAAGCTGGTCGGATGGATGGATGATAATCGTTTTCGATATAATCGCTGCATCGTCCTACCATCCATCGCCGAACACGCAGCACCCTCCGCGTCTTGGACCAAAACGTCATTTCAAGATGCAATTTGGCATCAGGGCTGGTGGTTGGAGTCGGTTCGGTTCGGTTGCTCAGCCATACTACCCACTGCAATCGAAACGGGTACAGGAAGGTGGGGAAGGGGGGAGGGTTTAAAAGAGAAGGAAACAGAATCTAAGCAACAACAAAAAAATGAATGGCGAGCTACTGCAGGACCGAATGCAGCCGGGGCTTGAAGGTGAACAATGAATGCAACGGAGGGTGAACGAAAAAAAAAAACGACAAGCCACAAATCCCACGGGGCGGCCCGCGATTGAAACCAAAACCCACGAACAAAGAGAAGAACGTCTTCCTGTGTCTGTTCCTGCTGCTGCTGCTGGTACCAACTGCTTCACGAAACACGCCAACAAATCACGTCGTCACCGTAAACCCTCCAATACCTTGTCGCGAATTATACAAAAAAACAACCAACCACGACCGACGGTGGAACAAGCCTAAAAAAAACGAAAAACAACCTAAGAAACAGCAAACTCACAAAAGTGCATCGGCCGCCACCAATATGGTTGTGCACGCTTGACGTGCCATTTTTATCGTTTTGTCTGTTTTTTTTTTTTTTTTGATCACCCACCCAAGAGAAACTGAGAAGAGAACTAACACCAGGAACAAAAACCAACTGGTTGACTGATGATCATTTGATTGTGGTTGGGAATGCGTGTTATTTTTCTCTTCAGTTGCGGTTGATGTTAATTTTTCTTCTTTTGGTAAGGTCCTCAACCCCATAGACGCTTAATTAGTGTACCGGTTGGATTAATCATTTCTCAGATTTATATGAAGGATAAGAAGGTATCGATTTTGTCTGCAAGATTTTCCCTTTACTACCGTAAACCCTGTTCAACTACTTACTAATTTCGCTCAATGTATTGTAGAGAATGTGCAGCAAAAGCTTCCGAAGTATCTTACCTGGAAAAGGAAAAAAAAAGTAATTCAAATTAGTCAAATAAAAATTGCAAAGATTATAAAGGAAGACTTTTGTATGTGCTATAAATCAACAGTTTTGAGACAACTCTCCAAATTAAGAAACAAAATGGGGACGGTTTCGATTATGGAAAGAAAAAAGAACAGGTAGGTGGAATGCATTTATTGCATCCAAATTCGTGAAACATGTCCCGACACGACCAAATAAAAACCAAATTATTTGTCAATTGTGTCATAAACCGTTGAAGGACACCGAGTTCTTTGTTGGCTATGGCAAACTTACCGCTTCGGAAACAAATGGGTCAGCGGAAAATAGAAACTGTCAACAGCAAGAGAAAACAACCCACGGCACAACTAAAACAGTGCATTTAAGATTGCACCGGCGTTCGAAATGGCTTGAGCCAAGGAGCAAACATTCCGACAGACTTGCAGAATACGATCGAATATTTTCACACCACAATTATGCAAATCGAATGAATGGTTCTACCTGTCGTCAGGGTATTGTAGGCAATCAAATCGGCCCATTTCAATAAAATCACGATCGTTTAGGTTGTCCGTTTCTCTCCTGTTGTGTGGGGGTCGGGGTTTCTGTTCCAATGTTCGATTTTTTTCTCCATTTTATTGCCAACAAATCGCTTCATCATGCTGAAATTAACACACAAATTAACAGAACGAGAACATCGCATCGTTCTCTGGGAGAATAATTTATGCGATTTTTTTTTCTTTTTTTTTCTATCATGTTTCGACTTCTCCGTTTGATTCTCCAATCTCCAAAAAATGAGACAAAAAAAATCCGTTCGAACCGAGAGCAGTTCGCCTCCCTATCGACGCTACAACACAGCACAAAGAAAGAGGGTAGGGGGTTTTGAAAATGCATCATCATAATTTGACGTTTGAGGCTTTGAGAGCGGTTTTGGGCGGCCTACTAAAAATTGCGTTGAATGAGGAGGAATGGAATGAACAAAGAGCGAACACAAAATAAAACAAGGATCAAAAAGAACAAGGGAAAGGTAGTAAGGAGCTTGACGGGATGGTTTGAAAAAGAGGAAAACTAAACTGAACTGAAAGATGATTTGATGAATAAATTAGCCCACCAAATGGAGGCTGCACGGCTGTTTCTCGATCGCGATGTTCGCGGTTCGGTTTTACGACCAATCGCGGGACGCCAAACAAAAGGCGATCATAATCTCAGCCACGAGAGGTGAAAAGTGAAACAGGCAGACCTGCATGGGAGGAGAAGGAAAACAAAATCGAAAGAATCGATCAAACACAGGCGCGGTTCGATGAAGTGTGGTAGGATTTATGACAGTGACAGTGAAAATCACGGCAAACAAACAAAACACGGTGGCTCGAATAGATATATGTATGTATATAGGGCACCTAGTCGGCGAACGCTAAACCCAGCGTGAATGGGACGCAGGCAATAAAAATTGCCATAAAAAGAAAAACAAATAAGTAGCCAAGAAAAGCTGGCAATAAATAGACAGACAACAGAAATGGCTAACGATGGTTGAAAAAATTTTGATGAACCATTTGAAATTTTTACATACAAAGAAGAATGGTGGCTCCCAAAATTCGCGCAAAACCAAACACCAATACTCTTAAAAATAACCCAACCAAAACCTTAGGTCTCCCCGGCCCGGAACGCCAGCGGCAAACATTGTGGCGCAATTTGTACGAAGGAAAGCCGGTAAAAAGAACCGAGAGCTCCAAAATGGTCCAGCCAAAATATACGAACAAGAAACGATTAGCCCGCAGACAGGCATACCACGTCGGTGGTGGGGAGGCGGGAATGGTGGAGCAAATGAGCGCGAAAAAAGGATCGCAACTCACCGCCGGAGGTCGCCAGAGAACAATGTCAATGTCCTTCGCATTGCAAGTTCGTCGCCGCCGTCGCGTCGTTGTGTTCTTTGACGCAAACATCCCCCCCCCCCCCCCCGCTCCCCCACGATGCACGCTATGTACGCACGCACACATCTGCGTAAACTTTGCGCATCATCCCCTACCAACCCCCCCCCCCCCCCTCCCGAACCCATTCCTCTCCCTACGCTTCTTTTCCGGGGTCTGATGCACCACCTCATGTCCGCCGGTTGATGCAATCGTCGTTCAGCGACATGACCGTGGCCCCAAAAAATCGCAAACGTCAAAAGCAAAGGAGTGAAGAAAAAAAAATACAACCAGTCTCGCCGATTCGCAAACTTGCAGATAATCGAGTGCGATACCACCGCTCTTTCTATCTATTTCGCTCCCTCTTACATCGACGACTGAACAGCATCATCATCATCATCATCATCATCGTCGTCGTCGTTTTGGCTTTGTGTTGAGTCCGCTTTTTTATATTTCTGCACCGCGATTTTGGTTTCGCGATTCCCTCCACACTACGCCTGATAAGTAAGTGGTAGTGTGGGGCCGACTCGACTCGGAACAAAGCGCCAGTTCCACACGCCGCCGGCCACAACCAAACCTTTGGCCACGGGGTGAACCCTTCGTCAACGGACGTACGTGGGACGTAGTAAATATCCGACTGTCCGTCGTCTCACGCGGCAACACACCTGTATTTACCCCGACGTTCTCTTTCTTTCTCTCTTTTTTTATTCGCTACGTCTCTGCAACACTCTCACGGGATCCGAGCTCGTGGTATAAACCACGGTGTACGCGTTCGGCTTCTCTCACGATTCACACAAATTCGTACTGAGGAAAAAAAAAGCAGTGACAGATGGCTTCTGTTTTGGTTCAGTGTTTTGACAGTGCAATGCCGGAGCCAGTGGGACCTCGAAGCTCTTGTTGCATACTATAGGACTACGTAATCTCATCTTGGTAAACGTTTAACTCTACCTTTGTTATGTGCTTGCAACTTCTTAGGCCCTTTTGTACTTAAGATACGCTCAATTTTATGTTTTGTACCAGACATCAATTTTGCATTTGACGCATTTGATGCAAAAGCTGTCAAATTTTGAAACAATTTGGAAGGATTTTGACTGTGATTTTTGTTATATTTTGAACGATTGATTTGGGCTTAAGAAAAAAGAATTTCAGCATTCCGGTTACCACCGAGCAGAAGATTTAAATTCCAAGCACGACGAAGAACCGCACCGCACCGAAAGGGGCAATGTGTGACTTCTGTCGTCATCTTTCCCGTAAGCGGAAGAGATTTAAAGGTATTTAAATCACACGCGAGTTGAGGTAAATAAACAAACCGCGACGCGAGGAGCAGTTGTGAGGAAAAGCCTCCCAGACCATCATCGCCGTCAGAGAAACAGCACACCGCCGCATCTCTCAAGCTAGGCCATGAGAAAGTCATTCCCGCCAGTCGCCGGCTCGGAGGATTGCCTCGGCTAAATCGATGATGGAGAAATCTCACGGCTGGCTCCTCGCCATAAAGCAAGAGAAAGAACGAGAAAGAGATCGCAGGTACGAACGATGAAAGAGATAAACATGGCCACGGCGGATGACGGAGGCGGTGGCTCCTATTTAATAGTGCCACTCCGCACACTGCCTCACCCCCTCCCCCAGGAAGTCCCAGGAACACACCGGTCAGTGCTACACACGATCCGCCGTTCTATTTGCTGATAGGGGACGTCGACGACGGGAAGTTCCAGCGCGGGCGGTGGACGATCCGCGGAGCTGTCAAAACAGTTGAAACCACCAGCGTGCCCTTTCTCTTTCGCTCCGTCGCTCTCGATGGCAATCGGCTCTCCGCGGCACGGTAAATATAAATCAGAAGGTCAACAACCTTCCTTGGCCTCGTCTCTCGCGGCTGTCACTCCCCATCGTTCCGGGGATCAGGATCGTACAGTACGGTGTCCTGTGTGCGCGTTCAGCACTGTGCGTGTATGTGTGTGTGTGGCAATGAATGTATGCTCAAACGTTCAATCGTAACCGTAGCAGTTGAATGCGAATGAATCAAGCGGCTCGTTGGTCGGTCGGTTAGTGGCAGAGAAGATGTACTTCTCTTTACTAGTGAAAACACACGGACAGCAAGAAGCACATGGTCAGAAAGAGACAGCAAAGAATATGTATAACACTGGGACGAAGGGGAAGCATTTGAAATAGTAATAGAAGCTGCAATTTTTATTCAGATGTACCGGTGAAAAGCGAACACGGAATAGGAATTCCAGAGGAGTTTGTCGGTTGGCTGATGTTGAAAATAAAAGTGTGCGAAATAGCAACGGCAACAAAACATCGTCGAGAAGGCACAATGGAAGGTGCGGTTGCCTTTCAACAAACTTCCCGCTTGTTCCAAGTCAAATAAGAGTCGCAAAAAGTGAACAAAAAGTGTCACAACCTGAGTCCGATAAGCGTCGGAAAAACGCTCTTCAAACTATGTTTGAATAATCCCTGTGGGGGGGGGGGGGGGGGGGGGAGAGGGAGATTATGTAATTAAAATGTACCTAGAAAAGAGGACGAGAGTTTTAATGCATACACATTCAATACAACAAGGTTCTCATAATTCAAACTGATAACAATGGTAAGCGGGTCGATGAAAAGCAAACGATTGTATGAAAATTCGTACGAATGTCATGCTCTATCAAAATATATCATTTATGGTTTATCAATATTCCAGGAAACATATATGCATGCTCGAAAAAACGTATTTAAATTCCCCAACAAAACTCTAAAGCAGTACACTATCGTTGTTCCCCCGTTGTTCAACCGACGGCCCTTATTGCGTATGCGCCCATCGTCGACGGAAATCGTCTTTTTCCGGAAATCGCTTTGACATCCGGTCGTTTATGTCATTTTTTTTATTTTTCAACTGTTAAACGATTTTCTGTCGTTCATTCCCTTTTTTTTTGCTATTAGACTAAATCGTTCGCTCCCTCACACTGGGGGGCTTTTTATCGAATATACATCCGGCTGCACACACCCAGCAAAGTAGCACTACCGATACAACGCACAGTGCGCATGGTCGTCAAGCCGGTACAGTGCAGCAGGATTTCCCACCCTTCCATTTCTTGTCGCCCTTGTCGAGCGATATTTTTCAGAACTTTTTCGTCAAGATGGATAAAGACACAGCCAAAGTCAGGTGCGTCCCTATTCATTCGCCGATGAGTTTCGATGGGAGTTTTTATTCCTCGCTGTCAACAACGTTGAGCAAAACCAGGGAGATTGAAGTTGTGCTGGAATTTTCATTCGGGCATCAATCCTTTTTGTCCTTTCAATTCAAGCATCGTCAGTTGAAAAGTATCCGCCTAATGGCCATAGAAACTTATTCTTTGCAGATGAAGCAATGAACAAAGTGATGGTTACTGATGGACAGCGTAACAATTGTTAGTTTTATAAGAATGCTTTCAAGTGTTTTTTTTTCGGAATGCTACCTGAATTCTGTCCATCAAGCAGTTTGGAAAAAGTGAACGGAAATGTAGTGATGTGATGACACGAGGATTGATTGACATTTTTGGGAATCGGATCGGATTCACGGGATTCACTTACGAGAGTTGGATTGATAGCTCTCGATCCTTTTTTTGTATTCTCATCCTACTGTGATTACTTAGAAAAGCAAGGAATCTTAATATTACTTTTCTAAGCCTTCACCCCTGACCCGGCTGATAAAACAGTGGTTTGCGAGTGAGGTTTTTTTTTGCGTATCATAAACCAGTTCTGATTTCAACAAGTGCGAAAATGAAAAAGAAAGCGTATCAAAAGAGATTATGCTACTGCTGTTGCATCAATAGCTATAAAAATACTAAGTGTCGATGATGCATGACACACCTTTCCCGCAGGCAGATGAATCTACAGTCCGCATGGAACGCTAAAGATCCGCTACTGTTTCATCTCGTACGCGCCACGCTTGAATGAGAACGATCGCTCTGATTCACTCTCACTCAAAGCAGCGATCCAACAAACGACCGCGATATGATTGTCATTGCCAGTCGTCGTCTTCGTCTTCGTCGTCGTCGTGGTCGACGTCATCTCGGTATCGCGATTAAATTTTTTTCGTCGTCGTACAATACTACTACCACCACCATCATCCTCATCAACAGCAACGCGAGAAAACGGCGAAAACCGAGAGGAGCACCCGAGTTTGCGCCCCTCCCCACCTAGCCAAGTGGGGCGGCGGAAGCGGGAGAAACGAGCGCGACTTTTTTTTTCGTCATGTGCTCAAACTCCCCTCCCACCACCCCCTTTCTTTCTTTTTCTACCAGTACATTGAGGTTTATGTCTGTTGCCCTAGGTCGCGCACAAGAAATTTATTTATGTAATGCTCATTTTGCTCCGTTCTCTTCCCCCCAAGGCTCGGATGTGTTGTGTCGTCGTAAATCGCTGCGCTAGGTTATGTGTATAATGTGTGCTGTTCGGTCGTTTTACTTTTACCCACCCTTAAGCACCCTCCTCGTCAACACACAAGCGACTCGCGAACTCGCAGCAACACACGCCGCGACAATCGTCGTTTAATGGATTTCTTTTCTTCGCTCTCGTTTGATGATGATCATTTTCGCACCTTCCATTCCGACTGCTTTTCTCACCAACTCCACCCGACGTCCCCCGGCGGTTCTTTGACACTTGACTATCGCTTTTGTGTGTCGCCTCCCTTGTTGCATGTGTAACGATACACTGCTGCTGACTGCTTCGCAATTTTCTTTGATTCTGTTACCATCCCCTTCCTCCCCCCCCCCCCCCCCCGGGGAAATTATGTCCACTTTTTTTCCGGACTGCTTAAGGTACAAAAATGAAGTGCAAGAAAAAACGCGCCAGGCGCCACCGTGGTCACCAGTATTTATCGCGTTTCAGAGCGTAGCTGCGGCACGGAAACGGAAGGGACACGGGTGACAAAATCAATTTAAAAAAAAATCAGAAACTAAACACGCATGTTGGCAGCTAGAACAATTAATGATTCCTGTCAGGGGAACGGAAGGCCCATTTTATCACCTCTACTACCTGTTCCAGTGTCAATATGAATGCTTTTGCGTTGGGGGAAACGAATTTAATGCCAAGAGAAATGTCTTTCCTTTTGAATAATATCTACGTGAACCTTTTTGCCACAATTTCATACAGTTGAAACTAACATTAACTCCAATCCAAATCCGTTTGCGTCGGTGAACCTTGGCGTGAATACACCTTCCGCGACACAACAACGAAGTGAGTCTCTGACCTCCTGCGGGGCATGATTAATTGTAGGACACGCGAGCTCACCACCATCCCAAGCGAGAAAACGAGAAGGAAGAACGCCACTTCAGATGCAATTTATTTATTTTATTTTTGCACCCTGACCATGTGGCAAACAACACCACTCTCCCCCCACCAATCCCAAATGTCCGTCTTCAAGGAGCTGTGCAGTGCATCCTGTTAAAAAGAATCTCATGTCTCGTCTGTGCATCACATACATCCACACAAGGCGCATTTGCAACGGGGTGATGAAGGTTTTTTTTTTGCTGGCATTCATCGTTTCATCTTATTCGCAAGATTTTCTCTCTTCCCTGTTTTTTTTTCTCTTAAACTTGGGCCTTTGTTCCATTCCATGATGCACCCGTTTTACGACGCCATTAAAGAGAAGCCTAATGAAGATCTTTCTTTTGTTCTTTTTCTTCAATTTTTCTGGGTCGGAACAAATATCTTTTCTTTCCAAATATAGTTTTTGTTGCAATTTTGCACTGGCCTCTTTTGTCTTTATTAAAATAAAAAAAGAAGTTATCAAATTACAAGAAGCCTCATCTTATCAGTTTAAAAGCCTATAAAGTAAATGCAATGTAACAAACGATGAAACGAAAAATGTTTTGTACAAAAACAAATCTCAGATGCATTCAAATAGCTGAACAACTAACAGACCAAGGGAATGTACAACGAATCGATTTAAATACAACGAATCGATTTTCATCGTAAGTGGAGCCTGATTACTTTCAAAATCGCCTAAATTGAACATGATAAAGGTCGCTGTAACATTTAAGAACATAAAAACTTCCATTAGAAGTGCATTATTTTATGGAGGTCATGTGCAACGCTGCTGAAACAAGACCGATATGATTGGTGTGTTCGTGTGTGTGTGTGGTTGGCACCAATTGCATCAACGAATACTTCGTTATTAGTTCCGCCAAGGTAATCGCTAATGCGCAACGACAATCTTCCGTGGGCGCAAAAACGTAAAATACTTCCATCTCGCATTAATCCCTGGACAAATCGATTCGAAATACGGTTTCCCCCGCTCACCCGGAATAGTTCATATTTTAGAATTAATTTGATTTGATTTATCAAAAGCTTGCGTAACGTTTTAAAATATATCCGTTGTGCTGTTTGTTTCCTCTAACTGTTTCTCTATTTTACATCTTCTCCTGGCACAGTCTTGGTCGCAACACTTTACTTTATCCCCCTCATCCGCCTCTGGCCTCACAACTGCACGCTTTGAAGGTGAACTGCATTGGTTCGTTGTTTTTTTTTTCTTTCCTTCGCTTAAATTCCGCGCGCGCCGTGTCATCGGCCTCTCTCACATCAGCATCGTCATGATCGTGCGATCCGCGCTTCGTCGACCAAATTTGTCATCATTAATTCATTTTAACGCGCGTTTCTTTCTTCTTTGCGCACCGTGGCTTCCTTCTTTGAGGCATACTGCAACGCCAAGGTGCGTTTGGATAAAGTTTCCTTTTTTTTTCACTCGTCTGTGTTTTATGTCTCGAAACGAACCAACGCGTCGAAGAACTGTTTTTACTGTTTACGTTTTGCCTTACCTCTCTTCTTCGTTTACCCCTATGAGGGGAAAACTCCGGTATGGACGCCCTCAATGCATCAAAAATGCATGAAGCAAAAAAAGCTACAAATAATAAGTGTCACCGTTTGCGCGAGCAGATGAAGGATGCACTTGGTTTTCTTTTCACCACAGCAGGGATTTTTCCTTCAGATTTTTATGGGCCTAAATCGTGTTATTGCACTGAGAAGGTAGGCACGGTTTTGACGAAGGCTAAGGCTAACAAGCAGCAACATTTATGACGACCAAACGACAGAAACAAAACATTACAAATAAAATAAAACGATAAAATCTATGGGATGTTTACGGATGAATTGTGACCTGTCTTCCGTTTTACGACAATTCAGTCGTTGTCAAATTTCATGTCGGCGCTAAGCATAAATTTTGGAGAAAGGCCTCCCGCCGAGAATATACCATAGTGTATCTCCTAAAAAAGGCATCGTCCCTGTGGGCCTTCTAAAACCTGCTACACAAGAAAAACAAAACATCTCCCGGACGGCAGCAGCCTGCAGGCTAGTGTTCTATTCCAATTATGAAGAATTTGGGTCCTCTGTAGGAGACCTTTTTTCGGCGACCAATTGAGTGTGTGGCTTCATTTGGGAAAGGGAAGGAGCGAAAAAATAAAACTGCATCGGTAAGAAGGTACACTGGACGGGACGTTATTAGAAATCGCTCGTCATAAAACACGAGGGAACGGAACCCCCTACTACAAGTGCCGCGCGTTGTTCATAAACACGTAGTAACGTGGTCATAAAAAAATCACGTACGCAGCAGCATTGGGTGCTTCGAGGTCGAGAAGTGTTGGACCCATGAAGTGTACAATAGTGGCATAAAAATAAACGCCCGTAGAACGCCCGTCTGCTCCTCGTGGTGCTCGAAATGGATTATTTAAACCAGAGCCAGTGCGTGACCGATCCGTTGGTCCACAAAACGACAGGACCGATTGGCCACTCTGTCGTTGATCGGTGCAGTCGTTTATTTTGGGACGGGGTTTTTCTTAATTCTTGGTTTCGTTATGTTTTGGCTACACGAAAAACAAAACACCATAACTTTATGTTAAACACACCAGCTGCCCGTCGGGTTGTGTTTACGCGGCAGGAGATTAGTTCATAGATAAATATATCTCGATTCTTCGGGAAGATAAGACCTTATTGAATTTTAAAATGTTTCATGACCACATTTGGAACCGATTTAAAGTTCACTTATAATCGAAACAAAAGTGGAACGTTCAACTCAAGGAGTTTCATCGAGAATAGTTCTATCATTGAGGCATTCCTCCTATCATTGGAACATGAATTACGAGCATAAAATTGTGCGAAAGAGAACGTTGAACACGAAGGGCATAAAGTCAAATAGCTTAAATGCGAAATGTTCTCGTCATTTTAGCAAGCGAAGGGAGAGGAAGCACTTTTACCATGAGCAGAAAGCAGGCACTTGAAAATTCGCCGTTTTTCCCCTACGTTTTTGGCAAACCTGTGGAAAACATTATAGCACGTTTTGATGGCTCTCGATGGATGGCGAGTGTGTGCGTACTTTGCCGCCAAACTTCATCATGTGGCCAATTGGGCCAACATTTAGTGTATATTTTTCATTCGGATTATATATTTCCCATCCAGTGCAATCCAGCAATCCTCCGTAGAACAAGCAAATGGGGTTCTCCCGTGCAAGGAAAACTACACGATCCAGATGTGTGCAAGTCCGTTGCCGGTGGTGACCCAGAAGGCCCGTGTATTTATGTTTTATTGTTACCACCGAAACTTGAAGAAGTTTGGTAAACAAACACACCTCGCTTCGAACGTGAGCTACAACAGACCACGGCGAAGGATAGGGAAAACATTTATCGGACGCTGTGTGTTGTTGAGTGAACACTGTGGCGTCAAGATGTACCAACTTTTCAACGAGTTGTCCAATTATTGTAAATTCAATGCGCTGAATTGTTTATCGCATGTACGAGTAGTAAGAGGCAGATTGTGGTTCCCTACGATTTGAATTTTAGGACACATTATGGAAAAATTTAACCATGATTTAAGTCACAATAAAGTTTAGTACCCTCACAAAAAAAAAAAAAAAACAAATAGAAAATGAGAAAACACACAAACGGAATGTTATATAATGGACAACAGATTGGAAGTTTCTGTTGGCCAACATTCCATTTTGCACCGTCCAATTATAAATGGTTTAGTTGGAGCCTTCGAACTTTTGCCCTGCGGATGGAACTAGGCTCCGTTGGGTAGCGAAATTTGCAGTTCAAGCATAAAACAACCGAACAAGAAAAAAAAAACCCTCCCCTAGTGCCAACCAAAGTTTGACTGGGGCGCAGGAATGTTTGACGTTTAAAATGTTCCCCGGCATGGGGACGAAGAGGTTTGTTTTTGACGGGTTTTTCGTTTTCCGCGCTCGACACTTTTTGGTTTCTTTCAGCGTGATGCTTTTTTCTGCCGTTGACACATTTTATTGCAGTTGCGGAAAATTGTCTGGCGACTCCTCCTCGGATGGCTGGTGAACGGGTTGTTGGCCGCACTGTCCATGAGGGGTAAACAAGTGTTGAAAAGTAGTTCGGGGCGTCTACCTGCATGGCCCGGTCTCGTAGCGGAAAGAGTAAAGCGGATGGGAACGTACTTCACTTGCTCTGACAATGACGATTATAAGTTCAAATCCAGAACAGATTACTGGTTCTAAGTTCTAAAAAATCCGTTCATAGCAAAGTATTTACTTGATTATACGTTCGCGGAAGCTGAAATTGGTTCGAATAAAACCTATAGCTTTCGTTTTGTTTTTGTTCAGCGGACATTATGGTGCAGACAACTTTTATTCTTCAACCAGGGATGAATAGAAATGAAGAAACCACTAACGAATGGAGTGGCAAAAGCCTTTTCAAATGAATAGAGAACCTAACAGAACATAATTCGGATAACATATTTCCGTTGGAAGCGTGCTCTAAGGCTGTGTCAAAAAAACAACACCTATTAGCTCCTTATAGACTTCGCCCATCATTAGCCACAATCTTGTAGGTTGTAAATTTTGTCTATCTGCTACAGGTGTTTGAATTTTTGTCGTGCATCAAACCAGAATCCATTCATCCATCCAGCGAGCCAAAGCGAACGCGCGTAGGCGTCCATTTCCGGCCCCCTCGAAGGGTGTTTCTTTTGTTCGTTCGAAAGATTTTCCACCACATTAACCATTACGTTCAGGGTGTCCACGTTCGACTGGCGAACCAGTAAACCTAACTTTGTTTCTTTATTTCTTCCAAATGCAGACATTCTTCTCCTGTCAGCTCGAGGCTGGAATGTAATGGAACACACGAATGGGAACTTTATCCAATTTGAATAACATGCAAATGAGCCCAACGCCACATCCGATGATCCGATGTCGCCCGGCGGTGGTTACTTTCCCTTCTTTCTGCCTTCCTTTTGTCGATATAAAAACTTTGATGGTCAAAAGTTTGGCTGGTCAAACGATGGTCAAAATAAGAAGCATTAGATCCACCGAGCTGGTGCGAGGGCTGGGATTAATCTGGATTTAAACAATTCCGCGCCAACGAACGCAGAAACTGGCAAGTTAGAGCTGTTTCCAGGTAACCAGCTGCCAAAAAGGTGATATTCTTTTCCAGCGTGCTTTGTTTCAACAATGTAGAATAAAGAAATGTTGAACTAAACTGCTGAATGTAAAAATATAACTCGATGAAGTCGCATTGAGGATATGCAGAATATAACAAGAATCTCAAGAGACCGCTTCCAAAACCCACAGGATAGGTACAAGGACCAGGATACAACCGGGCTGCAACAGCTCCACGGGTGCTCCGAAGTGTACATCACTCCAGCAGCTAAATTGAAGAGGGAACGAAGAAAGAAAAAAAAATACTACACTCCACTCGGCACTGACCATGTCCGCGTCGCTGTTCAGAGTATAAAAATGCTGCTGGTAGCATTTATCGTTTCGAACATTCGAACGCAGTGAAGCTTGGTACTGTGCGACGACGACGTTCTCCCATTTAATCGAAACCCCTATCGTCGAACCAATGAACGATTGAACGAACGAAAGGAAGTCCCGCATTTGGGTTTCCGAGAACCTCACTCGACAGACGAGGAGTAGTCTCGGGCACAACAAATCAATCCTTTCCGGGGGCAAGTGGCATGAGTGGAAAACCCCCATTTCGATCACCGGAAACAAATTGATGCTTGAAGGGTGATTAAAAAGAGAAGGGTCAAAAAAAAATTTCCTTGCCAATGCAAAAAAAACCTTCATCCCTTCAAATGAAAATGTAATTTCTAGCTCTCTTTAAAGACCAATTCAATGTGAAGTGTATTGAACAAAAATGAATGGAAACTTATTTACGAAGATTTAAATAGGAATATACATCGATTTGGAAGGTGACTGTAGAGATGTCATTGCCCAAGCGAAATAATTCTTAAAGTAAAAAGATTAAAAATCCGAATTTGATCTTCAAATTTCTTTTAACATGACGATAACTTAAGAAACTCTTCGGTGCATTTTCTTACTTGCTGCTTCCTCCTATATCGATAGCGAATCTCATTTGTCAACGATCCAGGGTGGAGAACATACCTGCGGATGGAGAAAAGAAAAGAGGAAATGTTGCATAAGTTCCCTGTAGATCGATATAATTTTCAAATGAATAATCAAATCACGCGACCTGCTGCTTGCGGTCAATCGTCTCGATTTACAGAAGCAATATTATTAAACGCTACGCGAGTCGCTCATCGTGAAAATAACACCAAACCTTCCGCCTCGCCCTAGAACACAAGCGGCACTTCCAAACTGGGGGAAGAGCACGGAAACTTCATCCACTCGGTATTTGGAATTCATCCTCGATTGCATTGCATTCGGCAGGAACGTGCCCGGAATACGTATGGCTTTAAATTTTCCGCCCGTGGAACTCCCTTTAACTGTTCCTTTAACGACAGAGCGCCGACAGATCTCTGCCGCTAGTTGGTGAACAGAGAAAAATAACGTAGAGATGCGAACCCGTGTTTTATGTTTAAAGAACGCGCATCAACCCTTTATGAGGTCATTACATTGCCTGTCGTTGTCAGTGGTTTTTTTTCTTCTTTTCTTTCTTCAGCTTCATTCTTTTGATCCATTCCCCCTCGCTGGTAAAACGTCTTGTAAAGATCGGAAAAGCCTGAACGGTGTTCTAGCACTCACTCGCTTACCCCCTGCTTCTTCAAGACCAGAGTTTTTGCTGACAGTTGCAAAGAGGAAAAAAAAACACACACACAGCGGCAAAGCGGCGCCGACAGGTCAAGGTGAACGGAGGGGACACAAAATGTTGCTGCTTCCCCGCCTAAATACATCGTTTTATATCCTTGCATTTAATTCTTTTCCTTTTTCTTCGATCTCTTCGCGCTGGGGTGACGGAAAGGTTTAAATTTATGATCACACCGAATAAAATTATCGACACCCTTCGGGGTTACCGCTCGAGAGAAGAAGGCAAACAATTGGTTTGAGGAAAAAAAAAAGGGGGAAAAACTATGTTGAAGGGTGCTGGGCGCGTACCGACCATAAGACACTTGGTCGGCAAAGCAAACATCGAAAGAGATTCAAAGCAAGAAACAATACTACAAAAAATGCACACTCTTGCTGGGGAGATTGGGTGAGAAGAGTTTATTAAGCTATGCAATCTCGATTGACACTCTCCGAGGAGTCGCCGTAATTTAATTAATCGACGAAAGTAAATCTCAATTATCGCTGACAAGTATTTAGAAGCCGTAAACGAACAAATGGCACGTGATTCTATTCTCAATCAGTCACATATGAATATCATACGAGGTAAAAGGAGGAGGAAACCTCAACTACATGTCAACTATAGCAACCAAGTGGACTTCTATCGAGTGACATTCAAATGTCAAATAGTCCAAGAGTCTTGGCGATCCAACTGACAGGGTCGTTGCCATAAAGAAATATGGACTGTACTCATGTTTTTATACGATCTTTGTCAGTTCCTTGAGAGGATAGTATCAAGCTTTGAATAAAGTTACTCTAAGAATTTGGAAGCACCTTTTGAATTTTCTTTGATTAGATTTGACACGAGATCAACGTATCTCTAAAATTTGATAAGGATTGAATCTTGTACATTGTTCTTTAAAAGTATATTAACAAGGGTTGAATGCAACGAAAGTTTTGAAGCAATTTGCATGATGAAATATTCATAAGGCCAAGCACCTCGCGTAATACACATCATATGCGATTGAAATGGATTTCCTAATCGCGCTGGTCATCTTACGATCTGAGAAAAAATCATTATTCGATGGGACAAAAAAGGTCATCGAAAGAAGAAAGAAACACAACCGAAAACCTCTTGCAGGAAATATGGAGGAAAAGTTTAGGCACTCCGTTGTCAATTTCATCGTTCCAGACATATCGAGCAAAAGTTATCGAAAACTGCTGATGCCGAACGATCCTTACATTTTATGTGCATCCATTTTTATTATACTCTTCTCTTTCCATGATTTTTCACCCACCCGGAAGCCATTTTCCAACCGAAGGCGTAAGCCACAAATCTGTTTTACAAATTTATGAGAGTTATGAGTTTACTTTTCTTTCCATTTTTTTGTTTTGTTCGTGTGTGCACAGTATGTATTCCCTGATTTTTCAAAAGGACTTTGAGGGGTGAGAAAAGAGTCGGAAAATCTTCTCATCCTCCCTGGGCAAGGGAGGCTAGTTTTCCCACTATGATCAACATCGTCCGTGCGTCCATCATCCAACAGCTGTCGAGCGTTCCGAGCATTACAGATGCCAATCGTTGGCCAATGCCATTTCAAAAGGGTTCATTTATGGTCAAGCGAGTTTTCCCGACGGATAATATATCATTTTCCAACGCGCAGCGAGGATGAAGCCAATCTGTCCTCTCACATGCGACACGGTGTTCTTTCTTTGTCTTCCACGTTCACAGTGGATCAGTTTACTGCGTGGGGAAAGGGTGGCATCCGTTATCCCCTGTTCGGAAGTGTGGCGAACAATTTCCCGGCCAAGCGAGGATTTACGATAAGGGCAACCCATCCCCAACCTCCGGTTTCTAACCCAGATGCAGCTAATTTCCATATTGCAAATTTCATGCAACCGGCCGCCGACCAAATCCCTCGCGTTCCTGCTTATTTATGGTTGTTTGCCACGACACTCGGTTTCGGAAAATTCGGAGGGGATGTATTGTGTGCAGTTCCGATTAGGGTGTATTTCTGTGGGGTAGTGTGTGTGTGTGTGAGAGTGTGTGAGGATGGACACGTGCCACCGTCGCGCTCGTTCTAATTTCTCACCGGGAAGCAGGGTCATCCTGTTTGCGAAACACCGAAGGGAAAATGCAAATAAAACGCTCTTTAGAAAATTCAACAACCAACCCGTCGCAAAGGTGCATCTTAGCCTGACTGGCCGGTGTGCATCTGCAACGGGGAAAATCGTGTCCCATGGGGGCTGCTCGGGAAAAACGCGTGGCTCTTTATTATTTCATAATTCGAATTTCGAATTAGCAATTCAAGCAAGCAGAAAAGCAACCGGGAGGGTAAATGCAGAATTAATGAAGTTTGCTCATAAACCAAATGAAATATGTGTGGCACACGGGGTGGAGATCTTGGGTGGAAAACTTCGTTTCCCCCTTCGTTAGTGGCTAGGACAAACATTGCACGCTTCAGGAACAAACCACGAGGCATCCCGAAAGTGGCTTCAGCGGGAACGAAAGTATGCAATCGTGTTCGGAATCGTCTGTAAATCACCATCCTTTAGGCGATCAAAGCGGACGGTATTTTTTCGCCCTTGCAAACATTCGATTTCACTGACTGCAATTACTATTCTCCGCATAAAATTGGAATGAAGGAGATTGATTTTATGGCATATAAATAAATAAAGAATAAAGAAATAAACAACCACATGACTAAGTGTTAATTAACACACAAAATTCGGAACAGATGAATCAATAGGTGTTGTGCATATTTTAACAGCATAACGCTAGGTTAGGTCATATTAACTGAAGGTGAAACCACTTCCTTTCCGCGCCGTGTTTTGTTACGAATGGAGTGACCAAAACAAAAACACATCTAACGGTATGACAATGAAACGGACAACAAATAGAGACGGAGGATTCGGAGTCATCATCTCAATCGGACAATTTGAAATATTGAGATCGAGATGTCAGTCCACAATTGCGGACAAATAAACCCGGTTTCCTTCCACGTTGCTGTCCGCACCCGTTAATGCTCGCCATTGTTCGCCGGATTTGTTTGGGTGGGCAGTAGAAGAATAGTTTAAATCGTAGTCACAGCAAGTGGAAAAAGAAACGAGACATCGCGGAAAGCGTCGTGTACCGTTTAACGGCGTGTGCGAAATTGTTCCCACGACCGTGACATGATTACTATACCCGTTTCCTCTCGTTACTCTCCGCTGACTGTTGTGTTTGCGGAAGGAAACACCGTAGACGGACAAGAAGAAAAAAAATCAACAAGCACGCAAACGCCAACCGCGAATTACATAACAAAACACTAGTGCTGTTTTCGCGGTCGGAAAACAGTGGAGAATAGAGGAATAGACGCGCACCAAAACAAATGGACGGTTATTTTTTCCTATTTCTTTTTTTTTTGCAACGAACGGTAATCAAAACAAAACGGCCAAAAAACATAGTTACAATAAAGGTGGCTAAATTCGGCCCCTGGAAGAGCGGTTGCTGTAAGGGTTGTGGTCAGAGGAAATAGAGGTGCGTAACTGTGAGGGAGAGAGAGAGAGAGAGATAGAAAGAGAGTAAACAAACCAACCATTGAAAATCGCGATTTTTTTCTATTATTTCACCCGTTTTTTTTTGCAGCAGCAGGGGAAAGGGGCGGTGGAAGAGGGCTTCCACAATCCAATTTGCACGTGTTTTTTCCGTGTGTAAATGTCTATGTATTGCTTCATTCATCGCGGTTTAGGTTTGTCGCGTGCTTAGAAAAAAAAGACCGTTGGCAAAAACCGAATCCGAACAGTCAAGAAGAAATAGGGGAAAAGAAAAAACACATGTATTTGCCTCGTCTCGACACACTTCCCATACGCCGGTGACGATGACGACGAAGACGACGACGAGTGGATGCAGAGCAGAAGATCGCGATGGTTTTTGACTAATGTTTCCTGGCTTCATCCGGCGAGCAGGAGAACGGGCCTTTTTAAACGGACAGATGACATATATTACCGGCTTTGGCTTTGGCGTCAGCTGGCGTTTGAAATCTTTTTTCCCGATCGGCGTGAAACCAATCGGTGACACTTATTGATTAGCGCTCGGCAGCATTAGTGGGCAATTTATGTTTCCCGTACAATTTATCGGTGGCACAGGATGCAACATTGATTAAATTGGAAATTGAAAACATGATAAATATGCTTCCGATTCGGTAAAGCAATTTAAAACAAAACAAAAACATAAATACCGTACTTTAAATAATCCATCATCCTAGACGCTTTGAATAAAACTAGGTTCAGAAGGATCCGAAGAAGCCTAAACTTTGGAGTAGTGAGTAAAGGCGTGGTACCACAAAATAACATTAGCCTTGCGGTCATAGGTTCGAATTTCGATCATGGAATCGAGACCACCGATTGTCGCCGAAGTTTTTAATAAAAAGCTTGTTGTAGTCGATATGACTTTGAAATTGACGATCTTTTAAAACCTATACTATAAGTAGTTACCATCGACGGATTGTGTTTCTTTGCCAGAAAATACCAAGAGCAAGTGAAGCGTTTTAATGCTTTACTTTATATGCCGTGAATAATGCGTCGCCAACCTTCGGAAACGGCGTCTGTCATTTTCGGCAAAACGGGTCAAACAGGAGGAAATTGTTTCGCGTTTTTGTTTTTCTTCTTTCCAGCCGAGATTATTATTCAACAAAAAAGTAGCTGCGTAAACGCGATAACAATTCGTTAATGATTATTTAAATCGGAAAGCTGAGGAGTTTTACTTGGTTTTTGGTTTGATGCTTCATGCTCTTATTTTTGTTCATTTTTTTTTTGTTCGCTCCGTCGTCTCCGGCAGGATGTTTATGTTTTCTGAACCGGTTTAGATCGCGTCGATCGACTTTTTGTCTTTCTCATTTTCCCCGAACCGGCTACAAATGCACTTTCGCTTCGTTCGATGAACGTTTGCATTGATGGAAAGCATCTGCTGGGATGCTGCTGTTTAGAAAATAAAACGTTTGTTAAAAAAGAAGCAAACGTAGCCGACCTAAAACATAAACACGGCACCAGTGAAGCGCAGGTTTGCTTCTAATCTCCTCGGGGAACATTTATAACCACACACACAAAACGAACGACAAGAGAATAGTGAACGAAAAACGCATCGCATCGGATGCAGTTGCAGGCAGCCGTTTCCGGTTTGGTTTTTACGCAGGTGATGCGCGTTCGATGTTCACTCTTGGATTTCAGACACATTAACAATATTTTGGAGTCCAAAATTTTTTTTGAGTCCAAATATTTTAAAATGCTCTCCATACATTTTTAAAATTGCAATTTCACGTTTTTATATTAACTGATACTTTGGTGCTGCAAATGTAAGTCTTCTAAGCAGATTCACCCCCTATGTTATACTATTGCCAACCTTTGTCCGCTAGCCTAATTAAAATCCCTACGATGGCTGGCTGTTTACAGACACAAACGACTGGCTTAATTCTTTCTGCCCCTGTCTCACCCTCCGGCAACATTAGCAATTAGATGAAAGCCCGATGCATCCGGTGCATGGCGAGACCCTTCTCTGCCTTTGTGTTTCTTTTCCGGTGGCGCATTCGGAACGTATCTCGATTGGAAACTCTACACTTGGGGATGTTTATTGCACTTTTATTATCCTAGCATGGTCAATCACTAAAAGCGCGGTCTGCATTTCCACGGGGAACCGCGGGAGAGGAGTTGGGATGCGTTTTCCCGTAGGAAATGAAACGCACGCGCGTGCCGCATTAATGGACGAACGGGCAGAAGCGACATTTGATTGACGCCATGAAATGATTGAACGACGATCAAGCGAACAGGGGAAGGGGAGAAAGATGTAAGGATAATGATTGTGTGGCAGAAAAAAGGAAAAAAACCCCGAACGTACCACGAAGGGAAACTCTTACTCCCTTTCTCTGTGAGGGAACATCGGTTGCCCTTCGCATCCCTCCCTTGTACTTCGATCTCTTTCTCTTCTCTCTCCCGCTGCGCGGTTTTTGTTCGGGCCAACGTCCCGGGTGGTCACAACCATCAAAATGGCGTCCTTCTTCGTGAAGCTAAGGTTGCCTATAGGGCGCGATGACTTCCTTTACCGAAGGAAAACCTAAAAGGACGTGCCACTGAGCGGCCGAACGAATTGGATTAGGACGCGGTAGCCGATGACCACCACCAGGGTCGCAAGGGCGACATCGAGGTTTCGTTCGAAGCTTCACGCCAATTGTAAGCAAAACCTTGCATCCACGAGCAGAGAGGCGGAAAAACTGCTAGTAATCTTCTGAATTTATCCATACTCGCATGTTCTTGCCCGCACTCGGGAGGGTGCAGAAAAATCCCGTGTGGTGCAGCGTTTGCGTGTTAAAAATTCGCCCTGTAACCAGATTAGAAAAGCGAAGAAAAAAGAACCTTCCATATGGGCACATTTTTGGCGCCAGAGTTACTGGCAGGATACAATGGCGGAACTAATTGCTGTGTGCATGAAGGATCGGCCACCAGCGGTGTGTGCACACAAATGGAGAGTATTAAAAATTGATCTAGCCATGCACAACAAGTTCCGTGATTTTAATCCGACAGACCGAGAAAAGGTTTCCTTTTTTTCTTCTCTATTTTCTTTGACATAATAAAAACGATTCCACCCGATTTCAAATCATAGCTGATGAATTCTTATAAATAAGTGATTCCTGCCACTATAGAACTACATTAATTTCAATCGATGTACTTCGTATCCCCGGCGGGAAAACTCCGCCCAATCAAAGATGGATATGATTTGCCGCCAGATGCTCCGGGAAAGGAAAACACGCAGGAAAACCTTACTTCCTTCTCGGTGAACAGCACACGCAATGCACACACCATCACGTTAGCAACCCATCAGAGGGCATTTAATTAAGCCGGTAGGCTATATATCTGAAGCACCGTCCTTTCCGAAGCTAACCGCCTGCTCACGACTTCGGCTTCATCTGCCGAGAGGGAATTTTTGTTTGCCCCACGAAGCCTCCGCCCACGGCTTGGGTGACGCAAAAAAAAAAGTGCGCCCGAAGAAGGGCACAAATCCCCTGCTTGATTGACGTGGCTTGATGTAATTAATTGAAGCTAAACTTACCGGAGAGTCCTCCGTCCGTTTCCGGATACGTAAATGTTTGGTGCCGTAAAACGATGAACACAAGCGAGTGAGGAACGTGTCCGTGCATTCGTTGAGGAAATCTATTCCTTCGATGGCGGATCGTGGTTTATTCCAGGTTTATCCTCCCGGGATGGATTGGTGAACGATTTCCACGAATGGGTATCGCAGCATTCATTTGCAAATGGAAGAAATATATTTGAAAATGACTAAGTGAAAACTAAATTAAATTCTGTTTTATTTTTTCACTTGAAAAGTTGAACGATTATCCAAAACTAATATTAATTAGAATCGAAACCAATAATCGCTATGTGGTCGTCAAGTGTGATTAATAATTGCTTTGACATTCCATTTATCTCCCACTTCGACGACGCAAATTTTTATAAAATTGAAAATCATCGAACGATTGCTTTTCATCAATCAAATCAAATACTCTTCGCAGCGATCGATAATCGTGCGAGTATCAGCCGGAATTTGCAGTCGCCGGAAAATTGCCCCGCCGGAAAAATAACTGTCGATTTTTGTTTGTTTGTTGCTATTTCACTCCCGGTATGCTCTCGGGCAAAGCATGGATGATGGAGCAACTGCAGATGACATTTGACGCATGGCCAAACAGCACATTTATAAAACAAATTCAATCCCACAAATGGCAATCTGTTCGACGGGGCCAGAATACCTATTTGATTGCGTTGATCAGCCAGAACCGGGCACCATCACGCATTTTTCAACAAGTTCTGATGTTGCCCGGCTTAAAATAAACCGTATAATAAAACGACACACATCACGAAGAGCAACGACCGCGAATCAAGACAGTATGCGTCACCGTGATGCTACAAACAAACAAACACGAGACTGCGCTGATATTGAATTATTCATTCACGGAGCTCTTCGGTGCATGTCATTTTACGACTTTTTAACGATCTGACGCGCGTTTGTGTGCCTTTGAATACATTCCCGAGTCAAATCAAATCTCCGCAAGGCAGAAAAAAAAAACTTAGCCATTCATGTCAGTCTGCGAAACACCAGTAGAAGGAACCTGTGAGAAGAAGTAGGAGAACCATTGGGCTAAAAATTATGGCACAAGTATTTATCGGTTTAACATGGAAAGTCTCAATATAGAATTAAGCTACCGATAAACTACATGTTAGGTTAATTGTTGACAGCTCCGAGTGCGCGCGCAAACACGTTTGACAGCAGATCAGGTTGATAGATTTGTTAGAAAAAAAAGAAGTTCATACCAATTCAGTAAATAGGAATTTTCCTATTGGGTAAATAGGAGAATTAATAAAAACTTCATTGTAAAATGGAAGCGTGAGCCTATTTTCACCTGACTTTTTTATTCTCCCCAACCCATGAAGCAGCAGCTGTCAAAACGGCATGCACCGGTTTTTGGTTTTTTTTTTTTGGCGGTGCCTTTCTTATTGGCGTGCTGCGCCGGCTATCATATGTTTTGCGTTTATGATATCATTTACCGGCGCTTTTTTTATCTCCCGGCAGAGAGTTTTCCTTATTTTTCCTGCTTCTGCTTGATACAACAGTTGCCCATTTTGGCAGCTCACATGTGTTGCCTTTAGTTGAAGCACCACACCAGCGTCGAGTTTTTTTCTTGCCTTTACACTTTCTCTTTCTTTGCTGCTCCTTCTCGCGCTCCATGGGAGCTGTGCCAGCGGTTGTTGTAAATCACATGTCATGCACATCTGCTCGGCGCGGAGATCCTTGCTTCTGGCCGGTGTTGTGCCGCCAACCGACCACCGTACGATAGCTCGTATCTTGCTGCTGTCGAACCCATCCACTCTCCCATCCACCCCTTTTCCAATAGGACCAACACATATTCACACACATACACAGACACACTCCCAACCACGATAAATGACGCTGTCGCGTGCCACTGTTGATTATGCTACGTTAAGACGGAGCATATGTTCGCGCGCCGCAAGCAACTCGTCGCGAGGTTGATTCATGTTTTTTTTTGTCATGCGCCTGTCCTTTATCCATTCGAAACATGGTAAAAAAAGTATTACGAGCCGCCGGCAACGTCAAAAGAGAGACCATATCAGCAGACCAGTTGCACGGGGCGAATGGCGAATTTATGGAAAAGAAGCAATTCCTACCGATGTGGACCCGCGATCAAACGGAACTGGTTCCGTTGGTTTGTGGTCTAAAGGTGCTTCAAAAATTACCATGCCGGGGATCGACACACCTTGCCAGGACCAGGCGCACCTTGCGAACAGGATTTCCGCCAGGAAATGGCACACCTCGGGAAGCGGGAAGGAAACGTGGAAGACCGACCGATTGATTTGGTGCGCCCCAAGTACGAGTTCGCCCCAATTTTGCGACGATCGATCAACTTCGACGCGAAGGCGCTGTTGGCTTATCAGCTGGCGTTCTTATCCGCCACCAGAGGGAGGAGAACACTGACCATCTGTCAAACATCAAGTGTCATTGTAACTGTCAGTTGGGTTGCCGTTTTTTTTTTGCGATAATACACAACAACACGGAAGGATGTGGTGGTTTCTTCTTAAATTCTTTCCCCTTACAATCGATCGGAAACCTAATGAAAATATATTACACCCCACCCGGAATTACAAACGATCATTAGCATCCCATTAATAATGCCTGGGCAAGGGAACACACGAACGTAACACATTATGGCTGCTCCCCGTTATCACCACATTGCGCGCGTTTATCGCATCGAAATGCTGTCGATCGTTGAAGAAACACCACCGGCGGGAAAAAAGTTCGCTATCAAAAATGATTACACAAATGGGACACAAAAAAACATGGTTGGTGATCTCGCAGCATTTTAATTTATAGCCAACACGAAGCGACGATTCGAGGCACACAATCGAGCTCCACTTACCCTTAAGAAGGGGAAGAAGCAGCTGCTGCGAGAAGTCCAGCTGGTGATTGTCGAAGGTCCCTTCGGAGTCCCCGCGCCACTTGCCTTCCGTTTTTTTATAAGTAAATTAATTTCCCATTTTAAAAATGGGTTGCTTAATACACCGTCGTCGACCAACCGTGTTCGCACAGGGCACAGTGTCTTAATTCGGGTCGAGGAACACGATCGCGCAGATGGAGACATTATTTGAACAAACAAAATGTGTCACCTTAAAATGTTGATAACTGCATCGTAAGTTGTGTTTCGGGTTAAATTTTATGGACAAAAACATGTACCAGCAAGGCTGATAACCGGTGCTGGTTAATTGGTTATTATTGGTACTAAATATTGTACGATAGTTACTCAATTTAAGAGCAATTTTACCTCCTTCACGAGGCTTTCAGAGGTCGCTGATGAAACGAACTCCAATTTTCAGCAGTCACCAGTGGAAAGGTTGTTGATCTAGCAAAAAACAATTCGGTGAACTCATTGACTAATAAAGTTTATTGAGAGTATCATAAAATAGAACCACTGATTTTAAATCATGCAGTAGCGTTATACGAAGGGCAGATGTAGCACGGTGAACATCTTTAATAGAAGCTGTTTTTTTCTAAGCCCTAGAACGATGGAAGGTGTGAACAGAACTTCATTCGAGCGGGAGAACTCAAAATTACACCTTGCCCGCTTGGGAAGCCCAGTGCGAGGCAATTCTGGCAATAAAAGGGCCCAAGAGTGGGAACTAGAAATTTCAGCGAATATGGGGATAAAAACCTCCTCGAGGACCTTCCAACCGACCACAAGAACACCAACTGGCATGCCGTTTAAAATGATCCCTGTCCCTTTCTTTCTTCGACGGTTGGCCCCCTCCGCTCGAGATGGAAAATATTATCAAAAGTTCTAGCCTTTACGAGGTGGTCGTAAAGTTAATGAACCATTTTACTTCCCCTCTTGCCTGCATTCCCCCGACACTGCGAGGTGAAGGAGGAAATTATGAAGTTGGGTTTCTCTGCCACGCAGCAATAGCCTTCTCTAGCCGTAGAAGTGGACGATGAACGCCTCGACCGGGTGCTGAGAGTCGGGAACATGTTTCATTATTGTCGAGTCTTGAGGCCAGCTGTTTTTTTTTGGCCCCACGAAACGAAGAGAACACTCGGGTATCCAGTCCGTTTGGGGATGTGGCGTTTCGAAAAAAAAAAAACAAAGAAATAGAAAAGGCCAGGGAAACATAGCGCCTCTCTTGGCGGCCCGTTTGACGAACCATCGTAAAACATCGGAAGGAATCCGCCGCCCGGTGTACGCGAAGGACCATCGACGAATCGTACTGGCAAGGTGTGTGTGTGTGTGTGTGGCTTTGTAAGGGAAAACACGGAGAACGAAGGACAAATGGCGAGCTGTGTGCTCCATCAACGGTGAAGCAATCTGTCATAAATTCAATTATGAAGCAATTTTCTCCCGAAGGATGGAGGTTTTTTTTCTATCTGTTATTTCACCTCTCTCCCTTCTCCTTTTATTACATTTGTTTCGGGAAGATTCTTTCCCGTCTGTTTCTCTATCCCCTCTCCAAATAGCCGAAAAGTGGCCAGATGCCGAGAGCAAACGAGAGGTTGCCTAGAAGCAGTTGTAACCACGGTGATTCTAGCCCTACGTATTTTTTATTGCGAGACCCTTGACCGGGGTGTGGTAATGAAGATTTTTCGTGGATGATGTCCTCAGGTTTTTTTGTTTTGTTCTTGGACCGTTGCCGCTGCTGGCTACGAAAATTCGATTACCAGACAATTTTGGCCATAAGGATGCCAAGAAACTACCGCTGCAAGTACTGCCTGGAGTGGTTTTACTTAGAAAATCATATTTCAACAGCTCCACGCAGCTCTCGGGAGATTCTTCATTCGATGCAAGGAAGGAAGTACTTAGTATTATAAAGTTCTTTGCGTTTGAATACAGAGTCCTAGTACATTCGTTCCAATGAAAAGGAGAATTTATTTGTCCTTGCTCATGGCAACCAAGCTAAGGATGCAGAAAGGAGTACTTGTCAGAAACTTTGGGTCCGTCTCTTGTCCTCTTCATTAATGTGACATAACCTTTATTTCTTTATTAAAATTCAAGGAATAGAAGACTTTTAGGTTTAGTGATCAAGGAAACTGAAAAGAATCGAAAATCAATAGTTCTCTCAGGGAAGCGAAAGAAAACGATGAACAGTTTGTAATTTTCAAACTACAAGGAATTATATTGACTAAAATGAATCGAAACTTGCCAGGTCCAAACGAAAAGTAGAAAAGGAAGAACATCGAAAGCGAATTGTACCAAAATAGGAAAAGATGCTTAGGGCAAAGGTATCAGAAGCTGAGGCAAAACTCGCTCAAACGGATACGAGCATCACACATCTGCCGTTTGGATCTTTTTTTTTTTTATTAACTTCAAGCGGGCGTAGGTTCGTATGATTTATTCGCTTACCCTCCAAATGCTAGCAGCTTTTTAATGGTCGATTCGAATAAAAACTGGTTTGATTGATGTCGATGATCGTGGAAAGCGGGAATGACGCGACAAAGGAAAACGCTGATCAAGGTGTAACATTTTGGATTTTCGCTCGATCCAGGATCGATCCTGTCGAGCGGGGAAATCGAACGATACATTCGGAGATGTGCCACAAAAAAGTGGATCCTTCTACCATGAGCGTGTTGGCCGAAAATTAATTACATTTCCTCAGCCTCGGGGCGATTAAATAAAAGTAGAATGAAACGGAAACCGGACGCTAATGTAAGCGCGCTTCCTTGGGATGCTTCCTCTTTCGCAGATGTTTTACTTATGGCTTCACTTTCGTAAGCTAGTAGATCAAAATGAGGCTCCACATTCGTTACCGGAGGGAAGATATCCGGAAACTTAGAGCATCAAAAACTCAAAGGGAAGTCAAACGAAAACAATGTTACCCTATACGAGTAGCTAAACGTAAATGATTTCAAATAAACTTCATAACGAGAGCTTGCATACAGCTTCGAAAGCAGCTACAAATGGACCGAATCGATAAAGCGTAGAAACGTGAAGGTATTTTCATAAATGCACTCCAAAGAAAAGCTCAGAAATGTGGAATCTTGTTCCATTACTGAGATTTATCGTGTTATAAAATTTTCGCGTTTGATTGGCAACGTTGTTTTCTTCAACAAGTGACGATGATTTCCACGATTAAAGAAATGTTCCAAGTCAATGACGAGAGCCTTCAAGGAAGCACGCGGGACGGGTCCATGCTCTTTACGACAATCTGGGGCTCCGTTAAATTGTTACACAAACAAGGAATCAAATAAAGCTGGACGAGCAAACATGCACATAAATTTCCCAAGCATCCCGACGCACTCTGCCCGTAACAGGATGCCACAAAGTCAAGGTGGGCTCATTGGCAAGCTCCCAAGGGAAACGAGAGGAAAATTAACCAAGATTCGTTTCGTTCGCCACGCGGAAGAATCGCGCAAACGGTGAAAATGAACCACAAACACGGCGGGCCGGATGAAATGTTGTCCTCCGATTTTTTTTTTTTTTTTTTTTGTTGACTCGTTTTATCCTCTGTGACAAACCAACCAACCAAACAACCGGACAAAGTTGACCACCCGAACGAAGTCAAATCGTTCCGAAGCTCAAACATAGTGCAATATTAACCAACATGTGCGCGTGTGTTCACGAGGGATTGCTCGAAGGGATGGTGCAGCAAGGGCCAGCAAAGGGGCAGGCTCTATAAAAGGAATGGACAACCGGGACAAAATGATGACAGGGACGTTTAACCTTCCAATGGCGGGCGAGTTGTTGCCTTTAATAAAATCAAATCGTTTCTCCTCAACAGCGCACAGTTGGATTTTGTGTGTGGAACACACGATCGTTCCTGAGATTTTCCCCCCCCCCAACGTACTTGGATAGTCTTTTTTTAAGTACCAGATTCGGATATCTGGATTCGAACCCACGTCGTCGGAATTTTGTTCCCTAACGCACGTGAGATGTGTTCGAGTCGGCGTACGCGCTCGGCTATCCCGGACCAAGGCAGCCGTTGACTTTACATATTTACTGAGTAAACGAAATTTTAATGAGACAAAATACACACAGTTGCTGCATAGGCAATCGTATAAGCGATTAATTTAAAAAAATACTTCTATATTTTTTATTTTTTTATTACTTTAGCCATCGTAACATAACAAGACGTTGACAGATTGTTTTGACTTATTGTTTTCGTGAGGTAAGGTTATTAGGGTACTGTTAAACATGGAATGCCACTTCTTGGTATGGGATTGGCCCACTGTGCACGAAGCGGACAGGAGCAGAGCGATAGAGATTCCTTTCGCGAGCGTAAAGCATAGCAAACAGAGCATCGCTGCTGCTGCAAAACGATGCCTTACTTCTCATTTGAAGCCGCTTCACGGCAGGTATTTGAACGCTGTAACGCACCATCATCCTTTTTCCATGCCAGCCACGCCAAGGAAGCACACTGTACACAAGACCGGGCAAAGTAAGTGCTCGCCATCGTCGGTTGCCGTTGGCATTTTGCCATATACACACACACACACGGTTTACCGTACGTGTGTGTGCGCACTCCGACGTTTGGTGTTTATCGAGCAAATAAAACCCATTTTCGATAATGTGCCCACATCAGCAGCATCGTGCTGTGCTGTGTGGTGTCGTGTGTTGTACTGTTTATAGTTGACTGGCCATCCCTTCCTCTTCGCCCTAGATTCCCTTCGCCTTTCCACACACACACACACACACACCGAGCACACACATCATAAAACGGCGCAACATAATGATGATATCGACGAACCTTCCACCGTCGTGCGGAGGTCGCACTGCACCTTCCTTCGAAGCGTGGCACACAGCGCACAGTGAATGAAATAAGGCACTTTTTGGCCATTTAAAACCAATAGATGTTGTTGTGCAATCCGGTGGTTCATTTTGATCGCTCGTGACGTTTTTCACGTTTGCAAAAAAAAAATTACAAGAAAAGAAATTATTTAAAACAGTCTAACATTTTAGTTACATCCTATATCCACCCCTGTTTTTTTCCTTAGCTACATATTGCTTGTCTACAACCTCCATAATATCGGCCGTTGAATGAAAATGTAAATGTAAAAAGGAACATGGCTTTTAAATCTCTGAACGGAACAATTAATTTTTCATTCAGAAGTTTAATGTTTTGAAGCACACTATAAAACGCATGATGAAACGCGATTAACGGGCGTGGTGTTATGTGTGTGTGCGTCAGTGTTTGTTTCCACTCAAGAGCAGCATAGAGCTGCGCATGGCTTTTTTTTTTTCAACGCCGACGGAAACATGAGCGTCAACGACGACGTCGACGCTGGCGATGATGATGATAAATAATAATTATTATTATTTATTGATGTGCGCCCATTTGCGCCCCTTCACCCCTTCCATGTGGCTTGATGGCCCTGGTGGGCATAGTGTACCACCTTCCCTGTCCCCTGCAAGCCTTCCACAGCCGTTCGACAATGTTGTCTCTTTGTCGCGACGTTCCATGCCAGAACATAATCATATGCTCACGGGTGATGCATTCCCAGTGCACTTGATGGAGAAGGGAAAAAGAAAACCCCCGTCCAGACGGTACCAGGTTTGTGTGTTTGTGTGTGTGTTTGAGTTGGTGAATAATAAACCAATGGTGCGCGGTGTTCTTCCTGCTAGAAGTAGAAACGATGCATATGGACAGCCTAAAGCAAATGGATAAAGGATGGAAACACACCGCTGCTGTACGGTGCGCTTTGCCCATGGGGAAAATTCCAAGCCGCACCTTGAAATAACTTCCATCCAACCCGCATCCTTCTTCAGCTCAAAACCAAGCAACGATTTTACCGTACCGTTCCGGGCCTGAAGTACATTGGCAAGGCAAAGAAGTTGCTGGAAAGCGAGGCAAACGTGAAACAGGAACACGAGCAGGGAAAGGAGAAATTTCGTTAACAATTTAAACATACCGGCCCAGCCCCCGCCGCTGTCTGCGCAGGTTCTTTGAAGATTCTTTGCAAATATGCTGACGTTTCGAAACATTATTTAACACGCTCCAACATCAACATCGTCCGCACCAGTTCCGGTGGCGTTGGAAAGAAACGAGCACCAGAGCCTGTGAGCATGGGAAAATACATACAAACGAATCCCCATGCATGATTTATGCGTAAACACGAACTCATTTGCTCGAATCGAGGGACGAGGGGCCCTTAGCTCTGGTTGTCGGAGAATTGATGATAACGTTTGTGCATCTTACGCCACACTCAACTCGTATACGGAACAATGCGAGGCCGTACAACATCAATAAACCTTGGAGAGATGTTCTGCCAGAAGCAAGAATGGAAATTAATAAGTACAAAAACAAACTGAAACTTTGTGTTCAGCTCGGGGGGAGGCTGCGATTGAAGTAACAGAAAGGACGACCTTTGCAGGTACGACTGGAATTCGTAGCAGAAAAAAAGGAAATGATTTGATTATAAACCCGAGGAAGAAACGGGCATTGTTTTCGACAACGAATAGAAAACTTTTGCTATTCAAAAGCCGATGCTAGCAAATGTAGCAGAATACTCTCGGAAGAACAATCTGGCAAACCGGCGAAGGTTTCAGCCACGCACCTGAACAAATGTACCTTTTAAAAACATGCACCCACCCAACCACCAAAAACAACCACTTGTTTGCTTAGCAAACCCGACGCGGAACATAGAATATAGAAAATGCCAAGGCGTTGTACAAGAGTCGAACAAAGCACACACAAACGTGGGGACGCCCCGAGTTACCGAAAAAAAAAAACCTGGTGCCCTCAAAAACGTGTTTGGGAAGGGCAAAAGTTTTCGCGAGAAACAAATCCCAAAGCAGCTGATTATATAGATGTAAAGCGAAAGGGTTTCCATTGGCATGTGCCCGAGGTTTAATCCGTTGAAAACCCCGGGCTTTTTATCGGCCTTACGCACGTCAGAGCAGGGGATGGTTTTGTTTTGTATTTTTGCGGCGAGGGAAGGAATGCATCGAGAAACACGAGCACAAAAAATGCAGATTAGCTTCGCGAACTGCTTGCTTACTCATCGTGGCGCTGGAGTTAAGTGATCAGAGAGCAACAGTGACTCAACGAGCAGGGAGCGAAGGGAAAACCATGACTCTTCTAAGTTGTCAGACGAGGTTGCTACTGGTTTCCAGATCCTAGAACTAGTTTACATCAGGTGTCTATCGGAATCAAAGTAAAATAAACGACCCTTGAGGTTCTTTTGCGCGTTTGTCCTTGTATCCAACGTAGCCAAAACCTTAAGGGCGTGGGAAACGAAGCGTAAGCGCTTGTGTAATCTTGAAATATGTCAGTCCATCGCATATCGCGCTAAGATTATTGGGTTAGAAAGGCAAATTTCTTGTTGACAGATGGATTGAAATATTTCAAGCTTGCACTAGCGAATACGCTTCGTTTCCCATACCCTTTAAACTTTAACGTAACTTCGTTATTGAACACATTTCCGAAACTTGATAACTCCACTGCAACACAACTGCCGCAGCGCAGCAACGGCGGCAGCTGCCGACCTGTCGAACGAAAAGCTAAAAACCATCGGAAGAAGGAAGGTCTGACCGCACCTTCCTTTTTTGCCCCCTGGATCCTCATATGTCGTGGCTGCTGCATACTGCAGGCAAACGAGTTCGGGCAAACGCAAGCCGCCGGAGCAGCAGCACCTGAGTCGTAAGATGGGCACAGAAGGGAAGACTCCGGCACCGGTTCTCCTATCCGCCGGCATGTGTTTGAGAAGGCACGTCTCGACCGATGGCCAGCCGATGGTTGCAAGATAAAATATGCGATGCAGCGCGCCTTCAAATAAGAAGATGCCATGTTTGTTGGTTTCCGAGACTGTGTGTTTGTGTGTGTGTGTGTGCATGCGTGCCTCCTCTTCTTCCTTCCATCATCTCGCGGAACGAACAGGCAGCAGGCCCCCGGGGAGGATGGATGTCGAGTGGTTCCGAAAACCGCGAGCTAACGAAGTACAGCAACAACCTTTTACCCTAGCCCTCACCTAAAGGACGGCGGCCTGATGATACGTGGCGGTTTGGGTTGGAGCAGCATTTTTATTTAATTTGTTTTTTATCCCCCTGAGGTCGAAAGTTGACTTGGGGGGAAAAAAAACACCTTCGGTGTGTAGTGTGTTTTTGATAATTTCGATTGCATCTTCAAATGTTCACCCATCGAAAAGTTCGACAGCACTCTAAAGCTCATCAGTCAGCTGTTCTGCGGTGCAAAGGACCCAAAACGAATCGAAGACCTTTGCCGCAAGAGAAAGAAGCGGAAGCCATGAAGCAAAAAAGGACATTTGCTTGCTCACGTTTCCCAGCACATGTGCTGTGCTTGGAAGGATGCCGTTTCTTCCGGATGTGTTTATGTTGTTTGCTGCTCTTCGCCAACAGACGGTTCCGAAACATGTTTCTTCACTGTTCAGCCGACGTTCCGAGCTTGAGGCTTTCAAGGACTCGACTGTCGGCGCACGAGTCTTGTTTGGTAAACTTCTTCCGCCACCGGCTGGAAGAAGTAAAGGCAGAGTCAAATTAATTCGTACTTTTGCGAACGTGTTTGTCTCGTGTCGCCCCTCGGCGACGTAAGGGTGGTTGTTTCTCCACTTTCTTGGGGCTTTGTTTCGCAACGTGCACAACAAATGCAACCGGTTTGAAGAACAACGACCTCTTTCCACTGAACAACAACTGAAGATTTTTGTTGTTTTAGAAAAGCACAGTTCTGCTTTTGTGTATCATCTGTCTTATAAATTATTGTCTCAAAATTATTCATTTTAAAATGCGCAAAGTAGGAAAACATTAATCTGACACATTGCAAACCGTACACAAATTAACGGCAATTCGTCCTTTTATCTCGCATTTTCACACATCGTTTCGCTTTGATGCAGCCAGCATCGTAATGTTACCAATTATGTTGCCCACCCGACATGCTAAGTGACATTCGGCGTGTTCCGATCGACCATGGGAAGTGAGAAAAGGAATGTATTCTCCGCGAAACCATATGGTGGCAATTATTGTTTGGTGCATTGACTTCGTTTTTTCGATGGCATGTGCTCCAAGAACTGTGGTTGTGCAAACCAACACAAACACACACACACACAAATACACACCATGCGGATTGTGCAAGGCATAAGCACAGAACCATAATAATAATAAGGCTCAATTTGTTCGTCGCCAAAATAAAAACCCACAAAAAGGCCAACAAAAACCCCGCCGGTGGTGGCCACCTTTATCATATGTTTCGCTTCCGTGAAGTGCGTGAACTCGTTTATGGATCCGTCGTGTTTGGTGTGGTTTTCTTTCCTCCGAAAGCGTGTTTCCTTCACGTCATCCGATTAAGATGTTCTCCACGATAATGGTGCGGCTGTAAGAGCTGACACAAAGAGCTAGAGAGAGGGAGAGAGAGAGAGAGAGCATGGAAGGAAAACCGCAACTGCGAACGATGACATCTGGAGTTCGCTGAGGGGAATGATCGCCACCCTGATGTTCAAAAAACCATTATAATTTACTCCTCCGATATTCCGAACAAATTAAATTACTGTTTTGATCATTTATATTGCTAAAAAAACAATGAATCAATATTTCCTTTTGTTTAAGATATCCGAAATCTTGGAAAAGTAATGATTTTAAAAATTTAAACAACAAAAAAGTTAATAGTGACAATTCCTTACCTTTAAACTTCCTTGAAGTTATTTTCTTCCCTCGTTCCGGCTTCTTCTCTTGCACGATGGAATGGAAAAACGGCCCGCGGGCGGATGATGTCCTTTACGCCAGAAGTAGCAAAAGCAACGCCTCGTAATCCATACTTCGACGGCGCCTCGACGACCGACCACTCACTTTGAGGCTGTGCTCGAAACACCAATGCAGAAAAAAAAACCCCCTTCCACGATTAAAAATTCAGCCGGGCGGAAATGGCGCTCCCCTTTACATCCACGATGGCTCGAGCGAAGAGCTTTTTCCACCCAAGAGCACCGAGAAGCACACGGCAGGGCGGATGCCGAGAATTCCGTGTGGCTTTCCCGGAAAATCGGAACCCGCACGCGCCGGGAAGCCGACGGAAAGTATTCCCGCTGCTAACCGGTGAGAGAGGAAAATTCCTCTCACCAGAGCAGCCTTCGCCGGTCTCACTTTCTCATGTAGCTTTTCACGACTACACGCGTTTTCCCGGAAAGAAAACTCTACCGCCCGCGACGACAGCCGAAGGTCCCCGAAGGGCTGGGGAAAATGTGTTACCGCTTTTCCACCGCAAGCACTCCCGCAATCGCTCGGTTCTGGCGTACAGTGCTTCCTTGCGCCGTCAGATTCCGACAAATGACATCGTCATATCCGGCGAACAGCGCTGCCTTCCCGCGGAGAACGCATGCAAAAACCTACTCCGTCTGCCTCTTTTCCCCCCCCTTTTCCTTCTCTCTCCCACACACAGATCACCCACCGAGGAAACGAATAGCACACCACACCACTTGCGCAAGAAATATTTGCTGCTGCGTTTGCTGTTGCGCGCTTCGCACCGGAGCTTTTCTTTTCCCCGTATATACTTTCGCGCACCTTTTTTTTTTTTACTTCTGCATTTTCCTCTTCGCTTTGCTACTTCAGGCACACTTCATCTTGCTTACTTTTAAATTTTCATCATCAGCTTTTCTGCACTTCTCCATTCACTATCGCTCTATTGCTCATCCACTCTCGCTTTTACCCTTTTTGCTATTCACTTTTGCACTGCTATTCTTTTTCTGCACTTCCTTTATTTTCTATTTTTCACTAACTCACTTTTCACTTCGGGAACGAGAACTTTTCCAACCACACTTTTCCTTTCTTCCGCGGTCTTCGGTGTTATGTCAGTGGATTTTTTTCTTTTCGTGCACTTTTCAAAACGCTTTCCTTTGTTGATATCCACTTCACGAAGAAGAGTAGTGAACTATAAATGCTGCAAAACAGAGGAAAGATGGAGAGCAGAGAGGAATGTTAGTAATTATTTATACGTTACGTTTAGAAATGAAACCGTTCGCACTAAACACAGACGGCGTTTGACGGAGCAACAATTTTCCGGTCAAGTTTCCGTAAAGTTCTGCAAAAAAAAAATCACCTGGGTATCCGAACAAAACATCAAGGCGGAAATGAGGCAGGTAAACTCTCGCCTAACGATTGCATCTGTTTAAAGCGATCGGACGAAGGGATAATCGCAGCAAATCTGACAAAAACCCAAAGGGCAACCCGAGTAAACGAAGGGTTTTAGTTTCACCTACTAGCCATACGGCCATCCAACCGTGAAAATAAAATCGAAGGGCTTAAAGGAAGTTAAGGTTTCACGATGGTGATGAGGATGAAAAGATCGGCAGGTTTTAGGCTTCCTCATTCAACGGAACCCTCCTGCTTCCCATGTGACCGCGCGGCACACATACAACTGCAAACGGTGCAGGAAAAAGGAACGAACACATGGATCTTCGAAAAGGACAAGCAAGGCAAAACACAATTTAAAGCTCTTTCCCCTATCTATTTTCTTCACTCGCCTCACGAAGCACAAGAAACGAGGAAATGTGCTTTTCTGTCCTGCGACTGTGTGTGTGTGTGTGTGTTCGTTTGTGTGATTTTACATTTCAAAACGGACTGGACGTGGAAGAACGGAGAAAAAACCAAACAACTCACGCGAGCAAAAAAAAATCCATCCAACATCGGAGAAGAAAATCCTTACGAAGCCCAAGGGAGAACGCTGGAGGGACATTCCCTCTGCGTTTGCTGCACCATTGTGCGTCGATGTATTTGTGTGACGGGACTTCTAAGCTTCCCGAGATGCAGAAGCCGCATCGGGATCGGTGCAGCACGCGTTCCTGTGCTCGAGCAAACAATGGTATTTGTTTCATCAGTTGTGCAAGTGGCGTGCGGCACAACAACAAGGGCCCTAAAATGGAGGAAACACAATCTTGGCGAAACGCAACGCAACACACCCACGGCGCACGGAAAACTATATATCCCGCAAGAAGCAACAACCAGAACCGGGTTGGGATGAGAAGAACATAACACACCCCTGTGAAGAAGTGTTTGGCAACGTATACACAAACACACCGACACAATACAGATCGTGCGGTGCAAGCCCCTTGGTCGCGACGACAACGAGACAGATAGAGAGAGAGAGAGAAAATGATTGAAAAAGCTAACGCGCGCGCATTGTCGGAACATTTCTCGGAAACGCGATGCCGCCGCTCATTCACATCTCACCGTCAGTGAATTGGTGAGAATGAGCGAGGATGCACGCGTCTTCTCACTCGCACCGATCTCACATCCTGCCGTCCGTGCGGTTAATAGTCTCGCATCTAATCGCATCCCCCGACACCCCGCGAACCGTTTGCTCACTCTTTCTAGCTCACAGCGAGCCGGGTTTGTTCACCCTCGCACCTCAGCAAAGCAAGACGAGCGGAAAGAGCGAGAGAAGCAGAATCCCGCATATCAGCGTGCACGCGGTGGATCATCATCTCGCGAGTGAGGTGATGGTGCGATGGAAATGGAGCTTTGGATGCAGGAGGGGGTTCCGCCTGTGGGAACGGCCGGAAATCGCGGATCGGAGCGAAAAAGGAAGAACGTGCGGTGGGGCGATAGACACACACACACACTAACACATGTGCGCGCTGGGAATGCAAAGCCACAATGAATGGAGAATGAGTCGCAAGTGAAAGATAAAATGCGCGTACTCACGGGCGATAGTAGACAAGAAATTGGTTGTTTTTTTTTTTTCGTTCGTTCGTTTGGAAGGCACACGTTTGGCGCACGATTTTGTCGCCTCATCTCTTTTGCATCTCACCTTACCGCCGTAGTCCCTCATCTGTCGCGCCAACACGAGAGAATTTCGTACGGCTTGTTTTAAAATTATTTTACTTCAAACTACATCGAAAATACCTTCAAATCGCATCGTTATTTCTTCAATAAGCATTAGATTTTTCTCCACAAAAACGATCGCTCTGTTTTCCCCACTGGAGCTGCTGCAAGACCCACACACAAACAAGATCGTCGTGTTCCTCCGTCTCCAGATATGCGCTTATATAACCACAACCACAGCCCAGCATACTTCTCTACGGGGAGGGGCGACAGTGATCCGAGGGAGAGGAGCGAGCGGTAACATAATGTTCACAGCATGGAGTTCAAGTGGACAGAGGATCGTTTCTCGTTCGGTACGTTTTTTGTTTTGTACATTTGCCGCTAACAATAATGCCCTAACACAACGAGACGATCTAAGCGAGAATTTAACACGTTAGTTGTACTCATAAGGTGGGGGTACGACAGTTTAAAATCCTTCTCTAAAAACGACTGTTCCCAACCATTTTAGTAAAGGTTTTTTGTTTCCATATTTGAACGACGCCAACGTATCAATCAATTCTATTCAGAACAGATCCAGAAATGGTTAATAATTGAGTAGAATCATAAGAACCACTCCCGTCATGTTGGAAGCCCCTTTTTTCTAAGCTGCCTTGAAACTTCCAAATTTTGCTTGCCATTTTTTAAATCTTTTAACCGTCGGTATGCTTCGTTTCTAAAATGCAACACGCATACGCGGACGTATCGACAGGAACAAATTATGCGATCGCAATTGCATCACATCGATTGCATTGATCCTCGGCCGTCGGATGGACGGTCTATTGGTGCCTATGTGTGTTGGTGCAGTGCCTCCGATCGAGGAAGGCAAAACAGAAAAAAAATACTCCAAATGCAGCTGATGATATTTTTCCGTTTTCTCCTTCTATACATCGAGTGGCTCGTGGAGGGCCACATAAAAAAAATCGCACGAGCGCCGCACGATTCTCACTCTCACACGGATTCACGGCGAACAAAAAAAACTAAATCTTTTCCTCCCTTTGTGCAACCTCCGCTTTTTACGGGCAGGAATCAGCGCACAGCATCTATAACCACGGGGGAAATGGGATTGGGAACGGGGAGTTTGGCAACGAAGATGTCCCTCTCCCTTACGCCCAACGAAGCGGGGTCCGTTCTGGAGGAACAAGCATCGGAAGGATTCCCTCCGTCATGCGAAACCTCCACGGGTGTGAGAGTGAGAAAGACGGCCACAACCGGGACATATTCGGTATTAAATTTCCTCCCGGTGATTGCTGCTGCTGGGTTTCCTGCTTCTTCTTCGTCGGAACAGGGACGATGGATGAATTAAAAAAAAAAAAAAACCAAAGAGCAACATAAAAGCCATCCCCCCGAGGGAAAACCTTCGCACGGTTCGCTTCGTCGCTACCTGGAATTTCGGGCAGGTAGAACAACGGCAAACCGTGAGCATGAAGCGAAAAGAAGCGCGTGAAACAATTCCACACACGCGACCATGTAGGAAGAAAGTGAACACACCCATACACACACGAACACACAAGCAGTTTAGCGAATGCAAAACAAAAAAAGGATCAATTGTTTCTATCTCGCGTACGGTGTCGGTCGAAAAAGAAAATAAAATAAAGTGAGCCACTGCCGTCTCACACACGGGAACGATTTATCTCAGCTTTCGCGGATCTCGCGTGCTCACAAAAAGGAAGCGATGGGGGAAGCTGGTGAGAAAAGTTTGCACGCGCGCTTCCGACATTGAAGGCCTGTCGGTTTCAGCCGAGCGTTTCACGCACGTTTTCTTCTCGTGCGCACTTTTCTATTCACTTTCACCTTCCTCCCCTTCCACCCGTGGAACGGACCGTTCCTGAAGGAACCGTGTACTTCTTCTCCTCCTTTTTCTTCTTCACTCAAGAAACACACACAAACGCCCGTTTCCAATGCATCAATCGAGCAGGGGTAGCAGATATTCCAAGGAAAGCAGTATTTCTATCTCAGTCTCGCTCACGCTAGCCTTCCCTGGGCTTCTGGGCGAGAACGAGGAAAGCATCAAAGCACACACAGAACATCCAAGTGGCAAAAGTAGAAAAACACAGAATGAACCGCGAACACGCGCGCACACACACGGAAGAGCATGGTGGGAGAGAAGGAGAGGGAGTGTAGTCTGTGCCGTCCCTTTTGCACGCAATCGTACTCTTTTCGCTAACGTTGACGCCGCCACCGTTCATCGATTATCGCCGACGGCTCCGAGCGCCGCGATACATTTCCTGAACTGCTCGTTTTTTTCCTTCTCACTCTCTCGTTCTCCTGCGTCAATGATCAGCACGCTGCCCTCTTCTTCCTCTTTCGCTCGATTCAAGGAACGACGTTTGACAGTTATGAAAAAAACACACAAAAAACGTACACGGTCAAATACACCACACAAGCTCACGCTTAAGCTTTTCTGATCCACACACACACACACACACACACACACATCCACACGGCGAGTATACACGGTTGAGCAATGATGGACAAAAGGAAATGGGGCGGGTGGGTGCAAGGTACAAACAATAATTGCTCCCCGGAATCCGAAGGCGATCGCGAGCTCCAATCGGTTTGGATGATTTTCTTCTTGCACTCTTCCGTTTACTACACAGTTTCTTCCAAAGTTTGGGAAAAAGAAAAGGTTCACAATGTGTTCAATAAACTATACAGTGCCCTAAAATAGCAGCGCACCCGTTTAACAGTTTTCTGAAAATTTAACTTGTCAAATGCAAGAACGAAAGGAACACAAGAAATGACCACAATGCTTTCCTCGTGTACACACACACACACACACACACACACACACACACACACTCACCATTTTCCCCCAGAACGTCAGCGGAAGCAAGCGGAAAACGGGATTTGTGAAAATGGTAGGGAAAAGCCATGCAAGCGTTTGTAACTACTTCGATCGCCATTTTCACGTACGGACGCGTACTACGTATTCCAACGAAAAGGCACCAACAAAAAGGACACCATCTAAACCAACGTATTGTCACAACGCTTTGGGTGATTTTCTTTTGCTTTTTTTCCACCTCCTTATCAACACACACCCGTGTCGATACACCGACGAGATACGTGAGGTTGGCCGCGTGTTAACACCACAGCGCTCTGTTTGCCGTCGGAAGAATTTTTATTTCCACCAGCAAGCAGCAGGAAGAGAAAGACCGCACCAGGTCGCCACCAAGACCACACACCAACACACACACACACACACACATGGACTTAGGTTAAACACAAAAATACACACCTTTTTCCTTCGTTTCCCCAACCGGGGGATTGTTTGATTGAAACTGCTTAGGCTAGTTCACCAGGAATCACTTTTCCGTTCACGGCTGCACTCGTGTTGTTGCACACTGCTTTGTTGATGGTGGCGGACTGTTTTTGCTTTGCTTTAGTTTAACTAATTTTACTTCGAATTCCAAGCCAATAATGCTGCCGCTGCTGCTGCTGCTGCTGCTACTGCTTCTGACAATGCTCTCTCTGCCGCTTGCTGTCGATGGAACGGGTACCGAAAAAAAACGCACCAAACGCAAACGCTGCGCGTATACCGTCCCCCTCGGTGACTCTCGGCAGACTGGATTTTAAATTCGCTTCCAACGCTCGCCAACTCACCGCAGCGAGTCCGCGCGAGAGAACGGAACGCAATTGTGCTCTCGCAGTTCCTCGGTAGTGGAGAGAGAAAACAGTATACCGTTCGCTCGCTCGCTCCCTTTCGCTGGATGGGCGCGATTGAGAGTGTGTGTGTGTGTGCGAGGTGGGTAAATTTGTATTCCACACACAGTGGAACGTGAAACGATGAAGCGAGTATTGGAAGTGGGAAGGGTGGCGCGATGCTACCAGGAATGCCGAGCCCTTTTACGTGCAGACAAATGTGCTGTAGGGTAGGTTGGGGAAAGGGGAACGTTCTTTCGTCCGCCGTTTTACTCTCTCGCACGCGCCTTCTCACGCATACCGCGGCGACATAATGTATACGCGCGCACGTACTCTCTCTCCAATTGCGTTCTGTTTGCCATCGCACTCACTCCTCCGACCTTTGAAGTACGTTCTCACTCGCTCGCTCTCACTCTCTTTCTCTCCCGCGCGGTTGTGCAACGAACGCCGTCGAAATGCCGTTCTGAGAATGTTTTCTCGCTCGTGTTCGCTCCCTTTTACGCGCAGTCTCCCGCGCATAGCCGCATCTCATTCATGCTCACTCACTATAGCGCCCTGTCATTAATCGTTCGCGGTCTCCTGACTGCACCCTTCTCGCCCATTTCTTCTTCTTATTGCATCCGACGTGCGGCGATGGAATCATTCAACTCGGGTAGTAATAAAAAAAAGATGGGCACAAAAAACCGAACCCTCAAGCAGCACGCGAGATTCACGTTGGACGGCACACGTACACACACCGTCCGGCGCACGCACACCCTCTATACAACCATCCCCCTCCTCGTGGCTCCAGAACCACCTCCTTTCCTTTCCCACTCCCGGGAAAGGGGGAAAACCTTCCGCTTTTCCACCGACGACGACGACGATGGCGACCCAGCCAGTGCCAACGAAATGTTTTGGCTGCCTTCGCGTGGAAATGAAAATTAAATGATTGGATTATCGCATCGGAGCATATTTGTGGCTACACAGCTATACGAGTTTCCAAGTGGAATGAGAAGCTCGCACGGTTTTATTGCCGGCGCAGCTCAGCGGCTACCAACAATTTCGATAAAACATTGACGCGCCGGACAGTATGTTTTCGGCACTTTTCTTTTAATATTGTGCTAGGGAACAATAACCAATTATCGTGAGTTAATTTTGGTTGCCAGTGTGGCGGAAAACCCTTCCTTTTCCACCGTTGAATGTGTGGCTGAACAATCCAATCACAGTTATGAAGTTTACTTTGGAGTTTTCCACTTGTTCTGCAAGCGAGTGCCAATGCTGCGGAAAGAACGGCTTTCGATACCTTTTTTCTGCCTTCTCACTGTGGGAATGTTCACCTCACTGCATCGCGCAATGAGAATAAGTGCCTATGAGGAGATGGTCAGTTTAGTCAGAGAATGGGTAAGAGGTGTGCAATGTTTTCACACGCTGTTGCACATAAGAAGCTATTGTTTCATAGTGTGTTGAAAACAGAACACTCAGGTCAACTATCAATAATCAGTAGCATTGATTGAATCGGTTATCGGTTTGTTGATTGTCGCACAGCTTCACGCACTGCGTTTTTGTGACTCACTTCTCGCGCTCACCGAGTGAGATGGTTTATTTTCAGCTTCCTGCGCCGTGTGGCCCCGTCTTCCGGATCGATCCATAATGTTCCGTATCGAACCAATAAGCTGACGGAACTGGGCGAATGGAAAGCGAGAACACACCCCGGAACGAAGGGGCCATGACCCCACTCACGCACCCTTCCCCCCTCTTGCTTCAACAACCTTTCTCATGCCGAGTTGTGCCGTACGTGTTTCCTTGCGCCCACACTTCTCTGCCCGTCGATTGAAGACGAGATGATATACAGCGGCAGCATAAACACATCGCGCCGTTTCCGCCATATGATGGCGGTCTATTATGTTCTTTTATTGGTGTTTTTTTCCCTCTCTGTATGTTCCGCTCATGCCCTCACATCGGAGCATTCCATTTCGTAGGTGGCTCCAAAGACTCCGAAGGCCGCGCCGGAAACACGATTAAAAGGTCTTCCAATCAAAGTGGAGAAGCAATGAAGAGCTAGCCGGCGCCTGAGAACCTTGGCAACTGCGATGTAGTTGTTCCGATAGGTTCTGTTTACGAATTTTCCAATCACTCTCCAACACGATTCGGTGAATGCGGATGTGCGGGAAATCGTTTTTTCGGCATGAAAAATACATTGGCGACGAAGAACTTAGAACAATTAAATGAAGATGAAATCCTACTTTCTTTTCAGGATACTTTTCATAAAGTTTATTTCAAACTAAAACTAAAACAAATAGTTTTAGAGAGTTTTTCAAATAAGGTTAATGATAGTAAGATTAATTTTCCAATGAGACAGCCCTGTATGCTATCATCTGCCACAGTTCTTCTCAACCACGATTCATAAACCATCGTATGCAATCGTTGTCACCTAGCGCTAACTCTCGCCGAAACTCCATCCTATCCTATCACGTATCCGAAACTCCATCCTATCGATTCTTGCGTTTCCCAAGTTTTCCCAAGTATTTTAACGTGAAAATTACATTCTTCTGCTCATCTCCCCTTCGACGATGAAACTTTGCACGCTTGTACGCGTTTTCGCATTCCAAACTTCCGTGTTTATTTCCGCTCGAATCACACATTTCCAAACCCTTCCGGTCCGTGTTTAAAGCTGCTATTTGTGTTGTGCGTCGTGGGGGCAGATTTTCTTTTTCCACTCTTTTTGCTTGGGCAACGCGAAGGCTCCACTTCCACCGGAAGTGAGAACAGGAATCGGATGAGAAAAGGGAACGGGGATCAAGTGGGATAAGGTGAAAAAATCGACCAACTATAGCTCGGGCGTTTCGGGATCGTGTCACCGTGGAGGGTTCGTGCTCACCACGCTTTACCAACACCGCAGCAGCGGACTCACGGACACACTCTTCGCATCATCATCCGCAGCAGTCCTGTTTCCGTTTTCCCGACGCAGGATCCCGGCACAACGGCACGGCAAGCTACAAACGAACGAACGGAGGGATGTTTTCATTTTATCCCCCGCTTTCCTCGTCACTTTGTCCCCCTCGTTCGTTCGCTTCTTGGGCTCCTGTCGGGAAAAGGACTCTGTTTTGAAGCCCGGTATAAACACTGCACACATACACTGGCGCAGTGCAACGGCACGAACACAACCGTACACGAATGGTAGGTTTCGGTTGCGCTCCTGTGTATCGTGTTGGCTTTTATACAACTTTTCTTTTGTACTATGGGTTTAAGCCTCAAGATTTGGCAGAAAGATTTCCAAAAACAGGAGTAACGTGTCCTGCCGTTATTTTGTTTGACCTTCCAATGGACGAGAATTGCCAATGGATACAACCAATTCTACTCCAAATTCAGGCGAGCCCAGGGTTTTTCACACACCCACAGCTTCATCTCCCGACCTACTCGACGTGGGAGCCTGGCTTTCCCAAGCCGTACCCTTTACTATAGAGGCATCATAATAGTAGAACCGACCGCCTACGGTACGCGTAAAGTATATTCCGGATTACAGGACAGAAACCGAAGCCTGGGAAAAAAGTTTGCCGACTATGAATGGAAAATGTTTCCTAGAAAATTGATAGGCTGCCGTCTGGGCTGCCCGTGGTGGCGCTGCAGCTCGTAGTCGTTGTTCGCAGAATACAAACGACTGAAGATGCGAATGAAACATGGTGGTTCGTTGGTTTCTAACAGTATTTAATTTATTCTCAAATAATTCAGCAAGGTTTCTTAGGCTTGTTGGTTCATTTTATTATGTTAATTTGTGGTTTGACTTCTATGTTGAGACGATGCCTTTACCTCATTTGATTGTTTTAGTTTTTGCTTTATTGCTGCCGAGTGAAATGAAAAGTTAAAAGGATTATTTAACATAAATTTTCTCATCCTTTTCCCGTTTGTCCCTAAAGTAGAAAATGTGTGGGAGGACCAGCGAATCCATGCCCTTACCACACTAAACCTTAACAAACACAAACTCTGATTTCTTTGGACCTTTTTCACTCCCTAAAAGCAAAGGAGCTTTCCCCCCGACCGTTTGGGGGAAACGCCCGACTTCCACTGCTGAGACTTTCGGGCTGGCGTTTCCTGCACGGGAAAGGAAGCAGCTTTGGTTCGCATTAAATTTTCATCATCAACGTCATCGTTCCAAGATGGACCAAAAAAAAAACACAGATGAAGCAAACAACTAGAAAAGAACATCCTCCAACATCGACAATAATCCTTGGAAGATGCAAGAAGCTGGCACGCACACCACGTAAGGCACGCCATTGTCGTTGTGCATGAGTGTGTGTCCTCTATTGATCTTCTCGAGCGGGCTGAGGTGGAGCTTAGGGCGGCGGAAGAGTTGGCCAAATTTGGAAGAAAAAACGAAGAAGAACCAGCCCTGTCAGGATCAACCGGAATGTGGGTCAACAAGCAAACCGAAAGCGGTCGGTCAAACAACGGAGCCCAAAACACAGAGCGTGCCTAAATGGAACGACAAGCGGGAGGAAATAGATCCTTTCAGGGGTAATGAAGATTAACGTAGCAAAACATCCGGGGGAAAAATTCCTTCACCTGTCATCGGGAGCATTAATCCCTTTCGAGTTCCTTTGTGTTGTTTGTCGTCGCCTAAACGAAGGGCAGAGTATTTTTGAAAGGACTTTTATAAAAAAGTATAAATCTAAAAAAACCTACTTGGTATCGAAATGTAGTAGAAAGGGATTCAAAAGTTGATTTCCGTTAACAGAAAACCCAACGAACATAAAAACCAAATATAATTTCTGGCATCATTATCAATGCCATCCCAACTTACACTTAATATCCTTAAAGCGGGAAAAATTATCGAAACAAATTGCTATAAATGAGAAATATACTGTAATTCGTATGAAGTAAAAGGTGCACTTAAGGTTGTAAAAAAATCCGAAAAAATTAATTGAATTCCACCTAAGCTTAATTACGCTGCTAGGAGTAAGAATTTCTGCGCCTTCGACTTGCGACTTTCCTTTTACAATCTAATCGCGGTATGAATCCTGTATCCCATCACTTCGATGAAATCAACGTAATATTACCGTATCGGGACAGCGGCAAACTTAACACGATGCCGCTGCAAGCCTTAATGCGAATGTTGGCGAACCATGGTGAACCGCTTGGTGAAACCTTCGTTCCGTGGAACGAATATCCTCTAACGTTTACAGCACCATCACTCGAAACCGACCGAGCCTCCGACCGCATCAGAAATAACTTCGTCAAGAAGCGGGCAATAAATCCATCACAATATTTGCGACCCGTGGCGAAAGTGGTTTTCGCGCAAGGAAAGGACCGGGCGGGCCGAAAGAACCCCGGACAAAAAGGCTCCGCCCGACGGACAACTTCATCTCCGAGCAAGGATGGTTTGCGGAATGAGGCCCTCGTAAAGAAAAAAGTTATGCGATTATGCACGCCGTCCACCGACAACGGGTGGCTTTTTGCGTGCCGCTTTTCGCTTCCTCCGCCTCATCTCGAATGCAAATTGCATCACAAAACCAACCCGACTTCGGTGGAAAATGAACGGCGCAAGCTTCATTCGGTGCGCGTCGTAAAAATGCATTTAAAATCGCCGGCTCCTGCGCATCCCAACTTGCGCCCTTGGGAAGATGATTTTCCCGGGCACCGTTTCGGCGGGCGCGAGAGCTTCGAAAGAGTAATGAAACTAAAAAATTCTTCAGTATTAATGAGAATTTTTCCATGCGCGGTAAACGGCAAGGAATGGCTGCCGGCATGCGCCGGGAAGAAAAAGAATATCGAAACGGGCCAAGTATTGCAGGAAAACTTTCCTTAAAGACACTTAATTAGCGTTCGGGTGCGCTAGGAGCAGTTTATGGTAATAACTCTCGAAACTCTTCTCGAAAAACCCAAGACGAATTCGATTAAGGTATTTAACAACCGGTAAGAGCTTCCGAAAAATATTGTATCTGTGAAAAATAAATCAATGTTTATAAAGCGTAAGTAACTCTGCTGAACATATTCACAAACGGTCTCGGGTCTGTTGCCCTGTTATACTTACTTAACGATCTTAATGTGTTAAAGCACTCACTTAAAAACGAATTAAATCGATGATTAAATTTCCATCCCCCCCGTGCAGGACAGCGCCGGACAGAACGATGCGTAACTTTGTTCCAAAATCGAGCAACCGTTTAAAGTGCGTCCTCTAAACGCAATCGGAGCGATAACAATAACAGTAGCCGTGCAACACCGTCACGATAATCATAACAGTAACCGAGCCCGACGGACAAACCATCGAATTATGTTCGACATCGTCAGCTGCCCGGGCGAAAGATGGGAAAGAGATAAGTCGCCCTCGAAGTCCGAACGCCGAAATATTGGCATGAAAAAAGGGGACAAAAACCTTCTACCGATGGTCTTGGGAGAGGGGGAAAGAAAATTTCCCGAATGTTCCACGTCGGAAGTGTTATTATTTACTTTTCTGAATGGGGGAGCTGGGGAGAAGGAGAGATTTTTCCGACAGCCGAATGTCCGAAGTTGACTGATTTTGTTGGAGATTTTCAATTTTTCCCACAGGGGGACAGTTTTTCCCTCGGCGAAGTGAGGTTAGAGGTGTTTAATTAAGTCATTGGAGCTGACAGGACGTTCATAAGTAGGCTTGGAACAGGTTTGCTTATATTTTACATCATGTATTAATGAAGTGTTTGATGAATTTCATTTCTTATTGATTCATTTTGCTAATGTTATGTTCTTTTATACATCCCTACTGTTATGTTTTAAGTGGTTTGTTACCTTTTTCAATTACATTTGTTTTATAATAAATAAATAATTTACTTTTATGAATTGGCTATTCTTTTGTCTTATCCGCTTTCATTTTATGAACTCTACGGCAATAAGCTTATTTCTTATTTTCTTTACAACTCATCTGCTTTGATTTACAAATTGCTGGAATGATTTTATCATGTCGTTGTTCACTTTCGTTGACGTCTGATGAAATGTCACGATGAGAGTACTTTTATCTTCATAGACGTATAGAAAATAATCATCATAAAAGAAAACGACCAAGTCCGCCCCTCGTTTCCTTTCCGTAGTCGCAACCTTTTTTTTCCTTCTTCTAAATGCAGTTCCATCATATTTCCCACCGAGCCTCCGTGCCTGCCGTCGTCATGCCTCGAAGCAAGAACCGAAATCGGGGTGAGGTGAAAAACTGGGACAAGGAAATCATCATCGTTTCCCCCGGTGCCTTTTACGTGCGCTCCGACAATGAGGTGCGTGGTAAAGGTCCTGGTCGTACGCTTGCAAAACTGCTACCGATGTGATGTTTCCCTTCGTTTCGTATCGTACCACCCGCCATGCTTTTTGGATGTGTCTTTTTTTGTTGTTGCTGTTATTGCATATCTTATTTTATGTGTTTCCTTTTTTCCCCTGTTCGTAAAACACAGTGACGTTTTATGTTTTTCTATCTGTTAAAAATTCTTTTTTAATACTTCACAGGGCTGATAATTTTCAGTTCACAAACATGAAAACCCGGAAACCTTAGGGATGAATGAATACAAGGCAATGGATAATTACTTCCTCTTTGCCACCGTCTGCCTTTTTGTTTTCCCTCATAAACAGACTGAGCTAATGATAGGTTACTTGCTTTTCCATCCCTTTTAAGTTTTTCCTGCATCTTTGCAAGCAATGAAGCTCGTGGATGTTTTCCCCAACAAACCAGCTACTATAAGTTGTACTAAAGAAAATTTATAAACACCGTTTGGGTGGATGAAAACTAGAGTTTGGTTTTTTGCAATCCAAAGAGTTGCCGTTGAATCCGCGCCAGTCTGGATTAGCAGATTTAATCTGGCTCCGCTGGGAATCGCAACATCTGCTGCCGGCTTCCGTACGCTTGCAATAAATGTGCACCATAACCCGATGCATCAGTCCTGGAGATTGGCTGACTCCTCTTTTTTTTTTCGCTTGCTGCCTGTTCTGTGCCCCGTCCCTTCAGAAAAACGGATGCGCCCCGGCGTGGTGTTGTGTGCGTTGGTCCAATTATCCACCGAAAGTGTGTGCGAGTCGCGTGTGCGGCCTCCGACGTCTGGCGCGTGTTCATCCTTTTGAACCACAACCACAAGCGCACATACACATGCCAGGTTCACTACGGCAACAGCAACTATAGGACAGGCTACCGAGAAGCAACAAAACAACCGGGAAGGAATAAAACAGAGCGAAAACCCAAATCCCCCTGGCCAACGAGCACAAAAGGAATAGTCGAAGACGACTAGAGGGAAGCAGAAAACTAGGGACAGCGTATGGAATCTCTTCTACTGATGAAACGATGAAATAGGTGGCTTTTCCAGGATCCTCTTCCACGGTGTGTTGCAGTCCATGCAGGCAATTTTCACGTTCAACCGAGTTGCAGCGCCGTCCGATGTGGTTGGGATTTTCATCGAGAGCCATTCAGCTGAAACATTGATTGAATTACACTCAAGCTGTCGTAACAGACTTCCCCTAAGGCTCGGTGTCGAACTTCTGGAGACAAACTGACGATGAGTTATGCCCTTCTTTTCCTTTATTTTACCACTTGACCACTTTTCTAATTCAGTGTTCTTCTATTTAAAGTTGTTACTCTTACTCTAGAAAGGAAAAGCAGTTTATTTATTGAAAAGTCAGCAAATTTTAGCCAAAAACCAATAAAAAAGTTCGGAGAAAAGATAAGCGTGCGCAAACAAAATTGCAATTGATATAAAAAGCAGGAAAGCGTAGCAGCAAATCAAATCTGCATGTCATCAAACTATAATTCTACCATTTGGGGGCCCTCTAAGCCGTTTTGAATGAAATGCAAATTGGAGTTTTTAAAGATTATTAAAATTTGATAAAAAGAAGCAACCCGTTCACTCCGCGCGCGACCGTGACAGTTCCGCGGACCCTTCCCTTTTCCTTTCATTTACCTCGGAGACGGTATGTCATTTTCTTTAAATTGGAACCCTGCCGCGAACGCACGCACGCACGCACGCTCGCTGTTGCTTTCATGCGAGCCCGAAGTGTGTCCTGTTTTCCACGGAAACCCGTCCTGTCAGCCGCTGTTCCCCGGGGCGAAACACCCCAACCCGTTCGGTTGCCTTGTCGGTTCGTTTACGTTTTTCCTCTGCGCACCGTTTCGTCCTTCCGAGGGCGAGCCGGTTCTCTCAAGGGACCGGGTAGGAGGGAGTCATGAGGGTAGGGCAGGGGGGGGGGGGTTGAGGGGGTCCAGTTTATTCAACCCTAACCCTCCGTCCGAGACAAACGCGCACAAAGTGTTCGTTCGCACCCTTTGGCTCCAGGATTTGGCTTCCAGCCGTGGTGCGCTAAGCGCTTTTCCGCCCTTCTGCTGGGAAAAACCGACCGGACCGTTCGCCTTTCCTTCTCCCTTTCTATCTCTCTCTTTCGTTCTCTCTCGTTTGCGTCCCGAACGTTTTTTCTCCTCCCATATGCGTCAAACGCAAACCCTCACACAGAAGGAGCAACCGAACAACAACAAGTGACAGGTCGAGCGCCTTCGTGTTTCATTAAATATCCAACTTTAATTATCGGGAACATCGGGAAACCATCAATTTCCGGCTCGATCCATCAAAACGTAGTTTTTCTTTTCCACCGTAAAGCGGAAAAGGTGAACGAAGGAGAGCAACTGGGGGCACTGTGGCGAAAAATTGAAAGCAAAATGGTTAACTTGTTGTGCAAATTGAGCAAAGCGCCGGAAATGCTATTTAGAGCTTCTATTTTTCGCTTATGATATCTTAGTGGCGAGATTTATGGAATCTTCACTTTAAAGTTGGATTTCTCCGGCACTTGAGTTTGATTGTTAAGATATGTTTTTACCAATCAACTATTTTAATTGAACATACAAATGAACGATGTACATTAACGAGGCACATAATTCCACACTTTAAAGTTACTAGCGTGCAAATAAACTGGGAAAATTAGGTAAGTTAGGAACTAGACTGTAGAGTGAAATATTAGTTAAACTGTGGAAAGGAATGAACATATTTGTTTTTAAATAATTCTTCATTTGATAGACTAAGTAGCGTAGTTATTTAGATAAAATGTACGACCAACATGTATAATTTTATTTATCACTAACAAATTCCTTTAACGATGGTGCGGACGAACGGAATTAAGTACATTAAAACCTAATAATACATCTTGCTTATCGATGCAATGAAGCTAATTTCGATCCAAGGGAAACATGCCTGTTGTCCTTTTGTATTATGCGCCTTTTATGTTGCATGGGAGCAGCATCTTCGGCTCCACCACATTTCACTCTCGTTCTCGTAAGTGGCACTTTGCCACAAATGAACTTTGTTCACGCATTTGTCAATTGCACATGCTGCCGCAGCTTGGTTCCTGGAGTTGCACCCGGTTCCGGGGATGGTATATAATTTCATTTTCATTTTTCTTCCATTCTCCCGACCCCAACATTGACGCCAAACTGGCAGCCCGTGCCCTTCGGAGCACCTGTTGGAGAAGTCGCAGTTGCATCGCATCCTCGTTTAATTGCGACCTCTTGCCACCATCAACACCGCCATAGTCAGCCCGAGCTCTGTGACTTGTGAGAGAGTGAGTGCGTTTTTTCATTACTGTTCTGCGGTTGCATTTATTGCTGCACGGCCGTGCAAAAATGGAGTGCAGGTTCTCTCTTTTCTCCTCCACCGTTTCCTCATTGCTATTAAATTCTTACAGCGATACTGTTTTCGTTTATTAATAACAATTTGCATAATTTCCACCAAGCGTGCGTGAGCGTTAGGCATGGGCTATGCTCGTACACACCACCTTGGCTTTTCCTTGGTCGGGTGTTGTTGTTGTTTTCCCTTCCATTTCCTTTTCTCGTTTCTTTCTCTATTATATTGCAATTACAATTACTGTTTTGTTGACGATAAACGTTTCTCGTTCGGGGTTTATGTTGCTGCCACTGCCATTGTTGCACATTTCCAGCATTTTCACATGATGGTGCAAACATTTTTTACAACCAGCTGTCCAGTTTTCCAGTGTACAAATGAACGGAAAGTGGCGTACAGTTACTTTTTATTCCTGTGTTTGTAACGAATTAAAATCAGGAAAAAACAACCTAGACGAAATAGCAAATTGCTTTTTTCCCTTTCACATAAAATATTGTAATGAACAAATGGTTGATTTTAGTACTTTGTTAACAACGCGCTGCATAGATCAGAGAAGACGTATCCGACACTCAAGCAGGGTGGCTTCAGTTCAAATCCCGTTCCAGTGAAATGACTAATTCATTTCAATTCAAAATTTTGAATCTCATTTGGAAAACCAAGATTATTCACGTGATTGACAGAATGAGGATTTTACAAAATGGTAACATTCCGTGTTCTGAGCTCCGAATCGTTTTGTGGGATGCTTGCCCCAGAACAAATGAAACTCACTCCTTGAAGTAAATATGAATTATTCAGCGTGCTTGTTTGTTGATTGGCCGAATCATTGCATGAATCCTTTTCCCACCCGTTTTAATTTACCGTCTTGATTTCAAGTGTGCGTACTACGGTTTTCTACCGGCGTGTGAAATTAATCCCCGGAAAACTTTTCACCCCAAAATTGCACGTTAGACAACTGAAATCCGTGTAAAGCCCTTGTCGGGCGTGTGTGTGGTGTTCGTTCGGCAACACTTTACCAGCCCGGCGAGAACGAGTGTCAAGAGAGCGGGGAGAGTGTCGTCCATTTTGTTCAAAGTGCGTGCGTGAGGAAAGAATCGAAATTCACGCTTCGACAACAACCCATTCTCGGGTTTTCCAGCCCAAACCGGTTTGCCAAAGTGTTTGCTTTAATTGTGAGTCCGCTGCCGTTCCGCTACCGGCACCGGCATTCCCTGCAGTGTGTGCACCCATGTGTTTGTGTGTGTCTGTGTGTGAGTCTGAAAGGATAATTATCCTTCGGTCGATACCGCACTTGGTTCCGCTCAGTGCAATTGGCAAATGGTTAAGCTTATTCGTGCGAATGTCCTGCCGCGGTGGCTTCAAAGAAGACCTAATCAAAGGAAACCCGCTCTGTCTCTGGCTCGCTTGCTCTTGTCCTCACAAAGGCTTACGGGATCGTCGTTTGCCCCTGCCGGAGCGGGAAAATCCTTCCCCTTGTAGTCCCCGTTTCGAAACCGGAAAGGTTTCCCTATTCCCTCGGTTGCCAAGGATTAAAGCAGTGTACGGCGCTGGGGTTTTCTCGCCGTCGTGGGAGGCTCTCGCGTGCTTGGTGAAATGTGAAGATAAACTGTTTGATTTCAAATGTGGCAAATCAATCATTCCGGGCATTCGGGTTTCGTTGAGGGTTGAGGGACACCCTTCCTTCCCCAGTGGAGTTTGTGTGGTGAACGAGGGAGATAAACATCGTCAGAACCGGCTGGCCTTCTGTTTTTCCAGGTTCTTCTGGAAGTTGTCCGAAGAAGCACGGCAGATTGTAGGGCCCTGCCATGCCAGAACGGATCACCATGACGATAAGGATGATGGGGATGATGACGATGATGACGATGGTGCTCCGTTTCGGTTCACAATCGACCGGATTCCGTGCTTGGGTGAGTTTCGGAGAAGTGATGTACCATTTTTCACAATTTGTTGCCGGTCGTAGGCGGGAGAGGACGATTACGGTGCGAATTGGACTATTTTTCACACATTTTTCCAGACGTGTGATAGAAGAAAAGATGGGCCATCGTATAGGTTTGAAGATGAAAGCATCAAGGGTATATTTACCGTTTTGAATTTAAAGAAGACCTGATTTTAAATAATTAAAAGCCATTTTGTGACTAAAATTATGATTATGCAGCTCTAATAAAATAAGCATAGTATTTTCTCTCAGCCCACCTAAGAAAGCCCTTATGCTTCACTAACTGATTGAGGAATTACAATATAGGAATTGTCCCAACCTTCCTGGAATTCTATTCCACCGTTATCCAGCGTTCAGTAAAAGAAATTCGATTCCATGACCATTTGACCGGAGGAATAGATTCATCGATCAATCTTACCCGGGCTTCGGGACATCGTCAGAGCTCCATTCAATCATGCGATGAAAAAGAGCTCAGGGAAGAAAAGTTCTTCCAACAGACCGGATCGTTGATTCATCCTATCCTCCTATCCATCGTCATCCTCTCTGTTTCCTATTCCTCTGGGGAACAAGGCACATGCAAACACTTTCTTCGAGCGGTTTCTCGTGCTGTTCTTCGTGCTGCTGAAGAATTTCAATCATCAGCCATCCGGTCGGTTGCTTGTTCTTAAAGCTTTTCACCCGTGAGTAATGTGATGATGGTGTACAATAAAGGAGGGCAAAGCTGCAGCAAATACCTTCGACAACATTGTGGTCCAGAGACGTTTCAAAAATAGGTTCCAGCGTCAGACGCGCCACCAAGAAGTCCTCAATCAGATTGTTGACCGAGGAATGGAAAAAAACACCAGGTCTCTGTCGGTTGCGCAATGACTAACAGAAGACGGGTTGCTTTAAAAATCCTTTTTTTCTCTGTGTGATATTTAATTCTTTTCGTTTCCGTACTGCAGGTACTTCTCGGCAAACATGCGCGCAGGCCACGGTCAGCTTCCATCTGGCAAACTCGTTCCGAACCCCTAGGAAGACATGGACGTGGCTGGCCGTGCAAGAGGAAGAAGTGAAAAAACCCACAAGAACACGCCGTTAATAAGACCCCAAAACGGTATTAGGTTACGCGGGCGCGTACGCCGCACGCAAAAGAAACCATCGTAGGCTTTCGTCTAACGATCAGCACGAGCCCTTGTGGTTGCGAAGGAAGACAGGCAGTTAGAATGGAATAAAATACAGCTGAAATGATTGTTTTTTCTTTCAAAACCTACGAAAACGAAGAAAGAGAAGAATGAAAAGAAAGACCGCAGGACAGAAGTTGGAATCCCGTCGTGTGAACTGAAGTGCTGAAGCGAAATTTTGTCGGGACCATTCTCCGAAACCCTTAAAAACAAAACCATACACATTCTCCAGATGCAAGCTAGATGGTGGCAAGCGTGGAAGAACCCACCGTGTGCTTCAAAGAAACGTATCCAAAAGGCGCCCAGAAGTTGTCAGTTGACGAAGACATTGTAACAGAAGTCATGAACCTTTCGAGCTCCCGAATTTCGTGATCCTTTTTTATTGGTTTCATGCCATCTTCCCTGCAAGAAGAACAAGAAACAGGCCGTCCAACTCAAACGAACCCCAACCACCGGAGTTGCGGAGTTTCACCTATCTTGTTCCCGGAAAAACCGTTCCCACCGTCGTCTTCGCCGCCGAGGAGAAAGTAAAGGGTTTTTTTCGCAGGAAAATGCTCCACGATTTGTGCCAAGTTCTAGGTTTTAGTGGCCGGGAATACCGCGTTTGGTGGCTTTCAGGGGAAAAGGTTTGGAATTTGGTCACGCCAGGCTTCCCGAAGCGGTGTTTGTGTGTATGCATGTTGACTTTATGCTCAATTTGCTGCAATAACAAAACAAACGGAAATTGTTCGGAACCGTTTTTGCGTAATGCGGAAGTTTTTGGAGCAAACGGCCAGAGCCCTAATTGATGCCAGACACGAAAGCGTCCTGTCCGCTGTGAGATTCGGTTGGGATGGGTTGCGCGAACTTGAAGTGTTCTTTTCACCCGAGAATTTCCTGAATTTGCAGCCAAAGTACGATTGATTGTTTTGTCGATTCGATTGTGAAACTCTGTACGAACTCGAAAGATATTCAAATGTATTATCAATTTTGTTTAATTTAAAACTGTAATTAAAGATATTGCTTTTCGGGGTATGGGATAGCCGAACAAGAGTGCCTTCTCAAACGCGATCCGAACCCGGGGTTTACCCAGCCGGCGTGGGTTTGAATCCAGTCCGGACTTCCTCCGGTACGAAAGATTGACTATTCACATGCGTTAAAGCGGAAACAAGTTTTGCAAGCCATTAATTGAGGTTAGCTGACAAAATGACGATCGTAACCCCAAGCAGAAAAAACTAAAACTTCTATGTTCCATACAGTTTGACACCTTAAGAAATTAATAACCAAACTATGTCTCAATAAATCCACTTAAATCCACCAAAATCTCTAATCGCTTACCTTCGCGAACAGCATTGCGGCTTGCGCTATTTAAACGGGCCGCAATCGTCGTTACGGTTTTCGCTCGTGTTTATCGTCAACGGTTCCCATAAATGTCTTCCTTATCTCTACGCCGACCCCGTCGGGCCCGTTAATCAGGCTTCCTGTTCGGCGATTATCGCTCGAACCATCCTCGTCAGGGCTCATCCGAAAAACGGGGCACGGTCGTAAATCTCCACACGCAAATCCGCAGCGCTGATCCAGTTCGGTTCGGCTTCTGCGAATGGCGGCAGCGTTAATTAATTTATGCCCGCTGGAGGTTGAGTAGTTTATAGGGTCGTAAGTAGGGAAATTAACAATATCAAGATTCCGGGTGCTTTCTCCCAGCGGGCCGCTTGATCCGGAGCCATAAAATTATCGCTATGAAATGGAGTTGCTGCTTGTTGGTTGATGTTTGCAATCTGATGATGTTTGAGATCTGTCCCCAGAATCGGAAGGACTTCTCATTTTGTTAAGGTTCGCGTCTTATTTGGAGTTTTACAAATTTTATTTGCTCAATAAACTCCTCATGTTTCTTTTTCTAATTTTTTTTAGTAAAGCCACATGTTCGTTAAAGTAATTTAAACCAATTTTCCCGTTCAAGGAAAGTTATTTGGGTATTTGTAGCCATTCTGACCAGTGCTGGATAAAGTTTTCCACAAACATGCACTCTTGACTGCTTATCTCGGCGTTTCGACGTTAAAGCTGGCCGTGCAATAAATAAAGCGAATTTACCTGCCCCCCTCACCCCCCCCCCCCCCTCCCACTAGCGCCCGACCTTGTGATAATTTATTTACGCCTACCGGAAAACGAAGCTGGCGGGAGCGAGCGCGCCAAATCTCTTCGACAAAGGGGAGCGCAAAACCTCGAACCCGAAATCTCCACCGCACAAACAGCAAACATCAAACGAGGGTAAAAGTTGGGGGCCCGGGTAAATATTTAATGTGCAGAAACAAATTACAAAACTTTCGATGGCCTGTCTATCTGCTTTTACATGCTTTCTCCCAACTCGGCTACTCTGTCCCTTGCTTTATCTCTCTCTTTCGTATCCTGTAAGGAAAGCATCCTTTTCGGGATCCTTTGTACATGGAGCCAATGAAAACGATACAACATTAGCATACTCCCTTGAACCACCACCGGTGAGAAAAGTTTCCCCCTCAAAAGCATCAAAAGTCCGGGCGGGAAAAGTTTACCCACAGTTAAATAATGTCGAACGCCTCTATTGCTTCCCATTTTAGTCCTCGTTGTGTCGTCGTGTCCATTGACTGCAAAGGAATCCTAGTACGAGCCGTGCAATTGAACATTATTATAAGCCAATTATGATATGCCTCTTGCAAAACCATCTTGTCAAACCCATCACTGTGAAGTGAAACCATTTCCGCTCACCCCGAGTCCGAACGAATGTTCTTTGCGAAAATAACATCGATGGAACGTTTGATGTTGGACATGAACATTCTTCAGCTCACCAAACTCTCCTCTTTGTCCTCCGTGCAACCTCTGATTCGTCCACTCCCTCCCGGTTCGTTTGGTTTTGAAACTGCTGAAAACTATTTCAGCACAAACTTGCGTCCACGTACTGCTCTATCGCTTTAAAAGGTAAATGATATGACCTGTCCTCTTCCGGAAGTCCGCCCAGAATTCCGACGAGCTCGCGTGGAAGATGGTACACCGAGTTTCATAAACTGTCCCCCACCCGCGGGTGCCAACTCACTCAAATTTACAAATTGACATTAAAGTGCCATTTCATAAATGAAACTTTAAATTATTCATTCCCAGCCGCCATCCGGGGGAAAGCGTACGGTCGCCAAACAAGCCCGAGAGCGACGGGAATGTTTTCCTCACACAGGGTGAGGTTCAGGAAAAGCGGCTGAAGAATGGACGTGGACGCGAGGCATGGAATTGACAATTTGGATTATTTATGTTCAGTTGCGCCGAGTGTGACCGGGGCGAAACTTTTCATCGATATTTGTCCTTTGGCGTTTTTATTCCAAGCGAGAGCGCGTCGGGTGGAGCTCGCTGAAAATCGTTCACATTGTTTGACAGCCGACAAAAGTCAAAGCGGACACATCCTTCGGTGTTGCAGCGGCGCATGGATACCTTTGTTTGAAAGCACGATTAACTAAATTTCCGAGCCCTTTTAACTTCATTGCTTCGTTGGACAAGTGTGAATCAAATAGATGAACAACCTGAGGTGTGAATGTCTGTGAAAAAAGGAAAGTTAGAATCTTGGTGACATTATTCCAAGCAAAAATCTATTCAAAAATTGTCACAAAAAAATAAGGCCAACATAAACTTATAAAAAAACTGTGAAACTTTCGTGTAGTTTATCTATTATGCAATAATTCAATCAAATTTAAAATTCACACAAATTTATGCAAAATAATGATAAAAATTTGTCAAAATCTGAAAGATGGCGAATTTAATATATATTTCAATGCTCGAATATCACCACAACCAAAACAAAGTTGCTCAAATTTGGGCAGATTCGTTATAATGATTTGTGAAACGTTGACATGAGATAAGTGCAATAAATGTTTCAATACTCGAATACATGAAAGAAATACATGAGTATTTGAAATTAATTCTTGTTCCTCTTAGAGGTTTGTGTGCTATTCAACATTGAGGTCAAAATAAGTGATTAGATGTGTATAATTGCGGACGGAGTTCAATCATCAAATTATACACAATCTTTTTTGCAAATAATTCGTACCGTTAAAAGTATCATTTTGTTTTTATTCTACTCTTTTCTACGTGGCTACCCCCTTGCCTTATTTTTGAGATAAAATGTGTATACGATTTCATCCTGCAAATGTTTTTACAAACCTACTTATTGTTAACTTTTTCATGCTGAAGGATTCCATGCCTCCTTCCTTATCGGCTTATCTTTCCCATCAGATCCAATTTTAGTCATTTGCCATCCATATCATCAGCTAATTGAATAATTAACATTCACACACTCACACGAACCAGAAAACGCCACTGTAAGTAAAACGTACTTCCAGCCATCTGCTTTGGCCAACCTTGTCCGCAAGACTTTGTAGTCCTTCGAGTCCATCGAGCCGGAACACGATCGAAACGCTGCCACCATTGGGAAAAAGCCACAAATTCACACAGCAGACGGAGGAAGTTTCATCAATTTAGTTTTATTACCCGCCCGTCTTCCCCGCTGGCTCTTCCCAAAATGGAAAGGCACGAAGTATTCCCGGCTAGGTACTCTGGAGCTCGGTTTACTAACCGGGGGAAGTTTTGTGCAAATTGCACTTCGCCTCACTTTCATCCATTAATTTCACCAGCGCCTCCACCGCACACAGACGTACATTATCAATCTTGTTCGTTGCCGGACATTTCCCCAGGATCGAACAGGGAAAACAGGGACACAATCGACGAGCGTGTCCGATCCGAGGTGAAGGTGTTATTAGCTGCTAATTTGCTTGCTTCCGAAGTGAACGGAACGGAAGGGCGACAAATGCAGCCATAAAATGCACTCACGCAAACCGGCGGACTGAAGCAAAGCGTAAGGGCCGGGACGTTAAAAACAAGACCAAACTTGACCCTTCCTACCGCACCGATACCGAGGCATTGACTTCTTGGCGAACTTTGGTTATTTAGACGGGGCCGTGTGAAAAAGCCCCATCAAGTTAAGATGTTTAGGAGCGAGCGGCAACGATAAACAAGGGAGCGATAAATGGACGGGAGTATAAACGCACTCCCCTTGCAACACTACTTAACGCAATGGTTAACGAGTTTCGAAGGGGCTATAAAGTTTGCATAATTGCAATTGCTTCATGTGACCTTCCTTTTTTCATGCAGACTGCGTAGTTGGATGCAGGAAATTGATGTTTTCGAGTATCTGCAAAGTTGTACGTCGCGTTAGAACGATGGTTGCTTAGTTTCAGTTGACTGATCTATATATTCTTACTGTCTTTACTTACGTGTAATTTGCTTACCTTTTCCCTGATTTCCCTGATTTCACCATTTTTGTTTTTATGTAAAACTTGTTTGTCATTTTTTAGTTAACTTCCAATACTTAGTACAACAAAACTTATCTGATAAGCTCATGAGAAAGTTTTACCATAGCTGAAATGGCATCTCTCAAAACTTTGTACCTTTCATTTATGCTGAGTTTTACTGCCAATCATAAATAACTTTCTTTCTTCACCAAAGCAAATTTGCACATTAGCCACAAGTTTTCCGGAACAGTTTCAAACGAAGAACATGCAAACAAAACTGGCATCACACTTTAGGGAAACTTGACTGCCTTTTGGCAGAATAAAGAGAACGAATGGCGGCGGTGTGAGGAAGAAAGGTGAAACGCGAGGCATTTTGCAGTTACAATGGAAAAACTTTCCCCAGGGAACTTACTCATAAGAGGCACTAAACTTCGAGTGAAGAAAAGGATAAACCCAACTGAAAAAGATGAAAAATAAGATGAGATGAAAAAGAAGCGTGCACAAGCAGCAAAAGGAAAGTCTTATTAAATGGAGAGAAACATTCCGGCTTATTGCGAAAAGTAAAAACCTTAGCCAAAATGCATCTAAAACGAATCTTGCAGGCCATCAAGGAGAGAGAAAAAACGATCGGAGAAGGGACAATGTGGTTGGGAGCACAACAAAAAAAGGATCATTTTTTTCTAGCATTCGCTCGCGTCCTTGACGGCAAATAATTTGCATGAATATCTTCATCATCATCATCATCATCATCTACATGAGCACGATCTTCAATGTCGTCGTAATTTTGCTACTTGTTTCTCCTCTGTCCCGCCGCGGATAGGGAAAATTGTAATAAATTACCACCTTGCGAAAATTGAGCGTTGCGAAGCAAAGAGCCCCAGGAGCCGACGGGGCGTTAATAAAATAATAGTCCGGGATGATATGGATAAGGGATTACAGGATAATATAATTTACAACATGCAGAAGGACGGAAAAACCAAAGATACTTTCTTTTTACGACACATTGTAGCTAGTGATCTCGAAAATTATGTCGACGGCTCGAGAGCTGGGTATCTGGAAAGGAAAAAAACTAGCACCGGCAAATCCTTGTTTAAGCAAGCAAAAACGAAAAGAAAAAAACGATGCTTTGGCCACGGTCTATTGCGATGGAACAGGGAAAAGCTAATAATTCCTATTTGGTTTTTCTAACAGACGGAAGGCGGAAGGTTAAACGATTTGGACCTTCGCCGATGGAATAAAACTGTAAAAAAGTCAACCAAAATGGTTGGTTTGTTGACAAGAGTTACACTCCGCTGAAAATCGGTGGATAAAAAAGATTGTTTTCCGCACAAAAAAAAAACCTTCTCAAGCTGAGAGATGAAAATTGAATGATTAAAACAAGGTTAGTTCCCAAGTGGTGAAACTCGGTGGCCGCATTGAAATCAGATTACAAATTAAGCCTCACAAGGGATGGCCGGAAATGTGATGTTGTGATTTGAATAATTAAAAAAACAACCTTAAAGTAAACGTAAAAACTTCGATTTCGTAACCCACCCCACACGCCCGGGACCTCCCGCGGGGTGGTGGATTGGGGCATGAAAAATGAATTCCATGAAAGGAAAATCCACTGGAAAGGGAACCTAAAATGTATGTAGGGAAATGGCAAGAACACTGGCCCCTCTCGGGGCCCACGGGTTGTTATCAAATTTTGTTTGCTTTTATTCCACTTCCGGTAGTGGTAGATCCCGGCCTGTCTTCCTCCCCCCATCCAGCCTGCGTCCGTAAGCCGGGGCAGCCATTTGACTCAATTAAGGATAAGCGCTTTTTACTGCCGTCTCAGTTATGTTTTACTCCCGGCTATACTGGTAGCGCGAGTTTATGTATTCTGTTTCCTTTCATTTCCTTTGGTGGAGTACTTCGCATGAGGGAGACAAGCTTGTTTTTTATTCTTTTACATTTCAACGCTTGACCTGTTGTTGATGGCGGCTGAAGTGCGGAAAAAATATTGCTTTTTACTGCGCTTAGCATAGCAGCTACGTGTTTAGGCATCAGCTATGTCAAAAACAATTATAACATTTCTTTTTTACATTGTGGAATTGAACTTGGGAAATATCCTCAACATAAACGTGTAAAATTTACCTCCTTAAAACCTTTGCTTCTTAATTTTATATTTGTTTATTTATTTATTCAGTATGGAAACTCGCATAAAGTTTGGGCAGGTTTTTCTGCTTGAACCTGCGCTTGACGATAAGACGAATTTATCGATGCCTATAATGGGTCAATCGCTATCATTTTCTTGAATTCTTTGCATAGAAAAGGCTTTTGGCTGCACTCCGAATGCGTCCCATGGATCGAAGCGTACCAAATCTTTATTAACTGCTAAACGCACCGGTTGCCATAAAACTTGTAAACCTTCTTTTCCACCGACCGAACCGTCGGCAAGGGAAGTCGATATTTTTCCCCTCCTTCTGCCGATCAGCGGAATGGATCCCATCGGTGGTTCTTGAGTACCAGGTGGATCGTTTGGTGGATATGTCAGGGTTTTGTGGAGACTTTTCCGCCACGGCCGTGAGGCAAACAAGGCGCACACGATAATATGCCGTGCGATGCCCATCGTTGTGAAGCGGGAGCAATGATAAAAGCTGGAATGAACAGCAGGTCGTTAGAAGGGAAAACAAGCCGACCGCACAGGTGAGTTGAGGATAGAGGACTTAAAAAAAAGGAAAAAAAGGGAAAAACAACACGCACCGGGGGAGAATAAAATGAACTAAAGTCCCATGGGGGAGAATCATGTCAAGTCGAAGACTGGGGTTGCGAGATAGGGGACGAATGTCCCGATGAGGGTGGATGTAACCATGTCAGCGGTAGAAAGCAGCAAGAAGTCAGTAAAAAGGGGGACCCGGGCGTAATAGCAGTGCTTTTCCGCGCTGGCAATAACAATAAAGAAATTATGATCCTAACGACCTCGGCAGCATGATAAGGATCTGCTGCTGCGTGCGTAACCGTGTGCGTGTGCCAAAGTGAGGCTCCGAGTCTGAAATAACGGCACAGTGGGACGGCAGGTGGACGAAACAGTTCCCTTACCCAATAATTTAGTCAAAAATTGCATTGGAATCAATTTGTCTTCATTTAACAAAAGTTAAACATTATTGCAAGTACAAATACACTACAGGAAAATGAAATGTCCATCCTCCTGAATTTGTCTATCCCACTGTGCACGAGTGCTATCAGCTTTTGCAAAGATAACCTCAAAATGGGCATTTTTGGTGTTTTTTTTGCTTTATTTTCCTCTCTTGCCTTCTGTCCCTTTCCATCTGTGACGAAGGGAAAAAGGACGAGGGAAATGAAAAGAGCTTGAAGCCGATAGGACTCATCCCTCGGCACGCGCCCTTTCCTGCGATGGTAGCGAAGTGGGAGGGGAAAAAAAAACGCCGACAACACCCCAAGCCCTTGCGACACAAAACGCAGGAATGATAACGAAACGAAATCATCAGCCAAACTAATGGCAAACGCCACAAGGCGCAGAAAGGGGGAATGAGCTGTGGGAGCGTAGAAAAAACATAGCAAAAAATGAAGAACTCCCTTCGGCATACTCGGCAAATAGTAAGGGCGTTAATAGGACCGAAATGGAATATCGAATTAAAACGGCATTCAAAATTCGCCCCCTGCGCCTTTTTTCACTCTTCTTTGCCCCGGGAGGAAAGTGCGTGTGTCCGCGCGTGTATGTGTGTGTGTGTTTGGCCTTCATTCAATGTTTTCCCCGCGATGGTTACACTGGGAAAAAAGAAAAAAAAAATGGAATGGTAGCAAAATCACCGAATCGCGTCGAGTGTCGCCAGTTTCTGCCATATGGTGAAGGAGGAGGAACGTTCTCACGGTGCGATGGCGAGGACCAGCCCCGGGGCTGGGAGGGTTGCGGAAGCAGCAGTGCTCTGGCAGCGAGAGCAGCGAGGGGATTATCAGTTGGAGGGTTTCCAGGGGCGAAAGATCAAAACGAATTTGAAGTGATATGTTTGAAGCAGCAGCCAATGAAAGAGAAAAAAGATTGGACGAAGGCGGGGTAACCCGATGCGCAATCTGGCTGTGTGTGGCGGAAAATCTGATGATGAAAAGTGCCGGCGCGATGTACGGTTTCCTCGGGGTGATGAAAATGATTCCGAATGAAACGCCGCCCGAGCGCTCCGGGGAATACTTACAAGTGGATCAAAAAAGCGAATCCAGTCGAACGAATGATGAATGAATACTTATGCTGGTTAAAAGAAAATAACAACCAACATTCAAGTACTAATATGCTACGGAGAATGGCCCTTCATTTCGAAAAGCGTGGCAGGCTGCTAGCAAGAAACCCAAACAAGTTTTATGTTTGAAACATTGAATAGGTACTTGCAAAGAGCTTTATGTTGTAAACTAAATTCCTTTATGATAGTTCTAGCATATCCGAGCGCGTACGCCGGCTTGAATAACACCCGAGGCGGCGTGAGTTCGAATACAGACCGGACCTCGGCTTGGTACGGAGTATTTACTATCCACGTACGTTGAAAGGTAAAGGGGAAAATCTCTTAAGCTCTAATACTGGAAATACCTGTTTTCTAAATGACGTTCGTTATGCCAAGAAGAAGAAGATGGACTTAATGCTACTGAAAATACGGATGAAGCATTCTTCAGACAGATCATCAGATATAATTATCTTCAGTTTCTCAGAGGAAAAAAAACAATACAGCCCACAATTAATAGTAACAGTTACATGAGTGCTTCAAATTTGGACAAATGAATTGAACACATCAAAATGTAAAGTACATGACATCCTTACAGTCCATCCTTTGCTCACATTTACACCGTTTAAACGAACGTTCAAAAATGGAGGTAAATTTAATTTTGAAATCGTCTAACCTTTCATAAAAATGTTTGAGTTACTATAGCTTACTCAGCAGTTTAAATGAAGAAGATACCCTGAGTGAACTTGTTGCAAAGTTGTTTGTCCTTCGATTTGTTGTGTACATGATAAATCGCTGGAAAGAAGTGCTTCAACCTGTAGCATCATAACAGGGTTAATAAAGCTATACCCCGATCCGATTTCTGACATTAGAGAAAACTGTATGCAATATGGCACAAATAACATTTTTGAAGAATTTGTAGAATATAAATTTGTAGTCGAGATCTGTAGAACGTTGACAGGAAATCTGCATCTGATTCCTCCCGAATAATGATATGTGCGAGAAACGTGCCAAGGGAAGTAAGAAATAAAATGGGTTCCCTTCCATTCCTACGAAACGGCATTTTGTTCACCTCTTGACGTTTGCCCCGATTCTTTTCATTTTGTTTTCTTGTTTCCCCCTTAACACCTCCATGACATGCGATAGTCTGTGAGTAGAAGATCCTCGCCGTATGTGTCTCCTCTTCTCAAGCATCCTTCAATGCCGTTCCACTTTAACACGCATCGACACTGCTTCGCTTCTTCATCCACTCGACGATGTAACGAACTCACGTCTTGCCGTGTTTCATATGGATATGCATACTGTTTCATCCCCGGTATGAGCACCGACGATATCCTTCTAAAGTGCTTCCGGAGGCATTCGCCCAGCACTCGCACTGGGGGCACGTGCGGGAAAAAAGAGTGACGCCTTTGGGAAAAGCTGCCGCCCGGGACGTGATGCATTTTCCGCCCGATCCTCTTGTGCTGTTTGTACATCGGTTGGCAAGTGATACCGTGGGTGAAAATAAACGTTTCCGTTGCAGCCTTGAACGCAGGCAGACTTCGTGCCTCAAGTGCAGACGGAGGCGAGCCCAACCGAGAGGCGATAAATCGAGGTTAGAGATAAAATGTGCCAGCTTATCTGGGCGGCAAGAGTGCCGGAATGGCAATTTGCCGAAGCCCAATCTTCATCGTCGTACGTGAGACAGTCACTAAAATGTACATTCTGACCGGAAACTTACTTACGTTCCCGAAATCGAAGTACCAGTTAGAAAATGCATCTCCTGACCGCATTGATGTTTTTTTTTTTTTTAGATTTAGTGTAGAATATTCTATCATCCGTATGCAAAAAGGAAATAAAAAAAAGCTAATTTAAAACTGTACTGCATCATTCCAGTGAATTATTCAACATTCAGTGATAATGAAGAAATGAAATGAAGCAAATATTTAATAACATTCCAATGAAGAGCTTATAATCAAAGTCAAAGTCGAAAAGATAATAAAAGTTGAACAGTTTAACTCTCGTTTAAAAAAAAGGTTTCGATTGCATTACGATCAGATCAAAGTGTAAATCGCGGGATGCGCAGAGAACAATCAGCTCGACGTGGTTCCGTTCAAACCAAAAAAAAAAAACCTTTTACGCCCTCAGCCACTGCTTCCCTATATTTCGTCTCTGTTTCGTTCGTCTCCTTCCTCTCCTGGCAAGGGATTTAAATCTGTAAAAACTTTACCATTCGCCTCCGGAAGCCGTTCTTTCTCTTCGCTGTGGGAAAGCTGTGGAAACGAAAACGAAAATTAAATCAACTGATCGCTTTTGATTCAAATCATCCACCCGCTCGAGAATCCTCCAGGCTACGGGTTCCTTCGTGGGTGTGGATGTGGTGAAACTCTTTTCGGCAGAAAAGGTGCCACTTCCGGAAGTGGCATAAAAGTAAGAGTTTGCTCCCGGAGAAAATCCCGGCTGACAAATTCGGCACAAATGGAAGAAAATTAAATTTGCTAGCATCTTCTCCAGAACGCTGCCGTCCTTTCGCCGACCACGTGGCGGGATGGAGACGGTACGAAAATGATGAAAAACTCTCCACTGGAGTGCTCCGCTCAGGATACTTTACTCTGCGTCCATTCTACCATCCAGCGTTGGATACAGATGATTTTAATAAGCCGAAGACGATTGCATTATCACAAATCAAGTTCTGTCGAGTGACTGTTCAAGTTTTGCTCACTCCCAATCAGCAAAAATTTTCGCTATGAGCTCCCCTTAAACTTTGTCAACATTAAACGCCATTTGAGATGTGTCACGCGACCCAAGGTGCATCGTGTTACACGTCAACCTGAACCGCAAATAAAACGAATGAACAACGGCCGGGGAAAAAAAATGGGTGTCGTTGGCCAGATGCCAGCTAGATTGTGTGCCAAGTTCTGGGTTCGCTTTTCCGTACACACGACACACGACAAACGGCACAGATGTCGCGCACTTTTTCCGGCTCGGGAAGCACACACCGCCGCCTGCCGGCTCCTTTTTACTCAGATGGGAAACGTGGCCACCGCACTCGTTGGGTGCACCACGAAGCACAACATTGCCGAACGTGCACAGCGGTGGTTATCGATTTTGGACGTTTTACCCCCGGAGGGAAAACCGGGGCTTTTGACCCGCTCTTTTTGGGGTGCAGTGGTTGCTCGAAGCACCGAGCATTCAGGGGCTGTGATTTAATCGCTTCCTGTTTCCATCCGTGGGTTATGTTTCTGTTACCCAAAAGTGCATACTTCGCGTTAAAACGCGACGTGAATGTGCATTTATAATTTATGAATTATATTCATTCGCCAACGTCACGGTATTTATTATGCAGAGTTTTTTTTAATGAACATTTTAACGAGCGCAGCTAACAGGTCTGTAGATTATCATCGTTACAATCTCACTTTGCACACACGTACACTCATAACATCGTTAGTCCTGCAGCTTCAACCCTTACCACGCAAAATTAAGCTTATGTAATGAATAGCTCATCCTTTACAAACTCTACTAAAGAGTTTAAAATAGCTTCCAAACATAAACGCCGTGCAGCCGAACCACCAACTCAGCCCCCAACCGGCGCGGAGGAAAACGTTCTCCGACACGAGACTCGCACATAAGCGTTTTAATGAGTATAAGCGGGAAAATTGAAAGTGAAATTGCAAATTTTATCCCAAAGTATCCTGCTTCCTGGGGACTCCAGGGCTGAGGGAGAAGAACTCACTGGCGAGTAGTCATGTTGTGTGAAACTTTAGTTGTGATGTTTTCGTGTGTACTCGCAGAATGTATGTGTGCAGAAGGGAGAAATAAATAGAGAGAGAGAGAGAGAGAGAGAGAGAGAGCGAGAGAGAGAGAAAGCAAAGAAATCAAGTCAAATAGAACAAGAGTAAGGGAAGCCCTGTGCGGAGTAATTAACTTTCCTTTAAAAAGTTGTTCACGCCTCATGGCAAATAACGAAATTGAAGGAAACCTCTTGCCATGCAGGCCACAGACTCAGGACATTTCAAGCTTTGCAGTAGGAACGAGTCTGCAACTTGAGGGTGAATGTAAAACTGCAGCAAGGTAACGAAGAAACCACCCGGCGAGCGGGGGGAAAAGATTGTGCAAATTTGAAACTTAATTAGTCTACTACCAAGCCACCGGCAGTAGTCGTAGACGCTCACCGATGTTCCGGTGGAGTTTAGGAAACTTTCGTCAGAAACTTGCCGTCGCTTGGGTACGTCGCAGACTTGCGAGCAGAAACGAAACAGCAACGCCAGCTGGAATCACTTTTCAATTCGTTTCTCATTTAGACCTTAAATTGAGCAGGCAGTTGGGCTCGAATCGAAGAGCGAGAGTTAAATCCGGAACCATCGTCGACGGTGAAAGGACCATCCCGCTGCGTGGACACGACGTGGACTAGCGTCGTAGATGGTGGAGGTGCACTACGCGCCGATGACGCTCCTTCAATGCGGCTAGCCTTAACCTCAATCGTGTGCATTAAATTACCGATTAGCTAAGCATCCGCACATGGATGCAGGCAAAAGTCCAAACGGTTTCGTAGCCGGTTCTACTGCAGAGATAGATAGAGCCTTCTAGCCTACCTTGCCACCGTAAACTAAGGCCAGCTGCATTCGGGCACCTGCCCTGCTCGATGGGCGGTGGGATTAATGGCGCTGCAAAGCTTTGGCCGCTTTGAGTTTGGCTGGCCTGCACTGGTTGTCTCGGTGGAGAGATATTGATCCAATTTAATTGCAAATGAAGCCCACCAGGATTTGCCGGAAGTCGTTGCGTTGCCGTCGGTTGGTGCTATTCAAGGTGCTGCCATTACCTGGTTCGCTCGATTCTATCCGCTTGTTTAATGAAATCGACTCGCTGCCCCGGAGCCAAACAGCGTCAACGTTGCCACGGTCGTCGTAGAATTACTAATTATCGCCTACGGCATTATCACCACCTACAACGACGATGTCGGAAGGCGCTTCCATAAATACGCGTCGTACTATACGGCAGCCTCTCAGCGGGGGAGTGCAGTTCCCGAGGGGGAAAAAGCAGCTGTCCCGGTCTTAAGCGTTGACCAATCCCTGGAAGATCCCCGTGGGGAATCCATGGAAGTAATCTTCGCTTGCATTGGGGCATGGCCGATAAACTGAATAATCTAAATATGGTGCGAAATTTGTTAGGTTTCAAACCGCTTTTAAAGTGTGCGTGTTTCAATAAACTGTCCATTACAAGCCACGCATGGTGTAAGACACGCTTTTCCCTTTTTTTGATTTACAATCCTACTTGGATGAAGTATTGTTAAAAGTATTGTAAATATACTTCTAGACATTTCTCGGACTTTAAGTCATTGGGTATGTTTAAATAGAGTCGTGAAAGGGATATTTAAAGCTTTTACAGAAAGTTTTCTTTCCCCATAACTTGAATTGTAAAGTAGGCAGCAGTAAGCAATACTTACATTTCAAATTGAAGACTTTGATCATGCCAAGAAGAGCAAAATAATCTACTTCGCTAATGGTACAATTTTAAACCTTTTTGATTTACTCCAAATCCTGTTGAATCTCAGATACCCTCTAGACAATCGTCATCCCCCAGGGCATTGCGGTCAGAAGAGAGCAAACAACCGATACACTATCGATAGTTCAACAGAAATTAGAGGGCAATTCTATCGACTCACGGAACCGTTGGGCAATACTTTACCGTTGCTCACGACAATCGGCTTTTCCGGATGGAAACAGATTAATTTACCAAAGCCCCCGCCCTCATTGGTCCGCTTTACCCGTGCGATGGACACTGGCGATGGATTATGTTGCCATCCCATTACTGCTGATTGCATTCTAATTTCTGCACATTGTCTCCTTCCCTCGGGATGAACTGCAAAGGCGGCGCATGCTATCTCACTTTCATCTTCCTCTTCTTTCGAATCACACCCAGAATGGTTGGCCCCGTGTGTTGACGACATGAGTTATGGCACACCGTACCGAATTCTTCCTGCCGGCAGTGGAACGGGGATTTAATTTCACATATTGAAGGGTCGCCGAAGAACTTCCCTACCCGTGTGGTGCAGACAAAAAACAGATCGTCGGTCTTGGAGAAAGGGTGGTATTGAAGGACGAGCGGCGCAGGGTTTGTTGACTGGCACCCAGATGGGAAAATGAAAATTTATACATGTGTCGCCGGTGTTTTCCCTGTGATAAACGTGCGTGAAATGGCACGGGAGCTGGACGGGAGGCGACTTGTTGAATTTATAAATAGCTTATTAGCCATTCCGGGAGTCGGTGAGGTCTACTTCGTGTGGTTGGGTAGATACATGAGCTGTTTTCAATGCATGATCAGAGCATATCTTTTGCTGCCCGCCGGAGTGGCCAATAGTATTAGCTAACTCCGGATAGTATCGGGCTCTAAATCGCATCTAATCGGATGATTGCTTACAAGCGTAAGTAACAAGCAGCGAGATAGGGTTAAGTTTCAACATCAAGTGCCATTTGTAGCTCTTACATCTGCACCGCATAATCTGAACCAAATAGGCACCCCAACATCTGACGCAAACCTCTTAAGAGAGTTTTCTGCTCCAGGTTCGAAAAGTTGTAGCGAGAAGTGCAAACGACAAACAGAGATGAAGACGACTTTGGCAAAGCCAGAGCAACTAATCACACCGGGGAATAAAAACCCGGTCTCGAGTTCTAATGCAAAAACGAAAAAGAAAAAAGAACAGCTACAAAATGAATCTGATCTTCAGCCCTTCCCTAGCGATTCAGTAAGGTTCTGTTTCACAAATCGGCGCACCGTCAGCAAAGTGCACAACAGACCCAATGCCAGTGTGGATGGGAAAGCTGATGCTTACGAGATTTGCGTGAGGTGCAACATGGGTAACAAGGTGGAAAACAACACCCCATGGAAAAGAACCATGCCTTTCTCAGGGCGATGACGACGACGACGTCGACGACGACGGTAATTCTTTCAGGTCTTTTTGATTTTGCGTCTGCTTTCTGTGTTCGTCTCTTGACCGCATTTACGCCTCTATCGCATCGATAGTACCGAGGATTCCCGTGCTCGATAGTCTGGCCACATTTCGAGCATCTTGGTCATGCAACCCCAAAGCAAAGGCGAAGAGGCGTAGCAAAGACCTTTCCCGCACTGGACCGATGAACCTCCCGGAGTCGTTACGACTGGGAACTAGCCAAGTTTCAGGTTGCAGTAGAAGAGGAAAAAATACGACTGATGTGTTGAAAAAAGAAGTCTATAATAGACAAAGATGGTAGATCTAAGGGCAAACATCATCAGTCTAGGCCCTTTTGTACCACGCTCGAAACCAGACCTCCACGGAGGTTTGCCGTGCTGTGGACACTCGAGGTTCTTAAGCCGTAAATTACCATCGTTTCTCTTCATTGCCGGCTATTTTACACACTCGCTTGAGCACGACGTTTCTTGCTTCTTCGTGTCTCTTCACTCGTTGATACGCAAGTTTGCGACGAAAGGGGGAGAGAATGTGGTAGAGCCGGATAGCACAGGAAGGTTTGGAAGTCAAGTCAACAGCTGTGGTTGATGCACCTCACGCAGACTCTGGCATGACGCCTCACTCTAAGGCGAATGCTGGGTTGGCGCAAGGGTTCAAGACGAATGCGGTACTCTGCACTAAGGATTATCGTTCGTGTTTATCCCATGTGAGATGTGTATTAGAGGAACTTCATCTCTTTGTCAGTTTTACCCCTTTGGGCAGACCCTTGTGTTGGGAAGTCATCAGGTAGCACGCATTATCTCGGTGCTAGAGCAGTGTTTAGGATGGCAGCAGACACGCTCCTGCCACTTGAGAATAGGCTAACCGAGAGCCACCAAAAGCCATCCGATGCCGACCGTCGCTTCTAGTGACAGTCAAACCCGTTGATGGCTCGGGCGGATGAAGTCAAGTGGCGTTTCCCGGGATCCGTATTCACTCGGCCGTTTCGTTTATTATGCGGCCCACTCTTAACGTGGTCGCTCTTCAAGGGCTTCCTCTACAAGTGCAAGTTCGGTTCGGAGCCAATAGCTGCGGTGACACCGAGAATGCTAACTTGCATACTCCGAGTGCAAACCGGATTGATGGGCGGGGGAATTGTTCAGCTGCCACGATGACTGACTGTGGCAACGACACGCTTTCTGAAGAACCGGACCCCCTTTCTTCTTCCCTTCGGCCTGCATCTAAGGTACCAACACCAACGAACCGTCAAGAACCTCACATTCTGTGAAGTGCATCCAACCGACGAAAAAAAGGGGGTGAAGTAGGCGAGACCGGTCAACATCTTATCCTGCAAGACTAATTGCTGCCACGCAAGGGTACGTCAACTGTTGACTACCGCTCTTCAGTACAAACATTTACATTTTGATCCTTTGGCTAAACGTTCTTCTCTTCGCTCGTCCCGGACGAATCCGTCAAAACGCTGACAGCAACGCTTGCCAGTCTTAACCCTTGGACGGAGGGCAGCATCCTCTTCGGTGTTCGATGTTCACAAATCAAATTAAATTCTCAATCACTGCCAAGTCTGGGAAGGTGGTAGCCTTCTGCGGACTCCCAGATCTACGTCGATCTAGCTTGAAACAGATCCAAAATCAACACCGTACAACCGGAGGAACCTGGCCTGGATGATGTTGGCATGTTTTGATTGACATCGACGCACTGGGAAGATGTTCATATCAGAGCAATCGATTTCAAATAAATATTTGATTAAGAGCTATTTTACACAGATGTCCAGATGCGTGATTCGTTTACCATCCGGTTGGTTCTTTCAACTCGAAAGGATTTGGTCAGATGAAATCGAAAATCGTTCAGTAAAAGTGAGGCATCACATATTGATTTCCAATTGCTGTAGACATCAGGGATATGTTGGGGAGGATTATTTGTCTCTGTCTTTCCATCAAAGCAAGCTAACTAGGCAATACTGTAGCTGTTATCGTTTGACACAACAGGCATGAAATAAACGTCAAATCGACGACACCAATGTGCAGACAGCCACGCAATTAAAACGGGACACGTTCTGCGCTAACCATCACCAATGATAGATTTATTTATGACACAGACATTGATTGAATACACACCGGGGCTGATCGGGAACATCTCGCTGCACCTTTAGCGAAAACAAAAACCCTTCATTCAATCGCCATTCGCTCAACCCGACAAGCAAAAAAACAAGCTCATGAAGAACTTAAGCGGCCACAGTGTATAATCTCGCCCATCGTTCGCTCGCTGTCACTTTGCAGGACAGATTGTGCACATACGCATGCACGGGCAGCCTCTTCTGTCTTCCACAATTACTTTCCTCGGTTCGCACGCTTCCAGATAAAAATCGCAGCATCGCCGTCTCCATTTATCGGTTTGCAACAAATTAGCAATCGTTGTCCACGGTCGTTTTCCCCGTGTCCTGATTTCTTGTGCGTGATGTTTCTGTCGTTTTTTTCTCTACCTTTCTCTTCGTTCCTTCCTCTTAGTGCACAAATTAACTCGAACATATGAGTGGAGATAATCGAGACCGGTTGATCGCTATCTTTGAACCACACAAACGTCGTGATAATGACGATGGCAGAGACGAGACGTGGAATGGTAAAGAAATTGCATAGTTTCATCAAGAACAGAGCGAACCAAGACGGTTCCGTGCTTCATTTCGTTTCTTTTTGATCATTTTATGAGGTAATTTTATGTCATGCATTGTTTTAAACCTGCGATTCAACCGGTCAATTAAAATTTAATTTCAATTAGATTTTTTTTTTGATGTTTTTACATCCATTTCAACAGCCAATAACCATATGTTTCGTAAGATTTAAATTATATTTTTAGTGAATAAAGTGGATGTAAGAGGGATAGTTTAAAATTTCAGTAAGGTTATAACGCGTTATAAGATTCACCCCGAATATTACCACATTGCTTGGCAATGCAACAGGACTGTTGCTGTAGGGATTGTATACGTTTTAATCCTCCTTGATACGAGGGAAGCAGATGGTCAACAGAAATCTCAACAAAGTCAATTATGAAAGACTGTGCGGTGCAATGCAACTGATGTATCCAGTGGTATTTCATCACGCATGGTAGAAAAATGAATGAACTAATGTTATAAAAATATCTTAATGTTTATTAATTCCCTGCGCAGACCAGCAGTGGGTTGTGGTTAATGCACCGGAGGCTAAGCTTTAGAGCACGACCGATTGCAGCACGTTCCCGAAGTGGCGAAGGGCAACGACCACACACCTTCCTTACAAGGCGAACGAGACAGGGGCCGATGGCTCTTCATTCTTTAGCGGTTTCGTCATCGCAAAACAACAACAACAACAAAAAACAGCAACAATACAGAACCAAGCACTCAACGGAAAAGAGGAGCAATGGAAGGAAAGGACCCGTACCATCTGCACCTTTCGCAGGGAACTGCCAGCTTTTCACCATTTCTTCGCATCTGCCCGAAACAATCGATGCGCATCGCGAGGCACCGTCCTTCCGAGCGTGCGCTTGAAATGAGCCATTGAGTCAGACCTCTCCAGGTTCGCACATGGATGCAGAAATTTGCATCCCACTGTGCATTGCACAACCCCGGCCCGCAATGACGGTCCGCCATGACGAACCCGTTGCGCCAAGCGATTCGCGCTACGCATGACGAGAACACTTGCGCCGGGGACGGAATCATCAACATAAATAATCACTTAAGTAAAAGATTTTACGCTTACCCCGACTGCGATTCCCTCTTCCCTTTTCCATTTGCCGGTTACGCTGTACAAAGCTGCTACTCAGCAGCCTGCCTAAGCTGCCTCCACGTGGTTCCTTTCACCATAACCTCCAAATGTGGTGCTGCGTGTGCTACGCGTACCGCACCGCGTCGTCATTCGCGCAAAGCGGTCCGAAAGTGGAGAAGAAGGGGTTGTTCGTTGGCGGGACGGGGGTGTGCGCGGTGGTGCTATTGAACCTACCTCAACCTATGGCCACGTTGCGGTAGGTTGCGTTTAGCGCGCCCGGCCGGTTCGCGTCGACAATGTCGTGTCGCGTGTGCGCAATTCGTTCAGTTTATTTTTGCACCACCCGCTCCCACCACCCCGTTACCATTCTCTCTTCCCCTTTTCCCGTCGCAAGCGGAAAACGGGGGACTGATGAATGTGGAAGCGATATCATTGCTGGGTGGACGAATTACCGTATTTTCGCGTTTAAAACAACTCCCTTTCTTCCGAAAATTACCAAAGTCAAATCAGAAGGGGTTTTATACGTAGTTGCTTCGTCCAGTTCGAACAATGTTAGAAATTGTAACGCTTTAATCGTTCAAATTGTGTAGAATTTTTATTACAATTTTTTTTTCGAAAAATACTTTCATATACTTTCGGAGAGTCGTCATACACGCGAAAATACGGTACTTCATTTGAGAGACAACTTTGTTTCTAAAATTATCACAATCATCCCTACACATTTTGCCATGATAATATACCATAGCATCATACATATTGTTATGCTTTTTATACGACTAATTAAAACAATCGATTTAAGTATGGTTACTAAATTAAAAATTTAAAAATATAATAAAAGTAAAATAATGCAGTAAAAATGTACGGCACGAGCCGACGAGAAATAATAAAAATAGTTTATGCGAAATAAATTGTACAAATTGTCGATTAAACCGTTCGCAGCAATCTTTTCTGGTTATGCGAACCATCAGTAAAGGACATAACACCAGGGCATTTGCCCAATGATAATCTGCGCGTCCATTTATATTAGTAAGAGAATATAATCAATAATCGTCAAATGACAGATGTCAGTTTTGAAATTTTCATCTTTCATTGTTCATTGCCGACTTCGATTATCGGAAAACGGAGAAAATAAGTGGTTTAAGTGCATCTGGACTTAACTTTAGATTCTTTTCGTACGCAGCTGCCAGAAGAGGGTAAACAATATGCTTCTTAATATACATACGTAGCGTGCATACATATGTAACATGAGGAAATAAAGAAAGCTAATTGGTGTTTGAGGGAGGAATAAAAAAATGCAACCCACCTAAGCGAAGCAGGAAAGTATGAACAGTACGCGTAATTTGCGCATCTATCGCTCCCCTATTTTCTTCTACTTCATCCTCTTCCCCACCTTCGGGCGGATATTTATTCATCGAGTCGAGAAGGTCGGCCACGGTACCCGATGTGCAATGAATGAAGTTTTGCTCTATAAATATTCATAGAAAACGATAGCGACAGAACAGAAGCCAACCCAACACACCCCCGGATATTTCACCCTCTACCCTCCATACCACACAGTACCACCCCATCCGCGAAAACGAAGACTGAAGTACTTTTTTTTGTGTTGTATCTTATTTTTATTTTTTCCCCTCTCGTATGGGGTTTCCGGAATGAATTTGTAAGCAGACCATTTTTGAAGGCCATCAGCGTCACCAACACCATCACCACATGTAAGGGCGAGTCATCTGCGACCAGAGCGAACGGAGGCATTAGTAAGGGTTGCCGTTGAGGGTCTTCAGGTGAAAAATCAAACTGTATCAAGTTCACAAGGGTGGCGAAGGGGCGATGCGCTTCGATGCAAGCGATGCACCGACCGATGGTGCAGTGTGTGTTGCCACAGGTGTGTTGGATGCATCCAACGAAGAGGGGCTCATGTTTGAACATTTATTTTGTTTGAGTGTTGTTCGTCTGTGGTTGGGCACAGCTTTACTAAAAATTTTCCCATATCCAAAGAATCTTCTTATTTAAAGATCTCTTTTTTAAAGATCTCTTTTTAATTTTTAAACTCTTTGTGGTATCTGGTAATTTTGTGGTATCATCAAATGTGTCCGTATGACATTTAGTTTACCGAGGTTCAAAACGCTACAATTGTTTTAAATGTGTTATCATTTAACCTTTTCCTTGTTGCAGGCTCAATAGCCCATCACTTAAAGTGCATTTTCCCATACACACACTAAACGCGTCCCGAGTCGAACATCATTTAGCAATTATTCTTCCGTGTCAGCTGACCGTAAACCATTCACCCAAAAGGAACATCGATGGCGATTGAAACACTAAAAACAAATAAAAAATCCCGAGAGAAACCGATGAAAAGAAAAACAGAATCCAACATCTCCCAACCAGCCCCCTCCTCAAATGAGCATTAACTCATTTAAATCCCGACCGTGCCAATAATTAGATCCGTTCAATCTCACCCCGAACCGAAACTGTCTGGAGTCGATTGCGTCTAACCCAGGTCTAACTTGCGTTCGGTCGTATTTATTCGTTCGTTCCGAAAAACGGTGTCCCATAGTTGGAAGTAAATGACCCGTCGAAGCCGCGTCGAACGGCGATGTCTGGTTGAGATTAGGACGGCGGATGTTGTTTGTTTTTGAAAAATTAATTACCAACCCCCTGCGTCAACGTTCGCCGTCGCCCGCAACGAAAGGAAAAGCATTTGTGTGCGATTCAACCGGTTCAACACCACGCGGCTTTTATTTGCCGTCCGGGCGTGTTCGTGTTCGGCGGTTGTTTTGTCGCCACGGTGACGACGAGACGACGACGAGTTTGTTAATTTGGCGTTTTCATGTCCCGGACACGTTTTCCCGATCGCATCCCCATCTCGGGCTTAAGCCCTTCTGGGCCACTTCAGGGCAAGGACTGTACGAGTGGTTGGATTTTGGTCTTTTTTTAAAGAGAGATTCTCCCTTTTCCGACTAGCAAGGTTGCGACACGAGTTTTGGCTGTTTTACGAGTGTTTAATTTTTTTTAACCGATATTTTATTCCAAGCCAACCCAATCAAGAGGGTTATAAAACAGGAAAAGCTGATTTTTACGAATACAAAAACGAAGGATTAACCGCATTTCAAATGACGCGGTGGAGATTGTTCTTCCAGTAGCAGAATAAAAATTGTAGATTGTAGAATTATTTGTAAATTGTTTTCACTACGGTGCCATTTTGCAGCAAGCTTTTATTGGATTAAACTTCTGGAGATAGTGTAAGAAGGTAAAGTCAATTAAACAAAAGAAGGATGCTAAATTTAGGCAAAAAGTGGCACATTCAGTAGAAAAGTAAACTCAAGACACGGGTGCAATTAAAAGGGCCAGAAAAAGAGGCTTTCCGATATTTGTCAGTCGCAATAAAAGGTTTAGCTTGTCAAAATACTCTTCTCAGTCGTCTTTGGTTGTAATCACTTCATTAACCATCATCTAGAGTTAAAGGAACGGAAAATGAAGTCCCTTAAAGTGCAGCCAACGCCTGGGAAGTCGTGGTGCATAAAAAAAACCTATAAATGGCTTAAGATCATTCGTAAGCACCTCTGTCGTAAAGTGTTGCTTGTTGGCTGAAATCGGACGTTCGATTTGATGGACGAGAACACAAAGGAAGATGTACGAACCACAAAAAGGGCAACTGTGTTACTTTACTTTAACGACGCGTTTCCTGCATTGATGGGGATTGATTAATGACATTAACCAATCCCTCGAAAATTCAGGTAATAGTTAATGAGTCCCTGATTGAAGGGTTTCTTTTTCCCCTAAGCTCAACCAAAGCATCGACGATAAACCACCGGATTCCAGTTTTCACTAACGGAAGCCGCTTAGTGACAATGAAGGAAGGAAGTTATGTGAAACATGCTGTTTTGCTGAGCATCCTAAAAAAGCTATATAGTGGAAAACAATTGTCATTGAATTATTTAAATCCATTTGCAAAAAGAGTCTCCTTATTTCACCTGAGACGTATTCATTTGGTTCCGGTGGTTCTCTCATAGTAACATCACGACGGGCCTTAACATATTTGTTTTTAAATTCCTAGAAACACCATTGCCATCCATTTCCTAAGCCGTAATTCCCGTCCCATCAACTTTTCCGGTTCCGGATGCGTTCCGGCCAGACGATTCATCAATCTTGCCTCTTCGGGTTCCCCGCTGTGTGAGCATTTATTTGTGTGTGTGAGCGAATTTTTTCTTCTTTCTTCTTTTTCCTCTGCACCACCGCAATTTTGCAATTCCATTAGGGGAATTACAGGATGACTCGTCCCGACGGTCCCAGGACGAACGGATGGAGAATGGTGGACGAAGTGAAATGTTTTCACCGTGCAACGCGAACGATATGTATTTTTATTTTGTTAAGTTGTTTTGCCTGCTCCATTCTTCACAAACTGTAAAATCCGTAAGTAATCCCTCGCAGCGTAGCAACGTTACGGGAGGTAGATTATTTTCAAACACTGAACAGGAATTGTTGAGGTGTTTCTTCTTTTTTCCTCCTGTTCCCTTCATTTCGGTTGATGGAAATGCGTCGAGCTCTAGAAGCAAATTTGATGCAGATGTTCATAAATTAATACATGTCTACTAATGGCAAGCTTTAAATAATATTAGTATCTTTGGCTATGGTTCCTTGTGGTTGCATGGTATGGAGAACCTTCTACACACAAAACAGCAGCAAAGATTATCCTTTTTTTAAACATAATCATTTGAAGAAGCTGAACCTGACCAGCAACTCTGCACTGCCTGACCAGCATTAGTAAAGTATATGTTTGCCTGGATGCGGTTGCAGCCTTTACCCTGCAGGGATAGAAAAAAAGTCGGCCGAGGAAAGGTAAATATAAATAAATATATTATTTTCCCGTCTGGTGAGCTTCTAGATAAACCCCCAAAGGCACTGAAGTTTTTCCAGCTTGAGCAATTCGGAGTTTCATTACATTTTCGGTTCACTACATCCAATCCACATATCCCTGCGGCAGAACAAAAATGTTTCCCAATTTTTGGGGGATCCAATTTTTTTTTTTGGTTCCTGTTGTCTTGGCTATCTTCGAGAAGATTATGCTACGCTTTTCCATTTCATTACGGCAATGAATGTTCTATACTGGTCGATATTCGTTTTTATCCTCCTCTTATCGACTCCGTAACAAAAATGCTTTAAGGAGGCGGAAGGCATGCACTTTGCTATTCCATTCCGGAAACATAGCAATTCATAGGATAATTAAACGTAATTTTAAAGAATCATTATGGCTGAAAATATGGACCTGCAAATCTGCAATGATATATTAGAGGATGTAGAACCAGTTTCAGAGTTTGCCTATATGAATTTCACGCTTCTCTCATAACAGCGCATTAATACTGTGTTTGTTATAATTTCATCTCTGCTGTTTAATCGCATTTTTTAACCAAGATTGCTTTTTGCTAGAAGGGGACATGTCATCACTGTTCCGCACGTCACCCGACAACTCGTAAGCTCCTTAGCAAGGACATGCCTTGTTTGACAGTTCGTTAATCTTTCCGGGAACCACCATCGTTACCTACGGAGGTGCCTGGTACTGTGTGTATGGGTGAAGTTCGTCAGATAAGTGTCGTGTAGGATTTGTCGTTACTTGGCGTGAACGTGCGCCCATGTTTGCATGTCTTCCAGGATTCTTCACCGGACTCGCCGAAAGCTGGAAAGTCAATTCTCTCCAAGCCGTTAGAGCTTGCGCGCGCATCAATCCAGCATGGCAACCTTTGCCTCAACCCCAGATTCCCTTCAAGACCGGCCTTTCCGGCCACACTCACTTCCGACGAGCCCGGCTCCGGGAAGCTTATGTTTTATGAATAAATTATGCAAATTAATGGCGCGAACCGTCCGGACCGGTAGCTTCCGCTAGATTCGGTTGATTTGCTGGGGATTCCTTGATCCCAACCATGCGCCCTCTTGCCCTTCAAACACACACGTTCTCTTGTCTCTTTTCCACCTAGGGATCGTGTCAGGACATGCCTTGCGAACACCCGCCGCTCGCGAAACCGTTATGAATGCGAAATGATGAATTCCATTTCCGCACACATTTTCCACGGGACAGGACGGGTGGCGTCACCTGGAGCTCCGGAAGGGAACCGACTCTGTCGTCGTCGATACCGGAAGTGCTGTGTCTTTATCGCCTTTGCACGCCTGGGCCCAGGATGTGCATCGGGCGACGAAAACACATTTGAATAATCATGCCCGACGTACAGGCACGCTAGAGCTTTATTGACGAACAAAGGAAGGAAAAGACTGTTAAAAAAAATAGACTCCAACTAAATTGGAGTAAAATAAAAGCTGCGAAAAACTCGTCCGAATCCTTTCACTCGGATGATTTTGCGCGTTTGGCCGGGAACGCGAGCGACAGGATAATGGAGCTCACACTAACGTGGGAGCTGCTGGGTGGATGTTATTGCTTTTTCAGTGAGGCACAAATTGAATTTTTCACAATTTCCCGTGGGGGCAATCGGGGAGGTCCGGGCGCATTCGCTCGTTGGACGGAAGACAGGACGCCGCCACGCTGGAGCACGCTAATGAATGAATTATGCATGCGCGAGACACCGTGTGGAAATGGTTGTTTTAATTTAATAATGGCGCTTAACATGTAATAAAGGCACAGCAAGCGTTCTCTTTCACCATTTAATTTTCTATTTCCATCATGAATTTGAACCTCATCGAAAAGCATTAAAGCATAATCTGTTGAATACACTACAAGCAAACATTCTTCAACGATAACATATTTTGGTAGAATAGATGTAGAGTTTTTAATTTGGCTATTTGGATTAAAAACCGGCCTTCTACTGTAACTGACACCTCGGAGAGCCTCGTCTGGAAATGGAAAGCATGGAATTAAAAGGGCATTCCGAATAGTCTTGGTTAATTGAAAACATTTCCCAACGGGATTACAATACCACTCGAAAGATAAACTTCATCAACCCATCGATCAATCAAATCTTTGGATTTGATCAGCAGAAGTGAAGAAACAAACGCCCAACGTCCGCTTAACCGTATCCCCCGTAGCCAGCCCGGTAGAGGAAAAATTCAATTACTCGTAAAAAATCAGCTCCACGCGTTTCGATGGCAAAACCATATCTACCGGGTTCGTTTCGTTGGCCCGCCTGAATGCCAGCGTCTGAAAAGCGGCATGGAAAATCGACACCGTACGAAGGGGGAAGACAAACACACACAAAAAATCACAATGGACAACCCCCAGCTAGGTTTTTTTTCCCCTCCAGGATTTGCTCGGGAAAACTTCCCCCGCAGGCTGGTCAACGCGAGAGAAAAATATAGAAACATCACCAAACGCAGGCGGTGGCGGTTAACGTAAGTACGCGTATGCGTAGAGAAGAGTCCAGCAAAATGAGACTCCCTGCCAACTCTGATCCCGACGACAGGCAGAGACTGCGCGATCGATATTTTTATTTTCCCTTTTCTGCGACGTCAGAAAAACTTCCGTACGAAACATTACGATCCTTTTGAAGCAACAAAGTAAGCATTCCTTTGAACGTGACACTCTTGGTATGTCTTCATTTGCGAGGACTTTGAAGCGTTCACAAAACTTTCATGGTAATTGTGTATTGGCTTTCGGATCTTTATCGAAAGCTTCGACAGGCTCTGCTGAATTGCTGCAGTTAGCTATCTTTCCGATAACAGCATGGCGAAACTCGTTCTCAGCAGCACGCGCATTCCATAGCAATGGAATAATCTAATCCTAGACCAGAACCAGTTGAAAATCAGCACCTTTCATCCAATCCGATGTCATTCTTTCCAAATTCGTGGGCAGGTAAATATGTTTGCTAGCTTGGATTTGGTGTGACAAAATGTCTACAGCAGCATAAACGAGTCTTTTAGTTTTCATTTCATTTGATCGAAATCTTGGAGTGCGAAAATTACCATCAGCTAATGCAACTGATAATTTTGTTTCTGTTTCTGTTTCGAATGGTTCCAATCGTGTGAATCGAAGATAAGAACAAGAAAAGAGGACATGATCGAAACCGAAATGAAGAAATGACGGGGGAAAAAATCAATTTATACTACACTGAGTCGACAAGAAAGTTCGTCGACTATCCTCTCATGCACCGGCGAACGTGTGGCACCTTTCTTTCCGTGCCAATTTAACCCGGCGTCTTCCGTTCAATCGCACTTCCGCCAGTCGATTATTTGACAGTCAATATCGTCACCATCACCACGCCCTTGTCTCCCCAGCTCCACACGTTTGTGCTAGCGTTCATGCATTTTAAGGAGTGTGTGTTTGTCTTGTACCCTTTGTGTGTGTGTGTGTGTGAATTGCTCACCAGTCCGACACTCAGTACATAGTACCGGTGGTGCACCGGTGGAGTTGATGATTGTTTGAACAACCGAGGACTTTCTCGCTTTACCGGAAGTTGCCACTCCTCCGGGAGAAACGGAGCTTCTTCAGCTTGCGTTTTTCTTCACGCTACACCGACGAAGCGGTTCACGAACCCTCCGCCCTACCCATGCCGAAGAAAACAAATCTCCCGTGTGCAAATGGCACTTTTGGAGCTGGAGGGTTTCGCTACAGGGAAGAAAATTTTAATAGGATCCCTCTCTATCTGCCATCTTGAGGTATTTCCACCGTTCATTCACATCCGTTTTGCATCTGATGCCCGGCCTCCAGGCTTTTCAGAGAATTTCTTAGTAATGGATAGACATCAACATCGGTTTGGACGACATAAGCAGAAGAACAAACAGTAGGACACTGTGAGGGTGTACAAACGCACACCTTCTCTTCCGCATGGCCTATGCTTCTGCGTTCTTAGCAGGGGCAATTTATCTCCAAAATGATACCGGCTGCCCTGGAAAACTCGCATTCAACTACCAGCGAACCATATTGAAATATTTAAAGAATTGATTCCATCATATCGGAATTTTTCTCTTTGTAAACTGAGCCTTATTTTCTAAATAATATTCCCTTAATTAAGATTTCGAAACAATTCACTATGGCCACTGATACATGAGCCAAATCTTTCCAAGATAATAACACAGTTAATAGCAACAAGTACGCATCATGTTGATATAATGCCTTGGAGACGGAAGAAAGCAGCTTAGAAAACTTGAGATCTGGCGAACTAATTACTGGCAACATGGCCGCAAGCGGGTAGATTTCCTAATATCTCGAGTACACGGCTCGTTCCGGTAACCATGGGGGAGGTTACGACGAGGAGCTCCGACAAGAGAAAGCAAAACGCAAGAAATTAGAAGCGAACGGAGCGGGTAATTTGATACACTCACAATTTAATTAAGCTTACTACGGCCATCATTCGGGGCAAGTGAAGTCATTCCCGGGAATCATTACCGTCCGATTACGGGTATTCCAACAGGTCCATCATGGCGCCGATGGACACAGAAATGGTCCCGATACAGTACATCCTCCAAAGCATACCTTGACCCTGTTGAGGAAGGAATGTTATCAAAGCACACGAAATAGATTAGAATTGAGATGGATTTACATCGCTCGCTCGCACTCTCTCTCTACGGATTGATAAAGCTCCGTGAGTCATACTTGAAAGTACGCTTTAAGGCTATTTTAAAGAGTCTTAAGAAAAGATACCGAACCGGTGGCGCCCGGTATCAGGAACGATGGCTTCGGTGTAATTAAAATCTTACATCAATATTTCACTAGTGTTGGAGGATTTAATCGGTCTCGTCATCCTGAGATTTAGAAGCCCCGTGCAGTACTTCAAGACAGGGTGCCATATGGTATTACTTCCGGTCCGCAAAGTCCGAACGTCATGCCTTCACCTTCCGTTGACAGCTCCTACTTACGATTATGTCACCACCGTAGAGAGTAGAGTCGCTATCACTTAAGCCCCAGCTAATCGAACTTAACGTAGAACTGGCTTAGTCGAACATGGAGTTCCAGAGTGCAAGCGATAAAGGCAGAATCTGATAAGCCTATATTGACGCAAGTGTTTACGATTGAGCCAGATTTAATGTGGAAACAGATAGGGATGGTTTTTTTTTTTTTTTTTTTTTGGTAAAATGGGGAGGAATTCTTCAAACAAGATAAGTACGATAAAAATACTCCATTCGCGTTCGTCGGGACGTCAGAAACGTTGGAGAATATCCACCGGGAACCGGCATCAGTTACGGAGATGTTCCAGAGGTCTTAAATCACCCCGCTACCCCGGGGTGACACTCTCGAGTGCGTTAGTACTCGAGCCCCTGAAACCAGTTCTCTTCCAGCCGGTGGGTTAACGTCTCCACAACGGACACGGGGTTCTGGTCAGGACCGGTCACAGGATTCCTCGAAGATTAATTTTTATTTTCATCTACCTTTTTTTGTAGTTCGTTCCTTCTCTACTCTGTCGTCTATCCGTCCCAAAAGCAGGCGTCCGTTACAGCGATACCCGGGCTTGCACCGGGTTCTTGTTCGGGTCACACCCTTCACCTCCGGGTTGGATAGACCGTCCCGAATCTGCGTACAATCTGGACAATCTTTTTCATCCCCGATACCCGTCCACCCAAAAGTTCATCCGAGGTCAGGCACGGTGGAATCCCTCTGCCCCCGGAACAACCCTCGGCTTCCGGATTGGAAGGTTCGCGCGAATGGGAAGTGCAGTGAGGAAGAAGGAAAAACGAAAGGATGGTCTACCGTGCTGAGAAACGACTCAAACATACATACATACACAAACACACATTTCAACCCGTAACGACCAGAGGGGATCCTTCTATTGCCGAAAAGTTCGTTGCATCAACGGATCTCCAGGACATTTTTGTAGTCACAGGCAGTTATTCATCGTCCTGTTTTTTTTTTTTCTTTAGCTTGCCTAGTCCTCCTTTATCCAGGCTGTGCTCCTCTAAGTCTAACGTTTTCCGCGAAAGGAAACATCATTCCCCGAGGGCGGAACTAGCGCGCATAACGTGGCACTTTTAAATCCACCCGGATGTGTGCGCCGGCGAAGCATGACTTTTCAATCGCGCTCGAAATGACTCCCGGCGTGAGGTCGCTTGTCAGACATCATCCATTATGCTGTCCCGTGAGTATAGGTGTGCCTCCTGCAAGGAATATCCTTGATGCCTCCTGCTACTTCCGTCATTTTCCACACGCAAAAAGTTCCAATCTCCACGGGGTTTCCACTTCAAATGGAGGAAGAAATGAAATGCCAAAAAAGCCAAACCCCAAAACCCGGTGAAGGATTCCTCGAGGTAAAAAGATCCTCCCAAGCGATAGTGGCCGGATGTTTGCGTATGTGTGTTTGTGAGCGTGTTTTTTAATGTTATGTTTATTTCTTTCCTCAAACCTCCGTTACGTTTTCGTTTACTCTCCTAGGAATTTAAATGGAAACTGCCGGTTGATTTCGCTTGAGCTACAGGAATTTTACATCACCGCGAGGTTCGCAACTATAAGGCATGGAACGGAATTTAGGATTTTTCAGGAGACTTTTGACTAGGCACAAATAATATTTTTTAACAACTCGAACAGTTGTTGATTGTTCATCTCGTTTTTGTTTGACTATAAGCCCGTAGTTAATTTATATAGGCGATAGTTATTTTATATTTGTGGCCTTGCAATGATGAAAGTAATTTTCTTGCTTAAAAAGAATATTTCAGTTGAATCTAAAGTAAAAGATGAGATTTCCTTATCACGATGTGCTAACTTGTTTTTCCTGCCATCTTTCCCCATCGTGCGTTTGCCATCCATTTCATTCATCATCATTCGCTTTCACGGTTCAGTGAAGAATCTCAAATGGGCTGCGAACGCGGGAGGCAATCATTCAGCATCACTCATGTATTGTACGACTGAATTTAACTACCAATATCAATAATCATGGGAAGAAAATCGCTCATCGTCGAGGCCCAACATATCGTCCAAGGGTCGATCCAACCAACGAACGGTCGCGGGAAAGAATAAGAGGCAAGCGTCAAGGCAAAGTGAAAAACAAGACCATTCAGTTCATAAATGGGGTTGTAACAGCTGTTGGTGGTTGTTGCCGGCCTCCCCGACGACGGTTAGGCCCCTCGAAACTCAACACAACTTCTCAAGCCGAAGGGACGTGATGCCGACGTGGTTTTCCGCCGATTCTGGGCGGCCCTAGATTTGCCGACGAAGGGTCCAAAGATTTATTTCCCACTCTGGTGCCTGTGTTATGACACAGCGCTTTGGCACAGCATCTCCCGGCAAACGGTGGGTGCCATGTTGGCCAACAGAAGTAAAGCCGTTGTTTGAAAAGCTTTTACCATTTAATGACGGATTTGTTCATAAACTCAAAGTTTGCAAAACTTGCATTTGGAGCATAAAAATCGTTATTGTTTAAGAACATAAACACGAGAAATTCATGAGGTTGAAAATAAAACTGTTATGTTCACCAATCAATTGGAAGCGGCTCGGCCAATTCACAACATCAAACCATCGCGATGCTGTCTTCAAAAACGAAATTAAATTACAGAACTATTCAAAGTTAAATGGTTGTATGCCATTGATTATATCAAAACATAAACATCCAATTAAGTCGAGGTATGGCATTTCATAAATTTTAATCTTAAGAACTTACAAGCAAACAACACTTACATCCTGACTACCGTAAATTCTCTCCCGAATGTAAACTGATCCGGGCAAAACCGTCTGCGTGCTCAGAACATTCCGTTCCGTCCGATTCACCTCATCTAAAGGCATTATTAACATCATGAATAGTTTGTTTTCCGTTGCCCCTTCTCTTTCTCTCTTCCTCCCATGTCGTCTTCTCTTCTCCCTTTACACAGGGCCTCGAAAATCCTCGACGAAAGATCCGATGGGGGGAGCGCCTCGATGATGGATGGGAAGATAAGAGACCCACACAGCACAAAAGGCCAGTCTCTTCGGGAAGCAAGCCGATACGACGACGTTTGGACTATCATTCTCGATGCTGCCGGATGATGATGGCGCTGCGGTTATGAGCTGTGAAATCGGAACGGGATCTGAGTTGAGGTGAGGGTGACCTGAAGTACCTTAGCGCTGGGCAATCGTAATGGAGATGGAAAGTTCACATCTTTTCCACACTCGTCGTCGTTTTTTGTTACTTCACCTAAAGGATCGTGTAGCTTCCACCTCTCTACGGAAGAACGGAAGAAAGGGCAGTTGAGGGAAGAGTTGTATTTTTTTATTATCCTTTTTTTTTGCCAGGCTAACCAAGGAGCTGGCAACGCCGACACAAAAAGGTGCCTCGAGAAACACGCAAAATCGTAAGCTAAAGTTTTCTTTGTTTTTTTTTGTGTACTCTTTCCTGCAAGGCAGGTTCAACGTCTCAAAAGATCGATCAGAAGATAGCACGGGAGGAAATGAGACGCAGAGGACGTGCAGTATAAATAAAACCACACTCACAAAAACACGTCTCAGAATTCCCAGTAGCAAATTATCGTATAATTGAGTGAAGCGGAGTGAGTCGAAGGAGTAGGAAAGAAAAAAATACGGTGCATAATCATCAACATACAGAGAACAATAAAGCCTGCCTACCGGGAGGAGGGCTGCAAACTGGAGAGGGCCAAAAGTTTAGCATAAAGAAAATGGCAACTTAGCACACTGCGCCAGACAAAAGGGGAATGCACATGCATCGGTGCATTATCCTCTAAAACAAATAAACACAAATACGGTGCGCAAGAAGAGGGATGTCCTCGAGCATCTGATGTAACAATAGGAGAATCGTTTTCAGTAGTTTGGGTATGGCGGAGTCTTTAAGCACTTTAAAGGGATAAGTATTCACGGTATCAGATGTCAGAGACTCAAGATCATGATCATTTTGCTGGGATTTATTAAAATTTATTAAAACAAAGATTAAAATTATTTTAGTCGAAAACTTGATACTGTAAAAAAAAAAAATCTGTATTAAATGGAGCGCTATAAAACCAACCGAAATGTTCAACATGTGGAATTCAACCCAAAACGTGTATTAAAGAATTCCCAACGTTCCCGAGTTACTGGTTCTGGACAATACTGTATCGGTGCGTAAGGTTAAAAAAAAGCTATCTTTGCGGAATGTAGTTTGCTACAAAAACTGTCTGTGTTTCTGCACGACATTTATTACCAAACGACTCGGCCGTTTTGGTATCACGCACGCCGCCGAATGGATTCGGAAAAGGCGGGGAAAGGAATCTTGTTCAGTGAAAACGATTCAACTGCACCCGGCTGCAACGGACCCGGTTCTGTGGCGCACATGCACCTCACTCCCGCAGCGAACCGCTGGCTAGATGAAGCAAATAAAAAAAAAAAAAAAACGTCGATGTTGAAATCTAATGTTACCTGCGCCCAAGACGCGGCGTAAGCGTGTGCATTTTAGAAAGCGAAAGGCCAACAACAGCCAGGGACCGCTCTACGGGACAGACACACAAACATGCGGTTGGTAGTGGTGGTGGCGGTGATGGCGGAGGAACCGGCCGATCCCGCAACATGAAGCCCGCGCCTCCACACGTGGGATGGCGGCAGCTGGAGGCGTTTTGCTTTGATTCAATCTCGCTAGCTCGAGTCGTCGTTGTATGGCACAAGAACCCGGGGTTTGCCAATTTACCGACTTTCTGTAGGCATGGCTAGGGAACCTTGTCTACATCCACCGTGGATTGGAACGATCCAGACTCAAACGGATGAATGTCGGCCAGTCATGCTCTCCCCCCTGTCAGCTCTTAACGTTAACTCGTTGCGCGCGGCAAGCAAACTGTACGCTCTCTATTCTCCGTAAATAACGTTCCAGAAGCAGAGACCGAACAGCACGGGAACTGGATTAAATTCCTCCTGGGACTCCCCACGGAAAACCGTCGCAGTTGGTTGCGAGCGCGGCACTGTATCCTCGTTACATTGCCAAATCCCGTCAAAGCCCAGCGGGACTTTCGGTAATGGATCGCGGCGTACGCCTTAGAGCCCAGCTGTAAACAACGCTTTAAAGATATCCCGGCTTCTTTCGCGATGCTGGGATCAGGACGGGGACCTTCCAGGCTACTGCCACACTCTCCCCAGCCTGGCAGCTGGCGTCACCGGTAACATGATATTCTCTGGGACATTCCCAGCTGCATTCGACTGACCAATCGCTGGGAAATTAAATATTAGGTCAGAAACCACAGAATGGCTCCCTTCTATCTCGTGCACGATGTTGAAAGAACTTATATTTCATGGATTGATTGTTTAATTTTATTTCCAACGCACGCGCTAAGATAACATGTGCTTATCTGGTTTTATCAATAAAAAAACCAACTGCAAACGATCTGTATGTTTATTCTGTCGTCTGTATTTAGATGATAAATAACTTCCGTGGGTATATGGACATAAAATATAGGCATGTTGGACGTATTGGAAGCTGTGCAAAGCAAGGTGCATTTGATTGATATATGAGAGGACACGTTATATCCCTAGTCATAGTGCAAATGTAACAGACGAGTAACAAAACCGCACTGCTAATATGCTGCTGAACCGACTCGACCAAGTGCTCCCGATCAACGCGTTCTCTCTCTCTGGCTGTTCTAGACTAACTTATGTCTAAGCGGAAAACCCTCGATCCAACAAACGACCGCCGGTTCCATCGATTCAAGCACACATGATACACCGGAACCTCCCGGAACCACAAAGGATTTGACACATGTCACCGTAGAACCTAGAGGGCGCCACCACTTACCCTTTCTTTGAGGGCTGCGTCCGAACTTGCCTCCGAACGCCCCGGGCTAGGTTCGACCTCGCACGATGCAGGGGCAGCTCTAGAGCCCTTGCTCCTGCCCTTGCGCCCTCTGGGGTATTGCTTTCCTGGCCGCGATGCGCTCGGTATGGAAGTTGGGATTTTTAATTCCAACACCATATAATTACTTGCCAACCGAGGGAAGCATAACCGAGGAAGAACGAAGCGAAATCTCCTGAGCTGATGGTACAAAAAAGAAATATTTCGCTTCTCCGCTTAAATGCAATGAGGAGTTCTGGCACGCACACACACACGAGGATGCGGATATTGGTTCTACGTTGGCAAACCTTTTCCGTTTCATTTTTTGTTTTGGCCAGAGTTGGTTCGCACGATGGTGCCAGGTGGTTACTGGCCAAGAGGATCCGCAGAGGCGGTATCGGGCTTGCCAGAGGGGAAAGTTGTTAGACAAATTACGACTACCGTTATCCTGCGTCGCGTCTCATTACACACCGTCCCGACGGCTAGGAACCATGGGGCGGTAGTCTGCAGGGTCTTCCGTGTCGGGACGGTTGCCGACGAGCCTGCCCGACCCTTCCAACATCCCAGGAAACCTCAGCACCCGGCACGGTATACCTTGCATGTGTGCGTTCGTGTCCCGTGCATAACCTTGAATGCGTTTTGCTGTGCCATGCGTTACTGCGTCACTGCCTGTGTTCCTTCGTGCCCTCGGGGTGTCCTCGGTGTGTGTGTGTGTGTTGGTGTGTGAGTCCGCGAGGCTCGCGATCCAAATCTGCCTCTGCGATGGCACGACGACGTCCGCCTGCTGCTATAATTGGAATAATTTTAAAAGGCAACAGCCGTATAACTCAGCCGGGTCCCCGCGCGTTTGGGAAGGGAGGGACGGAACTTCGCTCCAATCGAACGCACACATGTGAACCATGCAGAGCGGGCTCGGTCCAAAATGCACCCCGAACCCCGGCGAAGGTCATACCCTGCAACCGTCGACTTCTAATGGTCGACCAAATCTGCCCGTTTTTGTCTATCTTTTTCCCTTTTATAAGGGTGATTTTATGTCGGCGCATGCAAGTGGTCGATTAATTTCGAGGGGGGCCTGCTAATGCGGCCTCTTTGCGTAGCAGGATGGCCGTTTTGGGTTTTCGCAGTGCATCGCCAGCAGGCTATCATCATCTAACTTTTTTTTTTTTTTGGCGCAGAGTGGGGCGAATATCCGTGGAAATTGATGCACGCACGGTTGATTGATGTGAGAGTGGCTTCGGGGGCGGTGCCGGCAAATCGACGTAGAATTTTGGTAATCGATTCGGACGTCCCGGAGAGATCCGGTAGGGCCGTGGTGCCGAGATAGGGCTTCGGGAACTAGTCATTTTGCGCCGAATACTCAGAAGTTAGTTGATAAGAATATCGCAATGAAGATAGCATCCAACGTCTCCCTATTTCATAATATTAACTTTGCCTTCAAGAGTCTTAATTTTATATGTACGGACTGCAACTGCCAATTTCTGTATTTTTAATCATCGATTCGTTTTTCATCGTTGTCTTCGTGGTTTGAGCCACCTTAAACTTCTTTGACGCACGCCTTAATCTAATACCATCCCTAACGAGTCCCACCAGTGTAGACCAAAATGGCTGCAGCGTACGTGCAATGCAATAATTGCAGAACCCGGGTGTAGCCATAGTGGTGTCGGTTTTGCAGCTGAAACCTTGAACATGTCGCGAGTAAATCATCAAAGATCAAATGAATTGTAAAGATTTCTGCAAGAGCCAGAGGGAGTGTAGAATATGCACCAAATGTGAGCGGTGTAATTAAATACTTTAATACCACAAAATACTCCTTTAGGTAGCATTGACTCAAGTTTAATTAGATTTCCTAAAAGGACACGATTAGCTTGAATTTTGTACCAGTAAATCAGCAGGACAAGACGATTTACTGTCTCGCCAGTGACGTGCAATGCTTTGCGCGCTACACGATCTGAAAAACCAGTATTTTTTCGGATCTTTGTTTCGATTTTGTGTAATCTACCACGAAAGAGACCTCCCAAGGAGGACTCTGGTTGAGGCCAGCTTGAAGACTGAGGTCTAAAAGTAGAGAAACTGCAAGATCGAAGCGATACCGTGGAGGTATTGGGTGTGTCCGAGGTCCGCCAACGTTTGTTTGGCGGGTAGAACACGGATCGGTGGATATAAAATGGAATTGTCCGCTTGTGTTTGTTTGAGTCTTTGGTTGTGTCTAAAGTTAGTAAAGGCTGTCCTAGTACAATGAATTATTTTTAACGGAAAACTTTAGACAGTAATTGCGGAGTACTAGTACGCTCATTGAAAATGACCTCCTAACGCTTCAAGATGATTACTACTTAAATTTTTTTCTGTTCAAGAATGTTACTTTACATTTTCCATTTCGGTGCAAATGAGCAATTGACGACGATTCACTGAAAAGTGTTCGTTGCCAAAGGGGCACCCATTTCATCTCATCTGGGAACAGTGCAAGGGAAATGAGGGGCCGTGTAAGCCAAAGAAACGCGAACGAAAAGAAACAAAAGCTGCCGGAGCCTTACCAAGACGGAACACGGTATACACTGTCGCCGGCGGCGGCTTCGGGCGCAAAGTATTTATGATTATTACATCATTATGCATTCCGGTTGCATTGGTTGCATTTTCAATAGATGCAATTATGGGACCTCCCCGGTCTGGTCGGCGTGCTGTCGCTGCAGCTGGGGAACGGTTTGTCTACGCGACTCGGTCTCTTGCGGCAAACTGCGCTGAGAACGACAAGTAAACCGGGAAAGAGTAAACAAATGGTAGGCGAAGTATGCAAGCAGAAAATCCCGTTCGCTGGCAGTTAGTGAGAGTTTTGTCCAACGCCTGTCGTATGCTGTGTAGGATGATAAATAAGAGGTTATCTTATTTATTGTCATCGCTGATCTGATAGTAAGTTTTTTCTTGTAGATAATGAACAACGTTTGCTTGCATGAGTTTTGTAAAATTTATTTTATTATTTTATTCCATGGACGTGTGCTAGATTATGCATATTAGAATGACTTTGAAACATTGGTACTACAAAGAAAATTCAGTTGAAATGTAACCAATCCTTAAACCGCAAAAAACAAGTAGAAAAGAAGACAGAATAAAACATTGGACAAATTCTTACACACGTGATAACGGTGACACATATTTTATCGCTATCCAATTTGACAACCATAGACATACACCCCTCTTGATCCTTCAAAACCATCTTACTGCTCCCCTGATCCGTGACTAGGTATTGTGTTTTTGGCACACTTTACAGTATCGTAATAAAAAATAAAAAATGCGACATGCCGGCGACCGATAACGGCCAAACACGGAAACCTTGCTGCGGTCTGGCGATAACAGAAGGTGGCCCAAATTATTGGCCCAATATTGACGGCGGTACTTCGTAGAAACGAGACCTTCTACGGAGCTGATAAGAAGCTGATTGCAGGCGTTTAAGGTCGTGGTATCTGGGAGTTCTTATTCTAACCCTTCCGTATATTGAACAGAAGACACCAATCATCTAGAATGATTTCTTGTGCAAACCGGTAACCTATCGCCTTGGCGGGAACCAAAGCGAACGGCTCTGATTTCTAACTCAAGCTGTAACCGAGATTGAAAACGATGCTTCCGAGATGCCATCGGTCATCGCCAACATCTGCCAGTATAAGGTTCAATCGAAAACCGTGTGTTACTCGGCTGTGAAGATCGCATCGAAGACGTTGTTTTTATTGCCATTTCCCTCTTCGTCTGCCTCAGGAATCCCGCACACGCGTCCCCGCACCGTCCTCGATGTGCGGAAACTTCCTGCTTCTTTGGAAGTTGCCGTTGCCCAACGTGCACCGGCGTCTGCAGGTCACGTCCGCAATGCCGCGCACGGTGATGGTGGTGGATGGTTGTTTGTCCACGCTGCATCCGATGCATCGCAAACTACACACAGAACCGGCAGCGATCAGGCAGACGACGAAGCGGCAAAAGCCGACATAAGACAAACCCCTTTAGCAGCAGCGAGTGCGCGTGGAGGAAGTTCTTGGAGCAGAGAGAGAGGCGCATGGAGACTGAAATGACGGGAATGGGGTGAGGGAGAGGAATAAACGTCTCGTCTCTTTGCACGTTCCGTCGGTTCCCTTCTCCAGTTGCATCGACAATATTGCCATTAGCGGTGTCCGTGAAATGAGGTCAAATTACCCCGACTCTGGCCGGCAAGCGGAGGTTTGGGACGGGGGTTTGCAACGATGCGGCAGCAGGAAGGTGTTAGTTGAAAGGGTAGAAAGATGGCAGCAAAAAATAAAATAAAATAAGGGAAGTTTGCGCTGTCCCGAGTGATTCCGTGGTGCGAGGCGAGGTGAACGGGAACGTTAAAACTCGTCCGTAAAGCCAAGCAACAAGAGTCTCCAGAGGGAAGGGGGAGTTTGAGTGTGGTCGTCAACGTCGGGACGGCACAGCCAAAGCGGCAAACCCGGGCAACCGAGTGAAACAGTGAACATTAGCCGCCGGCACAAACGTTCCCAGCAGTTCTGCAAAAAAACGCGACGCACTAGATGGAGGAGGAGGAGGAGGAGGGTATAGGTTCTAAGGCGCAGGAAACAACGGAGGTGTAGGTAGTTTTCGCAACGCGTATCCTCAGGCTTCGGTCGGTTCAGCGAACCACCGCCAAGCCTGTCTTGCCGGGCGCATTAGACTTTTCAACCCGGTACTTCAGCTCAACTCGGTCGGTACTCTTTGAAATGAATTTGGCTTTTTTAGGTATGGAAGGTGTGAGCTAGATTTTTGAATGAAAAAAAGTCATAGATCTGGAAAGTTCTGTTGATGTCCGGTTGCTTTACAATACTATCCTGGCCTGTCAGATTGTCCATACCACACTTAGAGATCCTAAAAATGATCGCAAACATTTATTGCTTCAACACCTTCCGATCTTGCGAAACCCTTCTATCTGGTCTTTCGGACTTTACTTTTTAATTTATTTACTTTTTAAATATTTCCTTTAATCCTAACTTTAATCCTACCACAAATAACAAGTCCCCTCACGTCTGCTCCCGACTTTGACTCCACCATGCTTCTTCTTTTTCGTTTGTCATGCTTTTACATGGACGTTGCTGGGGACTTACAGTTCATCGTATTCTAGTAAGAAAGAAATTGATTTAACTAGCAAGAAAACAAAATTAAATAGCATTCATGTGCAAAGCTTCTTAACAATACCAATTTGACCAACATCGATACCGAATGGTTGTTGTTGCCCGCCTGAACCGGTTGACAGTAGCTTTCTGAGTCGCTTGTTTCGAGGTATACAGTCTCCACTACGAACAAAAAAAAAAAGGAGCACGCAACTGCACGGAGAGAAGCCAACTGGAAATAGCACAAACCGTTTAAAAACAGAATGACAGAAGAACGTTTTTCACCCGTCGTCGCCATCGCCATTCGCAATGTTTTCTTTCTTTTTTTTTCTCTCTTTCAGCAAAATCTATCAATCTTTCATCCGATACCCCTCCCCCCCCCCTCCCCCCACCATGCTTCGCTTCCGTTCGCCGTTCGAGGAGAGAATTAGAAAGGCCACACCAACGCCGCGGAATGCATGCATGAAGGAAACCTACAAACGGTCGTGGTGGAACGCAAGCCCAAACCCCCGGAGGGAACGGCCCAGAATGCATGCGACGACGACGACGACGACGGTGACGGTGACGGTGCGATAGTGATCGAGTTTGGCAACTGCAACTGCACGCCACAACCGAAACGGAAACACTGTACAGTGCGCAATTCTCGAAACGTGTCAAACGGTGACAACTCCCGGTGGTGATGTTCCAGTAGCTCCCCCTGGCGGGAGTACCTGGAAGCACTTAAGCATTGGCACGACGCGGGACTTGCAGGGGCACACCACACTGTCTCGGTGGCCGTAGGTAGCAAAAATAAATTAAAAAAATAGCAAGTCCTAAACAGGTTTTTCTGGCAAAATCTGGCCCCGAGAATCTCGGGTGCAAGAGAAGATGAATTTGCAGAACCAGCAAGATACCGACGGTTAGTACGTTAGAAAAGGTGGGACGCTAGTGGCACACAAGAGGCGTCCCACACGAACGTGGTCGTGCAGAGTGTGCAACAGTAATTAAGCAAGAGGCTTGTTGCGTGGTGAATCGTGCTGTTTTGAAGTTTTGAAGTTGTTAGTAACCCCAACCCCCGAGTACCGCTCACATCCACGAACCTGCAATACAAAACTCCGCTCCACCGGGGGAACGGTACGGGAGATTACGAAAACTCGCGCGACACTGGATGGTGCGCGTTGCCGTCCTCCGCAATGGCACACGGCAAGTGGACCTAGAGCGACGTCCTCAACAACGCATGCCTGTGTATGCCAGCCAGCCCTTGCACTGCGAGTCGCGTGCTTATTGCATCTCAAGCGCAACGGGAAGAAGCGGGGAAGTATAGAGTCCACGGAACACGAAACAGTTATCCCTAGATCTGTGTGGGGGACGTGAAGTGGTCACTGGGATGGGAGGAAAATAAATAAACATTAAGACCTAAGTCGGACTCCCGGCTCTACGTCGGCGCAAGGCACATCGGTGCCGGTATACCATCGCCATGTGAGTCATACATGAGTCCGCGAGTCGCTGTAGTGGCGCGCACATAGTCGTCGCTCGATGCAAAAACCTCGACACAGTGAACCACTTCAACACGTGCTGCTGCTGAACTACCCGCCAAGTAGTAGGAGCAGGCTGTTTTCTTTATTTTATGTGGCAAAGGGGCTATCGCTGCCTAGTCGACCAACTAGACTCGCGAAGGCGGGACTCGTCCGTGTCGTTCTTCTGTTGGCTTGCATCGTTTACTTTCGCTTAGCCCGTTTCTCTCACCTTCAACAGCACACCTTTCGTGAACGTTCACCCGCTTTTTGGCGTCTGGTTGTTTTTTTCTCATTTCATTTCTTCAGCCTGTTAGAACCTAAAATAGCGTACCACTAGGAACAGGCACCCTAGGACAGCCTACGCCGTCAAAATGTCACAGGGTTCTTCTGATGGGAAACACTCTAAAGACATTGAGTCTCTAACTATACATTGCGCGTACGTGCACGAAGGGGAACGCACTCTCGAAAGGTGACGGCGAAGAACGAATGGCATAATGGCTAGGAAATTACCGTTTCGAGTCAAGTGTCCGTTCCCGTAGTGTCAATTGCCATCGCGCGTACAACTGACGCCGCGAAAGACGATATGATGACGGCGACACGGCGATGGCGCGGAGGAATCACACCAAACAAAACGACAACTCTCTGACTCTCTCCACTTCTGCACACACACACAGATACACGTGAGCATAACAAGAGGGGAAAACAAGGGGGTCGGTTGTCGCGTCTCGGGGAACCAGAGCGGGCGGGGTAAGATTATGAGCTTGTAATTTATGCAAAATGAAACAACGTCGCACCACAAGCAGAACGGAAACGCACCGAAAGGAAACCCGTGTTCTTTTCCGCCGCCCGATTGCTCTCCCCGATCCTGCGGATGGGGGAAGGGGGCTCTGCCGGCACACTTTAGCTGACAAAAAGGGCCGGGATTCACAAATTGCGCTTCCTGGCGGGGCAGTGGGATGAAACACCATCCTTTTGCCAGTGCTGTCAAAAGCGCCATAATCACAAATTGGGTCAGAGTGGAGTCAATTTTTCAACGTTGCATAATAGATATTATTATTATGGACATGAAACAAACTTAAACGCGTTCCGTCAAGTGATTTAAATGTCAATACTTATCTCCTACCCACTTGACAAAAACTTGCATGCAAACTCCTAATTTTGTGTCACCTCGAATTTTGCCATACAAAATCTAGGAGAAAATAGGAAAAGTTGGGAGAAGTTGAGCCCAGGCTTATGAGCGTGTGTGAGTGAGGACGTGCGGCCCAGATTGATGCATGTGTTGGTGCGAACCATGAAATTTATGTATGTAGTAGTGATAAATGGTTTCTTTCGGTTGGTGGCGCACAATAAAATGTCAAAATTGAAATTCGAAGAATTTCTGTTTATTCAGAACGCAATCACAATTTGTCTCCCACATTTTTACACAAGTGCGCATTTTTTTGGCTCCGTTATTAAGGTAAGATTTCCTCGTTTTTCTTAACTAAATTGTGTTAAAATACTACAATGTAATGCTTACAATAATATTTACACAAATTTCAGATGTCCTTACCGAACAATCCGTTGGCAGACGTTGCCAAAGAATTAGCTTTGATTCGCCGGCGCCTGGCACGGCAAGATATCCAACACGACAATACTAATTCAAGGATAGAAGAGCTGCATGCGAAGGTAGACATAATAACAAACCTGCTAGTGAAATTTCTAGAGGCACAAATTCCATCCCAGCAAATCCACGGCGGCACAGCAGAACATGCATCCCAGCAAGCAGAAGAAATAGAAGTAGCAAACCAAACAGTAGAAGTCGAATTAGCCATTCCATTTACCACAGTCCAAACGATGGAGGAGATGGATTTGCTGGAAGAAAGATTGCAAAAGAATGAAGAACAAATTAGATTCAAAAAGTGGGTAGATAGAAATGTGCGCAAAGGCCCACCGAAACAACGAGCCTGCGATGCACTATGTGCCATAATAGAACCGGAAATACTAACCAAACTATCGTGGACAGGGAGAGGGCAAAAGGTCGCCATCACTAGGTTTAAAAATATTCTAAACGTTATCCAAGAAGTAGCAGGAAACATTTCAGATGAGGAATTGAAAAAGTGGCTGCAGCTAAAGTTACTGCACAGCGATAACGTTATAAAAAAGAAATATGTAAATAAAGCTAGTTCCCATAAGGTTTAGGATAGGATAGTTTTTTAGATTAGTTGTAAGATTAGTATAGTCAGTTCTTTTACATATGTTCCTTATTTTTTTGTTATATTTATAGTTAATAAGCTATGAATTATCCTGTGTTGTGAATTATTCTGTGATGAACTAAACATAATTTTTAAAAACATGTCATGAATTTTATTTGTCCCCTACATAACATCCTCTGAAAGAAAAATAATAATAACGAAAGAAGAGACTTTGATTCCGTTTGATTCCGTTCCGTTGATGAAATAATGATGATGCCCCACCCCTTTCCCGTGTACAGATTGAGAAGAAAATCGATGAATTTATAACGAGAAGAATGGAATTTATAACAAGCAACTAACGAAAGTGAATTTCAATCAAGTACACCGTCTTTATGTTTTTTCAAAGCATAAACAACATCATCATCATTATTTTACCATCACCAACCAAATTTTAACACACAAAATAAAGAAGTATAAAATCATAGCTATTATTTACCCGCCACCAACAGAAAATTGAAAACACCCTGGAATGCAAAATTTAACATTTCCACTACAACATGCAAACTATAAGGACATGCAAACTATAAGGACATGCAAACTATAAGGACATGCAAACTATAAGGACATGCAAACTTATGAGTAAATGAAATTTTGAATATTTAGTTAGTAATGAAGGTGTGTAACAAAGGAATAAAAAGTATAGATTGGTTCGAATCTTCTGAAAATTCATCAACATCAAAATAGGCGAGAGGACGAGGAGGTAAGGTAATGGCAACTAATTTACATTTAATTGATTCAATGTTAAGTTTTACTCTGTTAGAAGGGATGTATGAGTTAAGTTTGTAAATATTCAGATCAGTAGACTTTAATTGGAGAGTAGAAACCCCGTCTTCCATGTTAATACTAAAATAATCTTCCTTATTTGCATATTGAATTCCAATGATCTGTAAAGAATTTAATTCAGAAATGTCTACTCTCAAAAATTTTACTACATCATTAGATTTAGTCAAAAACCATTGATTTCTAAAGTTAGGCATCAAAACAAAACTGGATGAAACATGCACTCCAACACCATTAGTTGTTAAACATGGATATTTCTTTTTATTTGAATGGATAGATGCATAAATTGATTCTAATGCCTTTGACCTGCCTGCTACTTGTTCTAAACATTTTGAACCTTTCTTAACGCACCGTTTGAAAAACTGTAAAAAATTCTCAAAATCATATGCTGAAAAATTCTCCAACTGTCCATGTACTTCAACGTCTTCATGAACGTGCAAAAGATTGTGAACGTTACTGGTCATGTGAGTACGACCATAATGACTTGAAAAATCTATTACAAATTTTGAAAGCATTCTATGTGCAAGAGGGATCAACTCTCGATATGCCGAGGAAGAAAAAATTGTGACACTACAAAAGTAAAGAAGGTAATGATGATAACCTTCAATATGCAAAACATCTTTGTAAATTACTGGGCTAATGTAGTGAAGGAAAGACCTAAACTCGGTTGCTTTCCAATACTGAATAGAAGCAAGAGATCGAAATGGTCGATGTATTTCAGAAGGAAGTTTGGTTTTTTCCATAAAATGCGAAATGTTGTTCTTTTGGTCACTGGACCACCGATGAAAGCTTTGCATTCTATTGTTCAAAAGGCCTACAAGGATTTTACGACTAACACCCAAATCAATAAGGTGCAATCGATCAGCTACTGGAAAATTAATAATCATATTTAAATTTGAAATATCTTCTAAAGGTGAACGTTTTATTTTATGATGCTCCTTGTCATCCCGTGAACGGAAGCTTGCATCTGTACGCGGTGGTGCAGGTGGAGAGTCGAAAATTACTTTACCCTCCGGCTGTATATGCACTCCAACAGTGGTGCACTTCGTGCATCCATGTTTTGCAGAAAATCCCATAACCGACTTAATAAAAGCCCGGGCTGGGGAATCGGCGATAAAAGCACTCACACGTACCTCCACTCTTTTTTCGCCAAAGTGTATTCCTGTTGACTGCAAAATGTTCAACTCCTCCACGAGTGGGCGCAAAAATGGTTCCAAGTTGTCTGGTTTTTTTTGGCCGCAAAATACACTCGCAACCATTACCGGACATTCGGGCAATTCATTCACTTTAAAAAGAATTGGCCACAACTGCGTTGCGCTACTTTTAAAAAGAGGAAGGCCATCAATAAAAAATTTAAGGCTTAAAATCCCCTCTCCTGGAATGTTTTCTTTGAAACAATTCCTCAGGGCGTTTTCAATCCCTGAGTACCAAAAATCTCCACCAGGTAGTTTATGGATCTCGCTTGCAACTTTGGGAATTCCCAATAGCGTACGACCATCCTTAGGAAGTTCGTCGTGACCGAACTTTCTCAAAATTGCCAGCATCAAATTGAGAAAATTGCGGGAAAGAAGACCTACAAGCCCCAAATATCTCAAAGCCTCTTGCAACGTTGTAAAAGAATCTAAGAAGCTATAAGCTTCTTTCCAAAACTCTTCACCTGGCTCTTCAACACCATGTTCATTGTGTTCCGCATCTTCTTCGGCACGATCAAAAGCATCATTGATAGTATTGCTACCTTCTAAACCTCTTCTAGTATTAATAAAAACGGGTTGAGAACACTGGATGTTAGTGTTGTTAATATTTACATCTAGACCCCTACTACCGCCACCGCTACCTCCAGAATCATCATCATCATTCAAGTTATCTGAAAAGATAAAAAATACAAAAAGGTACAATTAGTAGAGTTACGAACAAAAGTTCTTGAAGACATATATTTGCGTTTCTCGAAGCCCTATGTAGTACCGTAGGATGTTCTTTAGCCAGTTTATTTGCTCAACAACTTTTAACGGCTTATACTATCGGGAAGAATGCACTGATCTTTGGTCGGCACCATTTACTTATAGATTTAGGGATAAAGACAAGAAGCGGAATGTACTGTTCAGTGATGAAATCAAGCAGAAACTTCATAGCAGGACTTAAACTTTCATGGCACGACCCATATGAGGCGGTGCCGGATCCAGCAATAAAACCCGGGGTTTGTGCTGCCCACCTGCCGGCACAGTGTTTGCTTCATTGTATAAGGCTGCTTCTGGGTCAGGCTGATCCATTCAATCAATACTTCAAGTAGAAAAAAACCAAACGCGATAGGCTCCACAAATGTAATTCTTTCTTCCGGACGGTTCTAGATCTTCCATCAATCATGAATCAAACAAATCTTCCAAATGATAAACAGTCCCCTGATGGTGTTGAAAGTTCACCTTCAACATAAAAAACAAGTACAAATAATTGAGACTAAATAGCATCCAATGCGATTGTTTTTCGCAAAATGAAAATTAACAAATCGTTCACATGTTTTGCACCTCCGACTGCTTTAGCATTTCAAAGCAGAACACCAACACAAACTAGTAACTATTCGCGAGTAAACGATTTGCGATTGAAATAGGAATATTCAGTATAATTTAATGTTTTCACCATACACATTGCAAGCATAATCACGGTAGCGATTTCACTATATTGCTTTAACACACAAAAAAACATTACACTTACCAAACATTGGGCCAGCAGGTGTCGGAGTCAAACCGGAGCCCGATGCCAGCATTTGACGATATTCTGCATCGTAAACTCGCTCTTCTTCCTCTAGACTTCGACGGACCTTCCGATAAATTGATGATCTCGATGTCATGTTGAATGGTTTGTTCTGGATTGCTGTTTTTCTACAAAGATTCAAAACATAGATTAGTTCAACTCGCTTGCTGTTTTGTTTCTGAGCCGGCTTCTCGAACTTGTCATTTTTTCACTGACGCGTCGCGACAGGTACGTACGTACCATTTCTTTCACTAACACAGACAACCCAGGTAAATCGCTGTGTACAGACACGGGAAGCTCCGTTTATATCACTCGGGTTCACTAAAGCTTGTTTACAAGGACCGAAACTTGTACGGTAACGGTCAAAATGACTAGTGGGTACATCTTCTGCATGAAGGCCGATTTAAACCACCTTTTTTCGCTTTGATATTGACAGCTCTGTTTTAGCAATTGGAATTATCTTGTTTTAGACAAGTGTTGGATGGCTTCAATGGCATCATGCATGTACACAAAAAGATTTAAATGTTCGTTGCGTCTTCAAATCTCCTTTTCTCATCACCGATTGCTCTTTATTATTCTCTCGTCGTATGGTTCTTTTCCCTCGGTTTATCCGAACAGTGTAACAATTTACGACCAAGTCCCAGAATCACGTGCGCCTAACGGTTAACTACGCGGCTGCGGCTTATTATCGTGTTCTCGCGATCGTCCTGCGTCATCGTTTTCTTTTCGCGTATGCTCCGTGGTGGATCCGACTTATCCGCTTTTGCGTGAAGTTATCCTTTCGGATTGCCAGCGGATCGACATGCACACAGTAAGGAGAACAGCCGAGCCAAACAGTACAAGGCGCATCCCTCAATCGTTGCCCCACGTTAGCCAGCTTCGACGATGCCACCGGACAACGATAAAGTTCCTGTGTGTGACGCTATTTCACCACCACCGTCAAGAGTGTGTTCTGGAGCATTATCCAGCGTTTCAACGGAACACACAGTTCCATCTTCTCCAACAAGTGCCCGATGGAGCGAACCTTTCGTGACATAAACCTTCCGACAAGGAATTTCTGGGGTGTGCAGCGCTACGGTGACGTGAAGATGCGGGCTCGGTGCCCCCGTCGGCTGCATCCGGGAAGGAACTATTTACACTGGGAAAGTTAAACATTTGCTCTGTCTGGAAAGGTTGGTCGCGGTGGGTTGGATGAAAAATGTTTGGTCGACGGTTTTACGCGGCATTCATTGAACGATTCGGTCGCGGCACGCACTTGTGTCGGTTGCTCTGTGCTTTTTTTTTACGTCCTCCTCCTACCACGGCTCATCCCCAAGGAACTGTGAAAGTCATTGCTCTTTGAAACCTAAAAAAAAAAATTAATAAATTCTATTTTTTGTCGTATACTGCGGTTTAAAATAATCCATGGTTGAAATGACTTTCTCTTATCATATTTTATTGGTAAAAAACAAATCTTCATTGCAGAATTCTATCATTCCGTAAATCATCATATCATTTTGATGGAAATTTCACTAATAAAGTGCTAGACGGTCAACTTGGAACCATCCTGCCTGGAACGCACTATAAAGCCCGATAGTTGTCCGTGTTCCAAAAGGAAATTGACACATCGATTGACACGACCGGCGCATGGAGTAGACCGACCGAAGTGAATCCATTGACATCGTAGTGTCGAAAGGCCTCCTTCCGGAAGCTACCGGATGCAGTATGTCTGCACGTGCGGCTCGCAGGTTTGCAGAAACATCCATCAACGTTCGATCGGTAAATCTGCTGTGTTCCGGAGGTTTTCCTTCTTTTGCTTTTTTTTGCTGCCAGCCGAGTTTGACATTCGAAATCAATTCACTGCGATGTGTGATCCGTGGCATTTCAAAGTTTATTAAGTCAAATTAAGTCAAGTCAATATTCATGACGGGCAGACATGTAAAAGGATTAAATTTTGCTTGACTTTCTGAGCTTTTGAATGGCTGGAAAACTCCAAGCCACAATGGAGAGAAAATTAATCGTCCAATTGCTTTTATATATTAGATGGAAAAATAAAAAGTTCAACAAGTTCACAACATGATCTTTAACTAGTCATTAAAAGGTTTTGAAACTTTCAAAGAAGGCTTTACAACCTCATGAGTAATTAAGCAGTTTATAAAATCCATTGCACAAAGTATTTTTATATACTGGAATGAATTAAGGTGGATTATAAAGTTTTCATGACAAAGAGACATTTTACTGCGTGGGTTTAAACATACCTATAAATCAACGATAAACAGCTGGTCTTGGGAGCCAATTTGATCGATTATATGTCTAACTGAGCCGTCCAATTCCATCCAAACCAATCCCATTCCACACAAGGGATTTTCAATGCATAACACATAAAAAACAACTCGACCGAAAGTGTATTTTTTATCACCGTCGTCCAAAACAAACACACTCGAACAAATGCCAAGCCAAACGCACTCGAGGCCATGGCAAAAAGGGAATGAAGGGGCGCTCGGGACCTTCCGCTACGCGCTCGGGATCTAATTTGGGCTTCGACAAGGAAATAAAAAACATCAAACACCCAAACAAAAAAGCGAGAAGAGAGATTTCATCCTACGCAAAGATTAACGATACATACGAGACGAACACACGCATCCACCTAGAACGAGGGCACGGTTTAGAGGAGAAGAACAGAAAAGCAGAAGAAACCACAAGAGCATTCTTCTTCGAAGGTGCATCGATCGCATGCATTCGTTCCAGTCATCGGGATCGTTGGTATCATCCCATCTTTAGGCGGCGCACAGTTGTAAAAGGTTGTAAGAACAGACCCCGAATTGATATCCTTCCAATTGTTCATTATTTTCAAGGAATTGATAATCTGTTGAGAGCAAATAAAATTTCAGTTTAATGTACCATAAATAAAAATTTCAAACAATCCCGGTAGTAATGTAATGTGAAGGAATGAAACCAAATTTTCTTGACTATAAATCCCAAAAAATTAGGAAAAGTAAAAGAGGCAAAGTAAAAGAAATTTTTTTCTGATTTGAAAAGTGATTTGTTCGAAACTATTATTAACATATAAATCTTTACAAATCCATCATTGGGTTAAAAAAATTACTTAACTTACATTCCATCAACCAAAATGCCCACCTTATGAGACACTGTGCAACAGATTCTGTTTCCCAAGAAGACTACCGATGGACTACAGAGAAGAAAAAAAGGAATACATGCAATTGGAAGATGAATTTGATCATTAGAATGGGACAGAAAGATATTGCATTCTAGGATTAGATTGATCAGCAAAGGTTCAAAGAGCAGCGGAAAAGGATCAAAGAGCTCAGAACCGGAAAGGCAAACAAAAATCGAAAGGAACCTGAGCAAGAAACCATTCGCGATCGGCAGAAACTGCAGTGCAACCATTTTCTAGTGCATCCTCATGCACATGTTTGTCGAAGATGTGTTAGATGTGTGCAATGGATGTATGCGTGCCTACGAACGATTAACGAAAAAAAAAAACCAAGAGAAACCCAAAACGAAAATAAAGGGCCCTACGGTGCGACAAACCAGCTGGTAATGTTAGGAGACGCCGGTGCGGTGGAAAATAGAAGAAAAGAACTATATAGACAGAGAGGGAGCGCGTGAAAGAACGGGAACAAACCGAACGGAGAGCAATGCAGCATAAACCGGTTTTCGTTCGTTTCGGGAGGATGATACTCTGCGTGTTTTGTTTGCTCGGTGGAAGAGGTGTTTTAATTTTTTTATTTTCTAGTTTTAACAGACGACTCCACTGCAGTCGCATCGGACGACCCACAGCCTCGCAACGATGGCTGTTCTTGATTTTTTTTTGCGGAGCAAACACGATCTTCTTCGTTCCTAGTTCATAACATCAGCATCAGTTCAAGCAATTTCATAACATTTATTTTCTATTTTGTAAACCATTCTTCTTCTTCTTCAGCGAGGATTTGCTCCTCCAGTATGGCTATTGCATCCAGCTTCCTGAGCCTTCTTTGTGAACTGAACTTGACACAATTGACAGCTCGGTGTTTTGATATTTTTAAATGAAACACGCTTCATTACTATTCTAAACAAAGACCTGTCAGCTGCAGATACAGAATGTTTGTAGATCAAAATGAATCAATTTATGCTCAAGCTGTGGTTCATTAGGATAATTTTTTCCTTTTTGAAGAATTTTATAACTCGTTGAGAAAACAAAAGATAGCAATTTTTCGTCCTTGCCAATCCGTAGACGCAAGTAGAAGATGTTTTATTGTACATTTTTGCAATGCAATTTTATTGCAATTACAATCCGAACTTATTTGGTGCAATTTTAAGTCTCATGCAGTAATAGTTAATCCTGCACGTTCCACGCGGCTTGAGAAGAATGGTTTACACATTCTCCCTGAGGTTGACCGCAACGAAGATCATCGAGCTTCGATCTCTATAGCTTTGGCCCCGGGACAGTCACCGGAGGCCGCAGAGAAATGAGGTAACATTAAATGCAGATTCTTCCCGGTCGTATGCCATTGCAGCTTGGCAGTGGTTTGGTGCACATTTATGACCCCTTTGCCGTCGTATATCATTCGTCGACGTACGTTCCGACCGCGAGGTGGATTTGCAGAACGGATTGGCTGTTTTGTGCAATCCTAAATTGCACTGCCTATCGATCGCCGCTTATGGTCGTGTCAGAGTGTCCGTCCCGAAGCCGTGAACTCCTGCAAGCCGATGCACTTGCATAACAAAGCCGCTGCAGAGCGCTGGTGTGCAATAAAACGGTTCACAAACCTTTTCGTTTCGCGAGGTCAGCCTTCGAGGAGTCGCACCGCGGGAAGATCCTCCGGGAAGAAGGACCGGGCAATCTTACCAGTGCATTGTGCGGCGGTCACATCGGTGCATTCGATCGCCGCACAATGACAAGCCCGTTCACGGCTTAGCTACGTCGCTGGTCGCTCTTACGATCTTTTGCCCCGTAATGGAAAGCTGTCGCGAGTCGGAGTCCTTGAACTGTTCGGCATGATGCATGATGGATTTATGCTCCCTTCCCGACACGGATGTAGTTTTGTCATTAAACCGTTTAATGATTTGGAGTAACAGGGGGTTCAGCGTGAAAATAAATCGCTAGGCCTTGAACCAAAGCGAACAGTGCATCCCAACCGTAGGCGGAGAAACGATTGAAATTGCTTTCGGACACTCACAAACGTTTTCTCTAAATTGCGGATGCATAAATCATCCGTGAGCTTCAAGGAGACAACGATTTTATTGCGAGAATGATTGGGAAAGGGCTCAAGAATTAATTTTAAATTAGCATGTTCGCCATTTCTTTCCATCTCCCTCGTGTCATGTTATTCCACTCATCAAATGGAAAACATTTAGAACTGAATTTCGGTAATCAAGGGTTATTTGACGGAGCTAACAAAAGATGATTGGTTTGGCTTTGAATCGCTACAATTTAGTGAATTTTTCGATGCAAATTTTGTGAATGACCGGCATTTTTTGAAGGCTTTAAAAAGGCTTTGCAAACCTGGTCACGGGTGATGCGTTTCTTAATCCTCTCCCAACCGTCAACATGGATCCCAGCTAAGGCATCATCGTCCTCCCGGACATCTTCTCGGGAGCATTAAAATAGTGGTTTTATGACAAATTCCCCCCACCACCCAGACGTCCACATGCATCCACCCGAGGAGATGCAACCCAGAGGAGGAGACGGTTCCGGACGGTGGGGTGGAAGACCCGAAACCATCCGTAATAAACAGTGGAACGCATTGTCTTGGTCGCGATAAACTCCTCTACTTTGTATTGCTTTAAAGGATTTATTTTCGGAGCTATAGTCCATTGCCTTCTTTTCTTCGCATCCAAAACGTTATTCCTTCTCGAGGGATGTCGTGCGGGAGTGTGCCCACCCTGCTCTTAGAACGCGTTCCTTTCAAGACGAGCCAAACCATCGCAAAGACCCACCAAGGGAATCTCTTTTCCACAAAACTTTTACCCGGTACATTGAACCCCCACACGACACCACGACAGACGACGAGGTTTCGTGTGGTGTGCATCGAGACGTCTTGTGGCACCACCCGGACCTTCCCGGTGATCTGGCGAGGGAAGAAAAGAACTCATGGAGAGACGGGCTTGCTGCGACTGTTTTCCTGAAGACTTCACTTTTCCCTTCGCGGCATTGTGTTGCGAGTGGAATTCATTACGATTAGATCGGCTCCGTCCGATAAGCCCAAGACGAGATGGGCCCGGGATGCAGACGTCGGGAGATTTGGGTTTTTTGTGTGTCATGCTTATGTTTACTTCGGTGAGCTTTTTTGTTTCTGTGACGTGCCTTCCATTTCAGTTGACCCTCCAAAAAACCCCGGGATGCCCCGCAGTTGCTGCTTACGCGCCTGGGCTGGACGGTTTTATTCATGCTGATTGCTGGGTGAGCTGCATTTGATGAAAACGCATTAGAATAAAGAGGCGCTGCAGGGAAAGATGCCCTACTCGGGAGGAAATCTGTCTCCGAACCTTCACCGAATTGTATGGGCAGGAATGAGGATGAATGCACGGTGACTTCGAGTGCGATGCTTGTGGTTTACTTACATATAATCGACCCCGGTGCCGTAACGAACCGATCATAAGGTGCTGTTTTCCAGGCAGCCATTTTCATCATCGTTACTATAGCCTGAGTATTACCGAGCGTTTACGCCCGCAAAAGTATGGAGAAAGAGCGCATCGTAATATGGCACGAGATTGCTCGACGGATTAGCTTCCGTTTCATAAACGGTAAATTATGAATGGGTCAGTAAAGATCGATGGCAGATTACATTTTAGATCATCTTCATCTTTCCCCTTGGTTCAAAGTTCTTTTGGTCGGAATGGAAGCATATGTAAAAGGACCTTTTATTAGCCAAAATTGGAAAGAACTGATCTTTCGATTTGTGTAATTTTTAGCTCTGCAGGCACTTTTATGTACATTTAACGGCACTTTACATTCTATAGCTGGTTCATTTGACAAGAAAAATGTTCATTTCTTGATCATTTTAATCCATCTTTTATATCATAACATCGAATCTATTAAGTTATACCATAATTATCAAATAGATTTTTACCTAAACATTTTTTTTTAAATTAGAGCCACAATGTTCAACGAGTACTAAGAGAGGACTGTGTGCTTCGAGATGAGGACACAAAACTCGTCAGACTTAAGATTCCGATTTAATCCAAATTCTTTGTGTTTCCTTAAAGGTTTTTTTTTCAGTAAATAATACTGGAAATTATAAATTTGTATAACTTTGCATAAAATAAACAAAAAAGTTTAAAAACAAAATTGAATTAATATTATGTGTTGTAAAAATTCACTACACAAAACTATATTCCAGGACTTGTGGATGTGGACTTGTCAAACCAGATTTGAAACTGTTCTACTGTTGTGCCAGAACTTTGTGTCCATCAACTTTTGTGTCTTCGTCCAAAAACACGACAAGAAGAAAGCATCCTTATTTGAGCGTATTTCACTCCTCTCCATTTCTCTCATTCATCTATGCTGAAGGCAAACCAGCTGACGAAATGACAGCATCTTTGAGAAATGTAACACCGTAGTGCGAGGTTTTCCTCCGAAACCGAATGAAGCAGAAGTATCAAAACAAAATGCATTCAACAATAAACACTCCCCGTGCCGACATGAACTTGAATGGCACACTAGGGAAGAGAGTAAAGATTTGTCAAGATTTTTCTCACGCTTTCAATTCAACGGGAGTTTACAAAAAGGCAGCGAAACGTGTTTCCAGAGGATCACCCACGCGTTTTAAGTAACAACGTGACCCCACTTCTTCCTTCTTTTTTTTTGCCTAGCATCACTGGCAAATGAGTAAATCGCGGCGCAATAGTTTTATCCCAACCGTAACAGGTAGTTTGCGAAGGCCGAAACCTGCAAGCTGCCAACTTATTGGGGTAGAACGGAATGGAGATGACATCGTTTACCAGTCGTTTACCAAAGAAAATAAACTTGTCCAACCCGATCTACCGTCTACTGTTTGGGGTTGAGATAACCTGCACACCTTTCAACCCACGCTAAAGGTTTTAAAATATATAGGTCAGTAACAGGCGCACTGAACTTCGGAAGCGCTGGAAAACACCCACGAGGAAAAGCGTGGATTCGATTTTGTTTTATTCGATATTTGTTTCTTATGAACTGTACATTGAATTATTCTGGACTGAGTTCCAAGTACGTATAAGATAAAGATTTCGATGCTTTCAGTCAGATTGTTAAAAACAAAATTTATTCTTTAAGTTTTTTTCATTTTTACAATTTCGCCTTCACTGACCCCGAGAGCATATACGAGGAAAATTGAACGAAAGATTGTGCTTGAGGTAGCAAGAACAAAAAAATAATTTAAAAATAACCTTTAATGGTTGTTGAACAATTTGTAATGCTCCATTAGAGTTTAAAATTATAATAAATAGCAGCGTTGCGTCGTCATTAACTATTGCCGATGTCCGTGTGCTAATTGTTCATTTAAGATTAATGGAAACCGAACAGCCAAGCCACCAATGTGGCCTTGAAACACGTGGAAAATGAACCGGTTTTGGGACGCAACAGCAAGTGTGTTATGATTCATTACAAAAGTACACCGAAGCCATGCGAATTCGTTCGGTCAATTCAAAGAAAAATGGTAATCGATGGCAAATTTTTGGATTAAGAAACATTTGCTACGGGGCTCGGAAGGAATCCCATAAACGTGCCTGACATCGTAGCGTCGCTTGGCATTCGTCAACTTCGACAGTCGTCCCTATATCTGACCAGACGATCGACTTCTCCCCGACCTCGTGAACCTGCATGATTCATTGATTTCTTCGCCTCCGTCCCCATGCCGGTTGCGCAAAGAAGATGGTAAAGCATAGTACTGCAGCCAACATCCGCTAGCCGCCGAAACTACCGGACCGGAAGTGGCAAACGTTCCAAGGGTGAGTTTGCTAAAAAGGAAAACTATTTCGTTCCGCCGTCTTTTGCTTGCATCCGGTACGGTGAAAACGAGGTAGGAATCAATTCATGAAGGGAGGCATATGCTTGGCGAGAGTTTATGAGATGTCCAAAATACACAAAAAGGTTAGATGAAAGGAGAAAACAAAGGCGCATGTGGAGCCATTTTAATAAAAGGGCTGACATTTTTCCTGATGGGCAGTTGTGAAAGGATTTATCACTTGTTAATCATCAATTATTGAATGATCAAATTATTTGCTTTTTTCAAAGCTACCTTTAAAAGTCTATTTTTGATTAAAACTCAACAAATTTAAGCATGTTCTTCAACGCGGAACAAAGCTTTGAGATATTTATGTAACCGCTACCGTACGTAACATCTGAAGAGCCTGCTGGCAAGCCAACATCTGCTGCAAACAAGACATAATGAGACATAATTTAAGGTCGGCCCGCTGGGAACCATTTAGGCGCAAAACACTCGTCTCGTTTCATGCGATGGATCAATCCAAAACAGACACACACGACCACGGGTCTCGCCAAGTTCACTGACTTTCGCCTTTCGGCACGCACAAAGTCACTGACCATCGGGCAGCAGGGCTCGGGCAGAACACAAGCTGACGCTCTGGAACATATCTGTGCAAATCGTATTACATATACGTACATATATGCATGCCGTGCACGCTTCACGTCACGCACGAAAGCGAAAATGCCGCCACAAGGAAATATTCTGCACCACACATGCTGCCATCGTAAGCTAACGTGCAAGCACTCGGTGGAAAAGAACAGGAAGGGGGTACGGGAAGGCGACGCTTCGAGTGGGGGGAACGTGTGTAGCATAAAACGAGTATTTTGCCCACATCGTAACCCCAACCTCCTGTCGAGTGCGAGAATAAAACACAAGCCCTTTTCATGGCTGCACTTTAAACAATCAGCTTAGATGCCCCCGATTGACCAAATAATTTGTTTAATCGAAAGTCTAACGAGCACGATGGGTGTACACGTGTTAAATCCCCCCACTCATCATCGAGGTAACCCCTGGCGCACATAAATTAGCGCTTGTTAAACTTCTCGACGTCTAGCCGAAAATCCTGCTTTTTTATCAGCTCAGTTCACATCTCCATTTCCTTCCGTGCGACAAACTTACGCGGAACACAGGAAACCTCGAGGGCACAACGCTTGCGCATGAAAGGTGAGTAAACTAATAAAATTTCACCCAAATGGATTCTGTCTGGATGGAGAACAACCCACTCCAAACTCGAAAAGGGCTCGAGGATTGCCCACGCTGTGTTGGGGGGTTGGGTTGACAACCTTTTGACCGGAAAAGCAACGAAAGATATATTATTACTTCTTTTTTAATGTTACGGCGTGTCGATTTTGGATTGTCCGTGCATCCTTACGAGCTTCCGTTTCTACTGAGAAAATTGTGTATTGTTAAAAATTGAAATTTCCATTCAAACATCAATCAACGATGCGCCAATGTTGCGGACCATTAATTTCGCTATGGCAACTTTCTTCATTTGTGCATTTACGATACTCAGTAATAATCTTGCATTGACCAATCATATTGTTTCAAAATTTTTAGAATGCCTCAAGTAATGTGTTTTGAATTGTTTTGACAACAACAAAATTGTTGAAAAAAATAGTTCTCGCCGTATTTTTCGAATCATCCTCCTTTGACCAATGACCGCCTAACCGGGAAGGCCATACATTTTGTAAGGAAGTTTGAATTTTTCATTTATTGCGTTAATCTTTTGTTCAGGACATCATAACGAGTTGAAATTTTCTTTGAAGCTGCGTAAAACTGTTAACTAATATAAAAAAATGTAATTTTAAAAATCCAAGTACTATTGTTATTTTGCTTACAAAAAATACAAACAATATACAAGTCTTTCATCAACCTGACAAAAACTGAAAATCGGTCAAAAATGGCTTCATTTATCGTTTTCATCGATCCTCCGCTGAACCGATAAGAACTGATTCCGGTCTGAAAACGATATTTCCCTGAGAGTGAAACGGTTAGTCCCGGGAGTGAACCGGGTAGATGAGGCGGGATTTTTCGGACCAAAACTGGGTGTTACTGTTGCATACTTTCTTCGACCTCTGTGTGACCGCGCACGGGATTGACACGTTGTTGGGCGTAGCTTCGAGGGCTAGCGACATCTGGCGGCAATTAACTTAGAATGGACGGATGATCAGTTCCAGTTACTTCAAAGAACCGTACCAGTGCAGGTTCCGATAATCCCCAACACTAGTGCACTTTTTATCGTTTTGTTGACAATTGCGAAACGATATGCCCCATATTCCGTAGTTTAGAACCGGTTTACACATAAAACAGAAGGTTTGTCTCAAAAATCCCGCTTTCGGGGATACCGCAAAATTGCTTTCGAGACAAAACCAGGGACATATCGTTTTTGGGACCGGAATTGATACTACGGCGAACGATAAGAACGATAGATAAAGTGATAGTTGCTCCTGAGCCGCCATCCGGAGAGGTTTGTTGTAGACGCTTCTCATTTGCGATGCTGCAAAAGGTTAGCATATTGCGGACGTAATTCGACACGGTGATAGACGTGTGGATTTGTGTTTTTTTAGGCGCAGCCGCAACCACGGAACGTCGAAACCAACGCAATGATTCATAAGTGAAGGGGTGGGGGAGCCTTCAGCTTTCGGTGCAGCAAACTCCACGATGAACATGCTACGCGAGTGGTCGCCGCTGGTCGAACTGGTCAACAACATTCCATCCACGGTTCAGCGCGGGCTCCTGTTTCACGATGTGTCCATCACCTGCATCGATCTGGTACCGGAATTCATCGCTATCGGGACGAACGTGGGGCTGGTGTTTTGGTACAACCGGAAGAGCGGCGCGATCGAGCGGCTTGCGACGGAAGGCGGCTCCCAGGAGCTCACCTGCGTGCGAATAATATCGACCGTTGAGTACATGGTGGCTGTCGGCTGTCGCCAAGGGATGCTGAATATTTTCCAGATCCCGAAAATACCCCCGCCGGACGTTTGCGCCGAGTTGCTGCTAAAGGCGAAACCGATCGAGCGGTACACGGTGCGCGGATTGCACCGATCCAGCATCTGTGAACTGGTGTGGTCGAAAAATGGAATGCGACTGTTCTCGGGGGACACGGCCGGTGCGGTGGTTCTGACCGAAATTGGCTACTCGTCGAAAACCTGCCAGTCACGTGAAATAATCAACGAACGGTACGAAATCGTCCAGATGGACCTACACCAGGGCAAGCTGCTGGTGTCCAGCTCCTTTCGGACGGTAATCTGCAGCCCGGAGGACGGCGGCCAACGGTGGCGGGTGGCGCAGGTGGGCAAAAAGGACCGGAAAATGCTCGCTCCATTCGGGGCGGTGTTTGCCACCGTGCACGGAAAGCAGCAAATCGTTTCGACACGCTCCGGGTTCCGGCTGTGGTTGGCCGACAACGAGGGGAACGTGGCCCAGACGCTCATCTTCAAGGAACTGATGCGTGCCCCGTGTCCCGAGATTGGCCTGCTAAATCCGAGCCGCAATCCGATAAGGATCCCAACCACCTTCGGCAAACTGTACCCCTTCGAGGCGCACCAGGTAGTTTCGGTGGCGAACGGGGCACTCTTTCTGCTAGACCTGGAACGAATGGCCGTCGTCGGTGCGCTGACACGACTCCGCCACATCCTGGATATCGCCGTCGATCGGAACGAAATACTCATCCTCGAAAGCGCCCGCTCTCTAGTGCGCATTGCCACCCTTCCCGACAGCAGCCAGACGACGATTGTGCTGAAGAACCTGGAGCTGTTCGTAAGCGCCGAATCGCAGGTCGTCCAGGCGGACGAGTGCTACGAGGAGGCGCCGGCGGAGCTGGTGCGCAACGGCGAATCACCTACCAGTTCCGCGCCGGGCGATGACGACCGGCAAACGTTGGCATCGTCGTCCTCGTCCTGTGTCGATCTGCCGGACGATGGCGGGGACGACGTGCGGTTGATAAACAATCACATGAAAAAACTGGAACTATTCGAGACGCTCAACGAGTTGAAGTACGACGAGTCGATCTTGTTCAAGACGGGCCGCAGCCACCGGCGCAAGCATCGAGCGAAAGTGAATCCCATTGTCGAGATTGGACAGATTCCGAAGGAGATCGAACCGGACGAAGCGCCGGCGTCGGGTAGCTAGGAGAGTGAGCGACCATAACATTTAGAGGAAAATTAATACAACGCTTATTTTTTTGTTTTTGTAACTCAGAACACGGGAGCTAGAGACACGCAACATAGGGTGCTTTAAGATGTGTAGCAAGCATTTTTGCTTCTCTCTATTCCGTTCTAAGCATTTGCTCCATGATAAGGCACGGTTTCTTCTTATTTACACGCAGGAGATGGTCACAGCACAGCTTTAAAATTGAATGTGTTGTTCAATGTTAGTTTCGTTACTTTACAATAATTCGCACGCTGCAAACGATGCATCTGAATGTGATGATATTCTAGTAAAGAGAATAAACTGTTTATCGGTATACAAAAAAACCAAAAAAACAAAACAATAAACCTAATTTCTATTGGACATCTATGTGTTGTTGAGAAATTAAGGGGTTTCGGTTTACGCTGGATATCAGAAACATGCGTGCTTTAGAGGCACGAACATCTGATGCTAGAGTCATACGAATCGTATCCGTGCCTGCAGTGCACGGGGATCCAAAGTACCAGAAATTAGAAAAGCAACTTTAACTAGGGGTTTGAGCATGCTATAGCATGCTACAGTGGACAAGCGATGTCCAACCCAACGAAAGTGTGACATTTCCAGGACAGATTGGTTGACCAAAGTACGAAGCCTAAACAGATAAAGTTAAGCATCCGTTGCTCATCTTATTTCCGATACTGTAAAAGATAAGGAAAAAAAATACATAAAAGTGCATTGTGAACGATATCATGCACAAATTAAAATATAGCTTGTTGGCGTCCAACATAAACATTCGCTTCCGTTTTGTTTCATTTCATTTTATTTGTTTCCCCCTCCACGCACACTTCACAACTCTCTGCTCTACTCTGCTGCGAGAACGGGTTTTTGTTGTTGTTTCTTGTGTGTTTTCTTTTTCTTGATTTATTATGCATTTTTTCACATGCTCCTCCATGTTCGACCTTGTTCCATGGTTTATTTGTTTGTTCTCTCTTACTGTACGCAATCTGTTAATTAATAATTATTATTAATCAATAGATTTATATATATCATGTGTATATATATGAATTATTAGTGTTTTTTTGCATTTGCCGCACTGCTTCCGTGACACACAGGACATCCTCTCCATCATTCTCCGTGTCGTTTGTTTTGTTCTTGTTAGATTGCTGTTTTTTTTTTGTTTTCTTCTAGACGATGTCGTTTGTGAGAAAGGATCTTGGAGGTTTTGTCTGTTGCTGTTGATCTTGCTGTTAATGGTTAGATTTTTCTCTTGTTTTTTAACTTCACATCGTACTTCAAATCGTACCCATTTCCGCACCCCCTTTTCCTTCCTTCTACTTTGTTCGCTAGAGTGTATGACGTTGCTTGTGGCGGGTTTTTCCGTTCCTTCCCGTGGCTTCATAATACAACAACCACATTTGCAAATGCTAACGTTTGTCTAATTAGATGTTAGAAAGTAAATAGATAATGTGAAGAAGGATACAAATAAAACATCGCCCCACGGAACCGCTCTACGATAAGTTCTCGCGCAAAATAGGAAGAATAAGAATGAACACAGCTGTCCTTTCTTCCCAATAGGTAAGAGGAGCAGGAAACAGGGAAGCCGAGGGGAGGAAAAGACTGAAGAAAGGACAGAGCTGTGTTACAAAAAAAAAAAAAGGGAACGAACGAACAGGACGTTTTCCCAGTTCCCGGTTCAATGAACAACGAAAAATGTTCTGCATTTTCATCCACAGGATGCCGAGCTGGCCGCTGCGAATGTTTATTGTATGTGTGTGTGTGTTTTTACTCGCGCTCTTCCTCGCCTTCCCTCTTTTATTGCTCGCACTATTTTCATGCAATGGATAACTAAAACAATAAAAAAAATTACCTAAGCCTACCTTAGTTTTTGCAAAACTTCTGCCAACAGAACCGACCAACTCTCGGATTGTAAGGGCAAGTGGTTAAACTATTGTTCTTACACAGTAGATGGTGGAGAAAGGGGGCGGGAATTGGGACCTTGGGGATGGCGGTACCGGTTTATTTTCTTTTATGCTACAAATTGTTCTTACTCTCACGCCGTCTGTTATTCATCGGGATTTTGTTTTAATGTTTAGTTTTATTCATCATATTCATTTCTTCCTCTACCGTTATAGTATGTTTCGTGTACCTATCAATCGCCGGTTTAATTTCGGCGATCAGTTCGCTTAATAACCCGAGCTTACACTGAATTGTACAACACGGACAGATCTAGCACAAATTTTAGTGACTTTCTAGTCCCTTTCCTTCCACATGCAATGCAGTGGGAGGGAAAGGTACGAAGCATCTGAGATGTACGTTGGGTATATTTCTTCGTCTATAGAGCCGTCATGCAAAACGAACATTGCTCCGTGTGCCCGAATGTCCTTTACAATCCGTTTTACATTGGCGAAGAACAAACAACGACGTCAGGTATAACCTCACGATACCGAAAATACACGACACACACACGATCAGTGCACCTCGAGTACGCTCCAACAATCAATCTCTGGCGGTGGCAATTGACCTTTTTAGCTAAGGCCCAAAAAACCAGACTACGGCAAATTTCCTCAATTGAAAAAGGGCAACGAGAAAATGAGAGGCAATACCCGCAAATTGTTACAATTGGGATATTGCAGTATTTTTTTATTTTTTTTTTACTGTGCTTTGCGACACCTTCGAAGACACGGGCATCCTTCGGATTTCCGGGACATTGTTGTATCCTTCTCCTTCTTTTGTTGGTTTTCTTTTTCTCCTGCGGTGAGGTGAACCTCATATGCAAAACTTCGGGTTGTTGTTACTTCCTTCATAATCAATCGTGTATTTGAAATAAAATTATTCAATTCATCTATCAAACATTTGTTTCCTCCGCCTGTCCGCTCTGCAGCTAACTCGCCCCACCACACTGCACTTCCTGTCTTTGTTTTCCGTTTCTATGCAATAGCGACGCGATACACTTAGATGTTTCCCAGGGAGATAAACTGAAGACAGAAGCATTAAAAAAAAAAAAAAAACTGGCCCTGGCCTATACTTATATGAAACAAAAAAATAGTTCGCCACACTGTTCCGTACCACTAATATTCATGCGTAATGATGATGCTCCGATGAGTCCGAAGTATGATGATCCGTCGTCCGATCGTCCGAGTTGTTAATTAGTTATATTAGCAGCAATATTCTTCGATCTTCAATTTTTGTTTCCCTTCATTCAATTTGTCTATGAGTGGTGTGTAATGTTGTGTGTGTGTGTTTTAAATTTTGTAATTTTCTGCTGCGTGGACGAGCGAGCATAGCGATCCGAATCGATCCTAATTTATTTTAAACATCGATTTAGGTACGACATCGATCGTACGTCGATCGTGCACCGAGACGGGGAAATGTTTGCACGGGGAGTCGAAGGAAAGGGGGCTGTTGTTTGTGGGGTGGTAAGGGAGGAGTTGAGGTTTTTTGGGATGTTGGGAATGAGGAAATGTATGCTCGTGGGAATGTAGCATACGACAGAGATGGTTAACCAACATTTAAGAAAAACGTAAAAAAACTATGTGAGGGAACGCCAAGCGTCCTAAATGATGCGGCCGATGGAACGTCCAGCTGTGTGTGTGTGTGTGTGTAAACGCCTTCACAGTGCTCGCCCGGCACAGCAGCTTGCCTTCGTCTCCTCCGGTTTGTTGGGGTTGATCCTATATCGCGCTCAAACTATCTTCTCGATATAGTCTCGGCGGCTTGCGGCTCAATTATCGATCCCCTTTGCTGAGCTCTTCAGGTGGGTGGACATTCCGATGGTAGCGTGGGGGCGGGTTGGGGTTGTGGTGGTGGTGGATCGCGGTGGGACAGGGCAGTCGGGTCAGCCAGATGCACACAAATGGGATTTTTGTTTGTTAATGAAAACACGTACGGTGTGTGTACGAACAAATTTGATTATTCACGCACACGGCACACAGTGTTTGCGGAGGATAAGAGAAAAATGAAGAAAAAAAAAGTATCCGGTTAGTACGATGGTCACAATCGTTTGCACATGAATTCGGGGTGGAGATGTAAAGTTGTTCGTTATGCACGGGCCAAAGTGAAATGGCGACTTTAAAATTATAAGGAAACAGCAACTTATTGGTTCGTCGTTTACATTCATATGAATCATAATGAAGCACACCGTCACATTTTAATAGCTATCCCCATACTGGAAAGTTGAGGCGATGAGATATGAAGAAATAACATTATCTCACGTAAATGTATATTTTAACATGTACATTTTAATTTTAAAAAACTTGTAAATGTATTTAAGTAGTACAATTGCCGACTCCATCACAACCCGTAGTAAGAAGCAGATTACGATTAAGCGACTTACTACGAACATTGAAAGAGCTTTCCTTTTGGAGATTTATAGAAGACACATCGAACGGAGTGAGTGTCTGTGATTTATTGTGCTTATTGATTGTACCAACAACAAAAAAAGATGCTTTTCAGCTACCCCAAACCGTTTGAAATGAATTTTACTTTACAATTATCTGGAGCATTTGCAAGGAGACATATCATTTCCCTTACGTTTAGCTAACCATTAGTGAGTGAATTGAAGCTGTTTGAGGTAACTTCGAACCTTCCAACCGTAAGGGTCAGCAGACTGCCCCTTTCACGCATTTCACGAGCCCATGCCACGTGTCTCGTTAAATAGGAGGACTCAAAAGAATATAAATATGTCGAAGAAATGGAAGGGAAATATAAAACGTCTTCAATTCTGTTGAATGATTGGCTCGTAATTATCGCAACATGTTTAGCACTGGCACTAGAAAGAACGAAACACGTGGGATGGGAATTCACTTTTCATTGGATTTTGATTGGCGAATCAACAGAAGAAAAAAAAAAGTTCGGGGGCTTCATTTCCTGGATGCGATTCTCGTCAACACCCACGGCTGGCGAGGGGATGACCATTACGTGCTGAATATTGGGTTATGGATTTGGTACAACGCCCCGATTGCCATTTACCATTCGAAGCGGCGCCTTAAAGTCAGCTGCTGCCTTCAGTTGGATTTGATACGCTAGGGAGTGGATCTTAAAACCGTATAGACTGCGTGGGAGAGGGAAAGAAGAGAAAATAAACAAACAGTATAAGAATATACCATCTATCGTCAGTGAATTTAAGGACGGCGCATCACGGTTTACGTGAGCGGCCTCTTCCTCTTGTTCTCACCGTGGTACAAATTGATTTGCGGGACGTTTGGGACGGTACTCGGGGTGTACCATGAAAAGCATGTGCGGGAATCCCGTTCCGAAGTATGCACCATCGGTGTGATGGTGTCTCGAGGACTTTGGTGTGTACACGTCGATACATTTGGGACAGTACGACTTTACCATTGCCTCACCGGGTACGTCGGAAAGACCTGAGAAAAGGCATCAATTGCTAGTATTAATTACGTCGTCACTTCCGTTAACGTTAATTAGTGGATTACAAAATTTAGTAACGCTCGATTCGCAATAGAAAAAAAAACTACACTACACTTACCTAGTGGAAGCATTGGCTGATTTTCACAATAAACGCGTGGGCAGTGGCCGAAATCGCCACCCTGATATTTTTCTATCATTTGAGCTATGCCACGGTTGGTAAGAATATATCTAGCGTGAATCAGACCGTACAGCATTTCCGCCGCCTGCTCGATCAGATCCGATTGATTGGGATTATCGTCGATTTCATCCTCTGTTGATCAATGAAGAAAGGTAAGAGCAAAGGTGATTGTAAGAAGTTGATGATAAATATTAGCAGCACATCTTGCTCGAAACAATATTTGTAAAGATGCTGGTTTTTAGGATTATTTTTGTAAATCCCTTCATTTGCAATTCATATCCTTGTTTACAAATCGAATCGAACCATGTTTACAAATCGAATAAATGGTAATCTAGTTACCTCATTCAGCTAGCGCTTGTCTTGTCTTGCATCAGAATGCATCCTAACCTGCACAGCAAGCCATGGTAGTGAACTTGCACCACAATTACTTTAATTGGATTAGAATTCGGACTAGCAGTGCGACTGCTGTACTGCTCTCTCATACCATTTGGTCTATCCCCATATTGCACAATTCGTACATAGCAATAACAAGGGCTATCCTGTTGATCAATTACAGTACCACCTACTGACAGTTTCTGTGTTTGATGATGATGATGTGTAGAAGGGGGGATTTAAAAACGAAACATCATCTTCACCACCAACACAGACTTTACTAGTTTAACCAGAGCGTTTTTCAAATGGTCTCGGGTCTCTGTGTTGATTAGCCAATGACTCATGCGCCAATGCGTGTCTTTTCCTCGCTTATTCTCTCCCTGCGCTTGTTACACTTCCTGCTCTGCCTAAAATCCGTACAAGATTAACGCGTAGGACGGTAGCCTCCTTACTTACCCGGCTCAAGATCCAGAATCATGTCCAGCGCCTGACGATAATTCGGTACCTGTTCGTTCAATCCCGTCAGGTTAAATTTATCCTGTATGTAGTCCTCATCCACCTAAAAACGAACAAAAATAACGGGCCATGAAACAAACATTCGATAGGCGACATTGAACGGTTCGTTTTTTTCTCCCCCTCTGTGTCTTGGGATGGAATGGGGCGGTAGAGGGATGTTTGTCAGCGAAAATTGTGCAACAAAGTGTGTTTAGTGGGTTTTTATTGCACAATTTCAATGATAACATCCATCCGCGCCCGCCGGGCTCGTTTCACGTTTTGGGGTTTGGACGTTATTTGCTTACCTCGCAAAAGAATTCATTACCGCGCAGTCCGCAAAACCAGGAAATCCATGATACCTCCTCAGAGCTACTCATTTTCCTGCAGTTCAAAGAGAGTTTTCACAAGCACAATCAATCAGCTAAATAGTTTCACCAGGAATGTGTATGGTCCCGTCCCGCACGGCGAAAGCGGAGAATATCCCGATCGTCGCGGAAGGCTACCGTGTTAACTGTTCGATTTTTTTTCTCGCCCACCATTCACAATTGTGCCCTGCCTGTTTTCTAGACCGATGCCGCCTCGGGATCCAACTGGTGCGGCAGATTAATTTATCGTACTTTAGGCAGGTTTGAACTTATTTTTTTCTTTACAATTAAAACTTGGATAACTATGAGGAAAAAAGTGAATCTACCGCGATGGATCGCGGCCGTGTAGCCGAGCTGTAAAATATACACGCATACACACTAAACATCACCGTGTACAACACACCGCTGCACCACACAGGTACCGTACTCGAGCCCGACGTCTTCACCGAAAGCCGCGTACAGCGCCTTGTTACATATCGGACGGAATGTTTCCCTATGAACGAAATGGTCGCACTTCCTTGCGACGCACGATTTCACTCTGATTTTACCGTTCGCGCGGCGCAAAGAAAGTCAAATCGTCCTTTCGTTTCGATATCAAACACCACACAGCCTACTAGAGAAAACGGGTGACCGTGTAGTGGAGAAAGAAGGAAAAAAAAAATGACGGCATTGACGACCATCGACGGTGGTATGCTGCCCTGCTCGCACACACTTCCGACAGTCACACTCTCATTTCGCTCGTCCCGTACTTCGCACCGAGCGACGACGATTACGACCCGCGACGGACGGAATAGCCGCTTGTGCTCTCTTTCGGGCCCCGGTGTGGTCCACGGTACTAACTTCCACTGCCGGATACGTTCCAGCAAAACGGGGCACCTTCCACGGGACGATCGGGACGGTAAATTTCACCGGAAAGCCGCAAAAAGTCGTACCAAAAATTACCTTTTTATACCCTGGCTAGCCACGCTTAATGATGGATCTTGAGGAAATAAAAAAATACAAAAAAATCAATCGAAACCTGAACCGTGGTTCACACTTGCAGTGCTACTGCTGCGCCCCTCGTGAAGAATCTTGTGACGGGCGGTCAACTCGTGAACTACTGCCGCGAGTGAGCCAAGTATAATTCTGCACCCAGATAAGCTGTGAATTGTAGGTTCAGTGGAACGAAATGGCCGTTCCACGATATAAAAACGTTCTACGTTTTATGCAACACCTGACAAAAATCTGATTGTATATCCTTGAAACTCCACGCCAACTGAGAAAATTTGCATTAGATTTCACCTTACCTTGTTAGCCTCATGCTACAGCTCCTTTTGTGGATTGTTTTGTTGACTAGAGGGAGAAGAAGGTTTTTTTGTACACACGTTCCGATTGTTGATAAGACCGATATACGCAATGTGACAGAAACAGAATTTGCACACTCGAGGTTATTTTTAATTGTCGTCCCAACATTTTCTTAAAATCACACAGTTACAACAAAACAAAATAATCCTTTTTTTTGCTGGCACATTTCTCTACCGTTCCTTAACATATTGAAAAGCCCAACACTACAGCACGAATCAATTGGCCGTAACAAATGTGAATTCCTTGAAAGCCGGCGAAATGAAGCACTGCCGGGCGAACTCGGAAATACACGTTTGAGCACTTGACAGCGAGGCCGGCATGCGTGTGAACGCGGGTTTATCTCGCGGGTTGAGCTGAAGCGGTATATTTCGCCTGATTACGAACGACTGCGAGGAGGTTTTGATTTATCGGAGATTCATGCAGGCGTCGAAATGAAATCATGCAGACATCAATGCAACTTTACAAAGAGCGAATTATGGGGAATCATCATGAATCATTAACTTTGAAAAAAATTGGTTGAAAAAAAAAATGGTTGGTTCAAGGCGTTCGATTAACAAATAGTTGTGACCGAGCAGAATGTGGTATTTGGAATTCGGCTGAGCTGTATTTGAAATTCAGCCAATGATTGGAATTCCATTGTGTCGAAAGTATGTTACGCAAATGTTGTCCAACTTTCGCCCGGAATTATGAATCGTATGGAATGTCCTCGGAGGAAACTGGAACTGTCAAACCACAATAAACAAAATAAACAAGGCAGCCGGAGATTGCTACGAAAGGTGAAAATAGTGGAGTTGTTTTCCAGAAAATAATAGAACAATGACAGTGCAGCTATCGCAGGAAGACGTGAACTTCATTGAAAATGAGTTAGCCTTCGTTGACAAGGTAAGACCATTGACTTATTTAAATGTGTGATCATTTCTAATAGCCCTTTACGATGATTTATAAAATTAAGGTGTCGCTGATATTTCTGCTATATGGACAACGAAACCCGCAATATGCGTTACAAATTCTCAACGTTAGTGGTCGGATGCATTCGGAAGAGACGAACTTCTTAGTCGATTGGATAAATTACGAGCGCTCAACCACCTGGGAGGACGAGCTGCTCGAAGCACTGACAATTCTAGAACAGAATTTATTACTGCTGCGTGCTGGATTTGATGATGAAGAGCTTCGGTCGAAATATTTTCCTCGAACGGCGGAAATTGCGCTCCACATACATCCAATTTTAAAAGGGTTGTACCACTTTTGCGAGCGTTTGGAAGATGACAAATCGATGAAGCTTATCAAACAATTGCAACAGCACGTGGGAACTGCATCCGTGCAGCACGAGTGCTTGGAAATCGTTCTGCTGCATCTGATTAGTAATGATACGATCAATCTTGGTGCAAGAGATTCTGGCAAGGAGTGTGACGTGGTCGCACTTACGGCTGCCTGTAAATCCGTTGAACTGTACGATGAAAGCGATTTCCTGAAGGCGATAGCGGACCATTTCAATGGATCTCTACAAAGAGTGCAACAAGAACAATCTGATGCTAGCTCGAAAAACTTGCCGAATTTAGTTGAACAATCTCTGGATGTTTCCTTGGCCCCGACGAAGGAGATGACTCGTAGCAGCAGATCGACTCTTGAACGGTATGAGTTCGACCACAAGCGGGCTGGAATCGTACTACTGATAAATCAGTTTCGTTTCTACCGCGAAACGAATCCAGAACTTGTTGACATGGTGCCTTCAAGAGCACTGAAAGATCGGAAAGGCACCGAGGTGGACAAAAATGCTCTCGTGCAGTTGTTTACGGATTTTGGATACGAAATAATGTTGGAGGAAAACAATACACATCACCAAATTTTGCAATCCGTTCAACACGCAGTTCAACGTATTCGACCAACACACTGCTCGCTTATCGTGTGCCTCCTGTCGCACGGCCAGGAAGGGATAGTATTTGGATCAAACAGTGTACCGGTTGAGGTAAAATCGATCCAGCACCTCATGGCACACGAGCGTCTGACTGGAAAGCCGAAGCTTTTAATTGTGCAAGCGTGTCAGGGATCGGATCTGCAGTCGGCCGTACCGATCCCGTCCTACGAACACGATGGCCTTGATGGTGGCGAACGAACAGCTTCGGTGTTTATGGACTTTCTTATCGCTTGGTCGACCGTGCCCGGTTTTGCATCGATACGGCACATTGAGAAGGGATCTTGGTTTATTCAGGAGCTATGCACAAAGTTACGCCAACGGTACAAAAGGTATGTTGTCGCCAACACCGATAGTTTGAAGGAGTTATTCGAATGGATTTCGTTTTTCGTTACAGTGAGCAAATTATGGATATACTGACAGCTGTGATAAATGATGTCTCGAGCAAACGGGGATACGGAAACGAATGCATGGTACCAATTATACAAAGTACCTTAAGTAAACGATTTTTCTTCGGGAACCCAGGGATGTGAACTTTCGTAGCATGTAAGAATAAAATTTACATTTTGTCAAAGGGTTTTTAACAAACTGGATCATTTCCAATTATTAAAATATGCTTGTAGTAACTATTCTTGTTATGAATATCGAAAAGAACAGATATTTGTAAATGTGTCCGTCAATAATAAATATAACTTTTTTTTTATTGTTAACGACTTTTTTGGATTTTTATTTTCAAACTACATTTTCACCATGCGCCCCCACCAAATCGTCGAAACGAATCTGTCGAGCAACCGGGGAAATCGATGAAAGTAATGTTGATGTTCGTCGAGTAAACGAAACAAAAAATCTTAAGGACAAGTCTTCGACTGGCCCGAGGAGTGGCTGTGTGTACATGCGACCAGTCTGGCAAGACACGACGGTTCGTCGACAGTGGTAACCGTCCGTAAATTCCCAACCCATATTGTTATCCTGAACAGAGAGGAAAAAAAAAAGTTAGTGCCCATAAAGACCAGTAGTGAAAATTTTCCACACCAACCCGCTCCAACGATTAATTGTGAACAAACGCCAGCCAGACCAACGCAACAATCGTAAAAGAATGTAATTCTGTCATTGCGTAGTTCGCACCTTGCACAAAATTCCCTCTTTGGCTTTCCTGGTGACGAATTGTTGTTCAACAGCATCGCAGTCAAGTGCACCTTTGAACGGTCCTAGTTGGTGGAAAACTTTCTCTTCGCCGTGATGTGCTTTCTCCCTGATTCGCCAATCGCCGTTTGATCGGATTAACAAAACCGTCCCATCGAATTAAGCATGCCATGAAAATCCCTGTATTTCACAATTGCTGCACAACGCGTCAGGAAGAGCCGAATGGGTGAAGCATACGCCTAGGGCGTATCGCACTAGAGGTTACGAGGACTGTGAGCTGGAGCCTCTGACGAGGGCTCGTTATAGGGGAGACAACGAAGCTTAAATAAAGTGCCCCTGAACAGATCATCGTTGTGATCATAAGGTTGGCCCAACAATTCCCTTTTAACCAAGTTGCAAAATATGCGCTTCAGTATCCTTCATCGTCGTGTACACACGTACACTGTGTTTGTAGTGCATTCCACTTAGTGCGTGTGTATGGGTGAATGAGTCAAACGCTTGACGTTTCGAGCACGCTCGACGGTAACAAAAGTCGATCAAAGCATTCTGTCAAACTAGACGAAGTTGCGAGATTCGAAGGATAACCGAGAGCACCAACACAGACGCAACGCACAGAGAAAAAGCGCGCTAATCGCTGGTCACACGAGAGGAGGCCGTTTAGCGGTGCCGTCAAAATAAACATAAACGCGTCGGATGGGGTGTTTCTCAACCTGCCGATAGGCATGTTCCTTCTTTTTGTCGAAGAAGCGCTGCAGTGGAGTGAAATGATCGTCGAGTGGTAGTATGCGTGTTCGGTGTAGGTCTGTAATATTATCCAGTGTAAATAGTGCAGCTGTGTTGCGGCGGGTATCCCAGCAAGCGCTGGAGACGACCAAAGCGTAGTTGACCTAGCACTGCATCGGAGTGAGACTGAACAGACCGTGGGGCAGAATTGAGCTGTGACAACAAAGTAGTCCAGTAATCGAAACTCCAGCTTCCCGTTCTTCCAGCTGTGGCGGTTTCCAGTTGCTGTTTTGGGTTTTTTTTTGCGACACCTGAAAGGCAAAACTGCTTTTTTATCGTCTTTGACCTACGTAGCAATGCTGTGGACATCCCCGTTTGGATGTGTGCTCAATCTGTGTAATCGTGCTCACATGTAGAGAGTTGTAGATGCAATCTAGAACGTCCCACAAAAAAAAATTCACGACAAATGTAAAATGTAATTGAAGAGAAGAACCGAAATCGAAGCAAACATGCCATTCGTACGTTCTTGAAGGTGTGATTTAATGCGGTGCAAAGTGACTGCCCAGAAGGACATTTCTTTCCGAAGGTTTCCAGCCATCCAGCATCGCTCTTCAAACGACCCGAACTGTCAAGTACAGCATCGCGAGCGGGCAAGATGCATTACCGTCACGAGGACATTCCTCTCCAGCACACGAGAAACCACACGTCAGTGGCGGTTGGGTCCGATGCCAAATACGAGCAGTCCATCATCTGGCCATTTCTCATTCAGGTTGGTGTCGGTGGCAGCGTGGTCTTTAAACCGACAATGACGTCCGTTAATTGGCACATTTGTGTGCAAATGTCGCGGTGGAACGTGGCGCATATAGTCAAATTGCATCTCTCTTTCTTTCGTTTCAACATACAAACACACGGACACACGTGCAGAATGCCATGGAAAACCCTTTGTGCACCTCGACGACGGCAACGAACTCGACGGTGTCCGTGCTGCTCTGGACGACAATCGCCGTGTTCGGCATTGTTTACACGCTGCTAGGTAAGTAAAGTGTACCCTTGGGCGTCTTCGTCGTATATGTCCTGTTTGCTTTTCGTGCCGCGTGTGCACTTCAACGTGGCATACTGCCCCAGTTTTCAAGGGACGTCCTTGAGAAGGTTGTAGGAAAGACATAAGCAAGATGTGTTTTTTTAAATGTTGTTTTAATGTTTCTATAACATCATGGCACTATAATCTCTTCTTGAAAAAAAAAGTTCAAGCCCCTGATGATCAATAAAAACACAGTGTTTGTTTAAAACAGTCTACCTACGATTCGATTCAATTAAACATTGGAAAAGAGGACCAAACACTTCTTATCGTGCAAGGTGAATTGAAACTACTGACATCTATTTTGGATGGACCGAATTGATCCGTTTTTGGTTTGTTGTGTTCTTCTTGACCCAAGGCAGGTTTTAACGGTCGAAAACTCTACATTTTTCACAATTTTCGCGAATTTCTTTTAAAAAATCATGCAAAATCATACTCTACCCAATTACGATTGTGGTGAATGAACTGAACAAATTAGTCTGTCCAATGTTATCGCTCCGAAACCAGCACACATAGCATACAAATAAGCTAAATGGTACTTTTAATTTACCTTAGACATTTTTACCCTGGACATTAAGAGTACAGGGTAGGCTGTTCATGAAGAAGAGGGGTCAATCAACGCGAGGTTGTAGTGTAGCACACAATCCGAGAAAGTCGACGTTATTGATGGGCTTTTTGCGCAAAAAGGCTCACTTTCCCCGGACAAAGCCGGGTAAATAAAGTTGGTTGAAAATTAAAAACGTAAAACGTTTTGCAGCCGATGTTTTCAAAAGTACATACATTTGGTATTTAAATTACATCTAATTTGGTCCATCTTCCTCAGGATACAGGTGCCTCCGAGCGATAGGCTTCCTCACCGGACTCGCGGCCGGTGCCGGTTGTATAGTGTTACTGCAGAACAAGAACATCACTGGTTTTGGTAATCTGGCAGCCCCTGGTAAGTGTGGTACAATGGCAATTCAACAGGCAATCAAAAAAAAAAAAAAATGATACTAATCAGGGCTTTCAATTTTAACTCCTCAGCACTGGCCGTCGTGGCAGGACTGTTTGGTGCCGTTCTCGGTTCAACACATCCGATCTCGTCCACCCTGATAGGGGCCTCGGCTGGTGCACTGGTAGCGGGTGCAACGATTGCGGCTTGCATAGCCACCTTACCTCATTACACGTTTGGCGTAAGTTTTGAGCATTTCTATTCTTTCAGAATTAAAGGATATTCAGTAAATTTGGTTTTAATGATCTATGATTGTTCGTTTGTATTCCGCGAGACAAGACGTCAGTAAATTTGCGCCAAATTAGAACACCTTCAGCTCACATTCATGGAATTTCTCGTTGCAGGAGAATGAACTGCTCGTGTCTGTCGTCGGTGGAGCCATAATCTGCGCGATAGTGACACTGTTCTGCCCCAAGTTCATGTCCATCGTCGCCTCGAGTATCATAGGCTCGGCGATGATCCTGTGCTCGATCGATTTCTTCATGCACGGCCTGAACACGATGGATTGGGTATGTCTACGGAGCAACAGGCGGAACACGGAGGGATGATTGACATATTCGCCTTTCGCAGATCTTGAACATGAAGCCAGACCCCACACCGCCACCGTGCTGGGGCGGTGTGATACTGTGCTGCTGGCCGATCGCGTCCGTGCTCGGTGTGCTGGTGCAGTGCTTCGTCACGGCCTGGAAGATTGACCACCGCCGCCAGCTGCACCACCGTCGGAGGCGACACTACAAGGGCCGGTCGGGGTCGCGATCGCGCGAAACCCGGGAGGAGGCCCGGCAGCGGAAGTACCGCTATCTGTACCAGGTGCGCACCGCCCGGGGGGACATCATCTCGCAGGTGAGTTAGTTTTGGTCTGGTGCTGGCGTGGTCTTCCGATATTTACGGCGGAATTTCATTCGTAGATTCTTAGATAAAAGATTTGAAAAGTGGAAAGGCTTTGCGCCCCAAATCAATACTCTACGATTTTAAACTTCCAAGGTATGCGTTTACTCGCTTATTATGCATTCGCTTATTACGTCAAAGAAGGATGAAGCACAGAATTCTGTTTAACAAAACAATCTTTAAAAAAACCTTTTTCACGTGATACAGATACATTATGTTAAATCATCATTCCAGTATTTCTGGTTATATAGTTAATACCTCGTTGGCATTTTGACACTCTTAAACAGCCTAATTCAATTGAAACCAAATTTTACCTTTGTAAAATGATTAATGAATTTCAATTAGATATAGCTTTTGATGAAGTTCATACGATTATTTCAAAGCATCGCATAATAGAAAATCTGTATAGATATTTTTGAGCAGCAATCTCCTCCAAACAATCTTAAGGGGTTTGTCCCCACTGCAGACTTGCATTTCATGAATTGGGCTGTAAAAAGACTGTTAGAGAAACGAAACAAGTGCACCTTATCATTTCGTGCATGATCCGCCCGGCTGCAATTTGCTTCCCGCTGTGTAATGTCGACCCCGTTCCCATTCCCTTTACTTTCGCAGAACTTCGTTTCCGCCCTGCAGAAGCACGTAACGACGGATTCCGGCCCACCGTCTGAGGTGTCGACGAAGACCGGCTCCAACGATCGCAACACCGTCCGCAGCGACCGCACCCACCTGACAAACCTTCCCGACTCCGACTTCGACAAGATGGACTCGAGCTGCGAGAAGCGTTGACAGAAGTTGGCGGCGTCCGGAAAGAAGTAGCACCAGCCCCATCGGAGCCGCAGCGAGCGCCTGTCCCGGCAGTACTCGAGCCGCAGCATTGCCAACGAGATCGATCGCGAGATGGCGCTGGTCATCGGAGGCGTTCAGCCGTGCTTCTCGTCTCCCCACTGATTTCCGGTCCATGATATTTTTTTTGCTTTGTTTTCCCGTTGACGCTTAAGCAAAATGGCTAATAAATGGCACAAAATCCAAAAAGGTGAAATGGTTTTCCATTGGCGCTTGAGTGAGGCAGATTATCCAGAAGTTTGAAAGGACGCATCTGTGCCCAAAAACAGTGATCTACGATGGTTACCCGTGTATAGCGAATGTGAAAATGGTATATTCATAGTGAGGACCGCAGCGAGCGGCGCCATCGATAAAAGGCAAACGAATACAAAAAACAAGACATTTTAGGACTTATTTCATGGCCAGAAAATTAATGCGGGAACAAACGCAACAATTGCAAAAACAAACAAACTGCTCAGAGAGCGATAAGAAAATGTAGTTCGAGCTATAGGGATTAGGATAAAGTGAGTGAGAGAGATATAGAGAGGATGCGGGATTGGTAGAAAAAGAAAGACAGGGACAAAAAGCTACTGAGGGGAGTTTCAATTTTTCTCTCCCTCTAAATGTCCTTCTGTGAGTCTTTAGCAACTGATAATTTTACAAACTTTAACCATTTACCATAGGAACTAGCTCGTCGGAAGGCGAATATGCGTGCACACAACACAGAGAAGAAAAGCAGAATGAAGGAATGAATATCTTCCCAAGATTGAATCCAATTCAAGATTTAAAAAACAAGTAGTATGCTAACGAATAATCCGCTAAGAGTACGACAAAAAAGATTAAAGTAACAATTCAACTAAAGTAAGCGAAATGCCACATTTATAAAGACGAAATATACGGGCCGCGGTGTGTGACGCGACTGTTGAATGCTGATGTCAAAGTAAACGAGCAGTGCAAAACTGCAGAATCAAAGGTCACAAAATAAAATACTCCATCGTTGTATTAACGTTAACGGATAGCAGCGACAACGCGCACATGCAAGCAAAACCGGCAAGCATTTAACTAGCATCTTAATAGTTTGATAAGCCAAGTCATTAAATAAAAGAAATTGTAAACGAGTTGAGTACGAGTAGCTGGTCGAAAAGTTGGCATGGGTTGGAGTGGGGTGGATGTGCAACGGAGCTAAGCGTGAAAGGCAAACCTGCAAAACTGATCAGGATCGGCACACCGCAAAGCTGGTGACATGCAAATTAGTTGAAGAATATTCACCTTTGAGTGTAATCAAAAAGAGAGAAATGAAACCGAACCGTCTGAAGGGAGTTGACCATGGATTTCTTTTTACTTTTTAAGAAATTCCTTAAGCCAAACAGATGCTAACGAAGACGACACTAAGAGCGCAGTCCACAGTTGTTATCGGTTCTTAAATCGTGGACATCGATTACAATGACGAATCAGAGTAGGCAGTGTAAGGAAATTAATATTGGCAGTTTTTGAACGAACACAAACATATGTAACAACGTAACTAAATTGAAATCAAATGTATAGTTATACGCAAGTGGAGCTATTCGTTCAGTGTGATTTACAGTGTATGGTTCGCGTTAGTGTGACTACTTGTTGTTCCTTGATTTGTGTTATATTTTTACCCTTCCCGACAAGTGTTCTGTATGCGTTACCAAATATCAACCTAATGCCAGTGTTGTTCATTTATTTAAAAAAACCTTTAAACAAAAAAGTACTCTACCCACTTATTCCCAGAGGATTAACTGTATGTGCAAATATTGAAAACTACTTATACCGTTTGTGATTAAATTTTTCCTCCAAGGGAACGAAGTAAAAAAGCGCAATAGTAAACAAAAGGCAGAATAATGGCCCGGAATATTAAAAAAAAACAACTAAAACAAAGCGACACAAATCCAATGAAGGACGAAATATACGAACTTAACCGAGGAGATAAAATGGAGAGTAAAGAGCCGAATGAAGAAATGAAAGATGAATCGAAATGAGTTTAACTTCGCCACATTGAAATGCATCTGTTTTATAACGTTATGCTCTGTGAAACGGAACTGTGAAACAATAATGCAAAGGATAGAAACGGTATGGAATTAAGAAGGACAAAAGCGGGATGAGGGTTGAGGGTCGGAGACCAGGGAATGGATCGAATAAAATTTGATTTTAAACTAAAACGCGTACGTTGGAATTTAAAAAAAAGACGCGAAAGAGAGCTGAACTAAATTGTAGAACGTTAATCGCTAGCAACACGAGGGGAAACGTTTGTTCAGATGGTGGTTGTGCTTGGGTAAATGACAGACGAGGGGGAATGCAAAATTGGATAGTATTGGGCAAACTTTAACACGGGAAACTGCATCGACCGGGCAAACGTGGCGTAGGAAGGAAAGTTACTAAATGGATGTGTATAGGTTTATAACGGAAGCTCAAATATATAAACAAAATATTTTGGAATTACAAACCTCAGCGTTTTCATTTCAATCCCAAATCCGGAGCTGGGACAAATGGTGATCGGGGTTATTGCAATAAAAAGGTTAAGGTCGTCTATTTCAATCAAATGTTTGCTTTTGAGAAATATGCCGCTTCGAAATAAACGAAAGATACAGAAATGTACTCCTACACCTACACCTTGCGCATACTTTTGTCCTATCTTTTCCATCAATGCTTTCAATCAACAGCATGTATTTTTTTTTTGCCAAAATCCTTTAAATAAGTGTTTGAACTGAACAGCTATGATCACCATATCGATGTCTTTCATTTGAACAACTTAATATTTGATCTTCAGGATCATTCACACGTCAATAGAAACACGTAAACATTCCACAAAGGCAAGTAGGCTACTGAACGCTGGTCACCCTGGACGCGGTCGTCCATCGGCAGAACCCGAGACGCCATTTTTATCGTTAGCCCTTTTCACTCACTCTCCCATCGCCCTTCCCACCCCCGACAGAAGAACCGTTCCGTGATATGAAGATATGTTCCGTGCAACATTCCGATTCATGCGCACCTGAACAAGGATAACGCTTTTTCATCGTTGTGTTCGTGTCGTGCTACTTTTTGTTTGCAGGACATTTGCGCAGAGAAGCGTGTGCACGCCTCAGCAGCTCTGTGATTGGCCACTCCGGTCCTTCGACGAACCGCGACTGTACACGCCCCGTTAGTGGTGAGTTCGTTCGCGTGGCGTGAGTTTCCACTGCGCGTAACGCTTCGGTTCTTCGGCCTGCCGCGGCGTAACGTACGTGTGCGTTACACAGTAAAGGCATAGGGAAGAAAAAGATCGAGTTCGTCACGACCACAGGAGGGGAAATTGCGTTTTCGTTTTTTGTTGTTTTTGGGATAGGTTAGGAGGAACTCAGCCAAGTCCTCGCGTTCAGTCTCGGCAGATCATCGGAAGCGTACGCACACGGCTCGGCTAGCGTCTCGCGGCGCGGTGCGAATCACGTTTTGCGCAAAATCCCATTGGGGTCCGCTTATCATCCGCGGCGTTTGATGAAGATACCAAAATAAAATTAAAAGGAAAAAAACACACACACAAAGAGATAGAAGGCTTAGTAACAATAAAGCCCATTTGCTTTCGACGCTCCTTTTAGATCAATGTGCATCGCAATCAATTCGTTTAGTGCAATCTGTGTCCTGTGTCCTCCGATGGCGTATGTACAAAGGATAAAGGAAAAGAAAATCACCCCCGGGTAATGCCAATGAGTATAGTTTTAGTGCATAAAAAGTTTTGTTTTTCCCAGCCATTAATGGGTGATCTTCTTAGCGTTACTTATGTGCAATTGAAATGGTGGACAACCTCTCTTCCCGATAATATGGTGAATGTTGGAAATTGTGGAAACTAGTGCACGCAGTGTGGTTCCCGTTGGGCAAAAAAAAAAATCAAAAGCGTCGCAAATCGCGACATTCGTTGTGATAGAAAAAGGAAAGAAAAAAAAATCAACTGCCGTTTGGAATTTATGCCCCAAAAAAAAGGCAAGATGGTAGTGAGCTGGAAAATATGGAAAATTTGTGAAAAAGTAGACAGCAAGCGGTGTGCAAAAGAGATAACCTCCATGCTTTCTATCTACGTTTCTATCAAAGATTTGCAATAGGTTAATAATCGAGGTGTGAAAACCACGAGAAGAGATCAGCATCAGCAAGTGAAGACGCTGTGTTTGTGTGTGTGTGTGTGTGTGTGTGAGTGTGTGCAATAAGGCAAAGGAAAACACAACAACAACAAAAAAAACCGGAGAAAACATGTTGCAGCATCCGTCGAGTGATTACTACGAGCTATCGTCGTCGGCCGCCAAACAGACGCCCCCAACGTTCAGTCCGCAGGGCGGAGGAAACCTCGCTGGAGGTGGCGGTGGTGTGACGGCGGGGGGACCGTTAGCGATTAACAGCAGCAATAATAATAATAATAACAACAACAACAACAGCGTAAATAACAACAATAATAACGCCACCAGCGACGCCGATCTGGATCTGATCGCGCAAAACGGAAATGTCAGTGCGGCCGATCGCGAGTCGCTGCCGAGCTTCGGCTTCACCCAGGAGCAGGTGGCCTGCGTATGCGAGGTTTGTTGCAAAATATGAAATAATAATAGAACCGAAATGGGAGAGAGGAGGAGAGGCAGGCAGCACGGGTGAAACGGGTGGGAGTGCCCCTGGGAACGGGGTTGCTTTTAGGTTTTTTGTTGTTGTAATCCGTATTTTCATTCTTTAGTCATTTCGGACCCGTTTTTGACAGTTGTTCTTGAGGAGTGACGATACGCCAAGGACACACACACAAAACCCCTACGTCAAGAAGATTCCGTTTCGAAGGCAAGAAGAAATCATCAAGTTAACAAATGAAGTGACAATTTGTGAAGCCTAATGGTCCCGATTCCTGGTCAGCATTCTTAACCTTTCTTGCAAAAGAATCAAGCGACGATGGAAGGCAGAAAAATGTGTACCTTTTTTCTGATGAAAACGTCAAGCGGATTAGAATTGTTGGGCGTGCAAAGGGCAGTCTTGTTTTCCTCTGCTCCTGTTCAGCGATTCGTTTCGGTTAACCATTTAACCACACCAAATGTCTCATTCATCTGTCCGTCGTCGTTTCGTGGTGCGCCGTTTGAAAGTCCGCCAGATCGATCGAGCCTCTAGGAAGGATCAAACAGGAAGTGGCCCGGCCATGCGTTCCAGTTTATCCACGAAGAAATGCAGTCGACACTTTGTCCCAGAAACGATGGACTGCCAGTGATAAGCTTCGGTGTGGATTGTTTCCCAAGGGGCTCAAACGAACTCGTCGAACACGGAGTGCTTCCGCTTTGCATTCCTGCATTCCGCTTCGGCTTTTCCTTTCTACACCGCGGATGGAGAGATTTTGATGAATGGAAAAAAAACCGGGTTTTGAGTTGTCCAGGTAATGAATAGACGATGCATTTACTTTGGAATAAAGCCAAATGATCCAGTTATGCTTATCCAGGAGCAAGATGAAACAGCATCCTGGATTCTCGCTTATTGTGAGAATACTTAATCAATCAGTGACAGTTTCCAACATTTCCTCACATAGCTGATTTATACATTTTGTCGAATTTGAAACAACGAAAAGATCTCAATGAAGGGCAATTGCCGTAGCCTTTTGGCAAATTATGTTTAAAACGTTAAAATCATCTTTGAACTTTCTTAACTCTCTAGATTATGATTTCCTGGATCTATTTCTCATTGTTGAATGAAAAACAACCTTTGAAATGAACCCTATATGAACTTCTATTGACATGGCTTGCAGTACTTTTCATATTTTATCTTTTGAGGATCGACATCTAAAGATGAGCAGCAGGACTTTTAACCAGCTCTGGCTGCATATAAAATACTGACAACGTTAACATTATCGATTACTAATGTTTAAGTTTATTTTTTAGTTGAGCAAGACTTGGTGCAAACAGGTTGATTAATCGACTGAAGATAAAAGACCAGTGACAATTTTCACCAAACCATCAGTCAATAAAGAACATGGATCGATCATCACGGAGTGCCTCCTAAGAATGGTTTATTTGCCTTTCCCAATAATAAAGCTCCGTAGGGACCGTTTATCATGGAATCACGATCAAATTTAACGCTACGAAACACGGGATGCATTTCGAGGCACCACGGAACTACCGACTGCATGATGTCTACCACCAAGAAGCCATTTAATCGGCAGCTCAAGATCTCCTACAGGGCTTCCATTTACGGGTGTATTTGTTTTACGTGTTTTCCTTCTTTTGTTGGGTCTCTTGTTGGTTTTAGTCAGCATCGAAAAACCGATTTCGATTCGAAAACATTATTCGTTCCTTTTCCGAACAAGTTGGCGTTTGCTGGGAGCATTAACTGACCATTCCAACTGCTTCGAGGGTCTGACCCCCCCCCCCCCCCCCCCCTCGTTCGCGTAAGAGAAAAGAAACGACGGAGCAGTACGATTATCGGATCCCGATGTTTTCAGCCCCCGCCTTGCCACCGCCCTGCACACCGCCATGGACCGGGAGATTCCTCCCTCTGGGAATCTCTTCGGGAAGATGATGCGTTCGCCGTGAAATTGTCCAGCACCGGTCAGGGGCGATAAATTTACGCGCCTCAGGAATGTTTATCTTTTCTCCACGACGCGTATACTCTCGGCTCCCTTTCGGCCGTCCGCCCCATGCCAAGGGAGTGTTTTGTTGATTTTTTTTTATTTACTTATTCTCACCTTGGCCACGATTAAGAAAGCCATGCGGTCACGCGCATAATCGTAAACATGCTGCTTGAATTGGATCTTTTTGGGACGGAACCTGAACATCGGGAATGATAATCGGGGCAATGATGATCGGATCGATCGCGCCAGCCGCTTCGAGAGATACTCGAGTGGCGAAGGTGCCAGGCGCATTATTGTCCACACGGTGGGAAGAACCAGTGAGGAAACTTTCTTGATGTGATTTGTGGCTCGCGCTGGCGACAGGTGAAAACTGGTGCAGTTTGGAAAATTCTTCCTTCGGTCTTTTTGCTCTGCGAGAATATTTTCGAGCTTCTTGGAGAGGGCAAAAGGAAAAAAAAAAACCCCTTTGGGAACGAAAGATACGAACTGATCATGAATCACGCGGGACTTTCCTGCTCGAGCAGCGAACGGATCGAGGCGTCTGAAGAAGAGTTAAAAATCGATCGATGGCCGGAGATTGAACGAGTGGCTTTAAGTTTTTTTGTCCACATTTGAACATTTGTTTGTTTTCTATTTTCTCTCGTTTATTTTACGAGCGCCGTTGACTTTACCTCGTTTGGTTCTACAGGGGTTTAGGATCGTTATGGACAGTTCAGCTCCGCGGGGGGTACTTACTTGAATGTGACATAAGGAATTCGGGATGGAACAAATTCTAACCGTTCTCTATTTGTCACCAGCATGTTCTCGTGTTCGCTTATAATCACGAAGGAATTTTATAGTCTAAAATTAAGGCTGATCCCGAAAAAGTTTGAATGGGATATTGTTTGATTTTGAGAACATATATGCATCACATCTGGGTTTTTCTAATCTATTTCACTATCAATTTTTTTTAATTCTATAATATTCTTTGATCTGATCTTTTTTGAGGCGAAACTAAAAGAAGGTTCTAGGTTCTACTCAAGGTTCAGATCTACGTTACACTCAATTTAAATGCAGAAATTTTGTTTAGACTATTCAATACCATATTATTGGATATTTGTAAAGACATATTATTAAGAACTTATTCTTGATAATCAAATCGCTAATGGTATTTAAGTTGTAAATCATCCGTACACATTGTTTTGTCTCGGATTACGTGCTTTTAAATTAAAATAACATTTAGATTACATTATCAACAAAACCAATCAATCTATTTGATAATAATCAGACTTTCGTTTGTTAAATTAAGTTAACAATCTTAACCATCTCTGGCCATTTTGAGTGAAGAACTTAGAACTTGTGGGAGCGATCTTTGAAGCCAGGTAGAGAGTAGAAAACCGCTGGGAAGATGGTTCATTTAATTTTCGCTTCACCGCTCGCTGGGGGAATAATAAAAATTATAAAAAGGAACCCGTCGGTAGTTTCCCTCCATCCGTAAGCGTTAGCGGTTTTTGATGTCTTCTCTAACGTTTGCTCGCGCGTTTCGTAAAACTCCATCATCCAGCCGAACGCGCGACATGATGGCATGGATGGCCGACCGATTTGATCGACCCGGTTTGCGCGCACAAACACACACAAATGATCGTAAACGATGAGCACACGTACAGTGCCACACGCACACAAAGCCATCCCAAACCGGCGTTCAAGAAAACGGTATGTTTTGCGGTGCGGTGAAAAATGTAATTCGATATCGTTTGCCAGTTGGTCGACGGATCCGGCGGACGAGGACCGACATTTGAGCCCCGGGTTGATGTCGTTGTAGTTTTGGATCTTTTTTATCTTCCATTTCTCTCTTCTATCCCCATCCTTCTCTCTTTCTCTCCCTTGCTCTCAAAGTTGTAGCTGTGCCGATGGTGGTGGCGCACCTAACTACACACGGGCCAAACGGTGCGCTACGTAGCGGAGATCCCATAAAAGTACACGGCCGGGAAAATTATTTCGAAGTGCATCCTCGCCGATCGGCGCAGAACAAACACTACAGTTGTACTATATTTATATACACACGCACAAACGAGCGTATGTGTGGACTGTGTGACTGTCGTCGGAGATGGCTTCCTGAAATCCTTTTCCATCATATGTTTCGACACATGCATTTCGTCGGCCGATGCTTCTGCCGGAGTTGCCAACGATTTTTTGTAGGTTTTCCAATGGTAAACATTTCTTTTTCGAAAAATTTGACCTGTGCAGGCAAGGATTCTTCTTTGCTGCAGGATTTTTGTTGGCAGAAAACGTAAGCCATTAATTTCCAACCATTGTCATGTTCGGATCAAAATTTCAAAATAGCGTTCATTATTTAAAGTATTATACTGATCCTGATATGAATCTATTTTAATTGCATTTTTTGATAATGATTTGGCTTATGATGTGCTGGAGAAGTGCACAAAAAATGTATAAGCTCTGAAAAATTCAATAGATAACACTTGCTTTGAAGTGATTTCAACTTCGATCAAATCAAGAGATGGATCAAATTCTCAACGACCTCAAATGTTCAAATGTTTAAAAAATTGCTCTCTATTTTATCGTGTCGGCGTTGTTCATTCAGCGGATGATTATCATAAACAAAATTCAACACCAATCTCACAGGATCTTGGACTCCGGAACGGTTAAGCATATGCACACCAGGAGGTGGCCACAACAGAAAACTCTTCCTAAAGACGTTTTGAACCCGCACCATTGCCAAGCCATCGCAGCAATGTGCTAAGCAGATGATTTGTTTACCCCTTTTCCCATTGCCTTTCTTTCGATCTCTCTTTTCGGCATTTTTTTCTGTTTATGCTTCATTCAAAAGTGCTTTATAAACACTTTAACACTTTACTTTTCTCTTTCTCAACACCCACCGCTTCTGCGATTCTTGCATTTCGGTTTTTGTGTGTGTTTCTTTCGTCCTTGTACCACCCAAAAAGTCCCTGCTGCTTTCCGGAAGCAGCATGTCCCGTTGTCCACGTTTTTTGAGCTCACTCATCCTTTGTACGTCACCGCAGGGAATGCTTAAAAAGAAAGGGTATCGCATTATAGAGCAAACGAGGATGAATGGATGATGAATTTGAGAAAAGCAAGCAGGAAAACGAAGTGGGCTCAGTCAAGTGGGAACGGCAACTACGGCTGGGAAGGCCAATAAGTGCCTGAAAGGCAATAGAAACGCTAAATAGGACAGCCTGCGGTTGGGAGTTTGCCAAAGGATTCTGGTAGGAAGAGCAAACGACGGCTTGAACGTAGCTCGATAGTTAAAAAGGCAATTTTATGTACTCCTTACGATCTTTCTTGGTGTTACTGAGGTATTATTTAAATAAGATAAGCGAGACACTTTGTAGCGAACACAAGTTATACTTTTTGTTGCACAAGTTTGTGTATGATTTTTTTAAATTTTTGACCGGTTAGATGGAAAGGAATTTTGAAATCATATCTAAAAACATACGTCTAAGAAAATCGTCCAAATCTTTGAAATCCTCACCAGATTACACTATCTTCACAAATTCGAAGAATTTCGTTCTTTAAACCATTTGTTAAATTTCTTTAAAAAAGCGGGTTTTTTTCAAAATAGGAAAGTTTTGTTAACAAATATTAGACAGCTTAGAGAGGATTTCCCGATCGGATTTCCCAAGGTTTAATACTTAAAAAGGCTACTAACACACCTATGTCTTGCAAGCTTGAACCTGCGCTCGACGAAGGTGCCTATTTTTAAAAGGCCGCTAAATGTCTCTTCAGAGATATTTAAACGTATCATAAAAAGATTATAATCTCTCCTCTTTAAATCACTCATACGGCGGGACACAACGCGCGAACAACACGGAGCCGTAGTACGAGGATCGGCCGTTTCCCACCACCTTTCCCAGTACTACCGCCTTACGATGCTGTCGGGTCGTGTCGTTAAATATGAAACCTTCCAAATTTCCGGCCGCACAGTTACGCGACGCGTTGCTACCGGCCGGTGAATTAATACCGTCAAACTTGTCACTCAATCGTGTCCGTTCGTCGGAATGAAGATCACCCCCTACATCCCGCTGGCCATGCGCGAGGGAAAATTGTCACCCATTGACGTCGCGAAAAGTCCCCGCCAAAGGTGGCGTTTTGCTACGTTGTAGCAAATTTCCACCGGTCGCAAAAGAGCGCATAGCACTCGGCGTACCGCAAAATACACGGCGAAGGAACGGCGGGCGGCTAACAACCCGATCGGTTTCCGCGTGCGATGTACGTATGCGACGTTACGGCCGCGGTACTGATTTATTAACCCGCAGAAATAGAAGCAAACTCTCGTCCGAGTCCGAGGGCAGTGGCGAGCAGGGAGCGAAGGGAGTGGCACGCGGCGCAGGAGCAGTTTTTAAAAATAGATCATACATTCTAATGTATGCTGCTTCTGCTGCTCCTTGTCTTCGGCGGTTTGGGAGCGTCCTCCTCTTCGCCTTTTTTTCCCATTTTCCGATGCGGCGTAGAAGGCGCACACTGCGGAAAATGTTGCAACCATTTGCTCACCTGGTGCCGTTCGCCGACGGAACGTATTCTTCAATATGTTCTCGGCTGTTTTGCAATTTGGCCATCTATTTAGCCATAATTGTGCGACAGCCAAATGTATTTTACACGTTGCTATTTTTTGGGATGTGTAAGTAAGTTTTAACACTGAAACATCCCAGATATTATTCGAGGCAACGTGTCGCTTGGCTTGAAAACGAATTCTTAAATTCCACGGTATCAAATGTTATCTCGATGTAATCACATCTTTTGGAGTATTTCTATCAACATATTTTTTTAAGCTTAATTAAGCAAATATATTACACGGGGAGGTAAAGAACATTTTGGTTCATTTAAAGCTTTAATGTCCTTACGTAATAAATGATTTTTTTTAAATAAAATAAAATTTCGATTTTTAAAGTCGCTCTAATAACCAGCACTAAAGAAAAAACGCACACATTGACGACGGTTTCCCTAGCAAAATCCATTACAATAAAGTGGGAATAATATCACTCGAAGTGCTCGAACCTTGTCCTTTCAATTTGAATAATGTATAATTAGACGTATTAAACGTATTACATGCGTTTCGATTTTTATTTATTATGAATTAATCACTTGGTTTAAACAAAGGTAGAAGGTGAGGTTAAAATATCAGTCTTTGTCATTTAAGTTTAGTATGCTCCACACACTACACTCAGACCTTACAATATGGTGTCATATTTGTTCCAAATCTTTTTGATTACACGTTTTAATGTCTTTAAACGATAAATATTGACTAGAATAAAACAACTTTAAGGCAATTTTTTTCACAAAAAAGGCAGTAATATTTAGTCTTTGGATTGTTTTGTCATTTTTCAGTGCAGGTTTTACGAATTCTCGTATCTACAGACTATTTCACAGCGTTCCCAAATAAATTACAGTATCAATAAATTTGTTAAATGCCGCTTTTTTATTAAAAACATGCACATACTAAAATTATTTCACACAAACTCAAATGTTTTGATTGCATTAAAATATCATTGATCGCAGAATAAAATTACCGTCGACAAAAACTTCAAAAGTTCAATCAATTCTGGGGTCTTTAAAAAAAAGCAAACAAACAGACGCTGGGAGAACTGTACTCAAAGTGCAGTTCCATGCACTGCATAAAAAAACGAAGAAAAACCGCGAAGGAATCTATGTCGGACAGCGAAGCATCAGCATCGACCGAAAAACTGCCAATGCGTTCGGAAAATATTTTCCCACCGAACCCGAAACTGATGCCCGGTGCGATATCTGATAGTGCAGTTCCCCGGGGCCCCGTCAGGCCGCTTACCATCCTTCTGCTCTCCGCTTCCCTTCTCTGACGCACCTCACGTTGTTATGCACCTTCTTTCTGGTTGGCGCCTTGAAGGAGCACGACTTTGGGGGATTGTGTCGAGTCGTGTGAGTTTGTGTGTCAGTCTTGCCCTCGTTTGGCCGGTGCACAATATATAGTTACACCACCGCGGGCCTCCCCAACTATGAGGTAGGATTGTATGTATCTTCATTGTGTTTTTCTTTTTTTCGAAAATCAATTTTCTTGGTAGTTGTACCATAAGTTTGGTCGACTTTCAGCTTAGGTGGAGCTTCATTTACAGTGCGGTGCGGTCAATTACTTTGGCTGCATTTTTAAGGATCACTTCAGGGCGGTACAATGATTAGGCGAACTATTATGGTTGGCGAAGTCTTTTCTAAGGACAAAGGCCATATTCAAAAGCCGTTTTTCATCCGGCTAAATTTGTGATTTTTAAGGAGGAACAAGAAAAAAGAAAAAGATTTTTAGAAAATAAATAGATTTTTTCCTAAGATTGGCGGAAAATCTAAAAAATAAACATTAAAAGGACAAAATCAAAATATGTTCTTTTCAAGAGTTTAATCATTTTCAATTATTTGTAGATGCCGTTTCTGAGAAATAATATTTATACATTAAATTGCTAAACAATTGATGAAACTCTTTTGGCGTGCAATGATCTTCGAATGATTCATGTTATTAAATGAAAATAAATTAAACTTTAACCACTCTTGCAGTCGGTTTACGTCCACCTGCTGTCTTCTCATACAATGTTGATCGGTTTTGCTATTCAGGTGCCAGTTTCGATATTTTTGAGCTTGATTTCATTAATTAAAACGCTCCACTCGCATCATTCATCGTCCGGTGTGATGTGCTGTCTGTTTTCCCGCCGCAGATCATTGCCGCAGAGGATCCATGTAAATGCCAGGTTCATGTTCTGTCACACTTTGCGCACGTCTCCTCTTGTTACCGCTCCCCTGTGTCCTGTGCCTTGGAGGACCCGGAGGAGCCTATTATTAGCCCTTTTACAACAATGTTGCAAATAAAGAGCTAGTTCCAACGGTAACATAGCAGCGGCGTTCTCCGAGGGCGCATCGCTTCGTTCGGTCGCTTCTTGTCAGGCCGAATCAGTCATCACCGTAATTGAGGAAAATTAGTGTTGATCCGTCTCATAATCTCTCCTTCATCACGCGTTGTTCTGGACCCGCCGTAGTTCTATCCCCTTTTGAGTGCAAAAAACGACTAGCCGAGTCGCACAGGCGCAACATGATCACTGAAAACGCGACACTGACGCCAGCAACAGTTGAAAACTGCCAACGAAGACGACGGTACGAAGGATTGTAACCGCCGGGGTCGCGGCGGGAAAATTAGATTCTTCACCCAAGTCACTTACTTCCTCATTTCCACCTACCGGAAGAAGCGCCGGCAGCAGCCCATGGTATGGTTTTTGTTTGGAAAAATAACGCCCCGACCCTGGTGGAGCGGTTGCACCGTTACCCCCCGGGAGCAAACGGGCATTTCCCAGTGACAGTGGCGCGATGCGTATACTCTCTTGGGAAAACGGGAAAACCGGGTAGAGGAACTCCCTTTCCACGAAATGCGACCGCTTGCTGGTTAGACCGTTAAGTGGCTCGTAAGGAATAAATTTATGGACTTCCTGCTAGTCGCGAGCGGAGGAAGTCTACAAATAATTTTCCTAGGCAGATACAATTTTCCTGTTCGCGAGATCATTGATTTTGGAGATTGTTGATGGTAATTCAAGCCTGCATCAGGTCGTGTGTCGATGGCGAGGCGTCGAAAATGTCGACGGAGGTATGTTCAAAAATGTATCTTTTTGACAATAATTTTGTTTCCTAATAAAAGTGACTAACGACATGATGCATAGTAAGGATGACCACATGAGTTGAGCCACATTGGATAAATATTTAGTGGCAAAAAGTTGCGAATGAATTTCGAATTAAAATTGCATTGCAACACAGCTTCATTTCAGTCTTTCAAAATACAGTGGAATTTCAATTGAATTTGCTGAACTGACGAATTTGACGATTTTTTAATATCTTGGCAATGGCAATTAACAATGTTGTCGGTCGCTGTAATTCCCATCGCTGCAACATCTCACACATGCAAAACAGCACATTCATGAGGATGCTTCCCGATCTACAGTGCCTGGCCTTCCGCGTGGCATCCCAAGGCCGGCCCTCCCGAGACGTCCCTTCGGCACGCCATCTAATAAACTTGTCATAACCGTTAACATATTACCGTCAGATGCCTGCCGCGTCGCGAGCTGTAGAACAGCATCGTTGACGTCGGCGGCAGTAGCATAGGCATAGCATAGTTGCCCTCTTCAACACGCCACGACGCACCGGGTTGCACTTCGGGGAAGGTCGAGGGGGTGGTTCGAACTACAGAGGCGAACCAGAGAGACGGAGCACAGACCGGCCAGATCATCAGCGAACATGTGTAACTGATTTATTTTCATTTTATATGTCCCAGTGGAGGAACTTCTCTGCCTTTGAGGGCCTTCTTTGCATAGTCCAACTGGTGTTAGGTTGTGTGGTAAGATCTGGAGCGCCGATTGCTCTGCTGGGAGCTGATCCAACAGGAATACTGTGCGCATATCCGGCAGGCTGAGTTTTTTGCTTTGATGAATGGGTATCTCTGCCAATGAGAACATTAAAAAGTATAACATGAAGTTTTATTCCAGACAGTCTCCCAATTTTTGTCGTTTTTTTTATCATTATTATATTTTTTTTTGTCACCAACTTCTGTGTTCACAGCATACCTGCAATTTCTTCGCATTTAACTCAATTCATTTTTTTTCAGAATGAACTGAAATTCAAAAACAATGGTTGCAGGAGAACTTCTCTTTCCAGGGATGTTGATGTTGTTAAATTTAAGTCTGTAAATGTTGATAAGTTTTAGTCTTAGACGGATTTGTAGGGTTGCCTTAAAATTTCTATTCTCGTTTATGGTCCCCGGGAGTTGTAAAACTTTATAAGTAGAAGTATTTGATTTCTAATGATGTTTTTTGGCACTCCACCTCCTGTTTGCATGCATCTTACGAGACTCTGCCTTATGGGATCGATATCCTAACAATTGGAGGTCATAGTCATAGCGGCGAAAGAGTGCTGAGTACTAAAATAGTTGAAATTCGGCATTGCTTTCACCGGGCATCCCGGAGAAGCCGTTTGTACGTTTTTTTTTTTATTGGAATACTCTTGTCAGGCCTCTTCCTTATCACTATGTTAGGGTATCGTAGGAAACGGAGGGAAGTTTACCTAATAGATGGTGTTTGAAGTTCTCTACAATCAGAATTGATCGAGAAAATGAAGGTCAAAAGCTAAAATTGTGTTTATGCGAAGACTTTATTGAGTAACAGTATATGAAACTATCTGAAACCAGATCTCCCAAGGCACAAAGGATTGGCTATCCACGAACGTTAACACCCTCATTACACACGGGTTTTTACAGTCATTCGATTTTGGGATTTCATGTCAAACCTGCTCTCTGGTAAGGACGTCTGACAGAAAAATAACATCGGCTCGTGTAATAACGCAAGTTTCGCAAAGTGGGTTCTTTGTGGATTAGTTGCAAACAAACCCGTAATTCATCGTCGAAATCCATGTTGCAAACATTTTAACAACAATCCCTGATGAAAACAACAAATGGTCCGTAGAAGAGCGTCACTTTAACAGAAAAGTTCCAATCAAAAGCAAATCGATTTTCGCTTTCGATTTTCTTAGCACAATATTGCTGTCAAACGCGATTTGATACTATTTTCCAAAATCGAGTGACAGTAACATTGTGAGTGTAATAAGGCTTAAAAAGGGAAAAGTCTCGTTAGCCCTAAAAATGGCTATTGAAAATTGGTCGCTTAGACAGGAAAAAAGAAGAGAATTTCTAAAAAAAATAAATGTAACATTTTTTGGGTAACATATTCAGGATTTCGACTTAAAATTGATAACAGAGCGTTTTGCAGAAAGGCTTTGGTTTGTCTCCTTCTTTCCTAGCTTGGGTTTGTAGTGATTTGAAAACTTCATTCCCTTCAAACTTAGTAGGCGATGCGAAGCGAAAAATTCAAGTCAAAAAGTTCTCTGGACCACAGTAGGCGCGAGTTTTTCGCAGAAAATTGCGAATATTGTGGAAACTATGGCACTTTTCCGACTTTTTCTGCCACATAAACCTGCCCTGGGTCAAGACAAACAGAATGAACCAAAAACGACGCAAATCGGTCCAGCCGTTCTCCAGTGATGCGCGGTCGCACACATTTTGAACTTTGTTTTATATATATAGATAAGCTGTTATGGAACTTTAAAAAAAATCGTTATGGTTATCTCATTTTATAATTGAACCATATGTTTATATTAATATAAATCGTGTTTGGCAAATCGGATGAATAAAATAGACATTCATTCTTTTTATACGAACTGGAACGGTTTGGGGTTTTTGTCAACTAATGTTTGGTGATGGGTTGAATATCCAAAATCGGCTTGACTCTAGAAAATCACGCTTAGTACGAGCAGACTACAGAACAGAGCAGATTTGAAAATCTGCTGGCTCTACCAGCATTAAAGAAGGTTGTACCATCAAAGTAGGGTATTAAGTAATGCCACATGCTCCATACTTTTCAAACATATGTGACTTCTCGCTGGTTATTTCAGAGTATTTAGATTTGCTCTACAGATGTCAATCGGTAGAAGAATTAGCAGAATGAATTCGAGCTCCGCAAAAAATACCTATGAATTATATTATTTTCTTTTTTTCTAAAGAAACACTTACGCAATACTTTGCTTGTCGGTTTCCTGCTCACTTTTTGTTTCTCCTCTCCTTTAGGTTCTGCAACAGGCCGGCAACGTGGAGCGCCTGGGACGGTTCCTGTGGTCCCTGCCGCAGTGTGATAAGTTGCAACTGCACGAGTCCGTGCTGAAGGCGAAGGCGGTGGTCGCATTCCACCGCGGTAACTTCAAGGAGCTGTACCGGTTACTGGAGCACCACCAGTACTCACCGCACAACCACGCTAAGCTGCAGGCACTTTGGCTGAAAGGTAGGTTACGTTTTGTATCAATCTAGAGCCTGTTATAGGCTTTCCTGTGCGTTGTTAGCAACCGTTTGCTTAGTATCTGCGAGACAAAAGTGCCTCCATTGCGTTCAAAGGCGCACCGAATGCCGCAGATTCGACGCGAGATTCTGTCGAGAGATTCGATCACGTCCTGCAACTGCACTGCCTTCGTCCCTTCCATCGGCCGCTTGGGTCTGACAAGATGTTAAGTGAAAACATATGCTCACCAACGATGTCGAGAAGAGTCACTGCTCGTCCAACACGGATGACGAAGGGTTAACGTTCGCTCAATATTTAACGCGTTACAGATCGCGCTGATCCAATTACCGGACAGTCTCCTTCTGGTAGCGGGAGCCGACCTGCTTCACTCGTTCCGACATTTCGTCCCCTTCTTTTTTTCTCTCGCGATGTCAGTGAAATTTTCCCCTAAGCGATGGAAGCTAGGCATCACCATGGTAGTAACCGTACTCGTGAAATCCGCCTACCTTGAAGGTCGTTAGGACTGCCTGGATGATTTCTTCGTTTAGAAAACAAACATACAGTATGCTACGATAAACTACCATCCGCTCAAACATTGAACGCTAGGGATGTGATAAAAAGATACCCTGAGCTTGTAGGAATGCTGCATGTTCAGAAGACTTATGAACGAAACCTTTGTATGCCAAATTTATTGCAAATGTGCAAAACGACCGCTCCGGCGAAAAGTAGGGTAAAAACGAGGAGGAAGTTAAGCGATGTGAAACGCAGTCGGAAGCCGTAGAAGTTCCGTTATGTTGCACATGACAACATGCGCCCATCGCTCGAAGTAACAACGGTATTTGATTGATGAAAGCGTTCTGGCGAGTGAAGTCCTATCGCACCGTTTACGAACTGGTACATGTGAGTACATGCGATGATTCAAACAATATTCCCTACACACAAAAAACAATCCAAAAACGTCTGAGGTAGTTTGTTGGGCGATCAGTCTCAGATCATCTAGTCATTTTATTTTTTGTAGAATGGATCATATAGTATTTTGTATATTCGAGTATTTTTATTGAAATAAACTATGATATGTTGTATTAGAATCATACCAAGTACTTTGTGGTCGGTTGTACGCTTTACTGTAGTCGCGTTCAAACTTATTTTGATTGGTGTCAATCTTCTTGATCGATCGATTCACGGTCACGGGACGAAGCTGAGTACCCCGCATCCGCCATCGGATAATAGCAAGTTGATGTGTCGTCATCGGGTTGGCTTTGTTGGTTTAGTAGCGTAATATTTGACTACCTTCTCCACATGACCACAGCCGGAGACCATTCCGGGGCAGCTATGCACGACAGTCGCGCGTAGGCTCGAAGACAGTCTCTACACGTGCGTCTTCCAGGAACGGCACCGTGCGCCTTGGAGCCTCGAGAAATGTTTCGAGCGGTGCAGTGTTTCTCCCAGGTCCACCTCTCCCTTTAGAAGAGCACGAGACAAAAATCTAAATCCTAACACGTTGAATCAGACGGAAGAAGGCGGTAAAAAGAAGGCCATTCGCTTGGATCGGTTTTGTGTTTTTTTGGAAACCTGTTTGCATGAGCTGTCCGGTGGTTCGATTCCGGGTCCACCCCGGGATCGTCCAACTCGCCCAACTGGTCGCCCGGCCGGCCCTCGCAGACTGTCAAACCACGGTGGAAAGGTGGACGTAACGAATAAAATAACGCGACAAATGAAACAACAAGAGAGAGAAAAAAACATAACATTATAAAACCTCAAGACATCGGACACCCTCCGTGTGTCCGCGACTCCGTCGTCGTCTGTGTCCGCGGTTCGTGAAGGCACTAAAGAATGTCCAACGGAACCGAACATGAACGACGCACAGAAGCGTCACTGTATCGAAGGACCGCCGATCGTGGCCGGGATTGGAAGATCAGGTAGGAGGGCGGTGTTGGGAGATGGGAACGCTCCTCACCATGGGGGAAGCAATTATATTTATTTGTCTATAAAAATTATGGACCTTTAAGCATTTTATTTCATTTCGATCCGCGCCTCACACACTCACGGCGGAATCGATCCCCGGGAGCGGGAAGTGCGAAGGAGCTGGACTCCGCTTCGAATGAAATGAAAAACTTGACACCTTCTTGCAGGGTGGGTTCAGGGGACACGACGCCGAACGTCCTTATGTGCGTGTGAGGCGCGATCCACCCAGAGAGAAGGTCAGCCAGTTTTGGACTCGAGCAGCTGATGGGAGGATAGTCCGGGAGACTTTTGGCCGGGCCGTGCATGGGCAAGTCGTCTGGGGTGGCCTAACGTATCACACAGCAAACCCCTGAGATCTGAGCACGCTGATAACAGCGAGAAGGCCCCTCAGAACGGGCACGGAGCGTCGGTAACTGATCTTCTGGATCTGCCCGGTATCTCCGATTTGGACCAGGCAAACGGCCTCGCACAATCCGCCAGGCGCGGCGTGTGTCCACTGTATTTCGATGAATATCTGATCCTCACCGTGGTCTGCGTCGTCGCTGCCGGGACGGGGAACGGGCGGACTTTTTACGGCGACAAAAAGGCCTCAATCCAATCCAGCGGCGAGTCGCGGAAGTCCCTGGAAGACCGCCGTTCGTTCTTCGCCGTTGGTGGCGTTATTCTTTTCCCTCGTCTGCCTTCCTATCAAAGTCAAAGCGCGATATCGAATGTCAGTTTCCATTTTTAACGTTTGCCCACGAGCTCACCGAGATAGTTAAACGTCACCAGAAACGCGCAGGGAACTGCAACGGCCGTCTCCGATGAGACGAATCGCTTAGTTCACTTTCTGCCAGATTTTCAAGATATGCCAACCGATACATTACTAGACGGACGGATTCGTTATACTCCGGACGTTCGTCATGTGAGCGTTGTGGGTGGCGAGTTGGGAGTTTTGTGAGAAATCTTCGGAAAGAGAATTTATCTCGTGATTTTCGTGGGAATCAGGTTAGGTCATAGATTTTTTATTTCTTTTCTAAATATCCATAATTGAAGCAAAAAAAAAAAGATGAAATACTTAAACGACATGAGGCAGATGAGGGCACTTTTCTTACACATTTATAAGGATTTTGTTAGATTGACGAAGTATTTCTTTTACAACAAAATAACTGGATTGTACGGTGTGTAAATAAATTACCTTTAGAAATGGTATACATTAATTAGCCGCGAATCAAAATATTTGAAGGCCATTTGTGCCATTTACTGCATGCTGTGAAAGATTATTGATTGGTTCACATTCTTTCCTAGTTTTAGTTTCTATTGTAGAAATTTATGCATATACTTGAACAAATAGTCCAGATAAAAGGGCAGCAACGCATGTTTATGGATGAAGGTAGAGGCAAATTCAACTAAGAATGATATTAAGATCGTTTCTAGGTCCTATTTGGGCTTCTTTCCAATTGTCACTAGGCACATCTGGCTAATTGCCTTGAAGATATTGTTTTTAATTATTTTCTGGAAAAAATATCATTGAAATTAAATCCGTCCATAATTAATTATATGTGTTTCCGATGGCACCTTCTAATTTACCCAACCAACTGTCCAATCTCTCGAAACATTAGTAGGGGTGAAATTCCGCATCCATACGCGCGAGGAAGAGAATCACACAGGCGAGACAAAGGCTACCCAAAGCAAAAGGAAAAAAAAGGAATCCCAATTTGTTATTCAAATTTCCCCATTCGCATTTGTCGTGGCTCGATCGATTTGTTCTCACCAATAAATCAACCAATTTTCGCTTCCCTATCGGATGTGCGATCGATCGGGACGCCAGCATGAGCCTTCACCTTCGTCTTTCCGTTCGGACACGTCTCCAAGGGGCTCACGATTTCACACATTGCTTGCAAAACGAAGGAGGAGAGGGTTTCGGGGGGACATTTTTTCGAATTTTACGAGCATCATAATTTAACACACTGGGTCGCGTATATACGGTAAAAGACGTCGTTTGGTGAGTATGTTTGTGTGTGTGTGTATGCACGCATGGAATCGGACACGGAAATACTCCTAATTTTATGGCGACTACTGGGAGACGTTCTACCATTGTTTATTGTAGTGCTTTTCCTATGCGCAGTGTTATAGCAATTGATTTGGCACTGCGAAAACTTGGATATTGAACAAGGGATAAACTAGGGTTAGTAAGAACGAACGCCATTTCTATCAAATATGATTTGATGGTGGTTATCGAGAAACATGATGTAGGAGTTCGTTTGATTGAATTTTGGAAATTCCTCTTGTTTAGGTTGGACCATGCGTAAGGTTAACTAATTTTTGTCAAGTATTTCAGCAAGTAAAAACAGAAATATAAACCGAATACAGAAACATATTTAAGTCACAGCATGCAAGCTTAAATTGTTTTCCAATCGATCGGCTAAACTATTGTTTCTTGAGACTTTATATGATATTATTGTTTCTCTTTTCAGCACATTATGTAGAAGCTGAAAAACTACGGGGTCGTCCTTTGGGAGCCGTTGGGAAATATCGCGTGCGGCGTAAGTTTCCGCTGCCCCGCACGATCTGGGACGGCGAGGAGACAAGCTACTGTTTTAAGGTAAGTTTTCCTACGGATTTTCTATGCTGCTGCTGTTCTTCCTGCTTCTTCATGCAGAAGAAAATCGTGTCTTTTTTATCGGGTCTAAACTAAATCGGAAGAAGTAACAAGAGCTACCGATTTGGAGATGAACAAACACTGGTTGCAAGTAGTAAAAAAGTTAAAAAAAATAAATCCGATCACCGACCGATCGACTAAGACAGATCGTTATCTTTTTAGACATCACAACGAAATCCATTTTAGCAAACCAACTTTTCAAGCAAGCAAAGCCTTCAAAATACCCGCGGCGTATTGATTTTAATTCCGTTCTGTTTTTCTATGCTCGCCCTTTCTCCCTAACCGAAAAACAAATCAAAAGGAAAAATCAAGATCGGTCCTGCGCGATTGGTACACCCATAATCCGTATCCGTCGCCGAGAGAAAAACGGGAGCTGGCCGAGGCAACCGGATTAACGACGACGCAGGTAAGTGTGCAAGTGTGGTGGAGGCCAGCAAAGGGAAAAAGTCTCGCTCGCCAGGACAGGTTGCAGGATGCAGGAATTTCGAGGATCACTTTCGTCGTCAATGGTGGCGGCTGCTCCTGTCAATGGGTTTAACTTGGGCGTCTTCTTCGTTCTTTTTTAACCACCTCTTTAAGGCAGGAAAATGAGGAACAGGGATAATATTCGTTCCGCGTTCTTTTTTCGAGGTTCTTTCACTCAAAAAACTAACCTCTTTCGGAAGCCATTCGCAGCCTAAGTCTCTCAGGTTTGGTTGATAGGAAATTTGATAGCCATGCTTCACTGATAAGACTGTTGTTGTCTGCATTTTCCGCCCGACGGGTTGAGTTTGGGTCTGGTTCCTTTTTTTCGCCGGCTGGTCCACAGTGTTTCACATTTTCTCCTATGCTGCTTCTTCAACCTGCTGCGGAGCATGCTTTGTTTTTCTTGACCTCGAATTCCGAAAGGGAAACTATGGCCGAACGGGAGAGAAATAATGAAGCTATCGAACTTAGGGAAAGCAAGCCCGAAATTGCGTTGCTTCCAGCCTTCGCCGTAGGTGGCGTAAGCGAAGCGTGGAGTCGTCGGAGAAATTGGATCGGATTATCATTATCGTATTGTTATTAATAATATCTTTCCCCTGAAGCCGAACAGAAGACACGTTTTGCTTTTTTTTTGTTCTTTTCCGGGAGGATCACTTACATTTTGGGCTGCACCTAGGGAGGTAACTGGTAAAGGTTAGGAAAATTTGGATGAAGCCAAAGTCGAGGGCCGTAGTCGGATTAACTGGCGTCAGGTCCGCGATAGGTTTTATGCCGGTAGCATCTTCCTCTGCATTTTTGTTCCTTCTTTATTGTTTTCGTAAGGCCCATCCTTTTCTCTGCCGATGGTTATCGCCAGCATACGATCGGGGCGGGCTTATGCTTCCTAGATTTTTTTTATCATAACAGGGAAATGAAATACATTTTTTTTACATTCAACCGCGAAAGATGTTGTATGGATTTTTCATATTACAATCGGTTGCACGTTGGGTCAAGAAAATAAGTGAAAGACTATACACGAACTGGCCATTGCATTGTAGATCTCCTGTCTAGATCCTTAAATTATAGTGAAATGCATTGAACGGAAATTGATGTTCGTGAACCAAATAAAATGTTTATCAGTCGTAACGAAAAAAATCTCCCTAAATTAGCAAATGTCCTTTTGTTCTGTTCGGAAATAAATTTGTTTCTTGTTAGCCACTGTTCATAACGGCGTTAGGGCAATTGACACCATTCCTTGAAAAGGCCTGCAATTTGTACTCGATAAGATTGAACATAAGTTACCATTTAACGAGCAGCGAACAATGGGCTCAATTATAAAATCCCTCGTGCTCGTTTCGGTCTCTTTGCGATGCTCTCTTGAAGTGTTCCTAATGTGATCCTGTTCCGTTTCTTTTTTCCGTTTTTCCTTTCTTCATTTGCAGGTTTCCAACTGGTTCAAGAACCGACGGCAACGTGATCGAGCAGCTGAGCACAAAGAGTAAGTAGCCTGGCACAGTTCAGGACAGCCTCCTGTACTGTAATTATTTGCTCATTCTTTTCCTTCTGTTTACCATTGCTCCTTATGGTTCGGTTCAATACCGTTGCGCTTTTTTTTTTTCTTCTTTAATGGACATTTCATTTCGAAACTGTAGACAAAGAAAGGGGCTTTATTAATTCGATGTCCTTTTTGTCTTGTTTGCCGCGCAGAACAAGAAAGAAAATGTCCAGTGATTGATGTCATCATTTTAGAGCAGGAACTGATTGCGCTCTAATGAAGTGATCACGAGGCTGTATGATGAGTAAAAGATTGGAAAAAATCAATTGAGAAGAACTTTAGAACGCTTTAGAACAAGAACTGCGCTTTGTCTTGGGAAAAAAGTTCCAGTTGAATTATTTGCAACGCATTTAAATGTTTCGCTGGATTTGGAAGGATCCTTAATTTTTTAGATGAATTATGACAATTGAAAAGATCGTTTTAGTTTCCATTTATAACGCAAATTCTGTATACATTAAAAGAAAATTAAATAAACGAGCTGTTCCGTTGCCTTAAAAAGCAAACCAAGTAATGCAAAGGAGAACAGGAATACTTGTCCCAAATCCAGTTATTTTGAGATCGATTCATTAAACGTCAATAGAAGACAGGAACGTTGTTTCACGACAGCCACAATATGCGTTTATTGTCGTTCCCTTGAGACACAGACGTCTCTCAGCATGGGAAACCTCACTTTGCACGCCCATCTGACGACCAAACCGGGGGACAAGGGTATCGTGAAATTGAAACTAAAGAAGGCTAGGCTACCTTCGCTTTCCCTTGCCGTCGCCCGAACGTGACCGAGAAAATGGCCCAAAGGGCGACTGCGTCTTGTGTGGAACCAATGTGCGGAGCGAAGGGGCTTGGAGCTGGGTGCTGGGAGATAAATAAAATGTAAATAAAAATATCGAATTTCAGCCACAATATGGATTTTTCCCATTCTCCCGCTTTCCATCCTCCCGCGCAAGGCGAAGACACTTTTCCCGAATGAAAGCGCCCCTACAGACGAGCCCCTTCCCAGCGGCTTCCTGTCTCTCTGTCTCTCACTCTGGCTCCAAAACATGTGAGGGTTGTTGTGTATGTGTGCCTTTTTTGTTTTTCCTCTAGTAAGTTGCTTCTTCTTTCCGAAACGAATGCGCACTGCTTGCTAACGGCAGCAACACTTTCCAGTGCAGCGAGTTTAATCACCACCCGATCATTGATGACTTGATGATGGTCCTGGAGTTGAGGAACTTTCCCCGCCACGCCGCATGCACGTACGACGGAAAATTCGATCCCCTTAAGGGCGCGCCGCCCAAGAAGGGCTTCCTGCAACTATGCATCAACTTGGGGCCGCTTTAAGTAGTTGCAAGACTTGGCACAACAAATCCGGGTACCCGGTAAACCAGGATCTTTAGCCAGCATATGCTTGTATCATACGTTGTATGGTTTATAATTTCCATCCGTTGCGTTATTTTGGTAGAAATACGTGGCTTCTATTGTTTTTCATATTTTTTCATTTTTGGAAAAGACGATCAAGCTATTAAAATAGATAGCTGAACAAGGTTTCCATGGTTTGGTCATACCTTGCCATATTTTTGAAAAACAATCGAAAATCTAAATAATTTATACATGTCACATTGATAACTAGATAACAGCTTGAGGATTAACTGCATAGAAAATAATTATTTGCCATAAGACTGGGAGCTTTAAGGGGCAGTCTTTAACAGATTTTTGGGTGGAATCAAGTTTTTTTCCTAATTGTTTGTGCGATCTTGTTCAATTTGTTGCCATTCTTTTCGGTTTATGTTGAATGGCGAATTTATTGCACCAACTTTTAAACATCTACAAACAAAGGGCGTTTCAGGTTTCCACAAGACCACAAGTCACTGCACCTAAGTCATGTTTTGTCAAAAAGTTTCAAGACGTTTGTTTTATTAACACGTTAACCGCCATGTCAGTCCCTAGGAACTGACAGTAGATTTTGCGTTCTCGCAAATTCAAATCAAATTTTTTTGGCGGTTAACGTGTTAAAGCAATTTCGTGAGGAAACTCCTCACTGTTGGTTACCTCATTCAAACTATGCCGACAGTAAACCGTCTGAATACTGGATGGCTACAAAATAATGTTGTCCTTCTGAAGAAAATATAACTCTGAACCAAACTCTGTTTACAAACATTGACACGACCTATTTGAAACCTCGAATTGTCTGGGGTAGGCACTGCTTTTCGACGCAAACATAAATGCACCGAACATGCGGGTCAATCCAGCTGGGGCATTTGTTTATGCGTCGATGGAAGTGTAATAAAAACACCAGAGAACGCACTTTTTAATTGAGCTCTTTGATCAGCTGCCGTCAGATGGTGAAGAATCTGCAAAAAGGTAGCATAATGCACAATTTTTAAAGAACGAAAACTGGCAGACAAATAGCAGAGAGGTTGTTTTACACTTTTCGAATGGAATGTTTGATGAAACTATATTTTTTATAATATGTTTAGCACACTTATGTTGCGCATATTGCACTTTATCCTCCTACGGTGATTCTTAATTCCCTGGTTTAGCTACACCATTTAAAATTGTTGTCATTTAATTACACGTATGGACACATTGCATTGAGACAAAAAGATAAAACAAATCCCCAAGATGCAGAAGCATACCACCACGTTCCACGTTCCAATTCGCTGCGCACGCAATAAAAGCATAAACAGCATAACAAAAACTCGCTGAGCATAAACAGAAGCCAGTGCGCGATTCCGGCGAAAGTCCTCGCCTTTGCTGCTGCACCCGGAGTGTGCATTTCCTTTATTTTTCTTTGCAGAGATGGTGGTCTCGGGCGGACCGCTTTTGTTGTGGTGTTCCACTCCGTGGATGGATGGATTCCGGGAAATTCGTTGCTATGACGCACTCTGTGGGCGGTTGTTTGGGCAGAGAAAACGTTTTGCGCGAAAGTTGAGAAGGCCAGTGGTGGCGTTTTCGTGAAGGTTCCAAGATGGTTGGATAACCTGCATGCGAACGGCCACCCAGAGAGATTGATGCGTTTGTGAGGACAATTAAATATGCGAACAAAAAATCATTCCTAACACTTCATTCAATAACCAATAGATATAACCACTTTGCAATAATATTTGAGCTAGAACTGTTGTATGTATGGTTTGTTTCTCAACAACTAAAAGTTATCCTCTCCATTTTGTCCTGGCTCCTGATGCCATCGATAAATAACTACACATCCCAAAGTATCATTCCGAAACGAGAATGCAAGAAAAAAAATGGCGATCATCGATACGCTCTCCGCGTTCCGCGGCAAAATCGGGGAGATCCTTTAACGTGCCTGTCGAAAGGCGCAACAATAAATAAAATCAAGGAAATTAATGTTGCATAAAAGCCCTTAAATGAGAATGTTCATATATTCCGTCGGGTCCGTCACGATGGAGGACGACGCCGGGTCGTTATTGTTGTATCACAGGGGCCAGCAGAAGGATAAGGGCAGGACAGGAGATGGCCGTTTCCTCGGAAAAGTGAGGGCCAGATCCGCCATATTATATCCACACAACCACCCCCCCCGTTTGCACCTTTTGCATTATAATATTATGCGCTACGCTGTGCGGGGTTTTTGGTTTTGCCTTCCTTCCCCCCAAGCCTAACCCAAAAAAGGGAACCCCAGAGCGAGAGGTAAACAGTACGAAGGTGGAAAGGAAGCATAGCCGAGCACGCAAGGGAGCAAACAAAGGTTCGAAAGAAGCAGCGTGGAAACCTGATCCTCGCCCTGGCCGCGAACTGGAATGGGGGATATGAAGTGGACCTGGGGTGGCGGTAGTGGTGCTGTGGCTTCGGGTCGTCGGAGAAGATGGATGGATGGTTTTGGATTCGATGTGCGCTTTTCAGCCGTTACTCCTCCGCGTTTTCACCCGTTCCGCCCTATCCATGGTGGAGGTTTGTGTTGGGACCACCAAGCCACAACGATAATGGAGCGCTGTGGTGGTGGCTTTTTAGAATGTGTGTTTATCCCGCCGTGTGCGCAGGCACTTACCAGCCAACGAAAAACACAAACGAGCGGCAGAACCTTCTCAAACCGCACGTAACGCCGCGCGCCACAGTAACGCCTGGTAACGGTGAGACCTCTCGCACGCGGCACTCATTGCCTAACGTTCGACGAACTCACGTCGCTGTGATCCTTTCCCCTCGCACGGTTTTTTTCTTCTGTCTTTCTATTCGTTCGGTGCGTACAGTCGATGCATTCAGGGAAATTAATGGCGTATCAGATGACATCCCCGAGGTACAGTCGTTTCATCGCCCTCCCCGGCTCCTGGCACTTTTTACGACCTGCGGCCCTCTTGCCTGCCGGCAACGTCCACGGATGTGTGTTATGTACGCAAAGGCGGAAAGAGGAATATAGAGGCTGGAGTACACACACGGCGTCAAAAGGCCTCGACGCCGAGACGTAGAGAGTACAAAAGCAGCAGACGGGGAAGTGGTTTTGCGTCTACAAGCACATGGAATGGAGTGAGATAGCAAGCCGCGAGTCTGAATATGCGTTCGCTGAAGTGAGCAACGCAGCGAGAACGAGTGAGGACGATCGATGAAAATGAGAACGAGTGAGGCGCGAGGTGAATCGAGCGCGAAGTGCGCGTTCATATTCTGAGATCTGCGTCGACGTCGTCGTTGTTTGACACTCCACGCACGCGGTGTTTGTGGTGGAGTGGGATATTTTTAGCGAAAAAAAAAAGAAACAAAAAACAAAACCAGAAAAGGGAAACAAAGACAACTGTGGGTGGTGGTGATGCTGTGGAAAGTGAGAAGTGGATTAAGATGATTCTTCTCGGGCGAGGCTGGTGGTAGGACGCTGGAGTATGCTGAAGGATGATAATCAACGATGACATTATGACGGCATTGACACGCTCGTTCGTATCGTGGATTTCAATTCGAACAGCACGTGCGAGTGAGCAGGAAAAAGTTATACCCAACTTCACTAAATGTATTTGCACTGAGGATGAGGAGGTCTCTGTTTCGCAAGTGTTTTTTCGCGGTATCCGATTCTCTAGATCCGTAAAACATAAATCCAACATAAGCCTGACTACCGGTGGCGCACGATTATCGGTGCAACTTGTCGGAGCGACTATTAATACGCGAAACCCGAATCAATGGCGATAAGATTGTCCACAATTCAGTCGGGTGTGGATTATAATGTTGGTTTGTTTCTTCTGTTTTGATAATTAATTACAAAAATACATTTAGTTTGATGACGCTTCCGACCAAAGTTGGAAGTTTGATATTCAAGGTTTTATTTAAACGACACTGAGGTCGAGAATAACCGAGCCCGAACGCCGGCTGGAACACAACCCTAGAGCGTGTCGGAGCGGAAAACCCCGACGGCGCGAGTACGAATTAAGGCCTGGAACAGGTACTAAGTATGAGGACAAATAATTTCGTTAAAGCTCGTTTAGACGGGAGAAACTTTCTTTGATCCGTAACTGTCCGTTAAAGCTCGTTTCAGATGAACGACACGAAAATTAACACGTCTAATCGCAAAATAAACAAACACTTAAAGTTTCACATCTAAAATTTCAGTTAACGAGGTCGGTTGGTTAATCATGTACAAAGTCAGAAATGTGTTTTCATAAAGCCTCCATGAAGCGAGTGTCATCCAGCGGCGCACACGTCAGCAAACGTTTGAAATAGCCGTTGCACGTTGCTCGTTACATAATTTAATTTTATTTCGACTTTGGTTTTTGGATGTATGTCGCATATTCATCATTCTTGTTCTTTTTAAATTCATAAGCGAATTATTCATGTTAAAAATTAAGTTGCTTATACCCCACGTTTTAGCAGCTGCTGGACGATGCAATAGCTCTAGAAATCACTCGATTTCTAGCAGCTGCTGTCCATTTGCTCCGTATATGAATGAACTGCGAGCAGAAACTAAGAGTCAAATAGTCACCCAGAAAAAAAAACCAAATTTGTCAATGCTCGTTAAATAAGTTTAGGCATAAATTGTGTGCTTGAAGGACGTAGACATTATGCAACAGAATTGCGACCATCTTGGAAACAGTTTTGAAATGGGGAAACATTTATGGAAGTATTGGAACGAACTTTGTGGTAGTAAGTAGTAAAGTTATACTAAATGTAGTGGCATATTAATGGGATTGCAATTAAAAGTCTATTATACGTTTGAAGTAAGGTGTTGGTTGAAAAGATGATTCAATATGAAATGTAATTACTTATTTTGTTGATAGAATTTTTGAGGGTATAATTAAAAAGTCATTTGTTTAAAAAATAATCCATACTTTGTTTTAGGATCTGATCAATGCAAGAATCCGTTTGTTCATTAATAAACAATCAATAGAAATAAATACAAATAACGATTTTAAAATAACAGAAAAGAAACGGATTTCCTTTTCTCGCAGATGCACAAACACACGCAATCCTTTCGCTTGCAGTGACCTACAGATTGACATTCCTTTATCATTGCACCTTTCAGGCATGTTTGGCGCAACTAATGAGCTGCACTGCTCGATGCACTGTGTTGTGAAACTATGTAACCGTAATTTGTCGCTTCTGCTCGGTTGACAAATTTGGTAATCTGCCCCTGGATGCACGACTGTTCGGTGCTTTCCTTCCTTCCTTTCCGGCGCCAAACAGAGCAAACCTTGGGGTAAAATAGATGGCCACACGTCCCGCCGGGATGTAGTGCGTATGCAAATTGTGGTTTGTTTGTTAAACAGAAACACTAAATAAAAAAAACACGCACGACCGAACCCTCACTCACTCTCCGAGGAAGCTACATGCGAGTTCTGGCGAAATGCGACTAATTAATGCGAGAAGCGTGAACTTTAAAATTGCCAGTGTTTAGATCGACCAATTAATTACGGCTAAGTGCTGGTGCGCCGGAACAAAACCGCGGGCATTAAGGCCGACCCCTTTTCTACCATCCAACCTACGGCCAGCGTTTCATTCGCGTTGCCGACGGTAAACTATTTATTTTATTCTTTAGCGGGTTCTCCGTCTCTTTTGTATCTCGTCCATTCATTTTACATCCCTGGATTTTCGTAAAGATCCACACGGGGAAAACTTTTGACAAGAAGGAATTTGTTTTCTTAAGTGGCAATGTTCGCTAATTGTGACAAATGGCTACGATCAATCGACATTCGATGAGCTGCGAAGAGAAAAACTGTTCTTCGAAGGAAGATTTGGATCTAGAGCCGGGTTCGAATGCTTTATATATGTATGTTTATTCGTCAGCTCGGTCGAGGAGAGAGGAAAAAAAATTAGTTAAAGGCACTACTGCAATACTATGAAAATAGTTGGTTGAACTCTACAAATGTTTGGACGTCCAACCACCAATATTGAAATAAATAGAGATGTACAAATTGAAATGAAATTAAATCTTATTTGGAATTTAGTAAAAATGGGGTATTTTGTTACAAAACTCGCGAAGTGGAGTAACGAACTTTATAGATGGCTTAGTTCGTTAAAAGTTCTGAACATTTGAATTGCTGCTTCTTTTGCAACATCGTGGAAAGTGTTTTTGTCAGGCAATTATCAGCAACATGTTGTTGTTAGGCCATTGCACTCTTCAGCAATCGTATTTTCCAACATTTGTGCTTGTTTGTTTTTGTGCAGAATAGTTTTTGGAAAACGATAATTTATCACCTCCAGCTAATCGTTGGCTGCGTTCGAAATTAATCACACTCTAATGAATTGATTTGTGCTAATGTAGAACTTTCATTTCCAAATATTTTCCCAGATTTTTACATTCCACTCCAAAAAAAATACAAACAGTTGAGCATCAATTAATTGTTCAATCGAGCGATTGAGATTAATTTCCTCACCGAATGAGATTTCAAATCAATTCAGTTCCTGCAAAAAGGTGGCCGCTTTTTAAAATTGATCATGTTAAAGCAGCATTTCTTGAAACATTTCCTCGGACGATGCCGGCATTGATCGATCGGTTGCTAATCGGCACGGCAAGCGATCGTGGCGATTGATTCTAGCATTTATTCAGTTAGTTTTTCGTGAGATGGAATCAAATGACTTTTAATTAATCGCTCTATTTCAATCGTTTTCCTTTTGTTTCCTTGCAGCACCGGCGAATCGGACAAGCAGCACCTGGACTCGTCGAGCGATTCGGACATGGAGGGTCCAAGTTTGAGCTCGCTGGCAGGTGGCAACGGGGTGGTCGGTGGGGTCGGGACCCTACACGGCACTTCCGGCGGCGGGCTGCACCTGGGCAGCAGCGGGGGAACGCTCACTTCCGCCGTTGCCGGAGTGGGAGGCACCGGAGCCGTCTCGGGAGGTGTGCTGGTCGGCGGAGGACCGGGTGGCGCCGGTGGAGGAGGGGGAGGCTTGAGCGGTGGCCCGCTGGATCACCATCAACACCCGCACACGCACCATTCGTCCCACGCACACCAACACCCCAACTCCGGTCACGGACATTCCCAACATCCAGGGCAGCAGCAGCAACAGCAGCAGCAGCAGCACCCTCACGCACACCATCAACAGCAGCAGCAGCAGCAGCAGCAGCAGCAGCAGCAGCAACAGCAGCAGCAACAGCAGCATGGCCACCAGCACCACCACTCCCACCACCACTCCCACCCCCACAGCCAACCGCCGCAGCCGCTCGGGACGCGCAACGGCAACCTGATGAACATTACGCCCGGAAGTGTCGCCAGCAAAACGTCCACGATCGGGCAGCTGTCGGCGGCGGCGGCCTACTCGCACTTCCACAACGTGATGGGCTCGATGCCACTGTACGACATCGGCGACTACCAGCACTTATGATTTTAAGCTTCAGTCCGAGCGCCCAAATGGTGACCGGATTCCGAACAGGGGGTTTCGCCCAAGCCGTCGGAGGTCCCGGCGAAGGATGCAAGCAACATAAGGTCAAAAGGGCACACAGCCGTGGGGCGGGCAAGGGGTGACTCGAAACCCGCGACGCGCCGTAGGACTTCGGAAACGGTCTCTCCGGTCTGCGCAACGGAGCGATCTTTCAACTAGCATAATTTAGCGACTCACCGTTTTTGAAAGCACGATCAAACGACCCCTAGCATAAACGGTTTTTTCTTGTGTAATCCAATCATTATGAGAATATTAAAAACAATCAATGAAAGCTAAACAAACTACAATGGTGTGACGTGACTCAATTGATGTTTACTACACTTGATGACAAATGGTTTTTTGAAGGAAAACTCAGCACATAAAGAGTCGGCTTGCAGAACGATTTGCAATTTCCACATCATACACTTGGGTGCTAAGTGAAAAAGTCAACGAGAGTCAAGAGGACACTTGGCGAAAATCTTGAAGCAAGCGTCGCCTCAAGTAGGGGCTACGGAATGGGTTTCCTTTAATTTCTGCACATTCAATCGTTCAAGATTCACCAAAATTTTATTTGGTAGAAACAAAAGGTTCGCTTCTCAGCAAGCAGTTAATCTCTACTTCGCTAGGAATTAAAAGCACGTTAGGATAGGGGTTAACTGTTTTTAAGAAATTACTTCATGCTATTTTTCGTAGAAAAGGTCCTTCAATACACTATAGGATGAGGTTTATAATTAATTTTCTGTTGTTTGCAAAAATGGACAAGGAGGACAAAACAATGTTAATTTTTGCTTTATTATTTGCATTATTTGCAAAGTCAATAATTGTTATTACGTTGTACGGAAAAAGAAATAGTTTCACATAACTCAATTGACTTGTGACCATGTTGCAATTATTACTTCCTATTTTGGTTGGTTATTGCGAAGGATGTGTCGAATTTATGTTGTTATCAGTTTATCACTGGCGGTCGTGTAATACCTTGTTACTATAATTGTCTTGTAGTGGTAAAGTCCACCAATAGTTCGGCCGTTAGAGTGAGGATAAAGTTTTCCCAGGGATGATAATGGCCTTTTCCGAAAAAAGGCGGTCACTATACTTCTATTGGCGAAAGCGAGCCAAGGGAGGGAGATTGGTTTGTATGTCAGAAAATCACATGTTACTCAGCATCGCTGTCTAACTCTCATCGATGTACAATGTATCTATATAGCTACATTGTTGCTTTCAATAACAAAGCACATGAACTCACGGTTGCTGTTGGCTACCGAAGGTCCAATCAGAAACCGACGGTCGTTGGTACTGCGCCGCAACCACAATGCAAGGATTCGAAGCAACCAAAGGATGAGGGCTTGGAGAAAATGCTGGGGAAATGATATGATACCTGATCATTAACGCCAGCGTGATGCAAACATCCCTGAGAGTGACGGAAAACCGGGAACACGTTACGTTTGAACCATCCGTAACGATGCTTGGTATCGTGAATTATTTCCAATTTCGAAAAAGGAAATATCTTCCACCTAGGCTGCGGTGCCGCCCGGGGAAAAGTATTTTTCCAGCCCGTTTCCAGCACTACCGAATGATAAACCCCCACTCTTACCCTGGACCTCTCAGGGGCTGGCGCTGCTACCGGCACGTGACGTGTCAGCATAATTACAGCCACCGTTAGGTTGTCGGCACCTTGCAGCCACCTTTCCCGCTCACCCGTCGCTGCGGCACGTGTTGGTGAATCCGTTCGCCGTTCGTTGTTCCGATGTGCCGATTCAATGCAGTATAATGATAATGAACAGCATAACGATGATAGGTACTATACCATCGGCATCACCGCAACCGTCTGATTTGGTGGTGGATAATAAAACAAACCAGTGGTTGCCATTCATTACGAGGAAATCATCCGTTGCTAAGAGATGCAAAGGAAAATCAGTTTTGTCCTGCGTGGGAAAATGGAAAAGATTTCCAGACCAACTCAAATTGGTTATTTGGCCACGAGGAGAACGAGACAGTTTTTGTGAGTCTTTTGTTTAAACGACAACAAGGTAGTAAGCAAATCGCAGCTTAAAAACTTATTACGGGTTTAAATTCGTGTAAATATTGCATTTATTGATGCATTTTTAATGCTGATAACTGGTAGTACAATGGGACAACTAGGCTTTCTGCAGATTGTAAAATCACATGCAGGTTTTTGCTTGCAATTTTACACTCCAAAATCCGGGTTTAGGAGTATACCTATTTCGACCAAACGGGTCAATTTGACCTTGATAACTTCGTCGTTTTTGAACATAAATATATATATTAAGTTTTCTTGGATTTGGTCTAAGAAATTCCGAAAAATACTTCCTAAAAAAACTTTTGTTTTGGATATTAAGAAAAGCATTTTATTTAATCTTAAAATGTTGCTTCGTTTTGAAGATATAAAAAGACAAAATGACAAATGGGACAGATTGACCCAAAAAACGTTTGCGTGTAAAGGATTTGGGGATTTTAATGTTTGCCTCACTGTTACGTCCTATGTTTGAGGCAAATCTGTTAAATCTTCGCCCAGCTAAGGCAAAAGTCTAAAAGATTTACAGGGCTGGTATAATTTGCTCTATTCCACAGTAAAACATTACATAGCGAGTGTATTAGCTCGGAAGACAGTTTAACATTATTTTAAGAACAGCACAATCTGTATAAAATCTGTTTTGACTGTAGAGCCTCTGTAGATGGAATATCCTTCTAAACTCAAAAAAGGTTATAAATATGAGAGCAGCATTTCATCTATATCTTAAATTGAAATACTTACGCTTCTTCAGTCTGACTGTCTTAAATATTGAACCTTTCTAAAAATAATTAAACACACCAATTTGAAATATTAACATGGAACCGCAGAAAGGACACGTTCAAGAAAGAAGAGGGTTTAAGTATTCCTCGGTGTACGACCATGAATTTTATATCTTATTTACACCAAGCTGCAATATTGTACAATAATTATCAGACGAATCGTCGCAAGAAGGTGGCTTAAATTAAATGCCAGAGATTCTTCTTTTTCCGACATTAGGCTAAGACCAAAATGAATGAGTTAGCAAATTATAACTTCATCCTAAAAAATCCCAATGCAATTAATGCTAATAATAATAATCCGATTCATAACCTCGTGCTTTACTTTTTGGGACCCCACATTGCATACCCAACACCAGAAGGGTAGATAATCCAAAATCACATGGTCATCACACACGTTAACGGTCAATTTCCGATACCGCTCGTTCCGTGGTCTCGTGGTCTATCGCCTATTCGTCTGGTGTTCGACGGATGGGATCCCGGGTTGCCGATATCCAATAATTGGAAGGTATTTTAATCCGCGAGATAATACGCGAGGGAAGAGGAAGGGTTGCCAATTTCAATCGCCGCGCTATCATGCGCCGAAACTAAGCGTAATCTAATCGTTCGTTCCGAACGTGGCGTGCCTTTCGCTCCAGCAGTCAATGGCCGAGGAGAAGAGCTGAATGAAAGGCAAGACATGTACGGTATCAGCGGTTACAAGTGATTGCAGACTGTAGTACACGTGCGCGGGTGTATTGTACCCGTTTGTAGGAGTAGCTGCATGTACTCAGAGAGTAGGAAAGAATTGAGAGAGATGTTAAAAAAAGAAGAATCGGAACATAGGACATTCAAATACAATCGACCCAAACTTATCAGTGCAATTACATGCTACAGGCTGCGGGAGGGACGAATTCTGATACAGGCCAGGAGCTGCCTATAGGGTTCGCGAACAAGTTCGTAGGACGTCGGCTGCCGGGGGGGATTTTTGATAATGTACTCTGATAAAGATCTCCAGTGTAATGGCGGTAAAAGGCTATTAAAGCCCTGGGAGGCCAACACACGTCGTCAGTTGTCTGGTACGGTAGCAAGAGTGAGTCCACACCGTCCGTATATTCCCTTGCTGTTCCCTTGAGTGTGAGGTCATCAAGATGTTCGTCTACATCGCACTGCTTGCCACCCTGGTGGGGCTGGCCCATGGACGTAAGTTTTCGGTGGAACTACCTTATCCGGAACAACGTAAAGGCAGCTGAACTAATCTTTCCCATACATGCAACTCCCCGGTAGAGTGTACTGTCAATATCCGGACGAACTTGAACGCGCTGGAGCCGCTGTTCCTGCGAAACAATCAACTGTGGGCCCCGAACGGTCCGTCGCTGCAGTGGAACGCCGGCGAGTCGACGATCATCAGCTGTCCTGGAAATAATATTGTCAACAGTAAGTGTACTTCCTGAGACGGATGTCTGCAAGAAGTAGGTGATTCCGGTCATGTACCTTCTTTTCGCAGCTGGAAGTCCTACGGCCACCATTACTTGCGTGTCTGGAACGACCTTCACGCTCAATGGACAGAGTGTGAACATCGCCAACGTTGCCTGCCAGGCGCGCACGACCGGACAACTGCAGAACACCGGCCAGAGCTGCGGTGGAGCTGGCACGCTGCTGAACCTGGGCTTCGACGTCCCCACTGTGGGCTTCGTGACGTACATTCAGTCGTGCTACAACATGCAGACGGCCTCCGTTATCTACACGCGCCATGTCATCCCCGGAACTGCCATTAATCGTGAGTAGGAACCTTTGGCATATGACACTGCACCTTTAGGTTTAGAACAGGCTCAAGTGTCGTCAGGGAGTTGCTCGGAAAGCGTTCTTCTACTAAAGTATTTCTCTCGCCCTAACAGACAGCATCAGTGAATCGTACCGTCCCTCGTTTAAGACCGTCGGAACGGCCTCGCAAGTTGCCCCCGCCACTTCCTACACCACCGCCCAGCAGCGGATCCGCTTGGCCCAGCTGCTCGGATCGCAGGCCCAGGCGGACCGCTTCATCACTACCAGCTCCTACATGTCTCGCGGCCATCTGTCTCCGGACGCGGACGGCATCTTCCGCCCGTGGCAGTGGGCCACCTACTTCTACGTCAACGTGGCGCCCCAGTGGCAGGCTACCAACGGGGGCAACTGGCTGATCGTGGAGAACGCCGCTCGCACCGTGTCCGGCCGGCTGAACGAGGACGTACTGATCTTCAACGGTGCGCACGACATCCTGACGCTGCCGCACGTTAACGGCCAGCAGGTGCCGATCACGCTCGAAGCTGGTGGCATCCAGGCACCCAAGTGGTACTGGAAGATCATCAAGTCACCGCGCACGAACGCTGCCATCGCGCTGATCAACAACAACGATCCGTTCCGCACGAGCATGCCGGCGGGCGAGATGCTGTGCCAGGACGTGTGCGGCCAGTACGGCTGGGCCAACGCGAACTACGGCAACTTTGCGCGCGGCTACACGTACTGCTGCACGGTCGCCGACCTGCGCCGGGCAATCCCAGCCATTCCGGCCGAGGCCAACGCGGCCAATGTGCTGCGCTTTTAAGCACGGTGCTACGAGGTGCTTTGAAGGAGTGAAAGTGTGATCCTTCTGCGGAACAATTGATAGAGCATTAAACAAAACATGCATTTATAACTCGTGTCTAAGGTGGCTCTCGAGCTACCTACAGTATACTGCTTCGTTCCGTAAGAGTCCACCTCCAAAAACAGGGGCTTATCGTGTTATCAATATGGATTTGCTGCTGCTGTACCATTAATTTGAAGTGACGTACGGAGGTTTTAAAATCAATATTGGCATTTCAACCGATTGTAAAGATAAGGTATTAAGCGGTGCCAAATTTACAATGGTACAAAGTCAAACCAAAATTCAATCTTTTCAAACAGAGGCATTCCGCACATTGTACAAATGTACATTTATTCCAATATTTCCGGTTTGAATGGTCCAATGTGTTTCAAAACTAATTGATGATTTTTGAAGGTAATTGTATTTTTATTTATAATAACTCATTCCACACATTGAACAAGTAGAAAGAATAAAATACAGAAATAATGTTATACATGAGAGCGCCATCTGGCTGTCAATATTTCAAGCACAGATTTCGTTTTGAATTTATAGCGTAGTTATTTCACATGGTTCACGATTATAGCATGTACAGCGACATCTACATTTGAAATATTTATTCAGAACGGACCACAGGAACTGAGTGTAAGATTCGGGGAACGGTAGTTCCAGGGTTCCGGTGAAAACTCCGCTTCGATTCGGCATTTGGAATGCGTTCCCATTTGAGGAGCTACGGACCTCGTTTGATAAACTGTGGGTGCAGATCTGAGTTCTCAACACCATCAGGTAGTCGGCACCGTTGCGTCGCTTGCGTTGCTGTTTCAGTTCAAAACAACTCTTTCATCGGTGAGGTTCGTTTGCTAGCAGTCAGAGCGTGATACAGGTGTCGTTACTGGTGAGTAACGCGATCGCACAATTCGTTGGCACCAAGAAATGACTAGTGGAAAACGAGTGTGGAAAAAATAATAATTCAGATTGAATTGTAACGAAATTACGCTTCGGTGTGTTCAAACGGTGTTTTGTGATTGAATTTTGTCAAATTCAAAATATTCAAACAAGAGTGAAGCAGTGCTTCTCAGATCGAGCAAATCACACCAAGTGGTGATCGTCGTACTCGGTTAAAGAAATTCTTTCGACAAGGTGGACCGGGTATTCCACGTGATAGATACCGGTATTGCACAGTGTTCCGTTCGGCAGTATGTGTGAATCCTTGTTTCGCGAGTAACGCATTCTTTCAACATTTTACAAAATGTGCCCTATTTTTCTTTAAGTGGCCCGTCCATTTTCCCCCACCCTGTTTGATGTGCAGTGACCAAATTATGATGATTTTAAATTTAGAACCTCTATGCTGACCGATAATCCGGGCGGAAAAGCGGGTGTCGCGACCGGGGAGAACACACACACATGTGGGTCCCGCTTCGAATACGATGGCCATTTGAAAAATCCGTCACCCGGGATGGTACAGCGATGGAAAGGGCAAAACTCTTTGCGGAGCGGTGCAGTCGAATGTTCTCATCTTATTTTAAATAAGCGAGTTTTTTCTTATTCACCGCTATGTCCACAGTTTTCCACCCTTTTCTTCCTCTTTGCAGTATAAAATAATTCCCTTCCACGCTTAGGCGCAAGCGAATTTAACAGTGAGTGCAGCGTGTACTAAATATACATTCGGGGCGATTTGCATACTTATTGCTCCCTCCTTTCAGTGTCCCACACCTTGAAAATTTCTTGGCTCAATTTAAATAGTTTCTTGGACCGCTGGTTTTCTTTTCTTCATCCTTGCTGGTTCCTCTTCTAGTACATTAGAAGAGAAAAAAATTCTTTCAAGATGACCTATTTAAAATGACTTGATTTTTACAAGACATCGTTTGCCCTGTGCACAAATACACTTTCCCAGAAGAAGGTTTTCTCTTCTCTAGATGAATTTTTGTGCCGCATGGTTGCGATTTATCGAGGCTTAATCTACAGTTTATTATTACTTTGCAAAACAATTTAAATATATGCAAATTAACTCGACGATGTCCTAGTCTAAGCAGTGTCGTATTAAAAGCGGAATGGTTTGTCGTGTACTTGAATTTCGTTGAGTGATTCGAACGTAAATTCGTTAGTGAATGGTAGCTACGACGATGTGCGTCCTTCTGTGAGGGCTGATAAATAATTTCCCAGTTTTTGTTTCCCCTTTTCGCATTCAAGGATCACAGTGAAAAAGGTGTGTGAAAATCGTCAATCGTTTGTTCGAAGATCGTCAAAGTGATCGTGAGTCGAAGCAAAAGTGCCAAAAGGATATCTGCAGTGCTGCAGTTCTCTATTTAACTCCAGGGTGCTCGAACACCGCGTTTCAAGACATATCCGGTGTTGGCTTCCGCCGGTCGAAGTACTTACGATCGTCGATCTCGACTCTTCTTGGCAGAGAAAAAGCGAAAGCGCGAACGCAACGATGAATCATCGCAGCTGGGGAGCGGTGCAGCTGGCACTGCTGTTTGTTGTCGTGATCGGCACCATGGTTGAAAGTAAGTTTTGCGTTTTATAGTAAATTCATTATTTGTGTCAAAACCAGCAGGAAAAACCATCCATTGAATGCAGACAATTGTATGTTCAAGTCAAGATATCGATTTCCTTTCCTTATGAGCATGAGATAAAATGTAAAACCGTTTAAGAACATTGCAATCGAATCTTAACAAAAATAAATCTTATGAATGCCCTTGATCCCAAAAACAATATTTTAAGAAATTTTTTATTTTACCATTAAAAACGAACCTCTTCGGTGCAGAAACCGTTTTCCCTTGTGCATTTTTTGTGACAAGCTCATTCGGGGACATCTTCCGAAGAATTCATTAAGAAATTAGCCTCCTCCCCAACCGAGAGGTGGTACGCGATAAAGAGTCACTAATTAGATTATGTCACCTGATTTATGATCTTTCCGTCTCGCTCATACTGCGTGCCGTGTCATTGTCGCAGCATAAAGTGTTTACCGACTCACTGGGCTCACTGCGCAATGGAGTCGTGAGCTTCCAAAGTCCCAAACACACAACCATCAAGCACATAACACCACACAAACACACACACCAACCCTTCCGCCTCCTTCTTGATGGTTGCAAGAAAACACAAACCAAAGAATTCCCCACTCTGTATGGGCTTCATTGAGAAAGTGAAAATGGGAGTGAAAACTCTTCCGAAACGAGAACGCTGCGATAGAACTCGTCGTCCTCTTGTGTTTTCTGTGTGGGTTTTGGTAAAGCAAACGAGATAAACAAAGCGAGTCAGTTGTAACACGTTTTGTCTGCCGTTGGATTAAGATGTTCGCTCGATCGTCTCGTTGTTGCTAGTTCGTGTTGTTTTTGTGTTCCATCCATCTGTAAACGGAATGTTTATTATGGCGACAGTACGAGAAAATCCAACGAAAAGCGTATGGCAGGTGGTTCCGTGGGTGGGTGGCAGGCAGGTGGAATGAACAGAGATTTCAACATCCTTCCCAAGAACGGTGTGTGAAGTCGGTTGGGGTATGCCCACCCGGCGAGTGAGTTAAATTGTTTCGAAAGATGACAGTTTTGAGCTGTAATCTGACTGTTATGTTGGAGTGAACTAATAGTTACAGGTCTAATGCATATATGCCAGGATAAATTGGAAGATATGAATGAAAAGGATTTAAAAAAAAATTCTACAAGTAAAATATGTTTCTCATATCACAAAGGTCTTGGACTCGATTGGAATATTTAAAACATATTCTAAGGCACAATTTAAATTTAAAGTTCCTCTTTAAACCTAACCTTGGCAACATTTTCACGCTGCACTTACGACAGGTTGCACAACTCTCACACCGTTTCCCCGGAAGAGCGGAAGTGCCGGACGACGGACGCAGCCTAAATAAATATTATCATTACGCTGCTATGAACTTAAAGATATTGTTTTTTTCCCAAAACTCCTCCTTCGTTGCCGTTCGGTGCCATGTGAACAAGATTAATCTAAACAGGTGCCAAATGAAACGCAAACAGTCTGTTTGCGGAAGGTAATTGCAGCACAAGGATCACACCGGAAACGACGATACCTCTTTGTTCGATACAATGCGTACAGCTGCAATTAATGTATTAGCTTTTGGTAATTCATAAGTTGGGTTAAAAATGTTCATTTTGCGAACATTAGCATTTGCAAACGATCAAATGAAGCTGAATGTTAATGTAGTCTAATGGAGTACACCGCTTTGCCCAAATCCACCGAGAGCCGGTCTTGTCGAGAGCTGTTAAATACCACCATCGACCGGAAAGTAAAATATTTGCCTGGATAGAGTTGGAGAAATAAATGTCGAGCTATAACTTCCCGCCTTGGAAGACTTAACTCATTCGGGAATCCACGCTCTTCAGGAGGAAAGTGCTACTTCAAAACGTATCCCGCGAAGGGCTGGAGTCTTGTTTGCTTTTCCTGACGTAGACTCGTTAAACAGTTTCGAAACGAAAAGTCATTCTCCTTTCGGCTCAAAAGCGGCCCAATTATTTTACATTCTTGCACAATTTGCGGTGCGCATGAGGTACCTGTACGAACCCTGGAGTGGATTATTTATAGAACGGGGTCTTCACGCGATTCTTCTAGCATCGGAGGAGCATCGGGGGCAGCAACTGAGAGGCAAGCTCATTATCTCCCCGGCTTCATAGCCGAGGGTGAAGATTAGAGAGTAGACAACGAAAAAGCACAACTCAAACAGAACCCCACTAATTATCCCCAAGATAGCGCCGCTTATCCACCAAACCAATGTTGGAACAATTCGTCGTGCAGCTTCTATCTTCTTTGCTGCGTTTGAGGTTTCGTTCTTGCTGAGAAGTTGCTTTTGTTTTCCTCCCCAAGATCTGCGACGGTATCAGGTCACGCATTGTTACATTTACTCGCCGTGTTTCGTAATGATTTTCGGAGAATCTTGTTCCGAAAATGGTACAGACTTTTTATTTCTTCACATTGCACCCGCTCCAAAACACTTTCTCCTGGATGGAGCCGAGGTCAACGTTTCCAGCAAGCCCACAACCAGAAGAATTTGTGTAATAATTAACGAGCGAAGCATCGGTTGTTCGAGGGGGTTGGTTTTTTGGGCGGGCGTAAAAAAGGCACTTGCTTTACGACTTTTGGGTCCAGTTGCCTTGATGCGGCCTGTTCCTAGCGAGTAAGATATGGTGAATCGTTATCAAACTTTATAATGGATATCCGAGAGGAAGAAGGTACACTCTTGGGAGGAGACCGCAAGCCGACGGAACAAACACGTGGTGGGAAGATTTTTGGAAAGAGGCGAAGGAAAGTGATGGCGGCTCCCCCTTGGTGGGTAATTCGCCCGTACTCGAGAGGGGTGGAGGGGAGGGTTTTGTGTGTTCTTCGATGGCGTAATCGTGATCGTTCTTGTGAAAAAGGATGCGTATGCGTTGCTATCCAGCCTAACAGCCCACCCTGCTTATGCCACTTGGGGTTCTTTCTCCCCCAATTTAAAGGATACCAACCTAAATTTGGTCTGTTTTACCGCGTTACTTGTTTTTTAAATTTATTTTATCTTGTGAAACGACTTTTCGACATCGAGCATAAAAAATAAAAAATGGAAAGTATCGCCCTCACTTACCTGTTTACCTGCATGGGGTGGAAAAAAAGCGTTCCTCCAACGAGAATCGATTTGAAGGTCGGCTTACTGGTGCCCTTTTTTCGATAAGGAAACTTAAACCCATTTCCTTGATGTGCAAAGTTGAGCCTCACGGTGGGTTTGTTTTTGCTTCTTTCAAAGTACAGAATATTTGTTTTCAAATTTCATCACCAGCATTTGGGATGGTAAAATAAACATAAATGGATAATACGATCAACATAATTTGCCGAAAACTTTTGATGAAAAATATTTACGTTCAATATCGTTTTGAAATGGATTTCTCAACGCAATCAGCGCAATATTTTGCTCCAGCTCATCAGTTCGTGCAGACGAAACTTGTCTAAAGGATGCGCGATTAATGGCAGTGTCCTTGAAAGAAAAAAATAATCCCTTACGCCACTCTAAAAATGTGGAAAGTTTTTTTCGCGAGGCCAAAGAGGGCATTCACAAAAAAAAAAAATTTGTGCGTAGCATGAATGTTTCAATGTGGGAAATGAAATATTTTCGCGCCCCGGTTGTGTGCAGCTTGAAGTGCTTCGGGTCCGAATCAGCCCCAGTATCACTTAGTTATGGAGATTATTTTCGCCCGTTCGAATGCCGGACGCCCTGTTTGCCAAGCAGACTTAACGGCCTCTTACATGTTTGCTCCCGAGTTTTTTGTGTGCAACCCCCTTTCATTTTAGGATCCTCGTGTTGCCTAGCGTCAAAAGGGGCTTTGTAAATAAATCATGAAAATGGAAAGACATCCTCCTCCAGACGTTCACATTAATTTGCGAAAAAAAAAGTTATGAAAAAATTAACGCTCATAAATGGCGGCCCCAAATAAATGGTGGTGTTAGTTTTCGTTCCACAAACTCCATGCGGATTCCGGCACGTATGGTATCTAATTTCGTTCTAATGAAGTTGGCGGCAATGAGGGCCAGGCATCGGGTAGGGCTGATGGGTAGATCGCACACTGGCTGTCCATATGTGTGCGCTGTGCCGAACGGCGAGGATCATTCGCGATCGAGTTCTAGCCATGCTTTAACCTTGGAACGTGATCGTTGACGAGGAATGCGGGAGATTGTTGCCCGGAAGGAGCGTTCCGAGTTCATTTTATGCCCATCATCCAACATTAACCATACGAGGGGAACTCACACTGCTTCCGGAAGCATTCTCCTTTTTTTTTGCTGAAATGTTTTTCGTATTTCATCCTAAAAAAAAAAAAAAACCAAAAGAAGCTCAAGGAGGTTCATTGATCTTCGAAAAAGGCGGGAAAATATCATGTTTTTGTTTTTTTTTAAATCTCAACCAATTCAACATTAGGAATCAGGGAATCATACTAGCTAAAATCAAATGTCGCAACGATTTAAATGTTAATGCATCGTTTAAAATTGCCATAAGATTCTTTTTTGAACTTAACACTTTTTTGAAACTAAGAAATCAAAATTTTAGAAAAGTTATAATTCAAAGTATGTTTCTTTAAGTTTTTTTGCATATTTTATATGTTATCCAAACAATGTGATAAAATTAAAATTTACTAGGCCTATGTGCCACGATGCAATATAAAAATGCCCAAACAATCCTTAACTGCTTATAAACCATGTTCGCAGACAGCTATACATTATTAATCGAACGAAATTTAACATACCAAATCTTAAAGTTTGTCTCTACAAAATTTAAAAATTGACCAATGCAGATTAATTCTACAGTACGAGGCAACTTGTATCGTTCGTGAACGACTCAGAACTTTAAATTGTGATAAAAATCCCCATTAACCTAGGCTGAAAATCAGGTGAGAAACGATGAAGAGATTTCGCGAGTCCCAGACGGTGGTAAAACCGCGCAAAACGGTGCTAGCAAGTTGGCTGCCCCATGGTTTCCAGCGGTGGTTTGTTGCGTTGCGTTTCTCCATGCCCACCTTCCGGCCTGCCAGCCAGCCTTCCTGTGCGGCCTAGCATCTTTTTAATTAAATCCCAATTAGTCTTGCTGCTTCGCCGGCACGGGCCGGTAGTGCCTCTCTACGAGGCATTACTACACCAGAGGGAGCTGTACCGTCTACAGGTCCTTCCGAAGGCCGTCCCCATTCATGGTTCCCGAGCCGGCGAACGTGTGTGTCGGACCTTTTTGTTTTTCGGGAGAACACCAGCACCTTTTACATTATGTAATCGGTTTTTACGAGCGCATATTGCGTATTGCTGAAACCTCCTGCTCTACTGTGGAAGCGCCAGAACACAAAAAAAAATTGAAACAAACACCAAAGTCCCTTCCTAAAGAGAGAGAGAGAGAGAGAGAGAGAGAGAGAGAGAGAGAGAGAGAAAGAGAGGGAGAGAGAGAGGTGTACGACCGGGAAAATTGTGCAGGGAGGCCGAGTGGAGGAATGAGGATCAACTAAGAAGAGGAACCGGTTGTGCCGTAACCTCCCCCGACGTGCCTCAGCCCTTTAGTTCCTTCAAATGCTGGTCCTTATCGGAAACACTCCTCGGTACAGCGCTGTATTCACGCCGAAACTGTGGTTAATATTCGTAAAGTATCCGAACACATTATACTTCTCCGAGAGGATGAAGACGGATGCCGGGAAGCGGCAAGATGAGCCGGCGGGGAGTCAACGCGGATTAATTATGTCTTCAAAAGAAAAGCATAAGAAAGAGAAAGAGGGAAACGAACGAAAAAGAAAGCTAACCCTGTACCGATCAAGCAGTAGTTTAGTACAGGCCGAAAAACACACGGACACAATCGGTTGCTTTGTTTGGTTCGGTGTTCGCGTTCGTGGACCTTCGAAATAAAACTTCCTCCGTCGTCCCCGAGCGAGTGTAGAGTGAACGAAGGCACGTTCGAGAGTTTGAAAGTGGTCGTTGAAAAACTAAAACATAAGCCTCGCGCTGACACCGCACGGCATCCTCGCGGCGACGCGGTCCCGTAGTGCTGAGAAGAGGGATATTTTTAAACTGAAGAGTTATGAAACATGTTTGCCGCAGTTATCTCAATTAAAGGTTAGTCTGCTCCTTTCCGTTGCCTTCCCTTTCGCCCGTGGCGTCAACCAACGAACGGGAAGTCGTGCTCGATGTTCTAGTTGATCCCCCTTCCCGGCCTGGGATGGTCGGTTTAATGAGAAACTCCTAAACGATCGAGCCGCCGATTAGTGGTCCCCTAATTGAATGAGCGTGCACAAAACTCTCTATTTCGGCTCCGAAACATGACCATCTCGACGGAATTCAACGGAATAGAAAGGTTTTAGAAAACCGAGGAATGGAGCATCACGTCACACTCGAACTTCACGGATGTCCTCGTGGATAGTGAATGGCTGCGAAAAACGTCACCACGAGTTCTGATTGACCCAAGAGCGCAGAGCACGAAGAAGTACGAATTAGTTGGACTATTCCGGTCTAAATGGTGGATTGGATTGATGCCCACCAACCTTGGACCACCAGATGGCCGGTAGACTATGTTGGCCGAGCGGCAATTAGAGCAGTTTGCACCAACTCCATCGTCGATCCTCCTGTTCTTTCGATATGATATTTGCTCAGCACTTCAGTGGCTTTAACCTTCTGCCCTTATCGCCACTCCAAACGGGGCGTCCGGGGCTAGCGTTCCCTCACAGTTAATCCTCACCTTACACGGTCTACTACAATCACTCCGGAGTGTGTTAGCCGCCCACTCGGCTCATGTATATGGTTGCAGTATTCTTTCACATCCAAATCGGAGGGGAAAAGTAGACCAAAACCATCACTAACAGCAGTCTGGCTCGTTGCGGCGCGGGGTCCCCTTTCAATTAGACACGCGTAACTGATTGCTTGCCTCAGTTGTTCCTCGCAAGAACTACACTCCGATAAAGCTAGTATGATTTCGATTCGGGGCGTCCTTTATCGCCGGGAAGAATTGAACACGAGAATTGCACCCCTCGTTGTGCACGGTCCAAGATGCAAGGCGACGTGCCTTTCAACAACATTTCCCCGCGACTGCTCCCAATTTTCCCGTGCCGCAGCCCACGTCTTTCCCACCCCTTTCATTTCATGCCCAAACCCCATTCCCGTATGATGTAATTGTAATTGAAAGTTAATTTCTATTTTATTGGGGAAGTACATTAAATAAATTAATGTACACCCATGTGTGAATGCAGCCGGTTCCGCACGGTAGTTCGGTAGGTTTTCCGGAGCCAAGTTTCCTTCACCCATTTCACGTAAAGGTTTGTGTGTGTCACTGCGGATCTAGATGCAGTCTTGTTAGATGCACAATGCCTTCCCAATCAAATTGGTCAGTTTTTAGGTTAGGTTATCTGACTGAGCAATAGTCATCATTTAAACCATCATAGTTTTTGACTTAATAATAATTGGAATCAAAATAAATAAGACAAAAACAGTTTATTTATAATTTAGAAATCTGCTCTTTACATCATAAATCAATAGGGGGGCAAATGAAAATTACGATTAAGTCCACTCCAATCAAAGTCCATCAAGATAATTATACCAGGTTTGCATTAAACTCTAAACGGGATATCCGTTTCTCATGGAGAGCGACATTTTTTAAATTCATTGCATCCTATTTGGTTAATATTTTTGCTTACACAAAATGTTGTAGACAAAAATTCATTTTTTCAATATTTATCTAATAAGAAAATTGAACTTTAATGGAACTTCTTTTTTGTATAAGGTGTGAATTATTGTCTTCAAACATCTGAATTCAGCTGAACACAATTATGATCTAACATGCTCACGATCGATAATCAAGAATGGGCTACCATTTGAAAGCTGAGCCATTCAATTGATTGAGTGACATATTTGCGCTGCATTAGCATATTGGACGCATCGACGTGCATTATTGAATCATCACCTACTTTCAACTTCTTCCCCCATTTGAAGCTCATCGAATCCGAGCACATTAAAACGTACTCATCCCTTTAATTGATCTAATTTGTCGCACCCAGCAAAATACCCCCAAAGTGTTGGGAATGCCCTCGACTTAATTTTGGAAATGGTTTGCAGTCGGCAGTGTCATTACAGAGAGTTGCAAGTTTTCCCATGTCTTGCTGGTTGACACTTGGCCCGCAGCTCTGTTTGACGGTTGCGTTTCAAATGACAACTTCTCAGCACGAGCGTGGCTGCATGTTAAATAGGAGCACGTTTTTTTCCGAATTTTCATTGCTCTGTTAAAATTTCCCTTCATACTCGCCTCTCAAACTGTTTGCCAATCAATCGTGATTAGTGTTGAAGCCCGCTCCGTATATTGAAGCTCATATTTCATCAACAGAAGGATGCATATTGATAAGAGAAAATAGAACAAAAAATACGTTTTCATGAATGCGGAAAACCAAATAAATAAATTTATCAGCTTTGTTTGTAGTACTGAATGTCAAATGTCTGACGAACCGACCCACTGTTGCATTGTTCCGTGGTTCAGTAATGTGCAACATGTGTGTGCAAATAGAAAGCAGTTACATCAAAAAGAAGCATCGAAATTAAAGCTGTTCTCGATGGAAAACCGTACGGAATAAAAATGAAACTTCAACACCCATGAGCATACACGAACAGTATGCTCCCGGTTCGAGCGGTAGGAAGTTGGGTTGGCAAAGAGAACGGTACTGTACTGATCAAAATTGTATGAATATGGGATGGAGCTGCCGGTCCCATTCCAGGGGGGCAAATATGTGGCAGATGTATGATAAATATTTCAAACACTTGCGGCTATTTGCAACAGGGAAATAAATGAACCACTAACTGGATTGTGATGCTTAGAGGTCTGGCGGTCAGCCAGTATTGATTTTATTCGTGATGAAGCACAAAACAACGTTACTTTGAAGTATCATTCCATACCGGTATGGTTTGTAGATTGCTAACATTGTACTAAATAGCTGAGTATCTTATTTAATATGTCCGTTTAAATGATTGAAATAGTGATGTCTTCGCGTAGTTCTTGTATATGGCGTCCACGAGCTTCGAGGAAGTTTTAAAATTAAAATTTTGGATAAAAGGACAATAAAATAATACATTCTAGTTTAAAGGACAGTAAAGGATGATAAATGGTAAACCCGTTTGCATTGGATAAAATGTAATAAAATATTAATGCATCGACGTGAGCCAGAAACAAAATGGAAAAAGGTAATGCTAAGTAAATAAATCCATAGATCCTAACCGAGTAGCCGATTACATACACAGGAACGCAAGCTCAGCATCAGAATTTCCCTGGAATTATGTTTACGAGAGGAAGTGCATCTAAAGCGCACTCTCGAACCGACAAACAAAAACAAGCGATTGTAAACGAGGTCCATAATCCAATCGATTTACGGAGAAGAAAAACACACGAAAGCATATTCCTTCATCATCATCTCTTCCGCATCATCATCATCATCATCGGCATCATCGCAACCATATGGAAAATACCGCCGATGCATTTTATACTTCATTTTTCATCCGTCCGCTGCAATGAAGTAAGTTCTTGTGTGCCCTTCTGCATCTCACTCGCAAACACAGCGCACTCTCGAATCAGTGCAGTGAGGCGGGCAGTGGGAAGGTTATCTAGCTATGATAACACAATCGACGATATTGACGGTATTTTATGATTCCAACATTGTCGAGCATACCCCCGTTTCTACCGGCGACTGTCGACAAACAATCGTACACTCGAACGCCAGCACAACCACCACCACCAAAGCAAGGCAACAATCGATCTATGTCAGCCCTGGGGAGAAAGGGAAGGCGACGGGGTAAGGTCGTGTTCATTGGATGCCAATGGAAAGACAGTCCTATTGAGGTTTGCCACTCTAACTTTTCGACGACCGGAGAATCGTGCCTGAGACGAGACGGGCAGCATTAGAAAGAGATCCCTGGCGGTGGCAAGTACGGAAAGGGGGTTTCGTGTGAATACCAATAGTGAAATTTGAATTCAATTAAACCCGATGAGCGTGATGGATATTGATTATTTCCTAGCTGGCACGGCACGCTGGCACGAGCAATCGTACCGACTGTGACCCAGGCCACTCGAGGACCATAACGATTCGGAATTGCTTCGATTTACTTCAGTGGCATCCGATCGAGTTCGCCGTCGAACCATCCGTACGCGTCGGGGGGTGTGACCGGGGGTAGGAAATGACATTTCTTTTTGGGTCCAGGGAAAGGGAGGGAAGATGGTGATCAACAATATTTATTTTTCTTAATGAACAAAACTGTCCCCGGCGCACTGAAAGACTCACATTTGATCGCTGCACAGAAGAAAATCTGCCTGTTACTATGGTGAGAAAGGCATTGCATCTTAAACTTTGAGTTGGTGTATAAGTTATGAAAAAATGAAGTCTGTGGCACAAAATTAGATTCAAATTATGTGAGATGGTGCGAATTGAACAATCGATGCCCAAAAAACCTGAAAAAACCAACAAAAAAAAGAGTATAGCAAAATAAAACCTGTTAAATTGAACAAAAATTGCTCGTGCTTTTGGTCTCTTTTACTGTATAGTGTAGGGTTTTTTCTGCAAGAGATAAATCTAATACTAATTCCTAATACTAATTCCTAAATTTAGATCCTAATTTCGAACAGTTCATTACGCCAGGCAGAAAAATGAAAATTAAACTCGAAGAACTTGAATATGACAAAACTAAAACAGTTTTGAATGAGATTTGCTAGGAATCTAGGAAGGAATTAAGAAAATCCATCGCAAGATCAGTTTCAAAACATTTTAAAACGTACATTGTCAACCTAGGTTAGGGTTAATTTTATGCTAATTTTAAAGCATGTGTACCATTGTTCATAGTTTAGAAAACGGTACAGTTTTCCTTTAAAGGGCCAGCGTGCGTTTAAATTTTATTGTTAAGCAAATAATCCAACAGTTTCATCAACTTAGACATCGGTCTCTTCTGGAACTTAATTTAAATAAAAGTAAATATTTACCTGCACTTACTTTTTCACGGACCCAACAAGAATTGACAGTTGATAAAAACTGAAGCAGGCAGCGTTCATATGGATCAGTATATCAGATTCGTGCGCCTATATTCACACCCGACACACATGCCAGTCCGTAACAGAAGTGAGTCACACTTCACCCTCCGATGTCGCTGCGATTTACCCGCACAGAAAAGCCATCAAAGGGAGGAAAGTGAGAAACTGTTTTCCACCGTCCCTCGACTCCGAACCACGCGCATTCGATGCGCTTTCCTCCGGACATCATCTCCGGACCGGCAGCGTAAAGAAGAGGGACGAAGTGCGTTTGGAAAAATTAGGATCAATTTCCAATCACCAAAGACAACGAACAATGGGACATGGGGAGAACAGCGATGACAGAGGAAGTAGGGAAGAAAATGGAGGGGTCGGTGACCCATCGCGGGGTGCAACATAGGCGACTGGCGGGGCCGGCCACGCGAAGATCGATAGTTTATTTTATCTTCTCCCGACTCCGGGCTCCACCGGCTGGACGAATGCAGTTTTTCTTACCCCACCTCACACGGCGACAGTCCGAGGAAAACTATAAATATTTAACGCACACCAGTTCTTTCTTCTTCTGGTTCGATTTTCCCCCCCGAATCCAATCGTCAAAGTCGCGGGCCAGGGGCGCATGCATGTTAACGAAGCCGGATCGCAATCGCGGAAAACTGGGACATACACGACGGCTCAGTTGCACATGTGGACGCAAAAGTTTTTCCCGCACCCAACAGATGGCGATGGACAGCCCTGCACGGATGAATGTTCGTGTGCCTGTGTACTCTGTGATCTAACATTAAAAGAAAATGGACTCCCAACGTTGGGAGGGAGGGCTCAAGCGTTCAAGATGATTGTCCGTTTTTCTACGCTGTTTTTTCGACTTTTCTTGAACTATTTTGATTTGTTTTTTTTTTTTGCGTTAGCATGTTAAAAGAACAGCAATGTTGAAAGAGGAATGTAGACAGCTTCTCGCTTAAGAATCCGGTTCGGCGTCGATGTGGCGTCGTGGAATTAGTTAGGATGATTATTTCGATTCTGGAGGTCCCTGGATTCCACAGCATTTAAAGAAAACTATCAAAAGATGTGCACGCTTCAACGTTTCGAGAGGCGTCAAGAAGCCGCAAGGAATTTTTATGCGGTTTTTCATTTGTAAACGATCCGGAATCGGTCTTTAATTGATCTATAAAATTGACTCCATTTGCAGGCCACATATTATATTTTGGTGGTATGGTTTACACAAGTCATAAACTTTTGCGGCGGGTTTGTTGCTTTTGTGTGAGAAAGACGTGGTAGATTGTCGTTAAACAGTATCTACGTAATTCAGGATTGAATTTTCGTAGTTTTCTTTTAAATTACATCATTTTCAAACAAATTATAAACAATAAAATGTGTTTTAGATAGGCAAAGCATAACCGGTCAATGAGCTTAACAAACTTGTCCAGTTAGTCACTCATGAAATGGAGTGTTATTTTTTAATGGATCATTATTTAAATCTCCATATCATTTTTTCTTCAAAAATTCTAGCTTACTCTATGCGTCTAGCACAACAGGGACCCCAAACAAATATCCCTATTTTTCATCCAGCCTAGTATACAAGCAAAAGATGTTCTTAGCACCGGGAATAGCTATTAACATTTATTAAGCATTTCACTTCCTCGAAGGGGAAAACCGCAAAGGAATTCCCAGCCAGCGCTTCCAAGATTTGAATAATTTGGGTATTAATCTATATGTTCCCCCTTTTGTTGTTGTTTTAAAATTATGTGATAATAACAGTTCGCTCCGGTTCCGACCAAACCTCGTGGAAGTAATCCTTCCAATTGGACTCACCGCAAGCGTACAGCCAGATGGACTCACCGAGACCGTCCACGAGAACGACAGGCTGCCCCGAAGGCTTATCAAAACATTAGAATCTTTCCACTAGACGGCATTTCCACCCGACCGCATATCCAGCAGGGAAGGTGGTGCGCTTCTGTTCTATCTGTAGTCAGTTAATTTACCAACCGAGCCAAATACCGTGCCGGTACTCCCGGTAGTCTCCATGCTATTTGCAATTGCGGTCGGAAGGACCGGTGCATTCGTTGCAGCAATCGTGGCGTGTGATACAAAACCGATACAAAACCGTGGCACCGGATTTCGACGCAAGGAATCGACCTGGTTCAGTTCAGTGCATCCTTTTTTGTCTTCCTCTCCCCCCAGGGAAGGGAAGATTTTCCCGGTCTGTCCAAGGCGAAAACTGCCAGACTACCACCTCCGGGCGGATGGCTAATAGACTTCAAACGGTGGATCGGAAGGAGAACACAGAACGAAACGTGGCACTGGCAGTAAAAAGGGTTGAGGTACGCTGCCACAGTAGCTGAGTTCGGTGTTGCACTTCACTTCACTTCACTGAAACTAATAGCGAAACCAGGGAAGGCCAGCCAGGAGCAAAGAGGATAAGGATAAGCGTCCAGTAGTGGATACGGGAAACGAAACGCTTTCCTTCCCCCCCCCCGAGTGCTTTGCTCGAACGCCGATTCCTTATTTGAACGGACGAAAATTACCAATTCAAATTCACACCATCCGGCCAGCACGGCGTTGAAGCCGGTTCAATGTCTTTCCTGCTGCTTCCGTTGTTTGCCGAGTTTGTGCCTGCATCTGTGCGCGTGTATCTGGGGCTGATGAAGTTTTTTCGTCCTTCTTGTTCCTTCCGGAATTCTTCCTCCATGGGAGCGAAATGAAAAACATCCCGGAAGTAAGCATTAACCTCGTTTTTATTTCCGTCTCGTTTCGAGTTTGCCAGCCGGCATGGGAAAAGCTGGCGCTTATTTGCCTAAACCTAGGGGGAAGGGTAGTTGGGAGAGGCGGGCGCAAAACAGGCGGGAAAACGAGTTGAAAAATTAGTCCGAAAAATGGTCAAACCACTAGCACACGCTCATCTAGCAAACGCCAGAACCAAAAGAACATTCCGTTGTCTGCAGCGTGCCTCGCGTATTCAAGGAAGGATCGCCGGCGAGACGCTGCTGCTGGTTCGGGTGTCACTGTTCGTTGCCCTGATGGCTACGAATTGGACGGTTGGAATAGTTTGCCCGTGGGCAACATTTCACACTGTCCATGCTCCGGAGTTTCAGCTTCTTTGTTCTTCAGCTGCTGCTGGTGCAAGGATTGTGTATTCAAGTTTGCATCAGCCATCAACCGGGGTATCAACTTACGCCGGGACGTTGCAGCAAAACCCACACTTGCGCGGGAGCGGTTGTGACGTGCCGGAACTTTTGCCAGTGAAAGTATCACGATTCCCACATAAAGGGGTATCAATAAAATGGCGAAGCCGGGTGGGGTAAAATACAGGATACAAATGGAAATGACACCAGGAAGGAGCGCAAAGCACTGTCTTATCCTTGACGCGGGGTAATGGGGGAAAACAGCCACACAAAGACCGCTTAAAAGTTGTTCGCCTGCAACACTACAACAATCGCAACCCAAAACACCAAAGTGTTGTACCGAGGCAGCGGCAAGAATCGGCGGCGGTGGTGGTTTTGGTGGGGCTGAATTGTTGAATAAAATTGGCGCCACCAGGATGAAGTATACCGTCCTGCGTCGTCACGCCTTCGATCCCTTCTCGTCGTCTAGCATCTTAAAGAAGCAAAGAAAAGGAAAGACCAATCACTCCGTTCCTTTCCCTCCACGGCCTGGCCGAGCCGGCAGCACACCCAACCCCTAATTCGTGGCGACCGTTATCGTCAGGGCTTCCCGCGTTTACTGCCTCGATAGACTGCTGGGAATGTCGATGGTGCGTCCATTTGGTAAACGGGAGCCAAAAACGCGCGTAGTTGGGTTTGCTAAGTATGACATCACAGCGAAGGCTGAAGGCACAGGAATGAAGAGCACTCAGGGGGGAGGTGTGTTTTTCTTCCCCTGGAACATTTTGCGTTTTTCCTTCGGTTGCGCTGGCTTCCAGCTGAGAAATTGGATCAGTGGGTTTCTCGGTGGCAAGGAGGCACAATGTAAAAGAAAATATGTTCACGACTGGAGCGTCGATCGATGTGAAGATATTTTTGGAGTGAATACTTTTCCACCAAAAAAGTTAAGAAAAATAAAAGACGATGGAAACCTAGCGGGAGGTAAAATGACGATTCGAAAACATCAAAGTACAAACGTCGAAAAACCCCTTCGGTTCTCGTCTCTACCATCAAGTAACAAGTATGACAATTTCTTTTTCCACTCAATTTATCACACGTTTAGGCCTTTCAATTAATTACGATGGCCTTATAAAAGAAATTCAATTTACCACTCCAGCAAGGACTCTTTTCAAAGTTTCGAAGTTTCCGATATTCCCAGAAAAACGGTAGGAAAATTGAATCTGTCCTCGAAAACACCAAGCACTTAAGACACGAGCGCGCGCCACCATTTGACAGGTCGGTTGATTATGCAGCTTGTCAAAGTGACAGCTACATCGATGCCACGAAAAACCTCACTTTCCGGTGGTCGGGCACAACTGTCGATCAGACGACATAGCAAAGCGGAAGGAAAATGAAAATGGAACCGGGGTGAGAAAAAAAAACACGGCAACGATAGATACAGCAACGAGTGGTAGCATTTTCATAGTGGTGGTGATGTTGTTTACATACATTTGGCAGGGACCGGCAGGAATCGTAGTAAAAACCTGTAGTGGTTGCAGTAGTAGACGATGTACTTAACAGGAAAATGCTTTTATCTGCGGATGATAATGCCGGGCGAACGGTGCTCGATGGATGATGCTTGTTGGATCGTGTCAACGAGAACGAGCTTGTCAGTCAATTGTGTCAATTGGGGCTTGTGACTCTGGTGGAGCACGATGGAATCCATTATTTTGGAGGATAAGTAGGTGCGAGCTTGTCGGCTGAGGATTGTTGGTGACGTTCTGAGAATATTTGGCGGATGATTTTGCTGCTTCTTCGTCGGGATTTCGATTAAAAGAACATAGAGAACGGGATTTCGATAGAGACAAATTTCACGAGCCACCGTAAAACGCATTAAAATGAAATTGATTTAAAATAAAACTAAAATAAAGCTACCAACTACATACCACTTGCATTCGTTTATGTGAATAGTTGGGAAGCTAAGAAAACTTCCAAATTGCTTGCACTTCTCACACAAGAACACGATTGTTTGCGTTCCATAACCATCCCAAATCGATCGCTGCTCTGGCGGGAGCTCTTGAACACGAACACGAAGAATACTTTCCCCGCCACCTTTGAATGGATTTGTTGGTTTGCCAGTAATGGGATCGTTCTTGCAGCCATACTTCTTCCATTAAGTTTTTTTTTCACCGACCTTCTCCCCGCTTTTCCAATCAACGTAGTGGAAAGGCGAATTAGCCCGAGAACAAGTAGAAGATTGAAAAATAACTGAATGCATGCATTGCGTTGGACGCAGCTGGGATGCAATTAGAATCGGTTTCGTGCACTCGGTGCCTCCTTCGTTTGATTCATTCAATATTCTTGTGGCGCGAATTCAGCGAAAGAGGGAATGGAAGTGTCTCGAGTACCAACACGCGGTTTATTGATAGTGTGTTGAGGAGTTTGAGGAGTTTGAAGTGGTGATGATTGAGTCCATTGGCTGGAGTAGTTTGTGTACATTTTTTATCAACTTTTTGTGCCACCAAGAAACTTTTGCAATGCAAAATTTATCGTGGTTGACTTTTGTCTACGTCACGGCATGCTCCTTCTACCGTATTTTCATTCTGATTTTTATTTTTTCGCCTGTTTAAAAATTTAAAATGTATAAAAAAAAAAGTAGTAAATATTTTTAGTTGTAATGCTTACAACAAAAGCAAAATGACGAAGAAGAAAAAACAAACCACCCACCAGATAACGCTAGGTTCAGTACGGCTTCTTGCCCGGGATAAAGAATCACTGCAAAGGCATCAGATAAAATAGCGCAACGAAAACAAAACCCCTCGCCAGGAAAGATCCACTCCTTCGCAGTAGCCTGCGCTTGCATTGCTTCCCTTCCAAGGAACTACGTGGTTCCATTTATCGGAGCGCAAAAGAGTTGACGAAAGGAAACTGAAATCTTATTTAATTCAATCCCTTTACAGGATGTTTGTCTCGGGAGGGAGTTTTTTTCTGTTTCGCTTCAAACGCTCGGCCGGCCAACTACGATCCATTTACTCAGCCGTTCAATATAATTCCCATTTAACGCTGGAGCAGATCCATATCTTTCCTTCGCGGCGGAAGTCCCTCGTAGCGGTGGAGGGGCTTGTAAGGGCAATAGTGGAGATGTTGTGGTTTTCAACCTTTTTTATCCTGCTTTTTTCTCCCCCTCTCCTGTGCACGTTATCCCATCGGAAATAGCGTTGGCCAGCGATACTGTTACCGATTTCGAATCGCAAAATGCAGTACGAACCGGAAAGGTGTGGGAAACTGCTGACGAAGATGCACCTCGAAGTTGACGATTGAGGCAATGATGCAAGCGCACGAAACCGGCGTGTTCCTTTCAGGGGTGCCTAGCATCGACGTCCGCTGAATGGTTTTCTTCACCTCTTCCTTGTCTGTTTCTAAATGAAAAGATGCATCCGATCGTGGCGTGTAATTTGAGCTCGCACCGGGACCGTCGATTCCGCCAGTTGCAGTTTCTACCGGCGAAACCGGGAAGAAGCGAAAAAAATCTTTCAACAGACAGACATGATCCTCGGAAAGTGCCCCGCGGGGAAACTCAAGATGTGACGTGTGCAAAGGTTACAACGAAGAAGAGGACACGGGATAGCAAAAGAGCAACGGCATGGGTTGGTAGCAAGGAGTTTGGCAGCATAACTGGATCCTCTCACGATCCGTCAATGCAATTAGAAGAAAGTGTGAACGATCCGATCAGCGATCTTTCCTTCCTCGGGCCGGTCGACGGTACGAAATTCGATAAACCGGCACTGGGTCACGATGGCAGCGGTTTGCTGGGAAAACGGGGTCTCTAGGGTGTCTGCCAATACGAATTCCCCGAGGCAATCGGGTCGTGAGTGAAGGTGACGAAAGGCGTCGTTTCTAATCGGTGCTACTTTTTCCGGCGTGCCGTTTCTACGGATTCATTGGGGAGGGGTTACTTTTGAAAAGGAAAAAAATCTATCGTTTGCTCAATAGTTTTGAAAGAATGAAAGGCTTCTAAATTTTCAGAAGTTTGAAAGACTAGACTCATAAGTTACATTTTTTCTCATGACAACATAGTTAAGTTTGTTTACAAGCTGGTTTGATTATTCATGCTCTCTTATTACTCTTTGAAGAATGCTGACAACATTATTTTCAACATTCTATTTATTTTTCAAACTTCCTCCTACGAAGTTTTTTACAAAAATTGGCGAAAAATCTCTTTAAAGATTTGACTGATACAATTTTCTTCTACAATTTTACAATTTTCAGAAAATACTTTTTTATTATGTTAATTAAAATCAAAGGTTTTGTGCTTTATTTTTATTTATTTTGTATGACAATGGAGCACAATTTCCCTAAAGGAAAAAATATGTTTAATAATAATTAAATCAGAAAAATAATCTTAAAAATATCGTACATGAAGTTTAATTCACGTCCTTAAAGAAAAACATGTGCTGTGAATGCGTTTTTGTTAGCTTGAGCTGGATTTTCAATAGCAACTAGCAACATGTTTATTTAACATTCATCAAAAATAACATTCAGAATGCTGTAATCTAAATTAAAATAATTATTTTAAAAAGGGCTTAAAGACCACAAAAAATACAATACTTGTTCTAATCTGAAGCTGATTTTTTTCAGCAAAATACTTGTTGTTTCATTGATGTAATCGCGCTGGCTAATCAGAAAGTTATTTCACTGTTATTTGTACAAGTTTTTTTTTTGTGAAGATGTTCTATTTTTCCGATTGTAGAATATTCTGCATTTGTTGGTCTAATTAAGACTAAATGCGAAAAACTGGGATGGCATGTTTAAATCAAAATGGAACGCTGTGAATGCGAAGCCGATAATTCAAATTATCGAAAGCGCATTGTAAGTCTTCCTCACATTGCATCCATGCAACCTACATTTCATTTTCAAACCACACACTGCACTTCAGCGGTCTGTCTATCTGCTCGTAAACTATATCTTATCTTGACCCATTTTCTAATGCTTATTTTTAATTCTTTCTCCCCCTCCACAGGTACGTATTGCCCCTCCATAGTTGATGCACACACATCTGGTGGAAACATGCGCCCCAGAAAGCAATCGTTTCTGAACTCCCAACGGCGGCGGCGTCGGCGGTAGACTGCCCTTCTTTCGGAGGTGCCGAAAGGCTGTATGTCTTAATCATAACAACAAGGAAGGATGAAGAAAAAAAAACTAACAGAAACCCCGTTCGCACTAAATGCAATCACCCAGCGAGTGTGCATGTGTTTGTGTTAGGACATTCGTCCGATCGGTTTTTCATCGCCGAAACTCCATTAAGCGAACGATTCCGATTTGCTCCATTGACCGGGCGGATTTGATGGACTTTCCGAAATGACGCCGGTGGGATTTGGATTTGCTTTCCGTTCTTATGCTTTTTCTTGCGTAGAAAATGAAAGTTTCCCCACCCTGCCGGTGGCTGGGAAAACCCGAAGCTTCCATATATGTATTCTCGCGGACGCATCCATTAATGTACATTTTCCTTTCGACTATGATTCTACCATCGGCCATCCTCGAAACCACCCATCCCCTCCCCAAAATTCTAGCTCCCGCTCCCGGGTTTGGAGTGCGAACAAGTCCAAACGGTCAAACGGGAACGGCGGCGACGTTGGGCGCAGAATGTTTACGTCTGACGTGGGAATAATTTTCCGACAGCAGCCAGGCAGCACGTGAAAGGAAAAGAAATGTTCTGACCGATCGCCGATTTGGTGCCCGGTTGCCCAGATTTGTATATTTGTTTGTCCACACATGTCGGGAAGGCATTCCGGGGAACAGGGGGTTTTTCCCTGCATACATTATGCTTTCCACCTTTCACCCTTCCCAACCAAGCGGTGGAGGCGTCGGAGTGCGATAGTAATAAAACGAAAGACGTGTGAACAAATGTGCGAGCAGAAAAGCGACCATCAATCTTTCAGCGACCACCGGTGCTGTAGGATGGTGTGCACCAATATTTTCTCCCTTTTATTCGATTACCTAATAGATGGATCGCGTCGCGTCCAATGGTGAAATGGTTCCGGCCGATGAAAGGTGGAGCAAGTGGGGCAGAGTGAAAAGTTGAAAAAAAAAACACATAAACTCCCTTCGGCAGCAGCCGAAATCAATCTTCTCATTATGCTGCCGATGGGAGGAGCGAACGCTTCGGGGTGAAAATTTGGGCAGCAGGATGGCTGCAAATCTTCACGAGAACCCCGCCGGTTCTCCGGGATAACAAAAAGCCGCCAAAGTCGAAGGCGACGCAAAGAAAAAGTCTTCCCCGAATCCATCAAACACTTTCATCCTGGGAAATTTCGCTAATGCTTCCGGGAAACTGCATGCGGAAAACTTCCAAACCCCTTTTTTGATGCTGCGCCACGGTGGATCCATTAGGCTTTCCCGTTTTTTTTTGTTCACATTATTTTTTCCGTGATGGCAGTAAAAATCGATTAGCACACATTTGGAAAGTTTAGCTGGTTATTTCGGTTTCCTTCTTCTTGGTTTTTCTCTCTTTCACGGGGGTTGTTTTTTTTTCGAAGGAACCATTTTCCATCGGGTAATGAAATTTCCCTCCCGTCGGCGAGGTCCCGAAACAGCCGAAAAGTTTCCAATAAGAAGGCAAAGCGTCTTAGCGGTTTTGATTTCGGCGCAGAATTGTTTATCAACCGCCGACCAGGGAAGGAACTTTGCTTTTGCTCTGCTTTCTGCAATCTCCATCAGCCATGGTCGAGAAAGGTTCGCGACCAGGAGGAGGATTGAACGATCGATCGTTTCAAGTTCTCCTGCCGCTTTGCGATTTGTTTAGGTTGAGCGAATTTTATGACTTTTTATTGGTGGTGCAGATGCTGATTTTCGCTTAGGGGAGTTTATTTGACACACGGAACATCGGTTTTGCATTTGATGAAATTGATTGATTGCGTTGAAGCAGCATATTTTGACCGACTTCGCTAATTTAAAAAGAAAGTTATTAACACAATTTGTTCATTAAGACCGTGAGCGACAAATATTCGAATGGTCATTATGTGTTTGTGGTCGATAAAAATTCCTACCTTACAGACATGGATGTATTGCCTACGGCTTTCGCAAAATTCAATTTAAAATCATAATATTATTCGCTGAACGGTTATTCGCTGAACGGGCGAGATTTTGTTTTAAAACCTCAAAGGACCCTTGAGTTAATTTTACGCGGATTTGCAGGCGCGAAAGTGCGAAAGCACGCCAATAATCAATCGATTAATCTTTCATTGTTTTCGTTGGCCGTTAGCGTTGGATTTTGTACGGTCGCTCTTTTTGATGGAATTAAAAATTCCTCATTTTTCACATAATTTTCACATTCTACAAAATAAAAAAAATAAAAACCGCTTAGTTACACGGTGCAGTTTACCTTATCCGACCACGATTTCACTGACAAAATTCGCAATAAAGTACGACATGACAGGGACAGGTTTTGGTCCGCACGAAACCCACCCGGAACGTTCGTTTTCTGCAGCGGTATACCGGTATGGTCCTTGAGGAGACGTGATCTCCACAGGTCGGCCAATTTTTATATCGATGATCACTTACGGAACCGGTTCCGGCGCGAATCGGAGCGAAAACCGGTTCCATCGATGTCTTTCATTCATGGACAATATCAAGCTCCGGAGGAGAGCACAGCAGGTCCTTATCATCATAAACGAATTTGCCACAGCCGACAAATACTGTCCGTCCGTCGGTGTTCGATGGTTATTCAATATTTTTTCACATCCCTCTGGTCTTCGCTTCATGTGTTCTTTTTTCCCCTAAACCGGCTCGCCAATAATCAATTCGCTATACTCGCCCAAAATCGCTGGCTGTCCGCCATGAAATGCCATGTTTCTTTTTTTTTTTGCTTTTAACGGCCTACACAACACAAATTGTGCCACGAAATTCCTTCTGCCAATGAGCGAAGGATCGAAAAGACACAGAAAAAACGCGTTTTTGATGTGGCTGACACGCCGCTGTGTGGAATCCACATTTTTATGCACAACGGCGAGAGGTGGAACCCAAAATAGGGGTAAAAACATAACGCTGAATTTCGAATCAAAACAAAACCAGTGGAAACGGTTTCTGATTTTGTCCCCCTCCATTGCCAAGGTTAGGCGATATCTTATTTCTGTCAACGAGCGCGGGGTAAACGCACCTGAAATTAAATTAAAAAAAAAAAACAAACAAACCCATCAAGCCGCGAAGTTGAAACCAAACAGGTTAAGCCATCAAAAGCATCGAGGCGAGCTTGAAATAATTTTTTAGTACTGGTATTGTTGCTGCAATTTCACACCTTTAACTGTTTTTCCCTTCGTTAGAGTTTTTTGTCCGTCCGTCTTGACTGGCATGGAAATCTATCTTGGCCATCAAAACCACGCGTCCACGGTAAACGCATTGGAATGTAAAAAAAAATTCTTTGCATTGCGGATTGCTATTGCATAAATTTCAACCGGTATTCAGGGGTTGCAGTAAAAATCGTGTACAAATCACAGAACCGCAAATCGAACGAACCGGATCAACTTTGAACCACGTCCGAAGCGTGTACATGTCAGAGCAGAGCTGACTCTTCCATCCGGTGGATCCTCGGTCCCCTTTTCCGGCTGCTGGACACCGACAATGGTGACATAATTTATGCATGCATGCATCCGGGTGGTTGGTGACATGTTCGAAACCATCGAATAAATGTTTTAGCAATCGATCCTTGAGGTGTTTCTTTTTTACGATCCCTCTCTGTCTCTCTCTCTCTGTCTCTCCCGCACTAGCCTTCCGAAATACTTTTCGAGGACGTGTTCTCGGCCTTTTGGCTCACGCGTTATACGCCAGAAGTTGCTCCCAACACAGGACAATTTGCGTGTCGTCCGACGGCGGACGTCATTTTTCCCAAGTGAAACCATTCTCCCGTTGATGTCGATGGTTTTACAGGTTGTGTCGCACTTGAGAGCCGTTTGCACTCGTTGACTTTTTTCCCTCCACCTGACCGAACTGGGTTATTTGTTTTCGTTCCTTTTTCTTCCCCTCGTGGCCTCGTCATGTTTCGTTTCGTCCACATCCACCACCGGCAACTTCAACGACGATAAACATGCTAAACAGCAGCCACCACCAACACCTGCACACCTGCGCCTCCACGGTAGTTTGCGGCCTACCAACAGGCGGCCGCTTTTGAATATTTAAACACCACGACCGGCCGTGTCGGGCGGCAGTTTTAGCCGAAGCTCAGCCTGTTCGACGGGGTGGAAAATAAAACTGTTTATCACTGGCGATATCTATTTTTACTGAAAAACGCGCACGCACACAAACACACACAAACACACACTCAGACATCGAGCCGGCGCGCGCGACAGAATGTCTCAGGTAAGATGACGCCGGATCGTCGCCGCGGGTTTTCTTTCGTTTTCCTCCGGGGCGAGAGTGCGCTGTGGGGCGTCTTTTACATGAGCTAGGGATCGCGGGCGGAGGATAGAGGGGTATGCACTTGGGGATTGCTCAAGAATTTCTCAAGAGCAAATGTCTGTGGCGACCCGTCAGGCGACGTTCGAGACGCGGCGACGCGGTTGGCTTGATGGGGGCAGGTTTTTGTAGGCATTCTTGGCATTTTGGTCGAATTAGTGATTGCGCAAGAAAGATACGGGAAGATGGAAGCCTGAGAGTTCCGAGGTTGAGTGTAGAAGATGGACGATATTCATCATGTTACTTGAATGAAGGCCGGAATTTACCGGAATAGAAAAGTGTACGGAGGGAGGAGGGCGAATAAGATGTAACTTCTGATTCAAAGTATGGTTAAATTTTTTTTTTACTTTCGCTTGAAATCTCATTGTAGCTTACCGCATTTTTTTCAAAATAGGCATTTGAAAAACTTTAAGCAGGTTGCACATTTCATGTTTTAGTCATAAATTGTACAGTGGAATCTTTTTACCCTATGGCATTCAAATAATATGTGCTTCAAAATGTTCCAAACGTAACGTTAAATTTGGTTCATTCATTAAAACTCAAATAAATATGTGGCGCCTCGAAGACGTCAACGTTTGCTATGACACAACAAATCAACGATGTCTCGCAGACATTATGGTCATTTGCAACGAAAAAAAAAAACGCTCATTTGATTCTTTTAAAATGCAAGCCACGTAATTTCATAAGAATTGAATTGAGTTGATTTCAATTTAAATAGTTCCAGACAACCTAAGATGTATTGATGGAAGGAACATAATTGTTATTCCTTACATTATAATGTAAACATAGCTCCATAATTGAGTTGAGAGCATCAGAAGAAATTTACGGCTTTCTCTCGCTCGTCAATTAACACCAACCAAGCGAATAAAAGAAACTTGCTAGCTTGAAAATTACTAGTTTCACACAACTTTATAGAGTTGGCCAAGAAGCTTTTGAACAGATTAAGTGGACATTTATCATCACTTTCCTATTCCTTTTTATTTAGGGAACAACAGCGTTGCTTCCTATTTTGCATATATTTATTAATATTCATCATCGATAGCCAATGCCAGACGAAAACCAGCAGGAGATCTCCGAAAACTTGTTCAATTAGATGTGATAATAATTCTGCCGCTGCTACTATCCCAGCTGCACAACCAGTTTCCCGGACCATTTCGGCAGTCAATGGGCAGCTTCATTACGAATGTGTACGTTACTAATTTAAACAGATGGAAAAGTTTCTTCCGCCACTTCACCACCCGCTGGCCTGGCGCATCCCAAAACAGTTCCCTCCCTTCCCACCGGAGAAGGTTGAAATATTTAATCATTTACTAATGAAGTTTTTCTGCCGAAACCGCTCGCCGCTTACTTTTTTCTTGTTTTTTTTTCTCCGTTGGTCGCTATGGCGCCGTACCGTGAAAATGAATTTACCGTTTTGAGCCCGGGAGAGAGGGCGAGTCGTTTGTCATGCAACCAAAAAATATGCACCTAACCGAATTTAAGGCCCGGTTCCGGTTGGCTCGCCCGTGAAGTTGTACCGGAGTGGCCTTCAGGCTTCGGTAGGGCTTCGGCCAGGGCCATGGTTGTCGCATAGAGGGATGTAGGGAATTTGTAAAAGTCGAAGTTGAAGAGTTGCCACTGCACTGGCCGAAAAGGCTGACGGTGAGAGCCACGAGTTTTTATGCTTTTAAACCATTTTGAGAATTGATACCATCGTGAAGCAATGCTGGAATGTTTTAATACCAATCTAAATGGCCTTCGAATACCTGCTATGACATTTTTTTACGAGTGGAATTGAGACATTTTATTTTGTAATTAAATGTAGTTCTGAAAATCTATTTTCATATCAACCTGTATGATATACAATTACGTTGTCATTTTTTATAACTTTTTCACGTAGTTTTTTCACAAACATCCAAGATACTATTGCTTTACCCATAAGCTTTCCTTTTCTATCTCAGACCAGCCCATTCGACCCATTCGGGGTCATGGTTAAGCATGATCCTGGTCATGGACGGCCAGGCTGGTAGATGGCAACTGAACGGACCGTCATCGCAGCAGTTGGTTGTCGCTGCAGGTGTATGGGACTTCACTTAAACCCGTTGACAGTGGCTTACTAATTTATGCTAATAATCCAAAGGCAAGCGCCGCAGACGATCGGCCGGACGTTGCTTGTAGGCTCTGCTTCGCTATAGTTGCAGTGTGGTGGTCCTTTACGTCTCTGATTAAAACAAATGACTCCCGGTCCGAGTGCGTTTGGTGTGTTAAATCCACATCGGACACGCTTGGCTGTTTACAGCAAGTAATCGCGTCGCTGGACTGCGTCGTATCTTTTCCATGTTCACGCACCCAATTTGCTGAGATTTGTCACAGATTCGAACCTCGCGCACTGATAGTCCATATAGCAGTGCTCTGCTGACGAATGACGTAGGAAAATTGAATGTTGATTGTTTTAATTGGCGTGCCTAAACGATCGCAGCCCGTGATAACCGCGTGTGGCAAGGGGGGATTGCGTATTGTTTGCTTATCGGTTGGAGCAAGGATTGCGGCGTGACTGTGAATCGTTTTGTAAGGGCTAAATTACAGGTATGATAAGACGAGACAGTTCCTGGAACAAAGTTTGCGTGTAACTAAAAGCCATTCAATGGGTTTGATTAGTTTGAGCATAGCCGTGTGACATGTGACAGAAAAACACCAGTTATTTCCGCCATTACAAGACGCAATTGCACGAAATCGTAAATTAATGTGTAATAAATCTCCTGCACAAAACCTGAATCGAGAATTTATAAGAGTTTTGTTAATTTTTAATTTATTTGACTAGGGAACAATCTGGCAAATAAATTAGCTCTTTGCTCGGACCATTAAATCATTTATATAATATACCATTGACCGAGCTCCGGAATAGGCGAACGCGTACGCCGGCTCGAACATAACCCACGATGGAGCGTCGGTTCAAATCCAGACTGGACTTATACCGGTATGAAGGATTGACTATCCACGTACGTTTAAAGGGGAGAAGTCTCGTAAGCCCTAAAAAAAGGTTGACATGACCAGATTGGTCACCAGGAAAGAAGAATACCATTTACGGATTAACATACTGCTTACCCTTTGATTTCGTTGCAAAAACCACTTGTGAGATCAACGCAAGTATTAACAGGAATGTCCTTCAACAAATCTCTCGCGCATGTTTGAAAGTAAACGTGTGAATGGCTATTGTCCGTCATTCGCCTATTCCCCAATCCTTCCCCAATCCGTCATCTCTGGGCAAGTCTAGGTCTAATTGTACCGCGGATTAATTTAAGCTCTCCCGATAGAAAACGAGATCCACCGCCACAACAGATTGATGCCGACGGCAGCGCAACGAAACGAAAATCCCTAGACATGTTACACAACATCACGCTAATAATGCGCCACAAAAATCCGCGTCAATCATAGCTACGGCTGCGAAACGTATAATTTATCGTACATCGGCCGAAAAGCGAAAACGAGACTAAAATAAGAAATAGACAAAGCGACAAGAAGTAATTCATACCTGAGAGGGCAGCGTTCGAAGAGCAAATTAACGAAGGCAAGCCCCAAAATTTATGACAAGCTCAGCTGATTTCATTCACATCGGGGTGTCATGTTTATGTTCGATGTTGTTTTTATTTTTATTTTTGGGCATCCGTGTTGTGGCTAGACGCTCCTCTAGCCGACATACTGTCAGAGGGGTTTGCAGGCTGCGGTGGGGCACCGCCCGAGCGAACTGGGCACTCCTCCGCCTCAGGGTGCAGGTGCCAATCAACGGTTCGAAAGTTGATGCTGGGAGGATACAGTGACTCATTTTGGAAAAAATTTTAAAAAACCAAACCCAAAAAAAAACACACAGTTGAGCACAAGAATTAAATCATTGCTTGAGTTGATTGAGCAATAATCGATCAACATGACGATTAAAATAAATTGAATTTGTTACTACTCTGCACAGAACACTTTTCTGTAAAACTACATGCCAACAGCGAAAGTAATTTCCAATCTCGAGCTTTGCAGTAAAAATACATTTCCGTCATGATAGAAATCGTATAGAATTGTTGGGCAGAAGCACAAACCATGCTCACGAATCGTTCGCCTCCGACTCGGACCAGGTAATGTTCGCCGATCGCCCGCTTCGGACGATGGGGCCAAAAGAATAATCTCATTAATTTAATGAATGTGAAAAATCACTTCGAATCAAATCTCGCCCAAAACCCTCACCGCCCGGGGCACTGCACTCCCTGTGCCCGCACACTTCGGCACGACCAGGCTAGAAAATTATTAGCATTGGCACGAATGCCAAGGAACAAGGCAAAGCGCGGCAAAAAATCATCCATCCATCTTGCCGACAGACGGCATCATCGGAGACGATCGTTATCTCGAGGGAGGGACAATGGTGGTATTTTCGAGGGCGATGGTTCTAGCGAGGAGAGTAGAGACGAATGCGGCACGCAGACCGAACCCGAAGATGTTTATGCTTTCAATCATATTTCTTCGAGACGACCCACAAATGCGTCGTCGTATGCTGCCTCGTATAACGGTCAACCTTGGGTTGTAGAAAAAAAGGCTATACCAGGTTGAGTTTTTGCAAATTTGCACCACGTTTCGTTCCAATAGTCAAACTTATTTTAAGTGACATCTTTGAAAGCAACAAAGTAGACCTGTATTTTTCTCAGTTTAACGAACAACAGATGGGCGTTAAAAATAAAACTAATCAAACACACTGCGCCAAAACCCTCGCCACCGGTCAGACGGTGTGTCAAAATTATGATCGCCTGGCGTGTAGCGACTAATCTAGTAATGGGATTGAAATGGGCATACTAAAGTGCGAAAAAAAAAAATGCAAAACATTTGCCCCATAAATTGTATAGGGGGTGCCATTTATTCGCGTGGAAAGCGCATGCAATCACCGTTAAAGGAACCACAGAGCAGCATGAGAAGAAAGCGTCGTGTAAAATGTATTTTTTAAGCATTTGGGAGTTGGGCTTAGAATAAAAAATGACCGAAATACATATTCTCTGATACAGTTTACAATTATTGAGAGTCTTTAAAAAGGTACTAAAAAAAGAGGATAGTCTCCAGATATTAACATCCACTCGATAACAATTATTACTCATTCTCTTTTTTTTAATTTAAATGATACCTCGCCCAATTTAATAAATTAAACACAATAAAAGCATTTTTACAAAGTATTGAATGAAGAACAAAAAAATTTCCTGTCGCGAGTGCATATGTGCGTAAGTGTATTTACTGCTGTTTATATTTATTTGGCCGCCTCACGCTTGTGGGTGGAATTTTAAAATAAATATGTGATGTTTTTGTACAACACGAAGCTTTAATATAGCTGGAAGGGAAGCAGGTGCGGAACTTATGCATTTATAATGAACTGAAACAACATGCACAGCCTTTAAAATAGCAGAGTTGAACCTTTCTCTGGCCCGCGGCTCGGTTCGATGAAATGAAATTCCAGCCCGAAGGGGTGGCCCGTTTTTCTAGGAAAAAAAAACACCCTTAAATTTGCAAATACGCTTTTTTTTTAGGCAGCACTAAACGAAATTACTTGCATCCATACACGCCATTCTGGCAAGCGTTCCTGGGCTGCATCTCCAACGGCATTGGTGTAATTCAAGTGAGAATTGCGAAGCGGCCTGATCCCCATCGGCACCCACTTTCGCCTTCCCTGCCACAAGCGGGCGTCTTTTGACGAGCGCACATGTTGCGTGGTTTTCTTTGACGAGCTGGGAGATTTTGACCTGAATAGCTCGCGGCTCCCAGGGGAGGTGGGGGAAATGGGGGGATCCGTTGGAGCTCTGCCTCAGATGCACTTTGAGGCTACAGAATTTCAACTATTTTTAAACTATCCTCCCCGGCCCTCACGGGCAAGCGCTGCCTCCCAGTTCAATTTCCCCGTCGTACATCTGCGCTGTGTGGTATGGTCAATGGAAGGGCTTCAACCGCTCGGCCTCCCGCTCGGTGGGAGGCATAAAACGGGCGTTAATTTTTATGTTGTACTTGTAGTGTTGCTTCGTCCCTTAATAGAACCGTTTGCTGCACCTTCCCCACTGCTAGGTGGAACATGGTGGATCTTGGTATTTAGTGGGGCAGCCAAATGCTCATCTGTTTTCAAAAAGCGATAGTGCACGAAAGAGTGCCTTTTCCCCATAAGGAAACAAAAAGTAACTGCAGCATTGAGGTGTTATTTTTCTTCTCTTTTGCAATTGGGTGAATTTCGGAAATTTAATTTGTGTGATTAGGTTTTCTAAGAATGGAATGGGATTATGCATTAATGTTGACCTCTAGTTCTTTTTGGGATGTTTGTAAACATATTTAACACTAAACAAGCTCATTACATTTTCTAAAATGATCAATTTTGGCTTAATTAAAGTAACAAAGTATTCATTAAATAGATAACATGTGACGAAAAGAGTAAAGAGTATGATTTTGCGATGTGCGCGGGATCAAAATCGTTGTTATTCATTGCAAACCGTTTGTCAAGACAGGCCAAAAAAACTCATACCATTTGCTTAAATTAAATTTCCAAATGTTGTTCTAAGTCCTTCCGGGATTTCGATGATGAATTATTAATTCCCTTTCCGAGGGGTGGACTGCCGAGAGTCCGGGGGAAAAAAGCGAAGCCATCGGAGGGTGAATTATAAGAGAAAGCATAAAGCTGATGCTTTTCGCTGAGCAAAACAAACAAAAAACAACCACGAAAGAAATCACTTCCAGTGAGGTATCTGGCTTCTTTTTCCATGGCCACACAATTGGCTGGCGAAACAAAGGCAACATTTCCGACGAGTCTCCCGCGCGCCAGTGGGATAATATTTCGCGGAAAGGTTCACGTTTTGATGAACCTCTGCCCCATCAAGCGGGAAGAATTTTATGATACTGCAGCAACAGCAAAAACCGGCCTGATGCAGATCCTGTTGCTACGTTTCCACCGCCGAGATGGAACCCACCCTCAACGGACACCACGGCGTAGGAAATCGGGAAGCGCACGAGGATCGCTCGGCAGCAATACAGAAAAAGAGGAGAGCTTTGCTGTCTGAGGCAAATCCGCTTAACACGATGCGCGTTTTAATGAATATTAAAATTATCGTTTTGCATTTCAACTCCGGCCTCATCGCGGCCAGCGCCTGCCGGGCGCATCCATTGTTGGATTGGAAGACGAGCCGTTTATGTGCCGCTCCATCTTCCCGTTCTTCATCCTCCCCCCTGGTGTCGGAATGTTTCACTCTTCGCTTCCATCTCGCTCTTTGTCGATGTTTTGCTTAATGTTTTTGCAACTTCTCGCCTGTAATGGATATATGTTTGCATGCACATAAATCGCCCCTTCTCACCAACATCATGCTTTGCATCTCCACCCCCGCTTTTTTTTCACCACTTTCGTGTGCTGCAACGACTGCAACGCTGCAAATGAGATGGCACAACTCGCTCTGGCCACCTCGGAATGTGGGAAGGTATGGTCGGCAAGCGCAAGCAAAATAATAACACCCCGAAGCCCGACGATATGGAATTTATGTGCCGGGTGAGTAGTTTATGTTCAACCTCGACTCGGATGACTCATGTACGAGCGGCCAGATTTTGTCGGAACCGTGCTGCGGCGCGAAACGGAAAAAGAAAATAAAACATGGATCGGAAATGTCGTCACCAGGTGTGAAGCTGTGGGTCGATTGGGCCGACTTAATGAGCGGCCAGGATGGCTATGTACAGGGCCTGTTACCGGATGGTAGGACGACCTTGAAGTTTATTCGACCGGATTAATTAACGGCGAAAATAACGACGAAACGGTCGAATAACTGGTTATCCCGAGCACCTGAAGTAATTGAAAGAGGAAGGGGTGAAGAAAGAGGGGGTGGCAGGGGTTGATAAAAATAATTAAAATGATGTCAACAGGAACCATCAACCCAGGGCAAGATGCGAAATATTTCAGAAAAGAGAAACGTAAATGGGTTAAATGGGAATTAACAACGCGAGAAGGAAATCAATAACGAATCATACATGTCCGGTGTGAAAAATAAATCAACATATTTTGGGACAAAAACTCTGGCAAAACTTACGCAAAATGTTTTGGAAATAGTAATGTAACAATGTAAAGATTACAATAATGAATAGAACATTTTAAATCAAAGAGAAACATTAAAAAATAATTATATGATTAAATTTTGAGTATAACAATCTAGAAACAAGAAAGCTTGTTCTATTTTAACGGAAAATCCTTTAAATATTTAAGCAGTACATGGAACATCAGCAAAACTCGAACGATTGCATCTCTATTATTTAATCATTTCCCATGTTGACCTACAAACGATTTAGCTTCAAAGTTTCCCCAAAAACTAAAGCCATTGCAAGTTAAATGAGCAGCTCCATTTAACCGTTAGCTTGCACGAGGCAGGACAAGGCAAGGGGGGGGGGGGGGCCTTGCGAGCCGTCACTTTGGGAAACCCCAGTCCACGTCGATACGGTTGAAAAACGTTGAATTAATCCCTGGCGGTGCCCCGAAATGGATCGATCGATCGATCGACCGGTGAATGCCGAATTGGCATCGTCTGTTTGATTTAGGAATCGCTACACTGTCCGGAGCGCATACATACACGGACGAGCCCCCACCGCTCCAAACGAACGGAAGGAACGTTTTGTTTTTTATTTCATTCCTCCTCTTATTGGATGATTTTTGGCCCAATTTCGGTGGGTCGTTTTACATCCTGGAATGCCCGGTTGGCCTGGTGCCAGTGGACTGGAATCCCCCGAAAAAGGAAATACGTAGCGATCGGTTCGCATTGATAGAGTAGACCGGGATGCGGTGGAAGAGCGGAAAGAATAGATAAATTACCTCGAAATGAAAATGGCGGAGTGTGACCAAGGACGGGTCTAGCGGTTCCAACGCGCCAATCTTGCTCGATCTCCTGCCTCATTCCCTGTTTAAAACCCTCCAACGCACAATAGCCGCATAACCCGTACACACATGGAACAGAAATGTCGATGGAACCATAAAGTTTCATGCTGCGAGTCACCACACAGCCGGCCTCTCGTGACCACAGACCCTATCCTGCCGACGGATAGCTTTGTTTCGGGTCCATCATGGCGGATGCCGAAACCGGCGTTTTTCGCCATTAAGAGTTCAATCAACCCGCAGCTAACACACACCAGCATAGCACACGCCAGCAGCAACAGCAAACGTGGGGCCAGTCATTTCGCGTTTATTTGGCGTCCCATTTGAGCACGTTTCGGGGCCGTATCCAAAAAAAAAAAAATGTTTGTCGGTTTCAGTTTCTCTGCCGGGTTTGATAATTAAAATTGTAGGAGCAAAAAGCTTTGAGCGCTGGTTGGTATGGGTACGCATTGAGCACTACACTAATGAACGGGAACCAAAGTTGGCTACTAATTTTTCCAACGTCTCCTTCAATTGACTCGTTTCCCGGGCGACGTCATCGAGCAACCGTATATGTCAAGTTCGATTAAAACGTCATGGCCGCGTCGCGTTGTTATGTCACGCACGTGGTTACGTCAGGCGGTATAGACAAGCTTAGTAGGCCAGTAGAATCGCTAGGAAAGGCGCGGACGACGCGCACTAATCGATTACCATCGGACGGGAGTGGGAGTGGTGGTGGACGGTTCGAAACGTGGCAGGGAAGGAAAGCCGATTCCGAAGGCCGAAATGGTCAAACTGTCGAAGAAGCTGTCGAAGGAATGCCGTCTCCGCGGCGGGTCCAGAAATATCCCCCAGTTGTTATTCGTTCCGTTATCGTTCGGCACCAGTGTTACGGGCGAAGTTCAAGAAAAAGGGTAATTAAAATGTTTACGACTCATAAATTGCCTATTTATAGCGCACGACCGGCATCCATTACGCACCTGCGCGTGTGCTGGGCCTGTGCGGAACTGACGACGCTCGGGTTAAGGCAGTTGGCGCCCGAAGGGACCATCAACTAGGAATTCGGTACCAAACGCTGGGGCAAAAACTGGCAGAATTGGTCTTTATGGCCCCAAGGCAGGCGATGCGTGATGTCGGGCTAATCATAATTGGTCGAATTTTTCATTAATTCGGGAAGCGGGCAAGCTCTGAAGCGCGAATATTCCGGTTCCAGGCCGCTCCAGGCGTTTTTGTATGAGGCAGTGGAATCAATCCCAAAGAAATTCTCTCAGGACTTCCATTAGCAGGGCCGATCTAGGCAGGTCTTCAACTTGAGTTCACAGCCTCGTAGTCGCCAGGCAGGTTTTGCTGTAAATGTTTTATCAAATCCATGCATATTTGAAAACCTTATCCGAATGATACGGGACGGTGCGCCCTGGCCGGAAGGCACGGAAACTGTACCGGAACGAACGATCCACCGTCGGAACCGGCGCTCGGGTCAACAAGAGCGAACGCAACGCACGGACCCAGACCAGGTTCAGCGTGATGGCGACACGGTGTAATAATTAACAAGGTGTGAAAAGGAAGCGTACGACACAGTGCCTAGACCAGAAAACTCACTGCTCAGTGAAGAGGGTGCGAAGGTCCGCGGAAGCACACAGCGTACACACCTTCTCTTAGCCCCGGGGATGTTTTAGGGAGCGAGCTTTATCACCTTGGACATGATTACTATTTACACTGGTGATGTAGGGTCAGCTCCGCGCTCGTTGCACTCACTCGCTCTTGCCTCCTCAGATGAGCAGATATTGCACAATATTTTATTCATGCGGCCACCAAGAATAGCGAGTCCGTTCCGACCGTGGCGCGTAGGAAATCAGTATAGCAGTAAAGCTCAGGAAACGGACGGAAGCTTTTAAGACAAGAGTCAGTCCACAACGGTAACTTCTTCATGAAGATGATTTATTTTACGAGATCATTACCGTTGTCCAATTAATAAATTTCGGTGATATTACACCTCGGGAGCCACTAAAGCAACACGTTAAAAATAAAAAAGAGGGCAAAATTAAGTCTGACAAAAGCAATTGAATGAATTTAGAAGACAACTTTAACAAAAAAAAGTAATTATTAAAATAAAATCAACAATTTGGCGTTTGAAACACCAGCATTGTAAGAAAAACTATTATTAACCTATTATTTAAAGTGCATAGAAATGCAACTATTTTGCTACATAATTTACAAGTTTGGCAAGTTAGCTAAATTATCAAGATTCCCTTCAATTTCGTAAAGCCATGTTGGCTGCACAAAATAGTACGAGCGCTTTGCCGTACTTCTGGGTAAATCCTTCTAATGAAACCTTACGGCTTCAATTAAAGTTCAGTTCCCAACAAAAACCGGATATTCTCGCAAACTCACCGTAATGCGCTCTGGAACGGGTTACGGTTCAAACAAATGAATATTTCATGTGGCCCGGTTTTTTTTTACGTTTGAAAAGAATCTGCACGGATTCCACACGAATGCCAACATAGCCAGATTGCACGGCGCGGACTTTGTGTTCTTTGAAGTCGGTTTCCATTTTTTTCCAGAGTGTTCCCACTGAACCGGGCACCCAGCTTCCGGTCACTTGACTGACGTGGAGTGTAGCATTTCCACGAATTCGTCAAACGAACGAAACGCTGATGAATTGGAAGCATACAGTGAAATCCTGGACGCGCTCGGTTTTTTTCGCGCGAAAGCAAGGTTTTTTTTCACGTTCTTGTGCCTTAAATCCAATTTCGGAGGAAGAGTAGCGAGATGTTGAACATATGAGAGAAAAGCTTCTCCTCTTCCCGTTTTCCCCCGTCTTTTTAAGCTACACCTCTCATTACCGTCCATAACGCATCATCGACGTGTGCATCCGTCAGGGCGACGTCGAAGAAGCCAAACAAACGGGCTCTTTTTATTCTTGCACGGTGTGCCTTGGTCCTCCTTCGCCAGTTGCCAGTTGCCGACCAGCACCAGCATGCGTATTTGCGCGTTTCCGGGGCGCATATCCCAGGCCCAAAAAAGAAACCTGCCGCCAGCATCTACGCCAACATCCACGCGCGCGTCAATATTGATCTTTCGTTTGAGATAATCTCATTTCCTTCCTGTGCGTTAAAGACCAGCCTGGTGCCTGGTGGGAAACCCAACAAAGTAGGGAGCAGAACACAGGGAAGGAGTTTGTTCATCCACGTTTCGGCTGCATCGGACAACACAACATGCGTCACACGAAACACAATCTAGCGCTAAGATGGTTATTATTTATTTTAGAATTTTGCCCAACGGTGGTCCCATTTCGGGCGATGCCAGATGATGCTGTTTGGGTTTGGGAGAATTTGCGTCCCCTAGTTTGTCTTCGCTTCAAACGACCAACGGCCGTTGACAGTTGTTTGTTTATGGCAGATTTTATGGCAACCGCATACCGGGTTTGTTCTAAACTAGACCGGCAATCCAAAAGAACGAAAAATGGAATATAATCAAATTAAACTCTTGAAAGCATACCCTAACGAACCGTTTACCACGTCGATTAAGTTTGGATCATTACACGCATAAATAGACACACTGCGTTCGCTTTAAGCCCGAACAAAAGCTGGGCGTTTAAAATCGCCCCCAGTCGCCCTGTTTTTATGACTATTTTATTATTTATTCTACCCGTTCGATCACGCTCGACCGAAGTAAACAAAAAAATCGGACGGCGAGGGTAAAGCGGCTGGAACATTACAAAACGATGTCTCCACCATCATCCCATCTGACTCGATCCACGATTCCGGTCGCCATCGCGAGTTTGTGCCGCGTTGTATTCAATCTAATTTTGCGGGCTCAATCAACCGCGAGCGGTCGAATTGGAGCTCTCCCGGTTTGCTCTCTGGTAGTAATTGATCCCTCTAGGGCGACCGCGGCAGTGAAAAACTCCTGCGGCTGCTGGAATTGGAGTGCCACGGGGTGGAATCTCGCGTTCGAACGATTCAATGAATTGATATTCAATTAATCAGTCCAACGAACCAATTCAAGTTCATAGTCCCCTCCCGGGCTAGGTGGTTACTTCTGCTGTTGCTCCTGTTGACCATCCGCGAGTTCGGTCGCTTTGGCGACACCGTGCAGCATTTGAATTACAGAACACTGCCACGCTCCATGGGGTTCTGGAGTGTACAGTCGTAGCATGGTAGCACCGGGAGGAGCCTTTGTAACGTGACAAGACAACGTGTGTCCCAAGCGCGTCATGTGGTGGTTACGCGGTCAGGCGTAACCGAAGCGTAACGACTTCACAACCATGCACACCGACATTTAGGCCAGCGACACGCGTGGCACACCCTTCGGGGAGTTGCTGGAACTACACGGAGTGGCGCAGGCGAAGGGCCAGTTGAAATCCATCAGCAGCGCAGGAGAGGTTAGCGTTTGCCGGTGCACCTGGACGACAGTGTCCCTTGACGTTGGGCGGGCGGGTCAACTGAAGTGCGGGGGAAAAAGGTCATTCGGTGCGATCATTAATCGGCCCTCGGAACTCCCCTATTGGCGTGAAAGTGAAACTGAACCATTAACCACCCACTCCATCACCATAGTTCCCGAAGCTTTACTGACGTGTTAGTCCGAGGTGCTCTAACACACTGGGAAGGGCCGTGAGTCTCAGCATGGAAATTGTGTGGTGAAAATCGGGGTAAAAAACGCATAAACAAAATATTGTCCATGTTAATTCACAACGCCCTCCGAAACGGGAACGAGAGGGTTACTGATGGGTTCAATGGACAGAAGATGACCTCTTCTACCATAAGGGGAACGCAAACGGCCCTCTCTTACCAGGTGGGCCAGATGTACGTAAGAATTTTTGTGGTAATGCATTTAAAGTGACGCTTCCTTACACTTTGTTGTGAAATCTTGCGTTTGAAGACCTACGACGCTGTTGATTTGTTCCAGGAGAAAATCTCATTTGTCCACTTCCCTCAGGTGTGCGCATTCCCATAAATGAATGATTCAAAGAACGAACCTACAGAGCTGCAAGAGACGAATCACTTGAACAATGAACACTTTTTGGCTCGGGTGTGAAAAACCTTGTCAGACCGACCATAACCGATATGACGCATTAGGTAACGTCGGCTTCCTCCCGCATGTCCAACTCCTCCTGCCTATAAGGACGCGGCAGATGAGTCGAGTGCAGATGCGTAGACAGATGAGCCCGTCCACTCGGTAAAACAAAACAAGCTGTCATCGCTACTTAGACCTCGGTGCAATGGTGTCAACAGAGTCGGTGCGGGGGCGTGTGGTACCGTGGGTAATAATGGTGCTTCATTAAATGTTAACAGCTTAGCCACACAATTGTGTGAGATGCATCGTCGCAGTGGTGATGCAGCGCTGCAAGAGCTATATACATAGGTGGTAAATACGAGCCATCACCATCGGCAAAAGTGCTGTGAAGCTGCCGTTGAATGAATTGCGTCATACCTTTGACAGTTGTATCAATTAGTTCGTCAGACCTTCGGTAGCCGACGTGCCTATCATATCATGGGATGGTTAGGAAGGATTTATGTCTTGTTTGTACAAGGTTCATTAGTAAAGTGTTCATTTAAAAATCCCTAACAGAATAATCCAGGTAACGTTTGGAATAAACTACAATTAATGCGATAAAGTGTGCGTAATAAATGACCTGTGCAATACAAGTCACGAATTAAACAGTGTATAATTGTTTAATGGCAACCCGTACACATTTACATTGACTGATTCTAATGGTTGGGTCAATTGACATCGTTTAAATTTGTTTGGTAACTTTTTGTTACATGTTTTCAAATTACAATACAATTTACTGGATGTAAATATTCGAACGTTGCTTCTTTAAATAAAGATAAAATACATAATGCTAACATAACCTTAAATCTTAACGCTTCTAAGGTTTCCTTTATTGCATGCTGGAACTCCCTGTGTTATTGTGTCCACAATGGCTGGATACCAATTTGCCATTAGTGTAATGACTTTCATTTCTAATTCTCTTTACTTAGTACGCTTCCCTTTAATATGCTAAAGTTGAGGATTATAGGATTAGAAATTAGGAAACTTCCAACCTAACACCTACATCATGAGTGGCTAGAACATTCAAAATGGTTCTTCACTTCGGCTTAAGCGAGATTTGGATGAAAAATGTTTTCTAAGCACGAAATCCCACCCTAACAGGAACTTTTTCAACTGCCAGACTATCCAGTCCGGATGGAAAAGGTGCTTTTTAGATGAGGAGTTGAATTTTCTGAAGGGACCAGGAGAATGCATGTGTCGAACCTTTCAAATGATCTTTATTCCTCCCTAGCCCCGTCTGTTACGACACTTTCCTGTTTATTACATCGAGTCCTGCGGACATTACATCAAATTATAATCACACCATTTTTTTCCTTCATTGCAACGATTCTAATTTCCTGTGCCATTGGAGTTGCACAAACGTGCTCAAGCGTCCCTCGGTGGGCGAATGTAAGGTTCTACAACACCCGCGCTGCATAATAATGTTGCACATTACAACCAATCGATGGCAGTAGGGAAGTCCAAGGGAGGGTGTTCCACCATACCTCAGCCACAGGAACAGCGAGCGGGGTAAGGGCAACCGTTCCTTTGGAATACCACTAAAAAAGAGAAGGAAAAATCCATTACCACGTCCAGTGGCGGTTTGGCCAGCCAGTTTGTCTCTTGTGGCCAGACTGGCAGTCTACCCTGCCACCTGTGTGCTTGGAAGAGGGTGGCCTTTCACGTGATCTGCAGTTGCTCACCCTGCTGTGCACTAGACCTCCGTCCCTTTCCACGCTTGATGTGCAATAAATCTACCTACGCTAGAGTGTGGTCGAGAGCATGCACATTTTACCAGCAGCATAACTTGAACAGGTGTCAATATGCGCCACCCCGCAGGCGTCCAACGAACCCCCTTTTGTCCCAGGGGTACGTCTCACACGCGTAGGTTGGTAAGGCCGGTCCGGTTGCGGCTATGACGACACTGTGTCTCGGTACTCGGTCCTTCCGAGACCGGATTGTCCCCCCGGTCGAACCGCGGTGGCGTTTTGCTTGTGTGCGAGTGGATTCGTGAACATGTTTATTCAAATGAGTCGGCCACCTGAAACACCCTTCGCCTGTTCCTGGCCCGAAACCATCCGTCAGTGTGGGACTTCTTTCCGCGGGTCGTAAAGCATGTCCATAACATGACGTAATACCGGTTTTCCTGGTTTAAGATTTATTCATCTGGTGTGTGTGTGTGTGTGTGGTTTTCACTAAGATTGCAATTTGGCCTTTAATTTGCCGCACCGGGTCGACCCAAGGACATTGTGAAAGTGTCCCGAGTGAGGAGGGCGAGTAGACCAAAAGAAAGAAGCACCACCCCGAGGGAGAGCAGAGCGGCTAGGAGGTCTACGGCGACACCATTTTTACGACGGGGCGTCGGATGTTTGATTAATCATAAAGATAATTTCCCGCCCGCCCGAGAAAGTAATAGTCCGGTGGACTAACGGTGCGGCCTAACGAGCTTAGGCGAGTTTATTAAACAACAAAAACTTGCATACCATTTAAACGGAAACCGGGGGTGCGTTCGAGCCTGCCGATGACGCCATCGTTGGCCTGGCGCCGAACCGAAGTCAGATTCGGTTTGGTGCATTTTTTGGACTAAGGAGTGGAAAGTGATCGAAAGGATAAAAGTTTAATGGCACGAATTTACGACTTTTATGCATACTTTGTCATCTGCGGAACAGCGAATGACCTTCTCAGGGCGAGAATCAAGATACCTTCTGTGGACCACAGGCTGGTTCTTATGCACGGAGTTGCAGTTTACGATTCCCGCTTCGAAAGAGTCAGGTGAGAAGAGATGCCATAAATATCATTATAAATAAATTATCTCAGCTTAATTCAAATTCGATAGAAAAAAAGGACAGGGTAAACGACTAAGTGGCATTCATTATTAACTTAATTTGCATTGAAATACTGATTGAGTGATTGTAAACCTGGAGAAGCTGCTGCTCTCTTCACTGTAAAACTTAGATTGGCTTGAAAAATTACTCAAACAACTTTTTAATTAGCTTTTAAATGCTCTTGAAAGTTATCTTGCTGATCAGTAATTGTTGTAAACTTTGCGATGTTTTCCTGCTATTAAATTTAAATTAATCCGTTGCCTTAAGAAAATAACAGACTTCCAAGAGTGCTCCGCTTAAATCCGTGAAAAACCATTATTTTCGAAAATGCAAAATTAAACATATGGCGGCGACGAGTTCAAAGGCAAACTCGTTTCCAAATGTCTTCATTTTTATGGGATGTCTTACCCGGCTACAGTTTGGCATTCAGTTCGCCGCCAAAACAGAAATTCCTGATCTACGTTCACCATCCTTGGCTTCGTTTTCTTCTGCCTGTTTCGTTTGCGTTTTGAAGCGACACTTTTCCACACCCTACGGTTGATTTAAGGATAATTATGGTTCACGAAGTCAAAGTCTGTTTGCCGATCGTGCGCTTCGAACCGATTAGAGACACGAAAGGGAAAAAAAACTTGAAAAAAAAGATTAGCGATCACGTTCGCGAAGATAACGCGAGTCTGGTGACGAAGATGACGATCACACGCCTTCCGGCGATCACCGTAAACACCGCACACCCTTCGTCCACCTTCCCAGCATCACCCCCGGGGAAGGCGACGACACCAATGGAGCGGAAACGATCACCACTAGCCGATAATTATTTGCTTTCACATGGTTCCCGTACCCTGCCCGATTCGGCAGCAGGCGGAGCGTGGAGCGCGGTGGGAACGTGTGTGAAAAATGTCACATGTGTTACGCGAGTGTGGCGCACGTTTTGCGCCAACTAGCGGAGCTCTATGAAGCACAGGCGCAGTTTCCGGTACGGTTGGTTGAAGCGACGAAGCGCGAGCTTCAATCAGCAGAAACTAGGCGAAAAAAAGGGCCTGGAAGGGCATGTAGCCGAACCGTTGGGGATCGTCGGTTTCGAATGGTCTGTTTGATTGAATGATTTTCACTTTCAATTAACCCTCGAGGAGCATCTCCAAGAGCGGAGAGAGATATGAATTTAATTTAAGCAACTTTTTCCGGTGGAAATGCTTCAACAAACATGCGGTGCAATGGATTTTTTTTTATTTTTCTCTTATTTAATTTTTTGTTTGCTTTGCTTTATTTTAACAACTTGTGTTCGTCTTGGAAAATTGAGTTCTAAATATTGTTTTCTTTTTAAAAAAAGCTATCCTTTTACGTTTAATATTCACAATTTAAGTAACTCTTGAATTCAATGTTTTTCCAAAAGCATAACGATTTCTGACGCACTTCGACAACAACAAAACACGGTTATACGCTCGCCTCAAAAGGGTTAGTCAATTACATACATTGAAGCAATAATTGACACGTCCGTGTCCGGCATCTATCCAGGGCCCTTATTGCTTGCGTATTCGTGGTTTGTCAGAGCCGATTTTTTTTTATCTGCCTTGCCACAGAAAAGCACAGCAAAAAGCCACGCACGCAATAATCGGAACCGCCGCATCAGTATTTAGCCGGCTAAAACCGAGTGGCCTCGCAATGGGCGTGGAGTGTGAGCGTTGTTGGACGTGGACGTGGCCGAACGATAAATCAACTTAATTGACCGTGAAAACCGATCCCGTACAGGCACAGGTTGGCCGGCGGAGCGATCGGATCACCCAGACGTCGACCGGGCCCCGTTAGACGACTGTCGAATTGTTTTTCTGTTTTCGCATTTTAATTGCACCATTTCGATGTACCACCAATACGACGGCTCGCGATCAGACACTTTCGGCTTTCGGCCAGCATGGATCGTAAAAATTGATTGAAATTTGATAGCGCTCTTTGGAAAACACTTTTGTCGCACGTGTTTCTAATAAAAAGTAGCGTTTTATTGTAATAGTTGCGGAGGGTAAATATTCCACTGCACGTCAATGATAGCTCATCACACAAACCGTATTTTTGGTCGAGCTTGATGATATTTTAGGAGCCATCGTCAGTGTATAAATAACAATAATTTATATTGGCAATTTCAAAATGCGCTTGAAAACTGTTCTTTTTAAAGTAAAATCAACACGAACAATAATGCTTCAGTGCAACAAATTAGAGACAATCAACATTCTGTGCATTTCGAATTCATTCTCAACAAAGCTAGCTACAAAAATGAACAAAAGAAGCTAGTATTGAATGCATTGATTGAGCGCTGCAGAAGGATTTTGCACAAGACGTAACCAAAAACCGTGCATAAATTGCACCGTTAAGCATTGCCCAAGCCACACCTTAAGCAAAACAGGGAATTGCATTCACGGCAACAGCGGAAGAAAATAAAAAAAGCACATCTAACAGGATTAGCCCGAAGGGATGAAATTCAATTGTGTTAAATTTTGTTCTTTCCTTCCTAGCACCAAAGCGTTCTTTTCCCGCGGATAAGCTTCTCCAGTTCGTTCGATACATGTTTGTGCATGTTTGTGCATGTCGATTCACCACCCGCTGATGCAATCAGCATCAGCACAAACTGCGAAACTGTAGGACGTCGCAATACAAATAGCTCTTTTGTGCAAAAGTCTCTTGCCAGCATCGTTTTGCATCTCATTTTCAGCCAAAAGAAAGGGCCGACAAACACCGTCGCCGTTGGCGTGGTCGCTTTGGTTCGTTGGAAACTGCGGTCGAACTAGCGTTCGTAAATTATAGTGATTGAAACATGGCGGAACAATATTTCGCCTTGCAGCTGGCTTCTTAGACCGACGCTTTCGTGTGTGATGCGCCAGCTGGGAAAATGCCATTCATGATGAATAAAAATGTAAAAGAAAGCTACGGAACAGATCACGTATTGACTTGAAGTCGGCACATCACGTCACATGACGCGCAGAAACGTCTAGAAATCAGCCGAAATTGCAAAGCAAAAGCTTTACTTTGCATGGCCAGCATTTTGGTGTTGTAATGCCTAATAATAATTGGAGCTAATTCTAACACCAAACATTAAGCCAAAATATTTAGATTCAGAAACCTTGTACCAAAAGCAAAGAAAAAAAACAGTCCCATTTGTGTTCGAAACAGTCTTCGTCGCACAGCATAATTTTAAAATATGATGTATCGACCAAAAAACTCACACGGAACGAAAACATACAAGAGTTGTTTATGCTCAACAATTGATACAAAGATAGACAGCAGCAAGATGGGAATGGGTTACGCGTTGGTTATTTTCAGCATCTAGTTTGATGAACACAACTGTTGATGGTTTGAAAAAAAATAGAATGAAAAAAAGGTGGAAAAAAGATTAAACATGCGTACGAAAACCCGGCATTCTCTCTACGGGCTAGGAGGTCTTTCAAGGTGGTTCCGCACGCAAAACATGTGCCTCGTTTATGTTATTTGAATGTTCACCCGTTGATACGTGGAGTCCCTTTTGTTCTCACACGTTGGCGCGGGTTGGGTTGGCCTTCCCCGCCCACAGCCCCCCAGTTAACCCAGTTGGATTTACAAAAATTTTATGACTGTTTGTTTGCCCAAAACACACACAGGAAAAAAAAACTCAAATGAACCCATCCCAATCCGGTCGGGCGTAGGGCAACGTGATACCTCCTCCACCGACGCACTGACTTTGCCGGTTTATTTTAGCAAACCAGCGACGATAGCATGCGGGCGGCCGTTGGGATTTTCGATTCAGCTCGGTTTGGCAAGTGCGATAGGCAACTCAGATTGTGCTCAACGAGCATTCCTTTTTTTTTTGTATTTGCTTACTCGACGGGTCCCATTTTGGGAAGCAAAATTCGGGTTTACGGGAACTTTTCGGCGATCGGCGAGTCACAGATAGCCAAAATCCCAGCTTTTTAGGACGTCTAACGGATGTCACAAGCTATCTGGGGTTTTGCAGAAATGGCTTAAACTTTATTGTAAAACCCATCATAACTGTTTTGCACGATTTGGAGTGAATCATTGCGCCAGTTGAAAGTGGGTTGGGCACATTCCTGGTTTGGACGTGACTTATGGATTTCATTAGATTCTTTTTGGTCAGGGGAACGTCGAACTGTTTTTTAAACATTGAGGCTTCATCTTTTTTTTTGCATTCAGGTTTTAATTTTTTTTTTTTGAATGGTTGAATTTACAACAAAAACCCTTTTTATACCACCTCTTTGTGCATTGTTGTTTTATTCTCTCCTTTTGTTTCCAATCTACATCAGTTGGACAAGTAGATATGCATACTTTCTCCCCTAATGAACCCCTCAACAACTCCATCCGGAGGGCTGGTGGTAATTAGAATTCATAACCATAAATTCTCTAACCGTCGTCAATCAACCGATGAATCGGATGAATCAGCGCCTAGAGGGTCGCGCGCGACCAGGGACGACCCCACTTGGGGAATAAATTAATTTTTCCTTCCATTCAAAACCCCTTGCGGTAGACGCCATCATCACGCTGGAGCACAAGTGCGCGCTGTATTGGCTGTATTGGTAAATAGCAAAACATTTGCATTCCTTCCTCCCGATTATGCATTCCGTGCGCGGATGGATTGAAAATAAATAAAAATCCCATCTCCTCCCACCCTCCCACTATGTGGCGTCTCCTCCGGGCTGGCTTCTGTTCCAACTGTTGATTGAATCACCAGCGGCAGACGTTTTTCTCGCCCGTTTCGATCGATTGATAGCGCCGCCGATCGCCAATCGGGTAAATCTATGTACTGACACGATGTTAATTCACTGTCGTGAACATATGCACACATACACACGCACGCATATATCGCTGAGGATGGCACGGCATTCGATAAATGCATCGAATGCATCAACTCCCCCCCGGGCACGGCTGCATCTATCACGATATGAGATTGGAATTTTTGATGCTCCCCTGGAATGGATGTAGCCCGGTGTATATGTTTGGAGAGGACGAGGGAGCATCGATGGCACATATTAGCCCTTGCAACCTACACCACCGACAACTACCACTCAGCTTACAGCGAGGTTAAGTTTGGTATCATGAGCTCGATGGCCCTACACGCACAAAACACAAACTCCATTAGCTGGCCGAGCACCGGGAGATTAGTTCGATCTTTGACCGCTCTCATCAATCATATCCCCGACGGTGGGTTATGATAATGACGTTGGTACAGTACGGTGCAAAAAAGTGTCGCGGCGTGTTTTCTCTTTGCCAAGAACTTCATCCGTGATGAAGCGTGTAAGCGCAAATGTTATGAATAAATAAATGGACTGTGTTCGTTATAATAACTGGGCCAAATTTATATTGATTTAAAAATCTTCGTATCAATCAATTCGAAATATACACAAGGGTCACCCCTTGTGTGAAGGAAAAGAAATACGGTTCACAAGATAAAGATGAAATGTTACTGGCTTGGCTTATGCTATTATCGTTGGTGTAGATCACAAACATATTTTACCATCTGGAAAAAGATTCAAAACACAAAACAAAAAGTTGGCAAAAAATTTGTTAAAATGCTGTATAGAATAAGGTATCTTCACCTTTGAAGTGCAGCTCACTCCGGAACGCACTGCAATGCATCGCACGTTCACCCTTCGGGTCAGTGTGGTCGTGATATCATTTCCGACTGCCAACTCGTGCGGCAACAAGGGCCAAACGAGACGATGATAGGAGCGCAGGCAGGCCCGTATACAAAGCACTATGATGTAACACGATAAGCAGCTCGCACCTATCCTTTGCTGTTGTCACACAAAACCCCATGGACACATGCGTGCACGTATCTTGCCCAGCCCGGCCTTTCCATTCTCGAGACCACCAACCTGCCCCACGGTTGGCATAAGCTCAGAGAATATCATCATCACCCGAGAAGTGTGACGTCTCGGTCGCCTTGACGGCTTCTTCGGCCGGTGGAGCTGCTTTGATGGATGTTGTTTCTCACTTTATTTTTATCTCGCCCGTCTCGTGGCTGATGGAGCGCTCTGTTTGCTCAGTTAATTTACATCCAGCCGTGAAGGTCCTGGCCCGGCGGGTTTGGCTCTGCCTTGTCACTCGGATCACTCGCCGGTTTCCGATCCACGGCGCACCGCAACGGGCGATGGTTTGTGGCTTCAAGTTCAAAGCAAAGCGTCGCCGAGTTTCTCCACGCTCGGTGGAAGAACGCACCGCCCAAAGCATGCTCATCACCATCATCACCATCAGCGGCATGTTCGGGGTCGTTCTTCGGCGAAGTTGTTAGTCACACTGGACTTTCCGAGCGTTCGATTAAATTCAATTTGATTGAAATGTTAATCGGCGAACGTGCGTTCATTAAGCGCATCCGAGCTTCTCCGGGCTGCTGATGCTGTGATCGATGGAATATGGTAGCAACTCGATAGCTCCAATCGTTAACCTTCTTCCCGTTCTTCCACGATTGGGTGCAGCTTGAGGCCCGAGAACAAGGCAATCGATCGTCTAATGGTCAATGGTCAATGGTGGCTTCGGAAATGATGTCAGCAGCCGAGGTTTGGTTTTATGTCGCTGTAGACATGTCTGGTTCCATCGCGTCCGGCACACTCAACCACGGCAGAACAGCATCACCACGCCTCAGACTCGCCGTTGCCGAGGTTAAGCCTAAAGCGGGTGCCCCATTGTTCGGTCGGATTATGCTAATGGAAATCGCTTTCGTGACCCAGCCTCATAGCGATCAGTTCATTCAGTGTACATGGCCTTTGTGATCTTTCACCGGGGTTCCAATCAAATAAGAAGCTGAGCGCGTGATGGGATTTTAAAAATATCCCGAGTAAAATGCGTTTTGTCTACGATAAAACAATCGAATGGGTTGTCAGCGATCGCCATGACATGGCCAGACTGCCGGAAATGAATCACCGATGGGCAGAAAGGGTCGTTAAAAACAATAAACAATTTGCGCAATATTCATCTTAAAACCACAGTCATATATGAAGATTAAATTATCCTTCAGCAACAGCAAGTAATAGGATTGAATCATTGAATCATACAAAAATCTGGATATCCCTGTTAGAGTCATATTTTAAAACGCTTCTTCAGTGAGTCATATATTGCTCATTTCCTTACGATCGTGTCCGCCATCCTTGGCGCAGTGGACCAGCGCAGAATGAGTGATCCAATGATGTAATTTACTGCGGTAGAAAAGTGAAGGATTTTACCGCACGATCACCCCGGAGTCACACCGGAGACGAATCGAAGGAAAGTCATAATTGTCAGTGACGCTACGGCATCGCGTACGCCGCCATAAATCATTATGCAAATAAAAATCGGACGTTCGCGTAAATTCTTCCCAACGGCATTAACGGAGGAACGAGTTTCATTCGCGTTTGCTCAATGTGCCGATTGTTTATTCATTGCATCGACGGGGACGAGTGGCATGAAAAAGAAGTGTACCGAGCGGCGGACGAAAATTTTCCAAAGCATCCGATTTATTGCTGCCGACCTCCTGCAGCGAGAATTACAACACCCCGGTGGACCCTTTTGGGGCCTTGAAGCTCAAGCTAACCTAAGCTGAAGCGCACTCACGGAGTTGTACAGCAGATAAAATAAAAGGCTATAAAAATCGACCCGGACTGAGATTGCAAAACTCTTCCCGTCTGTGCGGGCTTCTTTTAGAAACCTTCGGCATGGGCTTGCTCTGCATTTGCATGTGCGTTCTTTACGGGTGGCTCGCTCTCCACAGGCACACAATCTGCATAAACGTATTTACGAGCAAACACACAAATAGACTGTGGTAGTATGTTTTGGAAATGACAGCGCCGAACTGGGGAACATAATATAAGAATTCCCTCGCACATGCCATCGCCGGAAGACCGATGTTTAGATTTGTTTATTTTTCCAGAATCATCTTTGAAACAGTAAAATGTGTCAATGGCGCAACTAAAGAACATTCTAAGTAAAGCCCTGGCTGGAATAACCATCAAAATTTGGGTGCGGCTCGCTTACGAAGATATAGCTTGCCCTCCTCAATATGGGGAAGATAGTCCCAAACTACAACCGTAACGGGCCTTCCCCAACGGCAGCCCGCCCTGTCAGATCGTTTGACATTTGGTTGATCTACGGCCTCCCTCAGCGAAACACAATGGGCTTAGGAATCTGATAGCAATTTCAAATCATAACCTTCCCATGGCAGCGAGTTAATAGTGGTCTGATAGGCCGATGATCAAATTCGATTCCCACTAATACTATTGTTTTTTTTCTTTTCTTCCTTGTTTAGGTCACGGTAAGTCAACGCTGGTAGACGCTCCAGGCGGCCCACCAATCCCCTCATCAAAAATGGGTTTTAGAGTGCAACCGTTCCGACGCAAATCGAATCAACGAGGCGCCCTCTCCCAGAGCTTATCACATCGAGCTATCGGCTTCCAGTAAGCGGAAATAATCCATTTGTGACTGCTCCACAGGGCGAGTGAAGGAAAAATCGACGCTGGCTGGAACAGGGCTAACGTAGAAACTATCTGCCAAGAGTAGCACATCGTTCATAAGATGCCGAATTTTGTCTATTTCCGATGATTTCATAGTTCCAGCGCTCGAAAGTCGGGTCCATTGAAGTGCTTTTAGTATTTTCCAACCAACACAAAACTCGTAAACCAATATTGACCCTGGTTGTTGCAGAATATTCTGCAAAACCACTTAGGTCCAGCGACCGGACTACGGTGTTTAGATTTTATTTTGAAGTTAAGTACTGTGCATATTGACGAGGAACAAATAACTTCCAGTTCTCAGCCATACTTTGCAGCGGGAAGGATGGTGCAGAAACATCCAGCTTTTTTTATCATTTGTTTTCCAAGCGTATTCATTGAAGCAAGTTCTAACGATAATTTACACGACTTAATTAACTCCCGCTGCGTGCAATTTGTAGTTCTCTATTAAATATGTAAGAATGTTAAATGTATTACTTCATTGAGAAACAATGCAGGTGCACTTTGTCCGTTGATTTTTTTTCCCATTCAATTAATAAGAATATAAATTTATTCTGAATAATAAGTAATAGAATCAGCATAAACATTTTTTTAATCTGCCAGGGCAATCCCCAGTGCACATATTAGGAATAGCTTCGACCGTATGATAAAGGTGCGATAAAGCCGCATAGCAAACATTTATAAGTTGATTCCACAATCTCCTAAATCAAATCAATGGCATGCACGTAGGATTGATAGTTGTCCATTAAATGAAAAGATGATTTTTTTTTCAAATGAAGAGCAATTCGAAGCGATTGCGTAATAGCGATATAACAAATGCTTTGGAGTTGTATAATGCGTGTTGGAATGCGATAAGCCGTCACACGCTGTACCGCGGCATTGTTGACGCGTGCAATTTATATTTTGCAGCAATCTATTAAAACTGCACCCTTGTATGCAGCACGCACTATAGACCGAGCAAAAATGGCGTGGTCTCTTAATAACAAAACACACAAGTAAGTAATCGACGCACAAATTGATGATCGCTGATAAGTCGGCCCAGCAGTTGACCCAGTTCCGCCACAACACCTCGTCCACTTGTTTGGGTGCGCCGGTAACAAGCTTTGTGTCTAGTCTACTAGATTGCTAGCGAATGCACGTCATGTCGGCGGGCCTCTCGACTACTATGCGTCTTTCATAGTGTAGATCAATGTTACAGCGCGCCTGCCAAATGGAAGCTAAATGTCAAACGGCCGATGGAGGCGCCGCTGATTAAAATAGAATAGAGTTATTTTTAATATACCGTTAGCAACGCCTGGGAGGTGTAGAAGGTAAGAAACTTGCGGACATTATTAGACTAAAGGGACCCCGATTTATCTTGATTGTCGCCGGCTCAAACGTTCCGAAGAAGGCCACATTTAGTAACCTCGTCGAATTGACAATCGATAACGATAAACTTGTGATGTAATGATGTTATGGGACTTTTGTTATTCCTCTAACGAAAATGTGTAATTCACTTCCATATGTTCCAAACAAACTACAATGATTGAAGTGTTTACGTCCTTCACTTCCAATTGAACGAACGTTTAGTGTTTGCTTCACTGTGCGCATGAAGAGGTGTGCGTAAAGAGTGCAGGAATTGACTGCTGATTGCTAACGTACGTACCTAATTGCCTCTGTCCTTTGTCCGTTTCCAGCCGCACATCCTACGCTCGGCAGGGATACGGTTCCGCTACGATACGCATCCTGCCGGCCAAGGTCATGCCGACCATTCAGTTGGCGATAATGTGGCGCCAAAGGGATGATTATTTGAAACGCTATCGAGTGGCGCCTTGGTAACGATGGAGCATGCGACCATTACTCAGTGCTTTCCCACTCGGCACATAAAACAACGAGATCCTCCGTAATCCAACCTACCCATTTCGTTACTCAGCGAGAAATTTGCGAAACATGTGAAACAGATTTACTGATCCATTCGCTGTTTTCCTTCGCGTGAGTTTGCAAGATACGGTAAACAGGTTGCGACGCCCAAGAAGGATTCATTACCAATTCCACGAAGCAAGCGCTCTGCAACGTCGATGACAACCTGTCCAAAAATCTATCATTTCTGTTTGACTATCAACGGCTCATCGCCATCGTCCAACACAGCTGAGAATGAGGTAACTGTTAGTAACGTCCTATCGACGGTGAATCATCAAGACTTACTCATTTTCGGGTTCTTTCGCCTAAAGCGCTACCTCACATCGAACGGGGTTTTCTCTCGTGACATCACCTGTTCAAGAAAGGTAAAAAAAAACAACGCAAACCTGATTGCTCGCCTAAACGATAGCTTTCCGTTGGAATGTTTTTCGGAGATGGTACGACACATGACCTCAACCGGTAGTCATCGTTTACTTTGATGTCACGGTTTTGTTGACATGCTTTTGTTGAGCACAAAAAAGGACGATGAGTCAGTGATGATATTGCCCAGAGCTAACATGAACCTGTAGATACAAAATAATCGGTTGAGCTTATGAAGATAAAGGCGAATAATGCCAAAGGAAAGTGCAAAAGATAGCGCAGTATCGATCGGGCAAAATGTACTGCATTTTATATTACGATTACAGACGAGGCCTTCCGAACGAATCGCAACGTCCATCCGGGGGAAATGGCTCGTTGCAACGGTGATTAAAGGACGGCCAACAGTTCCTTAACGAGAACCGGTACTCCAAGGACCGAAACCGTGTGATTATCGTTAAGAGGCATGTTTTGCGCTCTCCCGGTTTGTCCATACAGCAAACTTTGGGGAAACTTTAGTAGTAAAAAAGAAGAAAAAGCTAAATGCCTCCAACCATGGGAACGAAGGAAAGCTATCCCAGGGAAATGTGATCTGGTCCTTGGGTTGATTTTGTTTGCGCGCAAAAAGAGAAAGTAAAGCACTACATCAAAGAATCACATACAGAACCGTGTGTTCCACAATGTTGCTGCCTCAGGCAAGGACAATATTCTGAGAAGCACTGACGACAAGATATGCGGAAAAGCGAGAAATAAAAAACCACTCCTCCAAGTAGACCACGGTCGGATAAACACAACTGTTGCAGCCCTGGTAATTGTGCTACTGCGCCTGCTTCCGGTGCTGTGCGGAGCTCCGTGCGTGTGGAAAGCTGCAACAAACTGTCAAACCCTGTACATCGGCGTATCTGCCATATCTTGAGGCGATGTCGGAGGAGTAGAACGACAACGAGAATTCGAGCTCTCTACGGCTATACGCCCGCACCTATTGGGATATGGGAAAATATCTTCCGCATCGCGTTCGGAAGTTTATTTTACCATTTTCTCGTCGTATACACCCGCCCGCGTCGCCCTTGGGAGCAAACTGACGAGGTGTAACTTCACCGACGTTCATTTCCATCGACCCAAGCCACGAATCCGCAGAGAGGAGTGCATTCGACAGAAAAAGAAACTCTGAAACTTCTCATAGACTTTGGCCTCTGTTGTCGCGGCCGTTGTTTCTGCTACCAGCCTTAGGACTTTCGACTAGGTATTATTGTGTGGCGCCCGACACACACCGGCGCTTAGCGGGGGCGGTCAGTGTGTGTTTACGTTCCCGTTAAATGTGCGTTAAAACGCAAACATTGTCGAGTCGCCGGGCCATGCTGTCGGACGGGACGCCTCCATCATCATCGTTCCAGGCAACAGTTCCACTCCCAAGAGAGAAGGGGATACCGGTCGTCTGATTGTAGATCCATGTCTGGAGATGACATGTCGCGTAGGACGCTGCAGCTACCGTGAAACTCGTGAAATGGAATCCGGAATTCAAACTTCAGCCCGTGTCGCTGGGTAGAGCCACTGCGAATACCTTCCCCTTGCACGAACGCATCTGGGACTGGGGCGGATGATAATAACGAGATGATGAAGAGCCCTTGGGCAGCGTTTTATTGCCCTCGTTGGCCACGGCGTGCCCTTGTCGCGTCGGCAACGACGCACGTTGATTATTTGTTGATTTTTGGAGGAAATTCAACGACGACCCTCGCCGTTGTGTTTCTCCGGTTGCCGACGGAAAGACATTCGCTATGACGTCGGTTCCAATCTGGTCGACATCTTGCATCTGCCATCGGCTGGGTGCACTTGCTAACGAAAGGCGCTTCCTCTGCATTCGTTCGGCAATATCGTCCTCTGGCAACAGAAACGCACAAGACCGCCCGCATTCGAAACGGCTCCATTGCATCGCAGTCGGACAAAAACTTAAACATCTTCCGGAATGTCTGCTGAGCGCAGGGATAATACACATATATTTATCATATTTAACCAGATTTGTTGGTTACAACACTTCCAACGACTTTCACCATCTCCCAACAATGCACCGATGTTTTCGATTTCTGTCAAGGGAATTGTTATGGTTTTTCCCCCGCATCTATATAATGTTAAAATGGCTGTTCTTTTTTTTTATCGGTACACTAAGAACCCTTTTTCGGGTTTCGCAAGTGTTTCCCGCTGTCAACTTATCTGCCCCTCGGGTGTCAGTTAGTTTCAGTCAACTCGTCAACTTCCACGGGAAACTAGAACCGACCCGGGGATCCTCTCCCATCACAGTGCTCGGTTGCATCTGACACTGCAAATGCACATTGACGCTCCACCGAGTCTCTCCACAGGAGGTCTTGCAGGAAGATATATTGCTGTGTTTTTAACACATATTGAGAGTGATTTGTTAACGCGACTCACAGTTCATCTGACGCGATCCGACCTCGCGGGATGATGCCAGCTGATGACATTGTGCAACGTTGAGCAGATCGAGATCGCTCCCTAACAGGCCTTTTTTGTAAACCCCACACGGGACATAAGCCGAACAGAAGTGAAACAAATCGATGGCCTTAAAGTTGTTATGGCGTGACATTTATTCGTTGGGAATCATTCCTTTCTTTTCGTTCATTCATATTGTATCGGATTGTGCTGAGTGATGATTTATTTAAAACAAAATCAAAAATGAATAACCGAACAGACCAACCTTTAGTCCATGCAGACAAACTGTTTGTGGTGTTTGTGTTTGCTGAACATGCCAAAATAAATCAATCTAAAACATCGGGGCTCCGTCTGCTCGACACACAGCAACTGCTGCAACACCAATTACCCTGTATGCTCGACTCCCATAGTTTTTTTTTCTCATATAATTTGTCAACAAACACCAGGGCCCCATTGAGTCGGGATTCAACAGGCTGGGCGTACTAGGGCATCACAGCAGCCAACGATGGCGACATTTAGCCGTGCCGGTTCTTCTTCTTCTTCTTAACTGGCCCGCTCACGGTTGAGCACGTCTTGCTGACATGGCCTGGTTAGCCGTGCCGGTTAAGGTTATGCAAATATTGCGTTCACCGTCAATGAACCATCGTATGCGCATATCTTGTTCGAAACGGTCGTTTATCTATTTCTAACCTTCCGGAGAAGTGCGTGTGTGTGTATGTTTGTATGTGTGAGGTGGTGGCAATAGTGGCCATGTTTTTGAGACGATTGTTGTCGTGTTGGCGAAGGGTTAGGTTGACGTTGACTAAACGGACATGTGCTCCATTCCGTTCCGCGTCCGTATTGTATCATAGCCATATGGAAAACGCGTGATCATCGGCCGGATCAGCAGGGTAACAAGCGTCTCTTGCGGACAATGATCAATAAAAAAGATCTTACATGTTCTTTTGTTTGACACAAACGGCAAACAAAGTCAGTGAAGTTAAGTTTCAAGGGATTATTTACATCAATCCGAACCTTGCTAAACTCTAAGTTTGCGAAGCGCGAGCGTTCTATAGGGTATGCTATACCCTGACCCTGTTCAAAACAACAAGACGCTTCAATCATTTTTTCTACTTTCCGAAACGTACCAATAGGAATCTAATTTAAATTCTGGAAGAATCGTAATATCCCAAACCTCATTGTTTGCCAAAAATTGCACAACAAACCAAATGCAAAACAATCGTCACTAAGACCTGTTTTGAAACGGCACATTCTATTTTGGGCAATTCCCATTGAAGTTGGCCTAAAAGTCCTGTACCTCTTTTTTTAAATGAAACCCTCCTTCATAAATCGTTCTTTTCTGGGGTGTCTCAAACGTGCCCTCTGTAGTCCAATCGCAAACGGTACCTCCTGCTATTTAAATGTGGGACGGTACGGATCGCCCAAAGGCACTTACTTCCACAACGTTCCAGAAGCAAGAGCACGTGTTTGGCCGGTTAAATGACTTACATTATTGATCACCGGCCGCAGGGCACTCGATCGCTGATGGTGTGTTTGTTCGGCAGCGATCCACCCGTTTCCAGCAACTGTTGATCTTCTCCTCGTCCTCCTGCTTATCTTCTGCCTCGTTCCTTTTTCCCCCGTAAAGAAAACCGATCAGGAGACCGTCGGCGGAGAAGTGGTTCGGCATTTTTAACACTGTCAATATTTAGGTCCAGCCTGGGTCCGCTCGGAAACCGATGCGATTGTCATGGCGATCGTGTCCCGTGCGGTGGTCTTCCCCAGGGTTTGGGTTTGCGATGGCCCCGCTGACAAATCCCGGTCACTAACCGTTCCTTACCTTGCTCTTCCGCTCAGTTTCTTGCCCCCGAGGGTCAGCGTGCTTGAGAACGATCGCTGGACATTTGTATGCAGTGAACAATCTCCCGGACTACGTTTCGGTTGGTGTTTTAGTCGTGTAAAGTGCGTACTCTGCGTGAACTCTTGTCCCATCCCATCGGGGGCCTTTCCAAAAGAGCGCACACTTCACACTTGATCGGCATTCGATGAGCCTTCGATCAAGCTTTCGTTGGGAAGCTCGGTATAAAACGCTCTCAAGGGGTACAAGAAGAAGGCCAAAAAAAAAAGGATCACTGAGCCCAGTTCCGTTTGTTGTCTATATGGAAAGAGGCGTCAAAAATGTCAAACCCTCGTCCCGATTCGGTCTGGGCAAACGATGATGGGGCGACACGATTGTCTTCCTGGTGTCACATTCCAAACGCTCGCACCGTTCGGCCAACATTCCGATCACGTTTATGCAAAAATAACTTCTCACGCGGCGGGAAAAGAAAGCTTCGAAGAAAAAACAGTGCGTCGAGAGAAAGACACAACATTTCATACAATCCTGTTCCGCGCAATCGATATCCTCCATCTGGCACGCAAAATAGGAACGGCTTAGGCGTCCACATTTCCTTTTTTTTTTACACAAAGCAGCCAAGCATGTCTCTTCTGCTAAATTATGTATACCATGTGTGTTCTTGGGAGGGTTATATAGTTCTTAATTTAAACTACATTTATGTGCAATAAATTTAAAAAAATAAGCTAATCAATGTATCTCCAGCACGGGAGACAACTCCAGCGTTGCGACATTTATGACCCACAAGTGTTATCATCGATCATCACGTTTCTTTACCACTTTCATCGTTTCTCACCAAATGATCGATCGATTTCTAGATGATGGGCTTATCATCAACCAGCTGCCCTTCTCTATTGCCTCGTGAACGTGTGTATCCCCGGTTGCAGTTTACACTGTCTACTACACTATCTCTAAAAACTTGAGCCCTGGAATGTATTGGCAATATTTGTTCAGCAAGTTTTCTACAAACGGCGCTAGACGTGGGACTCGTATCACAACCCTCCTATTCACCTTTTGGTTCGTCAGCCGCGTTTCGCTGATAAGACAGATGTTGAAGTTGATGGCGATGATGATGGTTTGTTAGAAACAATGTTGTGACAAACAGGCCTGATTGCAGGAAATTACTTTACACCGTGCGATAAGAACAACGCAAAGAAAACGCAATGCTTTCTAACCTTGGGGAGAAACTTGCTATAAGCCTTCATTGATTAATAGTTTTGTTTTTCCGTCTTTTACTCGTACAAAACAGTGCGCACAGGTCTTCAGAGTTTTTGAAATCAATTCTAGCTATTTCTGGCTGAGGTAAAATTACATTTTTTTTAAACTCCACTGCCGCCTGGCAAAATATAGTGCAGAAGGACATCTGTCGCTTAGCTCTCCGATGTATTTAGGTTTTAGCAGTTGAAACATTTATTACAAATTCCGAATGTAAAGACATTTTTCTTAAAATGCCTAAACCATTTTCGGCAATTCATTGGAGTCATCTTGACATGCGCCTAACGCATGACCCAGGAGCTCGTTGTGTTCCACCTCCCATTAATAACCCTGTTAATCAATTAGACCAAAGGAGAAAAGTTCTTGACACCTCCGATCATAATCTTCATTAGAAGCATCATCATCATCATCATCATCATCGCCGACGTCGTGGGCCGCATCGCCCAAATATCTTTCCAGCCGCAGCACAGCGCCGAGGGCGGCCGACGGCGGTGGTCGAAAGGTAAAAGTAACGGCGCGTTCCATGGTAGTCCGTAGATGGAGCCGCCGCCACTGACGCCGCTCATAATCGGGACCCATTAGGGCAATAAATGGGCAGCAAATAGCTTCGCACGATCTCGGCACGATCTTTCACCGGACTCGTCCGAATCGTCTGGAAGCGAAGGGGGACGGAGGTACGAAGCGCGATGCAACCGGTTTGTCTTTTCTCTTTTGTTATGGTTTCTGCCTCCGCCCATGTCTACGAGACTCCACTCCGCAATCGGGATCCTGAAGCCTCCAGCAATGCCTACAAATTTATCTCACCCTTCCTCCCTCTCTTTCTCTCTGTCTCCAATTGCCTGTAAACTGTGCGTAGTAATCATTTCAACCAGCCTTTTTTCCTCAACCGGGAGCCAGCTGGCTACAGGCCGCAGTCAATTTGACCTCGGAATCCCTCGGACTCTTAGCTCGCATAACATTCTTGGGTCCATCGGGCCCCAACTGAGACCTGGTCGGGCTCGAGGTAATAGAGCGTTTTGTTTAAATGATCGATGGATGAAGGAGATCCATCGGGGCAGGGAGTACTTTCTATGGTGCCATCTGATGAAGGTACCCCATCCCCTGGTCCACATCATTAGCGTCTGGTCATGGGAAGATCTGAATTCGTCGCTCCCCAAAGGGTGAACTGAAGGTAGCGAACATGGCCAAGAAACGCCAAGACCCATTGAACTCCACTGCTGGGCGGTTCATAAAGCGCACGATTTAAATACAAACTCAAGATTGCCTTTTTTTAGATTGCCGCCCTTACCTTCCCTTCCGGTTCTGGTGTCTAACTCGAGGTTTCCGTGCCATTATATAATGGAGTCGGTTTACGGGAACCCAAACCCCCTCCACGAATTCCAACATGCAAGCAAAGGGAGCATCTGCCGGTGCTGATCCACCAGAATCATGGTTGCTTATGGTGATACGGATAACTTCAGCGGACCGTTAATTTGTGCATTAATTGTTGGACGTTCGGGAAGTAGGAAACGAGTGGGACCGGGCCACGCGCGTTACCAGATGCCATTACTTGAGGTTATTAATGTCCGTGGCGTGGTAACAATGTAGTGGAGTGTGCTTGCCTAGGCCTATCTCGCATGCATTGTAGTAAACTATAAAGATTACCAGAAGATCGTTGCCAATTCTTCTGAGGCCTCGAGGCGGCGTAAGCGAAGCGGTAGTTTAACGGTGTTCTTGAACAGCTCCGAAATCATTCTGCCCTGAAGTTAAACGTGTACAGAATGGAATGAATCTCGCCATCTTACATCCCGTAGCGTCTAGCACCATGAGAAATGTACAGTCACGAATTCCCTCCATTCCTAACCGTTCGCATCGTTTTGTATTGAACTATTTGGGTGCTTCAAATAATGATTGATCGACCAGCGGCCTGTATAGATCGAAATCCATCGATTGGGAGGTGAAAATGAGAAATGAAAACCCGTGAAAGAATAATATTTTCATTCCGCTTTTCTTACAAGCCCTGCCAAGTTCGATCTTCAGATTTAGATGTTTTGATTACAAACATCGTAACTCGATCGCGTACTACCTTCATCCATCTCGTTACCTTCCGATGTTCAATTTTGACGAACCACTGCTGGGAGAGGCTTTTCTTCACCGTCTCCCCATCCTATTGATCTTGAAAATGTTTACCCTCTGTTTATGCCTTCAATTGATGGCGTAGGGAAACCGAAAAAGTGATTCCCTCGAACGGTGCAGTTGCATGCAGCAGCTAGAGTTCCTGTTTGCTGGAGCCTTTTTTGAATTGGTGAAGTAGTTCCTTTCAACAACCGTTAGAAGCTTCGAGTGAATGAATATTTCAATGCGATGAAAAATAGAATGCACCCGGTGCTGTTCAGGAAGTAGTCCAGTGGAGATAATTGAAAAACGTCGGAAGAATCGGTAACGAACTGGAATCCAAATACTATCACGCTATATTTTCGAGAGTCAATAAAAATAAAAAAATAAACTGACGGTAGTTGGCGGGAACGATGGGAAGAACTCATGGAACGCGAGCTTGAACATTCCATGAATTAGAGAGAAATACTTGAAAGTCTAATAATAATTTTCCATTTCTAAAACCTCCTTCGTGTCCCGTACACCATCATGAAGTGGGATTCCCCTAACATTCCGGAGAGCCAAGATTTAGCTTATACCCACTTGGCCGCCTTGCCAAGATCATCTTCCACCTTCCGCCACTTTCTCCTCCGCCCATTATGATCGATTACTTGTACGGGAGCGGAAGGTTTTCTTCGATTTCGTTTCACTCGGCCCAACTTCTGCCGAAAATTAAATACGTGCTGAGCGTGCGTCGGTTTTGCAGTTCCGAGTGCTAAGACAGACCAAGAAGGCCATGACCGCCGGGTGCTGGGGGATATCGTGCGCACAGCACTCGCCGAAAAGCGGAGTTGCGGATGAAGTGGACCCAGGGCACCTTCCCGATATTACTGCCTTTTCCCTCCGGCTGAGCTGCCGATAATCTCGACAGGCATGTCGAGGTGAACGGTGGAACGACAGCTTAAGGTTCAGAGCCGGGGCCAGGTCTCTACCGAATTTCCATTCGAGCGCTCCATAAAATGTGACGGCTTACGTCATCGGAAGCAGCACCGCTCATCGAAGGGTGCCTCGGAGAGAGGGAACGATGAATGGAGAAGACCCGTTTCGACCAGCAGGGCATATTTTTAGCATGCAACTCCTCCAACTCATGAAAACGTATCCGCCTGGGTGCGCCGCGTTCCAACCTGACGCCGCGAGGCCAAAATCATCACCAGCTGATATAGATTTCCGGCGATTGGGAAAACTCTGGCAACCGGGGCAAGTCGTCGATGAATGCAACTTGCATTCATCTCCCCCACCCCTTAGGGACGCCCTCCTCACCGTTGAATTATTGCCGATGAGTTTTCTGTTTCAATGCGGTTGCGAGTTGCTTCCCGAATTATGCCATTTCGACTCCAACGCCGTCAGAACGTCGATCGCATGTTCCGTCGGCATGAGCGTCCCAACGGTGGATTTTGTAATCCTGGGGAATCACGTGAGCTTCCGTGTGACTGATGAAAGCGAGAAGAAAAAGGGAACCTCATTGAAATTAACACTTTTAAAGCACTCCTGGCTTTCGATAATCTCAATGGGTTGTAGTCCCCCTTGCCGGGGTGAACATTGTAAAATGATTTCCCATGATTTCTTCATTCGCCATGACAAGTGACTTCTGTGGATCAGAAACTGGGTCAAATGATCCTCACAGGCATTGAAGGAGCTTCATAATTTTCTCTAGATACATATAAGAAGGTTTGGAAGGTTTCATTATCTTCCTTAGAGATCCCGTTGTTCACAAAATTAGAACAAATGTGAATCAATATTAAGTTAGTTTAGATAGCGTTTAAACACTTTCTAAATTAAATAAGAGATTGGTTTAAAATTTTAAGTAATCAACATAATCTAACAAAAATAGAAAATAATCTGTGTTTGATCGCGTCCCTGGAGCTATAAATCTAGCCACATTTTTGGTCCATGCAGAAGTGGTGTGCCATAAATTACTCTCCGAATTAAAACTTTTCGCAAATGCCAAGTGGGCAAGAAAACACCAAGAACACCTACGTACGTATCGAGCCCACCGTAACCGATAACATATGGAACGGAATCCGTTGGCCAACCTGGTCGAGAAAAGTTGGCCACGAAAGTGATTCAATACCAGGCCATATTCGAGCGTTGGTTATACGTTCCCTTGGCAACGACCTCCGTCACTATGCACCCGGTAGACGCCTTCCGCTCACCAATGGCATTCGAAAAGACTTGGCTAGCAACCTGCACCGAGAAGTCGGTAAAATACACGCTCCCAGCATAAAGCAGCAACATCATTCAGCTGGCAAGGCCAAGGAAAAGCTTGGCTTCCCGAGCGGCTCGCCAAACAACTGCCGGTCAAGGCTATTCGATGCGTCTATGGCGCCATGAAGCAGACAGTAGGACCAGGATACAGGTTCACCGCGTTGGGCTGAAAAAGGCATTCGCGGTAGGACAGCAACATCACACAGCAACAAAAATGCCCACAAGAAATCCGAGGAAAGAACCCGCAGCAAAACCGAGGGATCCAGGGCCAGCGGGAAGCGGGAAAATCGATAAACCTAAAAGCAATGTTTTTCAATGAATATATGGATGTATAAAGATATCATGCCGTCCGCATATCAGCAACCGCGCCCGTTACTATAAATATGTTTACCGCATTTCCACCAACCGCGCTCCGGCTATTTTCCGAAATTTCTGTTCCGCACAACCCGGAGTCTTGTTTCGTTTCGTTACGTTTTTTTTTCTTCGGTTTTCTACGGTCTTCCTTCCATCGGATTTCCACTCCATCACAAGGAAACGTACTGTGCTGCGTTATGTATGGCCGATTATGCACGGACATGTACGGTCGTTTTACTGTTCATGTGTATGTTTGTAGAATGGTATAGTTTTTCGCTTCCCCCAAAAATAAAGAGGCCACGGAGACTTTTCCGTCGAGGGTGATTTTTTGTGTTTTCCTCCCCGTCGACCCTCCTCGGGGGGTTTTCCTCCCCGGCATTGATGAACTCGTACAGAAATGATACAGTCCATGCCCAAGTGTTGATGTTGCCCCACTAAAAGAAGCATTCTTATTTCTTCGTCGGAGCAGCGGAGCCTTGAATCCTCCAACAGCAAAAACACAAAAGGGAAACAAGTAGAACGGGTAAAGTGAAAACTCTAACACAATAGCTTGATTGTCATACAGGAAGTCAAGCGGAAGATATTGAAAAGCACTCACTTTTGCGCGGGCCCATTATTTCGATGCTCAAGGGACATCCTGTCTTGGTAGCTGTTCTTTTCCAGTTCGATCCAAGGAGAAAAGATGCAAAAGGGACTCGAAAGGAAGCTTTTAGAAAAACAATCCCTTGCACAACAGGAATCAATAACGTGTGGCGGCTCCAAAAACTGCACCTGATTTTTGTTGTTTGGTGATTTAAAACGCGACCCTCCTCGACGTCGACCTTCCCAGGCGTCCTACGATTTTTTTTTTAAGATGGCGCCAACGGTCTGTTCATTTTCGGTTTGTTGTGGAGAGCATAACTTTTTTTTCAATCACAGTAACTTCCTATACAGTGAATCCCTTCAACTGCCGTGTAGCAAAAGCCGGCAACAAAGCATGCTAGACGTGCTTGTAGTTTCCACCAGGAGCTAGAAGTAATTTCCCCATGGTTTTGGTTACCCTGGGAACGAAAGTTCCATAGTGCAGTGCTAATTTAAAATTTAGTACGGGAAAACTATCCCAAACTATCAGACATCTATTGTTAATAGAAGGTTGAGCTAAAAAAGAAGATTTGTTACAATTGTTATCCGAAACCTAGAAAACTAGTGATATTCTGGACAAAAACAAAATAACATACCAGATAGTTAGCAACCGGAAATAAAAACTTCTTGAATCTACCAACGCTGACTCATCCGTTCCATCTTCCCCCCACAAAATGGTTGCCTCGTGATAAATTACGAACTCAACCTCCACGCCACAGTCGCCCTCCGCACTACCCTGCCAACGTGGCCAGTTCTTCCGCCGGTTGCTGCGCAGAAAAAGAAAGATATATTGAACCGCGACGCGACAAGCGACGGGATGGCCATATGTGGCCGACATTTACGGATGCGAATGAAAAGCAAACTGCCGGCAAACTACGCGCGGGAAATTGACCGAGTTCTAGTTCGTCTTCCCATTGGGGCTGTCAACGGGCTGTTCGAATGTTTCACCCCGTCGATTCCCTGTGATTCGGAAGATCCATATGGCTACAGAAAGTCAGACGAGTCGAATGGATGAAACATTCTGCACCTATTCTCCGCACTTGCCTTCCGAGCTCGCAGGAACAAACCGGTTCATCGGCGGAACAAAGGCAGCATTGCTCTAGTGACATGTGTATCTTCCATTTTTTTTCTTCTATTGCTCTGCTTTTCGAAATACCCTAGGAGCACCTAGGAAAAGCGAGAACATTTTCCGCCCGGGCGCCAGATTTATGTTTGTCAAACAAACCCGACCTACCGAGCGCTTGGGTACCCCTATTTCGGGTATCGTTGGAATGTTGGCAATATGGTTGGAAAAAGGACAGGAAGCGACCCGGACCGGAAATGGGAAATTTCGAATAAATATTGAACCGTTACCTAGAAATGCTTGAGAAAAAGAAAAACCCAGCGATGGATTAGAAATCGATGATCGAAAAATGATTAATATTTGACGATTTTACGAAACAAAGGAATCACAAAAACAGACGCGCAAACTGAGTTAGAATTCTGAGCACCGGGGAAACGAGAGTCAGGTACAAGTATATTGTTAAGAAAATAAAGCTTTGGGAAGAAAGATTTCTTTGTTTAAACTTTTCTGACATCACGGAGCACAAACGATCGCAGTCGTGCAGTTGTGAAATAAAATAATTCTCCTTTTCATAATTTTCACACAAAAAGCAAGAAACCTAAAAAACAGCACAGAAAAAGTTCTCTTGGCTTCCCTCCGGTTCGACACGCTGGCCTGCACAAAGCTTAGAAAATTTCATCAACAAAGCACACAGGCAATGCTGCGATAAATTATTCAAAACTGCACTTTCGTGATTTTCCTATGTTCTCTCCTTGAGGAAACGAAAGCAGGGCCAGCAAAACGCGAAGCGTAACTGAGCGAAAAAGCGAGCATTACCATAAACTATGATAAGAAATCCCAAAGGGGTGCTGGTGCTCGGCGCCGAAGTAGCCCCCGCGAGAGTACGTTTCTTGTTTCACTTCCTTCAAATGGTGGACCATTTTCTTCGTCGCCTTTCGGGACGGAAGGAAAATGAAGCCTTCCGCGGCAAGCTCCTCTAGTTGCCGACAAAAGGTCCCGAGCCACCGGGGCCAGGCCCGCGACTCGGTGACAGAAGAAATAAAATATTATATTGGGAGTAGAAAATGACGTCCTGCACGGCGATGACTCATCGCCGCAGTGGATGGAAAAAGGAACTGGAAGGAGAAAAAAAAGACAGGAGAAGCTGCCACGACCAAGCACTTCGGCCAAGGCCAAAGGTGTCGTTCTACATCGCCGGTGGACTTGCACAGTCGAAACGAATGCGGCGAACTTCGAGGTGCTCCGTTCCGGCTCAAAGATGTCGAAGTTGATAATTTTTACCCGCACGCTTCTCACCTTCGAGAACCGGGGATCCGCCAGAGCGGGCTCGCCATCGGGAATCCAGTTATTGCGATCGATTTGTTGATAGTATCGTTGTGGTGCGCTGGAGCAAACGTTCTTTTTTTTCTACATTTCTGTTCCACCTCCTCACGGTCAGGAAGGAAATAAATTTTGCTGATCCCGAACCGGTGCGGTTTTGTGTTCCGCGAAAGATAAACCAAGGTGTGGAGTGTTTCTCCGAAGGAGTGGCCTTTGATATAGGCTGCACTAGAGCAGTAGAAACACAGACACACCGCCCCGAAGACACGGTAACATAAAGCACTAAAACCGGATCCAATCGTGCCTTGGACAAATAGAACGGGGAAAGTTGAACCAGAAAGAGCGAACACGAGAAAGATCCAACCTCAAGCTAGCGAAAAACTTGCACGCGAGACAGGAGAAAAAAAACCCCCCTAAGGAACCCTAGAACGCAGGAAACGCTTCCCATATCGCGCGCTTGCCAACCAGCAAGCAAAATGCCATTTCGTGGTAATCATCACCGAGTGGAAAATTGTGTAAATGTTGCCCGTTAGAATGGCAGGGAAAGAAGAAGAAAAACAAAACAAAACATCCAGCATAACATAGAATGGAACAGGAACCACGCTATTTCCCGAATGGCGACAATTAACCGATGGCGAAGCGTATGCTCTTATGCAACGGAAAGGCGACCCCGCTCGACTCTATTGTAAAAACGATCCCCCTCGTTGCCGAGAAACGTCGGAGGGAAATTCTCCTAGTGGGTGAATGCGGGACAGCAAAAAAAAAAAACTAAACTAGAACAATTAAACAAAAAGAAACGGAACCGCGACTCATAAGCTAACGCTGTAAACGTGCCTTCTGGCCGCGTTTGGATGGATTAGCGGAACGTGTGAAATTGTGTGAAAATGCGAATTTGATGTTGCGATGCTTTTCGATTATGTTTTTTTTTTTTTTTTCTTGAAACCTGTTAGCGGGATATATCACTCAGAAACATTAAACTGAAACCGCACGCCGTTATATGATACACATTCTTCCTTTTTTCTTGTCGATGAGGTAGAACGTGACGTCTAAGAGTTTATAGTATCTCCAAAGCGGTTTAAATAACGGTAAATTGCTAGTAAACTTTCATTACTTCATTCTGACCTACAATGGTTTTAATGCGACGGTATTTTTATACTACAGGATGTTGATTATGTAAGTAACGGTTTGTTTATGAATAATGCTTTATCCACAGCTTTGTTGACAGGTAAAAAAAAAATTAAGCAAGACAATCAATAATAAAATGTCTAATCCTGGTTTATCCTTTGCCAACCATTTATGTTTAAATATTCGATTTTGTTGAAATACATGAAAGTACATGGAATCATTCCAAGAGCTGTGACAAAATGTTCATTTTTTTTTTTAATTTGCAATTAGAATCAGATAAGAGGAATATTAAACAGAACATACACAATTCCGCAAGTAAAACACCTTAAGTTCGGCTTTTTATCGATTTAAAACTATCAGCTGATGGCAAAAAGGAGCCATCTCGTTATCGTTATGATTAATCCCGCAAACACTCACATTGGCCCCCACGCACCATCCAGGACATGCCAGCAAACGGCTCGTTACCCGTTGGAGCCGGGCCAAGGCGGCGGGACGGAACAAACACTTTCCAACTCCGACAGTGGCTCTGACGCAAAGCCCCATAAAACCGGTACCATAAAGCGAAACAAAGAGCATCCTGTAGGGGAGTGGGCTGTGCAGGGGATTCCGACGTGCCCTACTTTCGCGACGCACTGGCGACATGTCGTCCTGTAACAGAGGAAATAATGTTCACTTCCCTCCAGGAGTCACGTAGCGAGCGGTGCAAGCTTAATGCCATTTTTCATTGTCCTGACGTCAGGGGATCATGGGTCGATCGTCCACCAAGTGGAGAGAGGGCCACGGAGGCCACGGAGAGGGCGACCCAAGAAAAACAACACTTTTGCTTCCTTAAGTGACACTTATGGATCGGCTGTAATTGATGGATAATTGTGTGCTTGTATGTTTTTGTCCTTCCATTATCCTTTCGATTGGTCGACCGGATTTTGCTATCGTCGGGCTAAAAGGAATTAGGTTTTACTTCTTTCTTTCCTTTTTTGTTTTACTCTGTAAAAGGCTATCTGACCACAACTCTTTATCGAACACGGGTTTTTAATTGGTGTATCAAATGGGATCCCTGTTCTCCTTTTGCGCTTTGATCCTTTGTCTAATCCCAACCGTCATCATTATTTTACGGCATATAGGACTTCCTCCGTTTCATGTACCGATTTTCCGAGCACGCTTCAGGCCATTGGGGTTGTTGGGTTTCAATTGTACGAAGAAAAATCACATTAAACCAACTCATTCGCTAATTGATTTTCCCAAAAAATGGGGTCGTTTTGCTTTGACAATCCCGATCGATTGGCACGAGCTCTCTTCTCTAAAAAAAGGGCGCCACCAGCAGATAAAAAAAAAATCATTTGAGCCTCAACTCCCATCAAATCATGAAACAGTAACCGCGAGAAGCGAAAAACAAAGTGAAATGCAAGCAACCATAAACTTCCGGATCATAATTTCCCTGCCGTCTGGCCCCTGTTGTGGGGGTGTCTATGGTTTGCACTAGCCAAACTAGCGCCCCAAAGCCTCCCCTCATGATGGACTGCAAATTAAAAAAAAAACCGTTGGAGCCACCGAAGGCAAACGCTGACAATGATAAAAACGCTGTACAACGAAATTCGGTTAACGTTTGCTGGCGTTATTTTGTAGTTGTTGTTGTGTGGTTTTTTAACCTTCCCTGGAACAGTTTCCCGCGACGATCATAAAATCGTTTATCAGAACCACAAGAATCTTTTTTAACAGTAGTAGTTTCTTTATTATTTGCCTAACATTACATTTTGCTATTGGAGAAGCTTACATTGGTACGTAGCTCAAATCGAGAGCCTTCACACAATATATGATTTTTGCTCGGTGCCATGGACAGAGTTGTTGTGAATTTACATTTTAGCGTAGAAGTAATCATGGGGAAAAATTGGAAAAAACCCCTGAAGTTTGGATTTAATGTTGACGTAAAAGATACTAAATACTAAGTCCTAATCCTAATATTTCATAGCCTAACTAATAACGATTGATCTTATTCTTATTAATCTAACATTCTAACGCCAAAGCATTAAGTTGCCTTAAGTTGCTAGTTCTACACTTAATTCGATAATTTATCAAGGAACGTAATATCCATGGTGAGATTTGTGATGTATTAGTCCTGTAGTGAATGTTAACTGTACTGTGCCATGGAGGAAGGTTGAGGATTCGTTTAAGGCACTTGCTTTGGAAGACCTGTAGCTTTTTAATATGAATTTTGGCACAATCTGCCCACACTGGTGCCGCGTATAGCATAATTGGCCTAATGATTGTTTTGTATAGTTGGATTTGATTTTTTATGCTCAATTTAGATTTTCTATTTATGAAGCAGTAGAGGGATTTTAGTATTTTTTCACCACTTATTAATTTTTCTTCTATATGGTTCCTGAAAGTGAGTCTCCTATCTAGAAGTAATCCAAGGTATTTAACACTATTACTCCAAGCAACTGGTGCGTTGTTAATTTTAAGGTTATTATTAGGTAGCCTGCTTGAGCTGTAGCAGCGGGTAAAGAAGATTGATTCTGTTTTGTTGTCGTTGATTTTGAGTTTCCATCTGTTACAATACTCCACATATTTCACTAGGCTAGCATTTAAATTTCTAATAATGGCATCTGGCTTTGAGTTCGACGAACTGATAGCAAAATCGTCGGCAAAAGCGTATCTTTTTGATCTTTTCATTTTTGGTATGTCTGACGTAAAGATATTGAACAGCATGGGGGAAAGTACACTGCCTTGAGGCAATCCTGCCGGTGGGCAGAAGGAATCTGACGAGGATGATTTAATATAGACTGTGCATTTCCTATTCGTGAGAAACGAATGGATCAGTTTGATATCTTCAGGTGCAAAGTGTAAGCCTATTAGTTTATATATGAGGCCTGAATGCCATACCGTATCGAAGGCTTTTTCCAGGTCTATCAAAACTAAACCAGTGGATAGTTTACTGTCTCGGTCAAGTTTAATGTTTTTAATGAGTCTGTCCAGTTGATTGGTGGTGGATAACTCTTTTTGAAAACCGAACTGGTAAGGTGGAATCAATTTTTGGTTTTTAATATGATTGTCTAGTCTTTTGGCAATTATCTTCTCAAATAGTTTTCCCAAACAGCTCAAGAGGCTTATAGGTCGGTAGTTTTTTGGACAACAATGATCTTTGTGCGGTTTTGCTATTGGTATAATTTTTGCTCTTTTCCATGCATCAGGGAAGTAGTTCAATTTAAGGCAGGAATTTAAAATAAATGTTAAGTATATTATGCCGTTGGTTGGCAATCGCTTCAAAGACCTTACGTTAATGTTGTCAAGGCCGGTTGATTTTTTGTTTTTGAGTTTTGTAATTAATTTCCGCACCTGCCTAGGTTTAATGTAGGAGCTGGGGGTGGTATTGTATGAATTGTGGTGGTTTAGAAAATTTAACACTGTTTTTTGAACTTCTGAATCTATTGGACTTGAGTGACGGTGCGTGGTATGATGAGCGGATTCGAATTGTGATTTCAACGCGTCACATTTTTCCTTGTTTGTGGAAAGGATTTTATCGTTTGCTTTAAAAGGTGGGATGTTATTGTTTGAATTTTTCATAATTTTAACGAATTTCCACATGTTGTTGTTGTTTGGTGAATTACTTATTTTTGACAGATTGTCCGACCATGCCTTATTCCTTAAGTTTTGTATATCCTTTTTGATGATTTTAGTTAGCCTAGTGAAACGGGATTTTAAATGTTGGTTACGCCGATTTCTTTGCCATTGCTGCCTGGTCAGATTCCTTAGTTTGATGTTTGATAGTATACTAGGAGATAAAACTATGTTGAAATGATCTGGTAGTGACAGAGGGACGCTTTTATCGTGAGCATGGGATATAAGTTTAGTGAAATAATTAATCATTAAGTCAATCTGTGAAGTACATGTTATTTCGCAGAGATTTAAGCAGCTTAGGTTGATATTTGAATCTATAAGTTTTTTGAACTCGAGCCAGTTTGCCAGTGCATAATTCGGGATACCCCGATCACGGTGTCGATTAACTTTGGAGCTTATTGTAAATATGACCGGGAGATGATCAGATGAAAATTCAGTTATTGTTTTTAATTGCGAAATTACATGTAAGTTGTTGCTAAGAGCCAAGTCAAGAATTGAGGGTTGTCGATTTCTATCATTTGGAATATATGTGGCACTATTTGGGTGTAGTATTGAAAAATACCCTCTTTGAACTACCTCAAAGAGGGCTTTACCCATACTGTTGGCTTTGGAGCAACCCCACAAGCGGTGTCTTGCGTTAAAGTCGCCACAAATTAGAAAGCTACCTTGTCGATTACAAAGAGTTTTGATGTCACTTTTGAAGCTTTTGCTATCCGTATTTGCACCCGGATTGTATATTGAAATTACTTCTAGGTCACCTGTATTGGTGGAAATTTTAACCCCTACTGCTTCGATAACTTTCAGATTGTAGTTCTTCATAGGCACGTGTGTGATGTGCTTTGCTACGGCCAATGCTACTCCTCCCTTCTCTCTATCTGTTCTGTCCTGTCTATATATTACATAGTTAGAGTTGGAAAATTTCAAATTTGGTTTAAGGAATGTTTCACTAATAGTTGCTAAATCAATACTATTATTTTTGAGATAGTTGAAGAATTCTGTACTTTTGCTTGAAATGCCGTTTGCATTCCATATTATAAACTTTACGTGTTGCTCGTGTTTCATCATTTGAAGCAATATTTGGCAGTTATACGAACAATAACAGATATTACATCTGGCATTGATCGACACATAGATAGATGCTGATACGCATCAGCAACAATATCCCCGATGAGATCGAGATCTATCGGACAATTACCGATAGGGCTGTTGGTAGTCTTGGTAGCAGGCTCTCTTTGCTCACGTGCGTTTGTAGTTGTAGCTTGCCGCGTTGGCTGGCTTGGTGCTTCCGTAAGAAGCGATGGAAATTTAGATTGTTCGAACCTAAATTCTGGCTTTGGCTTGCTGGTGCGGGTGCGTTGCGCTGGGAGCGTCTTCCTTATTGGGCAATCCCAATAGCTGGCGGTATGGTGATCGCCACAGTTGGCGCATCGCAGTTTGGTATGGGCAATTTTGCCATCGGGGCTTATTGATTGTGCGCTCAGAGGGCACGTGTTGGATCGGTGTGGTTCTGCGCATTTCACACACACAGGCGCTCGATTGCAATTGGCGTCTCCGTGGCCAAATAGTTGACAGTTTTTGCACTGCATTGGGCCTTGCTGGCGATTAAAATAATCGAAGTAAACCCGATGGTGGTTTACTGCCCTGATCTGTCTCAATTCACTCAATGTGATTGACCCTTTTATAAAATGCAGCAGGAACATTGTCTGATCCTGGTGTCTTTTATTTTTGATGTTTATTCTTTTCACCGTTTTGGGGAATACTTTGCACTCGGCAAGTGCGGAGGTAACTTCTTCTACCTCCATTTCGGGGAGGCCAAATATGACAACTTTTGTCGTTTTCTCTTCATCCAACTGGTGGGTGAAGAAAGCGATGTTGTGCTTCTTAAAAGCAGTCGTCGCCAGCTTGTGGTCATCCGCGGTGGTTACAATTACAACAATGCCTTTCATTGTCACATTGGTCGTGTAGTGGATGATCCCAGCTGCAATAAGTTTACGGTGCACATCTCCAACATTTGTGCCCGTGACGGTGATTGGTGGAACCCTAGCAGCTTTCGTTTTTGGAGCTGGCTTGCTTTGTGTCGAGGAACAATTTATTTCCTCATCGTTGTCCGTTAGCATATCGAACGGGTTCGATAACTGCGCCGGTGCACTACCACTACTCTGGAACTGGTCCAGAGTTAGTTTAATCTTCCCTTTGAGGGGCACTTTTGTTTTACCTCGGCCCATTGTAATAGGCCGAGTTAGTAGTCTGTTATAAGCACTTCGTGTAATTGTGTGTGTTCTTGGTTCGGGATATCACTTTTGCTGCTTCAGACACGTCTGTTCAAGTCGAGCGTTGGAAGTGAACTGGAACCACAAGAATCAAATTAACCTAAATACGCTTATGACACGGTATGACCCCATGATATACTGGAAGGTTTTTTTTTCTTTTTCGTTCCAAAGCAAAACGGCCATGAGCATAGGTGCACATAGTGGTTCCCGTTTTTATTTCCCTTTCGGTTTTACTCTACCTCCGGGCATCCGGAAGTAACTGCCCTGCCTGAAAGAGGGCAAGCTTTTCGGTCCCTTCTGTTAAGTTAAGTTATTGGCAGGGTTCTCAACACTACTCCACAAGCCACCTTACAAACCCTTCCTGAACGAAACGGTGGAAGAAGAAAAAACTCCAGGCCAACCGTTACCGCGCTCCAGCGTTGGGAAGTAAAAAGATTTATTTCACAGAGCAACCCGCTCGGGAAACAGGTTGTTATAATGTTATCGCACTTTGGAAGGCACACACCCGGTGGTAAGAAAATGGCAGCTTCCCCGCCTGAGCAACACGCATTGTTAGGGAATATTGGTGGGTGTACAGTTTAGTGCGCAAAATAAAATTACTGCAAAGCGGCTCATAAAATTGGCGAAAGTACGCTCAATCGCACCCAGTTTTTTCCTCACCCAACAACTGCAAAGCATTGTCGAGTCCTTCGTGCGCCGCGGAAAGATTTATGGTCCTTAGAATCGCACGGGTATACACAACTGTCCGGAAGAGAAGCTTCCAGGAACAATCGATAGGATGTTATTGGATGTTGTAATATTTTGTGTAAGGGTAAAGCAATGCCACATTATGATTTGCGTTCATGTGCTTCTCGGTTGACAGGCACCATAAATCTTCCATGAAAATGAAATGAACGGCAAAAACAACTCAATCCGGTACGGTTCAGGTATTGTTTCATCCTCTAGATCAGGAATGCCAAACCCGCGGCTCGTGAGGAATCAATCAGGCTACCGTATTCAAATCATAACGCAGCGAGAAATATGAGGTGATCATTGCCAAAAAATAAATTATTTTTAAAAAAGCTATAGAATAGAAGATAGATCAACTCCCAATTATAACAAAAGGAGCAACTTAGTTATAGAACATTTTTAAATGAAATTATTTAAACCTTTCAGTATAAATTAAATTTATTAAATTTAAAGTTAGAGGGATGACAAATTGATAAATATTCTATAATTATGAGTTGAACACATATTTATAACTTGTGATTTGTTCGATATGAACAAAATTGAGAAGGCGCATGAATAGCCCGTCAATGAAATCAGTTTCACAAACCTGTTTTAGAAGTTATCCATTCTTGAGGTTCTAGTTTGCTTACACCCCAGATTTAATGTAGGCACTAAATCCTTGAGAAAGTAGATTAAAGGAAACAGAAGGCAGCCAAATGAAATTTAAATTTAAAATAATAAAATATTAGTTCGAAAAAAAACAAGCTACATTGTGCTTACAGATCAGCAACGCCGATGAACATTAAGAATAACTTAAGAATATTACATAACATAAACGGGACCTTTGTAAGTAAAGATGCTAGGTAAAATATTATGTCATTAATAGAAATGGACCGTCGATCAAGTGATCGCAACGCAATTCAAAATTAATAAGTATCATAATTGAAGTTGAAATCAAGACGTGATCATCCCTAATGCCGATGGTTGCCAACTGAACGAGCAAATGTGCGCCAACGCAACACCAGCGCCATAATAATCCTCGCGTTAATCGCCAGCATCGATCGATACTGCGCTGGCAAACGGCCTCGTCCGGCAGCATATCGATGGCGTGAACGTGAAAAAATGCTGCCGTTGTACCCTAATCCCCGGGTCGTTCCCTGATCCGCCCGCCGGTTGCTGTTTGTTGCTGGCGGAGGCAGCGATCCGTGAAAATGTGTGCCACGACAGGCAACCAGCTCCCGGTCTGCCTGTCCGCTCAGGGTAGGAGGAGGTGGTTGAGAGGTGACCGTGGTTGTTGTTCATGCTTAGCTGAACGCGAGCCGCTCGCCAAATGCCGTCCCCTTGGCAAGCTGTCATAAAGCGATTATGTTGTTTCGGCATCGGGACCCGTTTGTTCATCGATTCGCGCGATGTGTGAGGGGCCTGTGCGGAGCCGGGAGCGGCCGGTAGGATGACTAGTGTTGCCTGGCACGCTCTGCTGTGGCATGATGTCATCGGTTCAGGTCTCTGGAAGACTCTGCGCGCCACTTGTACCGCGCGCGTACGTGCGCAAGCTGCCAGCTTGTTGCCGGGACAGAGTCCCCAGTTTCCAGCCCTTCGTGAAATGAAGGCCACCAACTGATCGGATAATTTCTCGTGAATGAAAGGAGACCCTTTCTCTGGCGCAGTCAACGCGCAAGATCGCGCGGGTCGTATCGAGAAACAAGTAAAACTAGTAAGTAACGCGACGTGCCCAGCCTAGACGCGCGGGGCCCTTGCGGCTACTTGGTGATGGGATGTCAATGGAAAACAATTCACGACGCTCAATCCTAACCTAATTCGAGGGCGATCTCGGTTCTGTAATGGCTGCTGGAAATTGTTCCCTCCAGGCAGGCAGGCGCTTCCATTGTTTCGAAATGACATTCGTTACTTTCCAACCGGAGGGTCGGCTGTCCGCTCGCCCAGCCGGATCATAATATCAAAGCATCGTTTCAGATAAATTGGACCCTAACTATGGGTCTTAACTATGGGCTTTGGCTATAGATTTGATGGCAATGTTTGGCTTTTATCTACGGCTCAACAATGTAACGTCCTATGCTTGCTTCTAGTAGTCTACTGTAAGCCTGAAAGAAACTAACGGAAATTATTAAACAATTTATTTAAAACTTTATCGACGCTATTGCCTTTCAGATTTAATTTAAATTAATCAAAAATCTTTCTTCTAGCTATTGTTGATTGTTGTGATAAACACACGTTGTATTGGCATCACAAAGCTTTATGTTTGTTTTATATCTTGAATTCGAATGTTATAGAATAGTCCAACGCTATTAATTTTATGTATTAAAATCTTCATTTATTTGTGTTATAGAAAAATTATTATCCTGATTCTAAGACGTGGCACGACGACGTTTAGAAGTACTAAAAGTATGCAAGTCACGGTGTAAACGAAGTTCTCCCTTTCGAAACGGCGTGAAGCATAGAATGAATAGAACCCTCTCCAACCATTTCGTCCATCGACAAAGAGCCATAGTGCCCTGAAGGGCTCGTACCACACCATGCGTCATTCTGGTTACAGCGGAACGTAACGAGTTTTACATGCGCGTCTGAAAATCTGACAGTTGCCAGCAATGCCATTAAGAGCCTAGGACGAGCAACTCGAGTAGCAAGTCCGTAGCGAGGCGCGTGTCCCGCTAGCGAGTCACCGAGAGCGGGATTCCGATTAATAATTCATTATCCGGCTGGCGCAGAAAAGAGCCGTTAGATATCGGAGGCAAGGAGGCCCAGTTGCCGTTGCGTTGACAGTCGCAATTTTGTTCGTTCGATTGGCTTGGCAAGCGGGGCAAACCCGATTGGCAGCCCTGGGCGCGGGGACGTACAAACTTAGACGAAACGACGGGTTGGAACAGTAAAAAAATACAATCTGTGAAAGAATGTGCCTTACTGAAGGAGTCTATGGCGAAGGAAACGGTACTGTATGCTGGAATGGAATTCACGGCATCGATCCGGATACGATCCCGTTGTTCGTGCTGTCCTTCGGGGCTAGGACCCCTGCCGCCAGGCAGTGCTGCCAGTGCTCTAGCCTTGACAAGCCCCGTTTTCGCCAATCGAACCAATTCCCGCTCGTCGACATGCGAGTTAACTTGGGCGCGCGCGTGACATGGACAAGGATTGATTTCGACGGGACAAACGGCAGGGCGTACGCTTCCGGTGCTAATTAATTTGCAATTATCTCGAATCGGGAAAACAATAATCTCATGAGCCTCGGTGGCAAACGCTCGGCAAGTGGCTGACACACGGTGGGTGGTTCGTGAATAATTTGTGCAACAATTTCACTAACTCACAATTAGCGTAATGAACTGGTCGTTCTTGCGGGTTTTGGGAAGGGCAAGATCTCGGACAATGAATTCAAAATCCTAACACACACTTCTTCAACAGAGCAGGAACCTTCCATTAAAGGCGTTCCCATTTTCGGTAATAACTTCCAACAACTTCCACATGCTAGAGGCACTGATTTACGACGCAACGCTGGAGCGCATTGGAGGCCAGTTTTTGGGAGGGAAGCATTCATTTATTTACACTTTGGTTACATTTTAACAATCCAAATGGTTGTTTTTCAGGCGTCTCGTTGTAAAACGACGGAGAAAATTCAAATTTGAGAACAATGCTGCGCGGTTCATACATCAGTGTGGTTCGAAGTAGAGCAGTAAACCAAATGTGACCTCGTATCTATCGGAATGTTCAATTGGAGAGCTTCGGCTAATGGCTGACAGCTTTCATAATTAATATTTATGATAGTTTAAAAAATAATATACAAATAAAATAAAGCAAAGAAGTAACACAACGTTTCGTGAATTGAATCAACCACAAATGCTTGCAACATTGCATAGAAAATGACGTAACAATAAGTCTGTTCAAAAACGCAAATTTTCTTATGAAGAAAAACTTAAAATGCGACAAAGATGAACAAATATTGTTTGATTCGAAAAAATCTATAGTGAGAGGTAAGGCAATAAAAAAGGCAATAAACTAAAGTCTAAACGTCTAAGGATCTAAAATCCTATGTTAAACTTTAAACATTCTTCTTCATTCTTCCTGGCGTAACCAATTTGGTCATACCTAACCCCCATTCCACTGTTAGCGCCTACGAGACTTTTCCCCTGTAACGCATATCGGTAGTCAGTTCTTCGTACCGAGAGTGGTCCGGTCTGGATTCGAACCCATGCTCATCGTGGGTGATGTAAGAGACGGCGTACGCGCTCGGCTATCCCGAGGATTATTTAAATAATCCTATTTGAAATAGCTTCTTCGTCGAAATCTGGCAATCGACAGCCAATTCAGACGAACACTCCCACATCATTAAGGTTGTTCAATGGCGTTTGTATGCCAAAATGATCTAATTTGAAGGGCTTTATCGGTGCATCGGTAATTCAACCAGTTCGAGCGATTTCGTGAGAAAACTCTAAATCTTGCAACGGTTCCCAGGCCTTTCACTCCCCTGTTCACTTTGTTCCTTTGGTAAAATACGATCGCAATCATTTACCCATTTACCTGTGCGCATCATCGATCGCGTTGAAAAGTCCACGCGCGCCACCGTCAACGTGTATGTATTTTGCCGATCGGACGGGCAAATAATCACGATGATGAACTAAATGCAATCTTCAGTCCGATCACGGAAGCGACGATGTCGCGGTCTGCGAACTCGAACTCGGAAGGAGCCCAGACGGTGGCGGGAGCGGTCGAAGGCAAGCAAAACATCCTGCCAACTGGTTCGCGCGGCCAAACATATCATTCATTAATCGATGGCGAAGGCCAAGCTGTGGACCTGGCGAGGCGAAGTGACTAACACAAATGCAACACCGTGCCCCGGCAGGGCGATGCATAATAAAACTGCATTCGTGCTGGCTCGTGATTGCAATTGAAATGGAAATTAGTCACCGAACAGGGCAGAAGGGGAGGAAGAAGTCGGTGAGAAAGAAAGCGGGGCAGACATATTCCTCGGACGAGCGCAGCTGTAGTGAAGATGTTTAACGTTGTTAACAAATTTGCATTCGTGGCATAAACAGTGGCATCATGATGAATCGTATGACAAAGCACAGTGCACGACTAAAGTTATGAAACGATCTCCGGGACTCGCTTTCATTTTAACGTTTTTTCATCTTAACTTTTTTAATCAACGATTAACGAACAGCAAGTTAGCCGTTAATTTATCAATTATTTGATTGAAATTTCAAATCAAACATGCTCGTATGCCGTGAATGATACTATTATGTTTCATGTAATAAAAAATTCATACACATGTTGACGACAATTGCGCATCGCCACGTTGGTGGTCGACACAGTTTCTCAATGCAACACTTAATAGCGGGAAAAAAGAAGAAAAATACAGCCCTTCCGAGACTGCAGCGTTGCACTTTCCGGTGTGTGATTATTTTTCTTCTCCATTATTCTTCGACATAAACCCGTCCCACCATAAACACGTTGCCCGACTTTTTCCATCACCCCAGCGAGCTCGATCAACCCAGCACCCGAGGAAGCCATCGGTCGGTGCATCGGTTCTTTGGTGGTGCATCAACTTTAGTGATGCACCTCGCGCAGGGACCTCCAGCGTTGACATTTCGTTGGAAGCGAAAACAAACCGCCGTCATCATTCATTTTCCCGTTATTTTCGTTCCGCGAAGCGCGTCTTCGGCTAGCGATCGGGGAAAAGAAAAAGGTCAAGTGGTTTTGCTTGTCTCCCGGGGTTTTCATTCATGGGATGGCATTTTTAAAAGGCGTTTTGTTTTTTTTTTTTTCTATTACGAACTTTAACGTCCCATGTCGCACACGATATCGGAAGCGAGCGTCCCAGTTTGTCCTCAAAAATCGAAAGTTCAGAACCCCAGAAAAAGGGAGGAAATTGCACAAAAATTTCCCCTGCTCGCTTCGATGATAAAAACAACGACCACGGAAGGTTTGCCCATCAAATGGCCAAACGGTGGGAAAAAAGGGGTAGCAGTGAAAGAAACACCTCCCGCCAGCAGGTCGCCTATTTGGCGCTGGTATTCTGTGTCATACAAGGACGAACACATCCTGCAGTTTTTGTGGCTTACTTCTCGGCGCACGGCCGGAGCAAGGTGACGCAAGAATGGGGTAGCTTTGGACTTCGCCACCATACACAGCCAGCAGCAAGTTCTCGTTTGGGATTGTGCTGAGTTGGTGACCAATTCTGCCTGGGATTAGTCATCGCCCGGTAGCCTTAAAACACAGAGGACGGTAATGAATAATACGCTTGGTTCATCCTTCTTGGTAACCTCTTCGTGCATAATTCAAGCTCATAAAATGTAATATAAAAGCCATAAACAGAAACTTTTGGAAATCGAATCGTAATTTAAATAAATATAATATATTAGAATAATCCGTAAACCTTAATAAATACGTTCAAAATTCCAACTCATTTCAAGTTCATTTCCCTGCTGAACCCATCTAGAGCATTTTTAACCACCTTGGAATCCCACTGTACGATATCTCCTGAACGCACCGAGGATGAAAAAGTTGTCTTATCATCTAGTTTCGATCGGAAAATATGGATGAAACTCTTCGACGTTGGAAAACCCCGCCAACGTGAAGGGTTCGAATAATGGCCCTTTGTTACCGATTGTGTACCCCCCCATTCGTAAGGCACAGTAAAAGAGACAAAGGAAGAGTGAGACGGAATGCGTGCGTCCTAACGGAATCGAAATGGGGATGATAAATTTGCTCATATTTGTCAAACACGAGTGCGCGCCGAAAACTTTACGAATAATCGGCGCCAAGGGCCGACTGTTGAATACACCGTTGCTCAAACCCTGCCCTTCCGGCATCGGGCAGCAACTTTTTCCTGAATGTGCGTTTCCTTTACTGCAGAGTTCCACGATTGTCATGTTACCCCTTCATGGTCGTCGAATCCCGTTCGTGCTGTCGTTTTTTTGTGTTACCTTCTGGAAGGCTAACGGAAGATTTTTGACGCCCAAAAATGCTCCTGCTCGGGGGCAGTTCCGGATCTCGTTACGATCGTACTGCTGTGCGGCAAGAAATGACCACGATTCGTCATCGTCACAGTTGGAGCGCCACAAGGCGTTGCTCAGGAGGCACATTACAAGCGCTAGTACATGATTTTAATTGGTAGCACACTTTCTTCTTTCGGCTGCTTTGTGACTGGCCGTGCTTCCTTGCCTCGGCGAACCATATTTGCGATGGTGTTAATAACAATTACAGTACGTGACCCGCTTGTCCAAACGGGCTCGATGATGCATTTGATGTTTCTATTTTTTTTTTTTTTGCTCCTTCAATCGGCCATCAAATCCCCGCAAAGCTTAGTGCCACAATTGGAACAAACCGGAACGTGCTGCGAGTGTTGTTTTTTTTTTTTTTGGAATAGGGAATAGGAATAGGTCTTTTTCTGGAGCGGATGGCAGTAGAATGATGCGGAATCATTCCGGGCGATTTCGATGACTCATATTTCCGACAGGAATCGTGTTGGTCTCTCCACGATGGGTTCATCGCCCTATAAGTAACTGTAATATTCATATCCTCAAAGGTGAAAGATAAATTATTGTCCGTCTTATTTTACCAGTAGTTTATGTTCAAGTCAGTTTAGTAATTGTTATATGAACCTAATTTTTAATTGATTGTTAAATATTTTCTTCATGTTCCAAAGTTTTAAATGAAAGTATAATTTTCATTTAATATTTCAACATTTGTGTAAACCTGACGATTGGTTTTAATTGGGGTTTTCCAAAAACAAAGCAGCAGAATTTAACATAAAATAGTAATAAAACAAACAGTATTTTTCAGGAAAAAAATCAAATCAAATTCATAAATCCAATCACAACTTCACTTATAATTGAATTTTCAATGCTAAACAGAAACAACTGGAACAGATAGTAAACGCCATTATAATAAGCACTGATGGAATGAAAAAAGTATAAAAAATGAAACGATAACAAAAATATATTTAGGCCAATAAATTCAGATCAATCCTTGTTCGTTTTAACTCCTTTTTTTGCTGCCAAACACGAGGAAGCCAACACACGAAGGAAGAGAATCAGCCTAATGGAAAACAGCCACCGACTTTGGTGCGTAGCGTTTCAACACGATTTTCCTTAAAAGGACTCTGGCCTACAAAATCCCACAGCTACACTGTGCCAAAAAAAAAAAAAAAACCAACGATTAGGAATGGCCAACCATTGTTATGCCAAGAGAATTGAAGATGACGCGTCAATCCAACAATTCGTTTGCGTAGCACACCCAACACGGCCAACTTTCCTAATTGGAGCCCCAACAATTCGATGTTGTCGGCCTTTTTATTTCGGTATCACTTTTGGGCATGTTGTCGCGCAAACCGGACGATGTTGTTTTACGACATTTTCGTGCTACTTTTGTCACTTTCGTTTTCCAGTCCGAACTCTTTTCTTGGACCATGTTGCATAAAGGGACAAAAGACTTCAACAGCTGAACGGCAAACAGGTTAGGCCCTTTCAGGAGCGTTTACTTTAGGCCAGCCCGCGTAAGCAGCTTGGCCACTTCAACGCACCTTCCAATTGTACTTCCTCTCTCTATATCACCGACGGTGGAAGAAAACACGTCGAACCGTCGTAGTACAATAGGGAACAATGGGACCCAACCGGGGGCAGACGAGATGGGACGTGTTACATTCATGCACGATTTAGCGCCAAGTGCTCATCCATGGCCGAGCGAACCAGCAGAGGGACCGTTGGCTATGTTAATCAGCCGGCTCGTAATGACGAAGAAAATGTGATTAAGCGCTCAACTCTTCATCAACGGCAATCTATAGTCAACATCACCCGGCCCGCGGGACTAAGCACCTTGGTCACATTAGAGAGGAATGTCGCTGCCACGAAGCGAAAGGAATGTTGCTGCAGCTAATGACGAGCAGATAGGCATGTTATTTCATTACGATTTTTAGTGCAAACTGCCTGTCAGCCAGATGCTCCACACCATGGATCAAAATGGCATCCGTAAGGGGCATACGCACTGTTTTTTTTTCCAGTCGTAGCGATTTTCTTACCGCGCGTTCCATGAATGAATTCAATCCAATTCATGCCAAACGCGTCTAACCGGAAAGCCGGAACCGTAACGAGTAATCAACAAGTGTTCCGACCAGACGCGTGAATAAAATCGTTTATAATGGCGCGCGCGTTCCGAAGAGCGAACAAGAAGAAATGCAGCGAAAAAAAACAAATTTTCTGCTGAAGACAAGAATTATCTTATCGTTTCTCTATCCGCTAGCGCAGTTTTTATTTTGATGTAGTCTGAGATAAATTTCTAGACCATTTAGTTTTTAACCTACGATATAGATACACTTTTTCTAGAAACAAAGAAAAAAATATTTAAACCAATTTGAAATGACTTCAAAATGCAGGAATTCATTTTTAGAAGACGATATTACAAAATAATTCTGAAAAAGACTTGACATTTTGATCAAGAATTGAAAAAAATAAACTGCATCGTTTACCTTCTTAATTCTTCTTCTAAACTTAATCTCATCATTGACTAATCTTAATTATCTGCATTAGTCCCGGTTCAAATGTTCGGTCCAAACAAACCTCGCATGATGACTTGTCACACTCCATGTTCGATAAACACAAATCACCAAACCTTTAACGCCACTCACGCATAATCAGTCGCAGTCCGACAACAGAACGGAATGCAATAAAAACTAATAACACTCAATTGTATTTCCATCGTTCCACAATTATGGCACTTGGATGGCACGCCCGACGATGACTCCCTTTTTTGTTGTTTCTAACATTCCACCCGAACCCGTGCCGTATCCCCGCGGTGGTGCACGAGCAATAAATAGTTTTATTACTGCCACCAGCGCCATTCTGGTTGCCCAAAAGAGCGGCCCCGGAGGTTGAAGATGGGCGGGGAGAAGGGTTCAGTGCCAGAAGGAAGCCACTCCATGCTGGGCTGGGAACGTACAGGAAAACATTGTACGTAAAATGTATTCCGAAACGGCCGAGGTTGAGTACCGACAGTTGCGTCATCCCTACAAGTCGATCAACAAAGTCGCCCCGGAGGTCCATCGAGAGCTGAATGCAGTAATAATATGCTGTTAACACTTCACCGGGCTACTCCTAACATTCCGACAAAATTAACCCCTGCCAGCCGTATGCGCATAACTTTCGATCGCCCAGTTAGGCAACGTTGGTCAGGCGGCAGGCGGCATTTCCGGACACTCTGCCCTCGTATGTACGATATAAATTGCATAGCATAAAAGGATAACGCGATCCTAGTATTAGTAGCTGATAGCAAAACGAAAAAGTTCACTTGAAGATCCGGAAATTAATTTTGCATTTCTCTTCCCGATTGCATTTCCCGTTGCAGCTCTTCCACAGTCGAGCATAAGCGTTTCGAAGGAGCAGCGCGCGAAACAGGAAGCGCCCGAAAGTCCACCCGACGACTACGAGGAGTACGACGACGAGGACGATGCACCGTCGCAGGAGCGAACGGTTGTTAGCGACAATTCGGAAACGAACCTCCTCACGAAGGACTACGTCGAGCAGGTGGAACCCGGCGAAACGGCGACACTCAAGTGCGATGTCTCCAACCCAAAATGTAAGAGACGAATGTGTATTATTTATTTCAAACATATGAAATCAGGTTATTTTGATTTTGAAAAACCAGATGTATTCCGTCTCCTCTTGAAATATAATTTTCAAAAATTACATAGAACATTCAAATGTGAACTACAATTTTTGTTCACTCATTTTAAATATTAAAAAAGTAAGTACGCCGGCTCGAACATAAGCCGCATGGGTTTCGAATCCAGACCGGACCTCCCCCGGTACGAAGGATTGACTTTCAATACAATGAAAATAATGTTCATTCAGCAGAATATCGAACAAGAAATGATGTGTGATATGATTTTTTTTTTTTCGCTGGAATCGAATGGTTTAGAAAAACCACGTAAGCTCAGCGCTTTCTTCCATTCTTCTGAAATATTCCGTCCTTTCACAAAGTTTCCAACCTCGTCCATCCTACGTGGCTACGACAGAATTTCACTTATTCACAGCCAATCACTTCGCGCAAAGCTTACTCAAGCCATCAGTCACCCCTGAAAGGGGAATCTCCTTTGGGGAATGGCATTTATGATCCTCGACGTTCTGCATGCGGCCTATTCCGAGGAGCTTACAACGTGCTCTCTGTCCTCGTACGATTGCTCATCGCTCATTCAGTCATGGTTACGGTCACGGTTTGTCACTCGTTCGCTTGGACGATGCCGTCAGCGAGACGTGACCGGAGTGCCGACAAAAAGGACAACGAGTCATCGGGTTCCTCGATCGAGTGCAATATTGTTCATCGATGTCCATCGCAATCCGCACAAGACGAGCTTTCTGTTAGAAGGCTGAAATGGCATATGGAAATGGTGTTTCGTAGCAGATTGCACGTTTTAAAAAATACGCTCACAGAAGAAACCCCGCCTTGGCAAAAGTGATTTTGGCTACCTGTCTGCTTGACATACATCCAACCATCGATTGAGCGGTCGTGAATCACATCTTGTCCTAGCGTAGCATTAGAGGGATACATATTGCATTCCCAACGGTATGCATACACACAAAACAAACATTGGTGTTTCCTTTCGAGACAAACGGACCAGCAGGACTTTATTGCTCCGTCCAATCCTCCACGGAGCGCGGAGCGATGCATCGAGAAAACCACCTTCGCTGCACTAGGCTGGACCAATCGATTGGATTTGCGATTGATTGATTGATGGTTTAATGAAGCCGTCCGGAACGGGCAGGAAACAAAACGACGAAACACGGATGACCAGGAAGGAAGCCCAAAGCGATCCTACCGACCGACGTCGAGAAACCTGTTTTTTGAATGAAGCTAAAACCGTCTCACTGCACGGGTTGGCATGGAAAACAAATACTATGAATGTACTGACCTACCGCAAGCAAAATAACGTTATGCTAATATTTTGCCCATCAATCACATTTATATTTGATGCGATTTTTTTCTTTTTGTACCTTCGTGTTGTTGTAAGCCTTTTTTTTAAACATTGACATGGTGCTACCAGTTAAATCTTTTACCAGTTTCTACCAGTTGATTCAAGGATATGGAATGGCCAATTATGTTGTTTTCGAGGATAGAATGAATATATTGTAGAAAGAGTAAAAATAATTAAATTGCGTTATGCACATCGATGTTTAGAGATATTTTTAAATTGATATATTTTTATCCATGTTGTTCGAATAATTGAAAAAAACAGTCCAAACTCGATACAAACTGGATGGCATTATTCAGTCATGTTAGATTCATTTCAAATATTAAAACAAGAGGTTAAGAAAGAAATATTTATTCAATACTACTACCACATTAGTAGTAGGCATTATGCATTGCTTAGATTATGCATCAATAGGTGCAATGTGCAGTGTTAGTGCAATCATTTAAAATGCATCATAAAGGCAGCAGATCGCTTCAAAATCTCAAAAGAAATGAAAACTTGTTTCATGAAGGACACAAATATGGTCCGAAGGATTCTTACTATCTGTAATGAGATCGGTATGATAAATTAATCCATTTCGATTCAAGGCTACAACGTGCTTATGCAAAAATATATTCGTATGCCAATCCAATCTTTGTGTAAAGAAAGCAATCCTTATGGGTCCTATACATCAACAGCCTTTGCGACGACCGGACATGCCATCGACGATTAAAAACTTTAATGGTTGCTGACTGACATTGCAAGCTCAAGTCGAGACTGGGCGCATTCAAACACTTCTCGCGCCAGCACATATCACCGTGTGTCTTTCCTAGCATGGCCTGTCGTTTTTCGCTACCGTTAGCACCGGTGGCGGACTCCCGCTGGGCGGAGTTTCTAAGCTGCATTTGCATCGGACAAGTGGCAAGGCATGCCGAAGTCACACTCAACTTAAGCGGCTCACCTGGGAGCAAAGGAACCGTATACTTACTTCCACCAACATCTCTTTCCTCCACTTGCTGGCCGCTGGAGGTTTCAGCTATCGCTGAAGGATGAATAATTCAATTGCCCCACTGCATCCTGGGCGCGATAAATTCTCCTCGACCGGTCTCCCGCTGCCGGGGAACACTGAATTCGCAATTTCAGCTATTACACCGCTCAATTCATTAGTGCCGCGATCGATAAAGGGCCATAAAGGAGCGAGACGAGAGGAGCGAACCAAAGCATGGAAGGCTCAAGCAAGTGGAGTTGCTTTTTTCATGCATTCGCTCCATTCCATCCTTTGATTTGCATGTGCTGGTGCATTTTATTTAGTTCCTTCAATCACTTTGCGTTGCCCCGGTGCCGCTCAGTGAAACGAATGCAGCGAAACGAAATGCATTAGTGCCAACGGTTTCCGTTCCGTTCCACGTTGAACGGAGCCAAGCAACCACTCGTTCTTCCCACCGCACACTCCCTATTCACAGAGTTCCCAGCGGAGCGCTAGTGTGCGCCTAAAATCGGGACAGGCACCCGGGCAGCATATTTGAAACATTCTAACACCAACTCTAGCACTGTTTCTCGCGAACGGAAAGGAATGCCGTCGACAACGGCGACGACGACGGCGACGAGCATAAAGGAATGCAAGGACACGGTGACTTTGCGGAGTCCGGTTTAATGGGAATGTTTTTTGTAGTTATATGAGAAGAAAAATATGTATCCACAAGCTTGGGTTTAAGAATGCTAACCCATTAGATTAGTTCTTAGCAGCAACATTTACTCGGATTAGCAAACATGGTTTTATCCTCCACCCCAGTAGGTAACGTCACGGGTGGCTAGGTGATGTTTGGTATGGTTGAAAGCTTTCTTTTCTGCATATTTTACAATAATAACAGTTAATTGTTTAATAAAAACATTCAAATTTGTACAATGGCAGCGTTAAACCCAAAGGATTGTGACTATTTAACTCTCATTTTTTTCTCCTTTTGTAGCCTCCAACGTCATTTTGTGGTTTTACAACCAGCAAGTCATCTACCAGCATAACAACAAAATAACCACCAACCAGCGGATTAAGAGGAACGACGACTTTTCACTGCAGATCGACGACGTACAGGTAGCGGACGAGGGCACCTACTCCTGCCAGCTGCTACCGAACAAAGCCACGGCCAAAATTCAACTGCAAGTGAAGACGTAAGTATCACCTATAGTAATGCAAATTTGTCCTTTTCACTGTTCTTGCTTGCCTTACCCTCCTAATTTGGCTCTTTCTTTCCCTTCTTTTCGTATCGTTTAATCTGTAGACCGCCGCGAGATGTTCACATTATGCACGGAAACAGAATCCTCAACGAGACGGTGGAAGCCGAATCGAACGAGCGGAAATTCATCCTGTTCTGCTCCACCAAGGGCTACCCAACGCCTCAGATTACCTGGTACTACAAAGTAAGTGGAATCCTGTTCTTTTTTACCACCGAACTCAGTTGGTATGAACATTGGTACATTATTTATGACGGAAAAGTTTAAAGTACATACAGTATTCGACTTACAAAATTAAAATTGTAAAATTACATATGCCAATACTGAAAGAAAATGAGAATTTTCTCAAATAGGATACATAAATGTCTCATTCTATCGTTCTATCGATTAAATTCGACAGTTTTTTTTTCAAGCTTATCTAAATTCTTTGCCCATTACAGGGACGTCATCTGGACGAGGAGTACAGCCGACATATCGGTGTCGTCCTGCGCAAGGAGTTCCTAGACATTCACACAGTGAAACCGAAGCACGCCGGCGACTACGAGTGTCTGGCGCAGAACGGCATTGGAGAACCTGTCAGCCGAACTGTCACCGTTGTAGTGAAAGGTAAATTAGTCAGCGTCAGGCGGTGCTGATTTTCTTGTTAAAGCTGAGTTATTCAGCAGGCATCTATCCTTTTCGAAAAAACTTCCCTCGTAAGTCTGCGTACTCGGGGATCACTTTGCCTGTGAAGATAACCTTTCCCCGGTTGTCACCCGAAGTTCTTCTGAATGATAGTTTTAACCGATGGGATTTTCTCGCTAAACATCGACCACTATTTTTAACTTGTACATTTCATCCCGTGACTCACGCGCACCTACCATACATCACGCTAACGTAACATATCGTAACGTCTACATGGTCGCTAACTCATCGCACACACTCGACGTCGGGGCCATCATTCATCGGGGTCGCCACTCCGGTCATCATTTTATGTGACAACGCACCGCCACAGATGGCTCCGAGGAGCTGTACGACGATGGAAACGAGTCGTCCAACGTTACCACGCCGCTGCCGGAGAAAGGTCATCATTAGTACATCATTAGTAGTGGAGTTTTGTGCTTGCCTGGACTTTCATTACCCTTTTGCACCGTTATGTAGTGTCGCACACTTAGATTTAAAAAAAATATATTCACGTTGCACGTTCTCAATATGTTAGGCTTTAGAAATGCAATGTCCAGGCTTGATATCGACTTGACCACCCATGCACTCTTTATCTCGTTATCAATCACAATCGTTGAACCCTCTTTGTAACATCCAACATACTGTGAACAAATTGAATGTTTTGAAGATGGATCGGCCATACATATTTTAAAGCTGTGCAAACCTTACGCATAACAGTCAGTTATTCTTTTTTGGTACAATCTTATAGCACAGACAGCTTTTAGGCATATGGAGAAGGAATTGTCGGTACTTTGTAAACGATAATACAAACGATTCTATGAATAGCACGAATACCTTATAGCAGTGCTCGTCATTCTGCTTGCTTTAACAACCCAACGTTCAAACTCATCTAGTTTGCTCTAGTTCCCCACCTAGAAGATGTGCTGAACTCAAGAAAGACATTACGAAAGAGTTTCAGATTAACACTCCCCTCTTACGTTAGCAACCAACAATCGCAAATTGATCACCGCGAAAATGCAACATGCATGTGCTTATACCGATGGTCTGCTTGTCGATATCTTTTACAGCGAAACCCACCATCCACAAGCATGCGGGTTACGTCAACACGGCCATCGGAGAGAACGTGGAACTGGCGTGCCTGTACGATAGCTACCCGAGCCCGACCAAGATCCAGTGGCTCCGGGATGACGGCGTGATTCAACCGTCCAGCGGCCAGATGATCATCACGAACGATCACCACAATCACCACGACCGGACGCGGTTGGCAATCAAAAACGTCCAGCAGAAAGATCTGGTGGCGTACTACTGCAAGATCGATGTACGTTTCTACCGCTCCGATGGTGGTTGATAGTGTCGTCTAATCGCATGTCTGCCTTATTCCATTTCTCGCCCTCAGAATGAGCTGGGCAATGCGACCTCGAAGACGATCGTTGGACTGCAACCGGGCGGAGCGCACCTGCAGCATTCTAACTTTTCCGATGGCCTGCTGCACACGTGGTGGAAGATTCACAGCACCCAGCAGATTTCCGAGATGCAGGTGCTCTACCGAGGGGAAAAGGTAAGCAACCTACAAAACAAACTATATTTTAATAGCGTACACTAACATCCAGCATATTAGAACTATCTATATGTTTTAATTATTTTCTATAGTTTATTGAGATTTTTTCTATAATTCAATTAATTAGTTCGACCAGATAGTTGATTTTACTCGTTAATACAACGAGGACGGTTATGCGTTACAAGCAAGGCAAATCAAGGTTTTTGTTTTGTCCTTGGGCAACAACTTGACAGAAACCAGCCTTACTTATAACTTGTTATTAAAATAACTCCCAAAAACCCGGTTTACGATAGGCTTAACAAGGACCATTGCAACTGGATGGTAAAACTGGATTTCAAAATAATTGGAAATATTCACGCGAACATCGTTTCTATCATATCAATCCTCCTTGGCAGAGTTTTTCTTTGTAATGTAGTTTTACAATTATGACGCTCAGATGAGCTATAAGTCATTATTTTAGTCAAAAGCACCAGTATCAAAGTCGAGGATTGTAACTCATTCACTGTATTAAACTGAAGATAACATCGCTAGATTTGACTCGTTTGATTTTTTTGGAGCCTCCTAGTCGAATATACAAGTTTTTCACTCTCTACTATCCATGACTTTTTGCTTAAAATAAAACTTAAAAATGAAAAAAAAATTAGAAAAAAAAACCATTAGATACATTCAGTATCAAAATATGGATTATAAAGCGAATCCTCGAACAAGAAAAGCATGCCTCGTTTAAAAAGATTAGACATTTTCGAATTGCTGAAAACGTGCCCTTTTATGGTTGAGAATTAAAAGTATCGAATTGAGGCCCCAATTCACGTTCACAGTAACGAGTAGGACGAGTACGTTTTTGATGGCTGCGTATCGATCCATATTTATACTGCAGCACAATGGAACGAAAGGAATTCACAAACGTTCAACCACAGCTGAGTTAGAAGGTCAAAATTTTGAGAAAAAAGGGATCAGCCGAATTCCCTTCCTACTCATAAGGTCCGAGGTGTGGTATTCTCCGAACCATCCTTACATCGCAACTGCAAACCTTCCCATCGTTGTCCTTGATAACTGTAACCGTATGGAAATGAATTTTGACGTGCTCACTAACCTTGCCATCTTTTCTCCCATTTCCATTTTGTTACTCTACGCGCAGACCAAATACACACCGGTGAACGCCGAAATTTCCAGCCACGACCAGAACTACGATGGATACACCTGGACGTAAGTAAACCCCTTGTTGCGATATCCTCGCTGTATCCGATGGCCTTCTATCCATCGATAACGATAACGAAAACTAAGCCCCTTTAGAAAAGCTTTCAACACATCCTACTCATCCCACCGGGAAGTCCCGTCCCGTCCAGCTCGTTAAAATTGCTTTTAACCGTTTCCTCTTGTTCCTTTATCTCCCATTCACTTCCTCCCTCGCCACTCGCCAGGATTCGCAAATCGATCCGACTGCCGGAGGGCACGTGGTTCGTGACAGCCCGGGCACGCAACACCGAGGGTTGGTCCAGCGCCGAAAGTCTACCACACCAGTTCCAGATCCCGAACGCGATGGACAACATTCAACTGGCGTCCATCGGTGGCGGTACGGGCAACGGCCACCGGGCACTGCCGGTCTTGCCCGGCGTCCTGCTGGCCCTACTGCTGCTGCCCTTCTCCGTCCGGGCACTAGTGTACTAGAGTGGCCACAATCCACTGCACACAACCGCAACACGCTGCACACACACACAACGACACCCCTTGCAACACAACAATCCTCCGCTGCAGTTGGGATTCTGTTGTTTGTTCATCCAGCCAAAAACACTATAGTCCCGCGCCAACGGTAGGCTAATCCGGGTATTAAAAACCCCAAAACGGTCTCGCAGAAACAGGCAGGATCGGTAGAGATGTCGTCGTGCGGGAAAAACAGCATGTATGCGTAATGCGTCAACGCGCGGATGAATTAGTTGTGCAAAACCATTTGTAAATCACGTATGTCGGTCGTACGAAACTGTTTGGAAGGATCAAAATATAGAGCGAAACAAGCACAGCGAATGGGAGTGAGAATGGAAAGACACTGACACATTCGCTTCTCCAAAGTAATAAAGAAATCCTGAATCGTCTGTAAAAAGCTATGGGATGAAAATGAACGCTAGGGAAAACAAAATCGGAGGGTAAAAACTAGGGGAGATCGGAAGCGCAAAGAGTTGTGTTTGAAATGGCAAAGAGATGGAGAATGGTGGAGAGAGAAAAGCAAACAGTTCTACCAAAAGAAGAATCTTAACATCAGTCTATAGAATGTATTTTCCGTGTATGTTAACCTGATTGTTACATTCGTACGTTGTTTTCTATTCTGTCCTTAATTTTCTGTTCAACCTTTTGTCCTTAACGACCTACATTTCTTCACGTTACCACGCTGGCACAACATCGGAAGATGGTGAAGACAACAAATGCAAATGTGGAATTTAACTCTACAAAAAACTTGTTTCGCCATCCTAACTCCGTTTCACGTGCTCCAAGTTCCATTAGTTCTAATCATACTAAAGAAACGAAAAGGAAAAAAAATGAGAACTAGGAAAATCAACTGAATCAAGTATAAAACCAAATGGTGCTGTGCGGAGCCTATAATCAATTTTCAATTACACCACAAACTCGGCCAGCAACTACCACCCAATTGAAGTGCACGCCAAACAACAAGGGTATTATCGCGAATAAAACATCGAATTGAAAATGTCTACGAGAAAACACTACCAAAAATTGCCTTTTAAAATTAATGCACGTGGTAGCCAAGATTGTTCGCGGGATAAACATCAACATAATTATATGTGCATGATAATCCGGTTACAAATGCGCTACATTCAACATTAATTGGATAACAAAATCTCATAAAATCATTTAATAAAAAACGCGAACATACACAAGGAATAAAACCCCCCAAAATCATTTTACAAAGAATTTTTTCGCCTGTTTCCATCTCCATTTCATGATAGGAAGCGTGCTGTGTATCTGTTTGACAAATGTCAATTTTATTTAGAGGGGTCGAGTTATCAATTTTATAAGACACTCTATTTTTCCATCCATATAGAACTAGGCTATCGATCTTGATTTTAATAATTCCTTCCAAACCCCTATAAACATAGCCGATGTTTACCACATGTAGGAGTTTTTCAGTTTTTCGTTGATTTTCCATTTTCTCATACGCTTCTGTTTTTCCCCACCATCAGTTAAGTCGTGTTGAGTTCGCACAACTTTCCCGCCTTTCCATACCTCAGTTTCATATTTGTTTCCATGCGATTTTCTTTTTCATCTACGCTAAACACTTAAGTTAAACTTAGTTAACCTTTAACGTAGTGCTTTAAGCTATCGTATAGTATTTTGAGGGAAGAGCAACGAGATGAAGTAGTTAAGCGAAAAGAACGAAGGGAGGAACTGTATAATAGACAAGAAAATGTTAAACAACCCTTTCGGTTTGCACCGATTGAGTTTAGAAAAGAAACATGGAAAACATAGATAAAAGCAAAACATCTTACATAAATCAATTTAAAAACCGAAAACTGAACAAAAAACTGAGCCAATCGTGATACTGAGGGCGGCATAAGTCAAAGACGCTCTTATTTAACAGACCTGTTACTGAATGTCTTACAAAATTCCTAACCCATATTTCTCCTCAACCCCTTTCTTGTTCCCTTTTCAATCCAATTCAATCCTAGTGTAGAAATTTTTGTAGAACTCACGCTTACTATACTTTCCATGATTGATCAAAATTGAATTCAAAATTAACAAACAAATTTAGTTCGGGTTGTTGTGAGAGGCTAAGAATTGATTAAGAATAAAAGCAACATGGTGCATAGATAAGATAGACGGTGACTCGTGTTGCACGCAGTATCTTGAAAAACGTTATCACACCTGATGGTGTTATATTTTTTCCAGCAAAAGTTCCGGAAATAAATTATTTGTCAAAACTCTACGCTGGCACTATTCCAGGATGGATTGAAAGAAACTAAAATGACCGATTAACAAAACAACCATTTTTGAGCATAAACTAGAAGAACAGGCAAAACGTTTAAACCAAACAAAAATAATGCGATGATTACTACTATGAAAAGATGCACTATGTAACTTCAGAGCGAAACAAAAAGTTGACGGAAGAAGAGACGGAAGCAGCAGACTAGAATGCCATAGTTGAAAACAACATAAATATTTTAAAAAAACTGTGTATCACAAATCGCTCTTAATAAAAAAAACACCCACATTCACACATACAACACCCAAAATCGTGTTGGATGCTTAATAGATAAAAATATGTTAGGAAAATACCGTTTTGTTCCGGTGCAATTGCGTGCCACATTTACAGCCGTTCGCAGTTTCTACCGTCGTTTGATCAACATATATTGTCGTTTGATAAACCGTAACGTCGTTTGAGCAAACACTTCCAGTTTCTTTGCAAGCAGCATCGTCTTTTTGACGCACAGCTGCACAGCAAAAAGACGATTCTGCTTGCAAAGAAACTGGAAGTGTTTGCTCAAACGACGATACGGTTTATCAAACGACAATATATGTTGCTCAAACGACAAACTATGTTGATCAAACGACGGTAGCAACTGCGAACGGCTGAAAGGTTATACGAATTTTGCAAGGCGATGAACGGTACATGCAGAGCCGTGAAACAATGTGCTATAGATCTGTTGTAAGCAAGAACGTCTATTCGAAAAAAAATTATAACAAACTTAATGCATCGTTCGTAAAAGCACATGAATATTTGCATCCATAGGGAGAAACAGCAAACCAGAATTCGTAAAAAAGCGGTGGTACATGCCTTTGCTGGAAATGAAACTTATATTAAACTTGATGAAACAACTACCCCCGCAACATGAACAATTTATTGTACACGCATAAGAATCGTATAGGAAAGGTTGCAAATTTTGAAATTTGGAAACGGTGTTAATCGTATAGGTGAAGAAAGGGAAACCCCTGGATCAGTTGCACAGCGCTGTAGTAAATGCAAAGCAAAATTCGGTCACACAAACTGTGGAAGTGGACAACAAGTGGAAGAAGTAAGATGAAAAATAAAAGAAATATTTCAGATCATCGTCAACGAAAAGTTTATATTTTATACATGCTTCACTAATAAACGAACATACAGCCGTTCGCAGTTTCTACCATCGTGTGATCCACACAGTGTGCCGTTTGCTCAACATTTATTATTGTTCGGGCAACATTTATTGTTGTTTCGTCCACCGTACCGACGAGTGGGCAAACTCTGCTAGCTTTTTCGCAAGCACTACCGTCTTTTCAAGCAGAGGCGGATCTGTCAAAAAGACGGTAGTGCTTGCGAAAAAGCTAGCAGAGTTTGCCCACTCGTCGGTACGGTGGACAAAAGAACAATAATTGTTGCCCGAACAATAATAAATGTTGAGCAAACGGCACACTATGTGGATCACACGATGGTAGAAACTGCGAACGGCTGTAAGTCCGAAATATCATTCATGAGATCGGGAAACTTAATGCCTCGATCCAGAACATATTAGCTAATCCATCAACCGTAACGGTTGGTAAATCCGGCAAAGCCCCTATAATCTTAATTGTACGTAAAACCCGGTATTGCTTTGTACCAATGTTCTTCCCTTGAATTCCCAAAGCATGTCCTTTTGGAGACAGCTGACCTGCGGAATTTTCGTAAACATCTCACGGTTTACGGCTTACAAAACGCATAAACAAAGAAAGATTATGGATTTTCACACCACCGTGTACTTTTTACGGTACAACCCACAGGAAAATCTAATCGGGGTGGGGCACCCCCGAAGTCTAATTAAAGACCTCTCACCCTACTTGCTTGAGAGGTAAATTTTAAACTACCTGAAGTGGAGATCTTCTTCGAGGGAAAACTTCTAAAAAAGGAAATCCAAAGTACGGGTAGAATTGCAGAAAGGTGTTGGTTGTGTATAAAATCGGCGGCGGTTGGTTCAGAGGTACATAGTTACTCTCTAGCCATTAGCCAGATAACTCATCGACTTCGCAGGCAATTTCAAGCCACCACTCGTGCCAAGCAAAATCAACACAAGTTATTCCAGATTTAAGAAGAATTTTGCAAAATGTACCGAGTTGCTGTTTTGAGTCATCTACAACATCGGCCACAGCGAAACGTCACAAACGAAAGATCAGCGAACACACGATTCGCAGCATCACGAACTCCTGTAACGCACAATGAGGCTCTCGACGACGACACGCAAAGACTGCTGAACGAAGATGGCTGCAAACGTTGGAAGCAGAAATTGATCCCATGGTTGCCGTCACCAGCATTTGGAAGAATTAGCCTGAAGAAAAAATTGTCCTTAAAGGTCTGCGTCTGGATTCAAAAGTAGCGCAAAGTGTTTGCAATAGCAAACAAACCCCCGAATAAGATTCGAGCTGAACGGAGGACGAAACTTTGTAATCTTATCTTACATTTAAGAACTGTATGATTTATAAACTACATATTAATTAATCGATATTTCTTTAAAAAAAATTAAATTATCGATGAAAATATACAAAATACATTATAATAAAAACAAAATTATCGGATATAACGTTCGAAAAGAATCCCCAAGGACGATTTGCTTACGAATTTGGGTTTAATTTTCATATCTTTTGTCAACTATTTCTAATATTTGTACAAGTAAAGTTTGTTTGCATTCACACACACGAACCCACGTCCCGATCGGATACCTTTTGTGGAATGTTCCTATCCACTTGCATATGCGTATGTAGGTATTTTAGGTACAATCCAAACTGCGTCCCTTTATAACCTGAACCCACTCCATCTTGTCGAACGCATTGCTTGTTATCGATTTACTTCTGTTTGCTTTAAAAGTAGAAAAATATTCTTATGATTCTATCACAACTCGCTCTACGCACCGTCGTTTTGAGGAGGCTCCGCTTAAACAAACGTTTGCATCTTTTTTTTTCTTTTTTCTTTTTTCGCAAGTATGTTAGGGTACTAATGGATTAAAAGTTTCATAATTGATCGTAGACTTGGGTTCCCGCCGTTACAGCAAACGTTCTCGGGAAGTAACGTTGCGTTAGGGTTTGTCTTTACCGAATACCGTTGTCATTTCTTTGGGACTTTTCTTTTACACATCGGCCACGTGTTCCTCCAATCGAATGATCGATTTTTGGGAGTGATGAATTTGTTCGTTTTCTTAGTGAAATTGGAAATATTTAACTCCGCGCAACAGTTTTGAGCATAGCTATCAAAAGCGAACGTTCATTGTTTGGTGAAAATTGTACACTATTTTAGCAGCTTTTTCTCATGCTGAACATTGCTTGCAGGTCACCGGTTCTAACGTACGTGGTGCTAACTATTCTTTTTTTTTTAAGTCATTCGCATTGAAAACATCTCGGCAAAGCTACGTTTATTTAAAAAAGGTACTTTAAGTTGTAGGCATTGTTAAACTGTGTTTTTCTTTCCCTATTTTTGGATGTTTGTTTTGAGACAGTGAATTTAAGTGACTCGTTCTACACGGTCGTTATCGATCGTTTGGTGAGTTTCCCTTTAGCTACAAATTGTTATGTCTACTTTCAATCTATAGTGTAGAGTTTTCGACGAATTAGTTGATCTACAGTTGCGTAAATAAAAAAACATCTTCAATTGAACCGTTGCCTTTTCCGATTTCTGTGGAGTGCAACGGTACTAACTGGAAAACATGTAATTCAATCTTATTGCTCGGCACAGTTTGATTTAGGCTTACGTTTGCCATTGGTTCTGTTCCTTCTAAGCTTCTGCAAAACTCAAGAGTATGGTAGAATGATTCAATTCAGTGGAAAAACTTGAGAGATTTTCGTAAATTTTCTTTTACCCTATCCCACGCTCCTGTGGTGAGCACAAACATGCCTTATAAACTGACGTTAGTTTGAACAACAAGAAGAAATGGATGAATCGGTATTATCCCGAACAATGATGAGATATTTTAGGATAATTTAAGAAATCGCACCATTCGCGGGTAAGTTTTGACATTATTGACTTTAGGGGACGGTGGGCCAGCGAATAGATCATGTTACGCAGTAAAACTCTTACCGGGCAATAACAATTTCAGGTGAAACTAAGCTACCTGGAATACTGGAACAAAGCTACGAATTTATTGCAGTTAGTTGATTTTTGAAGTTAATTTAATTGGTAAGTAAGCCTCCCTTGAACAAACATACATAATTCAACAGCCGCTAATCGATCACTCGAAATGTGTCGTAATGAACAGATCATAGAAATACGTAATACTAATACGTTCAACTCAGCACGCAAAGTAGGTGAGACCGGGAGGAAGCCACACACGATAAAAACACACGACTACTCGGTTCTAGTAGAATTAACCCGGAGGCATATATAAAGAGTAAAATAGTGGCTATTCTTAACGTGCTAATAAAAGTAAAAGTATAATATTTTATATCTCAATTGGGTTGCATAATTGCTATGAATTCCATATCACACAATACTTGTTTTGTTTTTTTTTCTTCTCTTCTTCTGCGTATCTACTAACTGAAAGTACTTATCTGATAAATTTCTCTACAGGTTACCTCTATCGTTGCATGCTGCGGTGTAGTTGTATGTTCTTTGACCCTCGTTAAAAACTATCCTTGCACCATCCGCCGGGACGGCGCATACGAAATAGATCGTTTTTTCATAGTTTGTTCAAGCAAATGGAAGAGTTTCTCATACGCAAACAACAGTGTTGAGTAATTTGCCACAAAGGTGTGACCTTATTGCGGAAACACATGGAGTTCCACCATGTTCTCCTCCAGTGAGTAGTATGCCGTTCTATCTCGGCTGTCCTTAATGTTCAAGTAGTGACCAGATATACATCGCGCCTGACTATTCATAGGCTGGCATTCTCCTTGTTGGCTTTTGTCATTTTTTTAAAAATGTTTCAAAAAGTTTCTTACATAGATACGGGGTGGCAAACCCCACACCGGTTTACATTGGGTGAATTAAATTCGTTCGAAAGATTCGTCGTTTAAAGTTTAATCGGTGTGTGTGTTTTAGGGTCGTCGATTGTGGCGAGGTTTATTCCTCTCCTTGCTTTCTGCCGAACACAAACATAAGGCCCTCCGACGTTCGCGCTCCTCCGTAAATCTAGTCGAAGGACCTTCCACCCTTACCGAGTCCCCCATTCATTGCGTTTCCGTTGTGCAACGTAAGTGGTTTGCTGCCACCGCCACCCCCTGCCACGCCGGATATCGGTAGTGAATTGCCCGCGTGTAACAGATCATCCGTACTAAGCACGAGCGTTTCGATCTCATCGTCATCATTGTCCAGATAGTCGTCTATCACCAGATCTCCGTTGCTGCTGTGAAGCGTGTCGGAGTCCCGGTGCACTATATGTGGAGCCTCATTGAATTCGTCCAGCTCATCCATGCCTACGAAGGGGTTGTTGGGTACGACGCCAAGTACGCAAAAATAAAATATTTGTCCGAAGCACACAGGACAAATTCGATTAGAGAGCGTGTTTTAACTCCTTACACTTTTAATCTTCAAATTTGGAACCCCTTTTTAATATGATTTTCGAAAGGATATTCAACCATTATAGGAATAAATGTAAGACTTCCGAATTTTGCACACCCGATCGAATGAATTGAAAATGTGGCTTGGCATGAAAATTATAAATTAAATAAAAAATTATGAATTTTGCGACTTACCGCCAAAGTTTGATCCCGTCAGTAGCAAATATTGCCCAGCACGGTTAGGCCACAGTAACCCCATCATCACGCAGTACGCTAAACAATCGGCCGAATTAGTTATACCTAAAAATTAAGATTTGAAATTGAGAAGTTCGCCCTTTTCCGTTATCCACAACGTAAATATTCTTGCGCCACGCACCTAGTAAAAGCTTATACCGCCACAGCGGACTCACATTCACAGCAATGATGGCCACGATCGGCAGGTAGATGAACCACACCAGGCTCGAGGCGCCGAAATGGAGCAGAAAGTCCAGCTTCTGCGATGAGTGCTCGTACTTCATCGTCGTCCGCAGTTCCCAGAGGAACCACAGCATCATCGTGGTGCGGCAGGCGAGCACCAGCCAACCGGGCCACGTCTGGTACTCATCAATATCAGAAATAATATCAACCTCCGTCTGTCACCGGGAGAGAAGAAAATAACCTTTATGCGATGTGTCTACAATGTTGTGATTTGAATTCGACTCAACCTACCCTGTTCCATATATACAGCAGCACGTGTATGGCACAGTACGGTACCCAGATGACCATAAGTAGGATCCAACTGCTAACGCTGATTTGTAACCGTGTAACAGCCCAACCCTTAGCGAGTAGCAATAATATGAGCATAAACGAAGTCTGCAAAGGATTTGGAAAGAAGTAAAACCGAGTGAGTTTTAGGTCTCGGGTATAGGACATACAATTCAAACTCACTCTGCTAAAAATATCAAATATATCGCCCATTACGGCCAGCTTCTCGTTCCCCACACCGTTGATGGCGTAACGGATCGTGTGCGTGAGTAAGAGGCACACGCTCACAAACTCCAGCACCAGGCTGATCGTGAAGAGCCGCGTGACGGGATGTTTTTGCATACGCACGGCGTAGATCTGTAGCGGCACCATCAGCAGGTACACGACGAAGAAGATCAGATACATTTCTAGCGTGTTTTGTCGGTCGAAGGAGAAGTGAAACAGAAGCGGGTTGAAGAAGGAAAGCGTCTGCCGGTTGGGGTTTCCATTCACCAGCGTAATATCGAACTCAATCTTCGGTGGATCGGTGTGGTACTTGCTATAGTCGTAATAGTGCCACTGGCAGGTTGTCACGTTCTGATAACAGGCCACCATCGACACGTACCAGAACCTGTGAGCGATAAGAAAATAAACGGAATTGCATGAGAACAGCGAAACAATTTACGAAATGAGACAGTGAAAGAGAGATTTCGCGCCACGGTAGAGATAGCCTTACATTACCTTGGCACATTTGGATCACTTATGACGAACGTGAACTGGCTTCCCGGGACGACGTTCTCCCGGGTGTCCTCATCCACACACAGCTTTCCCGCCTCGCAGGGAATGCGACGCAGATAGTCGGCTTCCGCGTGCGGATTGCACGCTCGACTATACACGATTTTGTCGAGCTTGTCGAACATCCGCTGGCAGGCCAAATCCCGATCGTAATCGTTCCGGTTGGCGTAGTACTCCAGGAAGCTGTGCTTGTCCAGCACCGCCAGCGTGAGCGGAACGGTGAAGTTCACCTGAGATGTGATATTCCCGTAGATATATCCGAATGTGTCCCATTCGGTGTCCTTCTGGGAATGCTTTTCCGTCTTCTGGAAGCCGAATTTTTGGAGAAACAGGAAGAACTCATCCACCTCGAACGTGCCCGTGAGATGGGCAGCGTCGACGGATCGCCCGAAGCCACCGGAGGAACATGCTAACCAAAGTATTAGCAACATACTGAATACGATGCAAAACCGGGATGGACATTTGGGCAACATGCTGACGATGCGTGAATTGCACCTGCCGCCCAGTACAAACGACTAGCCACGTCTAGCGCTTTTTTTTTTCAACAGCTGAGATTTTGCAAACTGCAATCAACTGAATGCACAACGCCAACGACAGCGTCGACGGCAACGACCCTCCGACGCACACAACTTTCTGCCCCAGGGCGATCCAATTTCACTTTCACTTTACCGCACACCCGTTCGGAATGCGTATCGTCGCCCGGGCTGTTGAATTCCAACTCATTGGAACTGCTCTTAATCTGCGCTACCGACGGCCATTGAAACATCAAAATGGATAATTTTTGTCTTCGAAGCACAGCGACGTTGGACGGCAATCTTCACAGTAATCACAGGGTATGGAGAGGAATCTTATCGCGCCGTGTTTGTTTCCACAATTCAGCGATAAAACGACACTGTTCAAACAAACCACTCGATGTTCACGGTCCACATGAAATGGCCATTTGCGACTAGCGAAACATTAATCTTTAATCTCCACTGTACGCGTTTTTCACACAGCTCTGGTTCCAGCAAAACTTTGTTGACGGAGCTGCGTATTTTGACGTTTTACTATGATTCCCCGCTAGCCGATGGCATGAAAGTGAGCTTCGGCTCGGCTAGCTGAAGGGTCGTTGGTGTAAATTAAAAATCTTGAGAACAAACTACGAAATAACATCGTTTTGTACAAGAAATACATCGATATTTTTCGCTATGATTTTGTGCGACAAAACCGGCTTGTTTCGACTGCATTTTACTTGTTTTTCATTTTATTTTGTACCTTTTTTACCAGACGACTTGACAGTTTGATTCCACTGACAGCTAGGCTATTGTCATCTCGCTTTCTCCCGCCATCCCACTCCCTCCGCGACTTGTTCATTCCTTCACTCCCGAACCAAATGTCCCATCTGTCAAACAGTTACAGTGAAGTTGTGCAAAAAGAGTGTGTTGTAAGACCGTGCTAGTAGAAAGGATTTTCTTTTCGCTAGCGACCAGCTTATTACTTACTTCGCAATTCCGAAGGCTAACAAAACGGTAGCAATAGACTGTTGGTGCGATAGTGCGCGTGTGGCTGAACTGCGCTATTGTTTACCATCGGTAGCGCCACCCAACCCTCAAGTGTACCAGCAGAATTGCTGCTGCAGGAACACTCTTGTAGAGTGTAAAAAATGATGAAATCAAAACCGTGGTTCCTTGGCCATGGCAGAGGGTAAACACGGTACGGAGAGGCAGGAGCGGTCAGTTTGTTGTAGACGGGTTGTATAAAATGTGTGAAAAAATGTGAAAAAGTGCTCTCCATACTATCGGGTGGCAGCACGAACGAGCACCAGACCATGAATCAGACGCGGCCAACCCAGTCCTCCTGCCCGGGATTGGCCTAGACTTGCATTGGAAGACTGGTGCGCGATTGGAACAAGAAGAACACGGCAATAGCCACCCTTCATCCTGTCTGGGTGCAGAAAAACAACAGCCTTGTGGCGAACATTGTCCCTGATCATCCTCTACGTCAAAAGGCAGCAAGCGAGAAATCGGCGAAACGACCAGGCCAAGGTCCATGTGGGGAAACGACCTGCGCGACCCAGCATAGTGAGCACATCAGAAAACAGCGCAATAATAGTCCGGATTCCCTTCTTTACTCTCAAGTGTCAGAAGTTGAATTTCTTCCTCATTCGATCGTTGTTTATGCAAATGCGGGGTGGGAAAATAAACACGAACGAAAGTCGTCTGGTGCAGCTTAGAACAGTGGCGTGCGGTCGATTAGGCGCACGAGGTCACTAGATCGATCTGAATGCGCACGTAACTGTCGAAGTGATTATTCCCCACGGTGTGACGCGCGGTGATAAAAGTGCAACGATAGAAGTGATGTTGGAAGAAAAGAAAAAGAAAATATTAAACACAATCAGTAAGATCGCGCCCGCGCGCGCGCGCACCCGCTAACGAGCCTTTGGCGGATGGTTTGAACCGATTGTTTGTCGCTAAACAAAATGTTTAGCTGCCGGGCTTCGCTCAACCGTTGCCCGTCGTGTGTGTAATGTGATCCGGGACAAAACACAGCCGACCGGAGAACCTTTCCCAGAATGAGCGGAAAGGAACATACTTAGAACGCCGTCTTTTTGTCCGACCAAGAAAAAAAAAACAGAGATAAAGAAAATTGAGAAAGCAAGGGCACATTAGACAACCTTTGAAAAAAAAAACCGGAGTAACAGCATCGAAGTATCCTACAAAATCATTGCCAAGCAGGCAAAATGGGAAGCGTTTGGAAGCGTTTGCAGCGGGTCAACAAGCGGGCGGCCAAGTTTTCCTTCACCGTGTCGTACCATGAGCTGTTCCTGGAGACAACTGCAAGATGGTAGGTTCCCGTTTATTCACTTCCTTCTCTTTCAACGCTCCCTTCCTTCGTCCCAGTAGCGGAAGTGAAGATCGCTTAAATCAACAATGGCTCTCAACTGTTGATCCCTTTTCAATCGGATAATAAAGTGCCCAATATCTGGACCGGTGAGGTGACGGAGCAAACAGTGGAAATAGTACGTCAGCTTACCTCGAGCCCACCTTTGAACCAGTTGAGCAACGACGACGTAATCGTTTTCGGAAATCAACACCGGCACACACGCACACCTATCGTCATCGTGCCATCGCGTCATCGCCCACATCTCGATGCAGTCCGCGTCTTGTTTTGTTTATCTTATGCTTGTGAAACCGCTTCCGCGTTTCCCACCCTCCCGCGCCACCCTCTTTATCAACAGTTTGCTTCTAACGGCTTGAGCGCGTTTTATTTTTTATTTTTTCTGTCGGAGCGACCGAAACGAGCGAAGATGGATTGTCGAATCAAACAGGGAAAAAACAAGTCGCCGTCGCATGCATCTCCCGTGGGGCTCCCAGCTCTTTTTTTTTCTTATTTATAGAAGATGACGCATGTTCCGTTTCCTATGTTATGATTTCTGCTTTTGCGATCACGAGAGTTTCTTCTTGCTCCGTCGTGCATCGATCTTGTTTTGTTGAACAGGGAATTTGTAAAATGTGACCGGTTGCACTTTTACTGTCGAAATCGTTGCGTCAGTCTCAGACGACCTCCTACACCAGCTGCTCGGTATCTTTGCCAAACATGGTCTTGTTTTTTTTTTTTTTAAATGCTTAATGCATCGAAGGCGACACATCATTATCAATTGGCCTTCCGGACGAAGCTCCACCATTCGCACGACTACCGGAGAAGATTCCAAACAAATCGCAACAGCTAAATTATTTCACGGCCAGCGAGCTGCGAATAAAGTATGCCCCAAGTTGCTGTGATTCGCTTTCGTTTGTTATCGACAGAGCGGGAAGTTTGTTGTAAAGTACCACCATCGCTCTTCGTATCGTTTGACCGTTGAGGCAAACGCCACAAATTACTTGCATGTGACCCTACCGTCTATGTTCCAGGAAAAATGCTTTTACCAAGCAAGTCAAGTACAAGTGTACAGCGGCTGTTAAAGTGTGACGATGCAACTGCACGAAACCTCGTGAGGGGTCAAGCAGGGAGTCTGCTATCATACCCAATCCGTTATCATTGTTTACTGCTCTTATGCTCAGTAAAAGGAGGAAATCACTTGGACAGCTATTTCCTTGCCTTCCATGCGATTTGAAGAAAAAAAAAAAACGCTGATTATGGCTAGTCAAACATGATATTTTTATCTGTGTCGTAAATAACATAGTTCATTTTATATTTAACACATACCCCGGTTTTGATGTTTTAAGAGCAGCAATGCATCACTCAAAACCGACAAACCACAACAAAATTTGCCTTTTTGTGTAGTGCGGGTATCGAGCTCGTAGTAGACTTTGTATAGTGAACCAAAATGTGTGTGAACAAATAATGGCTGCATAAATATTGAATTGTTATAGCAGTAATGATGTTGGACTTAATGATTCACTAAAAGGCTTTGGTGAGCAAACACAGTTTCAGGCCAAATAAAACGTTTGTGAGATTAAGGTTTGTGGCAGTTCGGAATAAAAATACCAAACGATATGAAGTCACTCACCTTTCATCTAAGATGTAGTAATAAAACTTTTTTTTTCTTTATACAGACTACTAGTTTTGTCCCCAAACAGAGTGACCCATTCTTTGCATGAAATCGTTTATCGATTGGCCTATGAATCAAATTTCGCACTTTGCGCGGATGGCGAAAACAAATCAATTAAGTCTCATCGACGTTCCGCGTCTTCCTCGGTGATCTTGACTCGTGGAGCGGAGTGCGCGCGACTTTCGTCTGTGGCACGCGCTGCAATGAATGGATTGCCTCCGCGAATTGATTTCATTACTTCTCATTAATTGTTGCCATGGCTGTTTTCTTCTTGTAGGCGCCCGCACAAGCTGCATGTCGTTTGGACACGCCGATCGCGCCGGGTCCTCTCGAGTGCGCTCGAGTGGCAGCCGGACCTGATCAACCCGCTGAGCAGCACCATGCCCTGGCCGATGCCCGACAACCACACGATCGCGGTGACGCTTTTCAAGGACATCCGGACGCACGAGCTCGAGGACAAGGACTGGACGTTCGTGCTCGAGGACGTGTCGCAAATGGGGAAGAAGCGGGCGCTCGCCTCCGCCACGATCAACATGCGCAAGTACGCCAGTATCGAGTCGACGCAGCAAACGTTCACCCTCCGGTTGCGGCCGGTCTCGAAGAAGATTCTGGCGGCGAACCTCGAGCTCACGCTCAGCTGCGTGTTCCTGCGTGAGGGCAAAGCAACGGACGAGGACATGCAGAGCATCATCTCGCTGATGTCGGTCAACAACGTGTCCGACATTGCGCCCCTAGATGACCTGGAGGACATCCCGGACCTGGAGAACTCGATCGACTTCACCGAGAACATGTCCGATCTGACGAACCAGCTCGAGCAGCTGACGACGAGTCTGAACAGCTCCGAGCTGTTGACGCCGATGAGTGGGGTGCCGTCATTGCTATCGGACGATCGAACACCGATCGTTGGTGAGTCGCGCGAAATGTTCCTGGAGATGCTGCACGAGCAGGGCTACGATATGGCGGCGCGGGCTGGTGAACGAAAGGAGCTGGATGAAAACGAAAACAACGCCAACGCGAAGGCAACGGTGTTGCAGCAGGAAGGAGGCGAGAATGTACACGCTAGTCACACGGACCGCGACATTCCGGCCACGGTGCGATCGCTCGAGGGAGAGGAAGAAGAAGAGGACGCATTGGACAAGCAACTGGATGCCCTCGGAGCGATCGAGGACGAAGAGGAAAACGGCGATTTCAACGACGATGGTTCGGGCCGCTCGACCCCGCTCGTACCGGTGCCGACGGACCAACGGGAAAAGACACCAACACCGAAACCGATCGTCGAGGAGAGGAAACCCACCGCTACCCCCGAGCCACAGAAACCCCCGACCATCACCATGGAAAACAAATCTTTCAACAGCAGCCGATCCGACCTGAAACCGCTGAATCTGATCAAGAGCTACGATCACGATCAGGGTGAAGTGGCGAGGACGGACACGCCGGAAAGGGAGACAGTAGTACCACCGAGCAGCGTGGAGCAAGCACCTCCACCACTGGCAAGGGAACCCGACACCGTGGACGTACCGAGGCCGGTCACGAAGGGCCGACTGGAACCGATCACGCGACCACTCGGCACGCTAAAGGACAGCACGCCAGGGCAGGATCTGCTCGAGTGGTGCAAAGAGGTGACACGGAACTACAACGGCGTGAAGGTGACCAATTTGACCACGAGCTGGCGGAACGGAATGGCCTTCTGTGCAGTTATTCACCATTTCTATCCTAATCTTATGTGAGTAATGGCAAGCATTATCTTCTATCGGTCGATCGTTTTTTAATTTAATTTTTTTTTTTTACGGTTCACCCAGTGACATGAGCAAACTTTCACCCGGGAACGTTATCGATAACTGTCGGACGGCGTTTGACGCGGCGGAAAAGCTGGGCATCCCGCGCGTGATCGAGCCGCGAGACATGAATCTGCTCGCCGTACCGGACAAGCTGGCCGTCATGACGTACCTGTACCAGCTGCGGGCCCATTTCACCGGTCACCAGCTAGAGGTTCAATCAATCGGTAGGTATGCGCGGGAGCACGGGCGGCATGTTGTCGCCCTCAGCACAGCGCCACCGTCCATCGCGGACCACGAGGAGCATCGTGAAAGGGAATTGCGTTTGTGCACTATCATTGTGTATCTGTTTCCTTCTTAACCTTGTTGTTCGATCAGATGGTGGCATCGTGTGTCGGGCGTGCCGTCGTGTGGCGGAACAGGCCATTTGCTCATACCACTCGCCATCGGGCTCGGGCGGAGGAGGTACTGAGATGAGTTTGACCCGTGTGACTGCACAAGCGAGTTTCTTAATTGTTTATTTGAATCTTTTGCAAACGACCAATGAAAAAAAAACTTACTAATCATCAACCGATCTGCTACCGATCGCTGTTACGATTTGATCGTAGACCGTGTGTGGTGCGTGTTTGATTGTTTGACGTTATTGTTATTGTGTATCACAATGGAACTCTGGAAAAGGATATTGCTCTCCCGGTCAGATAATGCGGGACTTTTGGGCTAGAGGAAGAATTTCCTAGGTCCGGGAAAAAAACCTTCAAAACAAAATCCAATGGCAATTGGATTTGGACCGGGTTTTGAGTGATTATAAGTTATTAGTTAAGCTGTAGAAATAAGTTTAATGTAAAGTTAAAAAAAATGTTTTGCATTTTGCATAATCAAATTATTTTACTTGCAAAGCAAACAGGAGCAGGGACTTTATCGTGGATTTGCCTTATACAGTGATCGAAAACCCTGTAAGCGCACCCTTTTTTCTTCGCATCGCTTCGAGAGCTCAAAATTTCGATGGCAAAAGGTAAATTATCTTAAAACTGTTTTGTCGAGAAAATCGATACCAGCCTTTTATATGAGAACAGTGATTTTGCAATTTTTAATGGAGTTTGACCGTATCCATTATTTTGGATTAGGAAAACAGACGAAATACTAGAATTGATTTTTTGCTGCTTAAAAGGTTCTGTAAAGTAAACTTCGTTTATAGAAATATCCTGTTGCTTTTTTTTTGTTTAGCATAAAACTTGTTTATTTAACAAACAGCTGGTATCGAATTTCTTGGCATTAATGTGTTTTAAGATAATAAATCGTTTTCCATTGACATTTTTTTATCCATTGTAATCAATAGATAATGAGATATTTCGCAAAAACTACAAGAGTGCGCTCAAAGGAATTTCGATCAGTCTATTATTATATTTTTTAAATTTTCTAAAGATGAATTAACGTTACACAAAATGCTGTTGATAGTCTTTATGTGACAAAACTAACATCGAAAATGTGACTTAGATCATAGTTTTCTTAAGAATAGCGAATAAAGATTTTTCTAATCGTTACAGGCGAAACAACGGACGACTCTAGTTACGTGATTGGCAACTACAAATCGGACAAGCTGTGCAAAAATCTCCTAAACCTGTCGGACATCATGACGCCGAACAACGAGGATCCGCTGGCGCTGAAACTGGACACCAAGGCGGCCCTTCTCGCCAACTCCAAGCACCTGCTGGGGCGCGTCCTCTCCCCTACCAAAGATAAGCTTCCGAACTTTCCCTTCAACCTGCTGGACGGGCCGCTCGGTCCGGGCCACGTCGCCGGCAATGGAGGGGAGTCTCCTGTGGACACTAGCAACAGCGGCAACAACGCGCCCTCAACCGGGCTCAGTGATAACAGCAACGGTGATGGAGCGGGTGTTAAAGTTTCGAACGGTCTAAGCGGAAACCAGAACAGCGTCAACAGCGTGCGGAATGGCGATGGAAGCGAGAGCGGAATGTTCGGCGATGACAACGTGCCAACGACGGTAGACAGTGGCCACGAGAGACACCACAACGGGGACAACTCGAATCCATCGGCGGAGCGGCGCGAAGACGATAGCGGAACGTCCCCGACGGATGCCCAAAGACGAAGTGACGCGAACGATCCCACAGGCTACAGCGGAGACGGTTGTGGGGACGATGAAGAGATCCAAACACTTCCGTTCAATCCGCTGGACACGAACAAAGCGAACGTAAGTGAAAACGTCCGGATTCCGTGTGAGAGTGTTCCGTTTTCCGAGTGAGAGAAGAGGTTGTTTGTTCCTTTGGTTTGTTAAGCCTCTGGGTCGCAGGTTTGAAGCATTTTGTTTCCGTTTGAAGGTTTTACTTTTGATTTGAGTTTTCTTGATAGCAATCCGTATTCTTATTTTCTGTATATGTTTGGTTAAATGATTATCTTTTATCTACCAACGACACACTCCCGGATGGACGGTGATCATGTACGAGCGTGTATATAATTTATCTGCCTATTGTTTGCCGGTTTGTATTATGTTTTTGTTTGGTTTTTCCCTTTTTTATTCGTTCCTGTTTTTAGCAATTGATTTTACGGCACAAAGAAATGAGCGCACGAGCAAGGCTCATGATAGAACGGCTTAGATCGTCGCACGTAGATAGCAAAGGGGACAAGGATGCAGTAAGTGTTACATTTTTTTTGCCTATTTTCCCATACTCTGGTGATCTGTTTGTTTTGGTCTGAACGCAGTCAATTAGTCCTACCTTGTGTAATTTGATTTTATTTAGTTTGATTTTTCTTCCTTTACTTTAATATCGTTTTTCTGTTCATAAGATTTGCATTATTTTTTTTTTTCGCGTTTGCTAACTAAATTTGCTAACAAAAGTGGTTTTTTTTATTGCATTCCCTCACAATGAACTTCTTGACTGGGACCTGTGCGTAACCAAAGGTCGAACGACAGGCACGGTTGCGCGAGGAAGCTAGAAAATTGATTGCCGGCGCGAAGCTTAAACTTCCTGGGCTTGATTCGCCCTCGTCGCCGACGAAACTGTTCCCCTCTGGTGGCCGCGCCACCACCGGAGGGCCGCCGCTTTCGCCGGATCGTGCCATTTCGCCCATCAACAACGGGTCGGAGTTTATCTTTCCCATCGGCGTGCCGCCCGCGCACCATCACCTCAATCGTAAGGATTACGCTGGGTCGGGCAAGCTGGATACCAACAGTCACAACAACCACTACAAATCGTCGTCGCACGCCGACGATGCTAATAGTCATCATCTACTGAAGCGCGGTACGCCATCACCGAGCAAGCTGATCGAGTTTATAGGACCAAGAAGTGACGACGACGGTGGGCAGGTAGGTGCAGGCGCGAGGTTCTATTTGGTTGAACGGTGTTTGAGCGTGAGTTGAGAATGAATTTTGCATTTCAATACAGCTTTAGTAATCATTGACAACATTTAACGTAATATTTAATTTAAATTTGTCAAGAGAGGGGCAAGAAAAAAACCTAATGTTTTACTAAACCAAATATCAGGATCCCTTATTGATTTCGTTCTCCTTCCCATTTTAGGTTGAACGTGTAAATTACATCCAAAGTGAGCTTAATAAATTAGAACGCGAACAGGAGGCCATCGACCTAAAGGCCAACGCACTGGAAAAGAAGCTACGCGCTGTGATGGGTGGAACGATGACCAGTAATATTCAGCTTCAATAGCATAGCGGCTAATGTAGGATTCGTTATCCTTAATCAATTTTCCGTTTTTTGTTTTTTTTTTGTTTTCCAGACGTTTCCGAAACTGAAGACCAACTCATGTCCCAATGGTTCACGTTGGTTAACAAGAAAAATGCTCTGCTAAGGCGTCAGATGCAGCTTAATCTACTGTGAGTGTACCTTACTTACCTAACTCGTGGAAGACTAACGTAACTCGACATTGGTACTTTGCTCATGTTTAACCTAACCCCTTTCCGCGCAGTGAACAAGAGAACGATCTTGAGAAAAAGTACGAAATGCTAAACATGGAGCTGCGGGCTGCCCTCTCCGTCGAGGACTGGCAAAAAACAGAGGAGCAGCGAGAAAAGGAGGCCTTGCTACTGGCGGAACTGGTGGCTATCGTAGACAAGCGGAACGAGCTCGTGCAGAATTTGCACAGCCAGGAACAGGCGTATGTGTCGAAAATTCATTCATTAGTTGCATACTGGTGCAAGAAATGTTCATTATTTAACGCGCGTGTTTTGTTAAATCTTTCTTTTGCTTATTGAACAGTATTGAAGACGACGATGAGATCGAGCGGAAGCTGGAAACCGTGGACATTAACCAGAAGGATGAAAAATGTGTCATTCAGTAGAGAGGTAGATTAAAGTTTCATATGGCTTGTTAATAATTTTTTTAAACTCCTTATCATTCTCACTCTTACTCTCATCAATTCTTACTCCCATTTTAGATTCCAACAATTACGTTCCACCGGACCGGAAGGACTGGAGCACATTCTCGCAAATGAAACGCTTATATCGGGGTTGGAAAACATGGTTGACACACCGAGTCATCAAAATGTTCCATGCCATCGGACATATTCTCGGCCTCGATAAACTCGGGGGGCGCTGGTCGAACAGCACCTCACAACCCGTACACAGTACAATCATCGTTTAAAGCATGACGGACACACGCCTGCGCTCTAGAGCCGTTTCCGTTCCGGGTTTTGACTTCCGTTCTCGTGATCAATTCCGTCCGCTGTCTACATTTGCGTAGTGTGTGCGTGTGTGTATGTGTGTTTAATAGTTGAGTGTATTTATCTCATTTTCCTAAAAGGGAATAATGTAGTTGTGTTGTGCAATGTGCGCCACTCCTAAACGTCGACCTCCTTCGCACGTCAAGCTGATCAGTGACCTCCAGTAGAATGCGGACCGATGGGCTGTTACTCATAACAACCATAGTGCACTGGCGCACTAGATCGCTGATTTATATCACACAAAAACAGACGCAGTGAACAGAACACAGTCGCAAGGGGGTTACCGGAGCTCGCTCGTAGGAAGCGCCCTTAAGGTTGATTGATGTTCATTGATGTTCATTTGAACTTAGATGAACGAACACATTGTAGGAGTTTGAAAGGCTAAAGTTGAGATTTCCAAGTGGCAACGGAATGGAATATCGTGTATAAAACAACCGGGACTAAACACCCCTGCGCAAACCCTTTATTTATTTTACTCTAACGTACGTCGCTCCGTCGCTTTTAACTCTTCACATTGTTTCATCCTGCTTTGAGGTGTACCTTTCGACCCGTCTTTTAAACCTTACCTAGTATCATAAGATTCCTTTTACTGCTCCCTTTTATTTTATCGTTGATCGTTAGAAACCGGGAAAACGGACAAAAGCAGAAGGCATCAGATTGAGTAGTCAGGTAGTGAGCGAGTGAGTGCAAAGATGTAGATGAAACAAAAACATAAGCTCAGTGCTTGTGTAGGAGAAAAAAAAACGAAAGCCTGAACTAAGCAAAACAAGAAACAGAAGAAAACCATTCGAAGTGATATTAGAGCGAGGCAAACGAGTGAGTGTTTTATAAGAATTCTATAATTTATACTCCTACAGTTCTATTCTCACGGATAGCTGTCGACGTAGTGATATATGGTAGAGAGGAGTAAGCTTGAGTGGATTCAAACTCAGACAAAATGTCTCCGAAACACTGCTGTTCGGTATTGCCTTTTTCTGCGGCCAATCACTCCCGACGGTAGAGGTTGTTAAACTTTGTCTAAAACATTGAGTGGGATCCCCTTTTCGCAAGCTTTGTTACTATTCATTTTAATGAAATCACGTAATTTCTACTAAAATATATTTTCAACATACATTGCGGAGAGAGAAAGGGAAAGAACGCGCGATTTGACCGAAATAATGAAAGGAACGAGTTTTTCGTAATCTATTTTTGCCTGCAGATGAGTATAAAGAAAGTAGCCGTAAATTGAGATTTTTATCTTAAATTCAATTGCTGACGAAGGATAAATAATAGAGGCTTTATCCAAAAGCCGCTGATAATAACCACTAATGCGTAAAACATCATTAGCTCCGTATTGGTAATGTAATTTATGTATTCTAAGTAAGTTTTGTGCACTGGACATGCTTCTTTAAAATCCATCTACTTACTCACAAAATGGGCAACATTTTTTTTTTTTTAACTGCTTACCTTTTTTAATGCCCTTGCGGTGATAGGTTTACTTTACACACCCTAAACATGCAATACACACGCGGAAGGATATTCTAGTCACAACGGAAATGGGTTCTTCCCAGGGCACGGGTACTTCCCACCACGGGCTGGAAAGGCTCGATGGAATGCTAAGGTCGATAAAATGCGCGTTGCGTTGCTGTTCGCGACGGTAAAGAGGAGTTTCTTTATATTAATTTAAAACCGGTTCGGACCGGCGCGTTCTTTCACTGTACGGTGTTGGGAAATGCTTCGGGAGATCGATTGATGCGTATGGTGGTTCGGCTATAGGTATGCGCGTATCGGTTAAGGTGAATTTATTGGCACTGTTTGTGCACTGATCGTTTATCAAGAAGATCCGTAAAGTCGCTTAATGTTTGCAATACTTGACTTCTACAACTGGCAACATTTGGCTTTATATCGTACGCGTTCTACATGAACCAAAAACGAAACAAAATTCTACCAGTTTGTGAACGTCTACGATACATATGGCTTTGTAACGGTTCAATTGTCTTAGAAAAGAAGGGTAAGGAAAAAGAAAGTAGAGATAAAATTTTATTGGTGAATCCTAGAGAGCCAAAGACATGCAATGATGAGAGGATATGAACGAGTTTTGCGATATTGTCACACGCTCAGCTCAATTTGAATGAGATTTTCCCGGATACCCTTACACTCTGCTTAACGGCGGTAGATAGTTTGTATTTGCTTCGGCTGGCACGAAGACGACGGACACACTGCTCTGCTTTTGAATGCACACCGCGAATTGACGAAACAGACATCAGTGAACTACTACTTAGTAGAAGGTAAAGCCCCTTCTGCAACTCTTTCGAATGGTATTGGTAATCGTACTACAGTTTAACTAGTATCAACGGTTAGATAGTGCAAGAAAATAGACATACCGATGTAAGACCGTTGAAAACTCTTAAACTGTCTTACATTGTTCAAACCCGAATCCTAGTGTAAAAAACAATCCTCACATCTTTTCGCCAAGTTGATAGCAGTTTGCTGCTTTTTGCGCCCAATTTGCTGAACTATCTATATCACGAAATGCGCTCAGACACACGAATTAACTTATTATTGACATATGCTAATCGCAAAAACCATACTCCCATCATCCATACAATCGGAGAGAAAACTCGTTAAAAATGATTAGTGGAGGACAATTCACACATTATGAAAATGACGCAAAAACACATAAACAGATAAAATGAGCGAAGGTAGAAAAGTCAAACTTTAGCCTTCATACACAACTAAATCTATTGAGCAGTGAGTAAAACAGTAGAGAAGAAAAACAAACACAGTTGTAAATTTGGAATAAATCATATATAAAAATTTCCAACGCCTAAACACGGAGCATGTGAGTAAGTGGAAAATAATAAAATAAAATAAAATAAATGCTGCAAAGAAAACACAATATTTAGGAAAACGAACGGATCTTCTTTCGATGAAGATGAAGATACAATATCTTTAAAAGAAAGAACAAACCCAACAGTACTATTCGGACAGCATGAAGCAGCAGGCGTGCTGCGCGTAACATATACAGAAAAAATAGTGGAACGCAAAAAACGCAACCAACTAAAAACTAAATGCACATGTAGCGAGGACGCACGGGGTGGTACGAAAAACCTATTGCTACACGACACTGCGGAGCATACGAAATTGTATTTTGAGGTAGGAACGGAAATTAGTTAAAGCAAACATGGGAAACCAAAATTCTACACGAAGCCCAGCCGATGACGTTCGATTGTGATGGTTCACAGGCACAGGTTTTTCAGGCGAACTCTTTAGCAAAAGCATATGGCATCCCGCACGGTGGTTTGAGCGAGGATTTAATTGACATAGAAGAAAAATTACCATCACAGAGCTGTATTTATATACCATATTATACACAACCATTGAATACTTCTTAACTGAGCATATAGTTATACATTAAAGAAAAAAAAATCATATATTTTTTCTCGTAAGCTGTATACATCCATAACAATGCGTACATACATGTGCTCTGTAAGTAGGTTTCTTATAAGCAAGGCAGTTGCGGAAGAAAAAACTGGCGAACTACTAAACCCGTTGCTTGTGGAGTGTAACAATAAGAAAAGTATATAAATAAAAAAAATCTGGCAACGTTAACGTATGTGGGATGTGAAATTCTACCAAAAACGAACCATCCAGGTGTTTGTCTTGTTAAAAAACAATCCCTCCCCCCCCGGAAAGAAAAGCCAAAGTTGCTAGATTTTTTGTGTAAAAGTTAAAAGACTTTACTTTATTCTTCCCAATTAACGCACCAAACAAGGAAAACGAGATAAGGAGGTGATTTTGTTTGGTATTTACTTTGTTTTTTTTTTACACTTCACTTTTGCAGTTCACCGAAACGTTTTTATACATTTCCTCCCGAATTTTCTATCCATCAGAAGAACCAGGGAGCTCGCCGGTGGCTTAAATGTACAAAAAAAAAAAGAAACGGCAGTATCCGGCCAGTGGCCAACTTCGTCGTTCGTTTCGTAGTTGCACAGGGTACGATGATCAGTCCAGTATCTTCGGACGGAACAGGGAGCAAATCAAACGACGGACTAGGAGCCGGATAAAATGCCATGCGCACGATGTGGAGGGAGTATTTAGCACGAACGCTATTACGCCGTTGTCGACAGTTTACCGACCCGTTTCCACATCACGATGGGTTTTGGAAACCAACGCGACGGGCGGATTGGAGGCACCAGTTCGCTGGGAGAGTGTCGTCTGGTCTTCACCGTCGTCCTGGGCAGCTTCCATTTCCAGAATCTTCCGGTGTTGTTCTAGTATAGGAAAGCGAGACAAAAAAAAAACAGCTCACGTTAGAATCCGTTATTTCGCTGTGCGACGGTGGGTTCTGCGCTTACTTGCCAACCGCAGCATGATCGTGCCCCACCAGATGGCCCAGCCCCAGCCGACTACGCAGAAGATGATCGTGAAGCACTGCGAGACGCCCACGATGCAGTTGATGATGAACGACCCTATCCGGCCCTTGATCGAGTCGTGCTGGGAAAAGCGAGGCTTGCCGATGCACAGGCACAGACCGCCGGACAGCACCGTCCCCGTGCCGGGCAGGACCACATTGAGGAGCTGCACCGGTTGAACCAGAAAGGTGGACGTTGTGGATTGGATAAGTTTCGATAGTATTTTAAAGAAATACGTACCAAACAGAAGTAGGCCAAGCAGAGCGGCAACACCGGAATGGCACCACGCATCAAAGAGGAGTGCTCGACCAGCGACATATCGATTTTTGGCCGCAAATCCTATTCGGTTGGGTGGGAAAATGGCCGTCGAAAAAGATTGCGTCAAATTATCGCAACTGCACCGTACAGTCAGTGCGTGTGTGCTTACCTCCGGTGGAATCGTTGGGGCGATGCTTTGCTTCTTGCTCAGATTGCTCGTCCTGCGGCTCTGATTGTCGCCCTTCTTCTTGCAGCACATCATGCAGCAGCTGAAGCAGTTGAAGCTGTGTAGAAAGAAGAAATTGCAATACTCTTGAGTAGAATTGGCAAAAATACTCATACAGTTTTTCCCCCCCAGATGCTTACGTCGATCTCACTGGCACCTTTCGCTTCGTTTTCGCCTTCACCTTCGGCCGCTGACGCTTGAAGCAAAAGCAACACTTGACCGTCTCCATCTCGACCGGTTCCTTCTCCACCATCCTGGTGCGCTTGATGTTGGTCTTACCGGGCGGTTCGGTTTTTGGGCGGCAGCAGCACAGCAGCTTACTCCAGCACGAGCGGCATCGGGACTGGTCTTCCGCCGGTGGATCACTGTCGATCGACGAACGGGGCTGTTTCAGTTGTGGGGTAAAAACAAGGGAAAATGAAACCATTAAGTTTAGCTAGATAATTTGCTAGATAGCTAGATAATTCCTTGATGAACCTATAGTTAGATGTTTTATGATTTTGTTTTATTTTAAGAAATAATAAAATGTTTTATACAAAAAAAGGCAATCCATCTAAAACGAGCATGAACAAAATTGATCGTCTTTTTATTCAATTTAAGTTTTAAAATGTGAACTTGACTGTTTTAGAAACTCACCAACAAAAATACAAGCATAGTAAATTAAATGTTAGTTATAAAGCTAGCCAACTGAATAAGTAAAGTCTATAAATTGTCGATTAACATATTGAACTTCATCGAGCTCACTTAAAATATTAAATATCAGATAAACAAAATACACAAAATTAGAAGTCGACAACATTGAAAACAAAAACCAGGAAAATTAACCACGGAAAAAAGGGGGAAGGCTTGAGGAAAATAAATTATCATTTTTGATATATATCTTGATTGGTCTACTTTCTCTGCCTTGATATATAACATTTAAATAACTAGTTGTCCTTAAGTAGCCTTAAAGAAAAAGGCAATCTAGATAAAAGATCTTAACCAGTTAAAAAAAATTCAATTCATTTCTTTAAACCGTCGTTGTTTAATAGGATGATATATTTGGCTCTCCATTTGTCTTGTAGACGAGAGCTCCCCGATACTTACCACTAATTCTCGCGATTTGTTTCGCCGACAGCTAGCGCAACAGTTCAGCGACTGCCAGCAGGATTTCTTCGTTGACTCCGCCTGCGCAGCCCCCGCTGCCCCCGGCTTCGGCACTAGCGCCGTCTCCGGCGAGGTCTTTGAATTGCGACACCGCCGACAGCAGCCGAGCAGCCGCGACCAGCAACTGCTACCGTTGCTGCCGCTGTGTTCCTCCGCGTCCTTCACCCTCGAGCCGGTCTCCTTTGCCAGCTGCCCGTCGGCCTTACGCTTGCCGAGCCGACCCCGTCGTCCACCGCAGCACCCGCTGCAGCTCCGGAAGCATCGCCTAAACGGTAGGCAGGTGCGCGTCCAGCAGGGTGCGCAGCAGGCGCAGCAGCATTTCGAGCACTTGAGCTGCTCGTCCTCGTCGAACTCGTCGCTGAGGTCGAACGGAAGGCGAATGGAAAAGAGAGATGGAAAAGCAAAACATTAACCACCGGTGACAAAGGACATTTTCGAAATGGAAAACGGAACCCAGTCCGTATAAGCTGAAGTGAGGATAAAACAGTCCACCAACCACAAAGCGCCCGGCGGCAAGTGTTGAACTTTTTATTGCTTCCCGTTCCGGCGTGCGTCCGGGCTGGCCGCAGGCAGAGGTGATTTGCCAAGATTGTATCCTTTGGCCGAATGCGACAGGAAGAGAGGGCGCGATAGGGCGGGGGGAAACGAAACTCCTCGCCAAACCCACAAGCCTCGAGGGAGGGAAATGAAGACAATTAAAATTTATTGCCCCTCCCAAATGCCACGCCGCGGGCGTTGTTGGCCGGTTGTTCGGATAGCTGCGGGTTCACTTCTTCGCGCGCGGAAGCACGTGCGTGCTCGACCAACCCGGGGCGACTGGCCGACTGCGCGAGTTGACCCGCGACGTGTTCCGACATCTTTCAGCTCGGAAGGAAACATTTCAAACCCTTAACCTAACCGCCAGGTAGCCACCGACGGCGAGTGTTGAAGGTACGAAGAAATGTGGGACAGTTTTTTTTCTCCACTTTTTCACAAGCATACCCAGCTTGGTGGGGGGGGGGGGGGGGGGGTTGGGGAGTGAATGGAAATAAAGGAATTGAGAAATGTGCCACGCTTTTTCGCGTCGCGGCCACGTCGCGAGTGGACACTTCCAAGGACGCGGGACTGTTTCGTGTTATTTATTTTCCGTCACAGCCCATGTCGTGTTCTGTGGAAAGGGGTAGCGAAAGGCTAGGGGGGAATTTTGTTTTATCATGCTTTTTCTCCTTGTGGCATCCTTGGGCGGGGTTTCTTCTGCATAATTAATCAAGAGTAGTGTCCAACTCCTGTGCGACAACGAATGCAAGTCACTCGAAGGTTGTTTTACTTGGCGAAGGGCTTTTTACCATATTATATGGTTGCGATCGGGACTGATTGTTTCATTTATACCATGATCAAATATTTTTACAATACCCCAACAAACGTGTTCTTTGAACCAGACCAGGTTGATCAACGATTGATTGTAAAATAGTTTGATTGACCCTTAGGAACTTAATGGTTTGATTGACCCTAACGAATGAAATGAAATCAGCACAGTGAAACTAAAAGAAAATAACCCTGCGAAAGAGAAAAATCACGCAATGTCGTGTCAAGTAGAAAGTTCGCACAGCTTTATTGCCTGCAACATTTTTTTAATAAGTGGAACAATAAAAAAGGGTTCAATTTACTGTGCTTTATTCCGTACTTCTCGACAGCTTATTAGGAACAGATGCTTTGGTACAAAACAAAACTTTAATAAAAGGTCAATGGTCATTGGGGGCAAATTGCAAAAATCCGTTCACTTAAAAATATTCGATAAAAGGAAAGGTCATTTCATCGCTCCATAAAGCTTCAGTCCTTAACAACCAGAGGAATGATCTTGATATGATTCTGGTTTTTCGTTTTACAAGGGAATAATTAATAATTTCAACCAGAGATAATCCTAAACGATCGCTCAATCCACAAGTACTGCAAATCTTTTGTATATGCCCTGAAAGGGTCCTCTCTGTTTAAATTTTCGAACTTCTTTTTTAAAGTCGCTTCTTGCTTTCATCATTCAAATTTTAAAACATTTTAAAAATTCTATCATTCGATGTACTCTACATCGTTCAGAACAGTTTATTGTCAATTGAAGCAATGCGTTGAGTTGGATAGACCATCGTATGCTCAAAAGTTAGAAGATTCATTTTCACTTCTTTTTTTAGCGTGTTACCGTAAGTTAGCATACACCTAACTTTGTCGAGCCACTGACCTACGTGCAAACGCAGCAACTGTTGTTCGTATCGAGATTCTGGGATGGTTCAATTAACCATTCAAGCTTAAGGTGAATAGTAACAGCATACTCAGTAGAACCTTTGAACTGTGGACGTTGCACATAGTCGTAGATTAATCCTTATGAGTAGTTCAGTTGAGAAGTTGATTGCCTTTCAATCTATTTCTATTTCTATTTTTTTATTAGATATTTTAAATTTATTTCGTAGTTAATTGGTGTATGCATTCATGAAAACAGTGTGCTTTAACATCAAAGCATCCTTATTCTACCTAAACTGGTAAAGCATTCAATATTTGAAACTTATATTTATTCAAGGAATGCAACACACAAATACTCAATCGGGTCCAGGAAAATATGCTCAACCCTCATAGTTTGCAAAACATTTCAGATGCATTTCAGAAACATTTTGTGCACCATTTATACGATCGATACTATTCTTCCGGCATTTCACAATAATTTGTAAATACACTTTTCGTTTTCTTCGGATACGTTTGCTTATTTTTCTCTCGATCACAACCACACCCTCCATGAAAGGATAAAAAATCACCACTGCCTTTATTGCCTTCAACATCGGCTAGGTAATTTTAATTAATCAGCTTGTTGTGCTTCGCAAGCCCTCGCTTATCGGACGTAATTGCTGTTTAATGGCCTTTTTCCTAGAAACGAACAATCAGGCAACACGGCTGCAACAGCAGTTTGTTCAACGGAAAGTAAATACACAACACACTAGGAGAATTAGAAACACACACGGACCTGAGCAAGGAGGTTTTCTTGGGACAGGCCGAGGATTACCTTGAGGAGGTATTATTATCCACACACACAACAAGTTGCGTTCATGGAAACCCTAGCAAAATGATACTTCGTTTTGAAATGAAAAAGAAAATCATCGATAAACAATTGACTTAAGCCGTCATACAACAACATTCTGCGGCTCTAACCTGAATCGTTTACACCACACTCGACAATCGCGGAATAGAAGGTAGTCTTCGACGGCGTAATAGTGTGCCCAAAAGGACGAAGATGTTAATCCGAGTGTATAAATTTCCTTAAAATAGAATCACAATCCCACACGGGAGCTTTGTTTCCACCCTCGAAGGAACCGAAATCCGTTAAGCCCCGAAATAGGGTCTAAGTTTTGCGTATCGCGCAGCAACACCCTCCTCTTAAAAAAAAAAAAAAAAAACGAGGACTGAACCTCAAATAGAGCAAGGAACCCACGCAGCAGAACCAGAATTCGACCGCACGACTTGTTGGTTAGCTCGTAGGCGACTGAACGAGCAAAAAACCGCTGCTTCCCACAGCGGCCTGCCGATTAATCCACATCCGTTTTGAACCTTTCCATGGCACCGGGGGAGGGGCACGCCGAAACCGGGAGGTTCGCCCGCAGAAAAATGTTTGAAGAAAATTCCATCCCAGCGAAGAAAAACCCCACCAACCCAACCGAACACCCAGCACGCCATGGGTGCCATGCTCTGCTAACCTGTGCCACGTACGAATTAATTCGCTCTGGCTGTCGTGCAGGGAAATGCTGTACACGGAGGACTCTCTGCTAACCGGGGCCCTCCGGTGGACGTCCGCCGCGACCACTTCCACCGCCCGAGCGTGCCCGTTCGACCGCATGTCCCCGGTATCCGACGGGCTCTCTGCACTGTTTTTATCTTTTATTTCCAGTTCCCACGTTCTCGTCGTTTTCGAAACACTTTCCTAAACGAAAAAGAAAAGAAAGCACGGAAAATGATTCGCCGTCGACAGAAATCGCGCCACGGCGATCTCAGGAACGTGCCAATGCGGTCCTAGTTTCTTCGCTTTCCCTTTTCGTTCACCGGACGAAAGCAAGGAAAAACTACACACGCGGCACGAAAGTACGAACCGGAGTACGAACGAATAAAATCGCGATGAGAAAATGGGAACGAACGCCGAAACACGCAACCCACAAAAAACCGCAGCACGGACACACACACAGTATTTACTTGCAATAATAATTATAAAGTGGAACCAGGGCACCGGGTGTGCCTGGAGGCAGGAGCGTGACGTGACTCCGTTCGCAAGCTTCATCGCAAAGGTCCAGCGTTTAAGTAGTTCACCGTACAAAACGGCCGATTTCCCACCCGGGCGGGCTTATCATGAAACGTTCGATGATTGCACGTGATAACGAAGGAAACGAAGGAAACACGCTGCAACGGAGCCACACCGCGGAGTCATGTTGTCACTTGAAAAAAAAACACACTTGAAAAATAAATGTATCGCGGAAGACAAAAATTAAAAATGAATTAAAACCAATTCGTCCTGCCGCCTAACGCATCATTCGATTTGTAATCGTCAGGTGGAGATAAATTGCGCGGCGAGGTCCGTTTACTTGACTGACTGTCTGCACCACACTGTCCTGTGCTTTAATGTCGGCTCGGGAGTTATTACACCGCGAGGATGGCGACGCGAACCGATCGGACCAACAGAACGAACCGGTATAAGCGCTGCCTCCGCAAGCAGACCCTTGGCGGAGAAGGACATCCGAACGGCTTCGCCAAACACCACCAGTCCAGGTCCAGTTCGCTTTCGGCTGCTCGTGCTTTCTCGTGCGCCTCAAGCAGTGCAGCCTCGCAGACCCAAGCCCAAACGCTGTGCCAGTAATCCTAATCAATTCGAAATTGGTTTAAAAAAATTGCTTTAAATTCCATCGCCTCACTGTGCCGGGAAAACACACACACACACACAGTTTTCCTTAGTCCTAATATTACCCACGGTGCTCTTAGCTTTTTTTTATGGTTCCAAATTGCTTGGATGCAATTTCTTCATCTTGTTTAAGGCATTTGCCTACCTCAAAGACTCTCTCACTCTTTCAAACACAACTTTTCAATATTTTTTGCTAGAAATACTGCATTGATTTGAGGAAAGTTGAATAAATTTAAATCTACTGTATTTTTTTTCTTGGTCCGGCTCACTCTCGCTCTTTTCTTTTCTGATTGCTTTAACCCTGACCAGCAACAAACACATTGGGACTGTAGGGGACACTCAAATGGACAAATTCTATGAGACTACTGACCGATTTTTTTAGATCACTGATCATTTTTCGCGATAACTATTACCAGTATAATTGATTCAATAATAGTTTTTTTTTTAATTTCTATAAAACATCTCTCAATTGTTTTAAACTCCATCGTCTATTTAATGTTACTTTTTTTTTATGTATGTTAGAAAATAAAAAATAAGGTCAATTGCAAAAAAAGGATAAAGTTTACCATAGGTCCACTGTCCATCGTCCCGGGAATAGAGAAGTCAGAAATCGATTCGTGACACTTTTCGTTTCATTCCATCGCTCACGGTTCGTGACAACCAGACGCCGAAGAAAAGCCGAAGCGCCCACCGTAACTCCCAGGGTCTTCAATCGCCCGTAGGCCGGCCGACCTTCGTATGGAGTCACCACCAACAGAAACATACACAGAAACGGAAAAACCTTCCGAAAGGATCGATCTTTGACCACCGGGCAAGGTTCCGCCGTCGTTACATTATACCGCTCGCGGCTTCTGAATGGTAGATGGTTGTAGCGTATTTCCCAATGACTTCCTTGCGCGTTTCACCCTTCCGTCGCCGGGCTCGTTGACGCGAGGGGGGCAAGAATGACCACCGGAACGTTCCGACGAACGGTTTCTCGCCGTTGCATGACTTTGACTTTGACACCATCCACGACACAAGACCTCACATTTGAGAAAACACTCCCGCAAATGGTGGTGGTGGTCATAAAAAGAAATGTTAATCATCTGCTGCCCCAAAACGCTTTCCGGTTTGCCAAAATGTACCGGCTCGGAAATGTCCACCGACCCCACAAACATGATGATGATTGATGTATGAGGCCAAAAACTTGCCCATCGATTGCTAACATCTGATCGAAACAACGATTGAGCATAACGTAGGAATAATTTGGTAATTCTTAATTTGCGCTTCGTGCTTTAGTTATGATGGTTTTCTGTTCCAAGAAATAAATGTTATGCATTACGTCTTCTTGTTATTAAGTGTGAAATAAATGTTTTTTTCCAAAAAACCAGCATTTTCAAACAGATGATTTATAGCGTACAGGATAATGTAGCTATTTTTGAAAATTTATAAAAATTAGAATGGCAGGCCTTACGCAAGTTAAAATGGTGGTAGATAATATAGAATTCATAAATTTCATTAAAGCATCCTCCGCAGATAGCAGTAATAGTCCATCGACCATTTGCTCTCGACTATAAGAAACACAACGGCGTCACCAAGTTCCTTCGCGTGGAGACCCTATCACACGTGCCGAAAGAACGGAAGGAGCCCGACTGCGAAAGTCAAACCGTATGGGCTGCCGTAAACTTCGAGGAAGTGTAATAAACATAAACAAAATCTAAAGCCATATGCCTTGTGACTCGTGAAGGCAGGAAAGAGAAAGGCATATTGAACCCTTGAAAAAAAATGCACCACCACAGAGTGCAACCCTGAAAGGATCCCTGGCATGTGCTGTGGTGTTTGTGGCGAAAAATGCAAATGCAAAATCGTCACACGTGAACAGAAAGCGATGGATGGAAAGCGGGGACACGGTGGATTGCGGCGAGCTGGAATAAAATAACTGCAACCAACTTCGGCGTCACGCTACGCTATGCATTTCCATGCGGAGGGAAAACTTTTCCATTTGTTTTTTGTCTGTATTTGCCCGTACTTTCCAACATCCATGTATCGTTTGTTAAAATTTTGCATTCCGTGAAGGTAAAGGCAAGCGTGCCTCGACACAGAGGAAAGTTGTAAGAAATGTAATTCTGTTCAGAACATCAGCTTTGCTTCATCATCGAACTCACACCAACTTTTCATTTAATTTGTACTCCAAAGGCGTCACTTTTGTGTGTCTTAATTACGTGAAGTTGCATGTATGGCAAACAAATGATGAGTTGATACATGCGTTGAGTAAAAAAATGCAGGTGACTTACAAAGTGCTGCATTTCAAAGCAAGCCGAAAGCCTTTGCTCGGTATTTTGTACCAAACTCTTACTACAAAAATATTAGTGTTTTGCTCTCAATTTTTTCAATGAAAATCATCAATGCAATTCAGCCAAAATTTGCTTTGGCAACCATTTTTTTAACACGACTGCTTCTTATACATATTGCAAGACTTATTAGTAGCAGTATTTATTAGTATGATACTTCATAGCTGATGTTAAGTTAATTTGAATGCAATGTCTCAGTCATGTTCATTAAAAGTTTTTGTTAAACATTTTTCAACCGTATTTTTTCGATTTTTCATGATTCAAAACATAGTAAAAATAAGTTTGAAAATTTAAAAAAAAACTTGGAAAAAATTACAAACTTTTATTCCATGTACAACAGAAAAAACTTTTTTCAACGAAGGTGAAGAAAATGTTTCAAATAGTTTATAACAACGCAGCATTTTTTTAGAAACTTTTAACCCAACCTACTTGGCTATTATTTCATGGTCGCTATATTCAAACGGTCAATGCGGATCCGTTCGCGATAGGCTTTCAAACGCGCTCGCGTGCAGTCAGCAGCTCTCCGCGCGATAAGAGCGGCTCAAAAAGCCTCAATAATAAGTGGGCGACGGAAATATGCAAATTTGCTAACTACCGGTGAGAGGGAAAATGGTTTCCATTCCACGGTTGCCAGGACCGCTTCGTTCCGCAGCCAACGAATTCCCGTTCGAGCTAGCAAGAAAGACGACCGCATGCTTCCGATTCCGAGGGGCGCGGTTGTGCATGACCACACTTCCGTTGGGTGAAAGCATAATTCACGCGCCCTCAGTGGCCCCAGGAACGTATAATTCCGTTTTAAACGGATGAACCTAGGCCCGATATGGCTTTTGAAGCCAGTAAGGCTACCGCTACCGCACCTATCAGCGGGAGTTTTTCCTTCGAGTGGAAATCAGAAATTAAACTCGAACCTAATCACGTCACGTTACACAAATTGCCATCCAGCCGGTAAACAATGCGAAACCAAGCTGAGTGCATCCATGTTGAACACAGCAGAGAAGGGATCTTTTAATTGCAATCAATTATGAATACAAATGACGTTCCTGAGCGACATTTGATGGATAGTTTAATTAATGTGCTCTATGTGCACTTGTGAAAAGACATCATTAATATTTAATGAAATAATTCAGAACGGAGCGAACAATCTTTTGAATTGTGTGCAATTTTTCGCATTCATTATCTCAAACGATTATCTTCAAACGATTATCTTTGATTAATTCATAGAAAGAGAGAAGTACCTTGTGTCCGCTTGTGTGATTAATCACAATTTATTTTACAACATTATCCTAACGAAATCACGGTAAATTAACCTAATTGTGATCCAGATGTCTTTTGGGTCAACGCAATTTACTCACCGGGCATGGAAAAGGTGAAGTATTTTCGGACAATTCAATAAAGTCCTCTTTCCACCCAAACTATTCCCCTGTGACGGTCGTGGTGTGACGAATGCTTGCACACACTGAACATCGCCAAAATGGAGGAAATGAGGGCTCCACCCCAAACACCCTCCTCAATTTAACATATTTTGTATGAAAGCGAAACGATAAGAACGACAGCACGACGAAAATGAAATGACTAGAGCAAGAAGAAACGAAAGAACCCCGAAAATACGCTGTAACATTCATCCCTTTCACTCACACGTACTGAATTTACACTCAAAACGTACGACAATTGGGGATAGCGCGCAAAATCGTAAAAGTATGTCACAAGCACGCGGATGAACTGAACAAATGACATCAACGGGTGCGTAAGTGACGAACTTTTTCTAAATAAAACCTTGTTTCATTTACAGGTTTTTTCAATGGATAGGATAAGCGTAAACGCGTTTAGCCAATGTGCAAAAATGGGCTATCAAAGTTGAAACCTGAACAAGCCATGTGTGAACCCATCAAGCCAAATGTCGTATTCATCAGCATAAACACACAATCGAACACCAGATATTTAAACCTCATTAACATAAGTCAGATTCGAGGCCGGTTTGTTTTGGTTTTACAGGTTTTTTCAATGGATAGGATAAGCGTAAACGCGTTTAGCCAATGTGCAAAAAGGGGCTATCAAAGTTGAAACCTGAACAAGCCATGTGTGAACCCATCAAGCCAAATGTCGTATTCATCAGCATAAACACACAATCGAACACCAGATATTTAAACCTCATTAACATAAAAGTCAGATTCGAGGCCGGTTTGTTTTGGTTTTCATAGATGCAAATTGTGTACACATACATATATATTCAACCATTTGAAAAAAAGTTACTGTTTACACATATTTAACGTCCACGCTGTGCATCAATAGATTAATCAATTATTATTTAATAACTGTTATGGAAATTGAATAATGTTTGATTACTACTGAAGCTCAAATGGTTGAATATATATGTGTGTGTACACAATTTGCATCTATGAAAACCAAAACAAACCGGCCTCGAATCTGACTTTTATGTTAATGAGGTTTAAATATCTGGTGTTCGATTGTGTGTTTATGCTGATGAATACGACATTTGGCTTGATGGGTTCACACATGGCTTGTTCAGGTTTCAACTTTGATAGCCCATTTTTGCACATCGGCTAAACGCGTTTACGCTTATCCTATCCATTGTAAAAACCTGTATTAGATGCAAATTGTGTACACATACATATATATTCAACCATTTGAAAAAAAAGTTACTGTTTACACATATGTTACGTCCACGCTTTGCATCAATAGGTTAATCAATTATTATTTAATAACTGTTATGGAAATTGAATAATGTTTGATTACTACTGAAGCTCAAATGGTTGAATATATATGTATGTGTACAGAATTTGCATCTATGAAAACCAAAACAAACCGGCCTCGAATCTGACTTTTATGTTAATGAGGTTTAAATATCTGGTGTTCGATTGTGTGTTTATGCTGATGAATACGACATTTGGCTTGATGGGTTCACACATGGCTTGTTTAGGTTCCAACTTTGATAGCCCAATTTTGCACATTGGCTAAACGCGTTTACGCTTATCCTATCCATTGAAAAAACCTGTATCGTACCATATTTAATTTCAGCCGAACGAACAAACAAGCTAAGCTGTTTTTATAAAGTCAATGTTATCAGTACCCGCAGTAGTGTTTGTAGTTGTTATTTGAGAACAAAATTAACAAATCTTCATTTGCATAACAATATGTTTAATTCTCTTGACCGTAACAATATGTTGAATACTTAAAATGCGATTTGATTTTTACATTTAGATGGATTAAAAAACGACTGCACTAACCTGTTGTTCGCCCCTCCAGCTTGTTCCTGCCCTTTGCCCATTGTTCGATCTCGCATCGACTCCGTGTTGGCACTTGAAACGTTATCCATATCCGGACTTCGGCTGCCCGGCATCTGCTGCTGCTTGTGCTCCGCCATCGGTGACCGCATCCGATCGCCGTTGTACTCGTTCGACACCTTCTCCCCTTCACCGTCCCCGGCCACCGTCAGCTCGTGCGTCGCCACACCCATCGATCCCTGCCCGTCCGGTCCGCCCATGGCCGTTCCACCGTGGCTCGTTTCCGTGTCGGTTGTATCGTCGTGCTCCTGCGATCCTTCGGTCACCTTCGTCATCGTTTGCGGTGGTATGCTCTCGCCTCCCGCTCCTCCCACGCCTCCTGCTGCCCCATCCGCTCCAGTGGCCGTCGGTGGGCGAATGTTGGTGAAGGAGCGCGCGTGCGCGATACTCTTGATAGACAGCAGCGAACCGCGGCTCATCAGTCTCCGGAGCGGCTTGGTGCTCATCGGTTTTTCGTTCAGCGCACCCGCCGCATCCTCGACCGCGCCTTCTCCGCTGCCCGCAGCCCCCGGAGCGTTCCTCATGGAAGCCGATTTAAGCCTCGTCGACGAAGCCATCGTGCCGTCGGCCGCTGTTGCTATGGTGGCCGCCGTATCCGGCCGCTGTGCTCCGCCCTCCGCACCGGTACCGGCACCTGCTGCACCCGCGCCTCCCCGATCCAGGTTCCGTTTGTTTCCCTTGAGGCTGATCAGACTCAGCAGTGATCCCTTGCTCTGCAGCTTCGGCGTCGGGCGGGCCGATTTAACACCTCCCGCCGCCGCCTCGGGTGCGGTTTCGTGCACGGAGTTGTGCGGGCTTTTGCCGCCCAGCTCCGTACCGGATGCATCCCCACCATCGCCACCTGCTACCCCGGACGACTCGCCAGCCCCGGCCACCGTCTGGTGAAGGCTCGACCGCGAATCCGACCGCTTCGTGAGCAACGAGCTTTTCGAGTCACTCTTCTTCGCCTTGCCGCCCATGGTTGCGAGCGACTTGTTGCTGTCACTTTTCTTCAGCGATCGGTCCGAGTCACGCTTCTCGAAGCGTTCCTTCGTGTCGGACCCACCGCCACCGTCGCTCATCTTTGCCGAGCCTTTGCCGCGCATCTCGCCCCGACTGTCGCTTTTGCTCAACGCTCCTCCCGTGGCGCCTTGACCTGAGGACGCGTTGCCATCGTTCGATTGTCGGTTGGCTTTGCTGATGAGCGAGCTAGAACTCTTTCCACCGCGCCCACCCAACCCCAGCAGCCCTCCGGGGCCGGTGGTTGCTTTCTGGTTTTTCTCGTACAGTTTATTCATCTTGCGCTGCTGTCCAACGTCGATCGCCAGCGCAGAACTGCTCCGCCGAAGCGTTTTCCCCCGTGGCCCTGCGGCCGATTTCGCCCGGCTCGACGCCCCTGCTCCGGCTGGCCCTTGCGCTTTTCCACTCTTCACGCGGCCCGCCGCCTGCTGCCTGGTGCCGCTTTTCCCTCGCGCTTCCGGTAGGTTCGCCTTGGCGCTTTTGTCCCGACGCCGGGCATTTGGGGTCATCTTTTCCATCTCCTTTCCCGGCCTCCCACTGGGGGCTCCCTTTGCGCCCTTGGGCGGCTCGGACGCCGAAGGTTTCTTGCGACCACCTGCTCCAGCCGTCCCGACGCGTTCACTCCGCGATCGGAAGCTGGCCGCGTAATTAAGAGCGCTTTTCAACATTCCTCCTCCACCACCACCGCCGCCACCGACCGATTTTTTCGGCTTTTTCGATCCCAAATCGAGCCCGCGCCTTCCATACGACGCTCCGTAGTCGTCATCATCCTCCTCGTCATCGTCGTCGTAGTCACGGCCCTTTCCTCGCGTTGTTCCCTTTTTGCCGCCTTTCGCGGATACAGCGGACTTCGTCTGCTTCTTGCCTCCTTTGGCGTTGCTACTAGCCACGCCTCCCGTCTGCCCTTTTTTGCTCTTTCCCTTCTTCTCCTTCACGCCGTTCCCCTCGGAGTCTTTGCGCACGCCCGACCGCACGATGCCCAGCTTCATCTTCAGTGCCATCTTGCGGCGCTCGCCAGCATCCTCCTCGCCACCATCAACAACTTGTTCCTTCTTCGATGGTGCAGGTTTCGGTTGCGTCTTTTCCGGCTCGGGCGCTCCGCCGCCACCACCACCGCGGGCACTCTCGATGATGGCGCGTGCGAGATTGAACCGTCGCTTCTTCGGTGGTGATCCCGTTGGGGCCTCCTGCTCCTTACCCGTCGGCTCCTTGCTCTGCGCTCGCGAGGGCTGCTCCGTAACGGCGCCAGGGTCCACTTTGGTGTCCGGTTGCACCGTCGACGAGCTCTCCTTTGCTTTTTCCCGCTGCCGGGGCGACATCAGTAGCCCGCGAATGTTAAATACGGGACCCTTCTTGACCGCACTTCCGCTCGAGCTGCTCTCGAGCTTCAGGTCGGCCTGCGAGTTTTCCATCGAGCTCTTGTCCGGTACGGGCGAAAGTGCCCGGCCGCCCGAGAACGGTTTGTAGCCGAACAGTTTCAGATTGCGCAGCTGGTGCTCCGGGATCGAGATCCGGTCGCCGTCCGTACCCGTCCCGGACAGGCCCGACTCGCTCGGGGTGGGTGTCAACGAGCGACCATCCTCCGACGGCTGCGTGATTGTCACTTTGGCACTTGGCACGGTCGATTTCTTGCTCACCACCTCCAGCACACCGGGTTGCCGCCGGCCCGCGATCGACAGGGAAGTTTTCGATTTCGGTGGGCGCTTCGAGCGCCCAGATAAGGCGGCCTTACCCTTGCGACCACCGATGACGCTAGCGGACAGCTCGGAGCTGCTGAATCGCCGCCGGATGCCAGGGTGCACGATGGGCGTGCTGATGGAGCCTTCCTCGGCGTACTCGCTTCCGTAGCCGTAGCCGTAATAGCCGTGCATGGCTCCGGTGGTCGCTGAGCTGGCCGAAAGGATGCGCGATGAAGCCATCCGATGTTTTTCACGGTACGGTGAGTATCGCAAGCTGCCGGTCATGTCGAACGAGCTGGACTTCGGTAGGACCTCGTTGATAATGGTGAAGGCAGTATTTTTGTGCTGTCGTGCATCCGCAACTCTAAAAGCATTAAAGAAACAAACATTATTAGATTTTTTTTTATTCCAACCAAGAGCCACTAACTATAACGTAACAAATGGCACGGTGGAATATTTTATAATTTATTTGGTTGACAAATGGAGGCGCCCAGTGTTTTACTTGAGAAAAATGGGAAATTGCAATGAAAAGGTTTATTTGTTCCTTAGAAATACCATAATGATAGAAAATAAAAAAAAGCAACACTATGGCTGTAACTTTAACATTGGATAATTTATAAAACCAAGGTTGCATCAAAAATATAGTTGAACTAGCAAAACGTCTACATGGAGGCGCCCAGTTGTTGATTTATTTTGAAAAAAAAATTAATTTAAATAATTATTAATTATGTGTACAATTATTTGATATGAGATATTAATCAAAATCTTTCAATGCATCAATTGAATCATTAACCGTTTCACAATTTTTTTCAACAAAAAAATTTGTTTTTTCGTTCGCTATATTTAAATTTTAAATCTAATGAAAAAATAATCAAAAAAATATCCAATCGTCTCATGGGTAAGTTAACAAAAAAAAAAGAAGTCGTCACAAAAAATTAAAAGGGAACAAACAAAATAGAGAAGATGTTTCTGATAAGAATAACGCTGCCAAAGCTTACCTATTTTGTGATCCAGTGTTAATCTTATCCCTAATAATGGCAGTCGATGGATCCGTACGGCCGTACCGTACCATCCGCTCGTATTCGCTGTTCGCTTCGCTGGACGTCGAAATATCGTGAATGCCTCCAATCGGCAGCCCGTCATACCCGAGCGAGCCACCTCCGTGGCCCAGCACGGTGAAAGTGGCCGAGCCGGGTGGTTTGTCCGAGATGGCACTCAACCCGCCCGCGCTGCGCATCCCGTACATGCCCGCCGAGTCGGTGATCGAGTTGCGACGCGAAGCGCGGGCAGCGGCGGCGGCACGCGGATTCTGGAAGACGCCATTCTCGATTTTGCGAGGAATGTTCGCGCCGGCAAACTGCTGCACGTCGGCCACCGTGCGGCTGGTGGTTGGGATGAGGCTGTGCCGGTACTCATGCTCGGTGAAATCAATCCAGTCGTTCTGCTTCAGCAAATCCATATCCAGTACGTTTGACCTGTGGCAAACAGAAGCTATTAACATTTGCTATCTTCGATACTAAACAGCTTGAGTGAATATTTAGATCGAATTGATCTTTTTTTTTTTGAAAAAAAAATGTTGCAAATGTATTTTTGTATTTTCGGAATATTCTCTGGATATTTAAAAAAGAACGAAGCGTTACCACCGTTACAGGTGGGTTGCCGAAAAAAGCTCTTTCTAGCATTTTGACGTTTTCAAAAACGAAAGCTTTAACCTTCTAAGTGTGCCACTAGATTTGCACGTATTGGTAGTAGCGTGTAGCTAACTGGTTTCTTAGTGTGCCACCGTTGTATATAAAACAAAAAACAGGCTGCACTGAGCCCCTACGCGTGATGGTCCTCTACAAGTAAGCTTCTTTTCGTTTTCTTTAATTGCACGAACTTCTCCATCGGTTGCCTGCCAACCAGATTTTTTGTGGGCCTTTGGGTAAATAAAAACAGCACTCACAGTACATAGCACAAGTTGGTCAGTCGTACCACACGCGCTCGTCATGTTCCTACCCTTCCATCGTTCGGCACACTTGCAATGCAAATGAGGGCCTCCTTCACACCCCTAGCCGCCTCCCGGTCGCCCGCCACGGCAGAACGGAACATTTGTACCCGCGAGACCCCCACTGAGGTCCCTCGGTCGTTTCCTTGACCGGGCGTCATCGCCGGGCTTCGGTGAGGATAAGTTCAGGGAGATAATGAAGCGGTGGTGCGAAGCGATAAAATAACCGGTCGGAATTGGATGGACATCGGGCCTGAAGGCCTTCCCGGTGGTTTGACCGTCAAAACCGGACGTCATGGCTGGACACTCGCTATTTCCGGAATTTCTTTTTCTTCTCCTTTCTTTTGAATTGCATACTCATGGGTTTTTTCCTATCTCCTAACCTGTTTTTGTTTTCTAGCAAAAAATAATGAAGGAAGTAGATGCACATATGCTGGCATAGCAATATTTGCTCAATTACTTCAGCAATGTTACACTCTAAATGCCTTATATACTTCTGATAGCTCCAACTGATGTGTCACTATATTTTTCATGTCAAAGTTTGGCACACAAGTACCACTTTGGCAACATTTTGTAACTTCCCCCTTGAGCAATCTTTACTGTTCGCATAAACCAATGCATGGCGCATGAGGACGATGGCATTTGAAAAATGTCAAACCACGATGTTCAAACTGTGGAAGGGTAGAAAATAAAGATAGCACCAACATGTGAGAAGAAACAAGTCTAACGTGCTGCAAAACAAACGAGTTACGAAAAACCACTCGAAAAATAACACATAGTGCCAAATGTCCTTGGCGTGCAAGGCGGAGGACTACATCCCGTGTGATCCCGCCGTACCAGGAGCGGACCGGGCTATGGGTCTTAAAATAGTTTAGCAAAATATTACCACGGTGAGATCATGACTACACGGCACCTTCGGACCCTCCACCTCACCTGCGATAGTCTAAAATAAGAAAACGAGGCCTATGGAATTGCATGAAAACATCCTACCGGTAACGTCATCAAAGTGATGACATTTCTCGCAATGAACATTGGGAAATTCCTGAACGGTTCTCCGGTCACTAGACAGTGGGGAAAAAGTAAACACACACAAATAGCCCCGTGTCCTGGAGTCGTTCCACGTGTAGTATTTATATGATAGGACACGGTACAATTAATTTACGATTCCGTGCAACGTATGGCTAGCGAAACTATGAAGTAGGCACTTAGAAATAAGTATGACGACAGTCGGAGGTCACTTGATCTATGACGTAACAATTTAATTGCCTTGAATTGTTTGTTGTTTTTCCTGAAAGGCTCAGGATATTAAAAAATTTCACTTGTACAACGAAAAACCGTTTTCGTATATGAAGAGTATCTTTTAGTTCTTTTAGTATCTTTTATAGTATTTTTTGTGTGTTTAAACTCACCTCATGTTGCTGATATCAACTCCAAGACCGGCCGATTGTGTCCTGGCAAAATTGCGACTCCTGGGTGGTACCTCGGCGTATGTCATCACATTTGGACCCACCGAGGACTTGACACCTCTTCCGCTGCCGATGCCGCTTCCTCCAGTGCTACCACTCCCACTACCGCTCCCACCGGTTGCCGAGTGCGCCCGATATCCATCGACCGCAGAACCTCCCACCACGCCACCACCGTTGGCGTACTGCTCGAACAGGGCGTCCCGCTCGGCCTGCCGGTGACGCTCCTGCTCGCTGAACAGCTTCGCATGGTACAGCTCGATGTTGTTCTTCAGGTTCTGGTAGAGGTCCTCGCCACCGAGCAGATCAGCGTGGCGGGTCGACGGTAGCACCGGGTCGCCGAACAGGCTCGACGTGGTGGCGGTGCTTGCGCTCAGCTGCGCCTCGAGCGATCTTTGATTTTCCAGCGATGACGATGGCGTGGAGGACGATCCGTAGCTGCCGAGGTAGCGGTGGAACCCGCGCCCGTGGCCATGGTCGGACTGGCTGTGGTGGTGGTGCTGCCCCGAGGAAGCGGCCGAGCCTCTGGCGGTGCTGCTTCGCTCGTCATTCTGGCTGTACATCGTGGTCGGCGGTCTGCCAGTGCCAACGTGCTGCGGTACTGCAGGAGGCACACTCGGAAGACACGTCGGTCAGTGGCAGGGAGACGGGAAAATCTGGCAACCGCGACGAGGGAAAACCGTCGAAAGATCTGCACAAGGAGGAAGAAGTGATCGATGGACACGGAACGATTAGAAACGCCGGCGAGTAGGTTAATTACCGACAGGCGAGGAAGCGACCCATTTGAGGTCCTTTGATGGCAATATAATTATGATTACACGCCTTGAGCATCAATTTCAGCGTTTAAGTTTATCAGCTAACAAAAGGAAGTGATGTTCAATCAACTATGCAAATCATAATTACATTTTATGTGCAAAGATTTTTTTCAAACAAGTGAATTTTTCAGCGATGTTATGAAATTGTTTTTGAACAGCGTATTTATTATAGAAGCAAAAACATCATATTTTACATTTACACTTACATTTTTTAAAATTTATAATTTACGAAATTTGCTTAAATTAATTTGTTTCAATGAGATATAATACAAATTGGACGTTCTTATCAATTTTCATGGTAAATATTTATATTTTATGTGTTAATCTTTTTAAAACCACATCTCTTCTATATAAACTATTAAAAGTAAACAATAAACAAGGATTACAGGCAAGAAATTAAACAATTAAAATTTTACGTGGCAGATAGTTTTGTTCTATTTAACTGTAGTATGTATATTTATTAAAATTTTAACAAATCTATTAGAACGTAATGCTCTGAAACCCCGCTTTTTTAAGTATTTCAATGCTCACCGATATTATTGCTTCTCGTAAAGCTTATCCAAAGAAATATACTCTTCCATTGACTTCCGACAAATATGAGAAACATGGAAAATTAATAAATTAAGTGTAGGGCCACTTAACGAGCATCTCATCGCTCATCGCGGTTCTGTTTTCCTACGAAAAGCATTCCAAATAATTAACCACCCAACCGAAACGGAACGGAAAACGTGATAAAGCCCGAGCGGCGTCTTTTCGCGCAAACTATAATTACAAAAAACGCACTCAAAAGAACCATCCAAACGACCCCAAATACTCCACACCAACGCTTTAACGGCCAACGTGATTGACAACTAATTGGAACGCGCAGAAAAGTATGGTTTCGCTGAGGTGCAACTTGTTTGCGTGTCGGTCACTTTAATCCGACCACATCCTGGTTGGTGAGATTTGCTTTGGCCTCCTATTTGGTTGTCAGCCGACCATCTCTAAGGAGCGAGTAAATCTAGACCCGTCGGGAGCATTGATAATGGTCTAGATATCGCACCGAGTCGCTTATTCTGCTTCACCACTTTGTTTGAGTTCCGATTTTCCGGACATACTTTCCCCAACCATGGGTCAGAATGAAACGAGCAAATCGTCATCGTCACGCATATGAAGAAAAAAAAAAATACCCACAACAAGCACCACTTTCCCACAGCACTTGTTAATCGACGAGAGTAAAATTATTTCCCGTTGGCCAATTTCACAACCTGCCACTTTGCGTGGATAAACTTCAACCACCTTCACTTTACCCCGACAATATGAAAGCCGAGTGGTGTTTATTTCAATAGGCTTCCAGTGATGATAAAATGGAGAAATAGATAGCGAGCTATAATAATGCCAATTAGATCAATCAGTTAAACTACTCGCCCCGTGGAGCAGTTATAGAAACCTTTTTTTTTTTACACGTTATAGGTCGGAGTGGTCTATTTGTATAATTTTTATTCGGTGGTTTAAAAGGAGAATGTTCAAATTGTTTCTCAACAAGACTTTCGCCGTTTCAATGCTTGGAACAATAAAATGACGGCCTTGAAAAAAAATACGGTGTTGAAAGGGTGGTACGAGCAATCTGTTCCTCGAGTAGTACTCATTTTAGTACAAAAAGATGTTAAATGTTGGGCAATTGTGAACCATCTACATCTTCCTCAAATTTCCTTGGCAGGAAGGCTGGTAACACCTTACGTCAACTTAACCCGCATACTAGTATTCGTAAATCATACAATAAAATGGGTTTTATTTTTAGTAACTATTACCTTCTCTTCCCCATCGGCCTGATAACTTTTACTTCCTCTTTTTTTTTCGGCCACTCTAATCGGCGAAGGTGCCCTGCTGATTCCTTGCTTGCTGCTTCCTATCAACCACGTGTTGGCCCGTGGCTCCAGCTTGCCCTCAGATTCATTCATAAATCGGTCGATTGAAGAAGTCAAGGAAATCTGCGGCCCTTCGAAGCGCGTCGAGCTCGAAATCGAAACCGGCCAGAGTATCGTGGGGCTCGAAGGTGCGTGATTAAATTAGGAAAATTACAGGTCAATTCACACCCGTGCGCTCCATTTTCTCAAGCTGAGACTTTGCGGATTTAGCGTCGAGATTGTGACGGCACTCGGTCACACGGCGATGCTATTTTTGGCGGTTGTGTTGTAAACCTTGTTCGCTCAACAACCGAGAACTCACATGGAATTGATATAACGCCCCATTATGCTATATGGGGTTGTATTGCAAATAAGCTAATTCTATTTACTGTTCCTTCCAAACTTTTCCATTCGTATGTAATTTTAGGCGGATTCTATTCTTTTGTTGCTGCTTTGCACCAATTGAAAGTTTAACAAAAACCTAAAAACATTAACATTTATAAAATATATTCACGTTTGATCAACGGTCTAGCTACTTTATATGTTCAATGAGCAGATACCTTTTCATATTTTTAATTTTTTATTTAAAAATCAACTCATGAGCGATTCATACAAGCATTTTTTAATTAATCCTAGAAAAGGTCTTATATGCAGATCTTGAAAAACGAGTTAAGCTAAACCGCAGAGAAATAAGATTGTTTTCCATTTGATTTTACTTTTGGACAATTACATCGTACATTCGTCGGACATTGACTAGAAAATAATGTATGACTCCCGTGCCTTTTAAATCAACGCCTTATAGTGAAACCTCTCACCCTTACGTTTTAAGATTTGTGGACTTATGTAGGTCGCCGTGGTAGCCGGTTCAAGTCGATGGCATCGAAAGTTTCGCTTGACCAAACCCCGAAACCAGCACCGTGGTAAAGGATTCGCTGGTTGGCGTTAGCTTTTTATTATTATTTTTCCTCTTCAGTCCCGTGAGCTAAAGTTCGTTTCAGATTTTCGCATGCGACTCTTCTAGCAAACCGGTGAAACCTTAGGAGAAAAAAAATCACTCTAAGGAAGAATTGAAACCAGTCCACACGACGACGACGACGACGACGACGACGACGACGTTCCCCGGATCCGAAATCGGTAGCGTGGGCAGGCAAATTATGACCGCTAGGAAACGGCGGGACGGACGACCAGAGGGCCCCATATAGCACAGACGAAACGAAGAAGAGTAAAACGCAAAAAACTATTCCATACCGGCTGACCATAAAGACGATAGCTGTACAAAAAAGCGCAAACGCAAGCTTCATCGCTGAGTGTCCAGCAAAAGGAGGTCCGAAGCGCCAGTGACGCTAACGTCAACAGGACATTCTTCGGGCGATTAGGGATTACAAATACTTGCTTAAAAAATCAAACACACGCTACGTACAGCAGCACCACCACCAAAAACCAGCGGGGAAGAAAACTCCACTCTTTTGGTCAACTTTTCACCATCACAAGCTCAGCGAAGGTATGCAGCAAAAGGAGGAAGAAATAGGCAGAAGCTGATTTAAATGCCTCCAACTTCAGCTCGGCCCGAACCGGCTGCTGCTGGCCAGGCTGCCAACCGACTTGTGGCCGCATTGGGCTCTATCGGCGAATCCTCACGAAACGGGTCGCTTCACCGCGCTACCCGTTGGTCATTTCAGATACTGCGCGGGTTAACGAACTTCTGCGTGCTCCCTCGGAACTGGAAATGGGGACCCCCGTACAGCGGCCAACGAGCCAGCCGCAGCGGACGACACACCAACACACTGGTGCACACTCACTCGCACGTGTCGTGGGTCTTCACAGGAGTTGACCAACACTACGGCCGGGTGTAGTCGCTGGCCGTATCGATCGCCACGCCAGGGCTCGGAGTGACCTCGTTTCGTGTCAAGCCGTCGTGGAGTCTAACCGAAAGCAATCCCGTCCGGCGGTGAAGGCTCCCGCTCGCGGGGTTCGTCGAATTTCCTTGGACTCTAGCAATGGCAAAGAGTTGTGCTTGTACGGCCAGTTTGAAGACTTCAGGCGTCTTTCATCAACTGAATGACTTCCAATGAAATTTTCAAATAATATTGCCAATCACTTTAGGATTGCAAAAACTATTTCAAGTAACTTAGGGCTAAGCAGAAACTCAAGAACCAAACATGTGTAAAGTATTACTGAATCTCTCGGCTCGCATCTGTTGAATCTTCTCCCCTATTTTTTCCACATGCTCTAGGACAAAATATGTAGCAAGAAATTTGTAAGCTATCCATTCATGCTCCAAACAAAATTTAAAGCCACCAGCCAAACACAGACCCGCTTACACTCAACGCGAACAAAGGATCGATGTGTGCCGTGTGGGACTTAACCTACATTTTTCTACTTCTCCGCAAACGATTGCTAATGGTCTGTTCTTACGCTTACACGTAGCGTTAGGAACATGAAGAGGGAAAATAAAACCACTCCGTACTGCCCCAACTAATGAGTCCAGTCAGTCCGGGTCCGAGCCGATGTGTATCTCGAGGAAATTTTCCGTCTTCCATCCATCTATCGCCCCTCCCCTACTCTCGCCGGCTTCTCTAGTGACCCACAAGTGAGGGTTACTCCTTTACTTTACACCTGCCTTTTGGTTCCTTCGATTCCTTCGTACGAATTAGTTGCGGCTGTGCTTGTCCAGTTCAGGTAGTATGAATGGCGTCAGTCAGCAAATGCCCTACGTCAACGCTCTTTCAAAGGGGTTTCCCGGTGAAACTTTAACTCGTATGGATTCACACACAAAAGCCAACTCCGAAATCAAAAAATGCAAAACAGAACGTTCAACCAAACAGTCGGATTCCGCGACCCATGTTCAAGGATCTACCGCCACTACCGGACCACCTTCCCCGATGGCAATTAAAAAAGCAAAGGCGAAACTGTCCATGTCTGCAAACACAGGAAGGCACCAGTTCAAACTGCTTCTCAAAACTTTTCAAGAGTTTTCAGTCTGTAGGAGGTTGGCGGAACTTGCCTATCCTCATATGCAAGGGCAAGTCGACACTCCGTCCAATCGCCTGCCTGAACTGTCTTGTTGCGTACCGTTTAGTGGAATCAATCAAATGAAACGCGTGATTGTCGAAGGGCGTAGCTTGTGTTAGAGGAAAAGCGAAAATTGTTCAACATGCCACATCCATAGAGGTGTCTGGTTCGAACTATCCTGCTCTTTAAGGTATGGTATATTTACATCCTGTAAGGTTTTAAAGTATTGCTTAGATCAGGCTAAAAACGCCAACTTTTTTATATTTTATTTGTAACTTTTCGCAATAATGTATTTGGGATAATGTATCTACTGGAAAAACATATTTGCGTTACCAATCTGTCCCACATGTTGTTTTTTTTTCATTCAAACAGATGTTCTTCTTTCCCCTACGTCTTCCTTACCTTACTTGTTTTTAATTCATATTGGTTTCTCTAATTTACTTTTTGACTAGCAATAAACAGTTGACAAAAGATTGTTCATTGCACAAAACGAAAACACATTTGCATGTTACAAAACTTGTTTGTACACGAAACACAGCAAAATGACCTCGATAGATCCATCTCGTTGGGCAAACGTGAAACCCAATGCAGCGAAAGTGCAGCAAACAAACACGTCGTTACAAATTAGGTGAATACCCTCCGAAAAGTGGAAACTCCAATAAACAACACTTGCCGCTGCGTGCCTCCTGGTTGATCCTGCCGCTATGTTCCGCCCCGGCAGGCAGCCCAAGAAGGCAGCAAGAAAGCTGTCAACGAAAGGCGGAACGCGAACGCAGAGTCGCACATAATCGAACGCCAATCCCATTCAATTCCCGTCGACGTCCTTACGGGTGTTGTAAGTGAACGCCGCGCCAGTGGATATGTAAATGTGTGCCGGTGCAGTGTGCTGCTACAGTAAACAAACGTCCGGGAAATGTGCAGGAACGGCTGCAAATGGGTGTCATTCGACAAACGGGAAAATCATTGTTGTGTAATTTTCTTCAGTTTACTTACTCTTTTCATCAGCACCTCTTGGTTGACTTTCGCGTCATCTTTCCTGCTTCCATGGTTGTTACTAGACTAAGCACCGTAATCAGCTGCCACATCACAGAGAAAACGGACATCCCTTTGTATTCACCGCCTTATGCACATTCGGTTATCACAATAATTTGAACATTCAAGAAAAGCTCCTCCAATGCTCTTTAAAATGTACCCCGGTATGATGTACTACTTCAATCACACTTTTTACACGTTTCTGCGGTCGTTTTCTTGTTTAAATAAGAATGTTGTTTTATGAACACCCCAAAGCGAATATTAATTGGTCGATTTTTTTTCCGCCTAATTTATCTGCGAAAACAGCGATGATTGATCTTATTTTGCGACTTCTACGTGTATGCCGCAGAATGATCGATTGCTTCCGTTTCTTTCCGCTACGCTGCTGATTTAATGTTTTACTTTAACCCATCAAAGCACATCGTCACACTAAGTTTCGTAAAGAACTCCAACGCTCCAAATGGAAGAGGAAAATATTTTTTTTACCTTTCGCTTAATGACCCTACATCTTCGGGACACACATGCACACCGCGAATTAACACACTGGCGCACACCACTTCGCACTTCGGAGGCCGACTCCGCCGAAACCCGGAAATGAACACATCGTTTTTCACTAAAGGTTCACATATTTTACATTTCATTTCGCTGAGCACCTAGCAGGCCGTGGGCTGCACCCATCTTTTCGCCTGTGCACATTGGAAACCCATCAATCTTTCCCTCTATTAACATCGTTTCATCGCACACTGCCGGCTTCCTGATGGCTCTGCAAGGATCAATGTTCGGCCGTGCGCTCCATTAGGACTAATTGAAAATGAAGAACCGGTAGAAAGTGAAAAACCATTACTCTAATGCCGAGCAATCATAACCTAAATCACTCTGGCTGATTATGGCCTCTGACGACTGCGGTGGTGTTAGTTTAAATTTCTTCTTCCAGGATCCGCAACGAATTGTTTGAAATCTTCTTTTAGCTTCAGAAGACTGAAGGATTGGGCAACATTTATGGAAGGGTGGAGGAAGCCTCTTGCGGAATCACCTTTCCCTATTTGTGTGACTTCCAAAAAGCACTTATTTGGTTGGTAAAACGTTCAAATGAATTATGTAAGTATTAGTTACACCAAAATCGAAAACTACGAGGTGTGAAATATTCTCTTCCCTTCTTTTGCCTCTAAGCTGGAACATTTCTATAAACATACAAGAAGGTTTAACTTTGATGGTAAACTCTTTAAGTCCTCGGAAATATTTCTATTTCAATTGATACATTTTGCTTAACGAAAGCACTTTACGTCACTTAAAAACCTTTGATTTGAATTTTTACATCCCACTCACATTTACACACGATCTTCCATGCAGCAAATATCATTTATTAAAACTAGCTCCTCCGAGAATTGGATAATCTTTGTTTTGTGGAAGAAAATTAATCACTTTAAAAAAGTTTAAATTTAGTCTCATGCACTGCACAAAGACTATCTATCCGTTTCCATATGGAATGAGGTGCACTACTTTCACTACTAGCACTACTGCCCTAAAGGGGAACCCGACCCGGGCGGGTCGCTAAATCCACTTCCAGGCAGGTCCGTTCGCCAGGAACCCGCTCCGAAGGAATTCGAAAACGGTACTGACGGTAGCACGCGAGCGAACGAAACGAAACGCTGCGAACGATTTTCACGATCCGCTGCGATTCACATAGCGCACTCACACAGCCAACTCGAAGGTTTGCCCATACACAGGTGTGTACATACGCGCCTCCGGCAGGTGTTTATGTTCGACGCCGCCGGTTTTGACACGCCGGACGCTGGATGAAAAGGAGCAAGAAGAGAAACACTATGACGCCACGATTAAGTAGCACACGCGCCATTTAATACAACGCCCGGCATGGTGGAGCTGTCAGAAACTGAGCTCCACGTTGTAACGCTTCGCCGGGGTCCATGTAGGAGAGTGCACAGTAACGTACTTTGGAGTGGCGATTCGAAAATCGTTTCATGATTCCTAGGGCAAGCTGGAGCTTGCAATGAATGTGAGTAAACGAAATGGCTCCACTGAAAGGTTCCAAAGCACTCACCGGATTAGAAGAAAACAAAAGTGCGACAAACAAACCGGTACTCTAGACGCCGCCTTGTCCAAACCCCCCTATCGCTTGTCGTCTCAGGCTACTAAGTTTAGTTTTTTGTTCCACTTGATTTGAACGGAAATGACAAAACTTTTCATATTCTGGTTTGGCTTGGAAATAGGATACACTTTCCGTTTATTACTGTTCTAATTTCAATTGTTTCAGCTCAAAATAGGAGCTCAGTTTAGAGACCTAACAGTTCATCTTTCTTCAGTTCTATTTGCCATATCACCATAGAATAATGACAAAACAGATTTTCTTTGAAATGTTTCCCGATCATTCATTTATATAAAACAACGGAACTACTCTATTTAAACTCTCCTTTTTTATTGTTTAAATTTTAATTGCACCACTGTTACATCCCCCTGAAAAACACCCCTATTGTTTCCCTTCTAATAATGCTAATTCAACTGTTACAAGCTGGCTTCTATAGGTGTACAAGCACCTGGAACACCGAATCATATCAATCATCATTATTAAAAATTAAAATAAGCACTAAACCGAAAGATTCAACCCTTGTTCGTTTCGTTCAGGGCATCCATAATCATTGTCTAAAATTGTCCATTTGTTTCAAACTTGTTTTTAAACATCTCATGCCCCTGATAATACACACAGGTAGGTGGCTGGACTGCTATAAAATATGACCAGCATAATAAATTACTTGCTAGCGTTACTCTTGCTCGGTATCAATCAGTCACTTCGAATCTCTATTCCGCACATATATTTGGACAGGCTGTTACACGGTTAATATTTTCCACTTCATTACATATTGCAAAGACCAAACCTTCTACGTGCACCCTTTCAATCGGTTCGGTTTTCCCCGCTTTGATGTGTTGAGTGGAAAAAAATGAGTATAATTTTCTCAATCCTCATCCTCGACACCTTCGCTGATTCACACGTTCCTCAGTTCCAGTTTGCGTTTTGAAAGGGAGAGCGAGTTGGCCAAAATCTGGGTCAAACACCGGTATGAAATACCGCCTGGAAGCCGGTGGTCGCAATCATTGCTATGGCTATTAAATGGACATTACACTAAAGAGCGTGTGAAAAAGCTACACTGGCGGTTTTTACAGTTCTATTCAATTGAATTTAGAAGAATTTAGGAAAAAGAGATTCTGTTTTAAACAATATATTCGTTAATAGTCAAATACACGGCTCAGAAAACCTTAGCATAAATTATATCAACCAAATTCCTAACATTTTTCTTTTTATTCCGAGATTGTCTCTTCGTCCTGGTTCAGGGTTCGCCCATATCATGGTCAAACGGTTGGCGGAGCGATGTTTGGAGTAAGCCGGAAATTTCCCGGCAACTCACAAACATACATATCCGCTTTCTAACTAACACGGCATGGAACATGCGTCATGTACCCGTGACCATGCGCCTCCACCCATAACAATCTAAACCCCTTTCTCTCCAAATCGAGGCAAAAGTGTGACGCTATTTTTTATTATATGTTAACTTTCGCCCATATTTGGGTAAACGACCAGCAGAAAAAATGTTCAATAAGAAGAGAGTCGAAAGGAAAAGAAAACATCATTCCTCCTTCCCAAAATCTGTAAAGAGGACACGTGCAAGCTAGGGTGTACGTGTTGTATATTTGCGTTTATTTCGTACACACTTTCTTTCCCCACTTACTCCTCGTGATAGTGGAACGAATTTCACGACAATATTAAAATGGTGGGAAAAGTGGAACAGTTGAATGTGATTAATATTTTTTGCTTCGCACTACGATACGATCGTTTGTGCAAAGCTTCCGATGGCGTTCCACACCTCAGAAGAGAGGTGAATTAATTATATTCAATCCTGTGGTTCGTAATGCCGTGAAATTTACTTCACCCGGTCTCTGTAAACGGTACTATGTAGGTCTTTAATAAAAAAAAAAATATTTCCTCCCGCTTCTTGCAATCTGTCCAACTAGGTTAACCCATGCTGGCGGATCTACAGGATACATTTATGATTTCTGAAGGATGATTGATTATGGAGCGCAGTTTTTGCCGGTGCACAACCATTAAAGTATTTCATTGATGTAATAAGCTGTCAATACGCCTGTAACAACAACGTGTGGCCATCGTCAGCAACAGCATGTCTATAGTTTGCACCGAAGTTGATTGACCCAAAATGTGTGCTGGAAACATAACATTGCTGTGAGCGTCTAGGTGGAATAAAATTAAAACTACTGAGTTATTGTAGGAGCAAAGAGAAAAAAAATCAAATGTAATCCTTATTTAAATTACTGGTTGCTTTTAAAATAGCATTGGCATGTCAGAGGCACAGTGATAGCAAAAATTCTTTCATTTAATTTCATAAACCGTAAATTTGCGAATATATTTCTTAAAAAAGAAACGTCGTTGATAAATTGCTCCAGCTCCCCAAGCTAAATCATCCATAGTTCGATTTTATTTCCGCTTTTCTTGCAAAAACTACCCTTCTCCTTACGTTACAAGATTTGATTCTAGTTAAATTTTGCGCTTTTATGACGAATTATACGCTTCAAATAATTTCGTTCATTTCCATCGGTTATTTTGGGGTGGATAATTAATGACCATTTCGATGTCTAGGTAAACATAATTTCGTAAGTACGAGTAGTCCTAAAATCAATCCGTCTATTATTTTATATTAATTGATAAATGGTCGTTGCATTTCTATTATTCCTTAAAACGCTGATGATGATACTATTCAGAGTAAATTTAATTGTAACAACGGGTGCGGGAAAACTCATACACAGAATCCTATCATCCACATCCACCTTTTAAGACTATTGAATGCGCTGACTAATCGATTGAAATCGAAACGAAAACTTTACTTTAATATTGTAAAGGTTGAAACTACACTTGTATTACTTTCTATCAGGAATAAAATAAGTAAAATCGGTGAAAAATAAGCGATTGAAGGTTAATTAAATCTTTCTTAATTATTGCAGTGTTTTTTTCGATTGCGAGTATAAATCATAAAATGGCAAGACAAAAAAAAACTCTCAGCGCACTCTGCTAAAATCTCGTCGTGAACCAACAGCGTCTAGCTCAGCCACTTATCTAGCTCGTTATCGTTTGAACCATTCACACGCTCGATACTTAAAAAAGTGTTAAAAAAGTAACGAAAATTTGATGATTTCTCGGAATTTACAAGCCCGATTAGCGCAACTAATTTTTATGTAGGTGATCATGTTTGTAAAGTACATTTTATCTTCATTGAATGTGTAGTTTAAAATAAATGATGATGAATGGTAATTTACAATCTGATGCTAACGGCGAATTCATTGACTCATTTGAAAGCATTTTATGGCATTTAAGACATTAAACGTGTGACTGAACATGTGCAACTGAACAGGAACATTTTACCCCTATGGATGAAGAAGGACGTACTTTTCAACAGATATTATTAGAAATATAACTAAGCTCGTATCCTTTTTCCTCGTATTTCCTTCTATAATTTTATGATTTTTTAAAACGTGTGTTAAAGTCAGGTTCTCAAAAAATGATCTCTCACGCTGTTTTAATGTATTCTTATGTTCCAGGTAATTTTAAATAAAGAGGAGAGTTTTGCCTCAATCGAGTTTCCTCGCAGATATGGATGGATGGCATTGGGACTACAGAATACAGGAGACATATTAGTTTTGTTCTTTGATAATTTTTTTTTTTAATAAGTTTGCCGCATATCGCCGGAAGAACCAAAATACATATTACTTGTTTTATCGTTGAATACAAACTAAACATCTGATATGACCAAACTTGTGCAGTTACTTTACAGGCATGTGGAACTACAAAATTGAACTCCTATAAGACCGATATCTTATAGTACATATCCAGGAAATCATACAAATTCATGTTGCTTTTTTAACACATCTCGTGCGTTGTTCGTTCAATATTACAATTTTAATTTCCATCAATTCATTCACTTGTTGGAACATTTGTGTTGAAAAATATACGATTTTAGTCGTAAATTTAATCAATCGATTTTTTAAATGGTTCGCCGATTCGTTTAACTTTTTTGTTTGTTTGACGAAGTAAATAAAAGTTTACAGTAATTGAATGGCCCTGGAAACCCGGTTAGTGACCTCGCTATGAGCATTTAGGCTTAACTAATATTTTACAGATCCCAATGAAAAGTCCAATGCTCGCATTGAAACCTTTCCTCTCGGGAGCTTCCAGTTCACATGTGATTCGAATCCATCCATCACCACGTCGCCCATGATATCTTAACACGACTAATGGTGGTTGCACAACGACCGAGTGCGTTTATGCTGTTACGAGATTTGAGTTAAATTGTTACCTACGGCTAAATAGGACTGCGGCGAGATTATGCGGAGCACGGGTTACGCCCCGACCAATCCACCCTCCATTGGCACATAGTTTTGGTATAGCTTTCGCGTTCGCTGCATCCCGAAAGGATGATCTACGCGGAGTTCAACGTTGCGTTGATGGTGTCCGCGTGGCTTTCGGTTGAGAGGAGGAACTCTAATAATTGGGTAGGTAAGACGAAGCAATGACTATCCCGTCAACGATGCAACGTCACTTGTGCTCAATCATCCGGGAGCCACTGGGCAAGCCATTCCATTCGGTCCAACGGTCAGTGAAGCTGATCACGATTGACTGTGGGAGGCCTACCGCTGCTTCCACTGCTTCCGCAGGCGACATTTGATTCCGCGACGAGGGACATACCGCCGGGACCGGCCCGTTGGTTGCCGCCCGCCGTTCCGTTCACTGCTACCAATTGTCCACTATTCGCACCGCTGGTGCTGCCACTTCCTATGCTGTTCATGCCGCTGCCGAATCCATAGCCCGCTATGGCGTTTGTACCTGTCAGGGTTCCGCCGATTGTTCCGCCACCACCAATGATAGCACAGTTCATGTTGCTACTCTGCCCGTTGGGTCTGCCGTTAGCAGCGGAAAAGCATGAAAGAAAGGTACAACCAATTAGTTTCATACGATGGACACGCATGGTTCATCTCACTTACACCAGCTGCACGTGGGAGACATTCTTCAAGTGGGCATTGACCGCCAGTGCGACGGAATCGTTCACCGAAAGCTGGAGGTTCTCCTCAATCTTTTTCATCTTCTTATTCAAATACACCTTCAGCACTTCGTAGTGGTACTTGCAGCTGCCGTGTCGCTTCCGCTTCGAAACCACCGATGCCCGCTCGAGCTCCTCCACTGCCCGCTGCAGGGCCGATTGGTCCTCCAGCGATGAGCTCACCTGCCCCCGAATGGACTGAAACTCGTCCCGCGTAACGAACGGTATCTCGAGCGACTCCATAAACTGCTGCATTTCGTCGTAGTCCTTTCCCATCTGTACCGTTCCCTTGACAAGCCGGTTCATCAGTTTGTTATGGTGGATGTAATTTTCCGACGATCGCGTGATAATCGCCGAACACTTGCTACACTTCATCGCGAACGTCGAGTAGCACCCGCTGATGTACTCCTGGTAGGGTTTCAGTAGACCCCCGGGGCAGTGCTTCGAGTGCATAAACTGCGAGTAAGCGGCCCACTGCAGGAAGTGATCGATTTCGATTATCCGATAACCCTTGAACTTTGGTATTTCGTCTGGATCCATGCCATTCTGCGCTAGCGTTTGCTGCATCGGATTCGGTATAGGGCCAGACGAGACACCTCCGCTTCCTCCTCCACTTGCCCCTCCGTGGACGGTATTGTTGCTTAACAATCCGGAAGCCGATTGCGGGGAGGATGTGACAGAAGCCTGTGCATTACTCGACGATGGTCCATCTATCATGGGTGCACTGCGTTTGTTGATCCTCGGTGTTTTGCTCCGATTAATCATCGGGGTGGACTTTAGGGTTGTGTTCGTGACCGAAGGGTAAACTCCTCCATGCGATGCACTGGAAAAGCTCGCATTTGATGCTGCAAATAAAAAAACCATTAGTAAATCATAGTTTCTTCCCGTTTCCAACCAATTTTGATCATATACCAGCGGTGTTGCATATTGATGTTGTGCTGGCTAGTGGAACAGCAGAGGTATTGTGAGTACCGGGCACTGCACTCGTTGCTTGCAGTGCGTTAACAGTGCCAGTCGGGTTGAGGCCGGAAGCCTGCTGCTGCTCTTCGACCGTACGCTCTTGCAGCTGTAGTTGCGCTTGAAGCGTGGATTCGTGTACCGATTTCCGCCGGGTCATCATTTTTAAATTCGAGTGCAAGTTCTATGTCAACTGACCCAAACTCAACGAATCAAAGATGTCTAATCCACAACACTGAGAAGATGCTTAGATGGCGTCGTCACTTTTCCTGTTGTTAGCTTAAAATATTCCTGGCTTTCTTCAATTGCACGTATAGAAATGTTTATCCTGAACAATACACACTTTTCTGCATCGTAAAGGTAACTCTTTTCAGCCAAAGCACAAACTGGCACACCACGCGCATCCTGAGTGTTTGCAAAATCCACAGTTAAAGTAGGATTATGAATCCGAACCATACATAATTGTACATTACATAAACGGCAACGAACGGAATGCAATATTTCTTTGCTTGCTGTGCTCACAGACTGGCCGGATCGACGGATCGTTCGAGTAGAATCAGAGAATACAAACAAAAACAAAGCAAGCCATCACCGCACGAACCGACATCACCACCCGGACGGCTGTGCAAATGGAACGGGAGTGAACGAAACAAAAGCACAAGGAGTGACAGTGATGGTGCGAGTGTTTTGCTTTGATGAACCGGTGCAGATGTTTATCAACCCATAACATTTTCACTGGGTTCCATGTTGGTCCCGGTTTGAACGGGTTTACAAGTGAAACCCCTTAGAACCGGTTTTGGTCCAAAAAACATTGCCTCCGTTTGAGTGGGACCAAAATTGGTACAAATTGGGACCGACCAAAAGATTTACAGATATATTTATGTTTTAAAATGCGAATATAAATTAACGAAATCAAAGCTTAAGTCAATCATATCATGTTGTGGGCAATTGAACCGTTTCAAGGATTTAAATTGAAAGAAAATAAAAAATCTACCCAAGGGACGCATTTCGAGAATACCCATCCTCGATTTTACCCTGAAATGACTGACGAATTTCTGTTTTTGATCATGCCAAAAGGCCGATGCTTAACTTGTGTAAGCACCACCTTACACCACTTCACATTGTCTAATACGCGCGAATGTAGATTGTGCGAGTTTCGTTTTTTTATTTTGTACTCTGAACATCAGATTTGCTCGACGGCCTCCGCTGGCCAGCTCTCTTGCCGTGCGGTCTCGTACCTTCTTCTTATCAAAGTACGATTGTCGAAGAGGATGAATGTGAAGAAGATCCGAAAGAATTCAATCTTACTAACCTCTCCCATCTGTGCTTTGATTAACAAAACAGTTCTATGTAAATCCCAAGAACAAGATTTTGCTCCCTCAATCTAGGAAAACTGAAATTCCTCGTCATGCGGGTCAGTTCAGTTAGATTGCGTTGAAACTTCGGCCAAGCTGGTTCCATTTTCAAGATTATAGTGCTTGCAGGAAGATTGAGTTCGCGGATTACGTAGTGTTAAAACGCTTAGAAAAATGCGTTCAGGATGCACCGTATCCTGGATGCTGGTGGTATTTCTGGCTGCCTTGCTCGTAGGGAGCAGTGGCCAGCATAACGGCGTGCAGAAGCAGAAGTCCCAGGTGCGGACGAATGCCACCAGTGTCAACCAGGTGTCGGATAGTGTGACTAACCTGGCACAGAAGATTGCCAGCTCGATCTCGACCCCAAAAAGCAAGACGGAAATCTTCTCCCCGATCAGCATTGCGGGCGCCCTGTCGCTTTTGCTGCTCGGTGCCGGCGGACGGACACAGCAGGAGCTTCTCCAAGTGATGGGCTTCAACAAGAGCCAGCTATCGTTACAGGAGATCCACTACGCCTTTGGACGCCTCTTCCAGGATTTGGTGACGAGCGAACCGAGTCGGGAACCGTTGATCTCTTGGCGCGCGAGTGATAAGTGCAATCAGTACGAAGAAGAGGAGGATGACTACGACGACTACGCTCTAGAGACAACGAATATGACTGCCAACACGTAAGTAATCCTGTGATTCCTTCTTCTGTTCACAAACTTTTTCTTCCTCCCTGCTCTCTGTGTCACACTTTCTAGACTTGCACTTAATATAAACAGGATAAAATCGAAATTTTTGGAAGCGAGTTTTTGGAAGCACTTTTGAAGTTCATGTCGTGCAGTTTCGAGAATTTGTCGCTCAAACATTCGCGACCTACGGAGAACAGGTAGTGGCGGGATGTCAGTATTGAGTTAACTTTCCTTTTCCACTATCGCGCAACTATTCTCAATGGTCGCTTGCGTTGCGAATTGGAAAATCATTCAGCGAGAAACATCTCTTACTTGTTTAACTCATTTTATTTCTATCGTACCCTCTTTCCTCCGTCCGTCCAAACCAACCATGCGCAAACCACACCCAACCCAACAGTTCGCCGAGCCATCTGATATCTGTGGTGAACGGTATGTTCCTGCAGAAGGGCCTCAAGCCGGCTGACAGATTTCTCGCCGACACTCAACGGTACTACCAGAGCAACGTGGAGAATCTAGACTTTGAGCGTGATCCGAACGCGGCGGCCGCTTCAATCAACGAGTGGTGTGCGAACGCGACCCATGGAAAAATCAAGGAGATGGTCACAGGCCAAACAGTGTCTAACTCGCGCATGATCATTGCCAGCGCCCTCTACTTTAAGGCTCACTGGGAAACGATGTTCTCGCCGTACGGCACGCGACCACGCCCGTTCTTCCTCGACGGCCGGCAGAAGCCTCCGATCGATGTGGAGACGATGGCCACCACCGGCTGCTTTCCGCACTACGACGCGACGGCCCAGTTCGATGCACAGATCATCGGGCTGCCGTACAAAACAGGCAATTCGACGATGTACATCGTTGTACCGAATGGATCAACCCGGGAGAAGTTGCAGCACCTGCAAGCCAACCTCGGGGCGGACCAGCTCAACATGATAATTGATCAAATGAAAACAAAGAAGGGTATGGTGATGCTGCCGAAGCTGTCCATCTCCAATCGCATCCACCTGAGCAGCGTGCTGCAGCATCTTGGCGTACACGATCTGTGCGATCCAGCGCGAAGCAACTTATCGCGGGTACTCGATGAAACTGTCCCGCCAACTGGTACACAACAGGAAACGGCGATTCAACACCAACCACCTGCAAGACCTGATGGTCAACCAGTTGCCGCACGCGGCGATACGCCAGCGTCGTCAGCAGTGGCCGGAAACGGTTTTGCCCCGACAATACGATCTTCGCAAAAACCAACGACCAGCTCTTCGTCAAAGCAACCGTTAGAAACTGAACCACATTATCAACATCGAAATACAACAGTGCAAATCAAGACCTTCCGCTTGGATGCAAGTGTGTGTAACCATGTTGAGGGCTGTCATTACACGAAAACCCATAAATGTACCTGTACCAGATTACCCACAACCGACGATGCGGCCGATTGTTGTAAGCTCGTGGCTAAACACGCACAAGATGACAGATATAAAAAGTGCATCCGGATTAGCGGATATGAAGAATTAGGCATGGCGTTCGTTTGTATTGAACGGCACAGGCGTTGGGGCAAGCAAAATCGGCGACCGGCTGCTTGTCACCGGTACGGTTGTGTCTTCCGTGAGCAGTGCTACTCGTGCAAGCAATATCTGCAGTCGCCAAACAATGTGAAGATCCATGAAATCCCCCAAATGACCGTTAAACCACGTTTTGGCATTAAGAAAATGTGGTCCACGTACAAAAAGGGGCACGCAAGCCACCGGCAGCAACCATTGCAAGCAGGTGACAGGCCACAGCCGAACGATCGTCAAAATCAACTGCAATCATCGCCAGAACAGAGGCAGGAACCCATCCTTGTTACTGAAGTCATCGCCCAGGTCAAACTGGACGTAAACGAGCAAGGCACGGAGGGTGGCGCCGTTACGTTCGCACTCATTGATCGCATTGGGCCGGGTTACACGTTCCAGGTGGACAGTCCGTTCCTGATCTTGATTCGCCACGACATCACCAAAGCGCTCCTGTTCTACGGCGCGGTGTACGATCCGAGGCCTTGAAGAGGAGCCAATTTTCAGTGCTATACATAATTGCGGGTTTTTATGTTTTTTACGTCAAATTTTAACTAAACGATACTTTTTGGTCTCTTTGGTGCGAGGCAACTGCTGTTCTATGGAGCTCTGTTTAATCCGATGTAGGGGAGATGTGAATCTCTGCCGGACGATTGCGAGTAGCATCATCGTCGATCAATAAAAAAAACCTCAAATATTCGAATTAGCGACCGTTGTAGCTCTTCTTTTATTCCATTCTTCCTTAAACATTCCATTCTTCCTTATTCCATTCTTCCATTTATTCCATTCTTCCTTAAACATGTGTAAACATCCCAACATGTTGCTAAAACTTGGGTTTTGTCAAGGATTTCTTTTCAAAGCGAAATCTGTTTGTTTCCGCCCTTATCACTTTCGCGTAGGTCGTTGGGTCACGCAGAAGCATTTGAGTGGTTTCTAGGTTTAAAGGTTTTTTTTAAACGCCGAGGATGGATTTACTCGTGGTGCAAGCAGCTGTCCTATTTGCTGTGAAATTTATCGAGGTCGGACATCGAGAGAGCACCCCGACTGTCGTTCGTCGAAGGTCCCGCATCCAGTACCGGTTTCGGAACTCTGTCATCACGAGATCGGGTATTGTTCAAGCTAGAGCTACTTGGGAATCAGACCACCAGCACGCCCGGGTGATACGGGATCCGAAGACGTTGCGAATCCTCACGTAGAGCTCGGTCAGCAGAAAGGCAACCTCGAGACGAGCCAGAGTCATTGTCTTCAGGGTAGCTGACCCCCGATTAACCAGCCAAACATGGAGTTCTGTACGGTGAGTCCGCCTTCCAATTGTAGTAGACCTGGTAGTAACGCAGGAAAATATATGCCTGCACCCAGTATGGCCTCGATTTTTCCGCTCGTGTTGAACGTCGGCAAACATAAGTGTTGTTTCTGGACCTCGTTACTGAAGTTTGCTCCTCTAATCCGGGAATTCCGTAGAATTCCTCGATACGTTGTAAGGTTCCATCACGTGTTCGTATAGCAGAACTGGTTTGATAGGTTGTTATTATGTTGTGGGCCGCAAACGCCTTTGAGATTCATCTTGGCTTTAAGCAGCTGCATGCATAATTGCTTTGATGCCTTCTCAGTTATGGCTTCTATCTGACTGCCAGAGTCTAGTAGGCAACGTAGCTGTTTCCATGTCCCGTCAGGGCATTGTACCGGCACGTTTGCAGTGGCTAGCAGGATACTCCCACTGGCTTCGTCGTTGTTCATACGAGGTGTTGGTCCTAAGCGGGCACGAAGCGATGATAGATGAGCTAGAAGCTTGGCCGAGGATGTTTTATCGGCAGGCGGCCGTGAGCACTAAGCGATGGCACGGAGCGGGCACGTAGCGATGGCACGGAGCGGACAGGAAGGGGCGCCACAAGTACAAGGCGTATTCTATGTTAGAAATCTCGATGCGCAGTCCGGCGCTGAGGCGCTGCCTCTCGTCCTGCGAATGAGTCGTGGCGGCGGCGCGGAGCCCTGTGCTGGAACGGTCCCGTGCGGCGGTGTTAGCACATGCCACGATACAGCATGGTATGGTGCTTCTTCCTGCACACTTGGCACCGTTAGTCGCTTGGACATTGCATCACCACGTGCTGCCCGGAGAAGCAATTGATACACTTACCCTTTTCCATGATGAAACTGATGGATTCCATCACGGACCTCGCACGTAGCGCAGGTCAAACTGTACCCATGTGCCCCACGCGATCGCAGGCGTAAGAGCGCTTGATGCTGTTGCGGCCACTCTCGGGCCGCGCCGCTGACGGTTTAGGCGCAAGTGACGTCCTGCTTGCACTTGCTGGTGTGGCGTCGTCGTGTGCCGTCCGCGCAGGAGCTGGGCCGTAGTGCGCCGTCTGCGCCGGAGCTTGGCCGTCGTGCGCCGTCTGCGCTTGGCCCGGAGTGCAGCTCGATCGCCATATGGTCAAATGCACCGCTCCCTCCAGCCCCGTTAGCTGGAGGATGGCTTCCATAACTTACCGCGTTGCGAAATCAGAGAGATTGTAGTAACACGTAGATACCATCACGTCGGGGTTACCAAATGTTTCCGCGTACTTCGCACTTTCGCGTAGGTCGTTGGGTCACGTAGAAACCTTTTGGGTGGTTTTTAGAACTTGCCTTCATTTTACCTTAATATCGCGTCGACACTGTATATTAAGCGTACTGTTTTAGATTCACCGAGAAAAGAGAGCGACAGGTCGTTCTTTAGCCGAGAATTCAAATTTAAACGCTGTGTAAGAGAGCCCCGAGCGAAAGAGCGAGTAACCAATTATTTACGTTATTCCCCATGAAATTTTTTGGTTACCGCACCTTCCCATGGATCAATATACCTAGTAACTTTTTGTTTGTGCTATAAACCTTCGAAATGTCCTATAAAAACTATCCATACCTTGGTCTTTACCTTACCATTGACAGTGGCATTGTTCTTTTCTGTTTTGAGTCTTTTGACAGACCTTCGTCGAGAAAAAAGAGAACGGTGTTGCTATCGAGGATTGTTTTTCATCGTCGCCACTTCGTTCTTTCTGGACATTCTGTTCGGGCCTAGAATCTTTTTTAAACAAGCGTTTTCCCGACACAACTATGGCCGCTTCGCTTCTGTTCAGGTAAGTTAGGAACGAAGAGCTAACAATGCCCTCCAGGTGTTCGCTATGCCTACTGCGTTAATAATTTGCTGGGTTTCCTGCGCAAATTGAATTACATAATGTGTATCGGAGTATTTAACGTGTAAATATTGTGTTGTTTAGAAACGCCTGCCGTCGTTCGCTGCTACAGGGATACGGCACTGGTGCGTCGCTACCTTTGGCCTCGGCCCGTACAATCGTACTGAAGCCAGTACAACCCGACGTGCGCCCTGGCGAATCGCACGATGATCGAAATGCTCGCCTGCAGCGCCCGCAATCGCCCCATCTGACCATCTACAGCTTCCAGTTGACGAGTGCCCTCTCGATCACGCACCGTTTCACCGGCCTTGCCCTTACCGGGTACATTACCGCACTCGGCCTGGGAGCCCTCGCCATGCCGCAAGACGCCACACACTACTTGACCATGCTCGAAGGCCTCAGCGCGCCGACATTGATTGCACTCAAGTTTACGATCGCCTATCCCTTCGCGTACCACACGGTCAACGGTGTGCGCCATCTGTTCTGGGATATGGGCAAGTTCCTGACGATCAAGGAAGTGTACACCACCGGCTACACGATGCTGGCTGTTTCCGGTGTGCTAGCCGGTCTGTTAACGGCACTGTAAACGAAACAACATCGGGTTGCCTCAGCTGTGAGCCAAAGCCAACCCGTACGGATCGGGTACGAAGGATGGTAAAATAAGCGTCCTTGGTAAAAAGTGTTGTCGCGCAATCGGTGGCGCACAAACGTGCTCGTTTAAGAAGAGTATTTTCAAAAATCTGCTTATTTATTGAAGCCTGGCATAGTCGCGGTGGTAAAATTGTCGAAATAAACCAAATTGTCTAACACAAAGTGAGCCTTGTAGTAAATGACATATGTTTGCAGAGAAATCAAATTAATAACGTCTCGATTTCCATTTGCTGGAAATACGAACCTCCTAAATGCATATCAGCTTTCATCATTTCTCAATATGAACAACTGATACTACATAACTAAGTATATTCTTCCTCAGTAAATATAAAGCCAAACATCCCTTTAGTACGTTTATTTATTTTTTTCATTTTTTTTTATTAATCGCAATACGGTTTGTTTTTCTTGTTTGTTAATTTTATAAAATTTGTAGGTTATCTATAATAATGTGTGTTGCGTGTCAGTGTTCCTTTGCCCCTTTTTTTCTTCTGTCCATACCTAGATGTTGTTATTCTTTCCGTTTCGTATGCCGTTCGTATTTCTGGCTAAACATGTCTTCACATTTCACTTGCCTTCCGTACTATTTTCCCCCGTCGATTAATCTCTATGCGTATTTCTTCTGTTCACTCGCTTTTACGCTACAAGTTTCGTTTTAATCACTCGAATATGTTTCGGTCCTTTAGCTTGTTGTTTGTTATTTCTTGATTCAATCGTTTCATCCTCGCCTACGTTTTTAACAAACAATTTCGGTCCGGATTTCTTACGTTTTGTTCGTCCTCCGTCGCCGTCGTCACTTTCAACTTTTCTGTAATATTAATTTAATTTTTCTTGCGCATTGTTTTTGCTCGCGTTTCCTTGGCGAATAAAAATGAGCCTAGGAATAGTAATAGTTTCCTTCTTAGTTTTTAAGGTAAATAATAATATTAATAATAACCATTATACAAAATCATAGTTAAAATAAAATCACAAATCATATTATAGCATGATGCGTCCGATGATAGGTTTATATGCGTATGTATAATGAGTCTGTGTATACATATATTACGCAATGGTACCTCCATGTACCATTTCTTACTTTGCCTCAACTGTTGTCAAAAACCATTTGCTTAAGAAAGAATTATCTTTCTTTCGATAATCAATGGTATTATATCCGTTTACCACAAACACCGAAATAGATACAAGGGATTAGACAATTGTATAGGCCAAGTTTATTTGACTTCTGCCTTATCGACGAAAGCTTCAATATTCCCGAACAAGTTTACATCCACAGTCAAATAACACTTTTTTGAAACATGTCTATACAATTGAAGAAATCCCCCGTGGAAAAAATCGTTTCGCCAACTACGCTTGCCTATTGCGTTTACCAGTGTGGTATGCTTGTCCGTCTTATTTAAAGAAAATTACTTTAAAAAATGATCAGAAGAAATTTAAAAACTGTTCTCGGAAGCTATGGTTGCGATCCATGAAATACCTTGGTAACATAGACTTGGGAAACTGCAGAGATCGCTAAAAAACATTCGAACACCCACGCTGTCCACCGCCCTGCATACCAAGGTTCTTTTCACAGATCAGTTTGTTTCATACTTTCTATTTTTCTTTTCTTGCCATTCCACTCTGGTAAACTCATCGACTTTATATTTTTTTCCGTTAATACTGCTTAAGGTCGACAACTGCATTGCCATTCAACGCTTCCCATCAACAATTCTGATAATTTCGGGTAATATATATATGAATAAATCTACAAAAAAGAAGAAGAAAATGGAAGTTTCAATTCAAAAGAGCCTAATAAACTGGCATGGCGACGCACACAAGTTTTCAAACAACAAACCAAGTCGTCTAAAACGATTCTAATGCGATTGCCCTCCTCTAAACTTCTAACATGCTTCCTACGTCATCTGGTCAATGCAGGTTACCAGGCTTTCTGTTGCGGAAGTTGCACGCTTTCATCTTTTCAACTTTACTTCTTGCAGCTCGACTCGACTCGTTTCTTTTCGGCTCGGTTCCTTGTTCCAACGCCGCCCATCGTAGTACCTTTCAGTTTCAGTTACATTGTTGCTTTTACATTTCATGACATTATGATTTGATAAAACATAAGATTTAGATTTGTTGTTGTTATTCAATAACATATGTACTTTTGTGTGTATAAGCCGAAGTTTTCACCTTCTTTCGGATGTCCTTTTATTCTATCCCTTTCTTGTTCAATTTCTCTTTCCCGTTTCAGTTTCAACCACACTGCCACACTTCATTATCCACTCCTACGTAGGACGATAATTCCGTACGATGTGTAGCAGTTTTCATTGTATTTTTACTATTGTTGAATTCTTTTATGCTGCTTTTCTTTTTTTTTCACGCGGAGTTTAGTTCTGAGACTGCATGTGCGGTAATTGTTTTTGTTCTTCGAACGGAAATCTTTTTTTGTAGGGTGAGGTTGTTTTTTGCTTCAGTGCTAGTATTTTTTACTTTATGTCTTCTAACAGTCGCCGTCAAACACGTGTTTGGTGTTATGTTGCTCCTTTCTTCAACCTGTTGATCATCTGCTTGATTCTTGTCCGATTATATACGGACCAACTAGTAACTTATCTGTGGATTGCGAGTTATTTTCAACTTCAAAGTGGCGTTTTCAGTTAATTTATTGCATCAAACAAATTCGTGCATCATGTTTGCTTTCATGTTTTGTCCCGCTATTTTTATTTTTATTTTTTTCCGATTCGAGTCCGTTGCCTGTACTCTACAGATATTTAACTACATGCGTATATTATTTCGAATACGCACCCATTTTTAAGAAATTATAAAAAAGAGAGCTTCCTCATCGACGCAGCACAATTCTCTGTTCTGAAAAGTTAAAGATACTTCTAGCATCAATGCCTTCGCTAGTGCCTTGAAGTTCATACGGTGCCCTCACACAAAGTATCAGTTCAGTTCTGAGGGAAGATCTCCATTTTGTTAAACGCTGATTGTGTATTTTTAGCCTAACAAACAATCGATGCCACATGCTATGTCGGTCAATGCGTTTTTTTTCCTTTGTTTTTTGACTACCTTCCATGACTATAACGAAAGATTCGTTTTTTTCCTTACCTCCGTTTTTGTTTGGTAATTATTTCATTACAGTTTCTATTGCGCATTTTGTTGTTACTATATGTACAGAAAAATCGCCATTCCAATCGGGTGTACTGTGTCTTGGAATAGCAAGTGCACATTGCAAAGCACTTGTTAATCACTGCCACGCACAATAACATACGCTTCTTGTTCGAGAATGACCGTACGGAACAAAAAACTACACCGTTGTCCACTAATCCCGCCGGTTTGTACGATTTGGGACGATCGCTAAATTTTATCTACATTTTGATTTAATTCGCTTTTCGTTAGCGTTTGCCGCAGCAATCTTAACTGCTTACTGCAACCTATGTTTACATGGTTTCTTGTTCATTCTAGTAATTTTCTTTTACTATTTGCGCGTTTGACAAAAAAAAAAACTAAGCTAATAGCCTTTGAGATGTTTGTGTTTTTTCCTTTCTTTTTTATTTAATATTTACTTTCGCTTATACGTTATTTAGTTAGTTTAATTTAATTCATGGTTCCGATGTTTTAATTATTCAGCTTAGTAAATTTTGCTCTCTCTTTTTTTAACTTGCTGTCTCTCTCTCTATCTCTATCTCTCTCTCTCTCTATCTCTATCTCTCTCTCTCTCTCTCTCTCTCTCTCTCTCTCTCGCATTCTACCGATCTTTTTATCAATTTTTCTCGTCCTTTTTCTTTTCGTGCCATTAGGAAAGCCGTTCCTATCAACACAGTAATAATAATAATAAGACAGAGAGTATGGCAGACGACACATAGAGACACATGGATAGACATTCGTTAGCAGATTTTCCCCGATCGCCCACCCGCTCTCTTCTCATTTTACCGAAAAAAAGACTATCTACTACTCTCCGGAAAGTTCGAACGCTATTTTGTGTTCACTTTGAAGATGAAAAAGTTTTTTTCCGAAGCCCTTACCGCACGCATCTTACGCTGTTTCTTGTTATAATCGGTGAATTGTATGCTAGCGTCTCTTAAACACTACACCTAACCATACCATACCATTCCCAACGCCAGAAAGCGAGATTTAGGGCGTAACAAGAGCGAGAATGCGGATTCTTGGTTAACCATTGTGACAATGACGGCGCACAACAATAAATGGTTATCAAATCACACACGGATTTAACGTCGTCTCGGGGGAATGCGAATGAGTCGTTAGCAGTAAGCATCCTGTTTTCGTTCCAAATGTATGTATATTACGTTACGTTTTATTACTTTCCGCCGCTTTAAATGTTTTCCCTCGCCATTATTTTGATATATCAAACATCGTTGGAGTCTTGTGTTTTAAGTTGCATTTGCTGCTTGCGGTCAGCAAAGTGTGTGGTGTATTTCGATAAAGTTTCTTTATCAACGTTTGGTGGGTGAACTTTATTCCATATGTTCATTCCGAAAGTCTCTCTCTCAACTACGAACACTCAAACCAAATGGATGCTGGTAGCAACAAAATGGGAATGTGAATACAAACGAAATGCATCAACTTTCCAACGTCCCTTCCAAGTATGTTTTTCTTCGACGAAGCACCCATCTGCTCTACCGCTGCACTGTTCCAAACCCACGAGATGCAAAGATACCGTGAAACTGCCCACCTTCGTACAGGCTCCAACGGTCAATCATTTCAATTTTCTACCTGGCAAAACACGATTCCAACCATATTCTGCCGCCAACAGATGCAAACACTCGTAAAGTATCCTCGCTGTAGTCACCAGTCATGTTCGTTTCAAACGTGTTGCTATAAATAACATAAATAGCTTCCTTGTTCACCATTTTGAACAAGAACTAATGAAGTAGTCCACATTTTGCTATCAAATTCCCTCCCATGAACCGCTCATGGAAACGATGATCAAACAGAACCTCAACCAATCGGGAAACATATAGATAACCCGTATTATGCTGCGCATTCAAGAATATTTTACCAACGTATGAAAAAAAATACTAAAACCCATACCATTCCAACCAGCGATGGTGCTCCAACTCAACAAATCTTATCGATACGCCTTCCTTACTCGACGTAAAACTAAAATCAACGTGTAAAACTTGAGTCAACAGAACTCGTTAGTTCTTTTCTCCTCTGCCGCAGCAACAACGTCCACCAAATTTACAGTCCATCGTTGCCCCATTTCCGATAGGTTGATACCATTTTCGATGCAAATACCGTGTGCGGGTGTGTGTGATGACTTCGTGTGTAACCTCTTAACGTCTACTCCCATCGTGTGCACCACCTTTTTCTTCGTTTGATTCTTATCGCTACCACCTGTCTTCCCTTCTTGATATTACAGTAGTGACGCGTAGTAATTATAGTAATAGTAGGTTGTTTAGTAGTAGTAGAAGCAAATTCCTCTTCTCCTTTCCGTTGTCTCGCACGGCAGTCGCGTTTACCTGCGATTGAATTCAGATTTGATGGCTTCTATGATTTCCTTCTTCGCCTTGGCTATTTCGTTACGCATTTCACGCAGGATCTCCTCCTTCAGATTGTCGAACTCGATCGCGGTCGGTAGGGAGAAACTATCACCACCATTAATCTGCTACGTTAATTGGATGATATGCAAAAAAGAGGCAAAGAAAGTATTTTCATTTATTAATTTTTATCCCTATACTGCTGAAAGACAACCTCAAAAGCACACCAACCTTCAGTATCGTTTCCTCGCTGGCACTACCGAATCGTTTTCGCGACGGTTTCGGTGACTCCGAACCGCTCAGACTTGCGCCACCCTGGCCACCGGTGCTGCTGTTGTTTCCACCACCGCCGGAATTGTTGCTACCCAGCTTGTGTGGCAGTGTGCTCGACTTTTCCCAGGCTCGCTGACGAGCACCCGACCCGGACGAACCGCCGTCATCGAGGGAGTCCGGCTGGAAAAAATGGAATGTAAAGGAGGAGAATTATTACGACGGATAAATAATTCTGTGGCGCCTGGTTAGATTCATGGCTCCACCCAAGCTGGAAGTGTTTCGCAGCCATGGTTGTGCTGCTTAACGCTTTAGAAGGACGTTCCTTACCTCCTTCTTTTCAGCCTGTGCCCGCCGTCGGGCAAGAGTCTTTGCCATTTCATCCATCATCGACGCCATGCCAGATGACGATCGTCCTAGAGTAAGCGCCGCGCGAGTTTCCGAAACAGACGTGTAGAGTGAGAGTAGATAACAAAAATAAGTTAAAGATATTCTCCAACACATGAATACAAAGACGTACACCCACGCAAACCCAAACAAAACCACCTCCAGCACAGAAAAGCAAACCATTACCAAAACATACCAGACTACATTAATATATGTACGCCAACGGAGACCCGTGGGTAAAAAGAACACCTTTTGGCTTTAGTATGTATTAAAATCCTATTTCAATGGCTGATTTTTAGCATGGTACATTCGGGCAAACGGTTAAAACTATTTTCCTCGACATAACGCTTCACGCTTAGTCAATACGCACTTGACCTTCCGAATAATATCAACGAAAATGCCACCGACACCTGCAGCAATTACGGGTGTAAGCCCCAAACGAATGGCGTTATGTAAAAGGAGAAAAAAATCCGCTAGACGAATCCTATTACAACCAAGCGCAGACACGTTTCGTTACGCTTCTATTATTCCGATGGTGTGCATTGTAGAAAATGACAAAGTCGGAGAATATCGTCGGATAGGTAAACAAAATAAATCTGAACAGTTTTTTCCTTGAAAGGATAACATGAGAGAGAGAACATGAACAGAAAAAAAACATGAAGATAATGTGACAATGAATGTAAAACTAAACATAGGCTAACGGAGTATGAAACTTAACAAAACCAACCAACAAAACAAAATCATCCGAAATGGTATAGTTCTGTCGTGATCAGAGGAAACAATTTAGATCTTAAATGTGTCTCTCAAACTCAAATCATCGTATAGCGAACAATGAATGAAGATGCATTTGGCACACGCTTGTGGTCGCTTTTTGGTAGATGAGGAAAAAATTGATGCAAAAGAAGGACACTTGCGAGCACGGGGAACGACGAGAAGGTTGAATGGCGGAAGCAATGGTAGAAAAATGCAAAATAGAAAGAGAGAGAAAGAGACAGCAGATGCATATGAGAGTCCGGATTAGTAAAAATGTGTTAGAATGTGAGTAAGCGCTAACCTATGGTTCCATAATTACCACTACCTCCACTGGATGTACTGCTGCCGCTGTTCTCCGTCACGGTGGAGGACACGGTGCTGCTGCCGGCGCCGGCCGACGCGAGGGAAGAGGTTGACGACGCACCGACACCGCCGGCCGGCGATGCTTTCGGTGGTTGGCTGCGTTTCAGTTTGGCACTGGCCAGCTGGAGGGCCAACGAGTTGATTTCGGCCGGCTTCGAGGAGAGCATATTTGCGCCGGGCGGGGGTGGTGGGGGCGGCGGGGCCGCCGCGTTGCTTAGATTCGGCGGCATGGGCGGTGCTGGTGGCTGTGAGTCAAGAAAGAAGGATACAGTGTTAGTTTTAACTTAAGTTTGACGTGTGATAAAAGAAAAATGTTGCTTCCAACAACTCATTGTAGTGTAGCTTCTACAAAGTATAAAGATACCTCATACAGCGCGATAGTAGTATATTCTTCATTCTTCATTATTTTTAAAGAGGTCCCATGGAACCTGTGCACTGTTGGACGAAAGTTTGGACCCAAACGAGATTTGATTTTTTTCCGACACAAAACGCCTTTCAAAGTGATCTTCACTGATCCTTTGATATTTCAACTACACCAGTAAGTTTGCCAATCGTCGATTTTCGTGAACCAATTCTTTGATTTGATCGACTTTTTGCTTATAAGTTAATATGGTTTGGGCGGCCTGGACGTCGTGCCTTCAACGTTCCCAATTTTTGAACAAAATTATTTGCTTGTATAGCCACTGAAGATTTAAAGACCGAATTGATCGTGACCGTTGGTCGCTAATATTATTTTTAATGGGTTAACGAGATTTTTATGCTGGTTATATTAGTAGTAATTACAGGAGTGCTTAACAGCATCAATACAATACTAAAGATTGAAGGCCTCTTTCCAAAGCAAACGAAAGGTATGAAAATGAGTTTGCCCACCTTACGCCATGAGCGAGTAGCTCTGCATTACCTGTGGAATATTCGATGGAACAGACATTGGAAACATCGGTGGCATCATTGGCGGTGGAGGAGGCGCAGCTACGTTCGTCTGTTGCATCTGTGGCGGTGGCTGCGACTGCAGTGGCATTGGCATCTGGGGAACCTACAACAAACAGGATCACAAATAAGCAAGCCATCAAGTTTGCGCATCTCAACTGAGGATCGTTTTGTTAGGTAGGCTTGCCAGCCATCCTCACCGGTGGTACGCCGTACTGGGGCTGCCCGACACCGTACGGACCGCCAACGACGCCGTTCGGTGGCCCGTAGCCGTTCGGTGGCATCATCATCGGTGGTGGCGGCGGTTGCGACTGCACCTGCTGCTGTTGCTGTTGCGACACTAACTGCTGCTGGCCGGCGTAGATGGGATTCGGCGTGTTGTTACTAGTCGCGCTCGGCGAGCACGTGGCCGTCGCGTAAATCGAACCGTTGGAGAGGTTCGGCGGTAGCGGAATCTGCTGTTGCTGCTGTTGCTGTTGTTGCTGTTGTTGCTGCTGTGGCGGTGGCTGCGGCGGCAACACCGACTGGTTCAGCATTTGATGGTTTTGATTCGATGCTACGTAGATTGGTTGCGGATATTGTTGCTGCTGTAAAGAAACGGAAATGAGGCATAGGGAAATTTAATTAAATGCACAATACACCCCAGGGGTTTTCTCAAGGATATGGAAATGAGCAACGGGAAATCAGGAAATGGCGAGAAAGAGAAAAAAAAAGGATATCAAATGAGAGAGAAGAAACCGGAGAGCAAAAGCCATCCCACAAATGGCGTTCGAAAAAAGAATCCCTCTGGCATGACACGAAGTACGTCACGTGTTCGCAAGCTTTGCGTCTGCATCCTCTCGATTTATACTCTCCACCACTTTCCACTCCTGAGCCAGAACGACACTCTATTTAAACTTGCCCGTGCCTACGTTCTCTGATTGTTTCCTACATCCGTTTTTTGACGGAAAATCGAATCGAATTTTCCGCTACCGATCCTAGTTCAAGGTCATCTCCTTCTTCCGCTTCCCAAGCAAATAAACAAAGCACCAGGCACACAACAATTGGATAAACAGGTCCCGGTCGATACCGTTTGTGGAGAAGCTCCTTTGGTCCTAACCTAAAATTTGAACATCGATACCCATGGTGGACGGTGGAGCACACTATCAGCAATTTTCCGCATCAAATTGGAGAAACAAACGCTTGCCTAGCAGTTTTTTTCGATTGCAAAGACATAGGAAGGACAAGGATTTGGGTGTTTGCTCCATCACACACTTCTCTCATTTCCATTTCCCGTGGTAAACACACACACACGACGCCGTAAGACTTACCGAATTGTTGCCATAGGTAATACTGTTGGTACTGCTGTTGCTTTGCTGTGATGCATAGATCGGTTTCTGTTGCTGCGGCGGTGGCTGCTGTTGTGACTGTTGTTGCGAGACCTGCTGCTGCTGCGTCGGTAGCACTGGCGGAACCGGTGGTGCACTGTTGGAAAACGAAACAACGAACGCATAAACGCGGTTGATTGTGATTAGTTACATCGCACACAACACCCAGCACGGGCGACACGGGGACGGGATGGTGATGATTAGTAGGTACTTGATTTGCGCGGTCTGTTTGGACGGGAGTTGTGCAAGGTGTAGCTTGTTTTGCTTTCTTTCTGTCGATGTTTTTGTTTGTTTTAAGTTGTGTCTGTTGTTTTTGCACTTCGAACTTAAACGCTAAATTGGCATGAGTTGTTCATGCGGATGCTGCTGGCGGCAACCCGTTGATGCTTCCGACACGCTACTGATACTACACACCAACCGAGTGAGTCAACGGTAATTCGCAGCACAATCCCCCCCGTAGTCAGAATATTATTATTATGCTGCCAACTCTCCAAAATATTGTCCCGCTCTTTCTCTCTATTTCGAGTTTTTTCTCTCACAGTTTATCTATCCCCAAACTGAAAAAAGGGGGATTCGGGGATCATTGGTTTGTCGCGTGTCAAGCTGATGGCCGCCCGCTCTGTCAACTGGGCGCTGCTGATGCTGGGCGAAAAGGAATGGATCACCCTTACAATGGCGTGTGCGACTCTCCGGAATTGCCGCTTCCATTATTACAGACACCCCCCCCCCCCCTCCCCCCGGGCGCGACTCTCAGGAATTGCCGCTTCCATTATTACATCCACCCTGGGTGGCAGATACATGACATTTCCGTTCCCCCCAGAACTGGGCGGGCGACACCCTTATGAGAGAGGGTACACACCATCCACTGTCCATGTTACGCGAAACTCACTGATTGCTTTGTTAGAAAACCACACCTGCTGCTAAGCAAAAAAAGGACTTCTGGGCAATCCTTTGGCCCTTTACAAGAGAAAGAAAGTCCGGGCTCCCGCGTCCTGAGAGCATAAATGGCAACGTCAAGGCACGATTGCGAAGCTCGGAGCGAGCAAGGAGAGTCCTGACGCCTGGAGAGTGTAGTCCGCCAGCAGCAGGGGAAAACAGAGAAAGACGGTCCTCTCCAAACTGCGGAGAAAATGGCACCGCAAGGATAAGGCGGCGTGGCGCCCGAGAGTTCGAAGAAACAAGGCATATTTGCAAACACACGAGCTCGTTGACCGAATTCTTTCCGGAATTCCGACGCCCACTGCGCAGCCACCGTTCGTTTCTTGGATGTGTGGAGGAAAATGTGATTGCAATGAAACACGAGAGGAAGCTGACGCATCTTGCACGGTATATTCCCGTCCTTTTTTGGTTGGATAGAAAAAGATCACAACAAAAACGAAAAATTGCATCTGTTCCTACATTCTCAGTTTCTTCCTAAGATGCAGCTGGCGCCTGCAGGCACGTGAAAAAGAAGTAAGATTGTTTTCTATCGCAAAGACATTTTCACACCTTCTTTGAAGCAGATAACCGTGGAAAATGACAGATGACACCTGTCATCGGGCCCCTACTGTCTATGCTCACTTCCTTTTCGAGGCGGTGCTTTTTAAAGATGCAATTTAATCTTTAATAGTGTGATAACATATTAGGAAACATTCCTTTCTTTGCTCTATTGTTTTTACACTCGCGAAGGGAAAATCAAACACAGCCGTCCGGCGGGCTCGTGTTAATTTCAAATCGCGTTCAAACAATAGCCGCAATGAGGTTACGTAAACATCCTTGGGTGGGTTAAGGAGCGGGGGTGGTAGAATAAACAATGGGAAAGAAAAATGCATACACGCATTGGAAGATACGTAAACAATCATCATTGCTTTTTGACCGCCAATAAAGTGTAAATCACGCGACCGATCAATCCGCAGCCTATGAGTCGCCATGGTTTTTGCAGGTGGTGCCGATGGTGGTGGTGGTAGTATGTCACTAAACTATGGTATTCACGACCAATTTTGGCCCATATGCGGTCGGACAGCCATGGGTAAATCCGGTGCGTTCTGCCGCCATGAAAACAAACAAACATCCGCAATCAAGAACCCGCTCTCCGCCAAGCACTTCTCCTGACCCAAACTTTTGCCTTTCCTCATTAAAGCCACCGCCCCGAACCGCAGTATAGTGCAGGTTTCTTTGTCGCCAGGAAAGCTCCCAACCCGGTTGTTGTTCGAAAGTTGTTCCGCCCGTAGCCAAATAAAGCTGCGGTGATAAATTTTCCAACCCCAAAAACTCAAACCGGTCTGCGCGCGAAGAAGCCGCGCGGACGGAAGTGAAGCATTTATGGCAGAAGAACGTGCCAGGAAGAACAGCACCGACTCGCCCGACCTTACACCCTGCTTCGGCGCGACACATAATCGTTACGACGGTTGTCGCTGGCGTTTCAGCACTAATAACGGTGGCACCAAAGCACGTGGAGGCAGTGAACAAAAGCTAGCAAACCGGACGTTAATTAGATGACAATCGATTCATCGTTTCCGGTGGATGATATTCTGACACCCGTCAACTCCACTAGCGCCGACCACACCACAGGGCAGAGAAGGAAATAGCAAAGTCAAAAGCGAACGATATGACGAATAACAACCAATGCTTCGTTCGGTTCGAAAGCGAAAGGATTCGAAAGGACGGCCGCGAATGGCAGGACCGAGCAGCCATCATTGCAACGATTCGTGCCAACAATTTGGAGCATATCGGCTACGCGTGGCAGGGCCAGAAGCGAACGGGGAAAAAAAGGTTAGACATGAACAGTGGGACTTGTTGGGGATGTGCCCGTGCTACTGCGCCCCAATCCGTCGGCCAGCTTCAGTTTGTAGAATGTTCGAAAAATCGATACTGATTTGATATCATTGTGCTGTTAGTTTCTTTTTCTGTGTTGGAAAAGGTTATGAAACCACTCTTTGAAAGAAAAGAAAAAAAAACAGCTTAAACAGGAGATTTGCATAACACACCATAGTGCGTGCCAAAAAACACGTAAAGGCAGCCAAAACCGGGTATAGCTCTTGAAGGTAGAAATAAATTGCAAACTAAATGAACATTTTGAAGATGGGGTTCTTCGTTCGCCGGTTCCTCGTTTGGTCCAGATGGTTCCCATGGGAAGCAAACACTGATGAAGACGGGTTAAAATTAAGAAAGGAAGGGTGAAATGTTAGAAAACCCCCTTTTTGTAGTGAAACAGGAGAGAAGCAAGGCCTCAGCTTTCAACTTGCCTTCGCCGTAACGATCGCCCAGTGGGGGCTCTGCTGAGTAATCATCTTATTAGAAAAAAAGTTTAAAATTCATACATCGTGAAAAAAAAATTACATGCAACTAGATTTAATTCTTCATTGTTTCTGATATGTTTGAAGCAAAGCAAACGCGTAAAACATTATTGTTAAGCTGTTTTTGATCAATATGCTGTGTTACAAATTAAAGCCATGGAATTAATTAACATATTTTCGACAAATAATGGTAAAACGAGAGAAATAAATTAAGATCCATCCGCTACCTTTAAGAGAAGTAAACTCAAACCAATATTCATTTAACATTAACGTCAAAATCTATAAATAAAAATAGCTGCATAACACTCCCAAGACAAGAAGGTGGTAATTTAATCGAAATCAATCGGAAATCAAATCATTCTAGAATAGATCACAACCACCCCTAGCCGGACACAAACAAAAAAACCTATCTGTTCGCGAGGATTCGATTCGTTGAATGCGGGGCTGAAGGTTTAATTTCCGCCAGTGAATTTCATTGTTTGGAATGATTTTCAATTTTACCATAACGCCACCGTCAACCAAACCCTTTGGCGTTCGTCTTGTGTGTTGAGATCAATGTTCAAAAGTGACTAAACAATACCAGTTTCAGCTGTTCGGTAGGTTTTAGTTGAATGCGATTGGTTCAAGAATTTAATAGAGAACAAAATCAATCAAAAGAATATGAAATCGTATAACTATCTGCAACAAATCAAAGTTTTTTCTCACCTTAGAATGTTGAAGTACTACTGCTAGATTATCTTGCTCCGCCTCTTTGGATTTGTGTTGTAAATATTAATATTCCACAACGATTCAATAATTCATGCATTTCTATTGAGATGTTTTCTTGGGTAACTGAATGCATTGAGTGAAATTTATTCATATTTTTAATAATATAAAATTACATATAACATTTATATTTTATTAATGACCAGATTATCTAATCTTCAATACTGGCGGCAATGCAACTCAAGGAATAAATGAATCACGAAGAGAGCAAATCTCCACATCTGCACCGAGCATTTCCGGGAACGAAAGTGCTAATTCAAGTAAAATTTAACACTTATTCCTCCCTAAACATCCCCCCTTTCCCCACCCTCGCTACGAACGTAAGCCGGTATTTTCAGGAAAAAGACGTTTAACTCTGTTTCTGCAATTTTTTTTTCTTTCATCCCTTTCTAAAGCAAAACACATCAGCACACGTTTGCCGCGCCTCATTGCCACATCTTTCCGCAGTACGAGGGAGCTTGGTTGGGATGGCACGGCCGGGCGTAATGTTTACACTTCCATGAATCATGCGGAACGAGCGCGCGCATTTTTCCACCCGCAGCACCAAAACCCGGCCAACAACAACAACGTTCTTCGGCAGGCCGCCTAAAACGTGTCGTTCCCTCCTTCTGTTTCTCCTTCTGGCCATTTAAAAGAGAAAGCATTTCTCCAAAGCCCCACAATCAAATCAGCGCAAGAGCGTGTAAGAGAGAGTTAGTAAATCAATACCTTCTACCAGCCATCGTATACACACACACATACAGACACACAATCACACCCAGGAACACCCAGTCCAAGTGGATAATGCTTCGCTGTTAGCATCCCCGCCCAGCCGGAAAAGGGCATGTGAAAAATCCATCTTTACCGCGCGAAGACGCAAAGTAAAGTGCGGCTCTGGAGGTATTATTTCGAGAGTCGAACACCATATGACACACAGGAAAGGGGCATACAGGTTTTCTCATGTTTTTCATCCCATTTCCCCGGCCGGGGGTGCGAAGGGCGCTGGTTTTTTACTGGGTTAGAAAAACAATCGTAAAGCATCGTCGAGCTGGGATAGTAGAGCGTAGCTTCTTGCAAGGAGAACAACCGAAGCACGAAGATACGTTCCAAAAATCGCGCGGACAACTTCCACAGAAAAAACAACAATATGTCCAAATAAACAAATTTTACTATCAACTTCGTACCGTTACGAAAACATTACATGCATGAAGAAATATTTGAGCCCTTTTCCGTTTAGAGCATTATGTTATGCAATGTTCATACTTTAAATTTAAAACCATTGCGCATGCAAATAGCGATGAGAAGAGGGTTGTTTAAGGCGAGCTTTTAAAATGAAACGGCGTAGAATCCATGAATTGAAAACCTTTCTGTTTAATATGGAAATAATTCAACATGAAACTGGAGCGTGTCACGTAGCACAAAAGCGGTTCTCGCTGGCTCGAAAAGCATAAACCGGGATCGAGAGCAAAGGACTGGAGCACCTAGCCAACTTCGCCGGACTTTCTAGGTCTCCCAGGTCCTCCGGGCTTCCCGGACGAAGATAATTGGAGTGAGTTTAACGTGTCTGTCTCCGCAGCGGGTTTAGTTTATTTTCACTTTTTATTCTGTTCGTTCTTTCAATACGCTCTAGTAATCCAAGCCACATGGGAAGCGCCTCCTGCAGCTCGTTGGTAGTCCAACCCTGCACCGCACGTTAAGTTTTCCATTTTTCCCGAGTGGCACGCGACCTAATTCTTTCTCTCTCTCTTTGGGAAATGATTATCACAATATAGAAATGGGAAGTAAATTCCGCACCAGCCTTCGTGTGGCTAAAGGGGTACACAGTAGCGTAAGGACTCACCAACCACGACACACATGGAATGAGAAAAACGACAGTCAAGGAGGCAGGGCTGATGACGGGATGCACATTTCTGCCACAGCCTTTTTCACCATGCGCTCGCAATCGGTGAGTCAGTTTTCCTTACGCTTCCTAGAAGAAGGCGTACGCTTCGTCTATCTGTACGGGGAGGATGCAATGGAAAGCTAAGACATTTTTAGCAGTTCATTTATCATCACGGTAAACAGAACATGCCTGGCGATGCGTCAAACGGGCATCCCAGGCTGGATTTGAATAAAGCACGTTGGCACAGATCCGATATTTACCGCAGATGGAGTGCTGAATTGCGCGGTTTCGAGCAGCCGCGTGACGCTGTAAGCAGACTCTGCAATGCTGATTATGATAATGTCAACAGTACCAGTTTGTTACAACGAGAAGCGAAGCGTAAAATATGAGCTTCCGTATTGTCATCGGAGAGGCCGGAATTCATACATATTGTGCAACAGTGTTCCGTGCACCATGCATGCCATTCATTTTCATCGCTGTTGAGAGTAGCTCTTTTTGCCCATTTGAATTTCTATAATGGTAAAATCCGGAACAAATTCAGGAAAATACACTGACATTGACAAATCGTCAACGTACAATAACAATAATTCATGAAGCTATTTTATATTTTTATCATACTTGAAAAGAAAAGTTCGTTTAGTACCTTCTTCAATAAGAGAATCCTTCCGTTTGGCCAACTTATTCATATTCAGCGATGAGTCTTTGGGAATTGTGAATTCATCGGGAACGTCGATCGATTGATGAACGCTTAGATTCAAGGCACATTCGAAAGACCATGCGAAATGGCTGGAGGAGGCTATGCAATGGTCAGGGAATGTGATGTCTTGATGCTTGCGGCATATTCCAATTCGTCGTTCCGATGGAATTATAAACCGTTTGATGTACAATAATATGTATTATATTTGAGCTGAATGGCATTTGTAAATAAGATGGCTATTTCAACAAGATAACGTAAGCACCGCCAAAGTGGCCAAGGTTTGATGGTTTTATGATAAGCACATATCAATGATGGACTGTTAAACCCAATTTCCAAACCGTAACCCTATCGAGCACCTTTGAGAGGTCGTGTATCGGTTCACATTAATCAATCGAGTTTGCACTAAGCATCATGTCTTTATTTGAGCAAATCCACGGCCTCTGTTTTCTCAACTGCACAAGGTTTGGGTAGGGATTCCACGAAGCTTTATTCAACACTAATCTAGTCTATGTGGAGACGAATAGTATGTTGCACTCGTTTCGCCTATTAGGAACTCGGCCGTGTTTTGCACTTTTAGTAAATTGTTCAAACTTAGTTAACGAATAAAGACTGTTTTTATTTTCTTGCAATAAACTAGAAGAATGTTTGTACCTTTACGTACCTTTATCGTTAAATTGTGCCATTGAATCCTCCGTTTATTTATCGTTTAAATGATAGAGATCAATTGTTTGCAAATGTGTTATCCATTGCAGTATAAATCCGTATCCATCCGTAAACACAGATCGTACATAAAGACTCTCGTTTTAGTTATCCATTCATTAATCTTTATGCATTGTGTTTTGAGCTTTAAGACAAAAAACGAAAATCTCTTAACATCTCTCATAACATCTGTGCTATTATTCTGGTGTTAGATGCAATCATGTGATAAATAATAGGTTATCTCGTTTTCCCTAGACAAACACTAAAAATCTAGGCCGGCACGAAAACCAGAACATCATTCAGTAGCGAGCTGCTCTTTAAAGCCGTCGGCGGGTGAAAAATCATAATTGCATAATGAATGCCCGCTAACCACTGCGGTTCTAATGGTCCGGATGATCTTCTTTTTTTTCATCCAGGGGTCGAAGTGCGATAGAAGAAGGGCACTAAGCATACACAAGGGCGAAGTGAAAACTTAGAATGCTTTTTAATGCGCTGGAGGAGATCCAGTTCCTCCATTAGGTCGTACGGGGGCCTGTTTTTGTTTCGATGATGTTTTTTTACTTCGTTCCGTTCGTGTGTTTGCACCCGAATAGTAGTGACACACTATCGCTACTATCAAGTGGCCATGCCCCTTTTTATTTCCTAAGGGGTTTGTTTTTCTTCTTTTCGCTTTGCTCCCATTCTAATGGCGCGCAAAGGAATTGGAAAATGAAACGGATGGTGGCGCTAGTGGAAGTCATCGGTAAATGACTTCCAAAACGGCGACCCGACCCGATTGTTTACTTCACGATTTATGGCAGGCCGTAATTACGCCACCAGAACCAGATCCCTTGGCAGGGTGGGGGAATCCGATGCATCGGTTCGATGCAAGAGACTTCCGAAAACGAAGATCCAGATTTTCTATTGTTCGAACGTTCAGAGAGCGAGAGCAGCCACAGTGGGAAACCCCGCATCCGCAGGTTAGAAAGCGCGGCCCTTAAAAACCTACAATAAGAAGCCACGTAACTGAGCAATTCCAGAGAAAATCATTCACCGAAAGGTAGTCATCATCGAGGGAAAAATACACAACGACAGCAACTGTGACTTCCTTCTTCCATGCTGCCATTTGTCATCGTGGCAAACATCCGGACACAGCGCCAGAACATCGTCCTGATATCTTATCACGAAAAAGCGATTGCGATAAAGCAACATGCAGTCCGTTCTGCACACAACAAAAAAGGGTTCACAAAAAGTCTCGTCACAGACCGGCTAGCGAGCATCGAACCGACTTCGAGCGTTGCTAATGCGCGAACGAAAGTGGAATGGAAGCTACACGACTCAGCCACATGACGTGTCTGGTAGCTTAGGCTTTATGATAGCAGACTGCGGATTCCGTGGAATGGAATGGAGCATTCGAAGGCTAGATGAGTAAGTGGATAGGTAGGTCATGCAAAGCGCAGGTGAGTATACACAACTCGCAGTAGCCCGTCGCAGATAATTACGGGGAGATTTTCTGTCGCTGCTTGTGACGACAGTGAGACACACGGATGCAAAAGCGTCCACGTTAGAGTGTGAGTCGCACATGGAACTGGTTGATATTCACGGTGTTTTGAAGCGTATTCCAACCTGATGCATGCCATAATTTTAAGCGATACGGACACGTGGTGTTCATATTTGCAACGAATTCAGATTACGCAAATGAAAACAGGTTTCTGCAGCTTCTACTTCAAATGCCCTTGAATATTTGCGTATGAAATTGTGTGTCACTTGAAATTGCATAAAATAGGTTAAAAATTAAATAATCACACGTTAACGCTGGAAAACGTTTAATAATAAGCACGGAAATCGTTGAAAACATTACTCTTGAATGCTTCCACATTTTCGCATATATCGATCGAGCTGTTTAATCGATTCTAGAACCATCGCCTAAGCTTCAGATTTAAGTAAGGCTCTAATTCCATAATAAAAAAGCACTAGCACTTTAAATAGAAGTTATTAGAAGAGCAGCAAGTTCCCCTCCTTCCTCTTGTTTAGGAAATATTAAAAGGAGAAGATGTTTTTTCATCAAGTTTGCCCTTTATTTAGCAACCTTTCTACTTAGTAAATAGGTAGAATCATTCTACTGCTTATCAGCGCATCTTATTTTGCAACATTGTCGAACCAACCCTCAACCGCAATTCATTTTTAAGACAATGTTACAGATGCGAAAATCTGTGGAAATGGGTTAGGTAAGCCCAGGGGTTACAGTGTCACCGAAATGGGACTGTGTTGCCATAACTTTGCCTTTATGCCCAGTTCTCGAAATTACTCACTCTTCCAACTTCAGACGACAAAGTTACAAAGTAAAACTAAGGCGGGAATCTCCCGGGTGTACTTCAGCGAGAAGGAGAAATGCACCACTCTCAGCCGTTGCAGTTTTCGCCTACCACAGTGAGGAGAAAAAGGGTGTGCCTGATACTTGTGAAAAAAGTGCTCATAATAACACTAAAACAAGAACCTCTCCGTGCACACACCAGCCAAACCGGGGAGATATTATTGCCGGGTTACGGCAATCAACGGCTCGGAAGCAACAATCTCGGAAGCCGCCGAGAGGGACGGGGGGGGGGGGGGGGGGGGGTTGGGGGTGGTTCCTGCGGTAACAGGAACAGCAGCAGCAACCAACATTAAAAAAGCCAGCGAAAAGCGAAGCAGTGGGTCCATTTTTCCAGTACGTTGCGATGTTCATTACCCTCCACTTAAGTGGTCCACTTCCGGTGTCGGTCAAGGGTTTCCTCCAAGGAGGGCAGGAGGCAAGCAGCAAAAGAGAAATGGACACCACGAGGTGAGGAGGCAAACCCCAGAGGCCACAGAGCAGCCCAGTTCGTTCGGGATAGAGTCGCATAATGGAGCAGAACTGCACGGCAAACAAACAGCTGAAGCGGCGTTGCTCTATCGCGACAGGCCCTTAGTCTCCCGTTGATTCATTCAAGCAAGCACACTCTTCCCACACTCGAAGAAAAGCTTCCTGCAACCCTTTAGTGCATGCTGGCATTGACCGATGGACCATTTAATTTGTGTGTGTCCTACCTACAAAAAGAGGCACGAAGAGGATCAGCCAAATGTTTAGAACAGAAGGTAAATAGAATCAAATATATAAAATACGATTTTATGTTCCTAAACAAATCTAAATGCTGGATGCAAAGACATAAATGCGGTTGCATTTATATATAACCTCTTTTGCAAGCTTTAATATACAAGCTTGTTTGGTAGGTGTTGTTGAAATTTTGTGTTTTAAAAGTTCATCCAACGAAATATGTCTCTAAAACGTTTCAATCAACTATAGACTTTGGACTTTATTACTCTAGACTATGGACTGACTATAGATTTTATTTTAACATGGCAACAACTAAATCACTATCAGAGCTGGTTCAAGTCCCACGCAAACTCAACCTTACCCAGGCAAGGGTTAACACGGCTTCCATCCACAGTGAGTAATGAGCGCGCCTCCCATCCTCCCACCGCGGGTCCGTTCTCCCGCGAGGCCACTAGGAAAATGCACGAGCTTCCGGAATCTGTGTCATCGCATCTTTACGCGATTGTTTCGGGTTCCGTTTGGGCAGCTTAATACATCTACGTTTTTTTCCTTTTTTTTCACGTCCGCCTCTTTCGCCTTTTTTAAGCCATTTTAATTGTGGTATCTCCGGCCGTTTGTTGTTTGCTGGCCACAAGGGAAGAACGCCCGTGGAATGGGATGGGTGCGTGGGCGGCGGAGAAGGCGAGGATCGTAGGGCTGGTGATGCTGGTGAACATGGTGGCTCGTGATAAATCATTCCTCTTGCCCCGCGTGGTTCGCCCGCTTTAAATTCATCATCTCAATTGTCCGCACACCCACTCTAACCTGGGAAGAAGTATAATGGTCGCTTTTTCTGCTTGTCGGGAGCAAAATAATTTGCTACTTCTGTACAAACGGTTTGTTGAAAATCAGTGACACCGCTACGAAAAGCGTAGTATCGAGAGGAGCAAAAGACAAGCAAACAAAACAACAGGAACATCGGGACTGCAGGACATAATAAGATCAAAACAGCCTTTCCTTAATTATTCGACTAAGAAAGGTCAAATGACATCGTTTGTTGTGGTATTGGGCTCTTTGGCAAGGCGCTCCGGAAGGGTCGGAACGGGACAGTGTACGTAATCTAATATCCGGTCCCATATTTGATGCGCAACCTTGCGGGCAGGAAATTCATTCCGGGAAGACACGATTACCTTTGCCAGGCACTCAACATTGTCGATGCTTGAGGTAGCAACGAGAAGCATATTGCATCTTCTATTATTTTAAGGCATCTTCCTGGCCGGAAATGATGCCCTTTTAATCCATTTAATTAGACTTTACATGTTAGTTGCCATTATGATGTCACTTTGATGTGATAGGTTAAGAATAATAAATAGAAAATAGTTTCCCTACAATGATAATCTTTGTGGAATTCCACCGTTTAACATCTCATACATTTCCACGCTTATTTAAACAAAAATCTTCAACAGATACACGGTGCATCATAACCTGGTAACTTCCTTGTATGTCTTCCTCCTCACCATCATTGCATCGCGTATTTCTCTTCATTGCCCCTAACCCTTACGTGGAATGAACCGGGAACATTCTCCAGCACAATCTCCAAATGCCAGCCACATAACGCAGAAACTACTAGGACGGCGATCGTATCGCGATTAGCGCAATTTTAATTACTGCTTTTCTTCATGCTACAGCAATGATCCCTCTCTGCGATGCCTCAAAAATGAAGAAATATCTTTCCAAATCCTAAACACGCAATAGGATTGCGATGTGCTCACCCTCCCACCATCCCCATCGGGAAACCAGCCCATCATAATTGTCCATAACTCCATAAACCATCGTCGAAATACTTTCATCGATTGCGCTTCCCTGAGAAGAAAAAAACCAAATGCTTCAAATAGTATTCCAAACCCGCTTGCCTTCCCAACCGTACATGATGAAACGTCAATTACGGTGGTCCCCGTCTGCTCCAGTGCCCGCCGTTCGTCTGCCTTAGGCCGGGGATTTATGGGATTGTATGGACACTTCTTCACTGCTTCACCATTAACATGCCTCACATTTCATACGGGAGGCCGCGTGCACACTCCTTTCCACTTCTTCGGCAAGATGCATTTTTTGTATCGGAGTAATCACACCGACCAGAGATCAGATCAGACGCAAAAAGACGCTTCGTTCACAGTGCCATAGCGTGGTGCGTGTGTATCTTATGTAGTTGTTATGGTTCATGTTTTGTTGTGATCCACGGTAACTTACGGCAAGTAAGTATGCGCCGTGTCAGCGAGACAATTCGTCACAACCATGGGAATACACCGCTTGTCAGTTTCACCTTCCAACAGGGGAGTTGAGTTTTGAGTTTACCTCGACGATTCTCACTTTCAGTCGACAACACCACTGCGCCCCCTTTCCCTTACTCAGCGTATCGGTTTAAAGATCTGCATTTAAAGCTCCATTTCTTTTAGTTGCGAACAAAACATTGCAACGGTCTACATAATAAGAGCAACCGTGGCGGAAAAGCTGATCGTGTGCGCCGATCGTGTGCGAAAATAAGTTTCGTGATAGTCACCGCAGCGAAAACCAACAGTGCTGTGCCGAGTACTGGCAGTTAAGTTGAATTTCTTCTAGTATCAACTAGCTCTTTAACGCTACTTTACCCAGTTTCCACAAACAAAAACAATATCGCCATTGCTAACGCGACAAAAGTAGCTTTGTTTGAACAAACCATCCAGCGCGACCGAGCACGATCGAGGGTCACGAACCAGTTTTTATGTATGTTAAATCGGCAGTTGTAAATCGCGCAAACTCGATTATAAAAGCTGTGCTGTTAACACTAAAAAGTTAACATCATGCTGTCTATTAACACAAAGTCCTTATGTTTGATTTATGCACTTCTTCTTCTTCTTCTTCATTGGTCGAAGAGCTTCCTGGGCCTTCACTAGCTACCTTGGGGATGTAGACCTCAAAAAGGATTAAGGACCAGCTGCTAAGGCTATATGTCCTTGATTTATGCACGATCCAACATTTATTACGACACTGTTTTTGTTTACGTCTGGAATGATAGCTCAAAGTACAACGCTACACACAGTCAGGCATAATCAATGGCGTCCAACTTGCACCTGCCTAAGTGTCACACCAAAGACACACAGCGCAACGTTTTTTTTTTTTTTTGTATTCAGTTTATCGTTATCGCATTCGCGTTGTATTTGGCGAAATTCGCGCTGTGTGTTAACGTAGGGTTATTCTGGAACAATAAGTATTTTACGCTACGACTTGAAAAATCCGATTTTGAATTACTATAAGAGCCTTTGTAAATAAAATCCTTAACCTTCATGAGTCCGTTTCAAGCAATTCATACATAGCTTATTACACGAAAGCTTATTTCGGAAATAGCTTTTCTAGTTAATACGTGCATCACAATAATATGAAGCAAGGTTTTATGAAAGCCATTAGAAAAAGGTTAAACAATAACAATTACGTTACACCATCTAACGAGTTATAGGGAAATAAAAAACCATGTAGGGCCTCTGTTAAGAAATCATGCTCAACGCTAACGTCAATTTACAACGACTGTTTCTTCCCGTTTGTTCGTTCGTCGGTCGCGTACAGGAAGGAAAGTGCGGTCGCCACCGTTTGCAACGCTTTCGCGCTGTTATGGAGATAATGACGATACGGCATGATGCGATGATAAGACACTACATGCCGCCTGGTCTCGGAAGGCTGGAAGGTTGGAACAGCTCCGGTACGGGGACGAAGAAGCAAGTGGAGAGATGCCACACAAACGACGCATTGTTAGGAGAGTCGCGAGTGAAGGGCTAATTTTTCAATCAACACTTCGGGCACATTACACACAAGGACCAATCGCTACCGTCGAGAGCCGGCGGTATCTAGGATCACCGTCGATGGCAGTAACGGCTTGACCGTGAAGTGGAAAAACGGAAGATAATCCATCCAGCATGGAAGTAAGGTTGGTTCTGGAAAGTGGATGTAATTTTGCTGTAGTAAAACGGCAGGTTGTTCCTCCCTTTGCTAGTTAAAAGGATCATCACAATTAGAGTTCACTCCCGTGCATAGTTATACTTTGCTTACTTACATAGTAAGCATAAAACAACAAACATAGTTCAGTGGGTAAAACTGTACCATTCCACTCGTAGATAAAATTCTTACAATAGCAAACAACACTAACTAAGTGTTATTGAGTCCCCCCCTTTAAACTGCCTATAAACACGTACTTCATTTGGAATAATCAGTGTTCAATCGAGACAGCAAACGCATTCTTTCAATGCCAAGAATGCATATAAACAAAAATCGATTGACTCAGCATTGTGGAATGTCAACATCAATGCCATAGATTACTATCAATTTTGTTACGGATCTTGCCCCACACGTATCGGCGTGTGGATGATTGGTGATTCGATAAATTAAGCATAATTGGTAGTGATTCAATTTCGGTAGCTTCACTAAGGGTTCTCGTTGTGTCAGAATGCTTACGAAACAAGTCAAGTTATGTTGTAAGAATCCAACACAGAAATACTGATGTTAGCAACAATAAGGGCAGTCTGTTCATGCTGCTGCATTTATTTCACACATCACTGTATTTGACCATCCAATTAATTTACCCTACATTCGGATCAATGTCCAACCATCTTCTCTACAATGTTATCTGACCATTAAACAAAAAAATACGAGAACCGGAAGAAATGTTATCCTAACACAGTGGTAAGTAATATCGACAAGCACACAGGCACACACATGTCAAGTGTAAAGAGAAGGAGGAGGGGGAGGTGCAATTAGTGTGAATGAGCAAAACAAATAAAAAAAAGTGGATGAACACAAAACAAAAACTAGTTCACCAACTCCTATTACAAATGCGCCCCACAATGCGGCGGGTTGTGGTGTTGTCAGCGGGGGGGCGCGTTATTTCCAGCCTTTCGTGGTCTTATTCCATTGAGCATTCGCGTCCAATAAAACCGGTGAAAGGAAGGGAATTAATAGAGAGAAGAACATACATATCCCTTCCCCACATCATAACCTTCCTCTTGCTATCATTTTTTTTTGTGTTGTGGCCCACAGCAGGCACTGCTGTTATCACACCTCCTGGTCGTCCGTAGACGCCATAGTTTTCAACACCTCCTCCCACAAAAGCAACGATAAATTGCAGCTGCAGTTTGCTCGATACCATCGTCGTCTCCAACGAAAATTTTTCAACCGTCAACGAGCAATTTAAGGGAGAGAAATAAACGAAAAAATAAAAAAATATTGCTCGTCATATGGGAGCCAAAGCGGAGCTATATTTACAAACATAATGTTTGATTTTAATAAATGTATTTATTAAATTGATTTTAGAATAAATTAAATTGATTTAGAAACAAATAAAATAATATTTTTGTAATACAGCACAAAGAGAGTTACAAAATATACTAATCGCGCCAAGAATTGTGTACAAACATTGTGGTTCAAACCGGAGTAAAGGAAAACGATAATTTCATTATTAAATGCGTGCATAAAACTTGCGTAAGCATGCGTTTAGCACTCCCTTAACACTTGACTCCCCGTTGCAACAGGATGTTAATAATTTTGATCACGCATCCATCTTTCCCTGGATATTCCCATTGGCATAACCTACCTTTTCGATTCAATCGCCCCGGGAATAGCCAACACCCAATTTTTGTCCAAATTAATAGGACCTTCGAGAGGAAAAAATTTGCATGTTTTACAACCCACATACATTCAAACACACACTCACAAATAGTGAATGACGTGAAAAACACCCAAATAAAACTCCGTCAAATTCAAGGCCACTGGCCAATAAACGAATGAAAATCCAAAAGACAAAAATGACCATGAATTTCGATGAAAATTATGATTCCCTGCACCCAACTCTCCCTTTGCCTTTCGGTCGAACGCGATGGCGCACATTTAGCATAACCAGGCCACTGTGCCACCGTGCGTAGACGTACGAGAGCCACCTTCTTGGAGCACAAAAGCAACAGACCACGAAAGAGTTGATTGTATGCTGATTAGCTGCGTCGTGTGCGTACACGAGCACGCATCTGTTCCAATGGCAAATGCGGTGTAAGCGTAAAAAAGGGGTAGGGAAAGAAAATTGGGGGTGTTGCTTTCGCCCTCTCCAGTTTTCTTTTTCTTCTTAAAATGTCTGAACAAAATGAATCTGCATAATTCACTTATGCTCGTTTGCGCTGCTGGTGCGCATTGCGTAAGTGAAGCCACGCGTGTGTAATAAGACGAGCACATGGTTTATTAATGTTTTCCATGTACACCCCAAAACAATGTCTTGCAGCGCGATATGTTTTATGTTGAGGAAGATTACACTACCCACGCAAGTTAGGAGCAATTTTCACAACAAGCACAGCATCGCAAAAGTACGTACTCGTTGCTTATGATCGGTAGTCGACTCGGTTAACTGATACGTCCTGTTACGATAACGATCTTAGAATAAAAAGTGCTTAAAATATGTCAACGAACATATTTATGGTGGATACATTCAATGTCAAACACAAACTAAAAACACAATTATAAAATCAACTTGTAAGAAGTCAAGTGACCCTAATAAAAATCATGTATTTATCAACATTCATTGCTAAAACTTTCACACACACCATAACATTCTTGCTTCAAAGAAATTATGTCTCTTAGCAGAAAGCTCGATAGGACGCAACACAATGTGTGCTCTAATTTCTACGATCAATCATCCTACCCTCTGCGTCAAGGAATCTATTTCTCCCTCTCGAGGGTATCAAGTGCATGCTGGAACGGAACGGAAACCTTACTGTTTGGATCGCTTCCGTTCTCCCCAAGGAAAGATTACTTTTGTCGCCCCGAAGTCTCCATGAGGAACTCTTCAAGCAGAAATTCCCATCCGACCCGAGGTAGAACATGTCGGTAAGTGTCCCATCGTATCAATTTACCATTCATCTATTGTGCGCCATAGTGAGCCCTGATGAAGAAGAGGAGCATTACCAGCCGGTGCAGCATCCAGTTGAGTGCAGCATCAGCATTATCGTCTCGGACTCTGCTCGGATGCCGACGGAGGCAGCGTCCCGGTCCGCAGCCAGAATTTCAACTGCTGCACCTACAACCCCCGCGTAGTAAGCGATAAGTAAAGGTTCAACGATCCCCACTTCTTCAGTCACTGGCGCTGATGGAGGATCGCCGTTTCTATGAAAGATTTTTACTGTTACCCTTCTTTTAAAATTTGGAAGCAGGAGAGAAAAGGAGGAGAATACTGGAGAAAGAAACAACCTTAGTGGGATAAGGATATGGGGAAAACCGAAGATACGGCACCGCAGAGAACACGGACGAACACAAGTCGGCGGCATTCTGGAACTTACGGATGCGATAAAAGAAAAAAAAAAGCGAGAGCCCTTATCACACTGACTGCGCACGAGCGCATTCTGCCCATGCGATGCAAAGAATCAGATAAATTACGGAACGGAGGACTGGGAGAATTGCATCCTTGTGGTTGAAGAAAGGGACTGACAGAAAAAAAAAAACAAATCTCAATGGATAGAATCATCCCCGTCTACAGCCAGCCCTCATAATTCCAGTGTCCTAGAGCGCCACTTGACTGTTGAAGACGAATTTTCCATTTATGCCTCTTGTTTTGCTGACCAGACCATGCACAATTGTATCAAGCTCTCGTCGGTCTCTTCAAACGAATGACAAAATAATTGAAGGATGCAAGTCTCGTATCAATGACACACAGCAGCTCGAAAGAGAGATTCAGATTCAGATTTTTTCTGTAGGCTGTCTGCCTGTCTCTATGTCCAGTTGGCTCTCTAGTCCTGCTAATTTTTTATGGTCATCATATAAGCAGATCCATTCGGGGCTCATGATAACATATAAAACGGTTGGGATAATAACGTTACAGTGAAAGAATATGTTTTTTATCAATGTTACATACATGCATTCTTAGTTCACCTCCGCGTACGGTGCATACCAAATTGTTTCTAAATAGTATTCATACAGGAACACTTGCAAGTCTCTTGGAAGGAATGAGCTGAACCCTGAAACATGCATGGGTATCACCGAATGAACATTTTTCCACATGCGTCTAATCAGATCAGACAGCTTTTATCGCCCAACGTTTATTTTTTATTTTTTTACGTATAACGCTTGTCTCGACGAAAGGTCATCACCTCCGGCTCCTTTCATCGTACGAGTATAACCATTTACTAGAATAATCCGGATTGCCACCATATCACCGATGGGTTGCTTCCTGGATCCATAGCCTGCAAATTGAACGTACGCATCAAAAGGGGGAAGCCTGGAAAGAGAACGCCGATTGATGTTGCGCCTTTCCCTTTACGATGCAATCATAATTGAAGACTACGATTGTCGGAGCCAGAATGATGAATACTTAGTAATCGAGCAGGCACGCTGATGCTGAGAGTAAAGAAAGCCCAAGTGCACGAGAGGCGAATGGTAGCAAATCCCCGGCGCAGCCTTGAAAGGCACTTTCTCGCCGCCACAACTTCCTGCAAGTGAAGGCCTTCTCCATGAGGCGTGTAACACAAATAAAACGAGTACACCGACACCTTCCCATAGCCGTCCACTGCCCTGGCACTTGCAGGCGTTGAGCGTGTGCAGCAGTTGTGGCGCACTGTGTTCCGGTTCCGGTTGAGATGTCCCACTGCTGCTATCTACTACGCCCGCCCGGCCAACTGACTGACGATGCAATTACTTTGTAGTGATATGGGCGTAGTCTCAACAGTCTACATCAATAACGAGTAATGATGTTTTGAGTCTTTGATACTCTTCCTTTGGGCAAATCCAAATAAGGTACACTCCCAACTATGCTTGTAGACATCTTGGCCACTCTGATATGTCTACATTTTTCAAGCTATTTTACTAACGACATTTTTTGACTAACAAATTATTTTTTCTAAACCACAAAAATAACTCTTCTAATTAAAAAAATATACTAAGGTAGAATGTTGACGTCAATAAATAAAATTTAAAGCGCCATTTCTTGCATTTTTAATGCCATTCCATCGCCGTATGCTATTTATAGGCCTCAATTGATATTTGAGGCACAATTTTACCATCCATAAAAGGGATCCCTACACACCCATCGATACAAGCACATTGGGTAGAATAAGCCACATTTAATAGCAGCGTACAGTACAGCAAACTTACAATAATTCACCGTGCGATGCCTCCATTTCTCGCTGCTATTTCCGTGCGTTGATCGCTTCGATAAAATGTCTGTGTGCAAGAGGAGCACGCCGGTACAATAAAAATATGCAGATGCACAAGAATGCACAGGAACGCATTTCGTGCTTTCCCCCCTCCTTCCCGAGAACATCCGATTGCAATTAAGAAGCGTGTGGACGAACAAATATGCACCAACCATCCCTACACCCAAACCACTCCCGCTGTGCAAAGCAGACTGTCGATATGGAAGCAACTTCCCTTCCGGTGGATACACGAAGCCAAGCCGAGATATTCCTGGAGTTCAGTGCGACGAAAACGGGCAAATGGAACGAACTAACTCCCCACTGTTCGGTAGTACCGTTGGGGTTCAGTTTCACGCCACCACACCTTCTCCAATGACGAAAGGAATACGCAAACCCAGAAACGTCGTACGCCACCATCCGATCATATGTATACCGACCTGTGCCGTACCAAGAAGTTTTCCCAGGCCATGACAGCATATGGCACGTTAGAAAAACGGAAGGGGATACCCTGAACCTTCTGTCTCATCGTCTGGTTTTGCGCGAAGGGAATGTCTTTCCCGCACAGCGCCACGCTTCGTTGAACGGGGCCACGCCCGAGGTTGGTGATGATTCGCAACGACAGTTATACTCTGGTTGTTTGCTACGGAACACGCAGGAGTTTTTTAAATCATATCACCTCAAATCGATGCACCTTTACGGTACTCAAAAAAAGTTCTATTTACTAACCCATTTATCCCATTAAAATAATTTATCCCCTTAAAAGTTTTAGAACTCAAGAGGTAATTTTACCATCGTATTTGGTCACAGGAACGTTTAGTTATATTTAATTATATTATTTCCAAACTCAATCCAACATATTACTACTATCCCTTTAGTCTTTTAGTTTGCTTTATTCTCAACACTCCCATCAACTGATTGTGTCGCCTTAAAGTCTTCTGATCTGAGATGATTTTACGAAGCCTTTTAAGGATTCAAACTCTTGGCTATTACGTCGTTCCTGCAATGCATCGGAACTGAATCGAAAAGGTCACCAAACAATATGTTAAAGCATGAGTTACCAGAATATCATATCAACTTTCAATTTACCGAAAAAATAAATGAAAAAGGAACCATAACCATGCACTCCCCGGAGACATTTGTCCCCTCACGTCCGGTGTGTACGGGTGCCTGTTTTTGGAAGCATTATCATTCATTGCACTCTCCCAGGCAGACATCCGCATGACAGCCTTCAATATCCATCCCGGGTACTCCCAAAGGACCATCTCGCCCCCAATTGGTGCTGCTAGACGGGGGCGATACTCCAAACCCATCTCGGAAGCAAAGGACTCACCTATTCGTACGATGATGCGTCTGCTGCTGCTGCTGCTGTTGTTGCTGTTGCTGTGGCGGCTGCTGCTGCTGCTGGGTGGGCTGCGATGGCAACGTTTGCGAAGTGGGCGTCTGCGGCGACAGGATGCCACCGCCCGGGCCCGGTATCGAGTTGGGTGGCGGCTGCGGGGGCCCCACGCCCGGCGGCTGGCTGGTCATTTGCTGCTGCTGCTGCATGATGGCCGCATCCTCGCGGGTCATCGTACGGTAGCCCATGTCCTCCTCGTACGCTGCCGACATCTGGCTCGGGTTCGGGTTGGTCGTTTGCATTCCCGATGGTGGCGGTACCCGTCCGCTGAGGACCTGTTCGTTTTGCGGGTCGATTTTAGCGCATCGAGGGAGAAGAGTGAAAATATAGAATTGCGATTAGTGGACAACATGCAGCAAAAAACTGTTATCACCGAAAACAGGGAGAAGATTCTTTAAATTTTAGATGTAATTTAACTTAAAGTTGCAGCATAGAATTTGAAAATAAGCCCCCTAATAAATATTTAATGGTATTTGCAGTACAACAACATTCTCCAAAAAGTGTGGAAAGTTTTAACAGCTATGGTGCTATTTTAATTCTATTTATTGTACTATTTCAAATCAACCAGTGATGAAATTAAATGCTCTAGCCTTTATCATGAATGCTTGACTGAAACACATTTTGGTAACATAGTTTTGCAACAAAATTCCGACAAACTTACGTCCAGGGCGTGCATCATCGCTCGGGCGAACGCTTCCGCATCCTGCGGGCTGGAGAAGTTCAGACCGTACACAAACTTGGAGTCGCGCCACTGGTGGAACGTGGCGGTGGCCTGGTTGTACTTGAGGCCCTTGATGATCGAGCAGTTGATGACCACCTCGTGGTCCTGCAGCTTCCGGCCCACCACGCGGAATGTGTTGTTCTGCTGATGGTGGAAGATCTGCACCTTGCTCAGGCCGGACGAGCTGCCGGACGGGATCCACTTCTTCTGCACATCGTCGTACACCATCACCGACGCCCGCGCACCAATTATACTTTGTTCACTAGAAACAGGGAAGAGGGGAGAGGGATAAGATCATTAGGCATGTGTTGATACTGTATCTTGTTTTTTAACAGCATTAAAAAAAACCTAATAAAATTTACTGCAAAAACTAAAAACTGTTGGAGATTTGTAACCAAAGCAGGAAAGGACAAATATCGCATTTCATAGCACCTAATTAAATTATTTTTAGCCTGTTCAATGTTCGCTGCTTTTCCATCTAATTTCTAAGGACTCTCACAAATTGAGTCCACCAAGCGTTTCATTGTCCCTGGCTCCGTGACTTCATTCCTCCATTCGAGTTGCTCGCTTGCCCTTCGCCGCCAAAACTGTATTTCCACACATCAATTGGGTGAAGGGTGTATATTCTTTCACCCGAAAAACCAACCCCCTGGCAATGGCTGGCGACCCTTTTTGCCCAATAATGCCGTGGCCAACGACCGTGCCTGCATTTCGACCAATCGATTTCCTCGAGTTTAGCGGTAATTGCTTTTTATTGTCAAGGACAACGGTGCCTTCCAGCGCGTAACCGACCCTCGAACGGACCCACGACGAGGCGAGGGCCGGTCTGCATTCATCGTTGGGGTGGGCAGAAGCAGCATACAAAGCATCGTAACCGGTCGTCCCCGCGAGCGGGAGCTGTCGTAACCGGGAAAACTGGAGCGGGTGGTGTCGTAGGGTGTGCGAAAAGTCCAACGCACATACAAGGAAAGAAAAAAAAAAAGGGAAACGAGCCAAGGAGAGCGGGCTATAGCATGAACTGCAATGGTGGAAAACACATGCTATAAGCATGGGTGGTTCCTGAACGTTGGAGATATGATTCATCATACATTCGTAGAAACTAGGCATGATTTGGAGTTCAGAAAAATCTTCTGGTTTTGCATGGTTACCATATACCAATAAACAAATCAACGTGTTTACAGCATTACATTTTTATCCAAAGGATGAGTAATTCTAAAAAATAAGAAGTGATTTCTCTGGGATGCTACCAAAACATAAAACATAAAAAAATGATAATCCCTCATTGAAATCTAATTTTAACGACGATGTACTTCAATTAACCCAGCTCAAAATTGAAAAGAAAACTGTAACGCTGCAATATGCACCACTTCACGATGGATCGATAAAATCCTCAATGCTATTCAAGTATTCCCGAGCGCCAAAAGGATGCTTCCGAAACAACAACAACAACAAATTTTGCAACCCGCAGTCAGTCATTGAACCCATAAAAAGCGAAAATCATTCACAAGCCCAGAAAATGTTTTCAACCGACCGCGATTGCAGTCTACCGCTTCGTGGCGTTCGGTTCTCGGTGGCTTTTTCGTAACGAAAGTCGTAAAAACTTTGCCCAGCACCACCTCGAACCGGCCGGTCGCGGCGAACTAATTGGGCGCCCTATTTATTTCTGCTTTTCAGTGCGGGTGCAAGAAAATGACCGCGATAAAAAAAAACCAAGCGCCCACCACTGAATGGTGTATGGAAAATGCTAGCAAAAGAACGAACATAACGAGGCGATCTGGATTTTTGCAAAAATCCACCCAATCCGCGTAGAGACTTACGACTTACCTCATCTTTTAACGGCGCGGTTTTTTTTTCACGGGTTCTCCGGGATTTCGTTTTTTTTCCGGCTTCGATCTCGCGTCTCCGTCTTTCTCACGTATTCGGTTTGAGAATAAGGATCCTGCCTTTTAACCAACAACAGCTGACAGCTGGCGATTCTGCTGGGTCCGCGGATCGCAGCAGTAGTAGGCTGCGCTTCGCTGTCGCTACAACGAGGAACAGGAGATCGCCTACTCCTGCTGTTGTGCGTTGTAATTGTGTAAGTGGCGGCGGTGGTGGTGGTGTTGTTGTTGTTGGTGGTGGTACTTTGCGAACACTCCTACAGCAGCCGGCGACGGCAGCACTTTTGTTCGCAACGGCAACCCTAGCGCGCACACGTGTTTGTGTGTGCGTGTGTCCGGGGACAACGCAGCCTATTTATTCCTGGGGCACAACGCACTAGCAACGCACACAGGCACACAACAACAACCGGAGAATCGGGAAAGGAAACCCCCTGGATTGAGTAGGTCCTACTCTAGTATCCCGGCTGCCAGGCCCGGTTCCACGGTTCGCTCTCGTTATCCGTCGAAAATGCTGGAGCAGAAGGAGGAGTGCCTCCTTTTCCCTGGCACTTTTCTGGTTGGTTCCGCCCCAAGTGAAGTGACCCTTGCCGGCTGGGTGGTGGTGGTAATGGGAAAGCCCCAGCATCAAAGAGTCACCGAAACGGAAACGGGGTGCAGTGGTTCCGGGGACGGGAAACTCTCATTCAAAACTGCCTTCCCTCACCAGCACGAACAAATTGCTCCCACACGTCACTTTGTTGTTAAATAGGACACCTTTTTTTTACTCACAAACTCACATATCGAGCCACCTGAAATTACATGTTTCACAATGAGCTTAAGTTTTAACTGAAATTGCGAATTTCTTAAAAGCACACGTCTTCTGCGGTGCCTCCTCAGGATTTGGGTGAGAAAATTACATTTGCCAAATTTAGGATTAAAAATACCGCGCGATCCTCGTTAACTTTCTAGTGAATAAAAAGATTCCTGCCCAAGGATGATGGGTCTCGGACAAATTTACAAAAAAATCCTCACTTGTGTCATATCCTTGCCATACACGCGCACGAACACAAACGCTTCAGTGAACCCACACTCGCGCACACGTAAACACACTCGCAATGCGCTCTCCTACGACGACACTCAAACCGGTTTGCTGTACGTATCCTTTTGCACTGCACGTGATTTGGCGTGTGTTTCCTAGTATCCTGCTACGAGGACACGGTCGCACACACATACACACGCTAGCAATCGACACCGCGCTACTACCAACACCCGTCGGCGTGCTGACAAACAGGCACAGGAGGCAGCAGTACGCCCTCTTTTCTCGTATCCGGAAAAACACGGATTGCCAACGAAAACTTTTGCCTAATATTGTTGAAGTGTAATGCATGCAAAACAAAAAATTCCAACACCTAGAACACTAATGGGAGTTAAAAGAAAAACACACCCACACACACATACACACTAAACTGTAGACCATTACAGTTCTTTTTGCAAAAAGATTGTAGTTGAATTACGTAGGAAAATTCTGCGAGTTTTTTCACTTGCACAAAAGACACAGCAAACTATTTGGCATCATTTTGCTCGAAGCGAAACTGGTTTCACATTTCACTTTTGAATCACACGTAGAACTACTAAATGCACTTCACTGTTAAATGTTCGTAAACCCTTTTCATTCGCAGTTTATTTCTGCCACAAACCTCGCCCTCGCCCGCCTAGAATACATTCATTTTCACTTTTCCCTCCCGGAATGTCTTCTCATTCGGGTTTTTGTCGTTGCCCTTTTTTGCGCTTCGCGATTCCAAACGGTTTTATTATCTTGCGTGTTAGTCTGGCGCTATACATTCATGTTTTCTTTATGTACGCCGCACCCAGCCGTACCGTTTTCCAAGTGCAGTTCCAAGTTGTGGACTCCAGTAAAAGGGCATCTAATTTATGCTTGTGCTTTTTTTAGCAAAGTTCGCGTCAGTTGTATGACATTCGTTTCAACGGAATTAAAGCGCATGGTGCCCTTTGATGATCCGCTGAGGAGGAAAATTGTTTTATTCAAGTTTATTTCCCCCTTATGTGAACCACAGGGATAAAGGACGCACCCCCGCGTGGAAACACGCGCAGAGATGAATAGATGAAAATAAAAACTCATAATGGCTGGGTCCACTTAAAATCAGAGCAAAAACTGTAAGAGAAACTAGGACATTTCGAACGATGAAATGTTAGTTGTTGTATGAACTAACATTTCGGGATAAAGTTTAGCAATAGATTTTGCGAAGTGAAAATCGATTTCCAAAATGTTCTTTACGATAACTATTTCCAAAATGTGACCAATTTAACCTCATTTTTTAAGAAGCTTTCCTCCTTCATGAAGGAGATAACTGTATAAAATCTCAAATTCATCAGCAGTAAAGGTCTTAGTACGTCTTTGCGAAACCCGGATAGCTCAACAAGCAGTAAACTGGAACACTGCGACGAAAGCATTCCAAAAAACGCAAGTGGCGACGGCGCAGGAGGCCACTGTTCCAGAAAGGAACCCCCCTGCCTTCATCAATGCCCGACGACCTCCTGCAACTCAACAACGGAGCACAACAACAAAAAACTAATCTTACGTCGACATGACAAGATCCAGCAGGGCAAGGCAATACCAGTCCGGTAGACTGTCGAGATCCTCTCGACGATGCGGTTTAAAACAGGGTTCCCACAAGCCTTTAAAGGGAGCGAGCGAGAGATCGAATACTAGGAGGACTAGAGCGGATCGCATTTGGGGGAACACCCCACTCGATGAGTTCACGTGTGTCGAAGATGCGGCGAACGCAAGATTGAAGTATTTATCGCGATACTTCTTCAAACGGAACAGACAAAATACACATTTCCGATCGCTTTCACAGCGACCGCGAAATAAATTGTAATTGTTTTCCCTTTTGTTCTTCATCAGTCCAGTGCTTCTCTGGATGGCGTTACCGCTTTTGCTTCTTCTTTCAGCAGTTTCGCACAGTGTTGACCTTAACGGCAAGGAACCGGTCTGAGAGTTCATCGGTGTGTGCGGTGCAGCAGCTCGTTCCCTTCCAGCTCGTTCTCTTCGGCAGCAGAAGGACAGATTTTCAGATGAAAATTTCCTTTGTTTTGTGCACCGCAGCCACCGTAGGTGAGGTCTATATGCAACAGAGGTGAGTATTGCATAGAGAATTCATAGGCATTAGATACAAACTCACTGGAGGATAAGTTGCACTGCCTGTTGCGATTTTGCGAGGAACATGAGAAGGGGAATTGTTTTTTTTTCCGTTTAGTTCTCTTTACCTTATGCTTTCATGGAAAACTTCTTTCTTTCATCCGGCTGCGCACGGCTTACACACACCCAATAGAGATATATTGAAGCACGGTGACCACGAGCACGGGTTGGCTCAGTCTCCACCAGAAGAGGAGAAGGGGACGTTTTTGCTTGAGAGTTGTGATTCCACCTTCGCCACCGTTGCCAAGCGCCACCACCCTTAACATGAGCATTAACATAAGAAAATTCCCAATCCGCCGAACCAGAGTTGCTAACGACTGCTTCGATCACTACACTTTTGATGGAGTCTATTTATCGCTTGTTGTATTGTCGAGGTCGGCGGCCGGAAACCACTGTGCTACTCGAAAAAAAAAAACACTGCCACTATCTGTCTACAAACCTCCTACACAACCGATGCCGCAAACAATGTCGCCATGTTTTTGAGGAGGGCAAACGAAGCCTATGGGAGAAAAACGCACACACAAGACTTCACTCGCGGCAAGCTCTCGCAAGAATGAACTGAAAAACCAGTACTCTACGTTTAGTGTTGAGAGCTACGGCTCGCACCGCACTATACCGTTTCTTGGGAAAGGATCTTGCACCCAGTTCTAAATATTCCCAATAACTGGTTCTTTTGAGCTATACAATACGAGTCTCGACTAGATAGCCGATTTCTTCACAGATCCGATACGATTTTTCAATTAATCAGTACGATTCTATTACGAGCGGGGCGATTTATTTAAGACATTCGAAACTCCTGTAATATATCTATTATGAAGCACCTACCCGGATTGATCCATTCCTAGAAGAGACCGGATCAACGTGCCAGTTATGGCCGTTTTTTCTCATGCCCATCTGTAGTCCGCTGATAGTTGAGCACATTTTGCTAACATAGCCTGGTCGCCTCGTTCCCGAAGTTCAATGGATCGTAGTTGACGTTCCGCGATACTGGTTCAGCCTTGCAGAGCAGATTGCAGATGAATCTTTTCTTGGCATGGCATTGCACAAGTCCGGCATTTTTATAATACATCCCAAACCGCTCACCATACAGCTCAACCTCGTTGTCTATCCTTATCTTCCACCTATTTCACTCGTATACACAACCAAAGCATGATGTTATTTGCTCGGCCTAGAAGCGCGATTGACCGTGAGAAAATCATGCCTCTGATGATCAAGCCTTCGGTCCAAAAAAAAAATTTCCAAAGAATGTTAGAAAGCAGGCTGAAGAGTACTTTGCAACATACGGTCAACACGTTATGAAATAGCATTATTAATCCCTATAAGAATTAACACGCTTATCAAGGCATTCACTGCCATTTGCAAATACGTACCACAAATTTACCCTTCGACCCGAAAAGAACTGTCATCCGCCCGGATGAACATGGAACAACCCTGAAACTTGGGTTCATTTCAAAAATACACAAATTCCCATCACCAGTTTGGTTTTACAGCCGTTCGCAGTTGCTACCGTCGTTTGATCAACATATTTTGTCATTTGATCAACATTTATTGTCGTTTGCCCAACATTTACTGTCGTTTGATCAAACGTACCGTCGTTTGAGCAAACTCTACTAGCTTATTTGCAAGCAGTACCGTCTTTTTGACAAATCCGCCTCTGATTGAAAAGACGGTACTGCTTGCAAATAAGCTAGTAGAGTTTGCTCAAACTACGGTACGGCTGATCAAACGACAGTAAATGTTGATCAAACGACAATAAATGTTGATCAAATGACAAACTATGTTGATCAAACGACGGTAGAAACTGCGAACGGCTGTAATTCAGATAAATTCACCACATCCCATACACTCACCACATGTGTATACATCTTGGTAAAAATCCTCCCCGTTTGAACAGGACAGCTGTAATCTTGGTTTGGTTTCGTTCGTGAAACAGATTTTAAAACATCATGATTAAATTTACTTTATCTTTCTTGTGTTCTTCAACTAATATCCTTCGAGCAGGAACGCTTGAAACACCGAGACACGTGAAGTTCTCTTTTATTCCAGCCAGCAAAGGCTGCTGTCAACAACTTGAACAGCCGCCACCAATAAGAAGGGCACCTCATGTTTTACTCCCTATACGTCATCGCACGACGATAAGCTGAGCTGAACTGAAGAAAAAAGAGATAGCAAATAGGCGAATTGCTGTTTTACGCAACCTACACCAAGCGTGAGCTATGGCTAGTGAACATTCATCGTAACGGTCGCCGGAGAGGGTGGTAAAGAAATCGACGAAGTGAACCAAACGAAACCTGTCAAAACACGGATCACAGAGGATATTTTTTTTTGTTTTAATTAGTCGTGTTAGCAGAGCGAACGGGCGAGCCAATTATTGTGCAGCTGTGAAGCATTCAGCCACTGTAAGCGAGCTGGCCTGTGGTGCACGCATTGCCCATTGTTTCTCGGTGCACGTTGATTGTTCGTGGTGGTTCTGGTCCGGTCGTGTTTTCCGTCGCAGCGTAAAACAGTGTGACGGCAGCGTTTGGGGTGGCTCGAGACAGTGCGTACGAAAATTGGGCAACAACAACACACGCAAAAAAAGAACGAAGGAGAACGGTGCCTTCGATTGCTCGTTGTGTTGTTGCGTGTGTGGTCCTGAGATTTAACGGAAATCGTTGGTCTTCCAAGGGACGAACAGAAGAAAGAACAAAACTACCGTCATACACACGGCAACGTAGTTACGTCCCGTGGGGTAAAGTGCATCGCATATCCAACGTCTGGTCTCGTTGGTCAGTTTTCGCTTGCGACAGACAACACTCCACATCCTGGTCTTCTGGGGCTTGGCACATCGCGAAGAAAGCGCAAAAGTGTTCGGTTACGCGTACGCATCCGGTATCCGCTACGGAGCAGGCCAGGTGGAAAATGCTGGCAGAATGTCGCATCAAACCCCCATGCTGAGTTCGGCTATCTCCCGCCGTAATCCGGAGGACGAGTACGAGCTGATCCACAAGATCGGTTCGGGGACGTACGGCGATGTGTACAAGGTGAGGAGGTGCAACGCCCGATTTCATGCTTCCTCCCCCAGGAACATGATGGTGGCGATGGCCTTGTAAAGCGACAGAGCGAGAGCGGTGAGCTGGAGTGAGCAAGAGAGCCCGTTGGTACACTTTGCATTCCAACCGTGCAAAGAGGAACAATCCTCTCGAGTGCGTAAACGTCTTAGTAGGCGCAGCACTGCACTGCCGGGGTGCGTACCATCGCTCTTTGGTATGCAGATGATCGTCGATTTCCTTGTTGATAATTTTAGCCACAGTATAATCCCCCGGTATTATCGTTGCACGCGCTAGCAAAGGCCATCCCGGCGCGCCCCATTTCTCCAACGCTACATGTGTTATAATTACATTTCCCAGCACAGCATCCTTGCATTATGCTCCCGACCTGACTTCGCCTTTGGCCTTTTCTTTGTCTCTCTCTCCCCCTTTTAAACCCACAGGCGAAGAAGCTGCAGTCGAACGAGCCGGCCGCAATTAAAGTGATCAAGCTCGAGCCGGGCGATGACATCCAGATCATCCAGCAGGAGATCCTGATGATGCGCGACTGCCGCCACTCGAACATCATCTCGTATTTCGGGTCGTACATGCGCCACGACAAGCTCTGGATCTGCATGGAGTTCTGCGGGGGCGGTAGCCTCCAGGACATCTACCAGGTGACGGGACCGCTGACGGAGCTCCAGATTGCGTACATGTGCCGGGAGACGCTCCGGGGTCTCTCGTACCTGCACTCGAAGGGCAAAATCCATCGGGACATCAAGGGCGCCAACATTCTGCTGACCGAGCGGGGCGATGTGAAGCTGGCGGACTTCGGAGTGAGCGCGCAGATTACGGCCACCATCAACAAGCGGAGAAGTTTCATCGGTAAGCCGAGACGACACGTTCTACACAGAAGACATGCGTTATGGCCGGTTGATTCAGCCAACTGAGTCGTTAAGTACTTTCACTTCAGCTGAAAACAATATCGCGGAGCTGTCAGCTGGTTTAACAGTCCACTGCACCCATCGCTCCATTGGTATCAGCTGCTACTAGATTGGTATCGGCCGGTTCAGAAATTTGATATTGCAATGGATCAATCGATCGCTTTTCCGGTATCACATACATTCCTCCCGCCAACTGCGATGCGATCATTGCATCCATTTCCTGCCGTTTCTATTTTGTTTTGTGCGAATTGAACTGCACGCAAAGACGGCAGACCGTTATGTGGGGTAAGCTTTGCCACCTTTCAACGTTTGATCTTACACTTTCTTCATCATCCCGCATGCCCGTCGCCATCGAAGACATGCGATGGGCCGCCGGCAGTAACCAATGCTCGCACCGACACGGACGCATCGGACTGTTTTTTGTTTTGTTTTTTTGTTTTTCATATGCTTGATTGAATGTTCAAAACCTTTGCACAATCACGCACACCCACTATCGTTCGGTTTGGGCGCCATTGCATGGGCCAGCTTTCAGGCAGAGTTTCAGTTCCTTATCCGTCATCAAGGAAGGAATGGTCGGCGTTCGATTTCGTACCAACAAATCTTATCGACAAACTAAACCCATTTTCCAGCTACCGCGTTATAGGGGGAGTGGAATTGTTCAGGGCGTTGACGGGGCTCATCCATTTCCGGAATGCTTTTCCATGGGGGGTTTTGGTTTTTGTTGTTGTCGTTGTTTTATTTTTCCTATATTTAGCTCAACCACCCGAACCGTTCCAGTGGCGCACGGTTTTGGGTTCGCTATGGCGCATATGATGTCTCTAGCTCGTTTATCAATTAACGCGCCACACCGCTGGCGGGACTTCGCCCGCGTAACACTGCATGTAGGACGTGTTTTGCCCTGTTCCGTGGTGTTAGTAGCTGGCGGTGATAATTTCCCTGCACTAATCCGTATCTGTTATTAGCGATTTTATGGGGTTTAGTTCTTCAAATTGTCCCCATCTCTAGTGCCGTAGACAAGGCCCCGTTACACGATTTTCGTTTTTTTTTCTATTTCGGATGTCTTCGATGCTGTTCAAAGATGTTTAGTTTTTGCACAAAAAAAAACATCCTAATCTAACGATTTAACCCTAGGGTCGATCTCTAGAAGCAAGGGACATGAAAAAACAAAATACACACACTAACAATTATGAAGACGCCCATTCGCCGTCGGAGAGGTGGTAACGAATTCGACGCTTGCCTGCTGCCGCTCTGACGGTGAAGCAAATGGTGACCAGCGACGCGTGACGGATGGATGTGATGTATCTTCATCGCTCTCAGCGCAACGGATGACGATACGCGGTGCGCGGTTTGAGTTGGCCGGATGCGTTCGAGTGGAGGTGTTGAAACGATTTAATATCGAACCGCCATCGACACACATTTTTGCCACATTCTTGGGTGGGGATTTTTTCGAGACGGTGACAGAGATAGGCGGTGGAGAAAGGGCGAACGGAGCACAAAGAGTCTTCCTTTCGTTGGAAAATCATGATCGATTTTACTTGTGACAGTGTTTTGGAAGACACGAAATTGTCGGAAAATGAACCTCATATTAACCTCTTCGAGATACGTCGTTTCGATGGTTCAAGCCAGTACATACGGTCCAAACATGAGAATAAAATGGTTCTTTAACCTGTACAGCGCACATATATTGCACCTTCGAATTAGCATAACTTAGGCAGGGGCAAACAAATGCGGTTGGTTTCTTTGTGCGGCCCAAGATAAGATAAGCGCACTCGGAAGGTTATTATTTCGCGCTGGTGGTGATACGATACAGATACATTTTGTACGGCCTCCGGTTGGCGTTGTAAATGATACGTGAGGTCCTATGGTAATTGACATTTATGTAGTAAATTTGTCCTTTTTTTAAATAAACATGAAAAATGAATTCAGATATTCCTATAATTATTTGATTTTTTTTTCACTAGGCACACCATACTGGATGGCGCCGGAAGTGGCGGCCGTGGAACGGAAGGGTGGCTACAATCATCTGTGCGATATCTGGGCATGTGGCATCACTGCGATCGGTAAGAACAGAACACAAGAAAAAAAAAACTCGCCCCCACCCATAATGTAACATGTGTGTCCTATTCTAGAACTGGCCGAACTGCAACCACCGATGTTCGATCTACACCCGATGCGCGCGCTGTTCCTGATGTCCAAGAGTGGTTTCAAGCCACCGACCCTCAAGGAGAAGGATCGCTGGAGCTCGAACTTTCACTCGTTCCTGAAGGTGGCCCTCACCAAGAACCCGAAAAAGCGCCCGACGGCGGAGCGACTGCTGCAGCATGCGTTCTTCCAGTCGGAAATGTCGATCCGGTTGCCGCAGGAGCTGCTGCAGAAGTACCACAGTCCGCACGCGAGCTACTACTACCAGGACACCGAGGAGGAAGGAGTAAGACTGTCCGCGCGGTGCATCCTAAAGGGGCGTAACTTTCTAATTGTTCTCCCTTTTTCCTTTGGTTTTAGGCCATCGCCAACGGACCCCAACGAATAACGAGTCGGATGCATTCCTCTAGTTCTGTTTATCATTGCAGTGAGTAATTATGCATTTTGCCCAAGGGTTTCGAAATAACATTACCCTCTCAACTGATTTTACGTTTCACTTTTTAGAACCAATGGAAAACGAGCGTTCATCTAGTCCAGAAACACTCCCGAGTGATATGTAAGTATACTTCCCGGCGGGGCACAGTTTCTTTCGCCGACAGCGCGGGACTCCACCACCACCCACCTCCTTGTGATTGATAGGTTTGATCTTCGTTAGCGTCGATCGATCGATTTATTTCACACCCAACGTTTCCAATGCGTGTAAACGCCGTAAATTGTCCCCCAAACATACGTAACTGTAACTGTAGAACAGCGACAAACTTACTATATCCTTCGTGTCGTGGTCGAAAGCTAGTAGTACCCTGGCTACAGCCCTGCGTTGCCCATCTACCGGCTCGGGGTACACATCTTCGCAAGGTCTTTGCGAGCAAACAACAACAAACAATTAACTAAACGCCCTAATCAACCAGAACCACGCTCTTAAAAGGCTGACAAAAATTCACCAAAATGTGCTATGCAGGTGTTTAACGTCCCATTCCTTCCCAATACTTGCCATCCGTTTGCGCACTACCACATCATACTAAGCCGAACTACCATTCACTTGAAACAACAGAACAACCGGGGAACAATACGCTTAAAATACTGACCTGTCACATACACATCCACTCGCTATGCTTGTTAGGCCTGGAAATAGCCATCGGAAGGATACTGGAGGAGAAACATCATTAAAACACTTTTCACAAGTCACTCTTCTTCTGGTGCTAACATGTACGAACATGTTAAACGAAAGTCGTAGTCCAGTAGCGACCATGCGCCACAATGCCATTCACATTGTTATACGCCGTACCAACGTTATTTCTCGTTACGCTTGTCGCTCGAGTTGTGTAGATCGTACCATCTGTCTTTTAGTATTTCCATTTGGGCTCAACGTGCTTGACGGGGAAAAAAAAAACTAAAAAAGGGCGTTTCCGTTTTCTGTACATCAACTGCATTTTCCTTGTACCCGGAGGGTAATCCTTTTTCGTCCCTTTTTCAAACGTCTCGTCACAACTCAAACCAACACGCTACTCTCTATTTCTGAAACTGGTGCCATTTCTTTTTTGTGTTTTTCTCTTCTTCTGTGTTTTCTTTTTTCTAGGAGTCTATTGCATTATATAGACGAGGAGTTGAAGATAAGGTAACAGGCATCCGCCACGACTTCCACTTCCGTCCAGCATTTTTAACCTTTCATTCATTCACTCATAGCGCCCGGATTTGGGGTCCTTCCATTATTTAAAGAAACAGAAAAACACGAGCCCCCACCATCCCCCGTGTGTGCTTTTCATATAAATCGATAAAATCTATTGCAACATCTTCAACATGTTGGTTTCTCGCGCATATTTATATTCATGATTCAGGCTTTCCATGCTATACAGCTTCATTGTTTTGGTGGAATCTTGGTTTCTTTCGGTGCGCCTTAAAGTAGCTTTTCTTAGTATCATTGTGCGGTTTAAAGCACCGCCGGGCCGGCCCTGGACCGAATCATTACTTCACTTTCTACCTTTCTTTTCTGCGCATTGTATTAATTCTTCTCAAGTGGGATTTCTTTCTGCTAGTGTGTACCATCTACATGCATCTTTTTTCTCTCTGACACACACTCACACACCCTTAAACCAATCCAGGAAACACATCAACTAAGTTGTAGCGTAACTAATCTCCCAGTAGCGTAACTAATGCATCATCACTAACCCCCCCTCGTGCTCATGGAAGCTGCAATCTATTGGATGCAGTTTATTAATAATGTTTCCTGCCCTTGAACGCGGCCTCTAGAACACCCTGGTTTTTGAATGTTCGAAACTAAAACTAACCGACAGTAAAAGAAAGCCGTGACAAATTTAAAACACCTTTCAATGCTTCCCAATACTCCCAAAAGCTTGGAGAATAGAAAACCACACGAAAAAACCTTTTTATTTAACACAACGGCTTAGTTAAAATGCTTCTTGTAATGATATTGGATATATGCTGACCGTGTTTCTACGCTTTGAGGACGCTTTTATGTCGGTGTGTTTTATGATTTTGCATAAAGAAAAAAAAAACAGTTTAACTTGTAATACCTGTAACACCTGTGTATCTCCCCCATTTTTGTGTGTTCCGTTGTTAATTGCAAGAAATTTTTGAACGCTTGCTTCCCATCATCAACTCAGTCCGGTGGGTGTCGGTGATCGTCCGTACCACCAGAGGCGACCCTCCTTCCCTCCCTTATTTTATGGTGTGCGAAATCCACAAGATAGAAACATCCTTTACCCTCGGCCTCGTTTTAAATTTTCTTCAGTTCTTCGCACGGTTACAAACTATGGTTCATTTGCCTCCTCTCTAGGATTAACTAAATAAGTTTAAAAAAACGTTGTGAAATCTCGGAGCAAGAAAATGACGACAGTACCTTTGGTCTTCTTTCTTTCTTCCGATGCGTTCTTTTTCTCGTTTTTTTTTGTTTCTCTACGACCGATCCAACGATGATGCCCATGTCATTTGGACAACAACAAAAAAACAATTGAAAAATTAAACCACGAAACTTTCATCACGTCCCGTGCGCAACACCAGGCGAACCCTACCGCTGCACGATAATTCCCTGTTGGCTTGCGCTGGCGATGGTATGATTTCATCCAGCAACGGCCAGCAGATGCTGCGCACCGGAAACGGTTCCGGTGTACCGAATAGTAGTGGCCTTGGGGTTGGTGGTGGCAGTAGTCGAGGAGGAGGAGGAGGAGGAGGCGCCAGTGTCCTGCTCGACGATGACGAGGACGGCATCATTACGGAGTGCAGCTACAACAGCGGCGAAGGCCGTGGGCACGGAATCCGCGAGACTGAGGTCGCAAGGTATGACAATAATGGTCGCGACGACTCGACGCTCAGCTACGCGGATATGGATCAGCTGAGTGCGCGCCTGGAGCAGCTGAATGCGGTGAGTTTTTTTTTTTTTTATTTATTTAAGAGTCAATCGAAATCAAATTTTGGGTTCATTTAATTGGATTTCTTTTTTACTATGAGATGATTAATAAATTGTAATTGTTTCCATATGCAGCAAAATGGAGCGATGGCCATGGGTGAGACGGAGGAACACGGTAGTAGTAGTAGCGGTAACAACGGCGGCAAACGTCGTTCGATGGACCAATTGAATGAACTGTTCAAGGAGTTGGAGAAGTCTTCCAGGCAGCGTAGTTTAAGCGACGGCGATGGCAATAGTGAGGGTGGTAAGAAGAACTGGCTGAGCGCCGATCTCCGGGAGGGGAAAAGTGGAGGCATATTGGTTAAACCTTTCGATTCGACTTTTTGTAGCGAGCGAATCGCAACCGGATCTGCTGAACAACACGCCACCGGTCCCGCCGAAGCGGCATCATCGCACACGGCGTCACACCCCGCCCCGGCCCGTCTCGAACGGGCTGCCGCCGACGCCGAAGGTCCACATGGGTGCCTGCTTCTCGAAGGTGTTCAACGACTGCCCGCTGCACATCCACTGTACCGCCTCGTGGATCCACCCGGAGACGCGCGACCAGCACCTGCTGATCGGTGCCGAGGAGGGCATCTTCAACCTCAACCTGAACGAGCTGCACGACGCGGCGATCGAGCAGCTGTACCCGCGGCGCACCGTCTGGCTGTACGTGATCAAGGACATCCTGATGTCGCTGTCCGGTAAGACGACCCAGCTCTACCGGCACGACCTGCTGGCGCTACATTCCAAGCAGACGCACCGCTTCTCGATGCACATGAAGAAGATCCCGGAGAAGCTGGTGCCGCGCAAGTTTGCCCTCACCACCAAGGTGCCGGACACCAAGGGATGCATGCAGTGCTGCGTCACGCGCAACCCGTACAATGGGTACAAGTACCTGTGCGGTTCGATGGCGACCGGTATTTTCCTGATGCAATGGTAAGCAGAAACGCGAATCTCACGATCTTCAGCTGTTGAAATTACATTTACAAAATACGAGTTTTTTTACGGCTTTGCTCGAGAAGAGTGAAGGTTTTGTGGTTTTTTTTTTTACCTTCTCTCTCTGCCTCTGCCTTGGTCAAGCCGAGCACAACCAACCAAAAACGTCTCAATGCGCGGCCTCACACATTCTGAGCTTTGTTTTATGTATACATAGAAGAAGAAGAAGACGATAAATTATGAATGGTTTAAATGATTGAAGTTAAACATCTAACATGACTTCAAAATTTTCAATCGAATAATGAAAAAAAAAGGATTAACTTTTAAGAACAACATAATGAAACCGTTTAAATCAAATCAGTGATTCTCAGCTTCTACCGCACTTCTTGTAACTTTCGTCATAACAGGTACGATCCGTTGAACAAGTTTATGCTGCTCAAGCAGTGCGAGTGGCCATCCGGCAACATCCAGTACTACGGTGCAAACTCGAACGTGTTCGAAATGATCATCACACCGGAGCTGGAGTATCCGATCGTGTGCGTGAACGTCCGCAAGGGTCCGAACGATACGCTGAAGCTGGACTTGATCAATACCAATAGTAGTAAGTAATACATGGGAGACGAAAAAAAAAAAGATTCCAGCGAAACTAACGATCGATTTACGGTACGCTGCCACATTTTAGCGCCCACCTGGTTTAACACGGTGGAAGAGATGGACGGCATGGCCACGGTCATCAACCGGCGGGACACTCTACGACCAATTAAAGTGCATCAGGTATGTCGTTCGGACGTTTTGAAGAAGAAACCATCCTGTATCTATATTGTGTGTTTTTTTGTTTCCGCCGTTTTTCCGCCCGTCTAGATCGAAAAGGATGCAATATTAGTGTGTTACGATCGGTGTGTGCAGATCGTCGACATTCAGGGTTTCCCAAAGCCGAGCCGCAAGCTCATATCGCGTGTGGAATTTAGTTTTGTAATCGAAAGTATAGGTAAGCGCGTGGAAAGAGCTCTGGTATAATGAAACTAATTGCTTATTAATTCTATTTTGATACGTTTGTTTTCCCCCCTGGCAGTCTGTTTAGCTGATAGTGTCCTAGCATTTCACAAATACGGCGTGCAGGGCCGTTCGTTACGGAATGGCGAAGTTACGCAGGAGATTACCGACCCGAGCCGCACCTACGAGCTTATCGGAAGTGACAAGTACGTTGCAATGCGCGGAAGGCCATTGTGTTGTGGCGGTGCTGTTGCGCCACTGCGCTTATCAGTTGCTCTCTGATCTAACTCTCAATGTTCAATGTTTCAGCAAAGTGGTAATGCTGCAAAGCCGTACCATACGGGCGGACACGGCCGAGGGGGCGACCGATGTCGGCCACGATCTGTACATACTGGCTGGGCACGAAGCGAGCTATTGAGGTGAAGGGAAGCTGCCACCATTCCGTGGAAGTGGCCATCGCGAACAACCGGGGGTGAAAAAGCAGAAGATAGTAGGTTTGTCCTTTCGGACGGACTTATGCTTCGCTCCAAATGACCACCATGAACGTTGTGACGATGCTGTGTTGTGACCGGATACTGTAAAGCAAACGAATGAGAGCAAGTAGAAGTGAGAGAGAGTAAGTAATGATCTTTAGTGATCGTTTCTCTCATGGTTTCCATGCAAGCGATAAGTGATTTGATATTGTTTACGTTGTTAGCGATAGGTAAGGGAAGGAAACAAGCCCGGAACTAGTGGATCAATTTCTGACTGGCTGCGTCAGCTAAAACTTACGTACGCACGAAAGTATTAGCCTGTTTTTTTGTTTTTAATCGTATGCATTTTCGTCCGTTCCGCGTTTTAAAATGTCCATAAGAGCAGAGGGTAAAAATTTTGCAGCAGTTGTTTTACCGTATTTTTTTTGGTTTGTTTGATGTTGGTTTACCAACAGCCCTGTGGAACAGAGGAATGAATGGAAGTTAATTTATGTGTAAAGAACAGTATATGGATTTTTCCGTTTTTTTAAATCACCTGTGTCCACGAGGCTACAGGAAGACAAAACTTTTGCGCGCAATTAGGGTAACGAGATCGTAGCAGCAGCTTGCAATCCGTATTCGTATCGTACCGTTTAGTTTTAGTAAAGGAAACATCTTGAAACACAGAAACGCGCAATCGAATCGAATCAGATCGAAACAAACGGACAGATCGTATGATGACATTTGACCATGGCGAAAACAAGCAACTAAAAATCAAACAATACTGCAGTTGGTCCTTTTTCAGGCCAACTCTGCAACGTTACCTGTGAGACTTAGGTGATGTTGTTCTTGCATGACACGTCGTAGAATTGCCCTGAAAATACTGCAGATCTATATAAGAAAATAGTTTCAGAGATCACATAAAAACTAAGCATACACAAACACAATTCTCACGGACACACCCTTAAAAGTGCAAAGGAGTACACGGAACAATTCCTGGCAGGGCTCATGCATGAGAAAGTATATCGAGAGTATATTTTTGTAACCAAAAACAAATACATTTGTCTTCTCGTTTCATTGTCGGGAAACGGTAGCATCACGCTGGATGAACGAACAGAAAGGATATTCTTACGAGATAACACTCTTATTATCGTGCATGCGTTTCACCGGAAGAAAAGAAACATATTTACAACCAAACCTTGCTCCGAATTGGAACGTTTTTTTTTTTTTTTTTTTTTTTTTTGATACGAAAGGTAACAGTAGCAAAGCATTAGGAACAAACTCTAACCTACAATCGATACACAGGTCACATTTAGCCCGCGTGATGCTCTCCGTAAGAACACGTTCTTCAACTAAATACGCTCAGAAATGATAAGAAAGTCACCCTAGATGCACGTACACATACCGCCGCCGTCTCTCACTCAGATGTTTGCGCGTTTTCCGGTTTGTTTTATTTTTGCCGGGGCCTTTTTAAAGTTGGCCGTGTAGGCCATCCACCCCGAGAAAAGCATAAAGGAAATCACCGAACATAATACACTGAACAGGAAAATTAAAGAAACAAGTATTTAACATAACATAATAATATTATGTAATCTACTTAAAAATATTTAAAAAAAAATGCTGCAGAGAGTTGAAGTTAGATGAATTGATCCCTATGAGGGCCGTGAAGGTCAGGCAACTTACAAAACAAAAAGAAGCAATCTGTAAAAAGACAAGATGATACAAACACCATTCAGCCCGATATAAAATAAAGCCAGTACGATCAAAAACATGTTAAGCAACTAGCTGGTTTGCGGGTCACTTGAGTATAAACCAATAAGCAGGCGAAACTAAAAAGTTTTTGAGTTTTAAGTTATCGGTTCCCGCGACGGCCAACTATAGCGTAGGTTTTTATGTAGTTAATGATTTGTTCTGTGTTGTTTCGATAGACTTTTCGAAACAAAACACGTTTAAAAACACACTGCATAAGAAGAAAAAAAAACTAACCAAACCATACGTTAAGCCTATACTTTACTGTTCGGAACGAGCTGTAGCATAAATATGTCTAAGTGTATTTCGTTAATCTTTAGTTGCCACGGAACGTCAAGAAAAAAATCCGATATCATAAAAAAAACTATTCCAAAGAAACCACATTTGGTCTTCTTTATCTAGTTGCAGGTTCTTGCTAGGTGAGTTCCGTTTCCATCCCCAGCATCGATTCCATTATTAACAAACATTCGAACAAATAACTACAAAGCAGCGCAAAAGCAGCGTTGCCATTGGTTGCAGTTGATTAGGAGTTGATTGTTCCGTTGCAACCTTGCCTCGTCTTTGCGTGCGTTAATTGTATCTTTCATTGACTTTTTTGGAACGCCTCCTTTGGTTTTGTTATACACACTACTTGCAAAGTTTAATCCTTCGATCGAAAACGAATCACCCTTTTGCAAGACACACACGGAGTCAGTTTAAGTGTGTTCAGATGTGTTTAGGTAACAATTGTAACATGTAGGGGTTGAAATATTCGGCAACAAAATTATTTGTACACATCTTTGCGGTCGAATCGATGATACTAGAATAAACCGGTTTTTGTAACATGGGAATTTATCTGAGAGAACATTACCGGGCGGGGGCAGGACATGCATTGTAAGTAGCAGAGACGTACACGGAAGGGAAGAGAAGAACAAACAGATAACCAGTAGAAGTAGATTGTATAAAGAAAGCCACACGTTTTGGGCAACAGTTGACGCGGATACGCGGACCGTACTGTATGCAGGGTATACTACAGAGAGCTCGTTCAAGGATAGGCCCCGCTCGATAGCAATCCGCGCAGGGCTGCTGGATCCGTGAGCTGTCGAGCGGCAACAATCGGAACTGAATGCAACATATTGTCGGAGCAGAAAAGAAAAATAAATAGGAAAACAATGTATTCCTAGTTGAAAACTATGAAGATACCGATATACCTACCGTATGCGAGGTTGCCATAAAATAGTCATGCGAGAACATTAAGCGAAACAGTGACATGCTGGGTCGGTTACAGTGACTTACAAATTAAATTCCAAACTAGTTTCCCATTCTGTTATGTTTCATCTTTTTTTTTTTGTTAAAGACCCTGTGAACGAGGTACGCAATACCACACAATACCACAAACATTATTTAATCAGTACAACATAGGAGTTGTTTGAACGATCCTTTTGATATAAAATTGAAGCATTTTTTTCCTCTATTTAATATTCCGGGAATTAAGTTCCTCTCCCAGCTTGTGTCGCTGTTTTCCGCTTTCCTACCCATCGCAGGGATGAAACGCAAGGATGTTGTGAACGACCCATTCTCAAAGTACCCGTTAAAGCATGAATAAAGAGTTTAAATAACGCATTAAATACAAGGTCCAATTGAAGCGGTTTGAACGAAAAAAAACCCACTCCAAACAAGCTTCGTCGAAAAACGTGTCCGCCACTACCTGGAAACTTTATTACGTGCTAGCTGCACGCTCGAGAAGTTTTCGACCGCCCGAACGGTTCTGGAATTCCCAAGGGGAATATCGAAATGTGTACACCAGATGTACACTAAAAAATGTGTACCAGATGTAACTTGAAGGCGTGTGACAAATTTACAAATGGGTCGGTATATCCATTTGTGCTGTTGTGTTTCTTCCCTGTGGCGTTTTACAAGGAAAATGAGCATCCCTTTCCCGCAGTTACCATAGATTTGAATGAAACGACGATGAAAAAAAAGACACGTGAAACGAGTTTTGGTGTTTTTTGTCCCAGACGTAGGAAGGGGAAATGCAAATATTTATTCGATACCTCTGAAACGGCATATAAGCGGGGATAATTCAATTTTTTTTTCCGTTTTGCTCCTTAAGCGCTATCCTTCTGCGAGGAACGGAGCATCATAAAAATATATTTCTAGATACTAATTTTGTTTCTCGCCCACTTTTATGGTGAATATGTTACCAAATTCGAATGGTATAAATCTTCTCTTGTAGGAAAATAAATCTGCCTTCTACCTCTTTTTTTTCTTGTTGCCTCGTCTCCATGTCCGCTTTTTCATGGTGCCTTGAAATCTCTTCGTTCCCTCGATTCAATAACACGAACAATTCGATAGACTGATAAAATGTTATATGACCCGAGGGCATGCTGCATGGCACCACGAGAAACAACTGATTTAAGCGAAGCGCTAATGTTGGAGGAGGACTTCACGATAAAAAGGCACTAAGTTTCCATTCAGGTTTTTTTTACCCTTAACTCTTGGGCTCGTGTTCCGCGTTGAAATATTTAGAATCGAACTTTTTGTATGTAGTAGCAGACGAAAATTAAATGATGAGAGATGGCTCACGTTTCACGCTTTGCTTCGATTTTGTGCGAACTTTGTTTGTGCCGGCGCAATCCAAGCTGGCAGTGCTCGACGAAACGTTGGACCCATCTCCGGCTGTTGATGGCGCGTTTCTTTTGATTGTAGTACCCGCGGTCTGCTGGAGTGTATGTGAAGCGATATCAGAGTCAAGGCTACTGTGACCATTTGAATTTGAATTTGAAAGACCTACCACACGATTCTTAGGTGTCTCCTTTATGACCGTAGCAGTCGACAGCGGCGGGCCAGTCGTCTTTTGAGACCCGCCTTGAGCCGGAATTCCCGAAGGTTCATTATTGACGTTGGAAAGAGCAGACCGACCTTCGGCTGCCTTTGGTCGTGCGCCATTCTCTGATCCGATGCGGCGTTTCTGGTGGATGAGAAAAGGGCACAAAAAAAACAGTTGTTAAGAAAAACTCATAGGTTTCCCATTTCACATTGCTTACACGGATCGCTTACCTTGATGGCAGTTGAGGCCGAGGCAGAAGCAAACGCTTCCTCCAATAGCTCGTCGTCCCGTTTATCGTTCGCCTCGCCGTCGCTGCTGCTATTGGAGCTCCTATTCATCGCATCCGGTCCATCCATCGTAGTAGCGTGCGCAGACAAATGTCTTTCAATCGTATGGCACGTAGGCGGAGGATTTTCTGCCACCATAGCGGTAGCACTGCTCCCTGCCATACATTGGACCGTATGCTTGGGCAACACCGCCACACTATACATCTGATTGGACGGACCAATTCGCAATGACTTACGATTGATCACACGCGGTGGCCGTACCTTGCAGCTACTCGGAATAGTTAATTCCTTTCGCTTCCCCTTCAGTGTGCTGAGCAAGCTCATCGCCGGTTCGCCGTTTATGGTGAACTCGGACTTAGTTCGTTGCTCGTACTCGTCACACAATTCCTTCAGTCGTACTTCCACCGCCGCCAGCTGCTCCTTCACCTGCCGCCGCTGTCCCTTCTCGGATGGGTTTGCTTTCTTCTTCGCTTTCGCTCCGCCGCCACCGTTCGACTCGAACTTGAGATACGCGCTCCACCATTCCGACCACTTGTAGACGTGTTGAAACAGGGACTCGTTCTCGTAGTAGTACGCCTTGAGCTGATCTTGTTGCTCAACATGCGCTACCATGGACTCCTCGTTCAGCTCGGTAAACTGCTCCACCTTGCTCCGTTTGCGATCATCGAGCGAGATGAGGCACCGGTCCCACCAGAGGTTGATGTTGCCATGTATGCCCCGAAAGATGTCCTCGATGATGCGCTCCCGGCTAATGTCCGAGCACGAGTCCGCCAGCAGCTGCTGATATCTGCGGATGTTCACCTCCAGCAGGCCGGCCTGGCGCGGACTGTCGACCAGCTGCAGCAGTGACTGTTGGTGCTCGCGTGTTAATTGCTGCGACAATGCAACTTCAGCTGCGATTGTCAATTCGGCTTCCGGCGATGGCGGCGGCGGCGGAGGTGATAGGTTATCGGGCACCGGTGCGAGCTCCGTTTGCTGCGTTTGCGTTCCCAGCAGCAGCTTGCCCTTGAGCAGCTTGTACAGCACGCTGTAGAAACCCTCGAGGTCGTCTATTAGTTCTTCTTTCGGAGGAAGGGTATCGTGCATCAGCGACTTGTGCTCCGGTTTGCGCGGTTCCCAGTCAAGCTGTTTGGCCAACGTCCGCACGTCTGCCTGCAGCTGAGCGATGCGGGCAACTCGCTCGGCCTTCTCCTGTCGCAGACCTTCGAGGTATCGGGCAAACAGGGCCATCTTCTGCTCGTCGGGTAGCACGTCCTTTCCATTCACGGTGTACAGACGCTTGTAGTTTTCCTCTGCTTTTCCCAGCTCTACATACCAAAAGGGGGAATGAATGCAACCAATGTGGGAAGATAAATTTAAACAAATGATCTAACCATGGATGGCCACCCACACGAAAAGAAAAAGGAATGCACCGCCCTCTATGCTTCGACGCTCCACTTACCTTTGCAAAGTTTGGTCTGTTCCTCTACGTACTGATCGAACTGCCGTTTGACTTTGCTTCGCAGGGTGGACACCTTCTGCTGCAGCATCATGCACTTGCGATCGAGCGACATTGGCGGATACACCCAATCTTCCCGGGGGACCGCCACGCCCAGCACGCGCTGCAGTTGGATTGCCTCGACAAACAGCTCCTGTATCTCTTTATTCTTCTGCTCGCAGTATCCCATCGTGATATGGAAGATTTCGTCCAGAAACATCCCGATGCTGTCTGGAAGCGATGCCATGTAATCGAGGTAGCAAATGTCTTCGAAACATGTTTTCCAGACTTTGATCAACAGCTGCACTTTCTCGTTCACGATCCGAAACGAGCGCGCTATGGTTTCCTGCCTATTTCGGTTCGGCGAATGGAAAACAGAAATCACGTTTTTCTGATGAATTCCGAGAAAAGCCCAGTATAATCACCGCCATACTTACTCTATGTTGTTCATGTTTCTCGCCATGATGTGCCCGTACGCTGCGGGGGTCGTAAAAGTAAAGTCGTAAAATTCTGCAAACGCCCTGCTTCTACGATCCTCTCTGCTGCAAATCACGATCGATCCTGTTGCAAAATGCAGCGCGGAACCAAGTACCGGTATTCGCCCAGTGTGTCAGGAAAGAGAAAGAAAAACATTCATTTGACGTTTGTAGCACAAACCGGTTCAAGACTGGCGTGTTTGGTGCAGGATGTTTTATGGTCCTAGAAACAAAATCAAGATTAAACGGCAATATATTCAGTACTACAGAGTTTCTGCCACGCAAATGCAGTCGATGTTCTTTTTATACTGATATAAATGTTCCAATTTTTTAAATAATTTTAATCGAACCGGTTAAGAAACGGGATTTTCCTCCAGTTTAAAAAGTCAAGATCAGACTGCTCGAACAATGGTCTGGCGAGCAGTGTGAATTCCAGTTCAGTGGAAGGCAATTTTGAGTGATGTGAAAAGATTCTTTCACTTACAGGAACGGATCAGAACTGAGTCTTTTGCAGGTAGCAGCCGCAACAATGTCGGAATGATGCGATCAACAAGTCACAAAAATTGTGATCTTAATCAGCTTCTTGTAATTTTTACATGTATGCAGCGTTTCGTAGCGTATCACACTACATGTTCTGAAACAGGATTGAAAAATAAATCAGGTGCTTCACCATTTTTCCGTAGAAGTTGCACCGGGACGAGGTTGGAGCCACTGCTCCGTTGCTCGCGATTTCGACGCGCGAACTGTCAAAACTTTGTATGAAATTTGACGCGCGATGGAATAGTTTTTTTTTTAAATTTTATTTTATCGCCTAGTTGCGCGGTTTATCCATACCCGCGCGTCCACACGGCGTTCGATGCTCTTCGAACAAAAGCTCCCGGGCTTAGAGCTTTCTGCATCGAACACGAGAAGTGAACCCAGGAATGATGGGTTGTTTCTTTTTGTATGGAGATGACAGCTCATCGAACAGCCATCGAGCCTCAGAATATCATAATCGAGCACTTTTTCCAATGGCGACTAGGCGAGTCGAGCAAATTCGGGTAGTTTTGACAATGATGAAAAGTAAAAAAAATCGTTGTCTTGCGCACAAAAGCGCCCGTGTGGACGCGCGGTACAACATTTTGACAGCACGCGCGAAATCGCGAGCGACGGAACAGTGAATCCAGCCTAATGCGATACGAGGGGCTGAACGTACTGGGTGCAGCAAGGAACAACCAGCACTACCGGCTTGAAAACTGACGGTTTGCAGGTAACGAAATTAAAATGTAACGGCTTTTTCAACTGCTGTGCACGCATCGGATAGAAGAGTGTGCGTTGATTGTTTTCCGGGAAAAGTTTGTGTAGATCTGTACAATATCATACTGGATGGTCGTAGACCGTTTGTTAAGGGAAGTGTGTTCGAAGTTTGATTTTCGTTTAAGTAAATAGCTAGCGGGGCTAGAAATAGCAAGATACTAGAAAGCGGGGATAGAAATAGCAAGATACTAGAAAGGAATATAGCCTGTTTTCTGGTGTACAACAGTGAAGCGTCATAAAGAAAAACAAAATGGGAGCGTTAAACGGGGAGGATCCATTGTAAGTGGCTTTTACTGGTGTCTGTTTCTTCTCCGCAGTTACAAATGGACAACTATTTTCATTGCAGTGATCAAGTGCACCAGCAGTTGTTAACGGTATGCACCGATGGCCTCAACCGAATGCATAGTTTATGGAGTGAAATGTTCGACCAAGAGATCTGCCTCGACTACACCCAGAGGCTACCGGATCACCTGCAATCGTTCTTCGATGAGGTGTACGAGGAAAGCTTCAACCGGAAACAGCGCATCCAAGAACAGATTGACCATTTACGGCAAGAAGCGCAGGACCTTCAGCGACTGCTTGGCGTCGACTTGTCGGATTATATTGCACCCGGCGCAGAGAATATGCCGCTGTTGAAACTGCATTCGACTCTGGACAATAGTCTGCAGCAGATGCGATCACAGCTCAGCCAGCGACACGAAATCATCGATCAGTACATACTGGAGGCGGAAACGCTGTGCGAAGGTAAGATAGAGTGGTTTTCCTTTTTTCTTCCTGTGCTCGCTTAAATTTCAATCGTTTCCTCGCACCATTTAGAACTCGGCGAAGTGGCACGCACACTGCCGAAAGATCCCCTGCCCACACAGGAAGAGCTGGTCGCGTTTCGCAGTTACCTGGACCACCTTATAGCCGACAAACTGCAGCGTCTCGACGAGATCGATCGACTGCGCCGCGAAACGAAAAAGCTCATGGGACACCTCGAGACGATTCCCATCAACGACGAGCAGGAGCACCTCCTGGAGGCGCGCAAATTTCCACCAACGCGCACCAACATGATCCAGCTGCGGCTGCTCCACGAAGACATCACGGCGCAGTACGCAAGCCTCCGGCAGCACATCGACGAAACGCGCGGCAAGCTGGAGCACCTCTGGAGCTGCCTCGAGACGCCGGCGGCGGTTGTGAAGAAGTTCCACAAGCTTACCTCCTACACGCAGACCACGTTCGATCGACTGTTCGCCGAGCTCGACCGCTGCGAGACGTTGCGGCGGGAAAACTTAAAGTCGTTCATCGAACGCACCCGTAGCGAGATCGCCGAGTGGTGGGACCGGTGCATGAAGTCGGCTGATGAGCGGGCCCGCTTCAGCTCGTTCCGGTCGGAGATCTACTCGGAGGAGATCCTGCGGCTGCACGAGATGGAGCTGACCGATTTGAAGGAGTTCCACAGCAGGAACGTTAAGCTGTTCGAAATGATGGCAGAGCGGCAGGCGATGTGGGACCGGATGCTGGCGCTCGAGAACAAATCGAACGATCCGAATCGCTACAACAACCGAGGCGGCAAGCTGCTCGAGGAGGAGAAGGAACGTCGCCGCATCAGCAACCACCTGCCGAAGATCGAGGCGAAGCTGCTGGAGGAGTGCAAGCGGTACGAGGAGGAGCACGCGGGCCGTAAGTTCACCGTCTACGGGCAGAGCGTGGAGGAGCTGATAGCGGACCAGTGGAGGCAGCGGGAACAGAGCAAGCAGCAGATTTCGAGCGCCCGCAAGCAAGCGAACGGGGTGCTGGGAATTTCCACCGTCGGGCGGACACCGGGTCGGGCCGAATCGACCATGAAATCGTCGACCTCAATCATGACTGGCAGCAATCGCACACGCCTCGGTGCTGGTGGATCGGCACTGAAAGCGGCAACTCCCCTGCACGGTGTGGGTGCCGCGTCGGCTTCCAAATCGGCCACCTGGATGAAGCGAAAGCTGAACACCCCAACCACCGGCATCCATGCGAAGCGATCGTTGCTGCGAGAGCTGAACAGCCCTGCGCTGAGCGTCGCTGGCAATCGGAGTGCTTCTAGGCTGGTTGTCCCCAAGACTGCTGCGGGGAAGTTACCGACCATTAAGGTGTACGACCCCAAGGCGCGAGGCTCCACTGCTCAGAAACGGGTATGTGGCGTCACAGGTCTCCTCCATGTTGCCTTCTTATCAATTTAACCATTTTTCCTCCCTCGTTCTTCGTTCGTTTTTATTTTTTTCAGCGATCCCGACGCAAATCGCAAAACACCAAACAGCGTCGCAGTGTGTCGATGATGAAGGCGCCATCGGTAACCGTCAGCTCGGCAGACGGAACTCTGCTGCAGGAGTCTGTTTGCTATGAAAAAATCGAGGTACGTTTGTTTGATCCAAGGCTGTAGAAGGGATGGATACGTGGTGGGGAAGTATGTTCCTGGAACTGTGGGGTTTAAGTCCTAGTCTGTGTGTAATTTTTTGTGGTGATGGAAATAAATGAAACTAACACGATCAATGTTTACAACATTTTTGATGCAGAATCTCAATTACATCCGTTTCTTTTTTGGTTTCGAATGGTTTGGTCGATTCGATGGTTTGGAAAAATGTTCATGGTTAGTCTCGCAAATCTAAAAGCAATAGAATACCCACGCTTTAAGTCTGTCAAAGGACGGGACAAATTTTGTTGGCCCCATTTGGGTTTGCTATTTCTTAGCAGAGTTGAAGGAAGTATAATAACTGAATTTATTTCGATTCGGTGCTACTTATATACCCCTTGGTTGCTATGGGTGATCGTGATTACTACTACTAGCCTACTGTGCTCAACACTATTACTAAAGTTGTATCGTATATTCTACAAAAAATCGTTTTTAATGTAGCATTACTTTGTTAGCTCGAACACTACAACTGCTTTTCTCCATTTTATCTCGTTGGCACAGAACTTCTTCGAAAATAACGTGCCCAACCGGTCCTCGGTGGTGGCAGAGAAACACCTGCATCCCGGTGCTTACAAGATCCGGTCACAGCGACACCATTTGGATGTGGAGCACCCGGGTAGCTTCGTCGAAGGTGAAGAAAACATGGAACCACTGGTAGTGGTAGGCCACGGAACCCCATCTCATGCTGGAGCGGGTGCGTCCCTCCACGGCGTTCATTCGAATTTTTCGCACATCCCAGCCGCCTCATCGACACTCCTTCGATCGCCCGGTATCGGGGCCCATTCCACATCGATCGCCTCCACCACCCGCAACGCACAGAGACGCTTGAAAGCGGCCAAGCCTTGCCCGATCATATTCTAACTTGTCGTTCCCTTCCAAGCTCGAGGGATTGATCAACTCTTGGAGTAATCTAATTCCCCCCTGCACCGAACGGTGAGAAAAGGATTCAAGCGGAAAAGGGAATCTGCTACATCACACTAACGTGAGAAAAGGTCGGAACGGGGTGATGGTTGATGCAATATTTTTCTTCTCTTCGAAACCTACCTTCCGTACGCTTTTGAGGCACACAGAATGCTTATCCCTCCGCCCGAACCGAGCGAGATGGAACGTAATACGCTTCCGATGTCGAGTTTCAGCGCGTTGTCTTTTCGATCGGAGCAGATTAGGATGTTTGAAATTCTTGGAAGTGAAACATTCTAGCGCAATAAGCTTCACAAACCCTTACTAGGTATGTTCCATCGGAGCTAGCATGGCGAGTAGCTTCGTAAAGGACCACTGTGGGAGTTGGAGTGATCAAAAGTGAGCGTCGTCGGGTGTGGGGGAGAAATATTAGGTTAATTTTGTTCCCGTTTTTTCCCCAATTACCTGAAGATTTTATGCCAATCGAAATGGCTCTGTACAAAAAAAAAAATGTTAATTTTAAATTCGCTAAACGAAACATCAATTGATTGGACCGTCGGTTGAAATATGTTCTACGCCCTCGGAAACTTGTTACACAAGATCGCGGAGTTTGCTCTCTCAGGGTGTAAAATAGGTCAAAACGCGCGAAACTTGTCCGCGGTATGCCTATTGGACCCTTTTTTTAAATTAATTCACTTTTTATGTTAATGTACATGCGCGATATGAAAAATATAATTCACTAAATAACTAATACGAAATCAAATCTTCTTGTTGAATAAATGTGCAAAAATGTCTAACATCGAGCGGAGTGTGTTAAGTGAGCTAACTTATAGATGAAAGAAAAGGTTTAATGAAGATCGTTTCAGCTTCTGCTGATCATACGTTCTAAAGGTATCCGCGAAAGCACATTTACAAGCATACTCCATGCATTGATTGATAATTAAAAGCTGGACAAAAACTGAAGCACAAAACGTCCGACACATTTCGGGGCCGGGCCATCGACAGGACCTTCGAATCTTCGAAGTTTGATAGCGTAACGGATAAATAAGCATTTCAAACGAAACAACACCGTAGTGATCCTGATTGCATACATTTAGGAGCAACATTAAACTATTCGTTACTCGGCATCTGCAACAGGAACCGTCGCGGAACGCGTGTGACAAGCACTTGCCGATTAACCTTCAAAAAGTGATCGTTTGATCGTTCTGCTTGCTCTTCCTTGTTGTTGTTGTTCAGCTCACTCTTACTCGTTGGCAGGCGATTTGATTGCTTATCTCGCTCGCGCGCACACCCCAGAACGGGCACTGCGGTAAGAGTTCCGTATCAATCAAAGTGGAGCTGATGATATGCTGAACGATTTTTCGCATCGCGTACACGCAAATTTACGAGCGGGCGTCCAGCAGCAGCAGCAACGGCAGCAGTAGCAGGGACAGTGGCAGTGTTAGCATACGAAAACGGTGAAGTGATAGTATACAAATAAGTTAAAAATCGCTGCGGCAATAAGTCGCTATCCACCACAAATTATTGTGGCTTGCAAAAGACGGCAGAGCGCTGGGTGAGTGCGGCAAAGTGGTGGCAAAAGTGAAGGAAGGCGAACATCGAACAAAAGCAGCCAGTTTCTCGTTCTGCTGCTGCAAAACAAAAAAAAAAAAACCCTCCATTGATTCCGGGGTGGCTACCTTGCCGTCTCGGAGCATCATGGCAGTACAGAAGTGGTACGATTTCAAAACACAAAACTATAATCGCGCGACTGAACTGAATACAATCGCAGCATCCATTTGCAGATAGTAGGGTTGTTTCCAACGAGATTCGGTTCTCGGTTGCTATATGCGCGAAGGATTACCATCCGTGTGATTGTGCATAGTTCTGCCTGATTGCCCTCCTTTTTTGTTATTGATTTGACTAACTTCATCGTGATTGTGGGCTAGAAAACAGGCAGCTATAGTGCCGAAGGAAAAGGTTAAGGAAGAAACTTATCCATGGTTTGTTGTTCTCTTGAGGTTTCAGTGTCCCGTTGCGATAACTTCGTAGCAGGATTTTTCTAATTCCAGTTTTTGGTCTAGATGCTGCTTCTACTGAAACGATGAACGATAGCGGAAGAGTTGCTGTTTCATGGAAAAACGTACCAACAACATTCTTTGGCATTTATCTTGCATTTTGAAGCCACCGATTGGGAAAGGGTTCGCTCGCGAATGTTAAAATATTTAGCATAATACCATGCATGCGCACGAACGAGAAGCACAATATTATGACAGCAGAGCTATATTGATAATGCGGGAGAGAAAGAGAAGGCAATGACCATCGCGATCGGTGCGGTGTTAGACTTACCAAACTACAAGAGAGAAAGCGAGACAGTGCATTGACTGCAAGGCCGGTACCAGAAAGAGAGGCACAGAGCGTGCTGCACTTATTGGCTCTACGTTCAGGATCAACTGTCAGAACTGTAAACAGCCAATTTCTGCGCCGCCGTGTGGAAAGAGAAAGTTCGTGGACGTTTAGGAAAGGATTTATCAAAAAAGGATTACCTGCACAAGGCCTGCACGGGGAGGGCCGGCCGACTATCGAGCAAACATTCTGCCGGGTCGTTGACACTATGTTGCATTTTTATGGCCTCGATGTTTTATTTGAAAAATCGGAAGCACTCATATTCATTTAAAACTGCTTGTCTGCTCCGTAACACATTGTCAGCTGACCGTGGATTGTGCCTTTAAAACACTTCGAAACTTATCGTTCGATTTAGTTTCAATTAATAAAGAAATTTCGCCAACTTTACTCCATAGGTCTGACGAAGCACATTATTTTCCATTCTTCCCGTTCAAGCCAACCGTTTGACCGTCTTCTTAATGGGGGTCAGTTTTTCCAAATGACAGTTTTCCCAACAGCTTCTGTCAGACAGAAGAAAATCGGCCGAGCTTCAAACAAGGATCAAACAGAATAACCAACAGAGAGAAGGAGAGTGAGTAGATGAAGAGAAACCACATCGGAGAGCATCGGAAAGAGAAAGAATTCGTTCGCATTTGCCAAGGAGCCTCCTTTCGGTCGGATGGGTGCGAGCGAGAAACAAATCGTTGGTCCCGAAATATCGCCTTTCTTCATGTCGCTCTGAGAAAGGCCGCTGTTTTGTGCGGAGGAAATCGGATGTTATTTTTCTTCCTCTTTATCTCCCACGGCCGACACACTCGGGAATTCAAGGCGAGAGTGAAAATTGTGTTGTGTTGTGTAAGTTGTCACTGTTGTCCGTGCGGATATGCTAAAGTGTAACGCAAGCTGCCCTACGATTCCTGTGGCATAGAAGTTTTTCGATTTTTGTGGTACGTTTATCAAATGTTTCAGTTTGTTCCGATTTCCCTAGATTGGTTCAAGTCCGCTTAACAAAGGCGGAGGTCCTTGTAGCCAAACAGGACTCTGCCATCGAACCAGAATTTGCGTTCGCATTTGATTTCGCGTGTTGGTGAGCGAAGATTGACACATTTTCCACATTGTAGTGAATGGAAAAAGCAAATGCAAAAAGACAAATCAACCGAACAGAATCAGTCTCCGTAAATGTAGTTTTCTTATGCTCCAAACGTGTCTATTAGAGAGTTTTATGTCTCCTGTGATGATGTGTTCAAGATGAAAAATAAAGAATTCATGAATGCGTAGTCGTAGACTTTTTTCATAATACACCTCAGCTCATTGGTCAGCATAACTTTACTGTTTTTGATAGAACAAAAAAGCTGGGTAAATCGAATGTATCAGCTTATCCCATCTCCTTCAGCTTCGTTTCTTCTCATTGTCTCATCTCCGCATCATCTTCAGATAACTATGTTTATGTCACCCCGTATTCTGGTGGCGTAGTTCGCGGAGCAGCTATATCCCTTTTTTCCCTACGACTGTTTCCAAAGGTGACCTAGAAGCCGGCCGTTGAAGCGGTAGTTGAATCCGGGGCCTGCTTTTACGTTAACTTATTTCATAATTTTTATTTTTACACTTTCAGTAACTGGCACGCTCTGTGAACGTTGGTAATAGTGTGGTGGTGCCCTGTGCGTACGCCGGACAGCAGCAGCCAGGGGGTTGGTGGCCAGTGTTTTTCCGACAGCCCGTGAAGTGAGAGGAGGTGCACAGTGTAGCAACGGAGCGGGGTGCAACCGTTGGATTATTTATCCGATGCTTTAAAGTGCATGATACCGCGTGAAAAACAGCCGTAAGAAAAGAAAACGTCAGTCCTCCAAAATCCACCCCTCTCCCCCCTCCGGTGTGGTCGTTGTGTGCGTGGTCGACTACGGAAGGAAAAGTGTCATTCTCGCGCTCGCGTTCGATGCGATTTGCGTTACATAAAAGGGTGAGCACGGGAAGTGAGAAAATCCGCGTTGGCGAGCAACAGCTGTTGCGATGAAGTGAGCGGTGAAAAGTGAGTCCCGTTTGCTCCCGAGTGGAAAGTTGCTATAGTTTTGTCCTGTCCGTTGCACCACTTCGCTGCTTTGTGTCGAAAATCCGTGGCCCTGGTTCGTTGGAGAATGTTTCTGTGCTTGTAAAAGTGTAAAAAAAACAAAAATTATTGCGAAAACTCATCTCCACTTCCTTCACTAGGATTTCTATTTCAAATCGAGTAACATTGCTTCTATCGGAAGGTTACCATTATTTGCTAGGAAAGAAACAGAAGCGAGAGAGCGAGTATAGAACAAACAACCGCAGGACGACCGAAGGATAGTGTTCTGCTCACTATTCCGCTGACTTTTGGGTCGTCTTTTAACTATTCCGGGGAAGAAAGTGGTTAAAAAGTGAACGAGATTGTGAACCGTCGACCGCAGCCTCGATACCGGATATTCGGCTTTCTTGGAAGCCGTGAGCTGTAAGTGCCAGGACTCGTCGGCGAATCCCGGGTGGGACATTTGCCCGCTTTTTTCCTGTATCGTCGTCGTCGAAGTCGTTTCCGCCGCCCCCAGCCGGAAAAGCCGTCAAACTGGAGCGACTCCCAGAATATCTGCGTGATACCGTAGACTGGTTTATGGGGTAAGTGTGTGTTCCTTACGGTCGTTTGATACCTGCTTAGTTATTATGAAGACGTTCTCTATAAATTAAGTTTTGTTTTAAATCACATCGAGTTTCTTTTGTGAATGTTAAGACACTGGTTTTTCAATTCGGGAGGAAATATTTAGAATTTAAAATAAGGTTTTTATGCTTCGTATAACAAATATTTAATTTTTAAGACTGAAGGGTGTCTATTGTTGAATTATTAGCCATCGATCTTTATAGTCGCACGGTTTTTGCCTCGCATTTGCTTTGATTCTGTTGTAAAACTTGACCTGTTTTCCACCGCCGGAAGGGGATGTGCTGGTGGCAAGAGCACTATCCCATCGTCAGCTTGTTCTTTGCCAGTGTTCTTACTCCGTACCTATTTTTAATTCCGCGTACTTGACCTCTACGCAAACAGAAGTGGTCTTCTCGGGGTGGAATTACGAAAGCCTTTGCAGAAGGGTGTATGGAAGGTCGTTTTTTCTTTTCGTTGTGCCATCGATAGCTGCAAAGGTGGTCGGTTTCTTGCATCCAACAACGTGGGCCACTTGGCTGCAGCACATGCTTCAAGAGGTTTCCCGCTGGCCAAACCTCTGCACTTCTTTCCGAGGCTTTTCACTAAAAAAGAAAAGAAAAAAATGGTAAACATACGGTGGGAAGGGCTTATTCATTTTTTTAATAGTTAACACTCCTTTCGCTCGACAGGAAATTTGAATCGATTTTCACTTTCATCTATTCTGAGCGGTCGCATGATGTCATAGAGCAGATCTGAAAAAAAGCATGCAGCAATGTTTTGCTAGGGAAATACATTATGTACCGTATCTTTTTGCTTACCTAGCGTTGCTGTTTTTTTTTTTGCTGTGGACTTTCAGCTCAATTGTTGTTGTTGGTAGTTATCAACGATATAAAATGTTTCCGAATTTCTGACCGTTGAATCACGGACTTATGGATGCAAAACCTGTATGAGTTAACAAATAATAGTGCGTTTCCTCGCGGTGGCGGAGAAGCGGTTGTGGTGCGGCATCGAAACGGAACTGAATCGAGTTTTACATTGCATTACGTACCCACCTTGGCCACTCTCTTGCACATTATAGTGCGCCATACTGCGCGCTCCAAATATGGTAATGTGGGTTGGAAAACTGGCAAACCTTTCGTCAGGGAAAAACAAACGGCAATGTACGAAAGGGAAGGGAAAGCAAAACGAAACGCAAGAAAAGCTATGCGATGGTTCAGGAAACTAAACCCAAAAGGAAGGCACGAAGATAGGCAAACAAAAATAAAAAAGAAAATTTGACTTCTTTTCCGGCACCTATTCGGTTGAGGTTTGCTAGTGGTGGTGGTACTGTGAGTGTTAGTTGCCTCCCTTACGCGTTCCGTATTGGTCAGCATAGGTTTGCATGCGAGTGCCTACCGTTTTACTGGGTAGGGTAAGGTGAGGCAATATGCACCCCTTAAGCAAAAAAAAAAAAAAAAAATCTCGCAATCCATTCAAGAAAAAATCCAAAATTTGAGCAGTTCGATTCCTTAACTTCTTTTCTATCAACTAAAAATACCAAAAACGATATCAAAGCGACCCATTTTTAGTAAGATAAAATTTTTTAAGACCCTTCTTTTTTATGCGTCTTTGACAATGTGGGGCAAAATGGCCTGAACGGTGGGGTAGAATGCACCGATGTAAACATGGGGCAATACGATCCAAAACAAACAGAAGAACTGTCATAATCAACTTGTCCAATATGGTGTGATCAAGCGTTTGAAACAGAAGAACTGTCATAATCAACTTGTCCAATATGGTGTGATCAAGCGATTGAAATATTTGAAAATTATTTTTGCCGTTAATGATTGTATTCGTGATTGAAAAACTAGGTAAATATACATGAAATGAAATTTTGATTACAAGATCAATAAGAAGGTGGCAAACGCAAACCCGTGAGTTGTTTTATTTTGACGGTGCATTTTGCCGCTTTGTTTACATTTTGAACGTCAGTGCATTTTGCCTCACCCAAGCCGGGGCATATTACCCCATACTGAGAGAAGTTCAAATTTTGTCTCTAATAAAAATGCAAGGATTTTGAGACGAAAATTTCTTCACTATTCGTTAAATTACATATTCAGGTACCTCATGAATGCCTGCTCGATTGACATATTTCATTTCTACACTTAAAGGTATGGGAAACGAAGCGCAATCGCTAGTGTAATCTTGAAATATTTCACGCAATCGGTCAAAAAGAATTTTGCTCTCTAAAGGGCACGGGACACGAAGAGTAATCGCCTCTGTAATCTTGAAATATTTCAATTTACCGTGTATCATCAATCATCAAAACTTGAATACACGTACTCACCGCTTGGTTTGTTTACTTTTTATTGACCGGCTCTTTCCGATCTGTCAAAAAAAAATTACGCGCCCAGAGCCCAGATTACACCGATAGAGAGCCAATAATCTTTTTGGCAGATTGTGTGAAATGTTTCAAGATTACAGAGGCGATTACTCTTCGTGTCCCGTGCCCTTAACCCAATAATCTCACGCGATACAGTATGGACCGAAATATTTCAAGATTACACTTGCGATTACGCTTCTTTTGCCGTGTCCTTTATAATATATTAAAACACTAGACCGACATCTTACATGATTTCGGACTCAATATGTTCTATCTCTTTTTCTCTGCCTAATGTTAATGTAGAGCCATGAAATTCACATAGGATTTATAAGACGCTCTAATGAACACAATTCATTGACTCATTTATTTTTAAATAACATAATGCAGCCGGTTCATTTCACCCCACCGGGGCATATTACCTCACTTTCCCCTACTGTTGGAAAATGCTCTTTATGCTGGAGGAAAAATGCGTTAGAAAAGCACCTTCTGGTCAAATTGGATTTTCCAATGTCTCAAATCGTGAGGTTCAATGTGTGGGAAAATAACATGAAAAAAATGGTAATGAATAGAATAAATTGATTCAAATGTTCAAAAATATGATTTGATGCAAGTATTAAATAGAATGCTATATGCTTCATTCTGCCTAACAGGTTCACCTGTATCAAAGTATATTTATCATCATTAATTGACAATAAGAAACATATGTTATCGATCAAATTTTTTCCCCTATCACCTACAAGACGGAACAGATTTATTGCATAGATCGATCACTCGTGCACATCCTTATCTAACGCCTCCAGTCGAATGACGAAATGGGTGCAATCTCATAAATGATGATGGTCAGTTGGTCTGAGCTGTGGTCCTCCGTGGGTCGCACCTTATACCACTTGAAGTACGGCAGTGCAGTTCGGTCGCAAACACACATCGCATAGAAAACCAAAACTTGATGAAGCCATTATTTTTCGTCTAATTCTCCTCCCCCCGTGCGTCGAGTGCAAGAAGTCGTACAACGGATGCTTTCCATGCCACAAACGTATGCTTTTGTGTTGGGGGTGTTAGTGGAGAGCCAGTGTGGTGCCTTGAAACGTGAACATCCGTTAGTATCTCATTAGTGTGGCTTGCAGAAGGAAAAGCGTCCGCCCCACAACGTCCAAATGCACCAGTACATGTGTGCGTGAATAATGTCCATCGTAACACTGATAACGTACGAGGGGAAAATCGACACCTGCAAGGAGAAGAAGCGATGGAAAATGTGTGTAGAAAATCGGGAAAAAAGAGAAGGAAATTTGCATGATGGATTGGATGGTTGCAAAACGGACTCAAGCTAGGAACACCGAAGGGAAACGGGGAGCAAAAAGGGACCTTCTACGAGGGAAGAGATGACACCATATGTAGCTGACACGGTTGTGTCATGCAAAAGGTGACGAAAGGTAACACTGCACGAAACATTGTTTGGCGGGTTGCAGCAAATGGCAAATTCGCTACAGTAACGGCCGATTGAAAATAATTCATATCAAAATAAGTTTTTATTGGGATGGTAAAACTTAGCAAGTGTGTTATCAACGGAACGACCGTTTACACGTTTGACGAAGAATTTGCTCAAAGAACTAACAATTTATTAAGAAATTTCTCGAAATTCTCATGACTGTGTTTACGGGTTTCCAAACGGCTTGATTTGTAACGAGGGAAGACAAGAGAAAACCAACGTATACAAATGAGATAAGAAACTTTTCTGTTAGTCAATACTAACGATGGTTGAGATCGTGTTCCTAAGAGGAATTGTGAATTTAACTTTAGACTTAATTTAAAACGGAATGTTACTTTCCACCATCTACAGTTTTAATGTTTTAGATTATAGTTGACCACCAGCGTTATTTTTGGATGAAATGTCACTTCCATTATGGTCAAAAGTAGTCACAAGACATTCTATTGAAAGGTAGAGTTTGTATCAGTTCATCTTGTAGCATGGAGCTTTTTACATTTTTAACTTTTCATAGGTCAATCATTCAATGGCTAGCTGAAAACGGTAACGCACTGTACCACGCGGATAGGGCACCTTCGAATAAAAACTCGCACTCATCTAGGCTTCGATGGCATCGACAATAGGTTTTCTTGTACCAACACTGGCTCGCAGAGTTAAGGCCCACAAAAAGAAATAAAAACCACCTCATGTAGTGGTGCACGGCGCACGTGCGTACATTGGAGCCCGCTCGCGGTATGATCAGCTTGCACCCCGTGGGGGGTTGATGATGTTCCGCGTTTGTGGCTCCGCCGCACATGTGTGCCGGCCCGTCAGCCAACGTCAGTTGTTTGCGTTTGTCCGCTTCGGTTGCTTCGGAAGGTTGTTGCTGCCGGAGCCCGAAATGGCACACATTTCCATTGACCACGCGAAGACGATACGCGAGGCGTAGTCGTCGATCTCGAGTCGATGCCGAAACGCAACCGCGTGGTGCTTCATTGTTGCGCAGCACCGGAGAGGTAGATGATGGTCGGGTGTACCTACTGATAGTGAGGGACGTGTGCTACAAGGCTGTGGCTATCGAGGAGCCGGGCCGAACGAGGTTGGGAAAACTTTCGCGCGAAAGCTCCGCGGCCTTCGGAGTGCAGCGGACCAAACACTAGAGTGACCGTACGAGTTGGTTGCGGCGATCGAGCGACACCCGTGGCAGACGGTTTGGGCCAGTTAGTTGTTGTCGGTTAGTGGTGGCCGGTGAGATTGCGCTTGCCGTGGTGTTCCTCTTCTCGATTCGCGGGAGTTCGAGATTATGATCCCTTCCCCTAGCTGAATCAGAAAACCTCGATGATCTTTGCCTAGCAGTGAAAAAGCGATCACTAGTCCAGACTAGGTGGTTTGCCAGTGATCTCAAAACTAGTGGATAGTGTGACCTAAACAGCAAGGCCAGAAAAGTTGGAGTTGGTTCCCTGCGAAACTGCGAGGACTTAGAAAGAATACCCCCAAGTCCTGGCGCCTCGGAGATCCAGTAGTTATCAGCCACAGATTGAGTTAAACAGATCATATCGAAATATCTGCCGAGGGTGATCTTTGCTTTGGACCATCGACCTCGGTGCAACACGGTGCTTCCGTAACTTGTTCCAGTTCGCTCTGGAAGATCCCAACCCTGCTATGATAATGATGGTACCATCTCGCCAGCAGCAGCAGCAGCAGCAGCAGCTGCAGTGTTGTGTTAGTGTACGCTAAGTGATAAAACCGTCACTCCTCTCCACGCTCCCCATTGTTTAGCTTCTTCTCTGCTCCCATTTGCGTTATCTCTACAACCGTGTACGCCGCGAGGTGGTCGGGCTTTGACACAGTTAGCCGTGCGCACCTCAGACAACACCTCAGCACAAACAGCACCACCTCCGTGCATGTGTGAGCCTGTTTCATATGCTGGTGCCGCCGTAGTTGCACGTAGTTTTGTGGTGTGTGCTTGTTGCGCCCCATAGTTTCGGTCTGTTCAAATAATGTCATACTAGTCCATATCTGCATCAACCATCGGACGGGTGGGTGAAGATGCCCAGTCGCTGGGCAGGGTGCCGTGAGGAAAGAAGGGTACGTGGAGCAGATCCCTTCCAGTCCGGTGAGATAGCTTGACATACGAGACGGCAGCAACAAGAAGCAGCCGTGGACGGTTCGTTCCTTTTATCACATCGCCAGTCGCCCTCAACACATTCGATCGATTGTTTGGCGTTGAAGTGAAGTGTTGTCCTCTACGCAAACAGAAAAAAAGAAGACTATTGCGTAGGTTAGTGTAACAAGTTCGCGAGTTTCATACCTCTCGCTCCCTTCGTTTCTGGTAGAAAAAAAATAGACACCTATACGTCAAACGGACTGGGAGTTCGAGCTTGTCGTCAGGGAATTCACCCGCACGCTCGCTCCGGACGAGGTGGGAACGATAAAGCGAAATTTATCATCGGGCACAATGCGAGGGAGTGTGCGCTAATGTGAAGATCATTATTCTGCGGGGTCCGTATGGTTTTGCGTTGTTAGGTTTTTTTTTGTTCCGTTACCGGTGGTTCCTCGGATCTCTAGAGAGGACGTGTACCTTCCGTGTACCGTGTGATGCAGGTGACGTGTGATATAGACGTGCTTTAGTTTATCTCGTTTTTGTTTACCCTCTAAAAGCCCCGTTTGCGTGGCAAGAAAATAAAAAAAGGGAAGCATCTAGTTCTGCATCACGCAGAGCTGCGCTGGAAGACATTTTCCTGTGGGGAAGTGCTGTGAAAATCCACCGTTTCGTTGGCACACAACCAATCCGTTCCAGTGTTCGAGTCGAGTCCCGAGAGAGGGAGTCGTTGGAGCCTTTCGTTTACCTATCTGAATCCATCCAAGAGAGAGATTTTGAGCCATCACTGGGGGGCCTGTCTAATCGTCGTCGGAGTCGTCGGACTATGGACGGTGCGGTCAGTAGTAGCCGCTTTACGAAGATGTGGACCACGGCCGTACTGAACGCCATCACCAGCCGGGCGACGTCGGCGTCGAAGAATCTTTCGGTGCGCTACTCGTCGATACCGAGCAACGATGGTGCCGGCTCGTCCGCGTCCGCCAGCAATCTCAGCAAGATTATGGGTGGTTCCGGCATCATACTGCCGCTGGACGTCGAGGAAACGGTGACGTGCTTTTGCAGGTTAGTATCGAGAAAAAAAATTGCCGAAGAAAAACAACGAGTAAGGGTCTTAGTGGCGGATGGTCGGCTGGAGAAATGTAAGAATTCGGGAAGCTTTTACTCTTGAGGGATCCTTACTGATGGACTCTTCAATGTAGACTCTATTTATTCCTTTACTTGGAAGATAATCATTTTGGGTGTCCCAACTATCCTTGTGTTTGATCAGCGAGTCTCTGCCGCTATTCTTCCGAAAACGTTTGATCTTATCATCAGGAAAATACGTAGGTTTCGTTTTACAATGTTTATACATTTTCACCTAGCTACATGATTCATAAAAAAACAGTCATTAAATGGCTTATCTAAGGTGTAGAAAATTTCCATCTTCTGCTGCATCCAACAAACTCCTCCATGTTCCCTGCAACAAAATATTCCTCGTTTCGCCTCCGCTATTTCTTTCCGTTGTGGGTAAAGCCAAACTTTATACTTGCTTCAAAGTCGCTCCCACCCACTGCAACAGCACAGTTCACGGCGTCATTCCCGTTGGGATGTTAAAACTTTTCACCCAAAATGTTACGCTCCGGCAAGTACATTTCTCCCTGGTCGTGTAATGATCGTTCGCCTTTCTGCTTGGCCTTATTTCTCGGAAGATATTTACAAAAAACAACAACAAAAAAACAAGTGGGAGCAAACTTATTTTTCCATGGAATTGGAAATTACTGAACTTGTGCAATTACAGATCAGTCAGTCAGGCTGTGGGCAAGGAGCTACGAGGAAGCGCTGATGTTTGGTTGTCTGCTGGGTGGAAAGGCAATTATCGGGCAAAAACACAGCTCCCGGTTCGGCTCGGCGCTTTGTGGTGCCGTATTTTGCACAGGCCGACCGATCGCTGGCTCCTTCGGTCGGAACCAGTAGGAATTTAGATTGTTTTCGCGAGAATGTTTCGTGCTTACTCAATCAAACTTTGTGGATCCATCCAATCTATCGAAAAAAAGGTATTAATACAAACTAAAACATGACGCTGGAAGATGCACATATATTGGCAAAAATTAAGTACATCATACAAGGTACTGGTTGGATAATTTACGCTTAGTTGGTTTCCTCATATGGACCGGGTTGTTTGTGCATAATTAATTCATCCAGATTTAGCCTAAATTAGACTAACTCTAATGGATTTCATGCAGCTTCTCTGACAGAATTGTTTTACTCCTGATTGAATATTATGTACTAAACGTCGATGAAATTTTTTGTTAAACAATTTTGACTGTTTGCAATTCGGCCATAAACTGTCACTCTTGTAATTGACAACCTTATTGGAAGGCAAAACTTGATTGGACCAACCAGGCGCGATAAGGACGTTGCACATTTTTCGCGTAAAATTAAGTTAGTAGCCCTCCATAAATAAGTGACTGCACCCATTGTAAAAAGATACAATGTCCCACTATCTGCCTGTTTGCTAGTGCTGTGGCTCAGCAAAACAAGCTCGTTAACGTTGGCCCACCATCAACGTGGACCAACGGAGTATTGGATGATATGGAAAACTGTATTACTCTCTACCCCTCTCTTTTTTTCAAAGGTACCTTCCTGATGTATCGAGAAAGCGGAAGGCTTGCGTGATTATAGAAAATACAGGGAGGTTTTTTTTCTATTTTTTTCTCGCTATATTTTGGTAGCAGCCACACATTCGGCCGCAAAACACTATCCTCCGATAGTCTGGAGGCGCAAAGCAAAAAAAAAAAAAAAAAAGACCGGAGACACCCAAAGGAAACCACCTTCCTACATAAGCGTGCGGTTTTCCCGTGAGGGTTTTATTAGCATCAGCAAATAAAAGAGAAAAGAAAACGGAAAAACTCATCGACTTCGGACGTGCCATTTTGTGCATTTTGTTGCTGGTTACGGTGAGATGGTGTAAATTGAACCGGCAATGTAACGCAGGACAAAGAAACTGCACCGTCTTGCTCTCGCCCTCTCTATATCTCAGCACCCCCACACCGACTACCCCCCCCCCCCCCCCCCCTTCGTGTCCACGTGGCATTATTATCACGTTGGTGAGTCATTTTTTGCGGTTGACCACTTCCGCGAAGGTTTGGACGGTAATGCAATGTGATTTGGCGAAGGCGAGTCCCTTTTCTTGCGTTGCGCGATGGAGGAAATGTGCTGATGGAATAGTTCCGGTTTGAGTTATTTTTATCTGATGTTTCATGTGTATGTGCTTGTTTGGACATTTTCTCGTTTTACTTAATCTTTTCATTGAGACACAGATTTTAAAATGAAATTTCGAAAATTTTGCTTAATTCAACTGGACTACACATATTGACGTCACGCAATTTTTGGGCATTTTTGGGCTTCTATCTGTTGTACCTTGGAAGGTGAGGAATTTTCATACTTTTATTTGTAACTGAATTAGTTTTCTTCCAACCATGATAATTTAAGCTCGTAAGCATACTTTTTGCGCTGCTTCAAATGACAAAAGAAAAACCTGAAATCGCTTGTTATCGTAGGCTTGCTAATTGATTTAGCGGCGAGTTGTTGCGCTTGTCAAGGACAACTAGTAGTAGTATCTACCAGCTCAAACCTTTGTTTCTTTGTCCCTCGTGGAAAAGTAGGGTGGTGGAAAATCTGGATTTTCCTTGTTTGCTTTTACATCGCTTTTATTTAATCGTGCGTTGTTTCCATTTCCCTATGTTCTAAGTTCGGTCAAAGTTGGAGTGAAATTTTCCATGATCAATCAATGGAAACATTGATCAATGCTAACTAGCAACATGGAAATTTATATTAAACACTATTTATCGAATTGATAAACAGAACTGCTTGTAAAAAACGATTGTGAATTATGGTTTCTATCTGCATAGCAACATAAAAAAGGAGGAGAAAAATCTGCTTAAGAAAGGATAGTTGGTTGAAAATGTGCTACCCTACAAGTGCCACTTGATGGTCACTTTAGGAAGACACTCAACAGTCAACCCATCCTCCCGTTCATGGTTGTGCTTTGCTTGCGATAGAGTCGCTCGAAATTTTTCGAAGGCTTCTTCGGCCAATTGACTCGCTCTCCTTTGCGCCGCCATCGTGATCTGCTCCGTTTGAAATGGAGGAGGAATGGAGTATAGCTGGACAGACTCTTATGGTCGACAAAAAAAAAAAAAAAAAAAATACGGAAGAAAAAGTTCACTTTGGTACAACCATCAAGCCAATCGTTTTGTGTTCAACAACTTTGAAGCGTTGCAGGCATGTATTTAGCCAATTTTCCGTTTTTGCAAATGTAAATTTGGCGGAGCAGAAAACGCCTTGCCAGAACTCTTGCTCCAGCCTCGAGGGGAAAGGTAGATATAATTCAGTCGACTTCTTTCCATCCATTCGTGGAAAACTCCGAAAGGGATTCCCTTAACAAACGAACACCCTCGGGCAAACCTTTTGCGCCTCAGTGGTGATAAAACGGCTTCCAGCTGTAAAAAACCCAAATCAGTACCAAACTAACAGTAATAATCCAAGAGATGAGCCAACTAGCAGGAGCAGGACCGTTTCGTACGTTTTAATAAGGGAAAAATAAAAATGGTCGGGCTGTTTTTTGTTTATTTGTTAAATTGTGAAAGAAAAACACATCACATTTGGCTACCGAAACGTACGAAACTGCATTACGGGAGAAGGCGGACAAAGAAATATAACGCTAAATAATGATAATGAGGGAAAGATTCGCCGTTCGCAGTGGCTTGGAGAGGAGCCCCAGCTATAGCTACAATCAGATGGCGACATGCACCGGAGCACAGGTTGGAGTCGTCGGCGTTTCTCGCTCCGTGGAGAAAACCCCAAATCCCCATCCAAACCATATCCAAGCAGGAATTTGACAGGAAGGGGTTGAAATTAATCATTTATAACAGATTTGTGTTTTAGTTTTGCTTGCTCTGGTTAGTTTTTGCTTATCATGCTGCCACTCGGCTGCAGGAGAGATTTCCCCCCAGCTTTGTAACTGTTTGTGTCGTATTTACATCGTAAAATTGGATTTTTTTTCCTTAGATTCTGGTGAAATTGCACATGAAAAATTATTTAGTTTTCAATAGTTCACTATTATTTGTATTTAATTACATCCATGTGTGTAATTAAACGTTTAAAAGTGCATATTGTATGTAATATTCCATTTTTGAACCCCTTTCTCATCGCACATATTTTTTTTGATTATTCACAAACTTGATATGGATCTGAACGCTTTTTTGTGCTGCCCCAAAATCCTAACGATTTCATGTGAGCCTGAAAAAAGATTCTCCTCCAGTTTGTGTGAACTCAAACTCGCTTGAAATTGTTTATCCTCAATTTTTCGCACCATGTGGCGCCATTGCTTTGCGTGAGCTGAGGTAAGGGCGTTTTTTCGCCCAACGTTTGTTCGTTAGAGAAAGGACAAAATAAAGCGGAATGAAAACTTCCGCCTATCCTTCCGTTCTACCGCGATCTGTTTGTGGGTTTACGATTTTGAGGTTTTTTTCTTGCTTTTCCGACGCTTGATTTTGCGTTTAAAATATTTGCATCAGCGTGCAAAATGTGCCGACAAAGCGAGCGGGCGAAATGTCGGATAAATAGCATAAATGGAAGCACAATATGGTCCACAGCTGAAAGGTAACAGCATGAAGGCGTTTGTTTATGGAATGAACAAAAAAAAAAACATAACTCCTACATGAGTTTACAAAAGAAAAAAAAAATGTTTCAACCATCGTTTGAAAATTAGTTGCTTGGTTGTTGAAATCAAATTCAAATGTTTTGTTGCCCGATAGATTCGGAACTTTTACAAATTTGCTTAAATTGAAAAACCCTTTGTCATATTAACAGTTTGATTCTAAAACCGGCACGATAACTAGCTTTAATAATTCCCAAGTTACAACAGACTAGGCTGAGGAGAATTTGTAAAATTTCCTCAGCATCAAATCCTCAGCGTAATGAACGGCGGCAATGTTTATTGGTCACCAGTCCTTAACTTATTTGCTCATGCTTTCAACGATCAACGATTGCCGTGGCGCAATGGCTTCCGATGTTTTGCTTTTCCCTCGGTCGTCGGATGTGTAAATGTATCCATTGGCAAGCGATTGAAGCGGGCAATCTGGCGGCGAGATGCAATCTTCATAAAAATCTAAATGCATTGCAATCTACGGCCGACGATCCGTCGAGGGCAGAGTTCTTTGCCGTTTCGATTGAGACACTCGGGAAAAGCCTGGTGCATTTATGTGATATATGATTACGTCAAATCAGCATTTTTAGCGGTGATTTGATCGGTTCCAACCACCGTCTGCCCCCGTGGCTTTGATCTAAACCAGATGGTTTGTAGATTTGATGTTACATCAACGCCTAGAAGCCAAGTCAAGCCGATTCCAATGTGAGCGGGTGAGAAATTATGCATTGATGGAAGCAGAACAAATTGCACTACTCTTCCTATTTTGCGATCGTTTGATTGCAATATTTATTCGTTTCATTAAAAAAAAAACACACACACACAGTTTCGTTTCACAAATCTCTTGATTGTTTTTTATTAAGTTCGGCCGGTGACTTTTTTTGTTAAGTTCATTTTTAATCATGAAACTGTTCGTCTATGTTCTTGAAAGAAACCTTGGACTCAGCTTTGGTTTGAAAATAAGCAAAACAGTTAAACTCCTCCCCTCTTCCCTTCCAAAGTAGAGGTCATTTGCATTACGATAAATTAATTTGCCATCGCCCCCGGCATCCTAACGAGCGGCAATTTTTGCCCATTACCGTTAAATCACGACGATTTGATGTAATGATAGCTGACGAATCCCCGCGCATCAGACGGGTTGCGTTAACCCCTGGGTTGGTTGGTGTCGGCAAATTGTTAGAGTTGTTTTTTACAGCCATGATATTTTTGGCAAACGCAAGTTTTTTTTATTACTTTCATCTCTACTATGGTTCATTTGGTGTTAAAAATAACGCTAAAGAAAACTGTACTCATAAAACAAAGAATAAACGTTGCTAGCCGTGTCAGCATAAAATTTTAAAGTTTCAGAAAATATATGCATGATGGATATATTTGGAAAATATATGATCCTTGTAAATAACATGAACTCGCTGTAAAAAAAATGGTCCGATCCTTGCCACGGCAAGGAAGCCAGAGTCGGCGTGTGTCTCGGAACCGGGTCTGGTCCGCGCCAGCAGCGCAGAATAAGAGCAAAATAATCGATATAGCGACACTAAAAATAAGACGCAATCACGCAGTTTTTCCATTCCTTCCATTACTTTCTTTGTCTCTCTCCATCATTTCTGGCGCCGATGCATTCCAAGCTACGACATTTGTACATCGATATTCCGAAAAGGGTTTCCAGCTTTTTTTCTCCTTTGTATCCTTCGTATAATGCAAAAGCATTACAACATTAAATACAGATGCATCCTTACGGTAAAGTTGCAACACATCATTTGCAGTCGGAAAAACTTTTGTAAAGGTCTTGGTATCCCAAAAGTCCTTTAAATGCTTACCAACTGGTACTTGAAAACATTCATTGCGGTTAAATCAGCGAGTAACACTTCTTGTGCAGTACATTTCCCAAAAACTGAAAAATACAATGGAGGCTGCTGCATAGAAAACTCTTGGCTCTTCGTATGCAGTACCAATTTGTTATTTATGTTCAGTTCACTATCTGACAAGGGTTACAATAGCATCCGTAATGCGTTGTTGTGTGCCAATTTAGTAAATTAGAATTTTTAGTATTTCTATTTTGTAAAACGGACATGAATGAAAAGAACATGAAATAAAGCTCTTTATAAAGTTATTACTGATCATAGTTAATCTCAATGTGGCCAGCATGATACATGAAAGCCCTACTTAATTTTTGTTAACTTCCCAACTTGCATCTGGAAAATGTATCTCCGAAAAAATCATCCATCTTTTGATGGTCACGGGTAGGGCAAACACAAAATCTCATCTAATCAGCGATAGGAGTCAGAGCTCAAACGGGTAACGGCAGGACGTAAATCACCGGACCAAACATATAACCTAGCCTTAACAAAAAAAAAAAAAAGGGAGAACCGCCGGTACTCGTTAAAAAGTCATAAAAATAAATATCACATCTCCCTGGACGTCGTGACACACGGGCTGCTGGCCCGTATGCCTGCATTATCTAGCGGTCATGCTTCTTCTTCTCCATTGCGGTGGAGTGTTGGGCATTTTTGTCTATGATTACAACCACCTTAGACCCAACGTGGATCGTGCAGCATGGCAGTTTCGATGCCGTGTGCGGATCCAATACTGCGAAAACGGTGATCATTTGGGGGACTTTCCCTTCAGGGTAGGCAATAAACAATACGTGTGCATTAACGAAACGGCAAATTTTGATGAGTTTGTGTGACGCGGAAATTTAATTTAGATCAGATTGGAGGATGGGTTGGCTGTATCCTTTCGTAGATAAAGTTTCTGGGAATTTAATTAGGAACAAAAACAATAGAAACTCGAGGGACTTATAAAAATAACCCTGGGACATGTGTGCTAAACAAAATTCGGGAAATAATCCGTGTGGCGTAGATGGCGTGAAAGATCGGGGGTGTAGTTGTGTTCCTACAATTAACCGGTTGATCGCCTAATCGCGGCCGAAGGTTAGCATGCCATCTATTTCGATTAACAAACCTTCGATTTGCTACATCCACTTACCGAACGCTGGTGAAAAGGTCACAACCGACGGGTTGTTTCTTTCGGAGCTTGTCCGTGCATTGGGAGTTTTATTTTTATATTTACGCAATACCAAACCACTCAAGCTAGCGGCTGCAGATAGAACTTTGCTATTGGTCCGAACAACAAACGTTTAACAACGCCCAGATTTATCTATTGCCCTCGAGCGTGATGATATTTTGCTATCGATGCTTACGATGTTGCTTCGGAATTTATCACCGACTCAAGTAATTATCATCCGTTTTAAATGGATGCGTCCAGGTTCATTGAGGGTATATGTTGGGAAAAATATCCTACTTTGCTCTTATCCTAGTTTAATGGATATAAACTTACTAATACGATTTTCCCCTGTTGCAATATGTTTTAAATCAGGAAAACCCGTAGTCGTATCATGAATCCAAAAATCGCTCGGAAAAACAGAACCATTCTTATGTCAAAGGCAAAGTCTTCCGAGCGAACATTACATCATTTTCAATTTTCCAACCGCGTCATACAATCGCTTCTGGCAAACCATAGAGGATAGTGTTTAGGTAGCGATGATGATGCCATTGATTGCATAATGTGTTTATTGAATTTCAAGACGTGGCAGCGCGTTAATGGTTTTCTTTTTTATGGACTCAGGCGAACTTACTCGCCGTAAATGCGTAACGGTATCTGGGGATGAATGTTTTGTTTTTGCCTTGTGCTGGATGATTGAGCCAATGAAATTTGCACGTTTTTATCACCGGTCAAACTCAAAGTAAACCTCATGACCGTGGCCACAGCTTGTAGTTTATTCCAATTTGCTCGTACATACGACACCATTGCAATTTTATCGATTTTTAGGGATTTCGTTGCTAACTTATATTTTTAAACAAACATTTTCGTGCTTGCTTAAATACTTATCATAATTAGGTGATAATTTTAAGTATCAGTTCATTTTCCAAACATAGACCAGTTTTGACATAAATTTAATTTATGTTGAAAACATTGTCGAAAAACCAAATAAAATGAATAAAATAAACTGAATTTTTGTTCAAATAAAAGCTACATTCCATTCCGTTTATTTATTTTAAATATTGTCGAATGTGATTGAACGTCCCACGGCAAAGGAAGCCGATTATTTTGCTAGGGAAATTAGATTCGTCCTAATCAAAACACTGACCAATTAAGCTGCCGCTGGGAAAATGCCACGATGTTCAAAAATCTTCACCGTTGCTCTAAGAAAAACATCCAGCACTGGGAGATGCGAGATTTTCTTCTTGGCTTGCGGGCTTGTAAAAAATGGAGCGGAGAAGAACGGGGGAGAGACGGTACCGAAGGACAAAGGCGCGCTAGAGCGGGACGGGGCATGCGTACCCGCACACCCTCACATCGGTTATCATTACGGTAACCTTGAAAAATCGATCGCACGTGCTCTGCTCTGGCGCCTTAGGGAGAGCAAAAGGGAAAAGGAATAAATGTTACAGTGCTGTTGAAGAAATTTGCATAAAAAAAGCATTAGGCACAGTTAAGTAGAAGAGTTTTATTTTTACAAACAGTGTGCTATTCCCTGAAATTTAATTAAGTTCTTTAGTTGGCGTAATTTCTTAATTTTACAAAAATGTCCCACTATTAGTTTTTGGCTTCTATTTAGATGAAGTGTTTGTCTCCGTGAGCTTCATGTGCAGGCAGCTCAGTTTTCCGTCACTATGAAACGTGATTACAAATACCGCTGCCACCCCTGCACACGTAAACACACTGCTGCACAGCCTTCACAGTTGATTTCTCCCCGGTTTGGCTTCCGGAAAATGGAAGATGCATCGAGCGACCCAGATCGCATCGAAAAAGTGCAAAAGAAAATCAAATACATTTTCACAAGCGCAGCGTGAACACGAAAAATGTACAGCTGCAAAATATGGCCTACTTTGTTTTGTAATCCATCTAATTTTTCTTGGACGTTTGCTTCCTGCAATCCCCGTCTGAAATGAGATCGGGCGATGGGAAGCAAGCAGGCAAGACCCACGGAAGGACGAATAAGTCGTGAAAACCGTGAAACAAGAGTACCGGAGGGTAGGACGTTTCTTGAGGCCACACTGGAGTCCTAATGTTGCGTCTGTTTGTGTGTGCTTGTTGTGCTTCACTTTTATGCTAACTTTGCATAACATCACCATCATCACCGAAACTCACGCCACCTTCCGACCGTAGCGCGCATGTCCGAATAGTGAACCGTTTTTCTTCTTTTACGCGCGGCTGGTGGTTGCGCACGTACACCGCTTCCGCTGGTGTAGTGGTGCTAAAGATGAGGGATGCTTGTGAAATAGTTGTTGTCATCCGATCCGAATGACTGCTCCGACCCATCCCGGCTGTCTCAGCAAATCCACAGCTCAGCAGCTCCGGTCTGTTTTGTGGCCTACTTTTGCTCACCTACGAATCGACGAATCATTCTGCTCTACGGCTCACGCCGTGGCCACTTTTCCACAGTTGACAGTTGCTGCTCACTCGGTTCGCTTTTCAATTGGCTCACCACTTTTCACTCGTTCGCGCCGCGTTTGCTTTGAGGCGTGTGCGAGGGTGGGAAAAGTCTCCTCTACCGTTTCGTGAAGACGCATCGCAGCGAGAATTTTCTTCACTCGGGTTCTCACTAGGTGTCGTGGAGAAAATCAGCTGTTGTTTGTTTTTACAGCCCTTCGTTTCGAGAGGGGAAAGGAGCAAAAAAAAAAAAAAAAGAACAACCACCTTTCCCTCAAAAGTTTACGATCCTGCGTGCTCGTGGGGCTGCCCTGCAGTGATTATTGCTGTTTCGCTTACTCCAAGGGATGACTTTGTCTCGTTTGCGTGTAATGTGGCACTTGTCACTTGTTCGTAATTTTACCGCATAAGCGTTTTCTATTCATTTTTTTAATTCTAAAATATCATAAGCTTTAATCTTGTTTTTTTGTTATTCGTCATACTAATGTTCTTTTCTATTGTTCGTTTCATTTTCAGGTAAGTGATGACTTATTTCTTCGCACACAGCGTCTTCCCTGTGTCTTCACATCGGCAGATCCTGGTCATATACTTGTCTCGCTATCCCGAGTTTCAAATGGCAAATAATCTCGTTCACCTTCATCTGTTTGCACTAGCCAGATCGAACGTTACTAATGAAGGAATAACATCGAAAAGATACTGACTTCTGCGACAGAGATAGTGTTGCGTAAACGCACTCTGACTGAGCACATTGGCTGAGTCCTCCACATGTTCCGTTTGATTTCTTCCTTCTGGATATGGACATCACCGCAGAGAGACTTTCGGTGCCTGACCGCGGTCACTGACCACTACCACCACCACCGTCAACAGCGCAGGTCGGGCTTCTGGTGGACAAACAAAATTGAAAGCCAAATACGGGGAGTAGATGGAGCACTTCCCGCAGTCCCTCCTCGTTCGGGATTTTGGTATTGGAGCACAAATGGTAATGGACGAAAGTGATCGATGGCGGCAGCACCAATATGCCAATGTTGAATCATCGTTCCCCCGAAACGTTCTGAGCCCTTGGGGGGAATGCAGGCAAACCGGGTGGGAACCGATGCCGTTAAAGTGTCAATGTCTTCTTTGCGGCCTTTGACGCAATACCGCTTGTCTAGGGTGGCGATGATCTAACCATCGCGCACACACCGCTGTTCGATCGTCGTAAATCATGATTCCGGGGCATCGGCTAAGGTTAGATACCCTGCTTTCCCCCGCTTCCCGGCACCCTCGGCAGCTCTTTATCGACAGATATGCGCCACACAGACGTCCGGCGTGAAAGAAAAGTGGATCGCTGTCGATAAGATTTTTGCTGCGACTCTTGGGACTCACTGTTTGGGTTCGGAACATCGGAAATCAATCTACGCCGTATCGCTCGACGCTCTGCGGGCAATCGTTAATGTGCCGGAGTCCGCTAGCCATAAACACGTGCGTCGTGTACTCCCAAAAGGATCGCTTGTGTCATGACTTCAGCGTTTACTGCAACTCTGGAGAAGTGTGGTTGACTCTCGCTAGCGTAGTTCGTTGATCCCAGCCTGGATATCCCGCTCGTCATATCTATAGCTCCGTTATTCAGATTGAAAACGTTAAATGACCCTAGCCAGCTCGTGCCAACAACCGATAGGCTCGATATGACCTACCCGTGGTGGAGCCTGATATTTCAGCAAGAATCATTTGTCGCGTGCGGTGTTATCGCTTGAGGTTTAATTGATAAATAATTTGCTTGTAAAACGAACGAACTTACTTGGGGAGTTAGAGATAATGTGTCTTGAAGCGACCCATGTCTCGTTCATCGCACCGAATGCCATGTTTGCACAATTAGTTATTCAGCCAACGGGCAACTTTTGTCTTTGAGAACCAGCCATGAGAGTATTTCATGTTCCCGAACAAAGTACGTTTGCTGTTGAGTCAGGCGTTTAGCAACTAATTAGCTTGCAAGGAAGAAGAGTGTATGCTCCTTGGCAAGTTGTTATGTCTTTTTTTTCTTTTGCTGAAGGGCAAGGTCTGAGACAGGATACAAAGGACAGCAGATCCTTTCGATGACACCTTTCCCGCAGAGCGTATATTGGGAGAAAGAAAACACAAGAGGTCTCGACGCTTAGACCATCCCACGCTAGGGCGAATGCGGGAAGAGTCGCCGACGGCAGGCTGGTAGGCGTAAGATGAATGGTCCAACATATTATTCTGACGCCGGCCGCTGGTGCTGCTGCTGATGTTGTCGGTGCTGATGCTGCAGGCTTAGCTTTGGGACGGGTGAAATGCCTTCTGACAGGTCGGAAACAATTTCGTGTCGTTGGAGATCAAAGAGTAGAGACCCGTGCAAGAAGGAAGAGGTCTACAAGAAATTTACCACCAGGTGGCCCGGCTTTGCGAACTAACCGACGAACCGGCTTCGTCTTGTTGGTTTGATGTAGATATTGCGAGAATTTCTTTATGAAGAACGCATATCGCTATGTGGGTTATATTCTTAAGCGCGCCATGTTGTTATAAAACAAATTGTTTAAACTTCTGTGATGAAGTGATGGACTTAAAACATATTTTGCAGAAAATGCGATCCTGTTTTAGTTAAAATATTATTTAATAATATCGGAACTGAATATTTGCCCAAAATTTTATAAAAATGCAATATTTTTTTTGTTAATTGCTCAACTTTACCTCCACGATCGCGTTACGCAGCGAAATAAACTTTAATGTAAGTTTCCCTACTGCACGTTGAAGATTCCGATAGTTGGGATTGACTCGAGTTTCCCGAAATAATTAAAGGCAGGAAAGCAGGCGCTCAGACAGGTTTTCTCGTGAGCATTAGCAGGAAAGACATAAATTTTATTTTTGGCACTTTTTTTTGAAACATTTTCGCTTCTACCCAGAGGGAGGGACGAACTATCCTACGATAGCTGTGCAGCAGCATCCCCTAATTAAGCCACTTGCCCAACCTCACACGGGTCAAATTGTGCCTGTCGAAATCGGGGCGGCGTTTAACGTAACGTATTATGATTATTCTAAGAGTGGTAGGGTCCATTTTCGGCATGAGAAAAATTAAACGATTTTTTCATACTTCCTTCCCGGAAAAATGTCACGATTGCTTGTTATTTTAGATTAGACAGAATTAAAAAAAATCAAAGCTGCAGAATAGGAAGGTGTTTAGTATTTCCTTTTTTCCTCAATTTTAAAATTCCGTGGTAATGATAAAAGAAATTCTAAAGATTTGATTGAAAAGTAAGTTAACTGATTCGTTCGACGATCGAAGCATAAAGCCTTTGTGGATAAACTTTTATATTTTTCTGGTTCTTTTGCAAAAGTGAATCTTTTATAATTCTCTTGTGCTTCCTTTTTAAACTCCTAACTGAATATCATCTCGAATCGTCACGTATCGGATGACTCGATTGATTGGGATCATTTCAATTAACCTACCCTAACCTAACTCAATTGTACAATCTTTTTCCCTAGCGTTAGTCTGTGTTGGGTCCATCTTTTCTCAGTGGAAGGTGGAGGAGCCATTAACAGCAAATTTCATTAGTCACACCGTTGGGTTTTCGATTCGATAGAAAATCGATTCACCGAAGATCCTGCCAACGCACGGACTCACTAGGGAAATCCTTTCAAGTTAGCCCACAGTGCCACCTATTCCTCGATGTGGATTCTGTTAGCGTGAAGCTACAGATATCGAGGAACGGCGTTGATGAAGGTCCAGTGTAAGGCCATTTTAGAACACTAGAGACGGGCACATGTCGTAGAAACATACGATGGAAGAGATCGATGGATGAAGCACTGGTATAAGGGAGCCAAATTCTGAAAAGAAGCATGTGAACCTGCTCGCACATTGTCTGTCGGAGTAAGGCCTATGGAAGGCAACTCTGCCGTGTACAGCGTGGTTGATTTGATTTGTAAACTCTCATTTATTTTTTTTCGTTTTGGTTCAGTATTTGTCAACTGGATCAGGTTTTGATAGTGTTAATTTGTAGCTTTTTATTTTAATTGAGTTATATTTAAAATATGCTTAATTTTATTTAATTTATCAACACTTTTGAGCAAAATAAGTTTGAACGTTCCATTAAACCAAATATTTACTCCCGATTAATCATATTTACTCAGAATTAGTCGTTGTGTTGGAGCCAATGATTGTTTCACCTTCGATAAGAGTAGAAATCGTGATCTTTTTCTCCCAATCCTCTTAGTATGGAACCGACCCAATCTTATGCTCAAAAGAACGTTTCCAAAGTAAAGTGGATTGTCGTTTTCATCTTATCCTATCTTAACGGGAAGGTAATTGAGAGGAAAAAGGGACGCAAAATCTTTTACTGTCCCCGCTCAGCGCGTATAGAACGAAATAGTGTGTTCGGTAATGTTCAATGAAACGGACGGGTCATCGTCATGATGGTAACCTTTTGTCGTATCTTATCCTTCAAATTCGGCCCGGACGGTGTTTCCGAAAGTTTCAATCAATGGAAAAGGTAACGCCAAAGAGACAGGCGGCAGGACACCCACCGGGAAAAAGGAAGGAACAAAACAGGTACCGAGGACTCGAGGTTCGATTGCGCGGGAAAACGAACGGAAAGTTGAAATGAAAGAAATCTTGTTCACGAAAAGGAAGAAGATATTGTTATTGAGCTTTGAGTGTAAGTATTCGGAAATTTCTTCCATGAGGAAGCAATGTCCAATATTCGTGCATACATGTAGCCGAGGTATTGTATGATTTTACAATATTGATTGGTGTTGCATCATACCACTATTGTAATACTTTCCATGTACCATGTGGCGTTTTTTTTTGCAAATACGTATCGTAGATTCGTCATTTTCTGTCGTCATTTGGAACGGTTTTGTATTTGCTCTACGCTGTAAAAAATCGAATGGTGGCGACTTATTGGTACGGTTGCGGAGTGCTTACGATCGAAAAAAAAACCGGGAAGATGTACAATAAAGAACCATTGACAATGTAAAGTCAGCAATCCCCCTTTTCCCTCTCGATTTTGGGAGCAACCGCTATTGTAAAAAGGAATAACGTTCAGATGCATCGCCAATATTTGTGAGTTGTTGTTGCAACTTTTGTGACGTGTTTTTCTTTCTGCCAGCTTTCCATCGGTGCATGTTTAATTTTAACTCTACGCCTTTCAGCTGGCGCGGATATTTTGAGTTGTGGCTTATTCCCCGCTCACAGCCGAGAATTTGTGAGTGTTGGCTTTTGGATCATGGAAATGGCGGGAGGAAAGCACCGTGCATGTTTAATATGAATGTGTGTATGTTTTGGCCTCAACTGACCGTTTATTTTATATTTCGTTCGGTCCATTAGCACCACCAGCCTTGTTAAAAAAACAAAAGAAAAAAAAAAGCGAAAGAGAAAAAAAGGATGGTGAATTTTTGTTTTCATCGAAGAACATTTTCCAAAATTGTGTATGTTGTTGTTTCTTAAGTGAGGATTTTAGGCCAGAAACATTCAAATGCTTCAGCGAGCACATTTTCATTGAGGCGTTAAAAGTGGAAAAACTAGTTCCACTGTAGGATGTCACAGAGTAAAATTTGTTGTTTGATGGAAATTGACACGCTGAGTAGAAGTAGTGGAGGAGTAGTGTCAACAAAACAAACAGTACACATTTGTTATGTGACCACGCAATACCAGGTGATGTTTATGCGGCACAGTCATGGAATCCTTTTCACATATTGCTTCAAATAGTTAGATCAATGTTGCGAATGCGAATAATTAGCTGACAACGTTGCCAAACGCGGCGGTGTACTTGTCGTGAAGGCTGTACTATGTTTGCGAATAGAAACGTAAAAAATACGCGTTTGAAAATTTGTTTTACTTTATGTGCGTTTGAGATTATCTTATACGTTCGGAAATATTTTGAATATAGAGTTTTAATTTACATTATTAATCTGCTGTTCGATTTCTGGATGGTAAAACATTTAAACGTGCAATATACAATCATAATCAAAATAATTTCAAATGTTAACTGTTGAATATAGTTTTTTTTAATTGCATTAGGTTTTCAAACCTTAAACTAACTTTTGTTGATTTGCAACAAAGGTGAATTGAAATAAAAGATATTTTAATATCTTGATTTTTGACCTTCAATCTGCCTATCTTTTCTCACTATGTCTCAAACTTGGGTAAAGTTAACGTGAGAATAGATTGAGAGAGAGCGACAAGTAGAAGCAGGTGGTTGCCTGCGATGAGAGAGTAAATTCTGCTTTCTGAAAACGCAGCATCACTCTCTTTGTTCCATGGAAGTTCCCTTTTTTCGGTATGTCTCTCTCACTTGAATTGGCTGCAGCCTTGTGGTAAAACGAGCCCCCTTCTCACCTTGCTTTGTTTATGATATTGATGGCTTGATGGTTCCCCTGTTGTATTGTGAATTTATCTACAATACTTTATTACAATTATTTTATTTTATTTACCTATATTTTCCATTAAATGTTTTTTTTTGTACCTTGAATAATCGTATCATTTTCCGACGGGTTAGGATAAATACCTAGTAATAAGGTTTAATAGTGCGCTTCGTGATCTACCGATAAACGGAATCTCAGATGATGATCGCCCCGCGCCATTGTGAGAATGAGCGAGCGCGGGAGCAACTCGAGTGAGATGGAACGCGAGTGAGCGAACAATTGTTTCCCATTGCCATCGGGAGAGCCGATGAGTCGGTGTGAGCTTAGTTGACGTTGAGCCGTTGTTGGGATTGGTCGCGAGCGTGTACGCGCGTGGCAGTATTTCCGAATTGTGCCAGCTGGGCTGATCGCGACCGATAGCGGCAGTACTGTTATGTGCAGCATTTAAAACATACGTTTGCCAATTGGTGTCTAATTCAATCCCTCGTAAGGTATTTGGAAGTTAGTATTTTTTGTTTGGTTGATTGATAAGATAGTGTACAAAAGTGTTCAGTATAAAAAATAAAATAAACCGAAAATATCGAAAGTGGGCCATCCGGAAGGGAAAGCACATTGCCAAAAGGCGTACTTATTTATGTGACATGTGCTGTTTACCTGTTGATCGTTCCATTGTAACAACTTTTGGGGATTTTCACGCTTGTGTAAGCTGTTTGCAGAAAGCTCGCCGTTTCCTTATTGACCAATTTTAGACACCGCGGCGCAGCATGTCACAGTGAACGTTATGGTGAACACCTTCAGATGTTACACTAGTTGTTTTATTTGTGAGAAAGTGTTGCTCTAAATGAAATTTCAGTGCACTGACGTGAAAGGTAAAGCACCTTGTAGGGAAACGATCCGTTCTGGGACGAGCGGATGAAACAGAGCAGTGAAGAAGAAACAAAATAAGTAAAAGAAACCATCCATCAATGCGCACACCTGTCGCATTATTCTGGCTCTCATCTCATCTCGTTCCGAAAATCCGGGGCTCATCGTTAGAACCCCCTTTCCGTACGACTATTATGCTGATGCTGTTGCTGCTGCTGTTGCAGACGGTCGTTGTACTACGACACATACATAACGCGAAACCACAACAGTGTATTGCTCGGAAGGGACCGATCTCGGCACTGCTGCAACCAGTTTCAGCATCCGGCTGTGTGAGTGTTGGTTTGTGTGTTCTACCGCCGGGGATATAATAAAAGAGTGGTGTAAAAAAAAAACAAAATAACGGAAAAGAACATTGAAACCGGGGAAAAAGATGGGTTTAACAGTGCGTGGACCCGCGACAGCACACGTCAGAGAAAGTTCGTTGATCGGAGTGTACATTCATTCTTCCGCGTTGCGAAGTGAGCGATGTTCGTACGTGCGGTCACGCAATGAAAGGTGGCCATTTGTTCTGCGGCTCGTATTCTCATATCATATCTCGCTCCTGCCTGCAGTTGATCGCTCGGATTAAAAGCATACGAAAACAAGGCGATGAAAAATTAACAGGTAGTTGATGAGCCAGCTAAACGCGACGTACCGCTCGCGTAAGAAAATAGTGTGAAAATTATCGTTCTCGTTGTATGCCGCCAGATGAGTCGCCAAACGGACCACCGTGCGATCGATCGTTAGTGGTGGAACGGCTGTGATCTAAAGTAACTCAAGGTACACGTTTGTGGGTCCGAACAGCCGGTTTGCGAACGCGACGACGGACCCAGCGCTTTAACCTCGCCATTCGCACGTTGTCCCTTCACGACCGCACAACGTCACCTTGGCAGTGGTGAACGACCGATTTAGTACTTTTAGTGGGCGAAAAAATAATCATCATCATGGAGAAACCGAGCAAGAATAATTAATGCGGCACACGGAGAAGCACAGCACCGCAAATAAGTGAACGGAAAGCTCCAAAAAGGAAGGAAGGCTGCGTTTGGCTCGGCCTGTAGCTGGACCCTGGAGTGGAGAGGACTTATTTTTGTTCCACTTCGCGCTGTGTTGGTCTTCTTTCTCTTTTTCGCAATTGTGTAGTGAGAGGTGGCTCAAACAGGCGAACAAACCAAACGGGCGAACGAACCGAACGATCGAACCAACCGAACCGGAACCATCGATCGTGGAATAATATTTCCTCCATTTATAAATTGCTCGCGTGTTGTAGTCAGCATCTGGTACCGCTAAATGCGGATTTAATGCTCGGCGAAAGGATAAATTAAACGGTGGCGACCGTTGGACCTGGAAGGAGCGGTAAAGAACAACAAACGATTCGTTTTGGTAGCTGTGCACAGTTTGATGTACACAGCGGCATTAAACATTAAAGGACAAGTGTGTCCGTGAAGGTAGCTTTTTTTAAATAATTTAACTAATCGAAGATGATGAACACATTTCAACAATATTTATCATCCTTTGGATCGAATTTGAACATGAGTAATTTTTTGGTTTGATTTAAACATCCTTTATTCAATCGATGTACATTTTCATGGTTGTAATTGCATGCTTTTGCCAGTGACTCCAATGGCAAAATAGTATTCAAAATAGCGTACATAATTTAATAAATGAGCTATTGGAATCAGATTCTCTCATAAATCTGGCATCCGTGAAAAAACAACATGATTTCTGTCATGCTCCGTTTGAAAATTAAACAATCCCTCCCTCCGTTCGTTCGAGTTGACCCTTACGAATCGAAATAAATCACGGTGAAAGTGTCGCCAGTTGCACCATTCGCTCTGAGCACTCTGAAGGTCAAAGATCGTCTTAGCTACTTTTATCCGTTTAACCAGTTTAAACTTATCCCATTTGTTGTGGGCGTGGATTTAAGTTGGAGGATCTTATGCGACGTTTATTACTGTCTAGGCCCTGCGATTAATATAAATCTTGATTAAAATCCAGGCATCGTGACGGGGTTGGACAATGACTTCTAAGTCATTCAAAAAAAGAAAGCTTTTACTCATAATACCTTCAACGACCAATGGATGTAAATTGTCATTCGTGGGAGTTGTGTAAAATTACTATTTAAAAATTAAAAAAAAATTTCCTTAAATGACGAACAAATTTTGATCCGATATTGTTCATAATTATCATTTGTTACGACATTTTCCATTTATTTGTGTTATGAAATTTCCGCAACACATCTTTGCTGCCCGGGGTTCGCTTATCATCAATATTCATGAAACCGATCCTCTATCGGTTAATGCTTCAACTGAATACGTAATAACACCAGGCCCCCTGCTTTATAGAAATTAAAGCAAAGCCGAACAAAAATAAAAAAATCGCAGCCTCCCAAACATCTTCCGGATTCGCGAATATATGCGACGGAACATTAAGGGTTACGTCAAAAGTTAGCACAATCTTCGTTTTTTTTCCGATGATTCACTGCTGCCAGCAGGAAACGATGCGGATGATACAAAACCTGAAACCAACAGGGTAATGAAGAGACCTATGGAAATGAGGCACACTCCGGTCGCTGACGGTCGCCCCAGAAGTTATTGGATCGCGAATTATGCGAACATCTTTTCTTTTCTTTTGTTTTTTCATCCGTGTCTGGCTGTTTTTGCGCGAGTTTGGCAAACATCGTCTTTGCAGTTGGAAGCAAACAAACCCTTCATCGAGAAATGTGTAGAATCAAACTGGTTTCTGTGTTCACGGTTGACAGTGTGACCGCGAAGTAGCAATGGGTCAAAATAGAGAGGCAACATTTAAATATTTATCGTGAGTCGGCTACACAACCCGTGGAGGAATGAATATATTTTCCACCTGAATGAAAGCGAAATGTCATTTAAATTCGATTTTGAATGTTGTCGACGATCGATAATCTTTATGTCTGTGCCAGGTTCCGTGGTACAAGCGGTAAAAACATTGTTTTTACCTTTCATCTTTGCCATTCATGCAAGCTAGTTAGAATATGTTTCTAATCAAATAGATAACAAATATACAACAAATAGACAATACCCTACCACTTAAAAGTAATCGTCGATTATCCCGTCATAAAAAGGCAGCAAAAAACCGCATCTTTCCCTATCGCCTGGTTTTCTTTCCACGGCCGAATTGTCGCGGCATTCGTGTTGCATAATTGATTGACTTTTGATCTCGGGTGAGAAATAGCTCATCAAATATGTAAGGGATCAAATCGAGCGCTTTCCCGGCGTTGACCCGTCTGCTCTCCGCTCTCCACTCTGCTCCAAAGATGTCGGAACAGGGGTTTCGGAAAATCAAGAAACTGGGTCGTTGCCATGGGAAGAGTGGGAGCAGAGAGATGATATGCGCGATGCTAGTGACGGGCTCTGGGGCGGACTTGTGACATGGTCTAACTCTTCGCTTTACCCGTCAAAGATCGGAGCTTTCCAGTGTAGAAATCTAGAGTGTCAATTTATTCAATTTGTTAGATAAAATTTCCCTCACCTCAATCCAGCCCAAAACGGCCACAGCTTCGTTTTACCGGTGCACACACTAACACACCCGACCACGACGCCTCCGGTGCGACACATCGGTGAAAACGGAGAAGGGCAATCGAATCGAATGGGCGGTTTTTCATTTTGCCTCCCTTTGGTTACTTTTTAGCTTCGATTTTATGTGCCACCAGTGGTAGTCGCCTGACGGTACGTAACGGTAACTGTGGGGGCAATAAATGTTCCTTAAGGTGTGTGGATTTTTTTCCCTTCTCTGCCCCATTCGGATGGACAATATATAGCAACGGACAAGATGATGTAACGTATTGAATCGTTCACGCAAGGAAAACACGCTCGTTGCCCGTAATGGAAAGAAAACGAGATCAGATGATCTTGTGTGCAACCAAAAAGAAGGCCGAGATAGTGTAGCGCAATTCCCTAAAGGGATGTGACGCGGGAAAATTATTATGCGAACATATCACATATCTTAAACGTTCGTGTTTTTCTGTCTTTCATTTATTTCACCTCTCTTAAATCCCATCTTTAAAAAGTAAATAGATGATATTTTTCCTTTCATTTTGCACAGGAAAAATGGCTAAGATGGCTCTTTTCTACTTTATTGACCTTTTTAGCATATATTTTTTACTGCATAATGGCAAAATGGCAGATATATCGAAGTATAAACAACAGCTCCTGCAATCCGTGGTAAATTTTTGTTAGGTATCATAATCTCCCCCCGCGTCTTTTGGGCGGGCCAAAACTATACATCCTACGTAGGCATTTCAGTTACGAGTTTCATGACCATTGTGGACCGATGAGCCGTTCCGTTTTTCCGGCGTTTGGTGACCTTGTTAGTTATAATGCCAATACGAATGCGCTGGCACGAGTTCAAAGGTCGTCCTCGTGGTCCAACGTTAAGTATCAAGGTCGAAAATGTTGGACTGCGGGTGGGCCGCCAATAAATTTTATGCCTTCTCTTTGCGGCTTCTGCTGGACGTTGACACCGAACGCTGGCGGGCTTGGAATTGCTATGGTATATAGCACATATCCAATGCTTTTTAGCATAATTTTGCTGATAATCGATCATGGACATGGACAACATTCATAATGTACGCATGAAACTGTAGTATAGGGAAAACATACTTTAATCCGTATTCTTTTCCTAAAGCCAATTTTTTGCTTTAAATTATATACTTGGCTATTTTTTGCCAAATAAAAAAAACTTTATGATTCATGAATGTCACAGAAAAAAAAATACGGGTCATTGTGGAAAATGTAAAAGTAGCGCTTTCTCTGCGTCGCCCATAATTGTGGGGAAAACATTGTTCACTCTCCTCTACATGGTTTCTCGGTTTTCCTCTTCTTCCCTCTCGATCATCTGCGGCTGACGCGGGAGCTGCCTTGCAGCGCAATAAGACGAACGCGGTACGATGGTGGTCCATCTTTCAGACCTCATCGTTCGTCTTTTTTCCTTCGTTTCGCAGCGTCGCAGTCATAATGCCATTCGGATCGCGAACTAATCGTGTCTGGGAATTAGAACATGAGAATGGACCGACCCGACTCGGGGTAAATCGTTTTTCGTTTGAGTCTTGGAGGTTTTAGTAAAGTTTTTTTTCTGCACCGCTTTCCATGCTGCAGCTTACTGTGTGGTGAAATGATGTATCATCTTTGTTTCGTTCGTTTTTTCTTGGTCTGGATCCATTATAACCTAGTGGACCTGAATAGAAATGGATTTAGGCGACGTTCATTTGAATGAAAAATTGAAGCACCATTGGTTTTACATTTTCCAATTACGCTACTTGTTCCATCAATGTTACGAAACATAAAATAAAATATTTCTTCTGGATCAATTGGAATGAAGAAGAAACACATCGACGGGCGCTGTTATTTCAACCGGTCGTTATTTCAACTATTTGCTTATTGCGCGCTCCTATATGCGCTTCTTACGACCGGGCGAGATGTGTTGTGCTTTGAATTTATTGTTTCTCGCCTCCGGCACGCAGATTGCGCAGGGCGATGGCGAAGAGGTGATGTGAAGGGGCTGTGAAACTATCCGTTGTGGTACTGTTGCTGCACGACAGAAAACGAATAAAAATGTGGATGGAATTGTTTTTCCGTTATATCATTGATTACGATGCTGGCTTGCTTCTACTATAAGTTCGTTGTGAAATGTTCCATGTTGCACATGGAACCAATTCTAATGACCGCAGTAACTTTGGTTTAAGGTTGGCAAGCATATGAAATACATTTAGTACAAACGCAAAGCTTGTACTAAACCACTGGTTTAATGTAAAACGGTTTAAAACAATTATAAAATACATATTGCCATTTTAAAATGTGTGTATGGTGATTAAAATTCGAAAGATAGTATGCTGAAATGAAAAAAAAAAATTGTTGCTAAAAAAAGCAAACAAAAATTACTCACTTTGGTTTCTTGCCTCATGTTTGTTCTAAAATGTTGGGGCAATTGACATTTTCATAGATGGCTTGGCAACGACTTCCATTGGACGTTGCGATCAGTGTGGAAAGTAATGGCCTCCATTTCCGGGCCACTATTTCGTAAACATTTGCATCCCCACCCTGCGCGACTCCTCGTTTTCGGAACCCAGTTGATCTTTTGTGCAGTTGCTGATCTTGTGACGCTCCGACGAGGTTCAAATTAACCGCAGCTCTTCGTTTGGTGGTTTATATTTGTGCTTCAAAAGAAGAAAAAGAAGCGGTGGAAACAACTCCTTAACGCACACCCAAAAACGCGCCGTACCGCACTCATCCGGCGCGCAGCACGAGTTTCGAGTTCATTACAAGTTTTGAGTGCGCAATCATAATTTCAATGTCACTAATTTACGGCCATACCCACGGCACCAAGAGGCAGGGCCAGCAAATAAACTCCACATAGTAGTCTTCCGTTTCAAAGCAGTAGCCCCTTGCGAGAAGGGGTAGCTCTCTGCAAAGGCAGTCCCTCCCCAGGAGTACGGTCAACGGTTGCTGGTGCGGCCCAGAAAACAATTACGTCGACTGTGTTTGTGTGTAGTTTTCGCGGTCGCCTCAAATGATGTCCATTAGGTGTCCGGTGAAGTAGAGGGTAACCGTAGTTTATTTAGTTTTTCCGTGCCCTCCGAACGGCAAGTTGTTAAGAGGGGCTTAACCCAGTTAGAGCTTTTCTCTGCCTGCCACCGCAAATGCCACGTCTTCAATCGATAATCAATCGAGATGGTACGATATGGATGGCGTAGGAAAATGGCGAAGGGTGGCGGTGACAGCGGTGGCTTGGGCTTGTTTCTCGCCAACAACCCGTTCTCGCCACAATTGGACATTCAAGGGATCCTCAAGGGAGATCCTCTAGACCGGTGGCAGTGCAGCAGCGATCGCGTTAAGTGAGGCTTATGGTGGTCTCGCTGTGTGCCAAGGCTTCTCAGGCCTACAATAAGAAGGGTTGGTCGACGCCTAAAGCATCACGGCTCTGCTTATAGCCATAGTTGAATTGAAGTAGAACGAATTTGTGACTCGAAACTAATGCCATTGTGGGCCTGCGATTGCCAAGCCGTACTGGAACTTTGTGTACCGTTGATGTAACTGTATTCCATTTACGCGTGGAAAAGTCTACCATCCTAGCTCTATCCGATTTCTGATCTCTTTTGGAAAGTTTTACATTTGGAGTCTTTCGTGACTTTCGGAAAGGCCTCTAGCTTTGCAATGGGATTAAATTTAAAGATGGCGCTCAGTATTAACTCCTCCAGGGCTGTTCCAAAATCACGACCTGGGCAGGCAAAACTCATCCGCTTGATCACTTTTTCGGAACCAAGATCTCTAAAACCACAGAAAGATTAGGACCTTCGAACGTTATGTAGTTCCCACTGCCAAGGGGATTTCCCAAACTCGTTCGTCGTAGAGGTCTGGTGGAGGCCACCGTTAGCAAAAATCTTGATCTTCACGAGCTTCCCCACTCTCGCATTTTCTCTGCTACGCTGCGCCCCATAACCAGCTGCAGCTAGGCGGTCACAAACCGGTTTTTTTTTTTCTGGAGTGCTGGTACACTGCTGAAGGGGTTTCGAGGGAAGGAAGTCCGCCGTCGTCTGTTCGGGAGGGCTGCACGAGGTCCGGTGGCGCCTGCCTTCAGCGAATGCTGCCAACGATTGTGGCTGGCTTTGTTTGGGTGTTAGAGGATGCTGGGTCGCCTTCGTTTTTTTTTCCGTGAGGTCCACGAGCTTAGTTCGACACACGATTGCCATGGGAGCGCCAAAGAAGTTGAGCCATAAATTGTACTAAATCATCAAAAATATTCTCCTCCTACCGAGGGCTTGAAAGATTCAAAGAGATATGGAGCTGTATTGTGGGGCAATCACGAACCAAGGCGAAATTTGCTTTTGTTCAACCAATAAGAATAAGTTGGTACATCTCGAAGTTGAGATGATATTTTAAAAGTGGAAGTTTTTAAAGACACAAAACAAAACGAACAAGAACGTGCCATTCTACGGGCATCTTCTGAGGGTTTGACGCCTGGTGGCGTCTTCTGAAGAGTCATTGTGGCTTTTGGCAGAAGATGGTGATTTTATTGGCATAAGAAAGAAGACTGGCAGACTGCGAAAGAGTTCACTCACATCTTGAAACATCAATCATTTTGGATAAATTGATTCTTGGTAAACACGGGCCCTCCAGGAGGTCTTCAATGTCAAAGAGTATTTGGAGGGATTTTTCGCAGAGCTGTGAAGGAAAGGCAGAACGGTTTCATTTTCTTTGGAATGTCCGGCTTTGCACTGGCCAAAAGTTCGATCAGCATATTTTTTAATGTTCTGTGTGTGTGCACGCGCGATTTTTTTAAAAATCTTTTGCTTGGCTATGCTTTTAATGGTGCTCCTCCTTCGAAATAAAGGATTCACTTGAATACAATCTTCTGAAGGGTCATGGTAGAACAAAAAAGTTTCGAATGTAATAAAATTAGATCACCATTATGGGCATGAATCCAACAAATTATTTTTAAAGTTAGAAAGGTTTTTTGGGTTCTTGTCTGAAGATTAAAGGCAAAAATTATAATAATTGCATTATGGAGGATAGAAACCAATACCGGTGAGAAGCACAAGCTCTGCATTTGATTCGATTTAGTTTCTAAAGCTGGCTGCTCCATCCAATCGAACGCGTTAATCACGGCTCAATGTCATGGTGGGTAAAATTAATCTGCACGCTTTCGAACGCACATTGGGAGACACTTTACGCAACAACACGTTCGTTCGTCTGCAGTTCGCTATGACTGACTATGGCAGACGTTTGCTTAATGGTATAACTCGAGTGAGCGATGTCTTCACAACCTTAACGCTGCGGAAAAGCGAGGATCTTGGTTGGTGGTGGAGTTGAGCAGCTTTTAATTACTGCATCACGTGTTGTCGCGCGTATGCAGCCAGGGAGGGCATCAACGAGCGACACGAGAACACGACGAAGCGGAAGGCCTCCACCGCGCCGTTCCGTTGGTGGATGAAACTTCAAAGACTGGTTTGATGGCGATGTGTGAGCCTTCATGAGACACGAGGAAAAGTTCGAGGCTTCTCTCGTGCGGTAATTATGGTACCAGCTTTTACGTTGCTTTTTGCAGCGCTGTTTTTGTTCCACCCGTGACGAAGGATTTATGAGCGTGAGAGAATTACCTGAAATTACGTGTGCCGTGCCACGAATGGCCTCTCGCGAGCCTTTGTGAGTGTCTTGCTGACGTACGACCTTTTTGTTCCTTCTTCTGTTGGTTATTGGGTGGAGACCTTCAATTGGAAAAGGGCCCGTCATACGGGCGTATGACACGTTAACCTTGACGTTTTGAAGTTTGGCAATACCTTTAATGCTCTGCATGCTATTTATTAATTTGTAAGTTATGAACAATTAGCATTAGGATGTTGGTAATTGAAATTATCTTTAATATATCTTATTTCATCAATCCGGTCATTTCAACTAAAGGATTATATGGGTTGAAACAAAAACAGGACTTACGAAGCAATCCGCTTGGCACATTTGCAAGCCATTGACTTTAAGTTCACATTTACATTTGTTTTTTCGTTCCATAAACGGACTTTCAGTTTTTCTTTGGCGTTTACAAATGATCTCCTTCCGTCGAAAAGATCTGTTACAGATTATGGCCAGCCGGACAGCCCCGCCGTCGGTGAGTCAGATAGTCTTTTGACGGGTGCTAGCCAACGCCAAATGTTCCCGCTACGTCGATCCCACGGATGCCCATAACGTGATATTGCAATCTGGGCCCCCGTCACGTTCGCGACCGGAGTCTGCTGATTTGTGCTGAGAAGATACAATCGTGACACGATGTCTGATACTGCGCCATACTGGAACCTTTGGTGTTGGCTCGAAGCCTCTTAGGCTCCTGGGTGGAGATGTTTAGGATAGGCGTTTAGCCTCGGCAGTGTGGATCGATCGGGAAGTGTTCACCGAGGAGGCCTGTGGTGGAGAAGCGTGTGCAAAAGGCTCAGCTTTTGCTCCAACCAGCGATGGAGTTCGCTTACGAAAGCGACGTGCGCCCGAAAGTTAAGACACCGTCGCTCCGATACAATGTCGCACCCCCGCTGTGGCAGTCTGGCTTATCCGAAGTGGCCTGTGCCCCTCGCGCTTCTCGGTGCCTTCATTGTTTTGTTAGTCTTGGGCTCTCTATCCTATCGCCATCCATCAGATCCCTTGGTAGCAGAAGCATCTGATCTGAAGCGGAGTGCGTGACTGGGCTCAAGTGTTGCTCCAAACACTGCTCTGCGAACTCTGTAACGTTTGGTTGGTGGGATACCGATTGCAGGAGGGCAATTAATCAGAGTCCGATGATTTCCTCTATCTCTGCGGTCTCTTATTATTGAAGCCAATTGTTGACCAAGCGGTGGCGTAAAACAAGACGGTACCGCTTCCTCGTTGGAGTGTATTGTTTTGTTTCGTTAGCGGTGCCGTCTCCGTTGGTCTAGCACCAAGAGCTGCCGGTACGTTGATTCAGCACCACCACCTGATCTTTGTACGAACGGCCGAAGACTTTGTGCACGTAGTCCAGTAGACCAGGTGTCTGTCCTGCTGTACGTTTTCTTCATTTCCTTGACATCGATCATTCACCGCTCGGCGAAACTCTGCAGGCGAAACCAATGGCGGTTGGTACCAGGCCACAAATACACTAGTTCCATTATGCCGTCACTCATGCCGACAAACAACGCCTCATTGCCCGTTGCGGGCATCTCTTCCGAATGGAGGCGGGTGGATCGAACCACCAGGCTGTGGTTAGCAGGCAGACTTGTCCAGGAGCCTATAACTCCCTTCAGATACACTCTCACTTTTATCTGCCGGTTTGGAGGACGCTAGGAAGCGGTGTGTTTTTGCGATGGTACAAAAGCTGCATGTGGCATGTGATCCAACATGAAGCTGGTTCTTTGTTTAACTGAGGAATGACTTCCTTATTGGAAAACTTACTGTGTGTCGTAATGGCCAATACCATTTTTGAAACTAATCGAGTAATATTTAGCGTGCGCTTGGGGTACTTGAACCACCAGCAAAATACATCGTTGCGGCCTTCAAAAGATCACTTTGGGTATTTGGGTGGTGCCAGTGCAAAGTAAAAAACATTATCATTTTACAACTCATTTAAGCTTACAAGTTAAGCATGCCCCGAACACGATGGAACGTCCGTGAACAGTCGCTCGTCAGTACGTTTAAAATGGGAGCAAGAAATTCGTTACGGTTTGCGCGATTTCATGTTTGGCCTTCCCAATGGCGGTGAATTTTTTTGTGGCGTGGCAGCTTTCCGTATCATCTCTGATCATATTTTCTACGGCTCAATTATCGATGGAGCCCATCGGCGCGTTGCATATCGGATCCGAAATTCCCATGAAATGTATGTTTCCCAACCAGGGCAGATCCAACTGTGTGCAGCACAGGGGATGATCGCAGAAGTTCTGTCAGTATTCTAGTGTAAATACGATTTACCAGAGCCTGCCAGTTTTATTTTTTTCTTCGATTCTTTGAAGCCAAAACCATTCAAGTCTATCTCCTGTTTTTTTTAACTTACTGTTACCTGATTTCATGCGCTCGAATGATGTTGGATTTTTTCGCTCGCTTTGCTCGTACCGTTTATAAGAAAAACTCTTCATCGAACAAATTAATTTTGGCTTAGCAGAGATTGACTAAATTTATCCTTTTTTTAAGTTTTGTCTCTCATCATTATTGGATTGTCATTAGTCATACATATTTGGTTGAGGATTTCACTCTGACTTTGACAATGTAAGTGAGCTCTGTCCTGGTTTCATGGTACAACCATCATCTTGAAAAAAAAAAAACATAATTGAAAAAGGAATGTTTTTCTACATCAGTTCGTGATGTTTATGTCTGCTTTGACCTAGTTTTTTAAAGGCAACCGATGGCCTCATTCTAACCGAGCAAGAAATATCTTAAAACCTTCAAATGAATCTCGGTTTACAGTTTTTGCAACCATCACCAAATAAAACTGCTCTGAATGAAAACAGTAATGTTTCCAGTTTATGATCTTGCAAAACCAGCAAAAATTTTATGATAAAAAATTAAGTTTGCTGAAATTATCCATTGCTAGTGAAATGTATGGCTACTAAATGAAATTCCAAATGATTTTTTTGTATTTTTCGCTTGTTATTTAATTTAAAATACGATTTAACATGTGTTTTTATTGAGTTCTGGTTCACTTTTTCTTTTCTGGTTCACTTTTCTTGTTTCTGGTTCACTTTTTATTGGTTTCTGGTTCAACAGGCAACTGTTTTTAAATGATTTTTGATTGCAATGTTATGAAAAGAACGAACCCTTCTGCTGTCCTTGAGTTTTAAATATATATTTTATCCCTCCCCGTGATCTCAGGATACGCGGACACGAAACCTCCTAACAATAGGTTCTCATCTTTCTACCGGTTCCAATTGTACTTCAAGAACGATCAAGATGACAGTATGGCGTGGTTGTCTCTGAAAAGTGTTTTGGAGTTGCCTTTTTGTGGCTTCGCGGCGTAGCTATTGTCTTTCAACAACAACAAAAAGCGACATTTGAACGCAGACCGATTTTTTTCCCTTTCGTTTGTTTGACTTGATGTACTTAAAATCTTTCACGCTCGGATAGTGGGCTGAACACATATGGCCAGTGCGAGAGAATGTACAATATGTCCGCGCTTGTACGTTATGGACGAAGGGAAACAGTAAGGTCCATTATCAAGCTTTTGAGTACTTTGGGAGGGCCTTGTCGCGTCTCATGTTTCGGGCTCGTTGAATTGAGTCCACATACAAGGGGGAGAAAAAAAAACTTCCCGCACGTGACACAGTGCGCAATTTGTGAAAAAGTATACACAGTTCCAACTGCTCCAGTGTCGGTGAAGGGGACTGGAAGCACGGCAACTGGGGATCGGAGTCCACACCAGATGGATACGATAGCTTATGATCATTACTATCTTGCGCAAAGTTTTTGTTTTTCGACGTTTCCGACGCGTAAATGCGCCCGGAATCTCGGCGTGCGTACGTTTGACATTGTGGTTGGATGTATATCTTTTCCAACGCGCGATCATCGAGCACAGGCACGGGTTTAGTGTCAGCCCTCTCTAAATGCCAAACCACAAACACATTGTCCCGATCTCGTATTTCTCGCGCACTGAAACGATTCTATTGTTTTCCGAGACGTTGGGGCTTAGAGTGCGGCTACAAAAACGACCTCGATAACACGGATTTTGACGGATCAAATGTTGGGACACTTTGTTTAACTTCACGATGACAGATTTGTGCAACGATAAACTGGCATGCGTTAGTTGTGCTCTTAGGATCAAGAAATAGAAAATTTTGCATAATTTAAGACGGTCATTGAGTACGATGAAACATTTCTGAGACATTAAATCATCATAAACTTATGTATTAAATTAATTTACAAAATTTCCCTTTGCGTTGATCAATTTAAGGATAGAAAATTAAAGTGGGTACGTAATGTTCATCCAAACGTTCACGCCGGCACGACATATTTCTTGCGCGACAGTTCGTGATCTCCAGAGCGATCCAGTTGATCATCTGTATTCCTATTCGTGACCGTGCAACACAGGTCCGATGGTTCCGAAGAATAACTCAATCTTTTCCTTCGGTATGTTCAATCGATCCTATTCCGGATCCTTTCACAGTAGTTCCCCATCGCGTTGCAATTCCATGTTGGAAGGGTACGCGAATTTCGAGAACATTCGTTAAATTGCAAATGAAAAGAAAAAAAAAAAACGAACATAACCTCACGGTTCGTGATTACTACAAGATGGAAAGTGAAATGTTGTGTACCGCGGGAGCGTGGAAGTCTAGCACGGTGATAGAGTTTGGAATCGAACATTGGCCGATAAAAACAATGATCTTGTTCGCGAGACCATAATGGCTCGCGATGATTCTTGATAGGCGAAATGTAACGTCGAACACCACAATCACGAGTGGCTGCCACAGCCTGCTCGTCCAATACTCTGAGAGAAGTCAGGGCAGGGATTGGTCTATTCCATTCCATGCCAGTTTCACACTCACCGTTGATCAGAGCATGCGACGCGGTAGAAAAGTTAAACCGCTTTCATGTGCGTATGACGATAAAAAAACACTCCGTTACAACGATATGGTGTAATCAAGTTTTCCGACAGTTTTCTTCGTGTGTTTGCCATCTCGTTAACCGTTCACTTTTCTACGATCAATTGTTAGTGGGCGAGTCCGACCGTGTGCGTGTGTGTGTTTGTTTGTGTAACTAAATTTCTTTATTCAATACGATTTTCCGAACAATCAACAGCAGCGGGGCAGCAACAGCACCGAATGTGAATTCGAAAGTGTGCGGAATGGAAACGGTCTCCAGTGTTTTGCCCATTCGTGATAGTTTTTCCATTAGGCTATCTTTTCTGCTTTCCGATTTTCCTTTTGTGTGCCGTCTGGGGTTGCGGCTGCTTCACATCCTATTTTCACTCTCATTTCCATTTACGTTAGTTTTGCGATAGTGCTTTCGATTGGACGTGTGCTTTTGGTACAAACCGAACGGCTTGGATGTTTGTTAACAATAGACGAGGAGAAACGACCCGTCACGTAACGGCACGGACAAAACCGCCATGGAAGAGAATTACATTTCAAGTTCTCGAGTGTTATTTTCAAATTACGACATCCTAAATGATCGAAGCTGGCGCGGGCAACACTCGTGCTATTTTCGCTCATGTATGATGCTGCGTACCTGGACTACCTTCGTGTTTCCCCGCCTCTCAGCTGTAATGTTCCATCCCCTACGTTTTCTTTTTCCCCAGCAGAGCCGTTCGAGTGATCGAGTGAGGAAGAAAAATCAATTGCAAAATCAAGTGAAAGTGGCGGGAAGGGAGCGCAGCGAGGGGAAAGGAAAAGTTTATCTATTTTTCTTCGCCCGCCCGCTTCGTCCCGCGTGTGTGTCCTATGTGTGCTGCCGTACCGGCTGCCGTGAGAGAGAGAGAAAGAGAGAGAGAGAGGGGTTGTTTTGATTGACGCGTCCTTTTCATTCCGAAAGGGAATTTTCTTCGGTCGGCCATCCACTTAATGTATCACTTCTGAAACGTGAAATTTTATATGATTGAAGAAAAAAGAGCAAAATAAGCGAAAGAAATTAAGGAAACATATTCTCTTGTAAAACGATCCCGCTTTCCCGTCCTCGTCCTTCGTCCTGGTGACATTGGCACGGCCGAAGACGTGGAGGAGGCGGCTGGTCGCGGTGGTGGTGACGACCGGTGGTAAGGACGACGACCCTGGAGGATACGCTCTTCCGGCTGAGCAAGTTACGCGAACGTTTGAAGGCGATGCTTCGCTCACCGGGACATCTGATTGGCCACGGGCCGGGTGCGGGTGGTGGTGGCGTGATGGGGCTGCACAGTCACGCCTCTTCGCCACCGCATGCCCGCCCGTCCCTGTTCGACTCCTGTCATCGGAAGATACGACTCATCGGTGGCGGTCCGGTCGCTTTTCTCGGCGGATTAGTAGCGTAAGTATTATTTAGCGACCTTTCTTATGAAAAAAAAACCCCTGTGTGTCAGTGATGAATTGAACTGCAAGGTTCAGTGGGAAATAACTGATCTCTGTGGAATAAAAAATATAAATTCATATAAGAACTTATCCACGTATATTCCCAATTCCCAACTAGACATTCCCATGGAGGCAAACATCTATAAACAAAACAAAAACCCCTTTTTCTAGAAAGCTTTATGCGCTGACCGGCTTTTCTTTCCTCTCCCGACCATAGCGAAGAAGACAATTTTCCACGCTCCGGTAGATCATGGGAGTTTTGTTTCTTTCTCCCATTTTCTTGTACCTTGCCGCAATGGCCCCGTTTGCTCCCGATCCGAATATCATCCCACGATCTACATTCCTCCACCCGTTCACTCGGCGAACGGATGGTTCGAATATTGTTTCCCTCTCCTGCTCGGCGCAAGCAAACCGAAAAGCACAATGAAACTCGTCCGACGATCATGCTTCTTCACGCTTTTCGCTCTACGGCAAACTTCAGTGACACATAAATCTCATTCCGTTTGTTTCTTGTGTGTCCATCCACAAGCCCAACCGCGAAAAGCTGTTTCGAATTGATCACCGTACCGTTTACCGTTTTCGTTATAATTATGTTTTTTTCCTGTTATTGCTTCACTGAACAGAAGATCCCCTAAGTTTTTTAGTCTTTTTCCATCTTTCTGTTTTGTTTTGCTTCAGCTGTTTGTCTCATATTTTCTTCAGAAGTTCGGCGTTAATGCCCGACATTTTCCGGAGGGATCCCCAACAGTCATGGCCAACATTTTACACAGCCAGCTGGCGTTCCATTCAATAACCTGCGCTTTCCACGATTATCCCGGATTTTGTATTTACCAGTTTTGTTACGCTTTCGGTGAAAAGTCCTCTACAGGAATGAGAAACGCCGTAAAAACCACCTTTATGCTCAATGGTTTATAGGTTGAATGATGTGGTGATAATTGTCGACTGGTGCTGTCAAATTTTGCAGGTGTTTAATTTAGCTAGTTTTGCTTCGTAGAAACTGTAGAGCATTTTGATTTAAAGTCCATGTCGTTGCACGGCGCGCTATGGCAGGCGTTGCTTTCTTTCCTATAGGCTGAACTTGCCGTACAGAAAAACACGACTCAGAGCGGAAACCGGTGCACGATCGATCGATCGACGGTGAGATGATCAATATTTTTCAAGCCAATCGCCGCACCACTCAGCTCGCGATCTTGTTCCCCGGCGGGCCACGGAAGCAAAAAGGTAGCGAAGCAGCAAAAGATCAACCACCGGATGATCCGTACGATCATCGATACGTTGAACTACATTTTGCTGACGATGCTTATTTTTCTGTTTCCATCACCAAGCGTTTGGTGTGAATGTACGTCGAAGCAACAGGAAAGTATCATAATTACACTGAAGCAGTTGAACATGATCAGTGGAAGGGTGTACCTTTGCGTTCTTTCTTGTAGCAGCTTTCGGTAGGGTTCATTGTGGCTTCCTAGCCAAAACGGTGGGAACTGAGCAGCTGAGGGAAAACTGACTGACTGAAGAGGCAGACGAATGTTCTCACAGTTTTTCTCGTTGACTTTGAATTGTTGCGCATCTGCTTTCGCTAAACCCAAGGAAAAAATGGTGTACCTAGTTTACATGCCGACTTGGCAAGTCAATGAGTTTTACGAACTTGCTTCGATGCTCTGGGATATGCCATAGAAATGATTTTTTGGGACACTAAATGGGACATTCATTGAGAATAACTAATCCATCCAATGAAAGTGCGCAGTCTAGAACAAGTTTTGCTTTAAAAGTAAATTTCGTAAATCGTTTCATAAGCATTTCTCAGATTACCTGATTGTTATTACCTTGCACAACATTCACTTATGTGAACGTTCTTATGTAGAATTTTAATGTACTGAAATAACACGCATCACAGCCGCTTCTTATATTATCATAACAATCTTCTGGGATGTAGTCTTTCTCTGACTTTTGCCTGATCTCGGTTTCTAGAAGGGAAGGATGGCCGTCTTTTGAAGTACGGATACTTCCTCGATTCATACAGTATAGGATGAAGATGAACCAGGAAGTTCTTTGTCTTTGAGAAGTTGTTTGTAACAGTCAGATACTCGAATGCTATGACACCCGTGCGGAATATATCGTATTCGTTAGTTCCCTCGATTCCGAGCGACTGGAACGCGATCGCAAAGAGCCGCAAATAATTTCCGCTGCGTTCCAAATGACAAGTCCAGGAGCAATCCTTGCGAGTGGCATTGCACCAGTGACTGAACTGAAACCGAACTGAGTTTCCAGCCGGCATTGTACCCCTTGTTAAGCTGGACTGGTTATGAAAAAATACATTATCCATTGCATCATAGGCTGGGAATATTGCAGGTGCAGTAGTCTAGCTTGTCCAAATAAAGTTCTGAATAATTTCGTAACCTTCAAGAGGTCCAATGGAAGGTATTTTCTGGAAACGGGTAGTACACCCTCTGTTGGTTTAATTTTTTTCTTTGTTATTAAAAATACACAACGGCATTCCCCTGTGTTATTGTTGTATCCTTTACCAACTACATCAGAATAAAACTACATGTCGTATATCGTACGTATTTCGACAAAATTTCGCATTTTTCTCAAATTAGTACACACACATTTTTACCAGTGATTGAAGATAGTTCGAATCTACTGATTACATTTCATACTTTTATCTGTACGTGAGATGAAACTTTATTTTCTGTTATGAAATGCTTGCCGTTTGCTTGTTTGAGGATTCGCCAGATTATTTTTTTTTGTAGTTTGTGTTTTGATGTTCCTAATTGGTTGGTGTTTGATGTTCCTGATACCATGAATCTAATTGGTTAAGAGAGTGCTTAGGATGTACTTTTTCATCAATAATCGTGCTCTTCAAAAGTGTTCATCTGAGTTACAGTATTTTACGAACACATACGACACAAGTGCTCCTAAAACCGCCATAACAATCTGCGTCGATAAGAGGTACGGCCAATGATCGGCGATGGTAAGATGTGCGTTGTTCACGTTGCTCAGCAAAGAACTGTATTGCTCTTCCATTATCATTTTTTTCGGTTCTAGCCCAACTTCATCGAAAATCGGCCGGTTGCATCGAGCAGCGCGTTGCACATAGCTATCGTACAGCTCACATTTACATTGTCTCTGATGATTCCACCACATCTGGAGCGGCCCGCCGATTGTGATCGGTACTTTGAAATTGGGATACATCATGGTCAGGTACTGTAAAACCTTCTGGTTGTCCTGTGGAGTATTAGCATATGACACAAACAACCAGTAGCCGACGATGCTGCCCTTTGTGCGGAATACGTTGGTACAGAATTGGATGAAGACAAATCGTGACACATGGCCGTCAACCAGAAATTGTTGGTCCAAGCTGTTGCATATTTTAGTCTTTGAGAAGTTCTGTGTAGCTGTTAGGGTGATATGGAAAACGCTTTTGCTCGGATATGGTCGGCTAATGGTGTAGATGGCCGAAACGTCCTGACATTGCAGTTCGAACCGAGGTGTTCCACAGTGCACGACGAGTGTTAGACAGCTATAGGCAATGCCGTTTGTACGGAAGATATCGTGTTCGTTGTTACCTTGTAGTCCAGGTGGCTGGAATACGAATGGGTAGAGCCGTACGACCTGGGAATGATTGGCGCAAATAATTTCAGTGACGTTTTTTTTCGTTAGTTGTGTTCCACAAAATCCGTCGTAAGGATAGCACCACAAAACGGACGTCCACAGAGCTAGTCCAAGAGCAATCCTTGTGACAAGCATTATGTCAGCGATTGAACTGAAAAGCTTGGTTTGTTTGAGGCATTTACTCTCTGCTGCGATGGATCAATCATTAGAAGTACATTATCTATTGCACCACAAACCGGGGATGGGATTAGAAACATTAACATTCTGATGCCAAATTTATCGTTATGTCGAAGCACTTCTAAATTCTCCCACCAGTTATGAACGTATGCATCAGTGGCATAATCGATATGCCTGATGCTCGACGATTTTTCACCGTTATAGTCTAGCCGGTAAGGCATTCTATCTTAACTTCACCATACCGAATATTGTGGGACCCATAGGTATCATGAGTGTTGCAACTTAACTTCCACGGAAAACGTTGACGAACGGATTCAAAATTGGTTTCCTGTACCTACGCACCTAGTAAATAGTACACAAATAAATAGTACACTGTGCACAGTATTACGAAGCAAATGACTTGCTTTTATAATAGTAAAAATGAAACAATCTAATGAAGGAATCACGTTCTACAGCCTGGTTATACAAGAGTTTTCAACAAATAAATATTTATCAATGATGTTTACAAATTATAGTTTATTACTGTTTATCCTCATCCTAATCTCAACGAATGATTACGAATGGGGAATCGAATGGCGTAAATAGCACTTGTTCATACTTGTGAGATTATATTAATCGCTTCATGATTAACGCTTTTCGGTATCGCATATTTTCAACTGAACTCTAACCATCCATATTTTCAGGGGCATCGATAGTTATCGGTTAACTCAGCGCAAACTGGCTGATTCTAAATTTATCGGGTTCTAGCTGGATCTATCTTCGGTATGCGAATATATATGCATTTATTCCATTTCATAAATAAATGAAACTTTTGCAAGTAATAACTAATTAATCATTCCATTGGAAAGGAATACACACGTTGTTTCGCCGAGTTTTGGCGGTTTATGTGCGATCGTGTGTGAAGTGTTTGAAGAAGAAAAGAAGTGTTTGAGGGTTAGGTTCTGAAAAAAAAAATCTGCAGCGCTACTGTCATTACTTTCCAGCTCAAAAAATCCTTGGCATCTATGCAGGAGTGAACGTTGTGAACAACACGGTGCCAAAATGTAAACTAAACAGAATTCGTCTCGTAGAATGATATCTGTATCCTTAGCATTATCCATTAAAACCTCTTTATTCTTTTGTTCCATATGCTGAGAGAGTGGCAGGGGCTCAGAACTGAATAATTGAGAAGTCACCACTTCTGTTAGAAAGGTTTCTAGTGGATGATGTGAAAATTATATACAATTCACCCCAGCAGTTGTTTCTATGTCCATATTGGTGGAGTTGCTTTCAATGTGCTGTGTAAATTGAGCACTCACAATCGTTTGCAAGCAATAGTACTTGCTTCAATCAAGCAATCGTCGTGTACCTTTCTACATAAGAAACTGCCTGTCGGTCGATTTCGTAATTATTTTCAACCCAGCATGTTCGTTTAAACCAGTTACTTTATTGCAGCAAAGTTATTCGGGTCAGATTCCATTTTCCAAACCATATTTGATACGTATATGACTTACTTTCTGTCGATTCCTTGTTTGGTTTCTAAAAAATATCAAATATATTCTAACTCTTCTTCTTTTTTCTCTCTTTTTTTACAGGTAAGTGTATGATATGGCAAAGCATGCGGAAAAAAATCGGAAAAGATCTCTGGCGGCTTGTGAACTAGCAGTAGTTGCTGGTAAAACCAATAAGTAAAATCATTCCTGTATGCAGAGTAGCTAAGCGATAACAACAATTATCCGCCGGTGGAATTAGTACAGTATCTGCACTTAAAAGGATCAAACCTTTTAGTGCCACCACCGCCGCGTGCGTCAGCTGCTCGGGGAACGAGTTTAAAAGGAGACCTTCAATTATAAATATCGCTTCGCGCATGGGCTACTGCGCGATGGTGGAGTGGGCTTAATTTTCCGTACCCGCCCATGTGCGGATCGCAACTGGTCACCATTCCCCGGCAGAACCAGCGTGCGTACTGGTGTTGTAAAACTGTCACATGCTCTGCGCACCCGGCTTGTTATCTGATCTCCGCGTGCCGTGGCTGTTCCGGGAGTTTGCGCCGTTACCTGGCAGCGCCCTGTTTCAGAGTGTCACACGCTGTGCGGGAGGCAGACGACCGACGGTGGCGTGCTTTGGCAGCGAGACACGGAGGTCTCGCGCGTGCTTGCGTACGATCGCGTGAGGCGCGCACAAGCAAAAGTCAGACCGAGTCGCCGAGGCTGTTCGGTTTGAGATGCAGGCAGAACACCGAACCGGAAAGTCACTGTTCCGGCAACTGCGCACGGAGCAATTGAAGGCGGCCGGCTGTACTTTATTGTCTGCCGCCGACTTTGGCGAACATCAAGTAGACGCAATTGCAAGTTGGTCGCCGAAAGGAGCGGAATTTTTCCGGGGGAAACTGGAATCCGTCGGGCCCACCTGCTTTCATTCGAAGGCTTATTCGGATGTGGACGACGGCTCAATGAAATACATCCAACTACATTGTAGTGATAAAACATTGTCGTCCAGTTTTATTTTTGTTCCAGCGGGACGACGAGCGCCTCACAATCACACATCCGCAAACTTTCTGAGGAATTGAAAACCACCAAACAGAATGACATTGCGAGTGCACCGACATTACACTGATCTACAGAATATGTAGAACCGCAGCGAGTGAAACGTGAAGGTTAATTGTTTGGTTTTCCAAGCGTACCACCACATCCCGTTTCTGTTTACCTTCTGACGGAAACGCTCGCTACGCACTCCGGGAATGATGCCTTTTTGCTTGGTAGAATCGTCGCCGACACGAAGCGTCACGCAATTGTGTTCTGGTTGGAAAGACGAGAACAAGGGAAATGGTACTGGATATAATGTTATCTCAACAAGAAGCAACTGTGGGGTTTGAGCGACCTGCAGGGATGAAGAAGCAACTTGAAATGATTGCTTCGCAATGGATGGCTAGTACGATGTTATTTGTTAACATTACATTATGAAGATAGGCAGGCTCAAACATCAGGTGCATAATTATCCTCTTATAAATAAACTTTTTTGAAGAATTTCCATTTGTATCAATTATGTACCAAACCTTGTGAGGCTTTCCTGCTAATTTAATTAAAAATGATGCTGTTTTAGTCCCCTGTTGTTTTGCAAAAAAATAACAAAAATGAAAATTATATTCATAACCAGTCTTCCATTCCTTCCTTTTGATAGCTAAACTGTTGTGGCAAAGGACCTGGCCAATTTAAGTTGGAATGTGAATAAAATAATTCAGTTCCGGGTCTGTTGGAATGAGTGATGTAGTTGTACTCCATTGCATCTTATAACACTGCACTACTTACCTTCCGTCGTCCACTCGATGATCCATTAAGCTGCAAGTTCACATGCTCTCCTTCCTCTCGTCTCTCTATTGTGTGGTGGTCGCATTGGCAGGCTTAAGTTACGCACGGGTCACTTGCGTTTTTCTCCCCGTTTGGCATAATACGTCCAAACGATTTTATTGCATTCGCCTGAACCGTTCGTAACGGGCAAGGTTTCGGTCGCTTCGGCTAAGTTTGTTTTGATTGCAGAAACGGTGGTAACTCCCGTAACGAACCGGTGACCGCACGCCACGACGACCCTGGGCGAACAGGGTATGAGAGGTCGTGCTGTTTTCCGTTTTTTACTTGAGACATGCACTTTTCCGGCCCATGGTGGCGGAAGTCATTGTTATGATGTGGCTGCACGCGCGCGCCTTCGTTAGGCGGGTTGCACCTTTGGAGTTCTCGCTGGCTTTACTGTTTTTTTCTTCTGCCCTCTTTCACCTTCCGGTAACAATCACCTGTGCCACATATCTCCGGGAGTGCCACTGAGTCACGGAATGGTAAATCTTTTTGTTCAACCTATTTCGCGACACAAAAGCCCTCGGAAATCGCAAACAGCATACTCTTGGCAGCCGGGCAAGGGCAGTTTTCATTTGGTTTCTTTCCGTGGGGAGCTTCCATTTTCACATAATTTCCAGTGCCGCCTGCCCTGAGCGGTCAATGGCGAGATCCAACAGTCGTTTTTGCAGAAGCTCACCTCCAAAACGGGGGCAATTGTTGCAACCTGACCACCATGTTTGTCGGTTTGGTTCTCTAAGTTATGTGCATCGCTTTTCATCTTAAAAAAAAAAAAAACTTCGTTAAGACAGTCAGCGGCTATTTTGTCAAACAGTTTGCGTTGAGGGATTTTATAGTGTTTCGAATCACTCTCATCGTTACAAACGTAGGAAATTATCGTTTTTGCTTAAAAGAACGTTCGTACGTTTTTCCGCTTTGCCGTTTGACTTGGTTCTCAGGTGATCACACTACTTTGTGGTCATATGGGCTATAAGAAAAACAAATATACAGGAGCAGAAACTGCAGAATGGAATCCTAAATAAACTCTGCACATTACATCAATATTTCATATTTGGATTGCTTGCTTCCGCCGGATGAGATGAGATTTTGCTGGAACGAGTGAACTTTCTCATACGGGTTTTTCGTCTTCTTGCTCTCCATTGAGCCTGGGATCAACACAATGGTATCCCTTGTAGCATTTTCCCTTCTGGAACATATTTTTAATATAACAGTGGTTCACGAAATCCACGATTGTTCAGGCTGTACCATTAATACTGGTGAGATGTTTAATGGTGTCCACATTGTACCATCTTTCGTTCGCGTTGAGTGTTGACGCAATGAAGTTCAAAAAGCACACCGATTGTACACAGGTGACCGCTGCCGGTAGCGGCTCGCAACCACTGCCTGCCAGTTCATCAACATTTTAAAATTCCATCAAACCGACCTGCCCTTAGAGCGTTTCAAGAGCCGGACGCGCTTTACATTTGGATCCGTTCTGATGTGCGTTGGGGTTTCGGTGTGTTCTTTTGGTAACTTGAAGAGAAAGATCCATCCGTGATGAAGGCGGGTCGAATGTTTTGGGTTTCGATGTGCCAGCACAGAACAAACGAACCGAACCGCGTAGCTGTGCTGCTGGTGCACGGAAAGAATTTTAAAGGTTTCCGTGCGGCGTTCGATGGTCGAAACATTTTCCGTTGTCCAGCATTCGTTGTCCGTTTGGCCTTTATATTATACTTTTTTTCTTTTTTAAAAAAAATTCAATATGCCTTTTGTTAAGCAATCTGATGCGCTTTTGTGACAATTGGAGGCGTAAGAGGGATTCGGCTTTTTTCCTTTGTGAAACGCTATTTGAAAGAGTGGGGGGGGAAGTGTATGAACTGTTAATATAGGTTTGACAGAGAAAAAAACAAACCGAATCAAACACCACGCGGGAAAGCAGGTTTGGGGAAAATATTCGACCTAAATGCAAGCGCTTTTCCAGTTTTTTTTTTTTTCAGTAAGAAGAGATCAGCCATTGTAGAAGGTAGAAGAAAATGGATTGGATTTTTGATGTTGCTGCTGCTCTTCCTACATACAGAAGTATCATCACGAAGATCAACTGTCCGTCTGTCCGGATGCATCCTTGTTTTCGCAATCCCTACAGATGGATTTCCGTATTGGTTTTGTGCTGACAAGGGAGAAAGAAAAAAGCTTTCGAAAAAATGTCGGGATCGAAAAACCCATCAGAATGTCGATGATGTAATACATTGTAAATAACGGTCAAAGGTGAACACAAGACAAGGGGAAACATTGTGCCGACATCCTGCAGTCCACCATCTTCCATCGCTTGTTGCAGCTGGAAGACCCTTGGGAATGTCTTCCGAGAAGATAGCAAATACCAAAAAAAAAGTGAAACAAAAAAGCTTCACCTCTCGCAAGGAAGATCGCAGCTCAGAATCAGACGGAAAAAAAACATTGTGCAAATATAGGTGCATCCGGTCGAGTGAGGGCAGAGGGTTGGAGCAGAAAAGAATAACGAGAGCTGCCGCTGAAGGTGGCAGACGACACCACCGATAAAAATTGTGTGAAGAAGGATGTTGGGAAGGAAAGCAAAATGTAAATACAATGCTTTTTGACCCGTTCGCTTCAAAAGCCCTTCAAGGTGAGAGGCATTTTCGTCGTTGCCGCAGATTGCCGCCTAAATGAATGGGATGAAAGCGGGATCAAACGGGAAAAATGGGGAATACCTCTCAAAATTTTAACCGTCGTCGTCCTCTCAGGGAGCTAGAGCGACTTAAAATCAACAACTTTTGCCTCTTTCATGTCGAAACGTGAACAAGGTGCAAACAGGCATCAAATATTTATCCAAACGCGTCAGTCTAGCTTTTCTTCAGACGAATGCAAACGCTGAACATTTTGATTCCTGCATATCGTAACATCACAGCTACAGTTAAGCTGTATGTTTTTAAATTAAACGTGTTGTGTTGTTATTCTATCTGAATTTATGGGTTTTGTTGACTCAAATTATGTTTTTATCTAAATTTTTTAAACAACACATTTATTCTTCTGCCTGTTTCCTGCTCAATCTTTCAATTCCGTGCTGAAATGATCAATTTAGCATCAATAGTTTAAAAGTTACATTCCTGACGTTCCCGAAACTTGATTTTTTTTTTCTAAGGATTCTTCAAAAATCATCATCTCATACTCATAATCACACTTTGCTTTCAATCGAAAAAAGGTTTTTGCTCTCGCCGTTCAAAATGAATGTAATGGATAAGGGTTCGGTTTCTGGATGGAATCGGATATATTGACTCGCTCCGGTGTCCGAAGAGAATGGCCATCCTTTCCAGGTCCAGCGTTTAAATGTCAATTGTATGCCGACTGAAAGTGGCACCGTGGCAGGTGAGGCAGAGGTATTAAGATTCGAATGAGTCACGCTAACCTTTCGCGCTTGGCTAGAACGGCTTCCGATTGCCCGTTGGTGGAACGATTATTTAAATGGTACCTCAACCGTTCTTTGCGTCCCTTTCAAATGACGAATCATCCTTAAATCCGATTTATGCGGTGGGTTAAGTTGGCGATTTATTCAAAGAGATCGTAAACCAGGTAAATAGATGCCACTTGCCTTTGAACCTTTGCATATTTGCAATTTGTGCTAAACGATGACATTCCGTTGTTGTGTGTCCGTGATTGTTGGTTGGATGATTTTTAATGGAATAAGAAAGCATTAATAACCGTTAAAAATAAATTGCAATGGTATTCATATGATCATCAACTTGCTAGATATTTCTGCAACTCTCAATTCTATCAATCATCCGGTTCACCATATTGAAACTGTCACAGAAACTTGTCCATATTAACGTTAGCTTTGCCCCTTTTCCTACCACCACAATAACAGCTATCGAATGACCGAAGGTGAACAGCTGCAAAAGAGCAATAGAGATGTAAACGAGGGGTGTATTGACAAACACTCTCGATAATGAAACAAGCTCTTCCCGTCAAGGTCCCCTTGGCAGGCACCGACTGAATCCGCCGGCGTGCGTGGGTATCGACCCTGTAGGATAAAACGATTGATTTCGACACGATGGCGCACGGTCCGCAAGCTCCCACGGACAATTGGTCTCGATTGGTGGAGTTCCGTTGGCGTTTGTTTGTCGCACGATTAGTTCGCCCACGATAACACCTAGCCGTGTGTGATGTCGTGATTGCTGCGGCGGGAGGAAAAGGAAAGGAACCGGTTGGTGCGAAAATCGTGCCTGGTATGACTTCCAACCGAGGAAACTATTTCAAGGGAACAGACTACTACCGGATTTAACCTTGTATCGATGTCCGAGGGACTCGCGGTAACTGGGTTTCTGCGGTAATTAATCGTTGCCCATGATTGATGGTTGATCTTTGCCATCTTTTATAGGTTCGGTTAGTAGGTCTTCAGACCGGACCTACGCAAGGAAGAAAAATGATCAATTTGATAGAAATAGTGTAAGTTAAATGATGTCCGAACATTTCTCGTAACAAACGGTTTCATTCCTCAGATAGTAACCTTATTACATTTGATTTTAGCACAATCTATTTGCTGTAGCCTTCCCCTGGACCACGCACCATTCATGTTAGTTCCTAATTCGACTCAAGCGAGCATGCTCACCATCGGCCCAGGCAACCTTTCAACCGCTCCGTCAAAACCGCAGATTGACATTATTCAAGTTGTCATTTTCGCCGCCAGTGCTGGTGTCTCTATTCTGAACTTGCCTACACGCGACGGGCTGACAGCTGACCGGTTTGTCTTGAGTTTAATTTAGCTGCCCAGCTGATGGTGACTATGATGATGCTGCGATGATGGTGATGATGATGGTTACGAAGTGCGATTGCGACTGCACGTACCGGTTGTGTCGTTTGTCATCGGTCAAAGCTGACGACGACCGGTGAGCGAGGTGATGTGATGGGCTACCCCCCCTGTATGTTGCAATCGATTTGACTACACATCTCTGCCCGCGGCAAACGGGAAAATAACTCGACGCTACCACTGTCCCCCTTTGTGTGACCTACTCACGCATACAGGAACGAATAGTCCATGGTGTGATGCTCACATGAGGAGCCGGCTCAGCTTATCCCCTGCGTCGACGTCGTGTACGAACCAACGGCTTTTGGTTCGGGTATGGACGATTCTTCTACTGCGGCTCGCTTGTCAAACCAATTTTCAGCACATCGTCTCGGTTGGGAAAACCGCTTGTTCGCGTTGTTGTAAAGCAGCTTGGGAAACACGTTACAACAAAGTGTGCTGGTGCAGGCGAGAGCGAAACACTCAAACAAAACCACGAGGCAAAATGGTGGCGTGTTGTTTCCTATTAGTTTTACTTTTGGAAACGCATCGATTCTGTGTTAGTTTGTCTGACAGGTCGTTTAAACCGCCTGATTGAAAATTGAAACCAGGCGCCAGCCTTCCTACTATGCTTCTTGCTATTTTTTGCCTTGTAGGTTGCTAAGCTGATACCCAACGGCCAAGGCAACCGTCCCTACTTGATATGTTCTCCACTGGTTCTAGCCGTTGCTATGACACTTCTTTGCCGCCATCGTATACCCGTGGTGCGGTTGGTTCCTGCCTCCCGGTAGTAAGAAGTTTGCGCGTTTTCTTTATCTCCAACGCTGCAACAAGCATGTGCAACTGCGACTGGTTGTTTGCTCCTTCTTTCTACATCCTGTGCTGCTGACCAGCCGCCAAGTTGCTAACGAATTCTAATGTCAAGGTTACGGCAGTAAAAGGTTGGGCTGGCTGTCAGCGTTGTTGCCGAAGGAAGTTGTGGCAAGCTGGTATCGTGGAATGATGTATCGCGTGGAGGCATGCTAGAAGCGAAAATTCAGAATGCAAATTCAGTCTCGTACCGTTCGGGTGTTCGACTTCTACGGCGTCACACATGCGTGTTTAATACCTTTTCCTAATACGTACACCAACCGTTGGCCGGGTCCCTCCGCTCTTGCTCACCTTAAGCTTGAACCCGGAGGCGATACAACACCTTTCGGAAGATTATTTCTCGCACAACTCGGCAAAAGTGAGAGCTGCAAAACTGAACGATCCATTTGTTGTTTTTTTTTTTGTAAGTGGCTCCAAATTAATGTCGAAACCAAGGAAAGTTTTCTATTAGCAATCGTATTGATTCCGTACACCATCGCTGCTCCATTGGGGAGTAAGATTGAATCCATCCGGAAGCATTTTACTTCCTCTATCGACGAGCACCTTGAAGGGCGATTAACGAATTTCAGCGGGACGAATCTGAAATAAAAAGTATGTGTACTTTAATTGGTAACGAATTTGTTTCGAACGAAATTTCGAACGAACGAGCCACAACCGTGCGCCGCTGGGTGCCAGGTTGGGTCAGGTGAGAAAATTAATGGTACTCCATTCGTTTCGATCGTTCGAGTGTCACAATGATTGATTTGTTTACGCATTCGAATCAAGATCGAATCCGTCATCAATGAATGGAGCCGTTACGCTCGGTTTGGTGGCACGAGGTTTCGAAACGTTTTTAACTTTCTGCAACCTTTTTCTAGTCGATTTAAAAATGGTTAACTTTGAAGCATGGAGATAAAAAAGCATTTCCTCTGCATTCGAACAGTCATGTGCTTTTCATTTTGTTCTTTCCTTCACCTCACTTAGGCTAACCTTAAGCGCCATCAGGTAACCAATACAAGGCACGTGCGTTAATGGGCGAGTGGAGTGTTTTGTGGATTAATTTAAATTTAAATAAACCAAACCGAACCAAACCGAACCAAACCAAACCTGTGCACTGCGAAATGCTATAAACACGTGCCTCAGAAAGGAAAACATTTCCCGTTTTCCCCGGTATTCCATGGGGGTTTCAATTTTTTTGCCGTTTCCGTTGCAGAAAGAGAACTTATGGAGAAAAACCTGGCACCTTGACAAACAAAAAAACAAAAGCGTTAAGTTTGTTTTCCCCTACAGTTCATTATTTTTGGTGAACCATTTTTACCATCGCTTCCTGGTCACTTCCGCCGTGCCGTTTTATGCCCTCTCTATCCTACCCACCCACCGCTGCTAATGTTTTAGCGCCACCTAATTATGTCCCACGAAACGGGGTTAAAAGTTCAGTAGGGGCCAGTAGGGGAACAAAAAAAAAAAAAACTGTCCCGTATCCACTTTTCTCTTCCTTTAGCAATCTGATTTCGACTGTGGGCTAATCGTAACAGCGATAGAGCATGTGTTAGCACATTTGGCCAATTGTGGAGCCAGAAAAAAGGGGGAGAAAATGCTCTCGCCAAAAGAAAGCCACGGCGCAACGCAAAAGGTATGCTCTACATAACCTTTTTTTTTTGTCTGGCAAACACAATTAAGAAGAATGGCAAAAAATGATGGTGTAATAAGAAATTAAAACTGCTCTTGGAGTGAGAAGGGATCGTCAAAACATGTGTCGTTTGGCAAACTGCATCAGCGCAAATACAACTTCCGGTTGCTTTTATGGGTTTGATACATTTTTTTCCTTTTTGGTTGCAACAGGCTAGTAAACATTCAAGCCATTATAATTGGAAAAAGCGCTCTATCTTTACGACATAAACGGCATTAAAAACTGTATTGGTTTTGCACTGTACTGTTTTTTTATGCATAAAGCTTTTAAAGATATAATTTTCATCGTATCATCATATAATAAGAAAAAAGTATCAGGGGCAAACCGTTGTATCTGTAATCCGTTGAAGATTTGGTTAAAGGTTGTTTTAATGGTTGCTCGTGGTTGGCCTTTTTTCGATTGAAACAGACAGACATATTATTTGCCAGGTTATTGAAACGTTCGGCATAAGAACGCCCTTTTATCATTCAATAATTTCTACTCTGGGCTATCTTTTTCTCAGTAAATGTAAAGAACGCAAAATAAAAAGGTTAAGTTTATTTAAGATTGCATGCAGATTTGGTTTATCAAGGAAAGCATACATCAGTTTATCCCATGATACCGAACTGCTTGGAAGGAATATTAAAAAAATAGCGTATAGCTCAGCTCCACCGATCTTACAAATTCAAACTAGTTCGCAACATATCTCCAATCGCTTCTTTCTCTCCCTCTCTGCACAGCTCGGGTTTTCCACAATGCGCGGCAATATAAAAAAAAAAATCTACGGCGAAAAAGTACGGTGCACTGAATTGGCGCAATTACATGCTAACTGTAAATTTAATGAAGCTGCAATTTAAACCGTTCACCCTATCCCGTTCTGCCAACAACGGAATTGACGAATTAAGTGGAAAGCAGAGGAGGCGGATCGACCATATTGGGTCTGATGATTCTGATGAAATATGCCACGGACTATCGTTCTCAGACTTCGCGATCACCCGAAGCGATACGGGGCTAGTTTCGCTCGTTAGCAATCGATTCCATGTTGCGGTGGTTGCCAACCAAGTTGGAAACCCTTGAGGTGGGAAGGCGTTTTTCCGCAGTTATTTTTTGGAATAAAGAAACGGTTCAAGTTTTTACAACACGCAATCTACGCAATGATTCGAAAAGTACGATCGAGTGCAATGATGATGAGAGCATACTGATGGTGTATTTGGTTTGATTAACAAATTATTTAGGGTAATTTTTCATTAAAGTTTTCGATGTTAAATAATAACTGTGCAATAGATAGTAAAATTATCTATTGCTCAATTTTTTTTGTTCAATCCCTTGCGTTCTTTCCAATGATTTTCAAAGGGTTGATAGGAAAATGTTTGATGATGAGCAAAGGTGGAACCAATTATTGATTGCTTGTAATTGTTTGATTTGCCGTCACATGTAATCACGCCATTGCACGTGGGCGCCAAGCAGCTCGGATCAGCTGATGTCGAAACCGGACACACACCAACTCCTACGTACACAATTGTGCCTCACAATTGTGAACGGAAGTGTACGGCTATTCGAGCCGGATTGAGACCAGAGATTTGTTCCAGAGATCAACTCATTTCCTCGTCAAAACGCTGGCGATGATCGTTAGCGGCTCGATGCAGTTAGGATCGTCAGTGGTGCTTCCCGATGGGAAATGGATCGTTTTACAATTTCCGCCCTTTTCGGAAGTGTCTTCCTGCCGTTCGCTATTGTTTGAACGATTCCACTCCCATGTGAGTACGTGTTTTTGTCGGCTGTTAATAGATGGCCGTACTTCGTTTTGTCGCCCCAAAAACCGTTTGGAAGTGTTTCAACGCAAAACATTGTAATTTTTAAGCGTTGAAAACTAAATTATTTTCTTTTTTTCTTTACTTACAGGTAAGTTTCGATGTGAAGCAATGGAACACGGCATGACTACACGTTGAAAACCTGTAGAGGTAAAATGTAGACCAACAAAGAGCAACCGGTGTGTCCACTTTCAAGAACAGTTGGGTTGTGAAGCAGCTAGGAGGGTGATTAAAATATAGTTAAGTTGGACATATTATCAACTATTTTTAGCAATCACACCATGATCATCTTTTGGAGGACACTTTTCGCGATGTTTAATCCCTGTGATTAATTTTCATAGATTCAAACTGTAAACGTTGGTTTGCTTACGTACTAAATGTTTTCCATTCCCTTTTGAGCTAGCAAAACATAATGCATGGTTTTCTTTCCTTCAAGTCGGTATCCTCCGCGGAAGAAATGAGTTCCATTGAATCGGCCAGGTTGTCTCAACCATAAAAGAAGAGATATGAGAACGTCACCCATTGTTGGTTGTGCACTTGCAAATGTCTTCTCTAGTTCATCGGCACACTTTGGCTTATGACTGAAAGTTATGGATAGCGATAGAAAATCTGACAAAAAGTTACACCTTTTTTGACCAGGTTTTTGTTTGCCACCCCGTACTCTGCTGATGGATGATATGATGCTCCCGAAAAGTGAAAGCACGTTCTGTTTGGCGTGACTTTTTGAATTATTTTTAGCTCCGTTTTTTTTGTCTATACTCATTTAGGTTATTGCGAGCGGAGGACGAATCTTTTGGTCGGTTGGGTTGAAAAAAAAAAAAAAAAACTGTGTTTTTGCCTTTGTGCAAACCTGCACGTCACACCTGCCGTTTCCTTACGAAGTTTTCACACTTTCGATCCTAGATGGCCAAAGCGCTGATGGTGGTGACGGTGACGCTAACGACGGCTGGAACAAAACGAGCAAAAAAAGGGAGAAAAGAGCATTAGGACACACAGGCTACAACTTTCAACTACAACAATGGCATGTCGCAGGGAAGGTCAAGTCAGTCAAACGCGACGAACGTGATTTCATTCATCATGTTTGCGTGGCTGGCTTCCCACGCGACATTTGACTAATGGATTTTTAAAATGCTCCAGTTTTCGTTGGCAGTTTGCATTTTCTTTTTTTCAAACATTTCTTCTTGTTCTGTTTTTCTTACCATTGCGATAAGTTTTGCATGCTCATTAATCATTACTTATATTCAATGAAGACAAGGTGTTCACTCACTTTAAGCATCTCGAAATTAAAAATAATTTTTGAAGGCGCGTAGTTTTTGCTCCTGAGATGTTTTCTACCAAACTTGTCTTGATTTTGCGAAAGTAGTAAGTCGATTATATTTTTGCTGTTTTTGCCGGAAAGGCTGCTTCACACTGTAACTAACGGAATTCTTTATCGAGCGTCTCTGAAAATGGCAGATTTCTACACGGCGCGTTGCTAGAAGATGATGTATGCGATCGATCAAAGACCAGCCTGTCTTTTCCTTCATCGCAAACCTACCAGAGCGAGGAGTAGAAAAAAACTGTTTAAAGATGTACGTGTGTGTTCATGTGTGCTGGCTGGCTTCATGGATCAAGCTTGTGATAAATATTCATGAACGAAGGTGCCCTCGATCGTTATTTTGCTCTATTCGCACCGCGTACGTACATTACGGGAATCTGGAGGAAAAGCTGAGCTGATCACCGACGGCTTAAACGACGTTCTTCGGTGATGCATGCCGGTATTTTGTATTAAAGTTCTCCAAGTTTTCCTTCGTTTATTTTTATTTCATATTGTTGAAGAACTTTGTAGACCTTCATATATAGACCTTTAATTTATACAAAGTGAATTCTGGTATAAACGAATTGATTATTAATTTTTTCGCAGGTTTTCTTCGCAAACTTGTGCTGTTATTTAAAAAAAAAACAACCAATGCTACACATACACGTACACATCTCCCTCAGGATGAAGACTCCCGTCAGGTTGCTGCAAACGCATTTGTGCATTGGACCACCCTTATGCGGAAGATGCGATCGATCCGTGATGGTGACGAAACGTACAAATGTGTATCAGAAAACGCGGGCATTTTTTCTTTCCCGTGCACGCGGCGTCCTTTGGGGGAAGTTTAATTTTATGCACAACGCAGACCGCCATAATTACCGGATCCGGTACGGACAGGTTTTGTTTTGCTTGTTTCACTGTTACCGTTTCCTAACCCGCATTTGCCATTAAACTTTAACCACCCAAGTGCCAGAGTCTCATCTTTTTCCTTTGGTGAATTATAAAGTAGGGCGGGCGGGCGTTGTTTCGTTTCGCTTTTCCTATGGTATGCGATTCTGCTGCGCCCCTCCTTTCTGGAGGCGGTATTTTCAATGTCGGCAACGTGGCAGACCTTATGGTTTTGCGTGCTAAATTTATGAGTTCAGCGGGTTGATGTGTTCCGGCTTCGCTTTGTGATCATTGAAATTGCTTTGAAGATCATGCAAATTGTGAAGGAAAAATAACATTCTTGAAATGTAATTTTTTTGGAGAATTACTTTATTTGTTATATTAAAAAAAAAACAAGTTGAACAAGTCCTACCCCGTAAGTAATGTACTTGAATGTTTCAAAATATCTTGTAGACAATGTTCGACATATTTCGCTAGACCGTTAATGTCAGTCGCTTGTTTCCGGGCAGGTGGCGATCATTTCGAGGTGCCCTTTGCAGCCATTGTACAGGCCCTTGTTTATTTAATCGGATCAAGTTCGACACATTTTCTTACAACGAGACGCTGCGGCCCAATGCATAGCAGCTGGTGCACCAGGTTCGCTGTAATTATTCCGCTTAAGTAGAGCGCACTGGCGGGAACCACATCGGAAAGAGCGATATTGAAATGGGCCAAGCCAAATGTGCAACATTCCCGGCAAGCATCATCATGCTCCAGGCTGCCGCTCTGTCGCTAGGTGAGTGCAAAATCTCAAGGTTGTGCATCGTTAAAATGTTAACAGCCTCGCCGTCATCATCCCGCCCTAGCAGGACCAGGCTGGATGTAGTGTCGACCTTTGCGAGTCGTGGAAGGTGAAACCAGAAGACGCGCGGTGTGGCTTTGCGTCAGTTTGTTGCAACAATTTATTGGACGCCGTTTTATGGCGGCTCGTTGGAGATGCCGAACACCCAGCGGAAGAAGCAATACGTAGTTCGGTGTGTTCTGTCAGACTCCATCACCGTGCAAGAAAATGATACCGGGAATTGGAAGACATTGATCGGTGATCGCAACATACGGCGTGCCATGTAACGACACGGTACTCGTTGCTCACGTGAAGGTCTCTAAAATATCGCTACCGTAAGTTTGCAATACGATTTCTGGCGAAATTCATTTGTGTTTTCCCTGGAAAATCGGCCGATCGATTGGCTCGAAAGCGCGTCGCGGGAGGTATTTCCAGCTCCTCGGGGTGGTCATGCTCGCGGGCGCTGTTAAATTAAATTTGTTATGTCGTGCGTTTTTATTGCCCTCCCTGCCCAACCCTCCCAGGAAGCTCAGAGGCGTTCATAGACAACGTTACGGTGGTCCCAGCTATCGTGTCTTTCCCGGGCAGAGAACCAGGGTAGAAAACGTGAAGGACAAATCTCGCTCACCCTCCGTAGCTAATTTGTGCCCCGCGATCGCCCGATTGACATTGGCGCTGGGCCGGAATGGGGTCAGTACGAAAGGGAAGGGAACACATTTGGCGCAGCGTCGGAATTGCAAACGCGAAAAACCGGAACCATCGGATCGATATTTCAAGCGAAAGCCTGATGGCTGGTCCGTCCGGTCTTATCTAATGGTGTGGTGTAAGGGGATGGTGTAAGGCTTTGGGTGAACAGACAGCAAGAAAACGGGCAATGTGTTTCCCCTGTAATTGAATAGTGCAAATCAAATTGTTCAACATTTTGCTGCATAATAAACCACTGATTTGTTCAAAGGTCATAAACTTAGTATTTGTTTCTAGTGATATTATTTCACGTTTTACAAAGAACATTTATGAACCTGTTTAACACAGTTTAACTCGAAACTGATCAACTTTACAACTTCATCTATTTACTTCAGAAATCAATAGTATGAAAGCTCTCAAAAACAGATCTCATATTTTAACATTTCAAGATATTAAAGTTGGCTTGAAATGCAAAAAGTAACAGCCGATCAGTACGGCATGAGGTGTACGTTGAGGAAAACTTTATTGCAACCCTCTAGGCGTTTTCATGCATGCAGCCCTGCGTATAGCGAATTCCTCCTTCTGCAACGCATTCTCGAAGATATTCAAACGCGCGAGAAACGAAAGAACGATTTTTCGTTGTTGTGATACACCGGAACGTAGATGCGCCTCTCTGTTTTTCTTCCCGTGCGCGCTGCCTCGCAGGATATAACGTTATGCAATGGAGTTTTCATGTTTTCCCCACCTGCAGCTTTATTTCGCATCCGCATCTTTGAAGGCATTCATTCGCACTCGCTCGAACACGATAAGAAAACAAACCCGTATTGATTCACCTTTCTTCTGCCTTTGCTTCGATCGGCAGGTCGTTGAGCCGGTTTTGTGAGTAAATCATGCGAAAAGAAGGGAAAAACAAGCTCAACGTGCTGGTGGCGATCAGTGTGATAGATGGAAGTGAGATTCATGTAAGCATGATTTCTGCAGAAGGTGCTTGTGAATTGTATTGCACGGCAACTAATGATAATTTATGTTTAGTAATTAATAAAATGTTTGTTAACATGAATGCAGGTAAACACATGGAAATTGTTTGAAAACAAAATTTATCTTAACCCACTCTGCTTCAACAGCCTGTTTTAGTTTTATGTTTTGTTTTACCTGCTTTTCACCGTTTGAATCGAAAGGTTAAGCAAAGGTTTGTTCTCTCTCGTCCTTTGACTCAGCTCGACGGGAGCCCGTCGAGCGGCTTGAAAGATGCAAAAAGAAGACTTGCCGAACGGCTCTTCTGCTACTTTGTTCGCGTAATAGGGGTACACGCGATCTCGGGATGGCAATGGCGAGCAATGAGTTGAGCTTAACGGTTTCCCGGTTTTTGCACGGCAGACGATGGCAAAATGAAAGGAAACCAGAAATCAACAATACGCACGAGAAAAAAGGGAAGCAACTATCGGGAAGGGGTATCATCCGGTTAGAGAAGCGGGCCCGGTTTTTGGGCCCTCCTAAGACACTGACCCATTTTTCTGATGGCGGGAGGGAGGGGGAGGAAGGGGGCTAGAGGCAGGTTTCGTTTGGTTTGAAGTTTGTTGTCGTCTGCGCCCTGCGTTGAGGAGCGACCGTGAGTTGTCGTCTGTGTTGTTAAAAACTAGAAAAACCAGATGCGAAGCGATGGAACTGAGCGTACGGAGATCCGACTCCGAACACGCGATGATTGCGTAATCTGATTGTTGTTTCAGTAGGGCGGTTTTGTATTAGAAAAGCCGTTAAAATCCGTGCCAGTATCGAAACCCTGCCCCGTTTTGACACTCAACTTTATTTTAAGGCGCAACGGGTTTGTTAATCACACTCGCCCGTTCTCCTCCTTCTTTCGAAGATTTGCGACGAAAGGAGGGCATGATTCAATTCGCTTTGTCAAAAGGAAGTTTTGGCTAAAAGAAGGTGTGTCTATCGTGTGAGTTCTGTTTTATCTTGCAAGGAGCAACGATCAACCCTCATTATAAAATTGAACTTGTTTATGTGGGATTCCCAGTATAAAGCAAGCGTGAATTTGTAATACCCGATCGAAAATCTCAATAAATATAAGTAACTATTTATAGAAAAATGCTAAGATAAACTAAAAATCGTTATTCGTATCTAAAATAAAACCAACGTAAAATCGAGTTCTTAAAATAACGAAGTTTAATATGAACCTTGCCTGAAGTGAATTATATAGAAGTATCGAGGTTCCTGGCACTATGGTGTTTGGATCTTTGACCATCGGATGGTCGAGCAACAACTTGATGCTAATTTGTACCACTTGTGATTTTCTGATTGTTTTACTGCCACTCCACTCCGCATCGTATCGTATCCGATGAAAACATTTGCTCTGAGACAACGTCACACGTCCTGAAGTGTCCGATGTTCGACACACGCTTCGGCCCACCGTCCAGGGGACAATAAATCCCAATTGAAGCAAATTATCAACGATTTGATTGCGTTTGGTCTGATTGGTGACACGTCGAGCGGAGGCTTGGTGCGAATATTTTGGCCAGCAGCGCGTGTATCGAAACTTGGTCTTACTAATTTGTATACTTTTATTGTTGGTGGCATCCTTCTGGAGTTTGATATAATGTCATAAAAATAAATTTGACGTGTTGATTGGTGATCCGTCCTTTTGAGACAAAATGGACATTTCCCATTTACGTTTATAAACATTGATGCGCGAGATGTTTTTGTTGCCTGCCATCTTTTCATTGAATAATTTGAACATTTTAACCATTAAAAATTCGCATTATCCATGATAAATAAAGCGAAAGAATTTAAAAAATACAACACTTCATTAATTAGGATAAAGGTAAGGGAAAGCAAGAATTGAAACAATTGGCAAGGGATTTTCTGTTTCAAAAAATGGTACGGCTTGTACGAACACAGATTTAAGCTTGCATTATTCCTTCCCTTTCTCCCGGGGGGAAAATTTTCGACTCGACGGTACTAATTAAGCCCCGGTTGACCGTTTCGGTAACCAAATCGCGCCCGTTTGAGCCATTTTGCTGCGCAGCGGCTGGGTTTAATTATGAGTTTAATTAACTAGCCTCTGCAGTACAGCTGGGCGCTAGCAAACATATTTGTACCGGCAGAGGGATACATTTGTGTACACGAATGTACTTTGCGCGAGGAAGGGAATGCGAAAAGAAATTAATTATCTTTTGGCAGAGAATAGTTAGGCAGTGGCTCGCTCAGAGTAATTGCTGCTGAATTCATCCAAATGTTATGCGACCTTCAACAGAAAATTTGGCCTGACCGCGGGAGGAAGATAAGGTGCATGTGATCACGGAAGATACATTTATTCGATTTTTTTTGCTTCGAAAGAAATGGTTTCTCCTCCCGAAATATCCACTCGAAACAGTCGAACGAAAACATTGCGCTAGGGCTTTTAGTAATGCTCTTAATATATTCCCTCTAGTTACCGAATGTGAAGGGATCGACATTTTAAGGTCATTTTTCAATTTATAATTCCAATAGCAGAAGAAGCAACGGAGTCGCTGTACGAGTGTCTCGCCGATAATTGAAAGTGCATTTACCTTCCTTTCTCTCTTGGCATTGGCCAAAATGGCACCGGGGCGAAACAAGTGGACCCGCTGTAGTAGGCATCAGCGTAAACAAATTAATCATATACCAAACGATCAAACCCACCACCACCGCCCAGAATCGCCACCCGAGACCGCCGCCACACCCTCACTTACTGTAAATGTCATCCACCCCGAAACGCGCGAGCTCACCGCGTCCAAACAGACAAACACGCCGAGTGTGACGAAAATATCCATCACAAACGAGCCACCAGCAGAAAGCACCGCAGCCAACCCCAGACCTGGCACCTCTCGTTTTAAAAAGGTCAAATTGTGCCGCGCACAGGATGGATCAATTGAGGTGAAAAAATAAGGGACGTGTGCCGCCCGCTCTGTGCTGATCTAAATGTCTAGGTCTAGGTTTTTCTCCGCCGAGTTAAAATAGAAAGCCCCCCACCTTGTGAGATCGTTTTTTTCTATAGATCTGCAGTGTGCTGTCGTCCCTTAACCCACAATAGGTTTGTGGAGAATCACAATTTCAACGCCATTGTGAGATGGATGAGCATTTCCCCGCCACATCTGGCGTAGTTCAAGGCGAATTATTATTCTGAACAGCCGCAACAGTGAAGGAAAAAAAAAACTTCAACCAAAAGATGGTTTTTGCAGTGATGTCTTAAAATACACAATATTCAACACAAAGTCGCTGGCATCGTTTGACATTTAATATGGAATGACATGTCATAAAAGAGGGAAAACCCCTGCCGTTCGAACTGGCAAATATTTTCTTCTTTTTTTTTACTATCTTTTCTTAGCGTTTCCTTGATGAACGTGTATATTTTGGGTGATAAAATCAATCAACACTTCATTTATCGTCGCCTCCATCGTCGCCCAACTCATCCTCCGCCATGGGGCCGTGCTCACTGAATCAATCAAATGGGTCGTCCTGTCCGTGTTGATCAGCATCGAGAGTAGAGCGATTGTTGCGAATCATCTGAATGTCAAATCAATTGTTGTGCAGTTATTGGCAACCAACTGTAATTGGTAGGTTATTCAAAAGTATGAATTTTCCGTAAAATTCCGTAGATTCTATTTTAAAGTTGTTCTTTTTAATGTCGTTGATGTTTATGTGATTCATAAATTTAAGATTGAAAATCAAAATGCCGTTTTTTTAAACTTAGTACAACAAAAATATTTGTTTCGACTAACAAAAATAGCTTAAAATAACTGTTGTACAATAAAATGGAAAAGGATTTTTGTTTTAAAACATTCAGATGAAAATCACAATTGATAATAATGTATATGCTAGAACATGTTGTAATGAATCATGGGTACGCTAAAACATAATTTCACATGAAATATTTTAGACCGAAGAACGCAAGAAATTATTTATACAAGAATGAAAAGTCCATTTTAAATATTCAAATCTAAACTGCTGCAGGCAAACATAAGTGGAAGGATGGTTTCGCACCTGCCTTAAATCCCTCGCAAGGTTGCCCGAGCGATAGGTACGACCTTGAGAAGGTGACATTTCCATGCGAGGAAGACATCTATTTAACAATGTCACACTTTCCCGCATGGTCTATGCTGTCTATGGCCTTGTCACTACTCCCTTCCTAGCTGGGAACCTAAAAGTGTTGAAAATGTGTTCCATAGGACGCTATTTTAACGAATTAGTATCAGTTTTCTCGTAAGAAGCAAAAAAAGACTGGAGAAAAATCAACCGTATCCACTCGCGGTTGAATGACTCTGGCGTAAACATTGACCAATCACGCGAGGTGAGTTTTTAGGGCCCTGGTGTTGCCGACAGAGGAATTGCGTGAACATCGGCATGGGCAGGAAAGAAGACCCCGGGACCTTGTGTTTTATGTGTGTGTATGTGTGTGTCTTATTCACGTAACACGGTGACGAGTGTGACCCAATGTCGTATGCAAATTAGGGCCGATATTTCCACGACCGTCGTGTGCTGCTGATGATAATGCAGTGGACTAGAAACCAATGACTGATGCCATCGTCGTCGGGGTTGTTTTGGGCGGGTTGGGTAAATTGGCTTCGCTTTTGAATTGATGATTTTTCAGCTCTAGAAAGAACGTAGAGCACCTGGCGAAGACCTTCGCCTGCAAACTTGCAACTCGTTTTGCATTTTCCCTGTTTGTTCTTTTAAACGTATTCTTCGATTTTCTTACCTCGGTGATGGCCATGTGCATATATATAACTTTATTTAGATGACTTTGAGAATATTATCCGCAATGCCGGCAACTCCATCTTGATAATTGCTATTTTTTCTGCATGCAACATATTTTAAAATGACATCTATTTAGCTTAGGTTTGTGTGTAGTCATGAAAAGAAAAATAGGAAAGCAATAGGATGGAAGGTAATGTAGAGCGTAGCAATGAACATTTAGTAACAACTTGAACGGATTGTGGGTTTAAATTTCTATCTATCCTCGCCATTCGTTCGATGTATGTTGAGTTAAAGTGGTTAAGCTGCAAATATAGACACACCCGTATGCTCCAAACTCTGCTTTGCAAAGCAGTTGGGGAAGTGAAATCGAGGAAACATTCATGGCAGAGTATGTACCACCTTCGCAGAGCCGGACTCTCTAGAAATAGGTCAATCTTTAAAACCATAGCATCTCAACAGGCAATCTCATTTCATCAGCTTTTTTTAGCAACGGACTGCAATGGTTGTTGGCAAATGCACAGCGTCTCTGACGAAACCCAAATAGATAGTTAGAATTGACCTTTCGCTCGGTGGTGTGTTTTCACTTTTCACCTTTTCCCTTTTCCATGCTCTTGAGAGGCCTTTCGCAAACGGAGTGAAAATCGAATAAATAACGATGGAGTAGACTTCCGATTTCGACTAATGGCTTGGGTTTGTTGCGGTGGATCTCTTCAGCTGGGGTTTCATTGTTTGATTTTGTGGTAAAAGGAACGTTGGGTTCTCTGATTGCATGAAACAATATTGGTTTACTAGGAGTGTTTCAATCACCTAATTGGTAGTGTTTATGTTTAGATTTGCTTGTACTTGACTCGATGAACATATATTTTCCGCCCTTAAGCTAACATTTTTTCGCCGCTATAAAAATAAAACAATAAAACAAAAGCAATAAAAGCTGTATTCTATAGCGAAGTGGACAAGGTTTGGGTAATGTATGCAGCTATATAGGAGAAAAATCCAAATGTTCAATAATTGACTATAATGCTTTACGTTTGAAACATGTAGTTGTTTTAGGATTAAACATTTTTTGTACATATGCATTTCAAATTGTTCGGATGTAATGAGATGTAAAGCTTATAACAATATGAAGCTTTGCAAACACATTCTTTTATGCAGCTGGTTCCGCACATTAATATTTTAAATTATAAAAAAAAGGTACACAATTTCCCTAACGAAACAAAGAAGAGAGTGCAACCTGACAGGATGCACTTTTTCCATTGATATCCCATCAGCTGCTCTTCTCATTGCATATCGTGCAGCTCGTGTCAAGGGGTGGTCATCGAAATGGAACCATATGATACCTGTGTGCTCCGTTACTCGCTCTATCTTGCCTGTTCTCTCCGTCTATGGCCACCGGACCTCCTGTTCAGTGGACCGCAAAGATAATGGTTTCATATTACGCCCATAATGGTGACAGCCGCTTGCCACTACCTTGGACCACTTTCCAGCCATATCCTTGCAATCGATTTTGCACACGTGCAAATGGCAAGTAGTGCAGAAAAGGGCATTCCTGCTGATGCATGCATACGACAGAAAAAAAAATAAATGAAGAAAATAAACTGAATTGGGAATATGATGTGGGTCGTCCAGTCGATGTCACATTTTCCCCACTTCTAACCGTTGGTGCCACTTTTAACGTAGGGTACTGGACAAGTCCTTCTTTCACATTGCGGTAATTCCTTTTTACGCTGGGTTCCACTTAATTTGGTTATTCTTTTCATGTTTTTACCTTTTCGAACTTTCGCAAATGCAAATCGAAAAATCGATAAACCCTTTGCCGTGGCTCAAATTGCACGTGTGCGACTGTTCCACCTTCCTGTTATGCCCTTTCAAGCATCCTCTGCACACACACGGTTGGCATTTAGTTTTGGCAACAAACCACCAGCTTATGGGCTATATCGGGCTTGGGTTCGGTTGGCATCATAATGGTAAGTGGGTTTAAAATTTATTGACTACCGATTTATAGCGTTGCAACAAGACGCAGGGGCCAGCAGCCGGTTTGGCGGTACACGTGTTTCCGGGTGGAGTTTTGCTGCAGTAGCAGGATGGCTTCATAATTTCAGTGGCGGAAGATTATCCTTGAGCGCTGCGTGCGGTTTGGTGGAATTAGTGCTAATACACGTTAAGTTTATAACGGTGTCGCATTAGTTTTATTCAAACATGTTTTGAGTTTTGGTTGGTTGGATTAAACAGGATTATTATAAGGCGATTCTGTACGAGTCTTGATGAAATGTTAAAATGTTTCCTTTTTCTTCGATCAGCAAATTGGTGTTCGCATTAGGTTATGAAATTTAGTCAATAATCATATTCCCAATAAAACCAATAACTAATGTTCCAACATTACGTCACGCATTCATCAGCAACATCTCCGATCAACTCGCGTCAATTATGTCGCGTTTGCAGGCGGCACCAAGATGCCTATCGAAAATTTGTTACGGTTCCTTTGCGCCCCCCATAGACGATATGTCGCTCCCAGCAGTCGGATGGGTATGCTTCAATGCAAATTCTTCACTTGATGTCGCTCCGGCGAGTGCGTGTACCCGCCAGATGCTGATGATGCAGTTGAAGTAGCTCTTCCTGTTCCAGTCCCGATTATCGAGCGATCACTTCTTTAACCTCCCGCGGTGGTGACGCGTTTATCATCCTCTACACTGTCGCCAGAAGCGACGAGGCGAGGAGAAAACCGATGCCTCAAACTTCATAATTACGATTTTAAATCTCTGCGAGTCGGAGAAGACGACGATAGGGAAATGGATCGAGTCGAAGAAAAAGAAAGGGGAAATAGAGTTCTTCCACTTTCCACAAACGAATTACAGCAGCGCATGAAGCGAGAACCGGATGAACGATTTGGTCTAACGGCACCACGGAGTTCTCTGTATGTGCGCCAAACCCTAGCTCAGGCTATAGGCACGCTTGAGTTCGTTCCTACCGAATGGAATCGCTTGCCAGGGCGCGTCCTATTACTTAATCGCTCGTATGATGCTTATCATCGCGCGCCATCTGGCGAGCGGGATCTGTAATGTGGAGAACAGAAAATAAAAGCAGCGGATGATGGGAGATCCCCACAGATGTAGCTAACACAAGGAATGAAATATAGAAAAAAAAAAACCCAACGAAAGAGTGCGATAGCCAAACCGCTGCAACCAGTTACCTAGACTTGTGGCGCCACTGGCGCTTCGTTCGCTTTTCACAACTCACAAGCCGCCTTATCCGATAAGCGAGTCGCGAGACACAGACTAGGTCTCGATAATGTGTGTACCAGTCGAGTTTTGCATTCGCTTTATTGCAATCCAATGCGCGTCGGCTCCATGGCGGAATAATAGAAGTGTTGTTAGTGGATTTCATAAAGGTTCCAGTCCAGCGGGCATAGAGTGTGACCGTGATGATGGACAGACCCGTTAGCTCATGCAAGAGGAGAGGAGCAAAAGGGGGAGTTTTACGTACTAATAATTCCATTTACCACCATGTCAACTGGCACCGGTTGCACAAGTATCTACCCGACGCGCCCTCGTCGATGTATGTAAATCTTTCTCCTGAGATCAAATGAATTCTACCCCTGCAGCCAGCCGATCTCGTGCTCCATCTGATAGCCATGACGTTACTATGCTATCGCGAGGGGTTGCCGCCTCGCAATCAAAAGCGTTACATTAAGTGAAGCGAAGGGTGGTCATCGGCGGTGAAGGCAGCATAAAAATGATGAATAGTGCTCATTGATGCTGATCGCATTGGGAAGATGATAGAGGGGGCCGGTGATCTCACCGGTGCTTTATTGCATCGGCACCAACGGTGGTCAACATTGCATAATGGCGGGCAAAGTGTACACGAACGCTGGCTTCTGTTTTTTTTTTTGTATGCAAACCGCATCACTGCAGCCGGCGGTGCAACGGTAGCCATCGTTTGACGTTGCCGACAACTAGTAGCGATTAGCGCCATTACTCAATGACCATCAACGAAAAGGTCGTTTGGCGAATAAAGGAGTTTTACTATCATCATCTGAGATAAATGGTGCCAATAATTTAACACTGTTTAATGAAATTCGAAATAAAATGTATGCAACTTATTTAATGGTCTTACGGTAATAGAACTTATTTTAAAAATTTATTCTAATTGCAAACAGTACTATCCGATCCAGTTAGGCATTTTTTCGAAAACGTTCGATAGTGTTTCGTAGTGGTAACAGGCTATACAATAAAATTGAAACTAAACTCTGGATCTTCAAACTGTTAAAAATTACCCTTGGTACGAGGAGACGTACAGCAGAGCACACCACTGAAGAATTGTCGAAAAGCTTGCACAATCCACCAAGATGGTAGATTGAGCTCTGTTCTTCTTTTCTCAATGGTTCTCACAAAGTATCCTGGTTCGCTTCAAATTAGTAATTATAGTCCATACATCATCCAGTCTATGGTCGGTACAACGTCATACTGTCATATAACTATTGGATTAGCCAGGAAAGGTCCCGAAACCCGGATTTAATGATCGTAAGAAGAATAACCAGTGTAAACACAATTGAAAGGAATTATTTCGGCAAGAATTTTGATTAGAAAAGTAGGAAATTTGTAAACTATTAGGGCAACAAAATTAAAACCCTGTATTCCTCTATTATAATTATTTAAAAAAAAAAAACAATCTCTTTTGCATCGCTATGTTATACTATCGCCGGCTTCTTCATGTTATCTCAAATTAGAGATAAAACTTTTCATATGTTTATATTTATACATTTCTCAGGAGGTAAATAAATGTTAAAGGTTTATGTAGATTTGTTTTGCATTTTCTTACAACTTTCCATTCCGTTGTAGCCAGTGCTATTTTGTTTTAGTCATCAGTTGGTACAGCGAAGCGTTTCGTTATGCTCTAGATGTTGGCCCGGAACATCATAAAAAACGTCAGATCAAAGAAAAGACGCAGCACAGACACTGCGGAACCTGAATGGTGACCATATAGCAACAACAGCAAAACAAGCCACGTAGAGCTGCCCTTCTCGAAACGCGTGTCTACTGCGCGAAACACATGTTATTGAAAGGTGAAGAGAGAGCCAACGGGTTGCACACAAACACAAACACACACTGGCTTGGAGAAAAAGGAAAGAAATCCTACCGGACGGATGTAATAAAGAGCACTACTATACAACCGACGACCTCCGGGGACTTCCGGTCCCCCGGAAGATGCCCGAAAGCCGTCCCCAAAAATGTAGACATGGCGAACACAAACGTAAGGTTCACCTGGTCCCTTTGTTCCGGACTGTGTGTGTGTTTTGTGAATCTTTTGAAGTTTTTCTATCCATGGCTCTTGGTCCACAGGGCAGGCTAGCGTCCGTAAGCTGTAGTTTTGGAAGCACTTTCAAAGATGCCCCAAATAGTTGCACAGCAATGTCAATAAATACAGCCAAGCGCCGGCTTTTCTTTGGAGTGCGTTTGCATGCTGTAGACAGCACATATGCTGCCTGTTCCAATTTTCCGTTCCAGTTCCAGCTGGCTGAAAGCGAATTCAAGACCATGTCTGCAAACAGAATAAGAATCTGTGGGAGCGAATGGGAGACACTGAGGGGACTAACAGCCCCAAAGTCAAAGCAATGGCTGCAGTTTTCCGTCTGCCTCTAAGAATCGGCTGTTGCGTCTGTGGGTTGTTTATTGAAGCTGAAATCAAGATTCTACAATAACTTCCGTCCGTCGATTCCCTTGGTTGGTTTATTGTGTCATAGTATTTTTTTCGTTTGGGATTCTTGAACATCCAGGGAACCAGATGTGGATGGAACATCAATCGAATCGCTTCGCTGAGATTTGGATCAATAGCTGGTTTGCTGGTTTGGCTTGCCGGAATGCTGAACCAAAAACAACCCCATCGAGTTCTGGCCGTTCTCGGTGTGTGCAGGTCTCGCATTCCCCGCCCGGGAGTCTTCTCAGCTCGACTGCGGCAACCCTCAAGTATTGCGGGCTGGTGGGTTACGTTGTTTATTGGCTTGGCCGTTGCAAAAGTGGCCCCAGATGCAGATGTTTTCATATGTTCAACCGCAAACGGCCTCGGAACGCCAATATTGTCGTCGCAGACTGCAGTGGGTCATAATTTATTTTTTTGCTCCCCTTTCACAAAACCCGTTGGTGGTCGCTGATTGTTTCTTTTAAAAAGGGGAAGGAACTCCAACATTTAGCCTCGGCCGAGAACGTAGGACCGATCGGGGGAGATCGAACGATTCAAAATGTCACATTTTATTGTCATCGACCCTACTACAGCAGACCGCGGGCGGCTTCTGGCCATCGTTGCGTATCGTAGGGTGGAGCACGGCTTAACCAACCCAACCGGTGGCATTCGAGAAGGTTGCATTATGGCTTTATTTTTGAGAATAAAGGGCGTTATAGTTCACTTTTTACTTCATGTGCCTGCCCATATTCTAAAGCAACAAATGCGTGCAATACAATGGTTTCCAAGTATTGTTTTTTTATTAGTACCTAACGAATCTTGTTTTAATCAAATATTGTAAGATACAGGTTCCGTAAACTAAATAGTCGTAAGATTTAAATTCAAAAGCTAGTGTTACATGACCGACAGTTACGTTCAGTTCGCGTAGAACGTGTCGTTGGTTCAAGATCAAACATTGTGAGCTGCATTCGGTGGTCGGTCACGAAGTCGCCTCCAGGTCGGCCGATGCATTAACATTTAAAGAGCTTGTAGCCGGCTAAGTGCCCTGGGATATTAATTCTCAGCCACGCAACATAGCGTCTGTCCTCTCGGCCAGCTGCTAAACGGTGCATACAAAACCCACTTTGTCTACACCGTCCGTCCTACGGTCATTTGCTCATTTGCATCCGCTCAATTTCGAGGTGTTTGAGGGGATAGCAGCAGCACACCATATTCGTCCACCTGACGATGATAGGCCCATCCCGAGGGGTGTTTTGTCACCAAAGTCAATTGACGCGAAACTGGGGTTCCCATTTTTGGCCATGACGCACGGCCTCGGGACAGAGTGACAGCTGTACAGTCCGGCCCCGGTAGTCGATGTACCTCTAAGTGATCGCTTTGTTTGAACAAGACCTGAACATCTGTTCGGCGGAAGCCCCTTGGGAATTGGAGGATGTGGACACACGTTCGTTGGTCCATGTGCGTTGCATCGCTCTGACATCATTTCGCCACACGCGGGGCTTCGAGATTGTTTACGCTGTAAAAATGTCCACCGGCTGGCGACCATGAACTCTCCTCTCACTGTGTGCAAGGCGACTCCAGTTTCTCCAACCCAAGATCCATAATCGTTTCCCCAAATATGGACCACCGGATGTCCCTGGAACGCCCGGTTGCCGTGAGCGAGAGAGAGAGAGAGAGGGACCGAAGAATCGTTTCTTCTAATCGTCCATGGTATCTAATGCGTCCAGTTTTATCCAGCAGTTCAAGTTACCCCCGTTACTCCTCCACAAAAACGCGCTTCGATGCGGGAGATATCATATTTACTCAACACCGTGTTTGCCATCGGAAGACGGTGGATCCTTCACGACACACAGTGCCTTGAGGATGATGCAACGCAGCTAGACTGCGCGCCAACACGGCTCGGAACGTAGCACACCGCCAGCTTCACACCTCTGCACCTTGCTTAAACATCTGTTTTCCACACGGAAAAAAACACATACGCACCAGGGCAAATTTAAGGGGGCACAGTTTTCCGAGTCACAAACTGCGTTTGCATAACCTCGATCGCTTCTTGTCGGCACGAAGGGGACATTCTTTTTTTTGTATACTAGCGGTGTGTTTTTTTGCGGAAGATGTTTGTTCCACGTTTTTTGTTTGTCGTCACATTTATTTGCTCGTTCGAACTTCGATTGAATGATGAACGAATCGTTAAAGATACTTGTTATGGTAGTAGTTTGTCAGCATATTAGTGCTTGTTTTACAACTATGTCTTTCAATGAAATTCTATCCTCTTCTTTTCGATGACCGTATTGCCGTAATGATGTTATATTTGGAGGTTTGACGATGGCTTATGACCTCAGTTGGCGATTGTTAACACATGTTGAGTCATATCTCACCTCTGGATTTTTTAAGTAATATCATTACAGTAATTTGGAATTGGAAGAGCGGACTCTCGGTCGTTGACGATTGTTTAAGCCTTAAAATCATTTTCTGTCAATCTTCTTCAGGCCACTCACAGTTTAAATTTCCAATGTTCAGAAGATGTTTTAAACTTCGACTGAGATGCAGTGTTTTACTTTAATATAAACTTTTTAAATATTTAAATCATTGGCCACAGCCAAAAACTTGGTATTGGTCCGGAGAAAGGTTTGTTCTTTATTCAGTCGAAGCACCTAGAGATTTCAATATTCTGCCTTTCATTTCAATTCTCGGTTTTCAACAAAAACATGTTTCGAGATGTTGCCGTTTGGAGATTGAAGTTTCTATTGTAAACAGAAAATTATTCTTCATTTCCAAACCCGTAGTTACTAAGCGGGTTATTGTCCGTTCTCTGCAAACATGCCGAAATGTTACATTTACTCCTGCCTTCGTCCTATCGATTCACTGTTTGTAGGTGAACTAAATTCAAGCCACCCTGGAAACCTAGTTTCAGGTGGTCAACCAAGCAGCCCTTGGATGCTAGAACGCAAGTTACTGTTGTTCTTGTTGGCTCGATTTCCTGCAACTCTATGTGTAAGTGGGCAAAGTTTCCATGGACACGGTGGACCGGCTACTGTTGGTCCCAAAAGTCTAATCTCCTGTAAACAGACCCCGTTTACTTTGCCACTAGTGCCTGATCATGTGTTTGCGCAGTATGGAAACAGTTTGCTCGCACTTGTAGTACACTGGAACTGCTTTCAACGTGTTGTTCTGGCCTCGATCTGACAACAAACTGGTGGCGTTCGTTTCAGGCACGGACGGGTTCGGTTACATCGCCGTGCACAACACCGCGACTGGGAAGTTTTATTTAGAATGCTTGAATTTGAAAGTGTAATTACGCTGCACTTGCTTGCCTGGCGGAAAGATTGGTGGATAGGTGGTTCTTCCCCTTTCGTGTGCGGTACCAGAACGCCGAAGCGTCGCATTGATTGACCCATAAGGTGTACTGCGCCGACGAATTCGTCGTCGGTCATGGTTCAAGTCAACATTATGCAAATTGGCTGTAACAGTAACATCGAACTACAATTACGATGACGCCAGCACCTGAGTGATGAATATGGAATGGAATGGAATGAGACGTTTTCGTTTAAAAAATTCTAATCCAATACTTATTGCACAGCTAGTTTTCCAGTTTTTCTCAAATTTGTATTGTTTACTTGCTTGAAAAGTGTGTCGAACCATGTGTGTGTTATTCACCCTTTAATTCCGAGTCAGTTTAATATATTTACGTAATTTCATAACATAAGATTTATCAGATTCTATGAAAAAGATTTATCAAATTCTCTGATTTATCTGGGTCTGAAAAAGATGTCTCTATCCATTGATGATGACTAATGGCTCGATTGGTCCCCTTGTCTGCCACCTGAAAACCGTACAAAAGTAACCTGAACTTGTAATGGAAAATTTCCCCGACCGTAAAACGTCGTTCAAATCCAACCGTTTTGACTTGACACATGCCACCAGAACATTTGGTCATTGCACGTCTGTCAGTCGTCTGGTTGAACCTGTTACCTTTTCCCTCATTTGTACAGAGGACGGTTCGAAGTGGCCACGCCATCGGCTGGGCTCACGTCGAAAAGGTATCTTTTCCATTCTGTCCCTTTTCGAGGTACAGTGTAACAAAAACGTTCTGTCTGTCCGGGGCAAAGTTTGTCGTCTTGGAGCTTAAACTCCAAAAGAGCGGTTCTGGGGAAACTGTGTGGTGGTTGCCTTCCAACGATTCCGATGCACGAATCACAAGGTATGTGTTTTAGGTTCTCTATTCAAACCACTTACAAATTGTTATTGCGAAAAAAAAAAGAAAACGATCTCATGATCACGTTCTGTGAAACGCCTTTAGAGTGAGACCCGACAGTGAGGGAAAAGGCGTAGGAGATGGGAAAGAACCTACCAAGAAGGGTCTGCGTTTAGCGTTTGACTAATCATTTTTGTTTCCATTTCTCAGCCGGTGCCGTTTCTGCCCTTGGCAAGCTGCTTTTTCTGTTCCTTGCTGTTTTCTTCTTTTCCGGGCTTCTTCCCAGCGCGGAACACTTTCCGCGTCCCAGAGAATCGAGGCCGCCAAGCCGGGTGTCGGGTTAAGTGGTGTCACAGCGGTCTATTTTACTTCCAAAGGCGGATGAAGTTAACGAACGTTCGTACGCCTTCCCACCATTTCGGGGAGCTGCTGGTGACGCGGGAGTTTTTTTTTGTTTTTGTTTAGCAGGTCCAATTTTACGTTACTTTGTACGTCTCAGTTTGGGTTTGCTGACCAATTGGTGGGTTGGCGGGGCGATTGGTGGCGACGTGCGATACTTAACAAATGAGGAAATATGTTTAGTACGTGTTCATCGGTGTTCGATTTCGCTTTTTGAGAACGGTTACACGAATCCGTGGGTCGGTGCCACTGATGGCAGGGCGACGTTTACGTCGATAGCAAAACCATACTGATTAATGTTTCTCTACGTTAGCATGTGTCACGATGTTAACAATATTGTTGCGAAAATAAATATTAATGTTTTCCTCATCATTTCTGTCTCTTTTTAGGTAAGTGGAATCATTCGACAATGCTGATGTTTAATTTCACCACAATGGCTGTCTGCAATCTCTAAGGAAATTTAAAATTATGAGAGAAGTACAACAACACAATTGATACGAAATGTGTGTGGAAAATGTGCTTGCACAAAGAATTCCAATGACAAAAGACGAAAATGGAAGATCAAACTACGTTGCACTGAAGGACTATGTACGATAAGAAAAATGAAAGTATCGCGTTTAATGTCATAAAGGATGGGGAACCATGCGTCTCCATTACAAATGAATAAAAAAGGATCATCCTCATCCAGTCAATTTACCAGCATATCATCAATGAGAATTAATGTTACAAACATTATTATGCCTCTCGGCAACGTTTTCTTGGCGGTCGTTTTGAGTATTAATTTCAATCTTAAAGGGCCGATATTAAAAAGTGTTGAGCCTTACAATACAAGTAATATTTTGTATGTGTTTTGTCTCGTAAAACATCGGATTGAATGTGAACATGTTAAGATTCATTTTAAGAGAAGCAGCCGCAGTAACATGAGATCAGCTTCAGTCGTGAAACCCGATCCATGTGAGATTTGAGAAACGATGAGAAGCCAAAAGTGCCTCGCTCTTGCAGCGACGTTTTGGTCCAAAGCTCACTAGTTTGCATGCTCTCTCCCTCACTTGCATCTTCTCGCGGTCGCCAAATAGTCGAACTCACTAGCTCACTTGGCCACCTTGCTCACAGAGTGAACGGCGCGGCCGCATAGTCGGTGTTCATTCATCGGTTCCACGCCAGATTCCGGACCCCATGTTTGAGCCACCCCACGCGGCCACCCGATGGGGGGGCCGACCCGCAGTCACAGATGAACACTTCCCCGGTGCGCATTACGCGGTACGTTCGGCGGGAAGTCCGCTTCACGCGATTCACTGACGCGAGCGGGAGAGATCCGTTAGTTTTGTTCGAGGCGCAGCAACTGGCGGAAGTCGCGACGCGTTCCGTCAGCTGATTGTTTTCGAGTTTGTTCGAATTCTTTGCCCCTCAACCGGTCAGAGATTGCGGCACAAGTGCACGAAAAGGAGGTCTGTGTGTGGCAGTTCCGTGTTCCGGAAGAAACCCGATATCTCGCCCAGCAATAATCAAAAAGTCCCTAGAACATTTGGTTGCGACACTTTTGTGCCTTTTAGTCATTTTTATTTTGTTTTTATTTCTGGTTGCTGGTTTTCCTTCGTGGCCATAACGCTCGTGCGGCGCATTGCAGTGGCAACGGCAAATTATTAGTTTTATGGGGCGAAAGTGTGGGCCAAACAAATGAAGTTGAAAATAAAATATAAAGTCGCACCCATTACCTTGTACCTAAAGCGTTGGTACGCGAACGCAAAGTGGCCGCGCGTGCTTACGTGTGGGGGTGTGTGTGTGCGCCTGTGATTGTGTTTACAGATTTTTCCGTGAGCTCGAATTTCTTTTTGACGTGCCCGTGAAATTGTGAAAGGAAAATAAAGCACACATTTTCCAGCCGGTGGAAAAACCAGTCAATTGAAAATCCAATCTGTTTATTGATGAAACATTACCGGTGCATAAGTTTTGACGGGCGTTTCAGTCGAAAATGCTGCTGTACTCGTGCATTTTAGTGTTGGTGAAAAATTTCCATAACATTTTTTTGTTGTGCAAAAATGATGGAAACACGTTTTAAAAGTGCCTACATATATTGTTGAAATGCTACTGCTTATTGCTGCTGCGTATTGTAAATCAGAATGAACTGTGAACGAATGAAAAATTAAAAAAAAAACAAATTTGTTACAATTTATCATAACTCTATAACATTGTCGAAGGTTGTCTAAGATCCAAAATATTGAGCCCAAAAAGATAAAAGACTAATTAATGAAACTATAAAAGTTTGTAGACCGTACACGAAACAAATTTATTGTGAAACATTAACTTGCTTTAAAAAAAAAACTTTGCTCATGTTTCCGAAATTTGTATTTCATCAGTCAAGCTCTATAGATATGAAAATAAAATCAGCTGAAACAATTTTCAAAATGATTAAAATCTAAATTTAGTCCAAACATCAAATTGTAGATCAATGGGTTTGTGAAAACTGAACCCAAAATTATTTTGGATGATTCAATACCCAAAATAAATTCACCTGATGGAATCCACCTGGATGGGTTACGGTTTTGCGATATCGCAACTTCCCAAGGTGAGTCACGCGCTCGCGGATGTGTTTGGAACCCGGATTTCGGCCGTGAAGTTAGGATGTCTCGTTGTTCCTCCTCCCCCTTGCTCTACACCAAAGCCACTTCAACGATCAACTTTGGCAGAGGCAGGGCCGGGGCCCCTTGCGCCAGTGGCGAAAGTAAGCCACAGAGCGTAGTGGCAATGTTTTACGCGTGTGAAAGCGCAATGCATGAGTTAAAAAGAAATGAAATGGAAAAAATGGCTCACACATACGTGAAAGTAAGGTGAAGAGCAACCGTGGGCATTGTCCATGAGCGTGAAACTGTCTTGCGGGCAGTTTTCTCAGTTTTTTTGTTGTTTGCAACGGTTTGCATAAACCTTCAGATTGTCGTTTCAGGATTTAATATTAAGGTTGCGGCTGTTTTGACAAAACCAGTCCTTGAGAAGTCACTGTACAGGTTCTGAACTTTACCTCCACTTCATCGGAGATGTAGTTGCCGGTGTGAAGATTCGTCACTAGCGATGAGTCACAATTCGAAGACGAATGGAGGCTTGTCATCCGCCAGGCATTACGCACATAGAGCGGCAGTCGGAATCCCCTCTCGCGTATTTGCGTGTGCGTGACTCATAGATGCTCATTGAATATTAAGTACCATTTGCCATTTTGCTGGATGGAAGTTCGTTGAAGTTGTGGAGAAAGTAGTTCCTCAAAGGTGATGTTTAAAAAGTGAACTGAGTCAACATTTGAGTATTGGTTTTTTAATGTTTGTGCGTGTTTGCTTCAAACAAAAGAGTGCTAGTGGGCGATAGTTTCGGTGAGGAGGTGATATTGTAATGTGTGTGTGTATGGGGGGTCAAATGGTCTGTCAGCATGAAAGCTGGTCCGGTTGATTTACGTACCAGTTTTCATTACAAATTGTACTGTGTTCTTGTGCTGTGAATTAAGCATGGCTAAAAGGATATGGTTTAACCGTACAAATCTTCTTTGTAACAACCAATATCATATAATGTCAGCTGTTGTTTGCGAGTCCGAAAGCAAATAAGTCTTATTCAGAGAGATGCATATAGTGTATTCCAAAATAGGATTTTACAAGCTTTTCATACTTGTTTAAGAAAACTAGTTACAACGAAGTCATGCTGTAGTTATATAAATACAACCATGTTTTCTTTACAATCTTTTTTTTAGTTTGAATTAACTAAAAAACCATGCATACGTTTTCCAGTAATTATTCTTTGACCTTAACGCGAAAAAACGAGCTACCCAATAAATAAGAAGGCTATAATTAAAGCGCAACGTACAGCGAGACATTGTGCAAAGTGACGAAATTCATTTGCGTTCAATCGCATGCACGCATGTAAAGTTAAGGTCACACGAACCAACCATTCTTTTGCACACAGCATAGGCTTCGGGAAAATTTAACCTGCGGCGACAGCGTTTTTGTTTTGTTTTTAATGAAACACTGCAAAAACTGCGGCCAACATAAAAGGGCACAGTGGCACCCGTTTGTTCCCCGAAACTTCTCGTTCTCGTTTGAATGGTCACATTTCTGAGCACGCAGAACGAAACTCTCAGGCGGAAAAAAGAATGTGCCCTTGAGCTCTTGCGCAAAACGGTTCTTCGAAACGACGGCGAACGGGCTGGGAAATGTGGTGGGACTGCTGGAGAGACACAGCATAAGGAATGCTTCGGGAAGTATCAAATATCTCCAAGCAAATCGTCTTCGTCGCCGTGGCCTGGCCAGCGTGGTCATCCAGTTAGCGATAAGTTATGGGCCACAACCGTTCTTATTCCGCTCCCAATGTCGAGCTTAATGTGAGAGCAAACAATAATGGCATTTCTTCCTGCTTCCTCTCCAGCACCGTTTCACTAAATCTTCCTTTATTGAGATTTACCCTCGCGCTCGACTGATCGCCTCCACTAACAGAACCTTATCGTCGGCGTTTTTGGGAAGAACGGTGGCCTTGCGGTATGAAATGGCAAAGAATCAATGCTCGTCTAGAGTCCGTGTCTGGCATTCGGACAGAGGAAGGAAAAAAAGCACGAAAACTTCAAGCTTAAAAAACGCACTTTTTGGCTCGTTTTACATTCAATTGTTATCTAGCTATATTCGCTATCTCTTGCTGGTTGGAGAAGGAAAAATAATAATACAAGAATGGTCGATTCAAGAACAGCTTTCCTTGACTCTTCAGAATTTCGCATTAAAATTCGAGAAAGCGGGGAAGGATGCTTAAATCACGTCCAATTACTTTTTTCCCCGATGCCATAATCTTTTCTTTCCCGACTTACCTCCAATCGTAAAAGACCCCACCCCATGGCGTGGAAAATCTTTCTCTGGAGCGAATCAAAACGAATATTGAACATTTTCGGAGTGGAAAATTTTGGCCCGACAGTAAATGGCATTCTGCGGATCGTACGCGGTTTTCGCCACTAACACACGCACGTACACGCGTACAAGGTACGAAGGCATAGACCAGCCCCTTATTTTGGTAATGTTCTCCAAGCATTCACCTGGGCGGGCGAATAAAATTCCTTTTTTTGTTTCCGGACCGCAGTTTTATTGGCCTGACGCCGGTGGAAAGCCGATGGTGGATCTGGAGTGTGTGATCTCTTGTGTATCCCTGCTTTTTCTAATGTCTTTGCCTAACTGTGGAAATCGGTAAGACACCGATACGGGGTAAATTTGATGCCGGGTTCGATGTGACGCACTTCTGATGGAGGAAGCCGTCGGAAATGGTGGCGCCGCTCGTGAGCTTGGAAATAAATCGTGGGGTCGGCATTTTTCGCCATTTATTGACTGCCATTAGTTCGCAAGCTGTTTGAATTTCAATCAGTCTGCCGTTCTACCTTGGAAGGTTCTTAGAAGAGTCAGAGAATCTGAATTTTCATAAGCTGTGTTTCGTTCGCTAAAGGTACTGTTCGTCCTCACCGTTGAGAACCGCACTTTAATATGTACATGTTTAATTGTAGAAGGATGTGCCTCTAACGGAATGTATAAGAAATTTCATACCGATTTTCATTGTACAGGTTTAAGGATATTTGCAATTGAGAATGTTTTCGTGGGTTACGGTACATCTTATTCCAGTGCATTATTTTATCATGTACGTTTTTAATGTTTTCTAGATTCTAAAAAAAGTAAAGCAAAAGGCTTGTGCCAAAAAAATAAAAACTAGGATCTAGTCGGAAAATAATCGCCGAATGAGTGGGCAACCATACTGTTGTGCCCACGACTTTGGCCTTCACCATATGGTTAAGCTTCCCCTGTTGTTGTTTTTCCATTGGCGATTTTCCCAAACCGCCGTACGTTGCCAACAACCACCGGCTTCCATGTGTTTGTATTGTGGCTGTTTTTGTGGAGTACACACCCAATTTGTATGCTTTCCATGTTTTTGCCGCATGATAAACCTTCCGTCGTGGTTGTCTATCTTCGTGGAGTGAATAGTAGTAGTAGTAGAACCAGTAGATGTACTGTTGCTGTTCGTTTCGTTAGGCATGGCAACGATAAATGCGGCGTTCCGCAGCAAACCCGAATGGCAGCATGCTGGAAGAGAGAAAAAGCAATAGAAACTGTTTGATAAAAAAGTATGGAAACTGCAGCTGCCTAGAAAAAAAAACATAGCAAAGCTGTCCAAGACTCCAAGGTCAGTAGTGTTTGCGTGGAAGGGGGTTGCTATTTTTTCCGTGCTTTTGGGTAACGATTTTCTTTCGACCGGCGTGCGCTCTTTTTCACTCTTTGTTAAACTTTGTTGTTCCGCACGTTTCATTCTTTTCCTCGTGACATTTTTTTTTCCTCACGCGCCTTTTCGCGATAGTTCGGGTTCCCAAACACTACTGCCACACCGTTCTTTCTTGTTCTTGTGGCGCTATACTAACGTTGTCCTTGTTGTGTGCAAGTCTGTCTAGCAGGTTACCTGCAGCGTTTAAGGAAAAAAGTACCAGCAAATCAAACTCGTGCAAAAAACTACCACCCCCAAATAAAAAGCACAAAGCGCAGCGGTGAAAGGTATTTTGGGGTAAAACACGGTGCCAATGAGCAAAAGAAAGGAGCTTGCTTCGGGGTGGAATCTGTTTGGCACTGTCCGGCTCGATCGTTTGTATCCAACCAGCGTGCTTCTGCAGCGAAAATTCCAGATTGTCATGGAGGGAAAAACCCGAACGATTCCTATCGACATCACAGCCGTCGTGCGGTGACAAGCGATCTGTTGGCGAGGCAAAGTATCCTCGAAGCGTATCGTCGAAACCGTTGGGTCTCCGTTTGTATGTCGGCGTCTTGCTGTGTACGACGAGTCGAACAAAACGTAGCGACTACACGTGCCGCCGGACCGATGAAGGATAATTGATCCTGTTGATTGAACCTGTCAGCTTCACGTGCCCCGCGTTTCAGAGGACGAAGAAACTAGTGAACCGTTCCGATGGGTAAACGTCTGGAACTAATGAGGCGTATTAGTTTATCGTTTGCGCAGTAAGAAAGGACAGGAATAAGATTAACGGTATATAGTCGATGAAGCTATTCGATGCTTCGGAATGCTATACTTAAAGTTTTTTTAAACCATAATTTGCTCAGGGTTCTGCACTGTACGGTAGTAACACATAGCATTAATTTGTTATCTAATACAACTCCTTTCAAAATGTTATTTATGCCAAATTAAACATTTGAATGAATCAAAACATAAGTAACGATTTCATCCACTGTCCTCTATGTTACACGCATTCAAACTGCCCTACACCGGAAATGAAATAATCAATATATCGCGGAAAAAAAGTGGCAAAACAACACAGAATACCTGATAAGGCATGGTTTCCCCTTTCTGTGTGCTGCAAAGATAAGCACGATATCGATAGGCAACCCTATGGCAGCACAGCATGTTGGGGCAAAGGCTTGGTACGCATGATTTATTCTTACTCGAATATTACACCACGGTTTAGTTTGTTTGCTTCCTTTCCTTATCTTTGCAATAATGAACGTAATTTCTCGGCGTGTCATTGTTTGTAATGCAAGCAAAACCCTGTGACCGGAAGCTAAAAATATCGATTTTAATCTTACATTTTTTTCTTTGAAGATATTCTTTTGATTCCCTATGGTGCTGCTTTAACTTGACACAAACCCCTAGTACGGTAGTTGCAAGGATATGAATTATAGAAGCTGTTATTAGCCAACCGGTCGTGGGAATTTCATGCGAACTTTTTCACACTTGTTCGAACCTGCACAAGGCCATATTCCATTCCCTCCAGCGCTGCGGGTTTGCGCGAGAACACGTAAACTTAGCGAAGGGGTACCGACACCGATCCAGCTGGCCAACGGCCAATGGACCCTCCGGTGCGATGCTACTCCATCGTCATCGTCATCAACAGCAACGTTGTCCTCCCGCATGTGTAGTCGGTCAGTCGAAGAGGGTGGACTTACGTGAGGGCGCAGTAGTTGCGCATACCTTCGTTCTAGACCATCTGGCAAGTTGGCGTGGGAATGGATCGTTAGCCCAGTTCTAGTGCCAGAAAAGGTGCACATGGGCTTCTTCGGACGGACGGTAGCATTTCCGTCAACGACTTTATCCCAGCCGCAGCTGGGAGACAGTTTGGATTGAATGCTATGTGGTTCCCTTTCGTTTTAAGTTCTCTAACAGACCCCCCTTCTGATTTGATTTCATTATAATATGGCAAATGTTTGGAAATATGGAGCAAATATCTTTATTTGCCAGATTACTTTTATTGATAAGACCCACCACAACCGATAACGGAATCGAAGCTTAAAATGTCAGGCGTGTCTAAAAGAGCACCTTGCTTTCAATGGACGCATTTGTTATGTACTTAGTGATTCACTCAAGTGAGCCGGATATTACCTAAAATAAACATACTTCACCAACTAAAGCCAACAGCAAATAGGGCAGGACGGGAAGGAAGGCACAAGTAGCAAATATAGCTTGGTGTATGACGTAATACCATTCCAATAAACTATTTGATGCATTAATCCTGGATGTTTGAGCATGATTAGGCATACCTGTTTGCCCTACCACAAAGATCCATGCCCAGCTGAAACCCTTGCTGGAATCGGAAAGATAAGGATTTCTTCAAGTTTCGCCATTTCGTTTCATCTTTGTTTGGCTATGTGGGTAAGCCCTCTGGCAGATAGCAGAAGTCGGCTGATCCGTTTTCACTTGCCAGATAGCTGAAAAACGAAGCGTCTTTAGCTCCTCTTGTGTCAAATGTAGTAAAAAAAAATCGTTGATCCTGTTATTTTTTGTCAACAAAAAAAACAAAAAAGAGCCACACTACACCACCCCTGTGTAGGTAGGTTGCACCATATGACCGTCACGTCACGATGAGTCGATCCTTATCGCTCCCGTGACAGGGCAACATTTCCGACATCAGCTCAACTTATTCCGCCTGTTTCGCTGTTGGTGTGAGAATGCGATATGGATCCCCCCGGGGAGCGCGGGCGCTCGCAAAATCGTGGCCTCGGCTCGACATTATCAGTTTGCTATTTGATACCGTCGGAGTCGGAAGGACCAACGTCTCCCGTTCACCAGGAGCGGCAATTCGGCGAAAAATTGGAAACCCCACTAGCGTGCGCCAGTTGGTCAATATTGGATTTGGTGTTGCTTGTGAAATATAACATTTGGCGCGTATAACCAGCTTTCGCGACTGTGTAAATTCTGCGGAGGTACGAACGGAAGCAATAAACTGTCTCGCAGCAATTGACCCGCCAATATTTATTCGATATATCCGCCCGTTCCCTGGCCACGCTCGACAATCGTTTTAATGTTCCTCCCGGTAGCAGTCCAACTATGATCGATTCGATGTGGAATCAGCGCCGGTTCCTGTTTCATTCCTACTGCAAGTGCGATCTCCGGCGGACATCGTCGACGTTCAAGTCCTACAAGCGGCGCAAGTACATTCAGCGATAACATCACCCCCGGGGCAAGGGTGATACGCCGATACGGTTTGCACGCGCGTTTGAGTGTCCGCGGATATATCAGTGCGAGTCGAGAAAGAAAGGAGAGAAAAACAAAACAAAAAGTGCTTTAAAAACCAGGATAGACTGGAGGAGAACGAAAAGTTTAAAAGCTTGGGCAACTGCTAGCGCCCGCCGCCCTTCGGCGATATCTGTGATACAATTGTGTCGTTGTAACCTGTTGATTATCACCCAAACCTGTACCTGGAGTTGCTGAACCAAAGTGCTTACTACGATATGCTACTCGCGTGGATCTTCCGTCCAACACGTGCTTGACGATCAGTGGTCATTGGAGTGAAAAAATAATAATAGCGTAGGTGACACGGTCCCTATTTACCTGCAACCTGTAAACCAGCCCGATCGAGCCCTGTCGATCCTCTGCGTCTCTAGTCTTCCGTCAGGATTCCATAGTAGAGGAAAGGCCTAGACATCATTGCAGTATTGACCGAACCGAAGACGAACAAAAGCTTAAGTTTAAGAGAGTCGGGAGCCCCTTACGGTGCTACCGCTGCCGAGCCCGGAGTGTCAATGAAAAGTGTTTACGAACGTTCCCCACCATCCAAGCTGGGCCTCATCGAGTGTATCCTGTACCTGCGGAAGCCTATGTGGCAGGTGGGCATCGTACCGGCAAAGCTGACTGACGCACTCGGATCGCTCGTTCGCTATGCACAGGAATCTCTCAACATTTTCTTCTGCCCGACGTAAGTGACCTGCGACCCTGTGACGTCAGGTAGTCGAACTATTTATGTACGAACACTTGAACGAGCCACAGGATTCATCTCTGGTTACGATTTTTCGATAGTCACGTGCCATTAAATTCATGTAATTCATGGCAGTTTACGAAGAAATAGTATCTAGTATGTATCACAAAATCGCACGGAACAGGATTCTATAGAATGGAGGGAGTATAAAAAACAATAAATGTTAAAATAGAAGTGAATCACTCGGATACCAAATAGCCAAATTTTCTAAATCAGCCAACTCTGGCCTCTGGTTTCAAGGCACGCATGCGCCACCGACAACCTTAGACCTTAGTAATCACAATCGTTGACGGTGATAGAGTAGAAATATGATCATGAAAGATGAGGAAAAAAGGCAGTTAAATAATTGGAATTGAGGATACGTTCAATCCAAGGATTAATATTTCTATATTAACATGTGAAGCATAATCATTTATTTATCTTGATTTTCGTGGAAAATGTAGCACAATGAATTTAGTTGTAACAATTTCACTCATGCCGAAACATGGCAGGTGACCGGATCAAAAAGATATAAATAGATCAAAAATGAAATTCTAATCGTTGAGGAAATGATAGCGAAGTTTCAATTAGACCACCTCTTACAATCTTTCTGGCGTATCTGTGTGTGGGCAGGTAGCTGATAGTAGCATGCACTGCTCGCCCGCTCACGTGTTCTGCAGTTACTTACGCAAACGTTTACCTCCACGCTAGTAAAAAAGAAGAAGAAGAAAAAAAAGAGCAGAAAACCACGCCACCGTCTGGTTGATACGAAGTCGCGAAGTGGCGCCCCTCATCTAAGTGACGTCGAAATGGATGTTGACCATTTCTTGGAACACACTCATTTGCAAAATAAACTTCGTGACGTAGGCGGTGGTTCGGGTAATACGAGATTGATTGGGACGTGCCCACAACGCACTTCCTTAATCAATTGAGGCGTGTTTGTTTCTGGTCACGATTTTTGCCACCGGTACACACTAGAACGCGTACCTCGCCATCGCCATCAGCATCCTAAAGATCATCATCATCATCATTAACATAACAATCATAAACAATAATAGTCGCTTCTCAAGTAGGCCCAGGAGACCTTGGCAGAGAGAACGACTTGTAGTAGAGTATGTAGAGTCCCCGTCGTTTGCTGGCGTCGTTGTTTACGCTAGATTATGCGAGAGCGCACGATTGCGCATACACGAGACGCCGGCTCGGAGGCTCGGACGATCGTACGATCATCACCATGGTGGCGTCGCGGTTCTAGCATCATTTAGCTCAATTGACCTTTGGGGAGCTGCAACCATTTACTTACCGCGCCGCAACTACGGCTGACGGTACTCCCGCCAGCGTTTTTTTTCCTTGGTCAGGTGGAAGAGACGGTGGCAATGGTAGGAGTTTTTTTTTTATATGTCTTCTTCTTAATTCCGCTGTCATAAAGGCACACGCGAGTAAGTGCGCAAGCAGTTTCGCGTTGGAATAACGAGCCGGCGAGGGGCTGCGGTATTATCAGCAGTTATTACGTGCCGTTATAATTCGGCGTGAATGGCGCGGTGATATTGTTATGCCACTGGGTAGGCTGGATGGTCGTCCCCACCGCAAAGCAACTCTTCGTCGCAACAACAGCATCGACGACTGCCAAAAAGAAGCAAAGAAAGGAGCAACATCGACCAAAACATACCTTCATCGAGTCGTATCTAGGGTTTTGTCGGTGTACTTGCTTCCATCACCTGCACGTGCTGATGGTCCTCTCTATGCCGTATCCATGCTTTGTAGCAGTTATGATCATCAACTTCTTCACTCCTCTCGGTGCCCATTGCCATGATACAGTGTTTCAATGGCGTGCTTTGCCGTGTGTTGCTCACGATGGTGTAACTAATTGAAAGGTAGCTATCAGCGGCGCTGCTCAGGGAAACATTTTCTATTGTTTCGTTTTGATTTTTTTTTTTTAATAATATAGCATACAATGTTTCGTTTTAGTTGATAAACACACGGGTGTGAATGTTTTCGAGTACAAACGAGCAAACAAATGTAAATTAATGAACACCAACTTCAAGACAAAGTTCAGAAGATCTTTTAGATTACTCTACTCGAATGTCTTATATAATCTGGAAAGGAGCTTAGAATCCTGGGAGAACATTAAAAAAAAGCGTTGTTTCCTATTGTTGATAATATTGCGATAGAGAGAATATTTACTCCACTTCTCTTTTTCGATGCCGCCAACGTTGATGTCCGCCGTAAACAAACCCAGAAACATGAGGATGAAATGTGTGTGCCCATCTCACCGCGAGAAAATCATATTTGACACGGAAACGTTGCTATCTTCCTCAATCGCTTCGATAAAAAAAAAGTTTTACCGAAGGTTGAAAAAAGTTTGTTTTTGTCTGATTGTTTTTGATTCACGGAAGAAGCAATATACACCCAACTTTGATATGAATTAGACTCAGTTCCTCACAAATAAAACCCTGCGTTTGACCTGATTCAACACTTTTTTTTTGGACTTCTGATGCGGCTGACCCAGATGTTGAGTTCGGAAAACATCTGGCCGTGCACAACAAAAACAGGGAAAAATTAACACACACACATAAAAACATAATAAAACACAAGCATCACAACGTCGTACGATCAAAGGCGCGCTAGGGCTGACCAGAAAGGGGTTTGCTTTGCTTGCTGGCTGTAGGGCCTGGCGTGTCGGTGGTGGGGATTAATAAAATAGAAAATGTGGAACATTCACAGTTCATTACCTTCCATTTTCCGCGGACACACGCTCGCGTATGGGTGCGCGGCGAAGGTGGCTTCCGCCTTTCCTGATCGTTTTCGATCTCCGTCAAGCTGCTGCTAAGATCTGCGAGAACACGATAATTTACGATCGCCATCACCCGCCCATCGGGATCGTCGAACGTTGCTGTGCTGCGTTGCATCGGGGGAAATGCGTTTCCTCTTCAGATCGACGAAAGCGAAATAAAACTCACTTGATCTCGACGGTATAACTTTCAATTTCTTGAGAGTTTGCCCACACGCACGCTACCAATCAGCAATAGAAGGGAAAAGGAGAGCGAGATGGAGGCGTGAAGAACGTCATAATGAAGCAAGGGGAGATTTGAATTAATGCCCCTTTAATAGTAAGCGATGGCATCGCCGGTTGCGCAAAGGCGCGTTTTTAATGCCTATCGGTTGCTTTCATTTCTGATACGCAAGATCTTTTGGTAGTCCCAAGATGTGTTTGATCGCCTTCGAAATGTGTTCGAAAGCAAATTTATATTGTCGTAATCGCTTTTTTGTGTTTCTCTAACTGCCATTCGAACATGCTTTGATAGAAGCAATATCTATTTCAACACACATCCTTTCCAATGCCCTACATTAATGTTTATCGCCGTTTGTTCTATTCCCCCTTTGATCCACAGAAAAGCCCGACGCAAGGAACGAGACGGGGATTCAAACCAGGGCGACACAAAACTTTACCTCGAGGAAGGGCTACTGGAACGGAAGCTGCCTGATGCGGATCTGCGATTATTAGTCGATCTACCCGCCGGTCTGGACTACAACGAATGGCTAGCGTCTCATAGTGAGTACAGTGGATGTAGAATTAAAAAGAACAAATTGCGTTTAAATTTGTTATCATTAAAATGTTTGTTATTCTGTTTTTAAAACATTCAATGTATGCTTGAGCAAATATATGTGATCAGAATTACTGCTATAAAATGCAGGAGATTGTCCGGTGCTTCAGTGACGCCTAATGATAATGAGTAAACTTTGTTACGAAAAACAAAAAAATCGGTAGCTATTTGGCCACGGTAAACATTAATCATGCGGATGCTACCCACGGCTACCCCATCAAACTCTCCCATCCATTTTTGAGCTTATTAACAAACGCCAGACGTAATGTCGCCCACCAGGGCAGAGATGAGTCGATTGAGTGCGTGACACATGACATGAATTCCCAGCGCTTTTTGAAATCCAAACCTCCTCAGCGTCATCTGCCTCCAATAGAGATGAGTTAATTCTTTTCTTGAGATGCCAATGCAGAGTTTTTATCTTCTCCCTTCTCATGTTTCCCGTGTCGCATCGTCCGCTGTATCCGAAACGGGAATATGAATCAATGTGGGCGAACTATGAGGTTTTCTTGTTATTCCTCAGACTGCATCGCAGAAAACACAAGCCGTCTTGGGCATGCCCACGTTTTCAACGACCGCTGACGAAGGTTCTAGAAAAGCTCAGCTCGTTTCTATCTTGGTTTGCCAAAATATCTACGCATACACACAGAGGCCATTGCGAGATATTTTTCCAATCTAATCGAGGAGTGAATGTGGGCTAGGATAATAAGAACAATAAATAGAAACGGCCGCCGCGCTCATAATCTGCCCACTGTCTCCGGGGGGCTTGATTGTCATCAATCAATCGTTTCTTTTTTAAGGTTCCATGCAGATATTTTTTTTAATTTCGTTGACCGTTGCCAAGAAAAAAAAATGATAATGAACTTTTAAAATGTTGCCAAGCCTCTGCCGTCTATCTAAAACCACCCAATGCTGCATGGTTTCGCTCCGTTTTGTCTAGGATAATCATTGTGGTTTTTGTTCGAACTGCCACCAGCTGATCAACACTAGCAAAACTTGAAAAGCATTATCCCAAAACTGTTTTTCCCTCCGTTGAGTCCCCCAACCCCTTTTGAAAATCGGTCAGTGTTGACGTTGACGCTTCTACAAAGCGTTTTTTAAAGATTGACTGCCAAATTCGCCAAGGAACAAAAATAAAAAAGGAACTTATGTATGGTACTAAAAACCACTAACCTATCGTCAGCCGGCATCAGACATATTCGTGGCAACTCTGGTCGTCTCGAAAGCGTTTTTTGCTTCACATCCACTGAACTTGTTTTTGAAATGATAAATGATTATGGAGGTTATCATCTTGGTTTTGGCAAGTTTTGCAGCACGCGTCACATGGACAAAAAATTGGGTCTCCATATCTTTACATTTTATTTAATTTTTACTTTCCGAATTGGATGCGACACAAGCAAGCTAGCTTTAATGAAAAATTATAAAGAGTATAAACAGATAAAACACTGTAAAACATGTATACACTGAAGAATGATAGTTGTTTAGTTTTTTATGCGAACAAAGAAAATACAGTGTTAAAAAATGAGTAAAACAGGACCAAACTGTTGACAAAAAACAAGTTTTTGATGCATTTTATAGTTGTATTCTCAGATACTTTTTTTCCGAAAATATGGTTTCCTAATTTTCTCTGCATTTCTCTTTCTGTATCCTAGCTCTTGCGCTGTTCGAGCACGTCAACCTTGTGTACGGTACCATCAGTGAATTCTGTACTACGTCCGGCTGTCCAGACATGACCGGCCCAGGAACTAGGTGAGTCAATCCCTTGAAGTGCAAATTAGGTAGTAAAATCCACCAGTTTTTTAACGACTGCAAAGCTTTCCCCGCTGACCACCAACAATGGAGCATTAGGTGGCTTAAACGTGCACCGATGGAGGAAATCTCGCCATAAGATATGCCTTTCTTCCTTTACAGCTATTGTTTATTTTTTATGGTGCAAATAACTAAGCACTGAGAATGAACTCCTCTGCTGTCCTTTTTTTTTTTTCATTTGCATATCTCGACAAACGATAAACGTGCGCTGGATATTACACGCGCTGTCGTTTTCCTTTCTTCGTGAAGAAGACGGGTGTTCCATCAGTTTGCATCCATGTGCAACGTAACCGATGTGTATTTCTTCACGCGTGCACTAGGGGGTTAAATGCGAGCGCGTGCAGCACAGAGACAAGTTTCTTCTTCTTTTGTAAATAAGTATGTAAAATGTGCAGTCGGTCCGTCGCAGACGAATGTCCCGACTGGCTAGTTTCTCTGTCAAGCGACGAGGCGAGACTTCTGTCAGTTAAAAACATCGATCGTCACGATCGTCTGGGATGCGTGCGTGTGTCTTGCAAAGCGTAGCCGTTTCGAGAACGAGTCCAACGGCCCTCACCTCTGTGGGCCAATGGACAAATGCAGGCCAGTCGCGTCACGTAACGTCGTTCGGACGACGCCGGTTCCTTCCGCCTGATGGTGTGTCTGGTTTTACTTCAAAGTTGAATCGAATGTTTATTTGCCGATCGAATGATCGATCGACTGAGCGCTGGCCCAAAATAATAAATCGACCAATGACACATTTTACTCGCTTCGTGCAATTGTAATAAAATCGTCCAATGAAAATAAACCGTGCTGAAGAGTGAACATTATTTTCCAGTTTTTTTAAACTAAAATCTGTCCGCACTGCGAATAGTAGGAACATTGACAAAGATGTGTGCCACGTTTGTCATGAAGATTATTGTATATATATGCTAAACACCTTTCCGGGCTAGCTAGTCGCTGTTCACGCGGGGTCAGCGAGATCATAAATCGTGCTTTTATAGTTTACTTGTTTATGGCAACGCGTAAAATAAAATGAGCGGACGAAAAATAGTGTAAGCATTTGTAGTTCATACTTCTAATTGGAGTTCTAGAATCTATGATGTCTAATTGGAGTTCTAGAATCCAAGATGTACATTTTCCTTTATGTGAGATGGGCTAGATGATGCTGGTGATACTCGTCCGTCAAGGATTTTTCAATTTTTTAGTAACCCCTTTCAATATTCCCAATCAACAGTATTGAGGACCAAAACATCTTCCAAAATCCAAATTTTATATAGTTTGTCCATAAAACCTTTCCTCAAACGCGCTTTCTTTTAATCTTCCCGTTTTGTTAAATCGGCCGACTTGTCATAGTCAAACATAAAAAAGTACCTCAACTTTGATCAACCGACGTGGAAGAAAGAAGGAGTTAGGAGTTTCTAAATATTATCTTCTGCTCAAACCGACCGCCCACAAAGGTGCCCCAAAGCTTAGGATTCGAACGGCCATTTAGATTGCATCTAACATTTCGGGGTTTTCCATCGGCCATATGTGCACGTAAACTACGTAAGGGGTTACGACGCGATATTCAAGAATGACTTTGCGCATTCCTTCTGAACCATACAGTTCCGCCTTTGACCCATGACGTCGGCGTCGTTACCACATCGTATCATTGATCGCCTGTGATCGTTTCAAGATACCAGGAAGAATGTTCTTTTGATGTTGAAACGTAACTATTATTCACAGCTTTAATGTGCCCTGTTGGTTGTCTACGGTAAATAGCTATAATGATTCTTTCTTTCCCATTATCTATCTCCTCCAGGATGTACCTTTGGTTTGACGAGAAGGGTAAGAAGACACGGGTGGCGGCACCACAGTACATCGACTACGTCATGACGTTCACGCAGAAGACGGTCAGCGACGAGTCGATCTTTCCCACCAAATATGCCAATGAGTTCCCTAGTTCGTTCGAGAGCATTGCTAGAAAAATCGTACGCTTACTGTTTCATGTGATCGCGCACCTGTACGCGGCCCACTTCCGCGAGGTCGCCCTGCTCGGGCTACACGCGCATCTCAACCTCACCTTCGCGCACCTGACCGCGTTCCATAGGTAACAAGAGGACGAACTTACTTTCTTCTTACGTTTGCACTAGAGAGCTACCCACCATTGGCTAATTGTGATTTCGTTTCTTTATTTTAGGCGATACAATCTGATAGAACCCAAAGAAACCGAAGTCTTGCGCGACCTGGAGATCGCACTCCGCCTGACCGAAGACCCGACGGCGCCGAACGCCGACAACAGTAGTGCCTCGATCGCGTCCACTACCTCGGCCTCGACCGGCACCACCAACACGTGCTCGTCCTCGTCGACGTCCTCGACCGCCTCCTGCTCGCCGCCGCTGCTACTAACCGCGACGGGGACGATGGCGGTGGCGGCTGCGGCGGCGTCGGCCACGACGACGGTGCCGTCCACGACGTCGAACAACAACAACCATGCCTCCTCCTCCTCCCCTCTTCCTGCCACCAACAGCTGCAGTGCGGAGAACAATAATAGCAGTAGTAGTGATAGTGTCCTGGCGGCCACCTCCGTGAACCTCCACGCGCTCATCGATGGGGACGCGACGGCACAGCCGATCTGCAAGCAGCCGCTGGAGTCGGGCGGCAGCAGTGTTGTAAATAGTAGTAGTAATAATCATCATAGCGCCGGTGGCAACGGTAAGGACCATCACCACCATCATCCGATGATGCAATCGTGCGGTGGCGGAAGTGGCAGCAGTACGGGCAGCGTCGGCGTATCCGGCTGTGGCGTCGGCTACAGTGTCGTGAGTGGAGGTGGAGGTGGTGGGGGCGGTGGCGGAGGAGGCGGCGGTGGACACTCGGGCGGGGCAAACTGCCAGCAGTCGTCCAACACGCAAACAACGGCATAGTGGATACGCTGGACTGCGAGCGTTGGCGCCGGTGCCGGAACCATGTTCCTGCTGGGCGGGGCTGCGTGCTGTGGGGCTCTCCAGGTGCCCACCCAAATCTGACCAAAATGTGATCTTACAACAAAAAACGCGAGCATGAAACGCGGGATAAGTAGAGCGAAAGGAAAAAGGGAAAGAGAAAGAGCAACAGCGACAGGCGAACCGAGAAGCGAAGAAAAACAAAAATCAGAGGGCAGAGATAGAGAGAAAAAAAAACACTTATCCCCAAGACGGATGAAAACGAAAAACAAAAATCACAGCTGGCGAAGACAGATTATCTTCACGCGATTGGATGTTTGTCTAGTGGGATTGTGCCCCCATCCGTTGCCTTTACCTACCAAAACGCAGATCACCTTCGCCCCGCATTGCGTGCACCTTTATTTTAACACAAGGCTAAGCATCATTTTACGATAAGATGAGAGTGTGTTTGCTGTTCGCAAGAAATAAATAAATGTGTAAATGTTAAACTTCTTGATCAAAACACAAGACTCTTACACAGTGCGTCTGAAGTATGATTTTTAAACGTATCGAATCACTACTGTACGGCACCGGAAAGGAAGGAACAATTCTGCAAATCACAGTCGAAGAAACTCGCCCAAATTCGCGGAAGATGATCTGTCGAAACCGATCCAAGGGTTGATGACATCAGAGAAAACATTTCCGTTTTAATGCGGAACAAAATCCTAGTAATTCAGCGCGGTTGTTGAGTGTTCAAAATGTGCAAAACGTTCACATTGCGTCTCTTGGTACCTTTTGTTTCTTTCTAACTCCATTACCATATATTACGCGCACCAATTCTTCTGTGTCCAGTTTTCTGCTGTGGTTGTTCATGCTTTAAAGCTATCGTTACTTATTTTCTAACATTTAAAGCGTTTTCAATGGCTCTTTTTGAAAGTTTGCATTTGTTTTGTTTTGTTTTTCTCTTTTTTTACACTTTCACTCTTCTATTTTTAATGTGTTTGTTGAGCCGCAAACAAGCTAGTTTAGCTTCTCTTCTGTAGAAAAAAAAAATCTGTCGTAATTGGAGTAGTGCTTTCAATTTTAATATTCCGTTTGCCAGCAGTTTTGAAACACACTTCCATCTTCAAACGGATTTTATGTGTACAATGAATTATTTATACAATATCTGATGTTGATCTTCTCAATTCGCTCTTGTGATTGTGACTACCATGCGACTAGCTATGCGACAAATTCAAGTGGTGTACGAATCATACAAAAGAAGCTGCTGCGTACATACAGCATAAGTGAAAAAAACAAGCATCTAGTAAGAGAAGTGATAAGCCAATCGAAGAAAAACTGGCTGGACAGCGAAAAATATGAAGGCTATTAAAGTAGGTCTGATTTAAATAAATGACCAATTGTTCGACGTGCGACAGAAAAGTGACAACAAAAAGGGCGTTATACGTGTGTATCCTCTGAACGCTATCAGCAGCCTATGTAGTTTGGGGGAAATGTTCATTTGTCCACACTTTTCGTCCAAAGTCTTGTTTACTTCCTTTCACATTGCTTGCAATGCAACATTGGAAAAATTCCATTTTACTGTTGTCCTTATCCTTCCCTTTTAATCTGTTTACTAGTTTCATTTGTTTCGTTAGTCTTTTGTTTCATGCTTTCTCGTTCTACAATTTTGCCTGGTAAAGATTGCGTAATAATTGCGTAGTAGAAAGTGTAGGTAGCGTTTATGTTTATGCTTCGATTGCAATTCGTTTCTGTTGTTTACTATTGCCGTTTTCGTTGGAAAAGTATAAGCTGTCGAACCTGGCTGTTGATGTGTTACTTGCTTTTCACTAGCCAATCAATCATTTCCACGCAAGGATAGGATAGAAGTGAATAATTTCGACCCTAACGCCTGCTGGGCAAGAATTACAATTTTCACTTGCTTTCATCGAAGGCCGAAGCTACTGTTGTACGCAGTTTAGTTATTGTTTTTTTTTTAATTTGCTGAATGAACATAACTGATGGAATTTCTCATTACCATCCTACTGCAATGTGTTGCAGTCATATTTCGCACTTAAAGCAAACCCCCTACCATAATGAAATACATAGAATAAAACACTGCGAGCCTCAATGCACATAGGGGAATGCATGTTGAAGCAATTGCCTACACGGTTCGCAGCCATAGTTTCTTGGCTAAGAGAAAACGGAAAAAGCTAGAGAAGAGTTGAATTAATTGAAAACAACTGAAACATTGCGTGTCGATTGTCGATGAATTAATCGATCGATTACTGATTATCTCAAATCTAATGGATATGCAAATTAGACGCAGGGGCAACATTCTATTACACATGAGAACTTTGCGCGATAGTGATGGGTGAAAGAACAGGGCGAAAGTTTAGTTGTTATTGACACGAAAAAAGGTGAATAAGATGATATAATTAAAGCAAAACAACAAAAAATTAACACTTCACGAATACAAATCAATGCTGCTAATGTACACGAGCTGGAAGTGGTGATATGTGTAAAAAGAGCAAGCTTAAACTGTGCAAGCTAAATCTGCAAAGTGAAATAATAGAGCTAAATAATGTGAAAGCAGAAGAAACCTAAAAATTAACAAGAATAAATAAGGTCATTAAAAATATATATACACACATATATATTTAATACAGAGAAATAGCGTGGAATATAGAAGCGAAGCAAAGAGAGAAAATGTGTTATAGGAAGAAGTAAGAAAAGAATAAGGGAGTGTTATAAGAATAGTGAGAAGCCGAATAGTGGTGAGTGCTCTAGTTGCAAAGATAAAGTATAATATAAAAATGAAACTCCTTGTCTACCCAAACCACAGTAGAAGATACAAAGTGGAGTGTGATGAAGTGAGGATAGTAGAAGATTGAGTGGAGCAAGGGAGTTACACAAAACAGATTGAAAACGAAAATGAACAAAAAAAAAACAAAAAATCGATGAAATACATTACTTGCATTGTTGTTATTGGCTGTTGCCCGTGTTAATTGAAAGAAAAATAAAGCCGGTCAATAATTAATCGCAAAGGATTGAAAACAGAAACGATAGAGCAACGTGTGGATTGTGCTTCTATGAGAGTTGTATTAAATTAAGCTTTTCTGTAAGTTTTGTATTTTGATTAAGTTAGTGAACTTTTAATTTTTGATTAATCATTTTAAATGCTTTTATGTTGGCTATCAATCATATTTATTGCAACGATGAATATTTCTTTTTTCATTTCACAGGAACATTTTCATGTTTCATCCAATCGTCTGAATCACATGCTTCATTGACAGCATTAAAAGGCTCAGGATCCTTTCATATGTAACCAGACCATCATTCGTCGATAAAGTATTATTGCCGCCACTACGCCTTTTTCATCATTCCTGTAATCATCAAATGTTTTCTAGCAATATTTGCGCTCCAATGATCATATATTTATAATTTTTTTATTGAACTCTATGATTTTCGTTTGATTACTTTAAACAATACATGGAATTTTAGTTTCACAAATGAATGGAAAGAGCATAAAGTATAAACATTGTGATAGTGTTACGAGTGAATGTTGATGTGAACATGCTTTTCAATCAACTGGATGAATACAAAAAAATAGAAATCAGACAATTGAACTTAAAGGTCAAACCGTTTGATAAACTACCGACAACAGGAGACTTCAATGAAATTTAAAAAAATCTTCAGTTCAGGCGAATCTTCCTTTTCGATTTTGGTCAAGAAATGTTGGTGGGTGAAAGGAAATGAAATCCTGCGTAAATTAAAACATAAGTAGATGCATTGATAAAGCAGGAAGTAGCACTGTAGAACGAAGACAGAGAGTGTAATTAATACACCTGTCTATGAATGAAAAATCGAGTTAGGTAACTTGGCAGAGGTTGCAACGAACAATGCGTCCGTAAAGTAATTAGAAAAAAGGGGGCGAAAGTCGATTAGTCTTGGAGTGTCGATAATGTTTTCCTTAAGTGAAGAAGTAAAACATTACAGAACTAAACAAAACATTGAAAATATTTTCTTTCGTAGTCAAGGTGCGACCGATTTATAAAGAGCTAAGCTCTAATTGGTTCGCATTTATGTGTTAGTTATTGTGTTTGTATGTTGAAGCAGTTGATTGCAAGCAAATAAAAAAACTTAATCCAAAAAACAGATGCAAGCAACATAAAAGAAAACAGAAAAAACAAACATAAGCATATAATGTTAGGCTGATTGACAAAAGTGGCCTTTAGAAGAAATAATTGTCTATTGCGTCCTCGTCGTTTTTTTCATATTTTAAAACGCATTTCATCTGCACACTGGCAAGCTAACACTTCTTCCTCTATGGATTGACAAAAAAGTAGTCAATGAACTCATCATTGCAAAATGCGTACAGGTCAGGTCAGCTGCCGCAGGGGAAGCGTTAGCGAATCTTATCAATAGCATCATAGACAGCCAACAAACTAAAACTAAACCTAACATCATTTGTTATCCAACACGTAACCAAACGATGATTCGAAATGTAGGAGGCCGTAGCATGGGAGGAAATATTTCAAAATCTCCCGTAGTAATAGAAAGAGCGATCCGTACTAAATATGGACATAAATGATCAATAAATGATAATAAAAGCTTGAACTGGTTGATAGTTTCAAATAGCGTCTTTTAATATAGCCACATCTATTGATTTTGTTATCCTCATTTGATATGTCTACATCGATAAACAGAGGAAACTGCATCACCACGTTGTAGCCTCAGTTATTTGAATTTCGTATTATGCGCGCCATCTATAGTAACGCATGTGATGCTTGTAACGCAAGCTTGTCAAAACGGTTGTCAAAACACGTTTGACATTTCATCTGTTTAGATTTATTTGTCAATTGCAACACCACACCGGTAAATACACGCGTGGAATTTTGAACCATCGAAAAATAAGTGTTGAGTGGTAATTTTCCACAGTCTATCTACACATTAAACATCGCGGTGCATTTTAATCGCGAAACATGCGTGAAAATACGCCACCTGCATCACCGTATGGCCTGGAGGATGACGAAGAAGATGAGGAGCTAATCTATGTTGGCGACGCTGATGAAGTGCTTGATCAGCTGGAGAATGAAGCTTACGGTAGAGTATTTTCTATGCTTAGAGGTGTGAATCAAATCTACTGTATGCATTGCATTTTATAGATGGTGATTCCGACGAGGACAACGACGAGGAATTCGATGAAGCACGCGGAGCACGAAGCAGCCGGCAGCCAGTGCGTGATGACGCGAGGCTTACTTTCAAGAAGCACACGGCCCCTTTGTTTTGCGGCGCCTTGCATCCGACGGAAGATTTGGCCGTCACGGGCGGAGAAGACGATAAAGCTTACGTATGGGACACAAACACCGGTGAAATGAGGTTCGAAGTTACCAACCATTCGGATTCGATAATAGGAGTAGGATTTAGCCACGACGGAACGTTTGTTGCCACGGGCGATATTTCTGGCTACATCCAGGTCTTCAAAATAAGTCAAAGCTACCGCAAGGTATGGGAGTTTACCGTTGGTGACATGTGTGCGCTTCGATGGCACAGCGGGGCACATGTACTGCTGGCCGGAACGGAGTCCGGTGAGGTGTACGTCTGGCGGATACCGTCTGGTGACTGTAAGGTGCTGCAAGGGCATGGTGTAAAGTGTGAAACGCTCGAGCTGACGCACGACGGTAAAAAGCTGGCCGTGGGATACGGCGACGGGCATTTTAAGCTATGGGACCTGAAAACAAACGCAACGATCATGGAGGTACCTCCCATTGCTGGTCATTCGGCGAACATTACCTCGCTGGCCATCGACCAGGAGAATCAGCTGTTCGTTACCGGTGGAGAAGACGGTAGCGTGTGCGTAATTGGCACGACCGGCGTACTCGGAATGCTGATGGGTCCATCGGAACAATCGGTCGAGGCAGTGCTGGTTGATTATCCGAACTTTGAGTTAAAAATTGCTGCCACAGGAACACTGGCCGGTAAGGTGACCATCTGGGATATCGCGAGACAGGCAAAGCGGGTAGAGTGTGCGGATGAAAACCCTACCGGAATCACAAGGTAAGTCGCCATTTTACAATTATCTGTTACTAACTCGGAAACTTAAATCGAGCGACGCGAACTGAACTAATTGATTATTCTTCAGAATGCTGTGGCTCAAAGATTACACGGTCTGTGCTGGCACGCTAGGGGGACTTATAAAGGGATGGGACGTACGGAGCGGAGCGAGCCGTTTTACTTTGAGTGGCCATTCGGACGACGTGCAGCACATTGCCTATCACAAGGAGAAAAACATCATCCTCTCCGTGTCGGAGGACGCAACGTCCAAAATATTCGAAGTACCATCAATCGTATGATCAACGAGCGAGGTGCGTTCTTGGAATAGAGTACACGAAGCTGTATTACAAGCATTTCTGTTAAATGTTGAACAGCTGTTGAACAAAACCTATCTTGTCCCGTCTTTAAAAAAAAACACTGAAGATGCGAAAGAAAATATCCATTCAAAAGAAAACCAAAAAATTTTTGCCATTGTCGGTCAATATAAATGTCGATAGATATAAGTTCAAGTGAACCTACTTTATTTATCGGGTTCGCTGGAGATAAAATGAGCTCCAAAGCAACGGGGGCGGTACTTGTTTTGGTCGTGTGCGCCCAGTTCCTCGTTACAACTGAAGATCGTTAAAATTTCTTCAGACAAGATAGGAAAGAAATTTATTTCACAACTAGTGACGCCACAGACACCGATCTCTTTCCCTCGAGATCGTGCGACAAGAATGGTATCCGAAACTAGGTCAACATGCAGAACATGATGACGATAAAACAAAAGTAAACTCACACACAAAACAGCGAAGAACAGGTTTTCCAAAAGTTGTGTTTGCTGTTTTACTGCTATCCCCCGGCCCATAATTCTGGCTGATGAACGTACATACATATGTATGTATTGCTCTCCTTTAGAGTACCCTCCATCCATTCCTTGGTTACTCCACTGCGGGGTCACCGTGGGAACTGGGACCGTGGGTTTGGTACGGGACGGGAAAATGTTGACAAGGCAGCTGATTTGTCGATTGTGTGCCCAGCGGAACTCCGGGTCAGTTAAAAGTTTAAGGGCAATGTTTTCGGGGTTAATTGTGCTGATTGTTTTAGGGAGCAAAACTCAAAGCATCCGTTTTAATTCCAGAATGGAAGCTGAGATGCGTTTAACGCACGGTTTAAGAGGATAAAGTCGACTTAATCACGACAAGAATTTTGGTCCTACTTTAGTTCTCTCACTAAGCGCCAACGTAGGCAGGTTGTAATTAATGAACGTGCATTGAATGAAGAATCAGATTTAGATTCATTAAACTTTACACAGTTATTGCATAATGATACTTGTAAATTTATTAAAGAAACCTACCGTGTGATTACCAACACATCTGTTTTTGAACTTTTTTTCAGAAAATGCTACCATGAACTTTTTTTCTATAACTATTATCATCATGGCATTAACAAACACCAAACAGATTACTGTATAATGCTGGCACACTTTGGCGACTTCAGAAGGTTGTAACCTGTTACACGGCACATTTTTCGCTGTCGCATTAACGCAAATTGTTATTCTTGCGTATTCACTCAAGCGTGCCGCATGGTGCTGGCGGTCGTGGAAACCGGGAAAAGTAAAAGCCTGTCGTTGTAATTTCCACCAAACGATTGAGTAATGAAATGTAATACTTCCTACACGCAGGCGACACCGCAATTAATCATTATCGAGCGCCAGCTATCGATGCGACTGCGAACGGACGGCGAATAATATAACAAAATGATACATGTCGTAGGATGGAGAAGTGGTGGATTGTGTGTGTGTGTGTCTGAAACTCGATTTCTCCCAATGTGCAGTTTTCGCGCGGGTTTCGGTCGCTGGTTGAAATGCCAAGTCAACCGAGAAGAACCATGTAAAAGGCCATCATGCCGTCGCAGCCGGAGGTGCTATAAGACGGCGACGATCGCTCAATTGGCGCTTGATTTAAATATCAAATGTTGAAGCGGGATTTTTTTTCACCACGACTTTCCCGTCGTCAGCCGGAGGACCACAAACTCCCGTGGGGGGTGTGTGTGTGTGTAGGCTCTTTTCGCGTCTGACTGTAGGTTTTATTGCTATCTGGAGGTCCCACACCCCTTCAGTGCACGGTACAAGAGAACAGGTTGGCCGGTTTCACCGCTGCTGTTGTTCTGTGTATTTTGCGTACTTTCTGCAACCCAACCCCAAAAAGCTTCTCTCGCGTGTGTCATTCATGACACGCCGCTGGGAACATGCCGAAACCTGTCGGAAGATGGGGTAAAGCTGCGAAAAAATGTTCCACAACAGTTGAAAAATAGCATTGTACCGTTAGCGTTCGCTCGCATTCGTATTCGGTTGATGTTTTTTCGTTGTTTAACTTCCCCTTCTCGTGTTGCCTCCGCGTCGCGGCCATCAGAGAATTTCGGTGGCCGGAACGGTTTAGATTGGATCCGGAATCGGAATCTTCTTCTGTTTTGAAACAGGTTTCCGGGGGCTGACCGATGCCCGCAAGGCGCGACGGCGTGGCTACGTGCTCAAACACAACGTGCAGGGAAACGTTTGCGATGGGAGAAAATAAAAAAAAAATGATTGGGTTCATTAACTAATTTGGGGCCTGATTTTAATTATGATAGCAAATCGTTGGATTCTGGTGGCCTGGTCCGAGCCCGTACGAGACTGCACCGGTTGACGGCGGGAAGGGCATTGAAGAATAAATCCAAAATAGTCGGATTATTCATTAGGGGTCACGGTTTAACTTTTATTGCCACAGCCATAGACGCTCCGTGGAACGGTGGGTTTCGGAAGAGAAGGGAAGATAAATGGTCCAAAGAAAAAGAATTTCACTCGTGTTCTTGATGCCACTTACTGGTCTTAAACTGTACTTGCAGAAGTTTGTCTTCTTAATAATTAATTAATTTTCTATTTCTTTAACTTAATCCATTTGCCATAAGCAGTCTGTCCTTAAGATTCATCTGGTAAGTGTAGTTAGAAAATGTTTCCATTATGCAGGCCATGAAGGTTTTTAACTCTTCCTAAGGAGATTTCGAAAGGACTCCAACAACAGGTGACATTCATTAGCAGCCACGAAAAAAAGTGTCAATGACTGCTGTAGTCGTGCAGCTCACCCGGGAAGATTATAGATTATAATAACGGTTCGATCCATTTTCTGAATGACGATGTCAACGACGTACCTTTCTACTGATTCGTTGTATTTAGGTTTAGATCTACAAATCCAGGGGATATTCTAGAAGCAGTCATTAAGTTAGCGTAAACTATAAGATGCGAAGAAGTTCAAAGAAGAAAGCTTAATCTGGAAGAATGAACATTAACAAATTGTTTTAGAACACATAACTATAAGCAAAATCAGATGAAAGCATCTCTTATAAATTAAAATATCTAATTTAATTTTAACTCTAATTTTTTTAAATGAAATTTGGGAATTAAATACATACTACAACATATTTTTATTGGAGTGGGGTTTTTTAATTCAATCAATTTTGTTTTTTTTTTTGTACAGTGTCATAATGAATCTCAATTTTTCTTACAATTGAAAATTGAACAAACATTAGGATGATCGCCCGCAACTAAACTTAGAATTAACACCGTTGAAGCAACAACCACCTGCGCTAATCTCTCAATTACTTCATGACCCACAAACATCTGTTCCATCCCGATAGCTACAAATTTCACCGCAGCGAAGCAATGACTTCGTAATAATCCTCCTGTGGGAATTTGTCTACTTAGCAGTTAACGGGTGAAACATATTTTCATTGCTTCCCCATCTTTTGTCTGTGCCAAAAGGGGAAACGAGAAGTACGAGTCGCAACAATGGTCGGCTCCTCTTAAGATCCGGGAGAGAAAAACCATGCCGTCAGCGAAGGGAAGTGATAGGCAGGATGATCTTGGCAAGAGAACCCTCAATCGGGCAAACATTAGAAGCCGTCAAGCACTTCAGACACCGAAGGTACTGGGACTACAAGGTGGAGAAAGAAAACGGTGCGAGTTGTTGTGAGTTCCAAGCGTAGCTTTTCCGAACGTTCACGACACTCTGCCCGGCGGAAACGGCGGATTTCCAGCGGCTTTTTCCACTCAATTCGAATTCTGACAAGCGTTCACGCATTTGTAACCGCGAGCGGATCGCTTAACCAAACCCCAAGACTCAAATGAAATCAAAAGCTGCAAGTTAATGACCTTGCGTTTGCTGTGTGCCTTTTATGGATGGGCGTTTCTTTGGAAACTTATGCCGTGAAAGAATTTTCTTCAGGGGGTTGAATTGTAGGGATTTTGTTTGTTGTTTCATTACTTCTTGTAGCTTGTAATTCTTATACTGAATTTATTTCTGAATGGACAGGAAAATTGGGGCAACACCTGCACCGAATTCTGGTTTGTCTTGCTAGATGGATGTGTAGTTATCGATGATGAGCAAATATTTTTCTTATCCTATTTCCTTGCAGACCTTTATGAGTGAAGTGCGTGATTTCATATTCATTAAATGATTCTTCTTCTATTGATATACAGTAAATCTACTATGAACATCTTAAATCTAAATCTACAATGGGGAGAGTTTTTATCATTAATAAAAAAGCAGTTCGACCAGATAGGGGTTTGATACCATTTTCGTTATCATACGGTTTATTTCGATCCGGTATTTTTATTTTATTCTGATCCGGTTTATTAAACTCCGTTTAATCCCGAGTCATGTTCCTCTATACATCTGTTTAAAGCTTAAAATAATAATATGAAAATCGTACTGAAGTGTCGAAATCATTACATTATCGTCTTATAGCATTCAAGCTGCCAACATTCATACCTTTCATTCAAATTTTACAACATTGATTTACTTATATAGGAGAAAATACAGCCATCGAAACTGGGCTATACTATTTTGGGCGGAGATGTTACGCCAGTCACCAAAGCTTAGTAAGTATCTTGTTGCTGGTACTGTTGTTGCTGCTGATCCATGGATTCCTCGGTCGTCGGGGGATCCGTAGAGACAGGGTCGATGGCGGTGGTGGGTTCAGTCAGTGCACTTTGCATGCGTTCCATTAGCCACTCGATGTAGAACGGCACATCAGACATCCCTACGTATCCTTTTGGGTCGCACCGTTTGCGGTAAAGATTGATCTTCCCGATTACGCCTGTGAGGGTCCAAGCACCAGCCGGGTTCTCCTGGTAGAATCCACCACCTTGGTCGCCTTTGCAGGCGTTCGTACCTGTTGAGGTTAAATGTATTATTTTAGAACAGTGCATCCAGTGTTTGGTGGTCAGCTGGCAGGATCAAAGAATATGGGAAACCATAATTCTAAGTGAAAAAAAAGATTCTATTAAATTCTTCGTTTAGAACTTGTCAACTACGTGCTCCGAACGTTATAAAACTTTTTTAAGTTAAGGTTTGTCCAGAATTTGAGGGTATATTTAAAACGCTGAACGCCTTGGTCTTTTGAAATTAAAAAAAATTGTAGAACAGAGTGTTAAAAACATAGTGTTAAAAAGAGTTTGAAAGGGACGCCGTTGTCATGGGACAGTGTTTTGGGATGTGTGAGGTAAACAACAGCAAAAGCAAATCGAAACAAACACATGTCGAGTAATGAGACTGTTCAAAAGAATGAGATAAGAGGTTAGAACGGCGAGATAGAGATTAACTTCGCTGAAACGATGACGAGAGAACAACACTTACCATTACCATTGCCCGCGCAGAACATCCTGAGCGCTACGCTCTTGTCGAAGATTCCGTGCATCACACAGACATTACTGTCGACGATGGGCATGAGGGTGGCCTGCAGGAAATCTGATAGCGGCCCTGTCGGATCGGTCTGCCCGTAGCCGGCAATCAGTCCGTTGGTGCCAATGCGAGACGACGTAGCCAAATCGGAGTTGTCAGTATCCGGTGGGGTCGGAAGGCAAATTGGTTGAATGTAGTTGTCGTATCGCACGTCGACCTCAAGACGCAGCAGGGCCATTGCGCTGTCGTCACTTGTCTCCACGTTGAGCACTACCACTTCCCGTCCTGCCAGGGAGCTCTGCCACAGCTGCGCCTGGCCAAGCTGCACAATAAACGGACGCTTCTGGGGGTGCCAGTTGGTGACACAACTGGCCGCGGTCAGAATATAATTCGGGCTCACTAAGGTCCCTCCGCAGACGTATTCACGTGACCGCTTGGAGACTACGAAAATGGCCGCATGCCATGGCCATTGGCCCGCCAGACAACGCACACCGTTAACGATGAGAGGCGCCGTAGTTATTAGTCTCTTACCACAGTCGGTCGGGAGTTTGATTGCTTCCGATGTCTTAAAAGATGTGCTTCGTTCGTCTTCATCCTGTTTGTCATCAGTGTTCCACTTCCCGCTGCCAGTGAGGATACTGGTGATCCAAGCCTTATAGTAGCGCACCTTCACGAACCCTGCGTACTGCTCCGTATCGCAAACGGCGTCCAATGCGTCATCCCGCAGGGCCGTGAACGAAACGATTCCCTGAAGCTCCCAGCGTCCGTTGCGGTAGGTGACGAGGCCACCACCCGAATCACCGTTGCATACGTTTGTCCCATTGGCGTGACCTCCACAGAACATTCCATCGTGGATTGTGCGGTGGAACCCGACAGGATTGTTCTCCAGGCAGCGTGTGTAGTTGACGATCGGAACATCAGTCATGCGCAGCCAACTGGACACGTCGTCGTACTCTGTGTAGCCCCATCCGGCTATTTTCCCCACGTTTCGGTAGAACTCAGTCGTCCGATCTTCCTCGTCCGTGTCGAGACAGATCGGCAGGATGCGATCGTTAAACCGAACCGGCCGTTCGAGCTCCAACACTGCTAAATCGTGCCGATGGACGCTGTTGCGAAATTTCGGGTGCACATAGACTGCCTTCACTCCTAACTGCTGGGTACAATTATCTGCCACACCCAGCTCGTGGTAGCCGAGCTGTAGAACGAAAATGTCCTTCGACAGTGTGTACCCGTTGTCTGCGTTGACGACACAGTGAGCAGCTGTAAGGACGAACCGATTGGTCACTAGCGACCCACCACAGCTGTACACTGGGAGGCGATACTCGATCTGGAAGATACCCACATGCCACGGGAACTCCCCACGGACCGCTTCCGAGGGGTGCTTCGGGAGGGCCAAAGCCTGGAGCACTGGCAAACCGCACTGCACATCACTGGCGTATGTTCGTTCACACTCGGACTGCTTCTCGCAATGAACGACTGGCATGAGTAACGTCCCGAGGCAAGCCAACCCCAGCCAAACGATCTTCCGCCAACGATCCGAACGCGGTAAGTCCATCCTCACGACTGATAGTGGACGCACCCGCTGTCGGTCCCGCAAAGGTTATCAACTTCACCTTGCTGAGTTGTTCGTCATTTCAGTGATATTGTTTATTTACTTTTTACTTTTCTTACTGTGTAGTATCGAGATAATCCGTGGTCATTCCAGTAATTTTTTTTTCTTGCTAAAAGGCGTAGCGGTTCTTCTCAAATTTTGATTAATGGCTGACGTCAACAGTTGGAAACGTAGAAAAAGCAAGTGGGTCAACGATTTGAGCATTGTTGCTGTGGCTTTCCCGTTTAATTTTCTTGATCATTTTTACCTACTATTTAAAAAAATGAGGTGTATGAGATCGGAAGATAGATCTCACGCGACCACACTCTAAACAGAATATTCAAAACAAAAGCGACTTCGCGCAGGTGTAGAAAACAAAGTGTTTTTGGATAGGAACCGGGACGTTGAAGCTAACGATCGTCATGGCCGAATTAGCCTTGTCACAATATGTACAATGGAAGAACGAATTTTCTTCAAATTTGCAATTAAAATTTTCTTCAGAAGCGGCCATACATAATTCACAGGTGCTCTAAACGTTGTTGTTTATCCATTCAATTTACGACTGTTTGTATGAAATTGTCGGTAATAAGCCATGTTTAAGGGACCCTGCAACGCTAACCATTGTATGCAGTATCGAGAACGGGGCGTTTTGATAAGAAATGGCTCCTAGAGTTACCGAACTTATAGCAGGACCTAAAGATCATCTGATGGCACCGGGGATGGCTAACGGCAACCACGGATCGAGCGACCTGCAGAATGATTGGTGACCAGGCCATTTCAGCACGACTTGCTCAACTATGAGCGTTCCAGAAAAGCAGAACCAGAGAGATATCGAACTTGCATCACTTCAATGCTTTGTTCCTTGGTTAGATGATAAAACTGACTTATTTATCCCCGTAAATTTAATGTCATCGTATTCTCAACGTTATTCACTGTTCCAATGTTTGCTGTATACAAAAAAATTACCCCAAGACCAGTGCCTTTAGGCCAATTCATTTTTAAAGCATTCAATTTCATGACAAAATCAACAGCTTTGTCATTGCAGTAAGGCATTTCGAAGCGATCTGAATTTGTTAAATTGTGCTGGAATTATCGTTACACGCTGCTCGGTTTAGTAACCAAGCATGTTAACAGGTATACAATCCAAGGACGGATTTAAAATACTTTAAACAACCGGTTGCTTGTTGATAGGAAACTTAAATTTAACATTCATTGAGGTCAACGGGCACGGCGAGGGTTTAGGAAGAAGTTCCAATGGACGTAATCGTCATTCGTTTTATCGGAAAGTCGTGGTGGGCGTGATGACTTCGGTAATTTATTTTTTTGTCGGACTCTGCTGATGACGAGTGACTTCTGTGATGCGGTTGCCCTCTCATGCGTGACAGAAACATCGGATCAAATGGTTAAGCTGCGTAACACCTTGAGTTGTCGGAAGTTGATCAGTAACTATCGCCCAAATCGAACCTCCGTTTACGCATCAGATATGATCCGTTTAGCCCGCTGACCGGAGAAGTGCATTCTTGCGTGAAGCAGACATACCGGTATGCTTGCCTTCGACGCGTCCACCGCGGAAGCCTTTCGCTTTTCACGTATCACTCGTGGCCATTTGACAACAGACCCAGGGTCAACACGTTAATCGGTTCAATTACAATGTCAGGAAGAATTCAATGGCACGGTAAACTAACTGAGCTTCTTTCGGTACTGTGTATCATGATGATGAATTTTGATAAGTTTTTTTTTCCTAGCAAAACATTCTCCTACATACCAAATACCTTGCTGGTGCTGGAACGATCGGCTCCGCCTCATGACTGCATAATTGGAATTGGCACTTTAAAAATATAGCTCCTGTTTAGCAAAGCACAAAAAAGGAAAACCATCGCTCGAACGGATAATTTATTGACCGGAAAGCATGGAAGCAGTCGACGAATCGATTGTTGATGGCTGGTTAGCTCAAGCGTACTCTGTATGCCACACGAATGATCGCAAGCTCGCGCAAATAAACACTCGCACAGCTTTGCCACATTATCGCATTGATCGGCTAAAATCAGGATTGATGAAAAAGTTTTCGTTTGCCGCGCATCCCTGTGGTTTATGGGGCCAAGTTTTGATTTGTTTGGATGCAATCGTTGGCGCGATGAGGAATCATCATGGCGTGAGGCAGAAGTGCTGTCCGCAGGAACCAACCGATCGAGGATAAGTAAATAAATCGGAGCCAACAAATGAGTTGCATGTGAGTTTGTGTTCGATGTTTATTTCCTTTCGATTATCTCACCGCGGTTGTGATGAACGATGAGATGAACGTGTCGTTGGAAATTGGTAGTGTTCCGAAGGGTTGTTGAATATTAAGCTGAGAACACAAAACACCAAGGAGGCCCTCCAACTGACCCAATTGTAGGTTCAATATCGTGCGGGTCCCGTGTTCACTGTTTTTGTACTGTCGACTGTGCTTATGGAGTGTTTCATGTTGAGTCATTTTACTCTACTCTCAGATGGTTAATTCCTCACCTTAACCTGGCGTTGCAGCACTACCCATGGTAGTGACCCCATGGTACCACCCATCACCTCCAGCCAACGGTTGAAAGGAAAGGTCAGGGAAAGCGGAAGAAGCTTGGTTGGTGGAGATGGAGACGACTTTCGGACTCACTTTACCATTTCCTCCCAGCAATGAGGCATCTTAAGACCTGCTGAAAGGTTCGATTTAGAAATGAGCTTTAAAATTAGTGTGAAAACAATGGAAAAGGCTGTGGAATCGAAAAAAAAAACACGCTCAAGCACAAATTTGATCGGAAATTGGAAGCAAACACTCAGAAAAAAAATGTATGTCCGATCGCGGGCTGCTCTGGGGACGTTCGTGCGGGTTCGGGTTTGGGCCGATTTTTGGGGTAGATACGGGCTTTTATTTTAATTGAAAATAATCACCCATACACCCCGTCTTTGGTATCCCCAAATCGCTAGTCTTGCTTGTTTTTTGCCTTTTGACGGGTTGTTTTGGTGAGAGAGGTTATGGTTCACATCACTTTGCTGTACGTTCGTTTATTTTTTCCTCTGCCCTCTGTGAGAGGGTCAAAAACTTGTCCCAGACTCATCAAGGGGGTGGCAAAGTGTTGGCCCTGGCGGTGAAACGTAATTTCCCTTGTGCCTCGCTTGATTGACCCTCTCCCGAAAGGAAAGTGAATGAATGAAAGCGGCTCACAGCATGGGATTTGCTGTCGAAAACGGTCGGGCCGCTTGGTTTTGTTTCTCCCTTGCCTCAAGTCATCAGAGTCTTCCCTGGCCTGCACCGATCAAGTTCAACGCCAACCCGAAAGCGTCTATAGGGCCTCATCTTGTCACATTGGGCCTTCATCCGCGAGATCGGCCACCTGATCGAAAGGTGGCCGTAGGGAAAAGCATAGGAAGTGATAGAAAAAGTGAAGAAGTGTACCTTGAAAGATACCATATGGCTCTAGCTCATCCAATGATTCTTCCGCATTTTTGCTGTGGGGGGATTGTTTTTTCGTTTGGGTCAACTGGTTGGACTTCGAAGATTTTTGTTCCATTTTTCTTCATCTCTGAAAGAGGCAGCTTATGTTTCTTTTTTTTTGTGGTTTGTTTCTTTCTGGGGCACATCGACACCGGAAAGCTCGTATCAAAAGTTAAAAAAAAGAGGACCAACGCCAGTCGTGGGGGATCGGAAGGGAGAAGGTCCATCTTTCAGTCGAGACGAGGACGCGCCGCAGAAGAGAGCATAGCTGCGCGCCGCCGCCTGTGAAGGTGCTGAGAAACATAACTGTGCTTTCGGGGTTTCGGGAGGCGAAGTTCGGATGGAGATAGCGATGATGATACCGAAGGCGGTGATCATGATGATGATGATGATGCTGGGTTCATGTCGTGGATGGTGCGATGGTTTAGCTTCCCCTTTTCGGAACACACCGAGTACTGATGGACGTGCACTTGATCCGTCGGGTCGTAGTACGACAGCTTTGGCGAATCCGCTGATTCTCGCGTTGCCAGAAAGGTGACCCGGAAAGGTGTAATCTGATCGTAAGAATCTTCCAAGCGGCTAGCCGGTGGGAAAGTTTGAAGAAGAATTAAAAAAAAAATGTCACTTAATGACGTAGCTATTTGAAATTACAGAAATTATTAAAAAAAGATTTGCCAGCTTCTGGACTGGAATTTTTTTTGTATGAAAAATTTCTTACAGCAAAATAAGTGTTATCAACTTTTTTATTGTTTAATTATTTTAAAATATTTTTTTTAGAATCATAATATTATGTTTTTAAATACATATTTGATGCTTTTCATTTGATTATTTTATTTCCATATTGTTCCATATAGAAAATGCTAATTTCAATCTATCTTAAATAACAGCAAAACTACTGCAACTGCTTTTTTTTGCAAATTATAGAATGTATTAAATTTAGAGAAAAAAGTAACCAACTAGTTCAAAATGCCACAAACAACAACAGCTACAACATTGGCGAAGCTACGGAACATATTAAATTCCAAGTCCAAGATTTAGTAAGTAATGCTTTTGTATCAAACAAATGTGAGTCGCACATTCTTACAGCTAACCATTCCGTCCCTTCTTCCAGCTTCAATTCCAACTCGCCCTCTGTAGGTCGCAGTAGAAAATGACACCAAAACTTTCCTCTAGCGAGTTGCCGTTGTGCGTGTATGTGTGTTGTTGTTCGAGAAGCCGTCGTAAGGAAAATATGCCACGCGAGATGAGAAGAGCAAAATCCAAACAAGCCGGGATGACAAAAAAAAAAGAACCTCAGCAACAAGACAGAAAAAAAAAATCCGACTCGCGAGAGAAAGTATCTGAAGAGAACGGGTCATCCAGCCAGCCAGCCAGCCAGCCAGCGAGCCAGCGTCCCATTCCGCGAGGTGGCATTCGAGGCATCTCTGTCTTTCCACCCAGCGTTCGAACGTGCCGGGACACACCACTTTCCCGATGCCGATCTGTTGATAAATACATGTGAACACCAGAATGACGGTATATATAGGTCAGTTGATCAATCGAAAGGAAGGGAAAAATCGCGTCGCGCTACAACCCCGTTGGAGCTCCGGATGATGGGAGGTGATGGGGGAGCGAGTAGCGCGCCCGGTACCGCCAGGAAGTCGCACCGAAGCCAGGCGAAGGTAAAGGTCCAGGACCGGTATTGTGACCCGGTGCGAGGGCAAGAAAAACGAGAGGAACGATCGGTGGCAAGGTGGCGAAAGAGGATCGGCATAAAGAGGGTGAAGGAGATCGAGATAGTACCCCGTCGACCCGCATTCGACCAGTAGGACGGACGGCGGAAAGCAGCCACGGGAACGGGAAGCACCATGCGAACATAGACTCGCCTTGCTTTTGTGATGGTGCTGCTCTACAGGATGCTGCTGTTGGTTGGCTGCCTGCGGGGACGCTCTCGTGCAAAGACGAAGAAGCCGTTCGGGCTCGTGATCGCGTGCTGTGCTATCGAGCCCCGGTGGTGAGCCTGTCGGAGATGAAGCCCGGATGAGGTAACACGGTGATTACGTGGAAAGAATTGCAGTGCGGCCTGAGGTTACTTACCGGAAGGTGGGGACGACGTCGCGCGAGGTGCATCGAAGGGGTGAAAAATAAATGCCCCACACTGACGCGAGCAAGGGCATTTTTCTGCGTGGCGGCGGCGGCGGCAGCGGCGTTGTGATGTATCGATGTGGCGAAGAAAGATAGTAAGAACCGATCGACTGCGGTATTGAATCGATGGAACAACCATGCGGATTTTATAGGTGTCAAAGGGAAAGGGACCGCTGCTCCCCGTGTGGAGGGTGGGGTCCATGGACAAGTAAAAAAAAAAAAAACAATCACTCACACCCGGCGCAGGAAGGGAACTTCAATCGGCGGGTTCGTCGCCTGCTCCAATGTTCGCTAGAAAATAGTTGTAGTCTTTTGTTTCAAAGCAGCACGCTCAACCGAGCGGCATTCAATTGTGAAAGGTTGGGGCCCATGTCCCCCCTTGTTTTCTTTTCCTTTTTGCTGCCCTCGTTGTTCAAGTGTCTCCCGATCGATAGGGAAAGGGCCGCACGGAATGGGGAAAGCGTTTGGCGCGCGACGCCCGCCGATGACGATGGGCCGGCCTTCAGAGTGACACTGTTCCAGGTTTATTTATAACTAATTGCTTTTTAAATTGCGCTTCCCACCCGCCCGTCCTCGTGCGTTCCTTTTGTTGCCATTTTTCCGCTTGTCGCAGTCTGATGGGCTGAGTAGATTTCTAGGTCACCAGCCAGGTCCGGGCGGATGGAATCCACGCCAGACGACCACAGTGGCCGGCGTATAGTAGGGCAGTAGGTGCAATTCTACAAAAATATGTCCCGACATCGGTGGCGGTCTTTGATAGTGGCGGCGAATACGGTGCACCACTGGCCGGTTATTCGAATTCTGGGATAAATAGTTTCGTGGCGCTAATGGGAGCTTTCCACAACCGAGGGTCCGGGCTTTGCAAAGTTGACCGTTTATCTCGACGGCTCGGAATCGGGCAAAATCCCAAGCAACCGTTCGATCACCAAATCGAAACCGGTGGAGACCTTGCGGATCGATAAAGTGCGCCCCCCGGTGGGGGTGATGGTATGGTGGATTGAAAATATCCAAACTCCACAAGTCGACGTACCGTGCCGACGCGAGTTTTGCGAAGGCAGTCAGCCACTTGCCAGCACTTGCTGCACCGAAATGCACTCTCAGACTTACGGTCTGGTTTCGTGAGGCACGATATTCACTTGCCTTTGGTTTTTTCCCTTTTCCGCGAGCTGCTGTCGGCTCCACCATCCGCACAAATCGGTCCAAAACCCGTAGGTTGTAGCTGCCTTTCCCACATGCTGGCGCCGAATCGATGTGCGGGGTTTTATTATTTGGTTTTATTATTTCTCCGGGCGCTGCAAAATGTTAAGCCTCGCTGCACTTGTTGGAAAAGGTGTTATGTTGATGTATTATGTTTATTGGAAAATCAATACTGAACACAACAAAGGCTGGCAAATGTTTACATCATTCGCTAACGGGTAATGAAATACAAGGTAATCTTCGGCCATATACAAGTAATCAGAGTTTTACCTATCACCACTTGTGCCATTTATTGAGTGATGATCGTATTGCGCATGCATTATCATCAACTAATGTTTCATTCCGGTGCTCCAATGATGCTGCTTAAATTACGATATCAACATCCCGGGCTCGTTTGTCGTTTGGAAGGAAAAGTTTAAGTCTACTCCATCGCACACAGCTCAATCCCAACAGTTCACACTAATCACGGCGATATATTTAACTGTTAAGCAATTGATCAGCGCTGATGCTCGGCATCTCCGAGCTAATCGGATTGTCCGTGGGAAGAGAGGAAAGCTAATCCATCGCGAGGTAAATGAAGATAATTGGCCCGGGCGAATCCCTCACATTACCCCGGCCGCGGTAATCGCCCTCAAAGGAAAGGGTTGCGTCTGCCGTCTTCCGATGGGCATGATTAAAACCCGCTCGGTCTAGAGGAAAAGAAAACAAAAAAAATGAAGCTCTTAGGACGGTATAGTGACACAGCGTGCGCTACATTCGTGTGCTTATGGGGAGGCTGCGCATGGATGTGGTGAGTTATTTGATCGTCGAGCGATCGAGATGTGAGTTACCTTTGGCTCTGCGAGAGTACACTCACACGTTCTCTTCCGAGACGTTGCGATGCTTTCGCTCGGATCGCAGCTTTCGAGCGGGTTAGCTTATGACATTTGCAAAAAACCGCACCGTGGTGAAGATGAAAGCTGGAGCGACATAGCGGTGGGGTTCGAGACGCAACGGGACGCGGTCGAGCGATCTCTCCCGCGAATTCGATCGCCACGGTAACTCATCTCTCTCCCGGGAATTCGTTCCGCTCGGTTTTCTCGCTTAGTACTGCGGAGATGACGCTGTGTCTGTTGGTGGGGAGAAGGTCGGCGCAGCGGGGGAGACCGTGTGCTCCGTGTGTTTTGACAGCGACCCATGATCACAAGCAGCGGCTCGAGCGGCGGCCCGAGCTTTCCGACCGATCAGTAGCTTCCATTAGCTCGTTCGGGAAACGTGTGTGTGCTTTTCGAATACGCGTACCGCAGACGTTCGTTCGCTCGTTCGCCGTTGGTCTCTCCGGTGTCAAAAAAAAAAAAAAAATCCCGGAGTGCTAGTGTTCCTGCGTTTCGTGGTGTGTACACGTTTGGTGTCTGCGTCTTTAAATGGGGGACATGGGAACCGTGTACCGTGGTGTGTGCGAAGGGCAGGCAAACCACCGCAACGTCACAAATAATCGGGCAGCGCAGTTTTAACTGCTCATTCCGCCGTATCCAAACACAACCGATCGATTCGGGTGACGCTTTTTTTGGATTTATTTTGGGTTTTTGGTGTTAAAAAAAAAACCCGGGTGATTTGTTACTTTTCTGTGCGGGGCAACGTGCCAAAAGGGAGCCGAAGGCACGTACCACCAAGTGCATCCGCATTATCCAATTAGTGACTGTGGTGTCGGTATTTGGGCATTTCTACCGCATGTTTGCTGCTTGCAAACCCAAACCCTCCGATAGTGCTATCATCCATCTTCTCCCGTTCCCGTGCAACGGTGCTTCGGGGTTCCTTTGTCTTTTTTGCTTATCTTGCGTCTTCCGACACTGCAGTTCCTTATTCAACAATTTTTGCACTCAAATCTTTACTGAAGACGCGTATCCGAAAAGCGTACGTGTTTACGGAAGAGCTTGTGGAAGGGCGGTGCAAGGGCTCCCCCACTCTTACCCGCGTGTTCCGCGTTTTTCTCGTTCCGTGTGGAGTTGCCATCGCAACCCGGAGGCTGGAATGAGACATCAAAAAGTCATCGCGCTGTTGGGCCGGTGCTTGGCAGCACCTGGGAACCTGCTAGTTCTTCGCCGCAACTTGACGTGAAAGTTTCGGTACCGATTTTTAGCGTCTGGCCATTCTCAGCGGTGCGTTCGCGTTCGTTCTTTCGGCCGGGGTTTACGAACGAAGAATTAAAAATAATGTGTACGAAGATAAATTTGTAACAAAACAAGAAGTCCGCCTTCACGGTTGCTGGTTTTTGTAATGTTCTCCGAGTTCTCGCGCGTTAAAATTCCTTAGACTTTCATGAATATTTATGGGTGATTAAATTTACTCGGGAAATCTCTTGCTAGCAGTTCTGATGTGAAAATTGACCGACATTTCCTTATAAAAGATATTTTAGATGAAATATTTGTTTTACACTATCATTAATTAGTAAGAGGCGGTTCAGTAGTTTTTTGAAATTTTGTTGATTTCTTTAACAAATATTCCAATAATTTCTTTTTTCTTTCACAAATGATTAAGGAAGTGTTCCAAACAGTTAATACAAAATACATAATACAAAGGAAAAAAAGAAGTTAAAAAAGGATTGCGTTAAACGTGTGTGCCGTTAGTCTCGCTTCGGGCCGCGTGTGAGAGTGTGTGTGTTTGTGTTCCATTTTTCCGGTGCGACAGGAAAAACGTCAAACGAAAATTTGCTAAAAAATTATCAACCACCGTTTACATTGATCGCACGGCGATCGGATGCAGGAATCGCTGGGTGCATGCCGGTGAAAAGGTTGGCATCGGAAGAAAAGCGGAAAAAAGAGGCGGCAGGCGAATTCCGCATCGAATTGCAGTGGAAAAGATAATGATTCGATGAGGAGCTGAAGGGAAAGGAATCATCTTATACGCACGGATACGGAAGCAACAGCGTTGTAAAATTTGGGAATCCTGGAGGAAAGCATCGAATTCGGCACCATTTTCACTATCTGCTGTGTGCTGTGAAAGGTAAGAGTTTGCGGAATTGCAAGATCGGTTGTTTTTGTGGTGGGGTTTTATAGTTTGATTTCATTCCCCGTAAGTCGGAGCCTTTCGATTTTCATCTAAGGTCTTTATTTTTTCATACAAAATTTTGTTTTTATACAATCCGGTGCAACCGATCAGAATTTGGGTCGCATTATTGCGTCGTATTTCAAGAGAAATGAAAAACTATTTTCTACTACATAAGACAATTGCTCATACATATTTATATCTGTTCAAACACTATTGAAGAACTGTTAATTTTTTAAGTTATGAAAAACTATTGAAGAACTGTATTTTTTTATGTTACGAATAATGTATTTTTAAAGACTATGTTCTGACTTTTGATTTCATACTTTTCTGATTTCCTTTGTTTTTTTTTTAACGGAAGAAATGTTGTTTGTTTGTTAAATTGTTATGACATATTTTCCTTCATTATCCCTTTCTTTGTTTGCTTGTTGTATTCTCATTATCCCGTACTTTCCAGTTTATGCTTACCTGCTTTTTGCGCGTTGTAAAAGGTTCCCATCATTTTGTCATTTGCGAGTTTCTCGAAACGATCTGTGTAAACATCTTCGGCAGGGCTGTTTCCCTAAAACGCACGTTAAAAACACACTGTGTGCTCTCGTTAAAGGTATTAAAGAAATGTGCTCGCTCGGTGCTTGGACCTTGTAATTTTACTTTGATAGATTCCAAGAACTCGGCGTTCGCGGCATGTATGCTAAAACCCGCTGCTTTCCCAGCGTAACGACTACGACGACGACGACGACGACGACAACAGTTAGGCCACAGTTAACCAGAATGATTATGAACGCATCGAGGAAGGGAGAAGAAAGGCAAGTGACTTCAAAAATCTCACTATCCAGCGACATCTTTCACCGGGCCGTAAACAAACAGAACTAAAGCGACAGCCAGCCGGCGATGGCAGTCATTCGGTGCTTTCACCTTTCGCCGCCACTGGCCGTCGTGTGTTGCATATAACATATTTACTAAACGGGTGTCTCGAGGCGTTCCCTGCGGAGAAGCGGCAAGACGCAAGGATTTGAGCCCAACGCGGCTTTCTTCATTCCAGACTTGTGAAACGATAAAAGAAGAGTTTATGCAGGGAAGATCATCATGCGAACATTCATCTGGTGTGGCTTGTTTTATTTCCTCGTGGCTCTTGGCTGCGGTATTGCGGTTAATTGCGGTGGCGATCCGCGGTGGGTTTATTTGTTCTTTTATGTCACATGACAACGAGTAGGGAATCTCGACTCGGAGAACGGTCGGTCGATGTTTGGCCGTTGGTCCTCGTCGATCGTCGGCCATTCGAACCATCGATCGTTCAATGAGCCCTAATTACTGCTGACCCGCCCATCTTCGCGGAGAAAAGATAATTGTTCCTGTTCTTTGCTTCTTTTTGACCCTTAATCGAAACGCCAAATGCAATTTTTCCTGAAGGCATTTTCGGTTAGTTGCAAACACCCCGTTGTGATATTAAGATCATATTTTTTAAAGTAGATGTGTATTAATGAGAAATCTTCGTCTGTCGTTCTACAAAACCAAAATTAAAATATTCTAAATACGGTTTACCAGGAAAAGTTCTTGTAAAAGTTCATTGAAAATGTAATAACACTTCCTTTTTTTCTGTTGTATTGATGTATATTGGAATCCTAACACAAACAAAACTTCTGTGGACCTTCATGGACGTAAATAAACGAGGATGAAAGTAAATTTTAAAACAGGTTAAACAGGTTCAAAATTTTTCATTGGAATAACGCTTCTCAGCTTCACTAAACTTGAAGGAAATTCTTTCATTCTAGCCTTTAACTTTATCTTTTCTTTGGAATTAAAAACAAAAATTCATATGAAAATGCTACTTCAACTCAAAATTGTTACATATTGTTATTATGTTGATGCTCAATGGATTTGTTTTTTTTTGTTTTGTTTTTTTTTAAATTTATTTTTCGTTTTTTGTTTCATTTTTTCCTGCTGTCGCTGTCTTAATTTTGTTTTATCAATATATTCGATTTGATTCTCTTATTTCCATCAACAGTCTTACTTTCACAGCAAATTGTTTTTGAAGTTTTCTAGACAGACACTTTCTATTTCTAAAATCTTGCCACCTAATAATCTGCTAAGCTCGGCTGATAGTCAGGGATTTGAAATACTGTTCATTCAAGTGCGCATTCTCAGCTCATCTTCGCTGAAGCTAGAATTGCCCGTTCGTTCTTCCATCCTGTTACGAGCACGTTTGCAGTTTATCACATTTTACGGCTCGTACACAACCACTCCGGCTGTAGTGGCAGCTGATCACTTAACCTTTGCTGGCGTCATTGCGCTGAGAACGAATGAGTCACCCAAGCCGGCCCCATCTTTAACGCGTTTCCAGTGAACGCTGGGATTAAGCACCCACTCCTGTCCGAACCTGTGCGCAGGTTGACACTCCGCTGCTGACGACGCGATGATGTGATCTTTTGTAGTGTCCATTTGTGCACGGATTGAGATAGGAATGCTAATGTCAGGCTCCCCTGACCGAGAGCGCATGGTTCCGCGTGCTCCACCAACGCCCGTTACGATGCATTTGATGTCGCGCGATGTAATTACATTCGTTCCACGTGGCCAGCGGAGTGAGGTGAGCTGTTCGCTTCCCTTCGTCTTACCTGCGCTCCTCTCTTCTCACTTCAACGAACAATCGTGCAGCCCCTTCGGTGAGACATGCGGTACATTATGGTGTGTTTTACGAAAGGCAACGGCGCCTACCTTCCTGGAGGAGGAGGCAGGATGGGTAACGCGATCTGGCTCTCGAGGTTCCCGGACCGTCGAACGGTGCAAGCTGAAACCGTCAAAATGTTGCGGTACATACTGCAACTGGTCTGAGACGCTACGACGAGCCGACGAGGTGTTGGGCATTACGAATCTGCCACCCACCGACCCACCCAACGTCCCAGTTTGCGGCGAAGGGGAACGATGATCGAATTTCAATTGTGTGTTCCGTCGTTCTGGATCACGGATCACGATTATCGCCGCCCAGAATCGGCGCAAAGCCGCGCGGCCCTGGTACGCGATTTTTGGGGAACCTTGCCAGGGGAAAGGTGGCCGACGCAGGGCTTAAATCATACAAACAACGACTGCAACCGAAAAAAGTGAGCAAAACCGCTCGACGGGATTAGCAAACTATTTGTTTATCCATCGGTCGTGACCGGGGTGCTGATTCATGCGCTTGTTTTTGTGACAAAAAAAAAAAAAACTTCACGACGCTCCAGTGCGCGAATGGCATGTCAGGGAACCGTTTTTCGGGCCCATGAACAGCCCTGAACAACACGCGAAAGTTTAAGAGGGGTTTCATTTATTTACTTTCGGCCTGCATACGCTCAACGGTGGGATATTCTTTTTTCCAATTTCAAATGACGGAATCACTGCACAGAATAACGAGTACCAAAACACAGTACGCCAGAACTGACAACTGAAAAGCGTTGTTTCTTAAGTTCGTGGTGCCGACGATGATGTCATGTCGAAGGGAGAAAGAATTGCCGGGGGAGGGAGGGGGGAGGGTTTGTCTTTTGTTAAATAATACGGAACATCGTTGCGGAATAATAAGGTATCAACATAAATCGAGAAATACTGAAATTTTAAGCCCTGGGGTATCCAGCGTGCCAGACGTTGGTTTATGCAGGCAATCGATCAGTTTAAGAACGGATTGAAGTAACATTATTATTTGAGTAGACAATACTGTAGTCTTCAATGTTTTTCAACAAAATTGTTTAACAACATATTTCAATGTTGTTCCTTTTTTTTAAATGATTAAAAAGGCTTGTTTAGGCGACCTAAAAAATAAATAATGTTATCATAATAAGTCCTTATGAATTACTGTAATTTTAAAAGACAACATGGTCCATTTTAGTATTACGGCACGCATCGTTCTTCATGAATAAAAAAAATGTTCCTTTTGCGTTTTTACGAATTCTATAGTTTTACCTGGTCTTGTTTTCACAATAAGGAATCATAATGTTGTATTGTTCCTATTTTACCTCCGTGGTAAATCTGCTTAAACGTTTTAATGTTTTTTTTTACTTTGCTCTACTGCTTTATTAATGTATATAAATTTTATTGTTACATTTTTAAAAGTTTTTCTTTTTTTTAAATCCAATTTTAATTGGATAATTTCTATGTAAATTTGAAAATAAATTGCGCTGTAAGAGTAAATAGTCTTGTTGTGATTTTGATTTGAAATTGAGTTGAAACACAATTTAAGTAAAAATTCCAATTTCTATTTGAATGAAGTGAAAATTAAGGAATTTTTAATTATGTGATTTATTTAAAGAACCATTGAGTGTTTTAAAGCAAGGACATGCATTGTTTTAAAATTTTGATAATTCAATCTGACTTGATGAATCTGACTTAGTTCTAACAGAAGAAAAGGATTTATGAACACGAGAGAAGAAACACGATCGCTGCAAAGACAAAAGAAATAACAACAAGCGAAACCTAGGCAACTGTGCCAATTCTGCTTCATTCTCACCTTCTCTGTTTCACCTCCCGCGGGACATAAAGGGAAAGCAAGGTATTGAATGATCGTATCGATACGTTGGTGGTGGCCACGGAACCTGTTCGCTGCCTGGACTGAAACCCACGGAAGCTTCACTCGGTGGCGCAGTCCGGAAACGCAGTGTTGCGTGCATTTTTCGCGATGGATTAAGTTTCCGACCCGACCGGATGGAGGCGTCGGTTGACTTCTCTCTGTCTCTCTAGTATCTGCTCCCAGCCTTCCACGTTCCCGTCAGCAGGCCATGTTGGGCATTTCGAAGCGCAAGGAGGGGAGCAGTGCGTTGCATAACATTCGCCATATTTTTCGCTCCCCCTCCTACGCTCCCCTCGTTCTGCTCTTGTTAGCACTTACTCCAACAACCAATTTACACAACAACTGTTCGCTGCGCCGGGCTGGGAGAGAATGTCTCCTCCCTATTACTCCCCGCGGTAGCAAGAGGCTCGATTGGAAGATCCGCAACATAATGTTGCCAATCGCCGGCATAAGCTGCGGAACTAGGAAATGCTTTCGTTTTGCGAGGTGTACGCCTGCATCGATGCCAAATCAGGCACGTGATGGTGGTGTTGGTGGTGGCTCCATAGGGCACACCGCATAACACAAGGCGGCTAGCAAGGAGAAAGCCAGTTAGGAAGCCTTAATAAGGCATCGCACGAGTGGAACGCAGCCCAAGACCAAGAGAATAACGACCAGGAGGGGGGTTCAGCTTATTATCCGACATCAGTCGACTTCGGTTGAATGGATCCGAGTGAGTTGGAGATGGATGCTGCGTAGTGTGCGGAAGCTTCAACATCTGGAGTGAAATGTTTGGAAGAAATTGTCCCACCCAAGTGGAGCCCTGGGATGTCGCGAATGTCTTGTGGCTTTGCGGATTCGAAATATTAGACATGTTTTGGGCGCTTTTCCAGGAATTCGCTATCATTTCTGATATCTTCAATCTTTGTTTCGTACTCAAATGATTCGTTAAAATTCTTGGACTCTACGCTGGATCCTTCTTGAAGGTGATCTCTCGAATACGTGCCTATCGTGACCGCAGTCAGATGAGGTTGCTGTGACGTTGTCGATCCAACATATCCGATGTTTCGAATGCAGCGCCGTACTGGTTGACCTCATTTTTCTTCCCTCGTACTTCTTATCTCTCCGTTTCTTCCCTTTTCTGCGCTTCGCACTTCGGTCTCTACCTAAACCATCGGGAAAGGAAGAAGAAAACGCAAACGCGTCCACGCAAACACACACCTGATACTTCCTCTGGGCAGAAGGTGGTCGCCGCACGTCACCATCATCGTGCGGCCCCAAAACGGCTCCGGGCCCCAAACCTGTTCTGGCGTGCCCCGACGTCGACGAAGAACGTACGGCTGTACCGAATGAAGCAAAACGATGAAACTCGCGAGTTCTCCTTCCCCGGCACGATCGCGCGCGGAAAGGTGCACATATCGAGCAGCGGGCGAGACCAACCAACCTCCAGGAAAAGGTGGCAGCGTCGAGATGTGCTGGAGAGCTCTTCGAGCTCGCTTGCGTCTTCTCACCTGCGCCTGCTAATGTTGGCGCACCGTGCGCGCCTTGGCACTATACACGTACATGCACGCGGTTAAGCATAGCCACGACCAAAGCGTCAAAACCATATTTGGCACAGACTTTCTAGTGGTGCTCTACAACAGGGTATGCCTGCTGCTGCTGCTGCCGCTGCCGGGAATGTGATACGAGCCGCACTTTTAGCCCGCACATGCGCCCAGCTACTATTGCGCTTCGATTTGCTTCTGTAGTGCCAATTTTCGGTTAACAGCGATCTTTCATTCATCGGCCCTGGTCAGTGTGTGTGCACTGGAGTCCAGTTGGAGAGCATTACATGCTGCACCTTTTTTTTTTTTTTTTTTTTTTTTTTTTAAGAATTGTACGCACACCAAACATGGAATGGTCGTTTGCATAATGTTTGTAAACCCATCTAACAATTTGAATTATGGAACTGTTTTTTTTTTAAATGACTTTGCGTTATGCGTATTGTTTCATAACATACTTTCGGGGTGTTTTTGTTTAATGTTTTCTTTTGACTAGTAGTTATTTTGCGTTTTGTTTATATAATTCAAAACTTATTAACAAGAGGCAATTCGGTAAATTTGTCAGTTTTTTTGTTTTTTTGAATATGTGACTCGATTTTTTTTTTGAAAACAAAATGGAGACTCTTGTTAAAATCAGAAACCTATCAATTCAGAAAAAAGTCTTTGCCTTCCCTAGAACACCTAAAATGTTCGTTTTCGTTTGCGATTGTTTTGCTTACTTTTTTAAATCGCGATAATTTTGCTATTTTTATGATTTGTAAACAATGTTCTTTAAGGTATTTATTTAGACCGTAAAAAAATGTATAGCATTCCAGTGCACATTCCATTTCTGGTTGCAACTTTTTGTTAAGATTTGTTAGACTTTCCCTTGAAACCATCCAATATACCGTCACTTCTTTCATAACAATTGCGAGTGGAAAAAGGGAAGCTATAAGGGATTCCTTAAAGATATAGAATGGTAAAAACGATTTCCTTGGAATGGTAAAATCGCATCTCAACCCGTGAATTCAAATGTTTCGCACACTTAAAAGGGGAAAAAAGCTGGTTAAGCCCTTAACCTCTAGACTAAATGACGATCGTTACGCCAAGAAGAAGGAAAGGGCAAATGTTAATTGGTGTAAAAGAGTACATTTAATTTTTTACTCACATAATTAAGGTTTGTTATTCTTTTCCTTATATAAATGATTGTTCCGTGTTTTAATTATTATGATAAAAAAATATTTAAAATTATGAAAAATGGTGTGCCTGAAATTGTTAACAAATATTAAATAGTATTGTTAGCAATTTCAGTGACATTTCATTGTTCGCTCTCGAAAAAAGAAATGTTTCTACACTGTTATCCCAGCAAGATCGTCTTGCCACTTAGCTTTATCATCAAGTTTAGTAATGTACCCTTCATAATACAGTTTTCCGTATGTTGTCATAAGGTTCTGATGAACAGCAACCGTGCTGGTTCCGCGCACTGGCAGCATTTTGCCCGATTAAACACCCTACCGTGCAGTTCGTCCTTCCGCCAACCGCTTATTACCGTTGACAAGTAGATGCACAATTTGTCAAAATTACAGTCAGCCGACCGACCCCAACATCCATCACATCGGTTGTGGCGCTTGCCCTTGCCAGCATCTTTTCAGGTCCCCAGCATCTTTCGCAGCGCCAGACATCACGTGATGCAAGCTTAAACCGTTCTTCGGCCACGACACGGTGTACCCGACTAGGCGCCGTTGTTGTGCTGTTGGGAGCCTGCGTGCGCTTTTTTGTTTGCCCCAGCATTCGATCAGAACAGAATGAGGGGCGATTCTTTTTCCCAGGCCAAAACTGAACAGGAGGTTCTGTCATTAAGTGAATTTTGCATTCCATTTTGCGTGCACGGAGCATATTAAAAGCGGCGAAGAAGAAGTCAAGCCACGCCCGTACGCAATAAGGGAGCGCTGTTCCGGTGAGCTGTTGCTCGATCAAGCCAAGCAAGAAGCACAAAAATGGGCATTATCACTCGCGCAGTTGTGCTGTTCGGTGCGATGAGCTTTTGGAGATGGGAAGAATGGGAGAGCACACATAATGTGGCTCATTTTATGCAAATTGTTCAGAAATTTTCCCCAAACAGTTTACCTCATTCGGGGGGGGGGAAGCGAAGTTTTATCTTCGTTCGCGGGTTCTTTGCCTCTAACAGAAATTTTACAGCGACTCAAAGGCGTGTTGAAAATTCTACGTTATTAGAAAGGCTTATGCAAGAAAAAAAAATATTAACAACTTTCAATTGCTGCCACGTCCCATCAACCGCATTCCGCCAGATTTTAGTTTAATGGAATCCAGTTTGTAAACCCCTTTCTTTTTTCTTTACAAAATTGTCTTACAGTGCCGGTACGATTACGCAGGCGCACTTGATTCGTGTTTGTTTCTGTTTATTGCCCCGGTCGGCCGATATCGATTGGCGTTCCATAAAATATAAGGTTCCTGCACGAAAGGTCCCCACGTTTTCCAATCGCCCGTGCCGCCGGTCATCACTGCCAGTCGTTTGTGGAAGTTGTTTGTGTTCACGATTTTTCCTCTCCAAAACGTAACTGTGGTTGCAGTGCGGGTGGTTCGATGCAGCGAAGGAAATCGGTTACAATAAGCAACAGCAGCAGCGAGAGCCACGATGGAGCGTGAAGAAGCTATTGTTTTTTTGTTTTTTTTTGTTGTGGTAGCAGAAGACGACTGATCCAAAAACAAAGTAGTTTGTTTGGTGGTTGTGTTACTCTTTTCCCCTTATAGTAGTTCATCTTTGCTCGGTGATGTAATGTTGATAATTGGTTGTTTGTGGTTCCTAATCGAATTTGGTTTTCCAGTTTAACTCTCCTGTTGCTTCACTGATGCAATGGCTACATCTTCAAGGTGCGCGGATGTTTGTAATCGTGTTACATTCGTTTTATATACGATTGTGTTACCTTGTTCACTTTCACCATCAATAGTACAGTGTGGTCGTTTGTTTGATAATTTTATCTACAATCTAATCTTACTGTGATACATCTACGCATCTAATAATACGTTTTCGATATTTTGTCCTCGCTTATTATCGCAAAAGTGAAAGCTATACACAATACAAAATCTACTTTTGAAGGAAAATCCATTCACGGTCTCACGGTTTATTCTAGCATTTTAAAAAGTTTCTTATGTGCATTAAATTATTGTGTGAACTCATATCGACATTATTACAACATCATGTACATTAAAAGAATAAGGCACTTATGCAAGCTTGTAAACATGTTTCATAAATAATACAGAGCTATCGGTGGATTTATGTGTATGAATATTTTTTATCTCTGCTAGCTGGCCGGTCAAACTTAGGTTTACCCTACAAAGTGTATTGTTGAGAATATTTGATTTCTTAGGAGCTTTGCTTTATTTGTTCATTGTTTTTAACAATAAAAGTGTATTAATTCCTAAAATACTTCCTTTTCGTTGTTGGAGTTGGTCGAAGTTAAAACTCCCCCTGATTTTTCTTTGGTTATCTTCGGAAGAAAAGATGATTGTTACGCTCGCGAAGTTATGTTATTTAATCTATGCAAATTTTTGTGATTGATTTGTGGAAATTGATTAAAAATATAGCAATGACTTCGATGAGTATTTGCGTAATCGTCACGAAGTCGATTTTCAATTCACCCTACCTTTCGAATATTTTTGTGTCTCACAATATGTTCTATGTTAGTACCAAGCTGTCATTGAAGAGAATATTGAAAAAAATATATAACATTCAATGGAATTTTCGCACATGCTGTAAGGTATGCATTCATGTACAAAATTTAATTTTTTTACGACAAAGACACCTGCTTCCTGGTTCCTGGGTAGTTCCATGCGGTTAGGGGGGTTAGAAAATATGGGCGTCAAGTTTTCGCGTCTGAAATCCTCCTCCTCCTCGGATGAATTATGAAGACAGCATCCATTTAATTTCTCCTCGGGCAATTAAACGTTTGCCCGTGTGCCAAAACGAAGCACACCTAGGCTCGTGCGGACCAATCTCGGTTGGACATCGCGGACGGGCTCATCCGATACCTTCCACCCATCTCTTGGGCATGATCGTACGGACAACCATATCCATCCAGACATCGCGCACTTTCTTTCCCTCGCGGGGTTGCCCCGTGCCGCTATCAAGGTCATCGTAGGTTACCATGTGGCGAATGCTAATGATGCGGTGTAAAATCATTAAAACATAGCCTTTAATTAAAGCGCGCCTTCTACCCGTAACTCCGTGTTCCCAGTGCGTTCGGGAGCGTTGCTCTTGGTGCACCCAACGGGTGAAACATAATACGACGAAAGGAAAAAAAAATGTACTCATCTGTGTGCTGTCTTTTCTTGTGGAAACAACAGATTAATAAAGAAAAAAAAAAGACACACGATCAAAACATTTCCCGGATGAATAGGGAAATGCACAACCTGCCCATTGCCGTCGTATGGCCTCGCGCGGGTGAAACCGTTGGTGTATGTATCTTCCGCGAGGGCGAAATCTTAAATTTAGTTTCACTTTATTTCATCAGCGAAAAGACAACCGTTTTGCCTAGCGACGGCAGAAAATGGAAATTAGTTTATCTCGCATGAGACACTGGTGTCTTTTCTCCGTCTAGCCCGTCCGTCCTGCTTCCCTTTGCTCATCCTCTTGCTCTATCACAAATCCCCGAGCGTTCTTCGCTGAGCTTGTGACGTTCACTTTTCACCGGATCCGGTTTCGATTGTATGCACCCCGGTGGAAAAATGGAGAGAAAAATGAGGCGAGCCATTCGGACAGATCTATTGCACTCAGGATTTGCAGTGACGTGCGGTGTGCATTTGTGTGCGCACTCACCGGAAATGCGACTACTCTTCTGGAAGCGGCGACAAATTTTCCGCCATCGCGCACTGTGGGACGATTGTTGTGTGCGGGTGGACATTTTCTTGCCATTTTTCATTTTCGTCATTTTTCTTTGTTTTGCAAATGGCCTTGCAGTCAAGAATTTACAGGAGTAACAGATTAACACAGAAACATATGGTAGAGTAAAAATATGTAGTTTTCTTTTTTAACTTAAGCACGAAGGCATGAATCGATCTAGGTTTCTTTGAGTTACCTTATTTATATTTAGGACTTTTTTCGGTCCTTTTTTTTTAGTCTACGTTCATGATCAATGCTACGTTAATTAATTAAAAAATGTTGATTGAAATTTTAAATATTGTGCTCTTGGTCAACACGTGTACATTTGTATATATGAGTTTATGGCACTTAACGTAAATATTTTTTTAATTTACTTCAAAAAGCACGAAAAATCCACTACCAAAACCTGTATTCTTTATGAATCTTTTATTTTTCAATCTTCCTTATTTTTATTTTATGTTTCAAAATACTGACACAAATGTGATCAGCTTTGCAAATCATGTCCATGAATTCTCCCTGGATGCGCTGTCCCACGTCCCACACTAAACGATGGCGCACGTTTCCGCGCACGCGGCAGTCATTCTTTGTTAATTAGTACTTTCTTTCCGTCGTCTGGGTTGTATTTTTTTTGTTTGAATCATGCTTTCTGTGTCCATTTTGCCGTCAGTGCACTGTCGCTTGCAATGGTTGCATAAAAATACAGACGCATAAATGGCAGCGCAGTTAAACCCGACGGGTCGGGTTTGTGGCAGCGGAAAAGTGAGCTGGAGTGTATCATACATTTAATGCGCTTTGACTCGCCAATCCGCAGTCTCGAGGGGTTGCAGTTGCAGCGGTACGATTATGTTGTGCAGTGCGTTTCATTTTTCCACCCCGATGTGATGTTGTCTGTCTCTGTCGCAATTGGTGTGCATTGATCCTTTGTTGATAACTAATTTAATGCAATCATGCATGCATCTCACGTGCTTGTCCTGCTGTCGGCCCGCGTTGATAGGTGATAAAGGGTTTCCAGAGAAGCGACAGGAACGCCTGGTGAGGGGGATACAATTATCTTTTGACTGCGACAACCACGCCGATCGATCTTACGGTTACGGTTCAGTTCCGCTCCGGCGTCTAGTTTGGCAGGAATTAATGGAGCCCGTTTTCTTTTTCCCCCGCTGTGACGATTGCAGGAATAAGATATTATTAAAGTGCGATCAATCACTTGCAATGCGTTCGGTTTCATCCGGCCTTTTCATTTCTAAGCCCCGTGCCTGTGTGGTGAAGGGAAAACAACATATGAAATGGCAATGCGATAAGGACGGTTCCGGACGATCGGTTGATCGAGTGGTGGCAATTACAATTCGATCGGCAAACGGATCACGATGGAACATTTTATGAATGTAGTAAAAGTGCATTAATGTATGTCCGTCAGGTGTTCGAATCGAATCTCAGCGGGCAAATTGACATTTTATGGTTCTCGGTGAGCTATGTGACATTACTAGTAAATTCATATAAACATTGATAGCTTGGTTTCTCCATAATTTGCTCAATTCAGTTAATATTTTCTTCTATTATTTGAAGCTACTTAGCAGATCAAACTACCAGAGCATTTTTAGCCAAAAGACCAAATAGTAGCCTTGGAATAATGGCCATTAGATAAAATTGCAAAGTGTACTTATTATCGATTTCAATTGAAAGTAGTGGATTGCCGAAAATGGTTCTCAACTTTTTGCAACATGTCATCCAGCAGCAGGGTTCGAGATTCAAGCCTCTTTTTGTTCCTTCGGTTGAAATTAACTGTTATTTCGTCTACTGTAGTCCTTACACGGTAGCCCACCCATTTATGGTACTTCACGCCGAACCGAAAGGCTCCATGGAAAAGAAGGCTGGCCGCTGTGACGAATGGTGCTCAACACGCACACCTCCGCGATTTGCCTTGAGCCTGAAACGCGCCTGACTGCGTAAAATAGACCACGATAGGTGCCTTTTGCCACCCTGTAGTCCACTAATGTGGAGTGTGGCTCTGGTCTCGGTGACAGAGTAGCTCGTGTCACCTTGGCTAGGCGACAGAAAAATGATCTCGTTGTGGAAAAAAACGAATGCACAGGTTTGCCAAATCGTGCTCGGAACGGTCGGAAGGGAGAGGTTGGAAATTTTTGGTTCTGGTACACCGCAGCACAACTTTTCGACGCTGGCTCTATTTGTATGTCAAGGAGAATTCGCGGAGTTCGCGGCAGAACACGATCAAGATTTTAAGGTCGCTTGTTCTGCGATATGAAATAAACGCGTGTTCATCGTTACTATCATTGTAAATTATTTTTACTGATTCCAGATGGTCGTCTGTTCCAAAAGAATACAATTTATCAGGAGAGAAGATAGAGCAAAAATGCGCCTCGTTTTCTTGCTGTATTTCCGAAAAAGGAGTAAAATCGGTCCCGTTTAAAATTTATTAACCTAGTAACAATTTATTTTCACTCTTAACATCATTCACATTGTACATTACTAATTTTAGACACACTTTTTCTTTTTCTACTCTTTTTGTAACAAGTATATTTTAGTAGAACAAAATAACAAAATGTATGCACTTGTCTACGTGCATACATTTTGTTATTTTGCTCTACTAAAATATACTTGTTTTTCCTTTAGTGTAGAACCTTGTTTTTTTAACGACTTACAGAGGTTAAATAAAAATGTGCAAAATCGTCTTAATAGGACCAAAATTTTCTTTTGGGCATTACCAGTCTGTTTAATAACAGTGTTTATGACATTAACAATCAAATGTCACTTTTCAATCCTGCCGATTTTGGTAAGTTTGATTATTACTGCAAACACCTCTTATGCAAAAATCGTTTCCAGTATATTGTTGAATTTCAAATTTGTCAATTGTTAATGTTTTAGTAGCAGAACGAAATGTTTTATTTGCTGCGAATTCGCAAAACAATTTGAGCTGGATTTTGTGTGTGTTTACAATCCAAATTGATGTACTCTGCAAACTTCTTTAGATTTATGTACTTCTCATAAAAAAAAACACTCGCGGCAGTACGATGGAAGCAACAAATCACGACAGGACGCTGTACGAATTCGCGGGATGCAAAGATAATAAAATAAATTTCACAAAATCCAATGACGCGGCTTAGTATAACTGGAACCAAACTTAATTATTATAAAAACCATCCGGTTCTGGTTTTCTAGCAATAGTTATGAAGTCCCTGCTAAGCGAAGCACAAGTCAATAAACGATTTGGGTTGGAGTATGGAAATAAGAAATGTGTTTGGTTTAACGTGGTTTCCAGTATTGATGACGAGCACTTGTTGAATAGACTGTTTCTCCAAAATTAAATAATTACTAACAAGTGGAGATTATACTCAACAAGTTAGACAACTTGGGACATATGGTCTTAATAGGTCTATATCACCAAGTTAGCTGGCGAAGGCTCAGGAAACTGGATTCAATGCCGGACTGGTGTAAATCCTCGTAGACGAAGAAAAGAAGATGCAGGTTAGACAGCAATTGTATCATTTATACTAATTAAGTAACTATAGTAGCGTAGCTGCGAATATTTTTGATCTCGAATCTAGAACATTTTGTGCGATGATGATTGTTTTCTAATTTTTTGTCTCCATCGTAGAGTTTTTTCTCTGTTGCCAAATGCCCAGAAGTCGGTTGTTTATCCTTTCGATGCACTTTTCGATGCAACTAATGCCAGACCAAGCCGACTTTCTCAGCTCAGCCCAAGTGTGTCCATAGGAGCTGCAATCAGACCGTGCCCATCGCAGGTAGCACCCTTCCGGATGAGCTCAACCTTGCCTGAAATCGTAGATCAACTCCTATAGCGTGTCGCCATCGATGGTTTCGTGCCGCCGGACGACGACGACCGGGAGTGTTGCGTGCGATCTCGCGCCGATCGTTAAGAAATCCCATCGATTAGGGCTCGGGCAATGGGTGGGGGTTCTGGGTATCGATTTAATCGGTCCATAGAATATCGTTAACGGTATCACACGGTGGTACAGTCGTCAGTGTGTGCCCGAGAGAGGTGGCACCCCGACGGTTCGCGTCCGCCCGTTTACGGTTCTGTGATCCTCGGCTGCATGCAACAGGTGCTAGACGGGGCTGGCAGACTCGAGATGGACTCCCTAATGATGCGTGCTTGCAACTCGTCCATCAGGAAGGTTCGATTTTCGCCTTTGTTTTTGTTCCCTTCCAGAAGGAGGAGCTGGGGCGTGGAGAGTCACACGTTCGCCGGCTAACGGTTTACCCGATATCCAATGGCCGACGATTATCTTATGATTTACGTGATCAAATATGTTCTAATGGGGCCAATGGCGCTCGGCCCTGAGGACTTGGCATATCGAACGGTATTGCCTTCGAGTGTCGATGAGGATTAGTATTTTCCGCGCTGGGTTTTCCTCGGAAACGCCAGGCTCGTTCGGGCAGGAAGGCCCAACCGGCAAGCGACGAAAGCAACGAACGACTACGGTGGGGCGATCATTAAGTGGCTTCGGCGGCGCGAAGGAGTATTTTGATAGCGGCACATCGGGAAACCCGATGAAAGCGCGCGCCGATAGTCGGAGAAAAATGATCATCTCGGTCGGGATGGTTTTAGAGGTTTCACATTCCTCGTCGAATGTTTTCGTCGCCGTCGCCCCCTCGCGCGCTCTCTGCCTTCCCTGTGTGTCGGCGGGTCTGAGAAAGTTTCTTCCGCTACTGCTGCTCCATCGTAGGTTTTTTTATTTCGCTATGTTTTTCTATGCTGCATCGGTCGATTTTGTCGATGGATTAACTGCTGACCGCTTGGCGGGCGTTGTGTGTTGGTTCGGAATGGAATCGTGGCTGCTGCTGGAGCTGGTGAACTGCAAAAGTGCAAAGTTTTCCCCTCGGCCCCCCCGCGTCCACCATCAACAGCAGCAGTCCACCATCACTCAGCGAAGATCATCGTTGTGGTTTGGTCGGTGTTTTCTTTTCTCCTCTCCAAAGCAACGCACTCGTGGGAAGACTGTTCGACGGAAGAAAGTAATGTTGTGTAAAACACAAACAAAGCAAAGCAAAAAAAGTAAATCCCAATAGCTGAAAGGAAGCATAAACGGAGCTTAACCTGCGCCCGTCGAATGGGAAATAAGTAACTTGTTAAGTTATGCTTCTTGCAATTTCTTAGCAATAACAATAAGCGATGGGGGGAAAAATGCAACGATCCAGAGCAGCTTCCGTTGCGTTTGTTATCTCAATTGATCAGTGTGGCTTACATTTTAATTTCATAATTTAAATAGTTTCAGCAAACGGCCTTTAACCGGACGGGTAGAGGAGAAATAAATTGTTCGAGTGGGTTGAATGAACCATCGTTCTTTTGTACTTGTTGGATGCTGTTTCATGCGTATCCTTTTTTAAACCTGTTTAAATATAACATAGCATTTTATTGCTCTAACGAAATGAAAAAAAAGTTGTTGTTTGTAATTCTGAAACATATGACTTCATGAACTTTTCTGTCCAGGGTTTTTTCTTCTCAATTTTTCCCTATGGTTTATTATCAAAATTATCATTAAAACACTTCCAATATGGCTGAGTCCAAGAAATAATGTCACAAATTATTGTGTTAAGGTCCTCAGTGCAGAACCAGAAGCAATACCAATTCCAGCCCTTCCAATGTACAATTACGAAATAAACGAAGATCTACTACTACTACTACTACTACTACTACTACTACTACTACTATGAACTTTTCTTACACATCAACGCTTTTTCAGTAGTTAATGATTGTTTTATTTTACTTTTCCATATAAAACCTATCAATGAATACATAAAACGCTTGCTTAAGATTTGATTTTTCTTTGTTTTATTAATGTTATTATACTTATTCAGAAAAGAACAAATTTTGTACATTGAAAAACGTAGAGAAACAAAAAAGTATGGTGATAAACATTCCAACCTCATACCAATAGTTTTAAAAATATAGCATACATAATAAAACACTAATTGTTTTATTTTTTCATCAAATTCTAAAAGTAAAAAAACACAAAGCTGCTGCAGCCTAATATTAATGCAAAAAGAGCTTGCTTAAGGTTGGTATCTTTTCTATGATATTCTTAGACTAGATTAAATTATGCTATTATTCAGGATGGTACAAATTATGTCGTAAAGAAAAACGTAGAAAACAACTTCGTACAACAGAAAGAATAAATTTAAGGATCATTCCGCTTTTTAATTAATGAAAACCACATCAAGAAAAAAAAGAAGGTTTTTCCGCTACGAGAAACGTTATTCCCCCGACACGATAAGATAATCGAATGCGCTAGTTTAGATGTTATCTATTGTGAGGCTTTGTGAGCACTTTCGATTTTGTTTCGTCTCAGCAAGATCATCAACCCCCGCCTGCTTCTGCTCACACGAGCGTTTGTTTTTCGTTGTTGCGCTCAGCAGCTAACTACTGCCGGCAGCAGCTACCGGTTCGCTTCAAAAGACAACGAATCGCGTGCCGCATCCGGTTCGATCTTCGGTTGCACAGCTGCTGCTTCGGTGCTTCGGCCGAGCCGGAGCCGCAATGCTGGCAAATAGTGCAGTCTACTGTAACGTGCGCCACGACCGGCACATTTGGAATAGGAGCCGCCGAAGACCTAGCAGAAGAGCCTGCTCTGTGTGGGCCACCCCAAGGTGTGTGTTTTTTATTTATTTATTTGCCGGTGGCCTGTATCTTCAGACGAGCCACCAATAAAATAAAAAAAAAGATCATATCCCCCCATTTACATATTTTCTCCTAGCATCACATGCCGAACGGTTGACGAGCCTGGGTGTCAGGTCCGCGTTCACGTGCGATGGTGAGATGACTATGCACTATGAAATGGATGGACGGGCAGAAGCCTCGGGACGTGGCGTGAAGCCCCATCTACGCCAAGCTTGGCGCCTTTCAGCCCACCGTTGCGCACACGCGAGCAAAAGGGAACCATCTTTACTCTCGCAAATGCCATTATGCCACGATATGTTGGCGCATGCACACATCCACACATATGTAACCAGCGGCTCGATGCGCTTTGCGCCAGTGACTTAGAGGCTCGGCTTGGGCTTCTGTTTCGTTTGACAGTGGAAGAACCGGGCGATGCTCGGTTTGCTTAAATTAACACCCATTCGCTCGTTGTAAATTAATATTGACGCTCCCGATGTGCAATTATGCGTGTTTGTGCGACGCTTCTGTACGAGGAAAATGGCAAATAGGAGAAGATAAAAAAATGCATACACGTCTGAAAGTAGGACGAGCTTTGGATGGAACCAATGCAACAATGTTTGGTCGTTAAGATAATGCTGTCAGTTTAGACGAAAGGTATCTGTCTCATTAATCTTTGATACATTTACAGATTTTCTGAGATCTGATTCAGTGTTGGGATGATTTGTTTGTGTCAAATTACCGACAGTTTTGAGTTTTTTTTTTAATTTTAGAGCAGGTCTCTGAAGTTCCTTGATAAAAATGTTCAAAATAAACATTTTATTAGTGCCTTTTTTTAGATTGTGTGTGATTGCAAAAAAAAGGGTATAAATCGCTTACACACTCGTGATTTTCAATACGTTAAACTATTTAATTTCCTTTTGTAGTAGGTGACCTCGTTTGAAATGTCATCGAAAAACACTTGTCCAAACCTTCCAACACAACAGCAATCCCTAATTCACACATCGCTAATCTTCACGAGTCATTACGCCAAAGCTTTCGCTGTGTGTGCAATAAATCGACTAAGCTCGAACTTAGCGTTGCTGTCGCTGGTTGACCTTTCGGTGAGCATCCTTCAGCGTATGGCAGAAGACTTAAGTCGCACGTACTGTACATCGTGGAAATGCCACGGAGCCACTCTGGCGCGTCGGGGTGCGCGGTTTCTCTCTCTTCCACCCCCCCCCCCCCCCCGCCCCCCTAAAGCCGAGCCTTTTTTGGGCAGCAATAATCTGGGATCGCTTTGAAATGATGGTTCACCTTTGAGCGAAAGGGTGAACCTCCTTCCTTTTCAATATCCTCGATGATTGGTTTTGATGTTGCATTCGTGTAGCGATATTTATGGTTGGCCACTTCCGACCTCCGCGCAGGAAAGAAGAAGCGCCCGATCGCGCCTGTGGATTAACCTGCCGGATTTCGTGTGTCCAGTCGCGGATGTGCCTTTCTTGAGAATAATTTCCTGCGATGGTGCAGGCTGTGGAACGTGCAAATAGTGTTGCGGCCGTCTCTTCCGGTGTCCTTGAATTAGAAAACAACAATTTAAAAAAAGTAATTGGATTATTCGTGTGCAGTGGAATTATATTGACTTTTTTTTTTGTCAGCCGGCTTGAACATTTCCTTTCGAAAAAAAAAAAAAAAAACATGTGCAGTATTATTAACCCCCCATCGGGTGTTCTGTTGTGCGCTTCACGCGATTCCATGTGTAAGTGAAACCACAGCTTCAATGTCAGTCTCGACCGCAAATTGGAGGCCTGTCTGGGACGTAAAAGTATCCGCATTTTTCAATAGCGTGGACAATTTGTGAATTATGGCACATTATACTGTGATTCATCATGGATGAACAGGGGCTAGAGAAAAAAGGTGTTAAATCACCCGTGCACACGACGTATTGGTGCACCGTGTCATGGTTGTTTATCGAATTCCACTGCAAAATGCAAGAACCACATGGTGGAGGAGATTAAATGATGGTAATGGAATTATTTAAATTAGATTTTGTCCAATGGGATATCAACAGTTTTCACTGTTTCAAATGAAGGTAGATTTGGAAGAAAAACTATCGAATATAGGACATTGGATTTATCAGATCAATGTATCCGTAGCTTGAAAATTCCCTTATCAGATTAACCAGCAAAGATACAGATAAAACAATTCGTTAAAAAGGCTCCACTTTTCCCACGCAATTTCATCGTCATCGTGGTTGCGCAATCGCGTAACATCCCTCGGTGTAGACGCAGACGAAACTAAAAGCATCACTTTTCACTGCAGGATGCACTGGACCGTGTCTGGGTAGGGTGCACGTTCGAAATCACCCCTAGAGCGATCTTTTAGTTCGGGCCGCCTCTGTTGAAGTCGGCAGTGTTTTTACTTTTTCCCAATTTGAAAAAAAAAAAAAACTAGACCTCTTGCAACACACGCGCGAACGCACAAACACTCGATGAGCAGCAACCGCAGGCGTAAAGTTTTCGATTAATTTAACCACCAGTTGTTTGTCGTTGTTATGAAAAATCCGTTTGTTTTACCAACCGATTTCAGCGACTCACCGGACGCATACTCCGCGTAACGATTGCCCCGTTCGGCGTTGGATGGATGGATTGGGTGGATCGAAAGGGGGAGGACGGAGGAGATTAGAGTTTGCGGATGAAGTCGAGGAGAACCTCTAGAGAGGGTTCACCAGCAACGTAGCAAAGTTCAAGCTGCGCGCATTGCATCAACGGATTTGGCGCAATGATAACATTGACCCGCTGAACTTTCGGTGCAAAACATCCAAAGAGCGTATCGTGATGAACCATTTCATTGGAGATGGCGAACTGTGAGAAGCCGAGGTCGTGGAAGGAAAGCGTCAGAAAGAGTAGTGGTACGAAACGGATGGTAAAATAATAAAGAAGTGACGCAACTGCAGGTCACGGCAGAAAACGTTTTATAGCCTCACAATTCTAACCATCGCTTGGTTCAAGGAGCAATGCATCGTTGGTTGAAGTAAAAATTCGTAGCCTCCGTTGAAATGCTAAAACATTTATGAGCCAATGCCGGATAACATTTATGGGACCTCCGAAAACTTTCGCCGGGAATCGAATATGTCACAGGCAGGGAAAGGGGGAGAGTCTATGCAAAATCCCCATCCTTAAACCCTTTCTCTTTCCGCATATGTTTTCCCCAAAATTGGCGATTTGGACCGTGAACCGGCTCTAGCTGCATTAATTAATTCGCGCGATAGTGGACAATTGGCGGAGGTCAAAAACCAAATAACTGGGCAGCAACAGTTGCAAACAGGTTTGGGCTACAATTTTGAATGTTTTTTGTTTTGTTTGGTTTTCATTTACCCACTTACGAATTTAAATGTAAAATGCATGGAGACCGTGATTTACTTGATTGCATCAAATTCACCCTCGTTGAATCGCGCTTTTCGGTCAAAACAAATTTTCAATTTTTAACGGAGACAAATGAGTGCAAAATATAACTCAAAATAATTAAAAATTAATTTACAGTTTTCTTTTTAATATTCTCTGTACATGAACGTTTTAGGTATTTATGGGTGGAAAAAAGAAGAAAAAAAAAACAAACAAATACCTCAAACTCCAGTCAAACCTTGGCCAATTAAAACATTATTTGACACTTCTGGTCTGAGGTGAATATTTATTTCGTTCATGAAATAAAGTAAAATTTAAGCTCCGTTTGACATTACGGAAGACACGCTTCCAACAAGCGCAGAAACGTACCGTGACGATTAGCTAGCGGAACTGTGTTTTTAGCATCCAACAGATTTACGGTCGAAAAGTATGTGTGGGTCCGTTTTTGAGGTTATTTAAATGTAGATTTTTTTGTTCCAAATATTTGGAAATAAATGATTTTTTTTTCTGCTCGATGCATAATAGAGCTCTAAGCTATTGTTTTTTTAAAATAAGCTTTGAAACAAACGACCGGAGACGTACGAGCTCGTAGTGATCTTTCACCGAAGCCCAACGAGGCCGTCGATTAGGTGCCACTTCACGGTCCAAATCCGTCTTGTTTAGGATGGTTGTCAGTTTTTTTCATCTTCTCTGTAGTGGCAAATTGCGTTTCGTAATCGCGACAGCACTCATTGGATTTAGTTTTTATTTTAAGCTCGGCAATTGATGACGTATTGGCGATGATGTACCAAGCTCTCCAGGAACGGGAGGGTAGAAAAATGCACCACTTTCGCGCGGAAGTGCGCTTCGGTGAGAGATTTTCTCATGCACAAAACTTGGAAAGCAGTGGTTGCCGGTTGCGGTGGCGCAAAATCCATGAGTGGAAGTCGGAGGTGCCTTGGAGGTCCATCTGTTCAAACTTTTGTGCCAATTTGTCAGTCAGTCGGCAGGATGGCAGTTGAAGAGGGCTATTCGTCAATCAAAATTCGACGGGCGTCTCTTCATAAACAGCCGTCCGCTGTTTCGTACCCGTCGGAAGTTGGCGAAAAGCACGCGAAGCGAGTGATTAGACATTGTCGATAGTCGACGAGCGCGCTCGTGTAATTTATGTTGCAACAATTATCTACGCCATGCCGCCACCCTCGAGATAATGAGAGAAAGATGTTTCATCAGCGAACTGGGGAAGCCTCGCGTCCCTGCGGCTGGGTCGTATATGTAATCTAATCGTTTGCTGGGGGAAAAGCAGCTAAAATCCAAGGAAAAATTGCAGAAGGAAGGTTGGGGAAGAGAGGAAAAAGGGAGAGAGAAAAAATAGTGCGAGAGCGATGGGAAAAGTTATTAAAGTAAAAGTGAAAATAATTCATTACGCTTGCGTTGGTAAATCGCCAAACCGAAGTCAGCGCTTCGCAAAGTTGTCATTAGAAAGGTAATTTGCGTTTCTAAACGCACTAATGTGCGATCGTAATCGAACCGTGATCGGTTTTGATATGCAGCGAATTTGATTGTCAATTTCGACGATTCATGTAAATAACGACTTAAATGCGAAACATTAAACATTCATCAAGAAATGTTGCAGCGAAAACTTGGATAACAATATTCATCGAGGTTTTTTATATTCATGGGAGGTGGAGTTTTTTAGCTTAAAAAATACATTTAAACTTGTAACGCAGCATTTACCAGAAACAAAACGTTTATTAGAGAATATTGATAATTTTAATGAACGAGCTCCATTGTCCGAATAACAGACAAGAAAAAGTGAGTTTTTAAGGAGAATCTTTGTTTACAAACATTACACAGAATGTGTAGAATAGAATGGTTAGCACGTTGCATACTTTCTTACAATATTAACTTAATTTGATTTTCGCTAAACGACTATGCTTGCTTGTCCAGCGGAAGGTAGACACGAACGTTGATTTGCGAACTTCAGCTTAACATCAACAAAATATCATATCAAATAGAACTGCCGAACAAAGTTCGTAAAAAATTAAATTACATTATAAAGTGTTGAACGTTGATAAGTTGCATAACATTCCATGTTTAACAGCATATACAATGCATTGTTAGGTATTCGTTGGGTGTTGGTTAGGTATTTTGTAACTAGGTTAAAATGATCTTATACCTATTACCAGAATTTTTGACCAGATATTGGTTGACAGGAATTTTTAAGAACATCATAAAATGCACTCTTGTCACTGGACTAAGGAGATCAGCAACAAGTACAGTCCTCTTGGGTTCCAAAAGCCAAACTAGTGCTGCAAAGTTGCCTCGGTTGGCATTTACTTTCCTTTTCCCCCTATCCTACCAAAGTTCACCTTTCGATCGAAGTCGAGCGCGCACTGCAATACGATAGTTTGCAGTTAATTTCGTTCGTTGCGATCGTACGGACAAAATTGTTCGGTCCGTGCCTGCTATTAAAGACCAGAAAAGGAAGAGGCTCGATTGGCTTGATCGATGCAGTGGCGGCTTTATGAGCGGTAATAGATTGAATTGTGTGTTGGCTCGTGTGCGACTATAAATTGCTCAAATGCGTATGGGGCAGGAGGAGGAAGAGGGAAGCGGTTCGTGCACGCCATGCCTAGGATGATGCTCCGCTTTGAGGAGGAACTGCTGGCACACACGTGCTCGCGGGGAACGGGTGGAAGTCGATAATTATCATAAACTACTCACCCACTATCCGAAAGCCACCGGAAGGAAGCGCACGGATGTTTGGAATCTTTTGATCGTTCGAACTCGACGATTTTCTCCAGGCCAGCTCGAAATTTCACTTTCGTTTGGTGTGTCTCTATGTAACTGGGTTTGTAGAGAGTTTCTCCAGATCCGTCTGAAATCGTGAAGGTCAAAGTACCGCGCTCGTTAAAGGCAATGCGCTCGTTCAAAATGTCTAACAATCTAAGCATGCCTCGAGATTCAAGTTATATTTTTTTCAAATCTGTATTTACATGTAAATAGCACGATACAAACCTTTTTTTTAGTAGGTTTTGCATTGAAAATTGTTTAGAAGAAACATTTTGTCAACAATAAGTGCCTGCAGACGAAACGAATCTTTGGGTGCGAACACATAATCAACCATCGAAGAAGGCTGGCTGTCAAAAATGCGTGTCTATTGGCTGTCGGTTCGTAATTTGTGATGTTTTTGGCAGTTCTTATTCGTAATTTTCATGTAAAAGGTTTCACAATGGAATTGTTAGTAAATGTTAAGTAAGTCCTAAGTATTATTTTTGATAATCATACTCTTTCCTTCTGCTTCTTCTCCGAACTAATTCACAGATAATACTACATCACAACAACGCTCATCACATCGCAGTGTGGCATCATATCGAGGATCAAGGCAGCCTTGAGCTAGCCACAAACCATGTAACAGTGTCTCTCGGCGTACGGTATGCAATCCTACTGCTACTAGTGGTTTCGCTCGTGCTCGCGATAACTGACGGGCTTGCACTTGCCGCACTTACCGACCGATCTTCAGCCGCGGTCGAAAGGAATCGCGATTTCTGTAGGCAGTGAGAGCTGCAAGTCCGCCGGCCGCCCTTGCCGGCAAGTGGACCGAGACGACACACCGGTGGAGACAGCCGTGGACGCTGGGCGAGCTGGAAACCGAAAGTGAATGAAAGAAGCGGAGCAAGAAGATGGATAAATATGTAACCGTCGTCTCGGTGGACGATCAGCTGCAGATGGCATCCGTCGTTGGCGTTGCGTCGGGTGCGAACGCTCCGGTGGTCGTCGTTGCCTCAAACGGAATGCACGAGTCCACGCGGGACAGCGAAGCCGGCGGTATGAACGGAGGCAGTGCAAAAAGTAGTACCACCGATCTGCGGGAAGGCGGCCGCTCGCCGGTGTCGCATTCCGACGCAGGAGCTCATGCACAGCAGGAGCAGGAAGATTCACAGTTCGTGACGGTACTGTCGATTAACCACGGTGGCGATGGAAGTAGGGGAGCGCTTGGGACGAGACTGAACCCACCGGAAGTGGTGCTGGTCTACCGGCTACCGGGGGAGCGGCTCGGTTTCGGGCTCAAGTTCCAGGGTGGCACGAAGAGCAACGAGAAAATCCAGCGCCTCTTCATACAGTCGTGCGCGGAAAATAGTCCGGCGTCGCGTGTTCAGGCCAGCTGGGGACATCTGCGCGAGGGCGATGAGATACTCGAGATCGACGGGGTGAGCGTGACCCGGATGACCCGAATCGAGTGCGTCAAGTGTCTGAAGGACAGCAACGTTGCCATCAAGCTGCTGGTTCGCAATGGCGAAGGAAAGGTGCAGAACTTCTACAGCGACGGTCACACCGTCGGTAATGGAGTGGCCAGTGGTATTGGTGGTGGAGGGGGTGGAAGTAGTGGAGGAGGAGGTGGTGGAGGTGAGCTACCGGAACGGAAGGGAGCGCCACCTCCTCCACCGCCCGTTCCGCCGAGAAAGCTCAACAAGCGGAAGCAATCAACGGCGGACCAACAGCAGCCCAATGGACAGCCCGGAGGCGCAGGGGATGCAGGCGGGCCTCCAAGCAAGCAGGGTCCACCGCCAGTGTGTGCCCCACCGGAGCCATTTGTGCCGCCACCTGATCCGGAGACGTACAGCAACCTGTTCGCGGTCGATGACATTAGCGATTTGATCTCGGAGTCGGACGACACGGCGAGCACCATCTCGACGGTGGTGGACAAGTTCTCGATCTGCTCGAGCCTGTCGTCGGAGGACTACACCATTCCGTCGAACGGACCGAACGGTATCGGGCAGAGCATCGAGCTGGCGAAGGCGCTGAAACCTTTCACGCTGCTCGAGCAAGAGTTCAATCTGGAGAGCAAGTTCGAAACGACCAACCTGTTCACCTTCAAGCCGCCACCACCGCTAACGAATGTGGTGCTGCTGGAGGTACCGGCTGCCGTGGAGAAGCCATCGGCCGCCCTCGTGCTACCGGTTGCCGCCGGCGAGTACGAAAATGTCACCATCATGAAGGTGGACGAAAATCGCAATTATGAGAACGTAGCCGTGCCGTACGGGGGGCCGTATGAAAACGTCACCATACAGACGGTGCAGCCGTACGAGAACATGGTGCTGCATCGGGCGCCGGTCGGGACCACCACCGCGGGTCGTCGGGTGATTGCCGACGCGAACTATTCCGGTGGAGACTATGAGAATGTCGATCTAAAGGCGGCATCTGTTCCACCGCGCCCACTACCTCGACAGGCCGCTGCCGTGGTAGAGCCGAAAAAGCGCGCTCCAATACCGGTCCCGATACCGATCGTTGTGCCGCCGCCTCGGTTGAAGCCGACGAAACAAGTGAACGGAGGTCCTCAGTCGCAAACAGCGACCACCGTCGCTCCCGCCCCATCAACGATGGCTCCCTCGATGGCACCCCTTGGATCCGAGTACAGCACCATCCAGAACTGGCTGCAGGAAGCAACGGAAGTGATTCACGAGTGTGCCCTGGTGACGAGTGCCAGCGGGGAAGGCGGTTCCGATGCTCTACCAACAGAGGAGAAAGTGTCCTCCTCCAGCGTCAAGGAGACTTCATCGTCATCTCAGCCGGCTGGAACGGACCTTCCGCGATTGATCGACTTTCACCCGAAAGTGTCCCAACCGATGGAGGGCCTCGAGGAGGTGGAAGCTGTCGCACCGCCCGCATCGCCCACCATGGGCGTGCGGTACGAGGGACCACCGGCACTGCATCATCCCGAGGACACTGACGACGGACAGTACGACCTGCCGGCGCCGGAAGCGATCGTTCGCAAATGTATCAAGATTATCTCGAGCGAGGACCACACGTACATCGAGAGCAGCTCCAGCGACGATGACGACGACGAGAAGCTGTACGGGCGCGGGCGCTCCGAGGATGAAGACGACCGCAGCAGCGTGCTGTCGCGTGAAGCGACCACACCGGAGCAGTTTCTTAGCGGTGACGGTTATAGCGATGAAGATGGCGAAAAGCTCGGGCCGCCCGAGATCGTATCCGGCGGTCCGTCGGAGGCGTACTTTAACTTCCCCTGGACGTCCAATTTGTTGCCCCCGATCGGTGAGGTGGAGGAAGAGTTTTCCTCCCTAGAGAACCAACATAACGGGTAAGAAAGTTTTATGCAAAACATTTTTCAAATATGTTTACCACGCAGGAACATAGAGTAATCAAGTTTCAGTTCCTAAACATGACCGTCATTCTAACGAATTATGCGTGGTGTATTACAAGCTGCCATATTTTCATTCATTGCACAACTTGCATACAATTTCGAAAGCTTGGGTGGCCATGTAGTTCGAAAGCTCATTGGAGCTGTACGAAAACTTGTACGCTAGTCTTGAACCTAGAAGCTTCTGTGGGTTCGAATTTCGAATAGTTCCCGTGGATCTAAATTGTTAACAAGTTGAACCCAGCTCAAGTTGGTTCGAAAAATTGCAACCGAGCCGTTCATTCGAGCTTTTTATCGCTTGATTCTCAACTTGTTCGTTGGTTGCAAAATTTAACGTCTGAAATGGTAGGTTGCAAACGGAATTCGTGTACCTCCAGTTTCATACGTCTTACCAATGCAAATTTGTTGCAAAGGTGTCACAATAAATGAATTCGTTAGATTTTTTTTCTTTTCGTGCACAAAAATGTTTGCATTGCATCTCCTTTCTGCTCAGCGATAGCAATCAGATCAAGATGTTAATTTTTGTTTGTTTCTTGGTAGTTGCCATTTTATTTTGGTTTTATAGTATGCCATCGCGTATGACGATTTGTTAGAGAAGTTCAATCTCCTTCCTTATTGAGATTGACGTTACTTTAGAATCTGTTCCCTGTCCTGAAGAACTTTGGAATCATTTTCCAGTAGATTCATTAGATCTTGAAAAACCAAACATTAAGCATAATAATTTCAATATGTTCAAATAATAAGTTCATTTCAGTTAAGCTTTGAAAGATTGCTGATACGTTTGAGGCCGAATCCACATCCTTTAAAACTCCTTGTTTCCTAGATGTGTGAGAAAGATTGTTTTGGTCCATTATCTGTTAAAACTTCGAATGAAGTTGTTGTTTTTTAGTTATAGACTAACTAAGATTCATTTATTAATAATTATTGCATTTGGTATGCGATAATAGTCGACAGTAACATTCCGGGGAAGTGATCGAAGGTCGGGTTATTGTATCGCCATAAAAGCACTAAATATGTCATATGTTGTGAATATGCTGGAATATCACAATCTGATAAATGGTTTCCTTTTTTTCTATTACAGCCCAATAGTTATTATCGATACGGCTGACGAGACCGTTATCAATGACACAAACAACAACCAGCAGCGTGAAAGGAAAAAACCGCTCGATGACGAATCCCCCAAACTGCCACAATCGACCATACCGTCGAGCAAAATAGTCACCAAAACATCGAACCGCTTCGAGGTGATGAGTGCTGTGCAGGAATCGGCAAACGTGAACGAAACAAAGTCAGCCAGTTCCGGTTCGGAATGCGATGAGATGAGTGATCCGGTGGCTAACGTTGACGCGCCGGACCAATCGGTAGATCACGATGCAGCGAGTGATCGGGATCAGCTAGATTCGAACGGTTGTTTCACACCCGACAGTCTCGACGAGGCATATGATGATCAGCCTGACGGGGATCAGCCGCACGAGCCGCAGGAAGAGCAGACGGTTGCGGAGGCGTGTGTAAACAGTACGGCCGCCGCTGATAACGCAGATGCGATCTCCTTCGTGAATCCGTCCACCTGCGGGCAAGAGATTGTGACCGGCGGTGCCAACGGTAGTATCATCGAGAACGTGCACCGTGCCGATGGTACGACCCAGCACGACGAGCAGGAAATGGAACCCAAGAGCCAGCTTCCAGCAGCTCCCGAGCGCAGCGCAACGATGGAGGACGGCAACGAAAGTGCGAACGAACCGAGCAGTGCTTTAGATAAGACGCTTTCGAATGAAGCGAATCCGGTGAAGATCACGGCGAAGGCCGAGAAGGCGGAGGAGGACGATAGCAATATCGATGCGATTTGCGGTGACGTAGACATCGTCGTAGGCGATACCGTGGAGAGTGACTTCGAGGAGCTGGTCAAAGCGCAGGTCGAACCACTCGACGTCGAGGACAGTTCGGAGCAGATACAACAGATTCATGAGCGAATCATTGTTGGCATTGAGCGCGCAGTTAGTGATGAGGGTGATGACGAAGGGGAAGTGCTGTCGGTTGGTGAGGGAGCGATGAAGCCCATCGAGGGCGGTGAGAGTGATACCAGCGACACCACCGAAGGTGCGGATGCGGTTGGCGTGGACAAAGCCATACCGGAGCCGACGGTGGTCGAGCCAGTGGCAAGTGGTGATTCTAGCGGGGTGATACCGGAGTCTCCGACACCGGTCGAAGATCAGCTTGTCGAAGTACTGCAGCAGAGTGTTCAGCGCCAGGAGGAGGATGCGGAAGTCCAGATCGACAAAGATCCCGTTGAACAAGGTAGGTCAAATATTCAAAAGTACTGCTCAGCGAAAACAATTTGTTTGAATCATTCCAGCCTGTGTGAATGCGTCCGCAGCCCCTGTCGAGCACGGGGCGAAGGTGTTGTTATATTATTCAACCCTTATCGGAGTGCGGTTCGCTAGTCCATTTCCCGGGGGCGGAATTTGTTTGAAAGCTTTCTTTACACTCTAACACGTCCAGGTGCGCGATAAGATAAGAGAGTGAGCAATTAATTTGAACGAGACCGTGCATCGTCGTGGCTTGTTGTTCGGTTGGGTGTGCATCGCGGTGGCGACGCGCGTCATCGTGTCTCCTATGGGTAGCTTGCACTGGCGTACAGTGCCCTGAACTAAGTTGAGTTGTTCAGTTGGGGTGTTGTATTACGGACGTCGATCGGAATTCGATTGTCAAGGTCGCTTGGAAGGTCATGGATTGCAATCGCAGAATGTTTTATGAGATGGGGGGGTTTGCGCTTTACAAATTAGCACCGTCAAATTGATTGCTAGCAATCGGGCGGTCAAATATAATTTTCCTCCTTCGGTGCGATGATGATAATGTGCATGTACGATGCAATTCAGTGTAATTGCTTCCTCACAAACAAACGACTTCGTTATCGCACCATTGTAGGGGATTTTTGGATGGGTTACAAAGATGCACTGTATGGCGATTTCTTCACCGCCTCCGTTAGCTCCGGGCAGCCAACCCTTGCCTGATAAACAACTATAACACGTTGTAACCGGTACGTGCTAGCTGGAAAGTACCGAAGAAAGGATGTGAATTGTATAGCGAATGACAAGCCATCTTTAAGATTCACGCTTCAGGCCGGGTGATTAGTATCGTGTCACGATGAAAACTACCCCTGGGGAGGCAAACCTGTGCAACAAGAAAGCATTCGGATATTTTTTCTGAAATGCGTTAGAATAAATAAATTAGTTGAAAGTATTTACAAACACAGTTTTCAACTGATAGTTTTCACATTTGTTTTCATGCTCTGACCGTATTTTTAAAAAAATTCTTAATTTCGTTTAAAACCCTCCACTGAGTAGAAGGTATTGAAATTACCAATAGTATACTACTAAGGTCCAATAAGTGGCTTCATAGGTGTGCCACCACTGAACTTAATTCTTCGAGGGAAAAAAACCTCTGTAAAGAAAGTACCAAAGAGGCGTTCGCAAGGGGGAAAAAATGATATAAATAATCTCACAGCCCTCAGTCGGGGAGGAAAAGGAAAGGAAAGGTCGCCCAGATTTAGTAGGAAAGATCACGCAAATCAGTGTGCCCCATCCATCCCAGGCAGCCAACGAGTTGGCCGGTTGTCGGGCTTTCGTTGTTTTCCTTTCTAGGTGCGTTGCGTCCATCTTCTAGCTTCCACTGGTGGTAGTGGATGCCCTTCATCACCGCCACGGTACGCCAAAGTGCGCACTTTGTGCTGTCGTGTGATTAGGATTCGCCTTCGAAGAAAATTCACTTCGCCTCGTTGAAACTTTGCGCGCGGGCGGGACAGTTTTGGCCGCTCGCGTCGGGCGCGCACTTCGCCAACCGTTTTGTCGCCTGTTTGATGATGGTTGGCGAGCAGAGAGCAGCCGACCCAGCAGACAGGCGTCACGGGCGATGGAAAGGAGCACCTTCATCCTCCTGGATGATGGAAAGGAGCCAAGGCAAACGAAAAAAAAAAAAAGAAGGAGAAGAAAAGAAGCGGGGCGTAAATGTCAAATCGTGTGCCACATTCGCTCTCGCAGGAGATCCGGATCCAATTTTTGCCCTCACGCCGCTGCCACGGGGGCGCACTTTTAGCCCGGTTTCCCGTCGGCGGCGCAGGTGATGGAGAGCACCACGGCACGAGGCGCCGGGCGATGGCTCGAGAAACAGCAATTAAAGTTTTTGACATTTGATAAATATGGCTTCAGCTCTGGGGAGCGGTGAAAAATGGCGAATGGAAACTCTTTCCTTTTGCGTTTTTCTCCTGCAGCGTTTTTATTTTTTTCGTGCTGCTTCGTTTGCACCCGATCCTTGCTTAAGTGCCTAAGTACCTATCTAGCTCTATCACCTGTGTGTGTGTGTGCGTGTGTGTCTAAGCATGGGCTTTGCGCGAGAAAAAGTGCACTCGCAATTGCCATTTAGCAAAAGCTCAAGGACCTTATTTATCTCCTTTTTCCCACCTCGGTCGCCGTCGAGGTGCGGCTTCTCGGATCACGACAGTGTGTCGCGTAGCAGCAGCCGCAGCAGGGGGTGGCAGGGGTGGACAGTGTTGTGAGCGGCATGTGTCGGATTTATATGGCCTGTGCTCGCGAATAGGACCGATCGACCGACCGGCCGACCGAGCCGAGGCAAGATGAGTCCCGCAGCAATATAAGCTCGGCCTCTGCTCCCGTGGACGTCGGTGGCTAGCAGCGTCGTATGTGGGACAATTAGTACACGTATGTGCCGGGCGCTCCGGTGTCTCGATTGGTCTTGATTTGGTCGGTTGGTGCGACCCCCCAACCCCGTCAGATACTGCTCCACCGCGTCGAGCCCTGGCTTGTGTGTGACGTACAAATATTGAGGATTAATGCGGAAGCAAACGGAATTATACGCTTTCTTTCACCTTTCTGCCGTCCGGGCTGGATACGGAGCGGGTGGTGTCTCGCCGCGCTCAGCACGACAGACGACGGTTTGCTTTGGCGTATCTCGCATCCCGGGGTTCGGTCGGTCCGTGTGCGTTAGTGTGTTTGTGGAGGCACATGTCAGGGTTGCCATTGGGACGTCACTTTGGCTTACTCCGGCTAACGCTTCAGGATGCATGCTAACACCGGAGTGCGTTCGTGTCGATTTAAGCCCGTGTCATTCCCAGTTCCCAATGGTGTACGTTGCATCGGCGTCGTTCGACGTCGCTCTGCTAAACGCAGCAAGAAACCATGTCACTAGAACAGATCGGAGCTGCCGATGGGAGGATTGTAGAGCGAGCTCTAATTGGAAGCTGTTGAGCCAATCACACGGGCAGAATGGTAGTGTCAATAAATACTTTCTTTTTATCAGGGCCTTCCTATCTTTGCTAGCTAATGCGACATGTATCACTGTATAACGGCAGTTTTTTGGCCAATGCCTTCGTAATCCTTTTTGCGCACAACATGATCTTCTTTATGCCATTTTTCTCTAATTGATTTTCTTTTTTAATTGAGACGTTTGAGACGCTGGGATGTGTGGAACCATGTGTTTGTGACTTTTAATCTTGACAAAAACCTAAGGTTGTATTTAAAAAGTTTGTTTCAATAATAAAAACGTTTCTAAGCTTTCAACACTATTAACTTAAAAATGGGGAAAACAGGCGATTTAGGAATATTATTCCTGACCGTTACCACTAATGGAATTCGCATCATTCGGATAATTTTGGGCATTACGAAATTCCTTCACCTTAACGGGCTATTTTAAAGCGAAGCTTTTTCGCGTTTCACTTTTTTGGATCGGCTTTTTGTTTTGCTACGAACATTCTTCCCAGCAATAGCCAAAGGTTCCGCGTTCAGAGATGAAACGTTTCCCATTTTGCCAACAATTTGCCACCGCAAAGGTCAATGGCAAACGTGGTGAGCTGCAGCGCCGTCGAGGCAAACCAAGTGACAAGATTGCTGGATTAATTCGGGGAAGCCGGCCAGCCTGCAACATGTCCTGCGGTAATGTCAATTCTTGTCGGTGTCGCCGTCGTGGTCGTCATCGTCGTTGACGTTGCCATTCCACAGATTAGTGGTTCGCTTGGGACGTTCGGTCAGGGACGAGGTTTCGCCAAGATCGACAGGCTTTGCAAATGTGCATTGCTGTTCGTGTTTTGTTTTATTTTTTTCCTGGTCTTTGGTGTGCTCTGTCTTTTTGGTTCGGTGTCGTCGTCGTCGTCGTCGTCGTCTGTCAATCTCATCGGAGCTGTCGATAACGTTGAACAAATTTAACCACTATCGGACAAGGGCCGTATGTTTTTCGTTTCCGAACGACGTCTATCTGGCCGTGAAGGAGAAGGAACGAAAATTGGTTCCTCCATCCATCCGTCCGTCGGTCGATCTAGGTTTCAACCGGTCATGTACCTAGCCGCCGACGGTTTCTACCTCCCCGGCGGGGTTCTCTTCCTCGCAGTCGGGAGTCGAAGTTATTCCTCCAAAACTGCACGAGGCAATCAACACCATCAGACGGTATGCAGAAGGGCAAAATAGTTACCAGTTGCTTTCCGGTCGGTCACCCAGCCTCGCGCAAACTCGTCCTGCGCATTTCATTACCAACGCTGGTCCTGCAGTTGGGAGAAAGCATTTTCAAATGGACGAATTAACTAATCAATAGACGAGCTCCGGTACCTTGCCGGATCCTGATCGACAGGCCGTGAGTGTTGGGAAACCCCGTAGCCCTGTGGCTCGCGGTCTTATTTCATTCGCGTGATCATTTGAGATCACCGTCGCCTCGTGCCACTCGAGGGGAGGAAAATCTCGTGCAAAATCACGACGTAACGTGAACGAAAGTGAAACTGACATTTGCACGGGCCACGTTTGTACTCCCGGCTAAGGCATTCCATTCAGGCATTCCTGCATTTGTTTCTCCTTTCGTAGGGCGGAATGGGCAGCTTGAAATGCAAACGAATGGCTTTGGATTTCGGTGAGTTTCGATGGTGGTTTAGTTTGACCTTTGGGAAGAAACGCACACCGGAAATTTATGTCAATTGTGTTTTACTACATTCTCCGCATGCCCTTTTGCAGCCTTGAAAGGGAGCAAAAAGTCCGGGAAAGTTAAACATTGAAACTCTTTTTCTTCGATTAAAGATTGAGTGTAATAAATCTGTATAGTTCCGACATTTGAATATTAAAGTATTCTTGTGCTCCATAAAAAGTATCATCTTTGAAAAAAAATCGCTGCAAAAAAAAAATCAATCAAAACTAAAGTCAGCAATAAAGCATGCAATCAAAAGTACTCCAACAAAAGAGAGCAAACGTGCCGTTGATGGTATCTGTCTGCGTTAAAGTGTTTTGTAAATGGGTTTCCGTAACTTGAACTCCCGACCGTCGGGCAAAAAAGTTCATTGTAATGTATTTTTTCCTTAGCTTTAGCCTGCCCCGTGTGGAGGAATCGGGTAGCTAGGATCGTTCCGTCAGGACCGAGCGAACGACGATGGTGTGCTTAGCGGTGTTCTTTTGGTGGCCTTTCACCCGCCAGGTTGCAGTTTAATCAGCATCTCGTTATGAAAAATAAACATGAAAAGATTTATATTTTTCAATTTCAAACGCCTTAACGCCTCCATCGGGTGCGCATCCGTTTGTTCAAGCCGTGGATAGCGCGGGAATGTTTTTGTGAAGGAGAATAATGCCGCAGCTGAGGTTCGTCGGCATTGGTTGTGCAAGCGCTGAGAAAACATTGTACAAATTGGTTGTATTCTAGTACCGTAAGATAATAGAACGGGGAGGAAGGATTGTAATCCATTTCAGATGTCAAACGGTTGTATAATATTTGAGTTCATCGTTTCTAGAAGTAGATGTAATTAGAAAATTATTTATTATTTAATAAGTACGGCTCGATTCAATATACAATGTTATTTTATCAATCTTATTACTGAATCGTTTTTGCAAGTTTTGAAATAGATCGGTGTATAGGAAAGGAACGTTCATGCAAACTTCAGTCGATTTTTATTCGCTTTTAACGAACACTCTGTTCCTTCAGGTTCGATGCAAGATGTCGATTCCTGGTTTTCTAGCAATTGGATGCAGTTTAACTATGAATAAATAAACATTAGGTTGAAGTGTGCCTGGAGGAGAGGAAAAGTTTGCGATCCAAAGATGATTTCTATGACATGCTCTTTACTTTGCGACCTTCATTTATAACTGCTAGTAAAGAAGAAATATTGAGTAAAGTGATCAATTATATAACTTAGCGGGTGTCCAAATTGTTGCTGAACAATTTTACCCTATCGTTTGGAGTTCTATTCTCTATTTAACTGTTTTCCATTCTTTCGATTACTTTTCCTCTGCGGCATTTCAATATGTCCCCTATGATCTCAGCTGCCCGTTCATTCATTGCAGTTCTTTACAGGTACATTTTATCCCCTTAGTTTTTCTTCTTAATCGATATCAAACTAGTCGTGGTTCAGTCTACTTAATTGTGTTTTAGTTTTCCTCAGTATACTGTTTTTTAAGCATTTAATTTAGTTGTAAATTTGAATGCAGATTCCTCTACAAAGTTTAAATCTTCATGGGCATTGTCCAAGTGATTCCCGTTTACCAAAAACTGCACCCAGTTATGTATGCCATCCGGTGGTTTGGTAACTGATTCTAGTCACTGCTCCGGAAACAAAATTTTCAATTACAAAAGTTTCGTTGTTGCGGGTTTCCCCGAAATTTTCCCAATAATCCATCAGACGGTGCGATTCGATTGAATTACTACCCGCCCGTGCCCGCGGTAACTTTTGCGTTCTCGTTTCCCAACGGGAGGCGGAAGTCCTGGCTTGCCACCGCCAGTACTTCGAGTACTCGTTTCCGTTTTCGGTCCGCGAACACAGCGAAGGTGGATAAAGTTAGGCGCTTAGTTCAGATACCATCTTCTTCCTATTTTTATTGTCAAGTCTCTGTTTTATTTCAAAATCTTCCCTTTGATACCAGCACCGAGGGAATGGCTGGAGTGGATCTCGCCTCTTCTGCTCCGTTTGGTGACCTCAACCCGTGCCGCAAGGAGCGTACAACACCGTGTTTGAACCTCGGCAGCCACGGACCCACCGGATGGGACTACTTGCGCCTTGTCTGTTGTGTGGGCTGGGTGGGCGGGAAAAACCAACAACGACTCCACTCAAAATCGCGGTGCGATAGTGTTTGTGTGTGTGTGTATTTTGCAGCGTTGTTGCAAGCGAAGAGCCGTAAAAGTTGCAGAAAGAAAACGGTGGTTTGTGGCTGCCGGCCAGGGACTTCTCCTTTTGGGGAGCTGCGAATTGCGCACGCCACCCGTCACGTCCTCGATGGGGGTGGTTGCCGTTATGTAGCTTTTTTTATTTGCGTTCGTTTGTTTGCGCAGTAAGGTTGGGAGCGCAGGTTCCAGCACGTCAGTCACGACTTCCACGAATGGCCGGTGAGGATGCGGAAGAAAAGGAAGCGCTGCGATGTGCTGAAGGTTTGGAAGTTGATAAATCAAAACTAGTGCGGAAAGTAAATTGATCAACGAAGCGTGTTTCGATGCTGCTGGTAGGGTTGCAGCTCCCGGAATCATCGAAAAGGGGAAGAACTTTGAGCTCGAGAAACTTCTGCCTCAGGGAGAAGCATCCTTGCAGCATCAGAATCCTTGCTTCGGGTTTCGTTTCTCTAACTCCGCACATGGGCGCCTGTTTCTGAGGTGTACCGCCGAGGTTCAACTATTTGCGGTTGTGGAAAAAAGGGAACTTTTTTGAAAAACCGCTACATTGCAAAAAGGCAGATTGCTTCGGGACGAGGTGTCGAACCAAAGGAACGAAAAAAAGGCAATGAAAATAGAAAGAGTGAGGAAAAGGAAATACCATAAGGAAAGGAGTTACGGCAGATGTATGTTTTGTTTTTTTGCTCGCTCACTGTGACCCGGGGGATCGAGCGCGACGAGCACGCGGTGGATCAGGTCGAGGCGACTAGAGTCGAGTCTTTGGAGATAGAAATGTAAACACAATGGCGATGGTGATGGTGTGCCGGGAAGTTTGCGCTGGTGTTTTCCCAAACGCCAAACAGTCCCACTGGAGGAGCTGTTGGACTAGGCAAAGCCCGCTTCGTGCTCCCTGTTTGCCTTTTTTTTTTTTGGGAACCATTTGTTCGCTTACCTGAGCTTTTTGTTTGTAGTTTACTGTGGAGCGGCAAGGGGCGACATGGAGCACGGGTTGACATGGAAAAGCATAAAGTTTCATCCCGAGTCCGTCACGTACGATCCGCTCTCGAATGCTACTTTCGTGGTGAATTGAATTTGAAGTGTCTGATCTCCTCGACGAGGGATGGCGGCTGCTGCTGGCAAAGCACTCGGAATCGGAACGGAAAAGTTGATTCGTAGCTCGTGCGAAATTCTTCCGCGGGTTCGGTTTCGCCATCGCACCGAAGCGAACGGAGCAGTCTCCCTGGGGGCCATGCAAAGACATGATGCATTGCGAAGGAAATAAAAAATACCGTTGTGGCTCTTTGCGCTTCCGTGTTGAGGATTTTGTCGCAAGCAAGGATAGGAAGGATAGGAATGAAGATGGTCCCGAAGATTTGAATAAAGAAGGGGTCAGATTGAAGTGGAGCAAGCGATATTGAGTCGAACTCGCGTGAAAGGGTATGTTGCTCTTTGAGTTATTTAGATGGATGGCTTCGGTACGGAATGCTCCAGAGTTGGCCAGACAAAGTTGATCATTCTGCCACTTCTCACTGAGATCGCTTACTCAAATGTGAAATCATTCAACGTGGCGTTCCAAACGCGTTCGATCGATGGAGTCTATTCTGTACCATTTTTCTCTTATCATCTTTTTTTGGCATTTTGTGAAGGATTAAAAACTTATTTGCTTGTGGCTTAAATATATACAACGTTGATGCTGGCCGCCTGCTTAGTTCAACGTATCTGTTATACAATTTCAATCCATATTTTATGCATTCTTTTCGTGAAAATTGCTTCATTTAGTGATTTTCTGCTGTTCACTTTTGACAAGTTACAGCTCTTATTTTCTAATGTACACTAAATGCTTACGTTTCGCTAGGTAGGGACTTCAAACTCTTAACTGGATGGTGTTTAAAATTCTTTCTTCACGAAGCTTCTTCTTTGCATGTTTTTGTATCGTCTTCACATCATCGTCTTCAATGAAGTTTATTCGTTTTTTTTTGCAGCAATTTGATGAACAAGCATGTTCACTTGCTTTCAATTTTAATTTATTTTGAATTTATTCTATTCAAAGATTTAAAAGAATTAACCAATGGCTGCAAATGATTTTTGCCAAGCAGGTACTTCCTGTAGCAATAGCAGCAAACACAAAATAAGAAACAGCCCGATAAGTTAAAATTGATTGCTTTTGAGCAAAATATAAATAATTAAATGTTCAGTTATAAACTATGACTCTAGAAGCATTTGCTTCGCTCTAGCTTAGTCGTTGGTTTTTTTATCTGAAACTTTTGCTCAATCTTAAAGCAAAGTTGCTCCAAGCTATCGCTGCCGCTCCAAGCTTTAACTGCTTTTAAGAGACATGTGGGTGTGCCAAGCAAGTGCATCATCCAAAGGCACGGAACATGAAAAATGCATTTTTGTTGAAAACATTGTTGCACCGGGTCCAACATGCAAAATGTGGCGGTCCCATTCCGGGCAAAACCCGAGCCCCTCATCGGCACACGTGTGCATGCTGTGGCAACGGAAAACAACCGACCACTGCCTCGCCCCTCGCTGCCGCAAGTGAAAAGTGACAAAACTGCCAACAACACCCCAGCAGCCATTAATAACCGTATTTTCCGGAGCGAAAAGGTGTTCCATGAAAGATGCAGCGGTTCCCATTTTGCCAGCGAACAAATTGCATCTTAAGCGATGCGCTTTCGGAAGCGTTTTTGCATCCTTTTTGTTGTTGGGCTGCCCTGCCGTTGGAGGCGGCAGTGGCATCGGAAGGCAGCACATTCTTGATGCAAGAGTTTCGGTTTCCGTGTGCAGCATGTTTTCGTACGGCCTGGAGGTGGAAAGTTCCGTGCATGGTTTAAGGAAATTCACACCCTAGCCACCCCTCCTCCTAGCCTCTGAACGTGTGCAGCGGTGAACCGAAGCAAGCTGTCGGACTCTTCCCCATTTGTCGTTGTGGATATTCGGATTTGCAGCCTCTAGTATTCGTTGGTCTTTTCCGTGGCTTACCTCTAGCCAAACGATGGCGCTGTTGATGTGGGGTTCTCAGATGAAAATACAGATGTTGCGCTTTTTAACGACTTTCCTACGATTTCCTTACTCGTTTGTGAAACGGGATTTATCTACAAGAACATTTGGGATGTTCTTTTTAAAATCAATGTTCAATGGCTGTGGGATCTTCACCGCTGAAGATGCAAAAGTATTCGTTGCCTCATATTTCTAATCACTCTTAAGGGGCATTCGTAGATAGATATGGTTCGCAAAAATCTAACAATTTTTTTTTAAATTTAAACTTGGTAAAGTCAAAGAAGTAAAATTAGGTTATAAATGTAAATACTCCGATTACTTTAAATCGAATCGAAATATTTCATTTCCATTAAAAATTGTTAACTTTACATACGATACCTTAAAATGGAAAAAAAGATTACAAATTGTGCTTACTCGACTCTAATTCAAATCTACTAAAGAATTTTTTAGTCCTTTTTTGTTATCACTTCGTTGTGATGAATCTGCAAATCATTATTTACTGCCAGAAAATGATGTACGTGGCCAAGTAATTGTGGCGTGTTTTTATTCGAGAACTTGTCGAACTGCCCTTAAGGCCTACAAATCGATTGTTGGTGAAAGAAAAATGCTCTTGCAAATTGATTTAATTTATGGAGTGGTTGTGTCGTGGATTCTTATCTTCAAACGATCTCGTTTGCCACTGTAAGTAAATAAAAAGTGTATTTTCTTGTAGCAATTGCAACAACATCCTATTCGTTGCGAGCGGCTCGGTGTAGATTGTTCCTCTGTTTTTGTTTTGTTTTTTTTTTTATATGCAGACATCTCCGACTGCACCTGGTTCGAGATCTGCTCACTTTGGAAAATTGACTGTAAATTGATTTGAATGATACTATTGAGAATGGAGCCAATAGCAATTCTTTCCCGTTTAGCTTCAGTTCCCTTCCAGCGGAATCGGATAGACAAAGCCAAGACCAGTATCACCATTCGTGCCGGAGAGATGTACCATTAAATGAAACGGCAAAATGCACCACGGTTCGCGAGGATGCCCGATCGGAGCCTTTTTGCGGGCGGACGGAGGAAACCCGTGGCGACTAGCGTCTGCGAGTGTGGTGTTTTATTGGCTGTGCATTTTTGTGTCCGGGTTTCCCTGTACCACGACTTCGTTCGAAGCAATTCCATTTCCCCCGGCTCGTTGTCGTCGTTACTCGTCGTTTGGCGTCGCATATTGGCATAAAACCGTTTGGTGCATTATTCCGAACCGTGTGAATGAAATTGCCATCTAACGTTCGACTCATTTGCAGTGAAACAAATGTAAATGAATGTGTTTTGCATCGCTGATACGATTCGATGCGATTCGCTTCGTTCGTCGGATGCGCGGCGACTTTTGTTTCTCTGCGGAACAATTTGCAATCATGCCAGTAAGTTCGCCATCCAACACTTTGTGTCTTACTCCTGCTCGGGTTAGTTCTTAGCTGTGCTCTCAGTGGTTAAGGATATGATCCTATTGGGTTGCTTATTTGATTGTTTCTAAATCGTACCGGCTCCAGCTATTTTTCTACTGTGTTGTTTGGTAGGTGTATCTAAACATATTCAACTTGTAGTAGTTCCTATAAAGTCCATCCAATTATTTGATGAACACAGGAATGTTATCTAAATGATAACATAACACATATATATGCTGCTTAATGGGGGTTAGAACTGAATTTATATTTGAAATTTATAAATTAGAGGTCTATGGATACGTGTCCAGTATCGTCATTGTAATGACAGTACGAACAATATCGATAACCTATTACTGTAAGCGATAATGATACGATGGAGGATTGGCACATCTTTAAAGGATTTTCTTGGGCCCAGCAAAATGTGCCCACCTTGTGTCCACTACGCCCTGCACGAAAGAATTCAAGGTGGGAGTGAATAGTTTTTAAAGGTGAAATAAATAGTTTAACACGGGAGCTCTAGCACCTTGCAGCCTGTTTCAGCCACGATCGCAATGTTGGCCCGATGGTCATTGCCTTTCGATCCATTTCTCCCCACGGCACAGAGTGGTTTGGGGCCCGGCTTGGTCCGAAATGTACCTTTCTTGGCACTGTGTAACAAGACGGCCGTTTTGTGTCCATTTGAACTCTTCCGTTGCCTTTGCTCCCTGGACCGGTGCATGCATGTTGTCACGTAGCAGCAACACCTTGAGTTTCTCGCAGGGCGGCAGAAGGAAAACTCCGTAACTATATCGTCGTGTCATCTGACTCGGGCTGGTTATGCCCGGAGTCCGCTGGGAATGGGATCGACCCAGCTCGCCGAACGTTTCGCCGAACGACCGCTACCGTTTGACCATCTACCATTCGTAGGACACAGTTGCACTTTTCACATCACATTGCAACCAATAAACAACCTGCATCTCGCCGTACGTCTCGGTGTTTTCTTTTTCCCGCATCCCTTGCATCCTTGACTCCTTTCCCCCTTCTGATCCTCGCTTTATTTTTCCTCCCACGGTGCTGCACGAGCGATGTTCTTTTAAGAGCCGGAAAGTCGCCGTACTTGTTCTTCATTAAGGTTAATGAGCGATATAAAAATTCCCTACCGGTAAAAGTTTTACTCGTCCGGCCGACCAGTTGGACGCGATGGAGAGACCCCGGGTCTACCGGCCGGGTGTTATGGCATTTTTCCTAGCACCTTTTGCTAGGCCGTGGGTGCCAACCGACACTCCTGGTTCGCCATCCAGGTTCGTTCGACAGAAGAAGGGGGACAAAATTAACGTCTCTGCACTTTGTGTAAAATTTACGGGAATTTTTGTGGTTTTCGACAACGTTTCGCTGGGCAGCAGAGGGGTAGTGACACGTCGGAGCCGAAGTGCAGCTTCTAGGGCAGGCTAGCTGCATTTGCTGCTGGTATTTGCAAGGCGCAGCACATGACACAAAGTGGTTGAAAATATGTTGCAGCTATTTGGGCTTTGGTTGAAGATAGCATCGTCCTGGGCGACACACTTCCGGATGCTGCATTTTGTAAACTGCGTTTTAGAAAGTTTTGAGAACGGAAGCGAATCTGATGGTAAAATCTTTTCAACCGTCAATACGCTAAGTAATAATTGGAACCATGTTTTTTTTTATTTGGAATGTGGATGGAAGGAATTTGGATTTAAATTTTGAATCATTGTTTAAAAGCGCATCCTGCAAAGCGTTGCATTCGATGAATTTTTTAATTACCTCGAATCAGGACTAACCGATCGTAATTGAATCCTAAGGCCAAATTAACGGCCGATTCACAATCGTTATCGAAACAAATATCTTTTAATCAAATAGATAGAATCAATAACGCACTGTTATGTGTCATGCCGATGCTTTGTAGTTAATTGTTTTCTCACGCCCGTCGCACTGCAGCTTAATCGCGAACAATTGGAGGGCTTTGCAAAACTACCACATTGTGTAAAGCGATGCCATTATCTGCCATTTGAGGGAATTAAAAATCAATTTACAATCCAAGCCGTGTGTGGCAGCTTCAGGATGCGATAAAACGAGCAACCGCCGGCTCTCGTCAGCCCCGCCGCACGAGTAGTTTGTATCTCAGCAGCAGCAGTTTGGTGAGCAATAAAAATTAAAGCGCGCGTAGCCCACTTCAACACATAATCAACTTATACCGCGGGCTGGAAAGGGACTGCGATTGCCGGTAATGCCGACCGACAATGTGGTTTCGCCCGGAAAAGGTAAGGATTTTCCTGGCCCCGAAGAAGTTGGCTACCCCATCGGAGTGAAGGGTGTGTACGTGTGTGTGTGTGGGAATGTGCGTGTGAAAAGTTGCCGTTTATTACAATTTAATTGCGCCTTTTCTGGATACAAATCAACGGATGGCCCGTCACCGTCTACGCGGGAAGGGCGTCGCGGAAACAAAACTGTTTGCCCGTATGAGAAGCTGCGGTTCGAGGTTTCTCCCCTCTCCGGCCTCTCCTCACGGCCTTGAGAGAACGGACGAAAGGAATAGGAATAGTTGATGGTTGTGGGGGGAAAAAAAAGAAGTAATACAGCAAGTCCGAGTGCGGATTCTAGATTCCTGTTATGGGTGTCAGGCTGTCCTTAGCCGCACGTTACTCCCCGGAGGGTAACCTTTTTCCCCGTAGTTCTTTTTATAGCACAGAAGACCATCGTTACCGAGCAGCAGTACGCTAGAAAGTAAGAAAAAAAAGAAAAAAACAAAATGAACTATACGATGGGATAAGTAATCGACTGCGGGGAAAGAACACGGTGGAGCAGTACGATTGCTTCCCTTAGCCCTCCGCCATTAAAAGGAACGGATAGGCTCATCAAGCGGTTTGTTCGCGTCTTAAAATAGCGATACGGCGGACCGCGCCGGACATGATTTATATGAGATCCGTTTTTAATTGAAATTATTAATACCGATGGGTTGCAGTGGAAATGGCTGTAGCGGTATTGACGGAAACCTCCCTTGGAAAATCATAGCGACATTCAGCGATCGCCAGTTTTTTCATTGTCTTCATAGCATATTTTTTTATTTTGTGTCTATGATCCAACAATTAAGTGCAATGGGCAAGAAAGGGGAGAATAGGTTGTAGAACCATATATAGGTTTGTACTTTGTTTAACAATCATTCTTAATTCAAAACGAAAAAAATTGAGCTAAAACATTCGTTAGTTAAAGTACATTGATAATTGTGTACTATTGGAGTAAGTCGTAAAAAAATGTATTTATAAACATTGTTAATATGCAAAAATAACATGCTCTATCGATTTGCACATAGTTTTCCTCTCCTGACACTGGACGGCCTTACTAGTAGGCTTTTTGGCGGATGGAAACCTGGGAGTGGAATTATATTGCATCCGCCACTGTAGGTCCTGTGTTGTGGTGTTGTTGATGTTGAGGTTATTCTACATCCAACAAGGCTGAAGCAAAGCTAAGTGAACGGCAGCATCCTGCTGCTGGTACGCACCGCTTCAGAACGCAACGTCAAGCGATGCACTGGAACTTCGATAGCCTGACGGACGCCGGTTGTCTCGCGGGACAAGAGCATTAGCATGTTGTGCGAATCGATAGAAACTCATCATAATTATGTCGGAATCCCGTCGGTCCCGCCTTGATGGGACGTTTCGTCGGTTGCTTGCGTAAAGTTTTGCACGATGTGTTGAGTGGTCGGTGTAGCGGCACCGCTGTTGCATGTTCCGGGAAGCAGAGAAATTGATTTGAAGCACCATCTATGCTGAAATTCAATCACGCTTGCTCGGAAGTAAATTGCATAAAACATGTCGGAACAGATTGGCAGCATTCAATATCGCCATATGAAGATCCGGCAAAACTGGCATCGAAATGGTCGAGCACAGCACATATTGCTAACGTTTGAAGTGCACCATCTTTAGCTCGCTTATCAACAAGCTGCTGGAGGACTGTTTCCGTTTGTTTCATGTGATAAAAGGATGTGAACATCTAACTGAGTGTGCTTTTGCTCAGTGGAGTGAATTCGATTGTAATCAGTACCGAAAATAGTAACTAGTATTACTAGCTACCTTACTATGTTGCCAATGCATTTGTGGAGTAACAAAATAAAAGTGACAAAGAAAAACTAAATACTTAATTTCTCGCAACGGATGAACTCTAATTCATGGCCCTGAGGCCGTTTGTTACAGGACCATAATCTCGGCTAGGCCATTTTTAAATAACTATTCTCAAAACTTGCATAGTGTACGTAAAAATGCTGTTAAAAATTAAATTAAGTTTTCTCATCTTTCGTCGCTTTTCAAGACGCAAAATAGACGCATATTCATCCTCATTATGTTTTAACCCTTCTATTTGATGAATTGATGTATTGCAAAATTTTCTCTACCTAAACCTAACCTCTAAATAGAAGAGATATAAGAGTCATTTTCGTGCCATAGTGTTCGATACCATGCCTATTAATAGCTGCAAGGCGTTGCTCTAATTTATCCCTACGCCTCGACCTGAGGTTGAGCTTATTATGATTGTCAAGGTGACTAATTTGCGAAGCCCTTTGATCCCATTAGACCCTAACTGGTGCGTCATGTCCGCCGGACTCTAATCAATCGATCTAATCGATCATGATGACAGTTCGGGAACCCCATGTGGAGTGTCACTTCACCGTGGGCGATTGAAGGAGGAGCCTTGTGCCCGTGTGGGGTCGTCTTCGGGTAGACATTGTGTCTTTCATCGATTTGCCCGTGGGGCATGCTTTGTAGCTGCCAGTGCGTGCGTGCGAACCGACGCCGCTGTCCGACGCGTGATAAGTCGCTCGGCTGCGCCTAACGAAAGTCCCCGGATGTGCCAAGATGTGCTGGGTGCGCTTGTTTCGATCCATCATCGTACTGTTATCACGACCGGTGGTGTCATGTGGAGCTAATGTGGCATTTAAATGATATCATCAGGTAATGCGGCAGCGCTCGAGGGAAGGAGACGGTGCGTTCCGTACGCTAGGCCAAGGTGGTCTTAGAGTAAAAAGGGGCAATGTTAAACTTCCGCTCTGGCCTGGAGGAATGCGTTTGCGCTGATATTTGCACCAACGAAGGTGGAAGTTCTCACGCGAACCGCTAAAGATGAAAGGTATTCTATTTCAACCAGACATATGTATTAGTGAGAATAGCTAAGGAATATTTAATTGGTTACACGGGAACCTTAGTTTGGAATTGGATTCACTAGCGCGTGTCAACTTGGTCATTTTATCACTTTTTTACCATAGATTTAAACATATTTTCTTTTTTTAATGTGAAACCATGATTTTATCCCACTAATGTATCTCATATCACGGTTTTTTTTCATTTAAGAATTAGAAAAGTCTTGCTGCAACTGATTTAAATTGCTAAAAAATAAAATGAGCAAGCACTGGGCATACCATCTTTTCTACCGAGATAGCGGAAGAGGAAGGGAAAGGAGAAAAAATCTAAAATAATAAAGATAACAAATGTACCTTTCAAACATCGTTTACAGATCGTGAATCGGGATCCGCAAACTGCTTGAAAGATGGAGTTGAGTTGTAGTAAATGAAGGCGACAACTTTGAAAAAAATGCAACTTAAATCTAAACTGGTACAATAAAGTTTCAGATTTTGCCAAATACCAGAGCAGAAGAGCTTGGAACTAACGCTCGTGAACTTGTGGTTGTGCGGATGCCTGATAATCAGCAGTTTATAATTTTCTGATATTGAACGGTAAATTCGGTTATTTATTCCCCTGCCGATTCCCCTTTGACGTTTGTCATACGTACTTGAGCGGAGGGTATATATGTAGTGTGTACCGCTTTGCTTTGCCGAGGAAAGCTTTGTCGTTTGCGTTTGGATTATCGAGTGTCCCCGGACGGAACGCTCCGTCTCTTCATAACTGACTTCGCCCGAGGCCTAAGCGTCAACCCAAGCGATGGAACTCGACAAACAGATAACGGAAGAACGGATCCAGAAGTGGCTTTTTTAAATGGTTGTTTACCTTTAGCGCTGCCAGCCAGAGGCGTCCACTCGATGTTGCGTTCGGTAGAGATGTGGTAAAATTAATCCTGCTGGGACACGCGACAATGTTGCCACCGCCCGGGCCAGATAGTGATGGCGATGGAGCCGATAGAATTGTTTAGAATTACGGTGTGGCGGAGCAGGGCCCGCCATTGCATTGGCAGGTTGCGATTAATGCCTTGTCTGGTGATCGGGGAGTGTTGTGGAGCGTGGAGTGCTCTCAGGAGTGCTGGACAGGACAGTCCATTTTGGCGCCGCAGCGATCTCTTTTTGCGTTTTGCGAGTCGTGTTGCGATTGACAATTTATGGGACACATGCCACTAGAACGAACCCGGCCCCTTTGTGCGCCGGCATTGAGCAGCGGGAGACCAGGCGGAGGTTCTCGGGAGAGTTCGGCACACCGTTCACCAGGTAACGAGACAGCTCGAGGTGAACGTCGAATTATCAATGGACACGGCGCACAGTGGTTTGCTGTTTGTTCTTTTTTTTTTCTCCTGCCTTCAAACGTGAACAGAACGCGGGTCACGATGGTGGAGGAGCTTCGTGGAAAAGGTCCAATCGAAAACACCAAAGGCCGGTTTCGTTAGCCCGGCTGCGACGTTGCGAAGCTGGTAGGGGGCGCTTGCTTGCCTACTTAACCTCTGTTATTATGTCGTAAATTTTGAATTATGGGCGTGAAAATTCAAATAAATTTATCGCTAATTGCAGCGGGAAAGGTGTTTGGTGCTGCGTACGAAAAGGTGGTTCCGTTTTTACCGATCATTTATGTTTTCGCTTGTTTACAATGGACCTTTGTGCGATTCGGCAGGAGGTGGGCCACCAACTTTCTTTATCCGAGGGTAGGTTTTTCTGATAGCTTCATCGTGAGTGCTTGTTTTTCTTTTCTCTATTTACTTTCTGCAATTACTGTTCCTAAAGAATTTGTCTTTCTTGACGGTGGTGTGTTTACTAGTTCCATTTCTAATCGTTTTCTTTTCTTAAAATTTTCTTGATTTATTTCCAGGTAAGCGCACGTTGCTGCCAATGCTTCTTCCTCGTCGGAACCTGATTAGGCTTCCTGTTGTGTGTGGATCGATAAATTTGTCTGCGGTTGCTGTTCGTAGTATACCCGGACTTTGGAACAGTTTTCGTGTTGTTCACTATTCAAGGAAAGCGCGTGACGGTAAACATTTTGATATTTGCTCTCAGCCTCGCATTTGAACGTTTTTATGAGCGTTTAATTGGCTGGAAGACATTTTTTTAATTCCTCGCGCCATACTGCGTGTGACATTCCGGATGTGTGCTGCAGTTTCTCTGATTATTTGACTGTTATTAAAACTTCAATTTATTATATGTGCCGTAATCTTAGTAGTTGAGGGTACAAGATATTTTTGGCATCTATTGCTCCCAGTTTTAGAAATTAACTAATTTACTTAAATTGTATTTGGTGTCATGATAATATTAAATTCATTGTATGGTTCGTTAATTGTTCAATTTACTCAATAAGCGTTCTTTAAGCTGCATTCGTTTCCAGAAACAGTCTTAGCTAAAGAAATTGTCGGTGATAATTTTAATATCTGCAAAGAAAGTGACGATACATTTATGTGTTGCTTACACTCGTCGGAAATAATGACTCTACATTGTTATCGTATTAAAATCGTAAGCAACGGCCAAACATGGGATCAATTTATTGCTTGCTGTGCCGACGTAGAGTACCACAGTAGTAATCTGTTCAAACTCTCACGACTCTATGCATCGGAACCGCCATCGCATCGTGCCGATAGTTCGATATGCATCTGGCTATGTTGCTTGGTTGCCTCGCCAGAACCGAAGCCCGAACAAATCCCTGCCATCCAATGCGGTCAGCAGAGTAGAGCATTGCGTGCCTAACCGTATAAGTGCATGCTGGGTAGCCCAATATAATTTTGAGAGATATGCGCGCGTGTCCGGTCGGGATCGCCGTGGCGGCCTAGGTGCTTCTTCACGGTGCGCGCATTTCACTTTTCAACTTCTCCTGGCGCGAGTCCGGGAGGCAGCATCACGCCCGACTCGGGAAAGTCGAAAACATTTCTCCAAATCGAACGCGAAGCGTCGGACCCGGCCGATTGGCGATTGTGGGATGTTGGTAAAAGCTTGCCCCACGTCGTGGTTTCTGGTCTCCCGCTTTCGCCGCCTATCGCGACTTGTATCAGGGACGCACCAATCGCGGTAGGAAAGTAATTTCATGCCAAATTAAGGTGGAAAAATCAAAGTTAAATTCGAATGACCATAAATGTACACACACACACACACATACTCGTGCAAGCGTGCTCCATAGCGTTTGGGTAGGAGATATTTCGCCTTCAGTCGTCCTAACCGTCTGGACTTTCGCAATGAACGCTTCACTTTGGTTGTACGATTTGTTTTCTTTCCGTTCTCCGTCGGCCAGTGTGCATTGTTTGAGTCATGAGCTCAAAGATGCTGCTGCAGCCAAGTCTACCGCCTCATGAAAAAAAAAAAAAAAACCAGTAAGAAGCTTCAGGCCTCTCGTCCCGGGGATGCTTCATAGTATCTTATTAACCTCACGACGCCTCATATGAATCGTCACGAAACTCCTGCCGTACCGGTTGCGATGCTTTCTATCATTTTGCTATTGGATAGTTCTGCAGTAAACTTGGGTGAACGGAGGCAACCACAGTGACTACCGTTTTATTCGTTTTTATTTAAATTTAGCAAACTATTTCTAGAAGGTATACAATGTCGAGTGGAAAGTTTTCTTTAAAATTATTTTTTGAAATGCAAATACTTTGGTATGTTTTACTTTTCATCAACTCAGATTTACGATAGAAAATTTGGCCTTAAAACGGCAGGATTAGTTTTGCACTTGACTGTAAACGGTGTACTTTGCCTACCGGTTGCTTCTCACGCATTGGTTTCAGTCCTAGTTGGAGAGTATGTGCTCGAAGCATACTTCGGCGGAGGAAAGCGGCCAATGTTTACCTTTTCACTCCTGGTCGTGAGTAGGCTAGCAGTGGTGGTAGTTCCTATTTTGATTTGAATCTGCAAGATGCGATTATAACAGCATCGATAAATGGTGTAACCGTGTGCATTTTCCTCGGAAGGAGAAGGACGTTTTTCTTTGAGCTTCGAGACCGCCAGCGCAGTTGATGCTCTTAAAATTCTAGGTCAAGCCCCTTATACAGCAAGATCTTCATAGACGTGAGATTAAGGGAGGGGTTGTGAGGATTTCGGAATATTCTAGCTTGCCTAGAGACAAGCCATTTGCGGATGCCTGTATCTTCTTGCCTTAGGTAGGTAAGGTAGCAATCATCTGTCAGGAAAAATGTTGTTGCTTCTGCTCCCGCGTCATAAGGAAGCTCTTTGAAGACTTGCATGGAAAGCACTTTCGAGCAGCCTAACGACAAGTGGGCGAACAATACTCAGCAGAGGACGTAGTGTGGTCTGCCGAACAACGTGTTTTGATCCTGTGCTGCAATGACGCTGCATTCTCTAACATAAATGTTATTCAATAGCTTACCAATTGACGCGAATATGTGGGCCATGCCGAGTGTGGCTAGAGACGGCATACACCATTGAAGCATCGGATGGGAAATTATGCATGGAGAAATTGACAAGCCATTTCAAGTGATTTGCAAATCCTGGAATGCGCCAATCAGCGCGGGATAATTTAAGATTGCACACATCTGTAATGTACATGTAGACAGTTGCTAACCGCTACGTTTAATCATTTGAACGGCTTTAATTCATGTGAGTGTAAATATCTCACCCATGGATGCGGCCAACAATACTTTGACTTATTGCTAATTGCAGTGTCTTATTCACATTTGCGATTTTAAATTCGTAAAATATGTTGTCTTTGATCCAAATTTGTACGAAGCGGGCCTTGATACTATTAAATTCCAAAAAGATGCAATTTCTCTTATGTAAACTAAACTAAATGTTGCACACATGTGTATGTGGTATTACACATATTCTCAGAGTTGTTTTTTATAAATTAGACTAAACGGCCGCAATTATTCTGTTATTGCATATGCCCGTATTTTTCGAAACTTAAATTATGAAGGTTTAAATAATGTGGAATTGTTAATTTCCATTTATCAGCATTCAACCAATCATTGAAGTTATTGTGCCTCAATCGAAAATCTTCAATAAGCTAAATAGTTTTTTATGTGTATATCTCTAATAATATCGCTTGTATCGTTTGATTTGTTTTTATCCATCAAAAGCCATATTTTGATAATCATTTGTTATAACAATATCTATCTCATGGAAATTCTTTCCCCCTTTTTACTTCTGCTTGGGTTGAGATGGGGCTGTTTGTGCTTGCGTTAATTAACCTTAATTAAAACATAAATCGGTAGCCTTTGGTGGTGTGTGCCCCAGGCTAGGCTCCTCGTTCTGCTGCACTGTGTGAGCGACACTCCCCAGCGGTCAGATTCCAATCCCTTCGCCAGATTCCGCTCGATTCACCCGATCGACCGATAAGCGCGGAATTCATAAACTTGGTACTAATGACTATGCGTGTTGGGTTTTGCGGTTGGTGGAAAGAAATTGCGAATGCGGGCGCAGCGGGGATATTACGCAAAACATTCACCGCAAAATGCAAATGGTGCGTTGAGTTAAGCATCAAGCAGCATCTTCGCTCACTACCTTTGATGATAAGAAGGAGGCTCCGCGCATTCCGACGCGTTTCCTTGGCGATCTTCTCGTCGGCCAGTTAGTTTGTGTGTGTTTGTGTGTGTACTGGTTCCAGCTTTGTATTAATTTCTCAATGTGACCTCAACCGTTTCGCCTCGCTTCCACTCGCTTGCTTTCGCGAAAGTGGTTTCACTGATTAAATCGTGCATCAACCTCCGTGGGTGCCCCGAATGCCTTCAAAGCCAAGAAGGTGCGCCGAGAGTGCGGAGGGGAAGCGGGCTGGCGGTGAGTGATGATAAATTTCCTACGACCGCTGGGAAACATAAACCTACCCGTCTGATATCGGATTGATCAAAGGGTAGCATCAGCCAGCAGCAGCATCAGCATCAGCAACAGCAGGCAGAGGCAGATCGACTTCGGATCGACGCAGCATCATACGTCCTGCCCTGCCCGACAGAGCAAACAGGGGACGCAACCGGAACTGCACGGAGTTAGGAAGACATAGCATATTTTGCGGTGGCACAGCCCTGGCGATATCGAATAACAAGGGTTTCTACTTAAGCCGCGCCGTCAAAAAAGGGCCTAGAGCGCTGGGAGCCCGTTGGCCGACCGAGGAAACAGTTTAAATCATCCCCACCGAAAAAGATCCCGCGTCGCTGGCATGCACGGGGTAACCGATCGGAGGTGATCCTTTCCATGGAGGCACGCGCACTGGCATGTCCTACCGAGTTGGCTTGATGAGGGTTTTTGTTTATTAGAGCTTGGCGGAATTCAAAGGATAGCGCAACTCTCAAACGCAACTTAGTGCAGCGTACGACAGCATGACCTGGATGTGAGGATCGCGGGCGCGCTGACATAGAGACCTTCCGCGCGGCATTGCTCTCGACTACTGTGGCATTACATGTCACGTCGTGCAGGACACGAAAGCGATTGAGCGCGCCTCCGTCAAGAGATATGATTTGTTATACATGCGGGCTCGATCGTCCTCGCCGGTACGGAGGGTAACAGCCTTGACATTGGGACTGGTGGTAAGCTGCGGTGTTCCTCTCTCTCTCCCTCTCTCTCTCCCCCAACCTCCATAGTACTACGGTGATTGGTGAGCGTTCAATTTTGACAACCGAACGTCACCGGGTGACTTAATTGATTTCCTCCCGCATCGATCCGGCTTAACGTTTATCACATTTGTCGGCGAGCTCGGCGAGGCGCCGGCAAACCCGAACCGGTTGCCCGGTCAATCGCGAACATAAATTGCCCGGCCTTATGGATGGCGACAGATTTTTCCTCGTTTCGGATGGCGTTTGCCCTGGACCCTGGCCCTGGAAGGTGCATCGGGCGGCAGGGTGCTTCTGGGCGGCGATTGTCAACGACATTTTTGCTTTTAATTAAGCTGTCTTAATTATTCCTGTTGGACGGACACAGGGATGTAGATGTTGGGAAGGTGAAAGCTCTTCAAAGCGAACGACGCGCGGTGGTTGCCATTTATTCCGCACGATTGGCCGATGCATTTTGTGGTTGACGCGAGATTACAAACGACAGTTCCGGAAGACCAAGGCGAGGAAGGTGAAGAAGAGATCACCAGTTTGATGGACATTCAGGACGATAACGTGCAGGTGTATTTATATCTTCAGTTTCAAGATTAATTAGTAAGAATTAGTTTGTATAATAATAATGATGGTCAGTTTTAGTTATGTGTTTCTGAATTTCACTTTATTTAAACTGTAGAATTGTTTGTCTTTTTTTTTTCAAAGAGAATAATAAGGTAAAGATTATTCGTCGATTTTGTTCAAAAAGGCGATGGCCGTAGAAATTTTTCTCAGAAAAAGGTATTTAAACAAAATTAGAAGTGATTTATTTCTGTTGTTGTTGACCTACGTCGTTAGACCTAGTTCCATATGAACAGTGATCACATGTTTGATGCAGACTCATATGTTTAATCATTTCAAATTTATCGCCCCATTTTTGTCTGCACTAGTAAGGTTGAATCGTGTATCGAGGGTAGTAGTACGGACTGACGAAAAGCTTCAATTCGTAGATAGAAAGCTTTGATTGAATAGCAGCGACTCAGCGTGAGTTCACATCTGAAGAAAATATGACCCACATAAATCAACTCAAGCTAAACTGCAACTGATTTTGCACGAATAAATCGGGTTCATCAATTGATAACTTAATCATTTTTCAAATCAGTCTACCCTTGGGCTTTGCGTGCCTAACAATAATGATTTATAACTGAATAATCATATTAAAATTAATAAATCCATCATAGTATACAATTTTGACAAAATTGAAAGCGTGTAAACATAAAAAACGATGAAGCTTGAATTATTTAACACTCAAGCATTGAAAACATTTTTTTTAATACAGCATCATTTAAAGACTGCCCAGTTCGTGATGGACGGTAACAAACGATCATCTTCACACAGTCGTTTTTGCTGATGAGCGACCAAGTGATCGAGAACAATAAGAAATTAGTAGTAGGTGGGCAGCCGAAAGGGACGTTCACATTTTCTTCTGCTTTATGCGATGTTAAGTTATTGCCGTGCGGCGCCGTCGGACACTTTCAAGCACGTGGCAAAACGGGGACCACGCAGTAGACGGCGCACTGATTGGAACGATCACCACACAGGGGGGGATCCGGAGCTGGAGCCGTTTTGTGGCAGACGATACCGAGCCGAGCCCCGAGGGCAGAACGGAGAATTGTGAAATATTAGGGGTCGGGTCGTAACAATAAATCGTTCATTAGAAATGCAGTAGGCTTTTTTTAACGCTGGAGAAGGCTGGTTTTGCGTGGCGCCAGCATCGGTGAGCCCAGATGAGGCGCCATTGCGCGCGTGCACAAGTTTCGGAATTGAGACTAAGAATGGATTAGCTCCATTCGATTTTTATCGTCCACGACCTTGACACAGTGACTTATAGGATGCAGATTGAAGTAAACTTTCTGAGGAAAATTGAACGCTTCTGTGCATCATGCTGGAAACTGTGTTTTTCAATTCTTGAAAGGTTCATCGAAATAATGTATGCAATTACATGGATATTCTTCCATGACGTAACAAGTGTTTTCGTAATTGAAGGTTTAAGTTGCATACTTCGAGTGTAAATGAAATTAATTTGAACTGAGTTAAAATGTCTTGTGCTTCATGTTCAAGAATTACGCCTTGAATGTGGTCAAGTTCATTTTTTTCTTTTCAAAACATGTTCAATGTTACATTTTTGAAAACCCTACAGACCTTCATTAAATATTCACAACTCATAATTTACTTGAAGTCTGAACATTATTACAAAAATGGTAAAAATTAAAACGAATCAAAAAGACAGCTGAGATGACGTGTCAAAGGTGTCTTCAGAATGTGACCAAAGACACAAGAGGTGCCAGGCAGAACACAAATATTCAGCATGATGGCGTTCTGAGCTAGAAAATCACCAAAAAGATCTCGTGCCCCGGTTGACGCGGCGTTATTGAATATTACGGTGCACGCGCGAAAATAATCCATCATTAATCATAATATTTCATCATCGCTGATCCAGAGAAAAAAAAAAGAATCGCGGAAGGGGGATAATTTTTCACTCACCTACTTCCTGTTTCTCATTCAAATTGAAGGGGCAAGTTTTTCAATGTTGTGGGCTGCCTTACTTGGGCGATTCGTGCACCAGTTTTCGGTGAGGTTCAATAACAAAATTTAATAAGTTTCTCATCAGAAATGATGACTTTTGAAAGGTTCTCATTCTCGCTCACCGTGTGCCAACTCTGCCTTTGTTCGAGCAACAGCTGGTCGGCAATGTTAGAACTAAGTACGAATTTTCTTACCAATGTAGAAGAAGGAGCGAAAATGGCACTATCCCGTAGGTCGTGGTTTGGGATAAAAATAATCCAAAATTAATGGCGCTAACTAGCATCAAATGATGTCTGACATGAATTTACCATGATTCAACATCACCAATTCAATTACATAAGACAGGAAGAGGCTGATTTTTATGTTCTTGCTTGGGTAATTATTTAATGTTTTGTCCTACCTAGTCGTAAAAATAATAATTATAATCATTATTTATTTATTATTATCACAAAAGATTTTATTAGCAATTATGCCTTCTTAAATTGTCGTGATGAGTTCGTTGTTTTTTAATGCCATTTTAATTTTACCAGCTTTGTATCAAAGGTCAATCACAAAAATGACGCCCAAGCGCAACAAAAAAAAAAAAAACTGGGTCGCAAAGTACACCAACAAACTTTTGTCATAGAAGTGGTTCAATAAACAGAGCAAAAGGCGTCAGCTGAGAAAGTTTAGCCCTATAGTAGCAGAGAGAAACTATTTTTTCCTTCTGACAAAATGCAACATGGACAGGAAACAAAAAAACGTTAGGGTGTGAACTTTTCCTTTGACAGGGCTGCATTGTGCGCCACGAGTGCACTTTGAACTTTGGTGTCCAGACCGTATGGCGGCTAATAAGGATTCCTCGGCTCCCTTTCTGGGTAGCAACGAGTTGCGCTAGCTGACTTTAAATGGGTAAAAAGGCCCACAAAAGGCTGCCAAACAGACAGATAAGATCGGCTTCGTGCGCAACTGGCAAGCAGATTTCGTGGTTCTGGGAATGGGGATGAAGTTTTCGGCCGTCTGCTCGGTGGTACAGGAATCCGTTTTGAGCACATTTCCTTTTCGGGTTCATCCGAAAACGTGACAGCTATAAGATATTTTCAGGCAAATTTCAAGGACCAAGTATTAAGTGCCAGCATGATATCGTGATGTATTTAAGTAGCTGTAATTTTTTCCCCCATTTTGATGAAAAATAGTCAATGATTTTGGTTTAAAAAATATGTCACGAAGGAAGCCGTTGAAAAGGATAAAAAGTAAGGAACTACAACATATGTATATTTTTATCCATAATGGTAGCAAAACAAATTCTAATTCTAATTTCAAAACCTAAATATAGGTGGTTTGCACGGCACGTCCCATGTGTGTTTCTTGTTGGAAAATGTATCAGACTAGAAGTCGCTGGCCAGCAAACATCTCAGACTGTCCCACTCGTATGTGCATTCAACGGCGCTAAGCTGAATAGGACGTTGATGAATGATGATGCAGAATATACAACCTAGCGTCCGATTGACAGTGAGGAATAGAGAAGTAACATTTTACAGAATTTCACCAGTAACGGTAAAGGCTGGCCCATGTTTCCTTTTAGTGTCTATTACGTTCCCTCCCTCGTTACTCTACTCTCCGGCGGAAAAAGCCCCGTCGTTGAATGGCGGCTAGTTAACCCTCATTAACTTTTGCCATACGGCATTTCTTAGGAAGGTGTAGGAGGGGATGACGAAGGGAGTTCTTATGTTTGAATGTTTGTCTTGTTGTGAAAGCGTATGATGGCAGTATAAAAATTAATAACAAAAAGGAACTACACCCACTGCGTCGCCTCGGTTCGCGGGGCTTGGTGCTTGCCTTTGCCGCTAAATTAGCTGCCAACGGCAAAGGATCATCATCCTACACACCTGGACAATGTGGTGCTCACATCGCTAGGAAGAAATACAACAAACAACCATCTGGTTCCTTATGTCCACACGGGAGGATCCGTAGCGTGAAGAATGAGTGGACTCCGAGGTTAGAGGTGTCTTAGACGACGCCTCCTGGCCGTCTCCCTGCGATCCCCATCTCTGGCCCGTACCGCGCGTGGTGTTTATTACAATTAGCAAAAGCCCATGCCGACGCCTCCGTGCAATCTGGTGGCGTGGTCTACCCAACATCATTAGAGTGAAACCAGCGCTCTAGTGTGGTACGGACGGGCGTGATGACAAAAGTGTGAGGACCAGCGCCAGTCTATGTCGCGTCGCAAATATTTATCTTCATAAATCTCGGTGGCGCGTCTCTGTTCGGTCCTTGTGTCCCAAAGCTGAATCTAGCCTGAAGTTCCTGGATTGCACATCCGACGCACACTGGTTCTTGTAGGCGCGGTGAGCAGGACTCATATTTTGTTGTTGCGCAAAAACTCACTCCAAAGTCGGCTGCATTTCCATCCTCCATCCATCAGGGGAAGGAAGTCAAAATGTCTCATCATCGTTGGAGGCATTTCCGCGCCTTTGGTTGGACGCGTTAGATCGTGAGGCTCGACATTCTCGACGTGTTGGTCCCAGCATATTCTCGACGTGACGCGAACATCCATCAAACGGGACGGCGTGGCCCAGTATCTTGAGCGCGTTTATGTGCGCGATTCGTGTGATGCAATCCGTTGGAAACCTTAGACCCCGAGGGGCTGTTATGTTGTCTCGTATGAGCGCGGAACGAAGGGACGCCAGCATCGGGATACGCGCGGGACCTTCTTTTGCTGCAGTAATGACGACGGTTAACCTACGGATATTCCTTTTCGGTAGTACAGGCGGTCAGGGGGGGAAAAATTTAGTCTCCCAGCTGCATCGAAGCTAGAGAACAGCTAATCTGATTTTTTTTTTATGAAGGAAGCAGAGGCGCGAACGAAGCCAACCCATTAAATGAAGCCATCGCGAAGCCACCGCGCGTCACACGTCAAGAAGCATGAATAAATTCGTTTGTTATGTAACACGATCGAACTAGACGGGGCATCCCGAAAGGCGAGATGAGATGCTGGACGAGCACAGAGGGAGGAGAGACCAGGGGCTCACCCGCCGAGGGCAGTGTGTCTGCAAGACACGTGTTTCATTGGGACCCAGCAAGATAACTTTTCCAGAGCTAGATTTCGGCGGTGTCCCTAGGCGTTTGAGGTGCACGTGAACGCGTACTTGCCGTGAGCCTTTTGGATTAGCCACCGCGTTGTCGATTGATGATCATTAATTTTATTGAGCAATGCTACAGTAAGCGTTCCAAATAATAAATGCGCTTTGCTCTGGACACAAAAGGGCAGAAAAAACTGGAGTAACAATCTATTATCATTCATCATCCTATAAGTGGCTAATGGTGTGACGGGGCATAGAGTGAGCTGTAAGTCGCTTCACGGGCACAATTCGTGTTGCGAACCTATCTTGTAATTATTGTAATGTGGTAGTTGACTATGCACAGAACATACAACGATAGCTAGGACTCATCTACTGGATGAATATTCAGCTCAATCATCAATTTATATAGTGTTTCGAAGTTGAGGGTCTGTTTTAGGAACTATCGTGAATCTTATTTATTCGATTTTTCATCAGTCTGGCAAGTTTTCGTTTAAAACGTTTAACATTTAACATTTAACAAGAAATAACATTTTCCTTCAACGAAGCAAGCCATTCTGGGGTATTAAATTTAATCTATCAAATTAATCTACAGGCGTATAGGCAAACACACTTTTACACAAAAACCAGTTCAAACCTGAAATGATAAAACTTTTTCATGTTATGATTTGTCTTATTTGTTTGTTGATAAGATTTTTTATTAAATTTGGTTTTTTGGGCTTAATTTTTTTATTTGCGTAGCAGTTTGCGCTTCATGTAAACCAATCTCCATCATGGAGTTGTGAATACAATACAATACAGGTTAATTGGATAGTTTTCGTGAAGAACAAAACGTCGTTTCTTACTTTTGAAGTCATGTGCTGATTGACTCCACAGTTATCCTGCTGGGGGTTTCGATTTCAAGTTGTGCACGAACGAGTTTCCTGCCTGAAAAAAGGTGCATACACCAATAAAGTTGAAAGTTAGAGGGAAAAACACATCTCGTCACGAAGCTTGTTTGTATGCTATTTTTCTATGCTACACGTCATTTGTCTTTCTTTTTTTCCATCATTTGTATGACTTCGAGCACCAGAACGAAAGCGAAATCCAAATACTTATCTGGAAAGCTCGTTCCATCGCCATAACTGCTATGAGCTACGGCGTTCGAGTCTCTTTTTGGTCGTTCCACTGTGCCATTGAAAGCTGAAACGATGACGCATGATAAACGAAGTCGCTGAGCTTCGACGACCAGAACGACCGGCGCGAAGCTGTAGAATCTGTTGCGCTCCCATCGCGATCCTGTTACATCATCGGCGCAATCGGAGATCGCTCAAGGGTATCATCGTCTTTCGGCGGCGCAAAGAGCGCACTCGATAGTGGGTTTTTTTTGCGTTCTTCTTCCCCAGTTCCCTTCGGCGACCGTTGACTGCTGCATGCCAGGGCATCCATTTGGGAAGCCCACCGCGCTAAGCGAGTCAGCGATATCGTTGGAAGTCGCATTCTTTCAAGCTTCATCTCTTTCGCCAGGTTCAAGCCTGCCACTTGAAGGTGCATTCTGTGGCGACGCGAGTTTTTGTGCTGTGGACGGAGGGAGTTGGAGCGTGGAGTATGCAAGCTCCCACAACATGTACCGAAGGGCAACAGGGAGGGCCCTGCTCCACCTCGTTGCTGGACGCTGCCGGTGCACCGAGCGGCTTCATCAGCTTACATCTTCATCTCGATTGAAGTCGCGCACTCGAGTCCATTGACACGCGGGTTGCAGGTCGCCTTCGGGTTGCAGGGAAGGTGTGAGAGCATTCCCTGAATGGAGTTTAATTTGTGTCTACCATTCGACGGAAATCGATAGGATTGTGTTCGTTTCTGCCTACGTGTCGGGGATCGGGGCTCGGAAAATTCACGTCGAATCAGAATGTGCAACCGAGTGCGGGAGATTTTCGTGCGGGCGTGAAGCGATTGGACATCAAACCGGCCATGCTATCTCCGATCGCTTATCACAGCGGATGCGGATCCGTTCGGATCCTGGATCCATTGCGCTGGACTTGCCGTTGCTTCAACCATCATGCATGGAACAAAGGGAGAACGCTGGCGAGCTGTCTTCATCGAAACGGCCCATTTCATGATATCAGCCCACTTTCGAAATTGCTCAGTTTGACCCGTTCACACCCGGATGAACTCGAAGCGATGCTCAAACGATGGACAATGCTAACTCCGGCGCGAATTGCCACACTGACGAACTCCCGCTATCGAATTCGATTGTGACAACCACTAATCGAATTTATGCCTCGGAAACGACACCGCCTTTCCCGAGCGGGCAATATGCGAACCGGAAAAGCGCGTCGTCCTCCATTCTTTGCGTTCTTTGGTAGATGAACACGCCCGAAATTCGTCAGTGCGTATCAAGAGGGTTTAGCGTGAAATGTTATCAAAAACCCATCAGCACTTGCTCTTGATGGACTGGCTTCCCTGGCCAGGGGAAATCGTGTTGCGAGGCTTAACAATCGATGCTATCGCGCGTCGAAGCTGCGACTAGAGGGCACAGATCCGACGGATACGTATCGAGAGTTCTTTGTGCACCAAATAAAGGATGCACTTCATTTCATGATATTGGTCTCGTTTGAGGGCGGCTTGACATAGCCGGCTATAATCCATGTGTCGTTTGGGATTCGATGGATGCAAACGTTTTCACATCCAGCTGAGTTGTCCGTTTTTTAGAACATGAAACATTCTGAATGGACGCATGTAAGGAAAGCATAATTGAATGGGTATTAGAAATTGATAGATCTTTTTGAAGGATGGATAGGGTGAAGGCCGGTAACTATATCCAACCTGTAGGATATTGTATTGGATTTTTGACATAAAATAATTCCCTTGTATTTTATTGTTTCAGTACGTTTAAATATTGCATGTTGTAACATGGTGTTGATATATCTTCTACATTTTGATACTAGCTCAATTGTACTGGTATTTTTGGTCGCCAAAACTTTCAGGTCTAAATAGTAACATAGGAGCTCAATAATAGAAAAGATTGCTTTTCGATCCCTGGTTTTTTTACAATGACTTGCACTTTAATGTTACTTCTTCTATGAATTATTTTATATTCTTAAACAAACATTAAGTGCTTTACATTTGTTCAATCTCGCTGCCCTTTTCCTATTGAAAAGCCAAGAAGTATCTTCATGTTTGTTTTGCTATAAAACCCTGACCATAAACTGGTCCCTAGTTATTTACTGGTGTTTCCAAGCTAACTTTTCTGTTTCTGTCTATTGTGCAGTGCAGTGTTATTTCAATCGTAGCAATTTCATATGAAAAAACTCCTCAGCACAATTAAAAATTCGTATCGTAACGACGGGGTACCTGTCGGAGGAAAAGTGCAAGCTGTGCGCGTTTTTGTCCCATCAGTATCGAAACCAAGATGGCGGGTTGCCTCAGGGCAAGAAAATATTAGGCTCAAGATTCTCGATAGCGGCATTCTTGGCGTATGGATGATGATGACTATGGTAATGCAACAAACAACTTCATTTAAAAGATCCCGTTCGTGTCCCGACATCGCGGCAGAAGCGATCCCCAGGGGGAGGAGCGCATTGTGGAGTAAACCTTTGAAGGGGCACTCGGTTTTGCTGCATGTTTCGCCCGTGGTTTTTTTGCTGGACAATTTTCCCGTTTATGGCACACGTTCTTGGGCAGCAAGTTGACGTCGTCGTGGTTTCCGCGCGCTCGAAGTGCTTTCCGGGCATTCGGATTGGCTCGGTGAGGAATTTAATTTTTGATTTATTGCCATAAATTTTCATTGCAAGGAATCACCGACGACGACGCGATGGCGACCGCGATGTTGCCGGGGCGAGCACAATAAATTATTGAAATGAGCAGAACTGATGCAGCGGCGATGCGATTGCGAACCGACAGGCAGAACGATCGATGCGCCTGCCGATGACGAGCTGGGCTCGATAAGGGGACCATAATCTCGGCTGCAGCTGATGGAAGGTTGCTGTGCTGCGCGGGTATCTATATGAAAAGCACCATTACGGAGCTGGAACCTGGAAGGATTAACCGCAATCTTCATTGTTGCGCCAGTGAATGGGGAATCTTGTCGAGCAGATTACTTAAAAAAAAAAAGCAAAAGACGCCAGTGCAGGGAGGGAAAAAAAACACTCCGTGCATCTTGTACTGCTATAAACTGTAATACTCCATCGGAGATGATGGGCATTATGAGGAAAGCATTATTTTTTCCTCTCCTTCACCAATATTGTGCAAGGTATGGAAACAGAATACGGGATCCGTTCCTAAAGGCCTTCGCTGCGTAGTCTGCTGCGGTGGCAAAGCTCGCTGGAAAATCACAGAGACCGACTTGACGTCATTGTGCACAGCGAACAAGAAGGATCTTTTCAAAAGGTGTGAGAAGATTGTGCGAGGCAGAGAGGGAGAGAGATGGGGGGCATCGGGACGAGGTGTAAGGTGTCGCTACTATGTTGCTATAGTGAACTCAGTGACAGTCGGCAAAGGCCCGGCCCTTTGCGCGTTCGGGACGCTCGGGTTCAAAATGCAATCGATTCCATTTGAACACCTCACGGGCAACGGTGGATGCGAAGCGCGGGTAGAGCAAGGCTGTGCGACGGTGGTAATAAATTTTGAATTCCACTTTAATGAGTTCCTTGACTTACGCTTGCCATTACCCAACCGTTCCCCGTCGCTTTCTCCGCCGTCCGCTTCGTCGCACCCTTTCCCTTCCGACCAGGCTCGAGTCGAGTCGAGCCGTCTTCTCTACCGTCTTCGCCCTCCTAACGGTCGCTTTGGTTCATAAATGATCTCAAGTTCACCGAACGCAAGCATTCGGCTTACCCTTCGGCCAAAAGTCGATTGAAATCCTATTCATGACTTTGGTAATTAATTATTTACAATCACACTGCTTCGCGGTTTCGGTCCCTCGGTCCCTGGCCTGCAGGCAAAACGGCTGGCCTGGTGTGTACCGTTAGCGTCTGCGTGAATGTGCAACGCAGCATGAGTGAGCATGAACGGAGCTGGCATCGGTGCCGCCTCCAGCCATTTGCTTCTCTGCTCAGCATCCCGCGCTCGGCGATGCTTTTGGGGCTGACGTTGTGTCATTGTGCACGCTCGTTTCGGAAACATTGGATAGGGGAGTTCACACCTTGGGGCACATCACCCAAAAAGGGGAGTTTTTTTTTCTTCAAAAGGGCATATGTTGCCTTCGTTCGTGTCAGAGTTCCCATTTGCTCAGATATTTTGTATGTAAATAAGATTGCTTCAAAAACTCATTTTGGCTAGGAGACGTTGAAGTGGTTTATCCTTTAGCTTAAAGCAGTATTGATCCGATGTAGAAATCGCTCCTTTTAGGATTGGACTGCCTAAATTAAATATTATATCAACAATTAGTACTGTGAGAATTTTTTATTACTTAATACATTTTAAATTTTGTTTGCAAAACACGACCAATGCGAGTGTGAAAATATTTAAATATGAAGACAAATTTAAAGTGATTTAATATCTAATAAATTATTGAAGGAACCTAACCTAAACAAGGTAAAATTGAATTGGATGCGATACGAATACACTTTAAAAGCATGCCCCGTTATGACTTACAGTTATTTTAGTACTTTAAAGAACTTTAATATTTGTTGTACAAAATGTTTCCTTTCATATGTTGGGCGTTTTCTTCTGCATGAACACAGCATTGGCTGCCCAATGCCTTGCCTTCTTACGTTCAACGGGCACCCGACGACTCGGCGATACAAGAACCGTACAGAACACGCTGAAACATTGAAGTTCTCGCTGGTGCCACGGAGTGAGAACATAAATCAACATCAATTCTAAATCAAACAAAATAGATGCGCATGATACTTGACTTGATCGGATCAGAGTCAAATGTGTGAATGATACTGTGAGCCCCCACTGATGAATCGCATTACGGGTAATGCCTAGCAGGTTAAGCACCTATCGGCCTGGCGCGAGAAGCATTAGGGACGTGACGCCGTGTGGCAAAGATCATCCCGGCTACGGTGCGCACACTGGGCCGGAATGTGAAAGAAATCTACAAGCGTCAAACATCAATTAAATAATACTTAATCACTCAATAAACCAGTGACCGACCGGCAAGCACGCACCTCCCGAGCACACTTGATATCCACTCGTGAGCCCGGGACAATCGATAGGAACGTTCAATCTCTGGAGGCGGGGGGTTTTTTTTTCGGAGGAGTGATCGAGGCGATCGGTAACCAACGATCGATGGTTTTGGATCAACAATCATGAAGAGCAAGGCTTTCGATGTCCAGCGACCGTCGGCATCACTCGTTGATATGATCTTCTGCTCTACTGCGCGCTGCCCGAGGATGATTCGTGGTATACGGTTACCGGGAGGTTAACGTTTCCGTTCCCGGACAACTGGACCTATTATTCTTGAGCTGCGCTGCACTCCAATCCGTTCGCTCTCTTTCATGGACAACCCGCAAGATTGTTGAGCTTTGCATTCGATCCTCGGTGTCTTTCTTTACCCAGGCAGCAAAAGAGCCATCCACTTGTAGCAACCTACGTTGAAATATAGATGTTCGAAACCTCGTGTCGATTTATTTCAACTCTGCAGGTTGGACGGCCGATTGCTGGACTATTGATTGTGGATCACAATCGCCTATACGGCGCTCGCCTTACAAATGATCGTTCTTAAGCGACGGGGGCAAGCGTAGAATGTGGCTCGTTTGGCAGCGGTGTCTGGAGAAATGTCCGAAAGTGAGGCTCTCAGGTGGAGGAGACTCGATGGGGTAACAAATGAACCCTGCGCGATCTTGTACCATTTATTGATTATTCTCGGTTCGCTCGTTGATCAACACTTCTCCACCGGTCCGACCGTATGAGATTTTTTTACTTTAATCCATAGATTCTTCCCAGCACGATCGAGAGCTAGTGCCGAAGCACTGTTCGATTCGTTCTTGATGCGTCTTGATTCGATCGCTTGTTCTTTTGCATATCCCCAGCAATGAGTTGAGCAGTAATAGAACCCCTTTCAGATTATTTGAGGTGCTTTAATCATAAGATATCACATTAAGATGAAGAGAACTGTCCTGCAGTTCACAATCGTAGTTGAACATATGTGATATCTATATTGTTTCTCTATACTATAGGTTCATTGTGTGCTTCCTTAAATACATTTTTAGAAAAGCTAATTCCAATTTTAAGAATTTAAAAAAAATCTGTCTCAATAATCCCTCTTTACGCCGTAGGACGCTTAGTGCAGGCATAATTAAAAACCTTCATAAGCAATTACTGTCTGCTCGTTCCGCGGCCAAAGTTATGGCTTTTGTTCGGGAAAACTTAATCTTTCCCCACTTCCTCGCCAACATTTTCGTCGCCGTCGGTTGGCAGAACTTTCGATCACAAGCACGAACACACACTGATACGCAGAACCGCACTGCTTAGCGAAACGGTAGCGTTTTTCTTCGCAAACCGACTGTATGTTTTTATTTTCATGCGGATAATGGGTTCCCGGCCGCGGTCGTGCCCGCTTTTGTATCCCTTGGCTTCAATCTTGCCACCGAGTATCCTCACGGCAACCACGACGGCACAAAGCGACCAACACGACGCTGCCGAAGGGTTCTGTTAAATAGATTCTGAAATTGAATTAATTACGACTACGAAGATAAACCGAACCACTTTCCGGCAAGTAAATCGACTTCCGGCTGTGGCTGAATAAAAAAAAGAGGGTTTGCAGTTTGAATTTCTTTCCGTTCCGTTTCTGGTGCCTTGCGCCATCATCTCATCTGCGCGTCTTGGTGTCGGCGCGCCATGACATCATTCACGGGGGTATTTAAGTAAATAAATTACTGCGTTCCGGTACCATTGCCTCTCCTCACCTTCGTTTGGAGCCAAGGCGGAATAAGCCAAAAAAAAAAAAAACCCCATTAAAAAGTTATCGAAGAAAAGTGTGACGGTTCTACGGTGCATACTCATTATTGGAAAAAGAAATGAAACGACAGATTCAGAGTGCAAAGTGCCTTTGCTGTACTTTTCGAGTTGTGTTGAGAATCGTCTACGATATAATTATGTGATTAAACCCGGGCATCCCGTGTACCATCGTGGCGAAGATGTGTATAGTTTCGTAATCCTTCCTTAAAATCATTATTGATTTATTTGCTCTCCGGCAACAAAAACGAGTTCCCCGCAAAATGCAATTGATGAGCCAAGTAACATAGGTGGTATAGTCGTTTTACTTATCATTTTAAATATATTTTTTATTAAATATCTCTTTCGTGGATAATTTCTTCCGTAGCTATGGGAAAAGAATCGATCGTGATGGCTCGCTCCGTCGGGTTTCACTTTCAATACTATCGCTCACGCTCGTATTCACGACTTCCACGATCGATCGGCGCTGGCACAAAAGATTCATCCGATATCCGCGAATGTGATCGCTTGCTTTTGATGATGACTCGACTCGACGTTCGCTTCTAAGACGGTACGATCCACATCGTCCATCGCATAAGAAATAGCCCCAAACGGCGGGGTGATTTTAAACCTTAACGCTTGCAGCCATCTCGGCGCTTTATTTTCTGTACTAATGAAACCGAAGCACGGAGCTTGTTTATGTTGCCTCTTCTAGCTGGGGCCTTTTGGGTGCTCCGTGGTTCGAGGAATGTGATTTATGGACATCTTAGTGCGATTTGAAAGTGTGCTCGGAGTAATAAAATGAGGTTCAATTACGTGCACTGAGGGTCGTAGGTAAAACTTGCGATTGCTGACGGTTGGTTTGCTAGAGCCAGATGGATATGGTGGTAAATAAATTGATGACTTTATTTTAAAATACGCTCGATTAATGCCATGGGATTATGGGAAGAAAAACATAATATTTTCTTTATGAGAGATACGTGGTTTTATATAAAGAACTAGAGAATTTTATCATTTAACTATATTTAAAGAGAGTAAACTGTTCATGTGAGTTAATCCTTATTCTTCAGGATGAGCATTCTTTTGAGATCGATTCAATACTCTTCTTTCCATTTGTTTGATGAAATATATAGCATTGTATAAATGATATTTATGTTCGTTTTTTGGATCGTTACTTGAGGGTTTGTAGAACGAACTTATGACTTGACTTTCAAAACCTCTCTTCTTCCCACCGTAACTACCAATTTGGTCGTCTCTACCCATTTAGGGTTTGCGCGACTTTTTACCCTGAAACGTACGTGAACAGTCCATCCGGAGTTTGCCTTCCTTTCAGGATGTGAATCAAAGAATCTGAAAACTACCCTTTTCGCAAAACACCGTATTATTTCTAAAAAAAATGCACCCAATGGCAACCTTCTCGTTTTGTAAATATAGCAGCATTGAGACATAATTGGAATGTCTGCATTGATCATTACGTCATCCAATCTCCTTTCTTTAACTACTTTCAATAGTGTACTGTCTAATTAAACAATATTTTTCTCTTTTTGCCAAATAAACTTGTGCTGGAGATTAAAATGAATTTCGTGATCATAATCATTTGCAATGATTTTTTTGTGCAAAACTAACTTCATGAAACACCGAATATCGCTAAGGTTCCTTTTACACGTTTATGATAACAAAATATCAAATTTTAACCTATCACCTTGCTAGGAATGTTAAAATGTAACCGAATGTACGAATCTTGGACAGAGAGGTGTGTTCAATGCTTATGCATATCTTAAAATGCATCTCACACATGGCGAGCCTCCGAAGACTCATTCAACAAGAATTTGTAACGTTTCCGGGAGTGCAAAATCATGGCATCAAAAAATGATTCAACGCCGATTGCGAAACGGCCAGCACTACACTGACTCATCGTTTCGACCGGACGACGGCAGGCCGCGATTTTGCGTTGATGGACGACTTTTCAGCAAGCGACGAAGCGTTCCGCCCATTCCGCGATCCGGTAAACCAATATTGTCTTTAGTCACAGTTACGTGCGGGGTGAACGAGAAATTTCGTAAGGGTTTGTTTTGACAAACCACTTCCCTGTTCCCAGATGATTGATTCGGTCGTTTGGGGTTTACGCGAGGGAGCGAGGGAGCGGCGCAGAAATGTCTCAGTATTTAAAGAAGGAAAATAAAAATGAAACGATCGGTCATCGATCGAATGATTAATTAATTATTCACAATTGTGGTTGCGGGCTGATCGGTGCAGAACGGTACAAACCAAGAAAGTCTTGAGTCGAAGAAGCAGTTAAAATAAATCCCCTTCGCGATCGTGCCTGGGTAACTGTTTTATGAACGCACTGCTTGTCGTTCCATCGTCGGCATGGTCGCTTGCGGTGCAATATCGGAAAGAAAAACAAGGATAAGGCAAATCGGTGAACGTCATCGCGCAACGTAATGAACCAATCGAGCCCTGAAACACACGAAAATCAATTGCGTTTACGGTAACAAATTGCTGTGCGTAAAATTTCCCGCCAAAGGCTAACGGCGGAACATAAGAGCTTGGTGAGGAGGAAGCTCGCGGGAAATGTAGATTTGCGCTACACGTTGCCAAACCACCGTTCTTCCCAACCCTTTACCTTTGTTTGTTTACAATTCTCCGTTTTCGTAACGAAATTCGATTGGATACAGCCACGATGAGCCGAGTGTTTGTTGCGTGTTTGCGGACACAAGGGTACGTAGAACCTTTGCGCACCAGCAACTGAATTAGGCCTAGGTCCGTCGCTACAGAACGGTTTTGGGCTACGTAACTACATGAGCTGCCCGCGCACCGCGGCTAAAATCGATTAGAAGGCTTCCCAATTAAGTCACCTGAATAAATCAACTCCCCAAGACGAATAGAAATTGAAATAGAAGATAAATGTGGAGGCACAGCATCATCACACAAACACAGCGCACGCATTCTTCAACCCTTGGTGTCGGGTTTTCTCCTTCAAAACATCTCACCACCCCTCTGTGGAATAGTTGGTTTCATCGGGATGTTCCCAGCAATGGAGCCTATCGGCCCAATCGATCGGTGCCGAGTGAGCTAAAGGAAAACGTTACGAGGGAAAGGGAGAACTATTTCGCTAGCGAATCGATCAAATGAGAGGCAGAGGTTGTTATGAGAAGGGCTGGAAGGAGCCACAGGGTTCCACGCATAAGTCACAGTCCGATCGGGACCGTTCTACAACGCGCGCACGAAACAAATCCGTTAGCCGCTTGTGTTTGCCTTTCGCATAGCTCTTTCACTGCGTGCGCACAGTGGGAGGGAGGCTTTGAAGGAGTGTAAGTTAGTCCAGATTTTAATTGAAAAATATTTATGATCAGTAAAACAATGTCATCCTTTTATTTTATTTTTTAATATTAGCTATCGATTTGATGAGACTTACAGCATTTACCACCGTATAGCGCTGCATCACGCAATTTTTTCAAAACGGTGCACTTTTTTCTGAACAACTCGTACCCCTTTTAAATTTTCGCATTACCGATCAAAGCTGTTGCATTAAATTTTGTATGCTTTGGCACTGAAGGCTAGTGCGACTCGTTCAATATTGAATGCAAGTGCTCCGGACGGTAATGTGGCAATTAAAAAGTTTTGTTCAGAAAATAGTTCGTTTTTTTTTAAAGATTATTTTAGAGTAAAATGCGATTTTGGCCCTGAACGAAGGCAACTGCTGTATGAATTGAAAAATGCGATTTATGTGAACATGTTTTAATGCATTTTATTAATTTTATTTTAAAGATACATAGATTTAAAGAAACAGGGATAATGAACAAATTTTCAACTGTAATCTATTCCCTACAACTGCATTATTGTTTGAATTTATTATACCGTGCTCTACGATTGGTTCGCTTTCACTTTCTAAAAGATAAATTATGTGGTGCGATGAAATAATGTGTAAAATATGACATTGAATTCATAAGGTAATCTGTAACAGACAAAACCTTGTTTGTATAACAGGTAATAAGAAAAAAAATATTTTTTTAAATTTTATTCATCGTATGCCAACACTGATCCCAACTGTCATACAATGAATAACAATGATCGGTTTTATTTAATTTATTTTGAAATATTTTTACCACGTTACGTAGCGTTTATATTTTCAACTTCGATTTTTAATTCTCAATAACAAAAAAGCAATGTTTTTTTTGTTTTTTAAATATAACTGTCACTTCTGGTATGTCCGTTTCCCTGTACAAATCAGTCCACTGTGCATAGGGGTAAGAACACTCGCGGCGGTACAGCCGGGTGACCTTAGCGATGGAATGTTTTCGGAGCAATTACCGAAGCTCATGCGCAGCCATCGCAACTAACAGTTCTTTTCCGCAACACCGGCAGAGCATCCATATCCCGCACGTGCGTCCATCGCGCGTTCTAGCTCCTATTTTAGGGCTTAGGGCAAGGTGTTCAAATGCGCTCTATGCGCCTTGGCCTTTCTTAACGTTCCAAGAACAGCCCATCAGACCCTGCTGTCCATAAGAAAGAGAGAGTGTGATGAAAAAGAAAACGGAGAAACGTATGACCGTCCGATAGCTGAATCGATCATGGGTCGATCGTGAACGATCTTCTGCGCGAACGCGTTGATTTTTGCTTGCTCGCTTTTCTTCTCCTTCGTTCTTTTGGATCCGGCGGAGAGATGAGAAGATAGTTACCGTTTAGCAAAGATTTGCTTCTTTGTAACTAAATATGCTGTACCTAGTTCACACATATCCAGGACAAAACAAACACTTTTTATGTTTAATTTGAATCAAAATTAGCATTTTTCATATTCATGAAACATTTTTGATTTTTTTTTAATCGTTTTCAATTTGATTTGAATGTCATATTTTAAGGCCTGAAATATATAAAAATAAATATTTAAATGTTTAATGTTAGATATAAGCGTTATGAAGGTCAGAAGGCCAGATAACCTTATAATTATTAAATAAGTAAAATCTTTTAAGACTGATAAACACACCTTTTTGATTTTTAAATTTTGACAGACAAAGATTTGTTTTGTGTTGTTGTTTTATGTCAGTACAACAAGTAGTTAAAAGACATTTCATAGATTTTGCGTAACATAAGTGAAACGTATTTATTACTTAATAATCAAATTATTTTTCAATTCATGACAAATCCACAAGTGAATGTCACTTCTGTGTCCTTTCACTCCTATTCTCGAACAATTTTATTTGCCGAAAGAAAACAAAAAAATGTATGAGGATGTTTGCTTGCTTGCGTACTGGTTGGTACCGTTTTGCGCAAATGATGATTACTCGTTGTTCGACATCTGATAAGACGTCGGCTGGCGCCTCCGTACTCCTTAGCCAAACGGTACGCTACAGCATACACAGCAGCGTGTCATGTGAAACACTTACATAAAAGAGCGCTCGAATTTGCCACAATTTGGCTGCCTTTCTTCGCTCGACGTTCAATGCTGGCTGCTTTTCGTCAGCGTTTTGGATGGTGAGCCATTTTGGGGTTGTTGTTGGTGCTTCATTTGCGCCTCGCTGATGACCTTCTTCAGATCATCGGTGGTTTCCTTGCAGGTCGCCTGAACCATTGCCTGCTCGACGATGGTTCGTCGCACGCGATTTGCTTGCGCACAGCTTGAGCCCTCTCAAGTGCTTGGTATACGGTATGATTGAAGTGGACGTGGCGTTTTTTTTTTGTCTCTCGACAGAAGAGTACTTGAATCGACCCGGGACCACACACACCGGGCACACATTCACTCCGGTTCCGTTTGATACCATGCGCCACGCGCTCCCTCCCTGCTTTCTCACGCTGCGGAGGGAAGCGTCAATGCAGCAAGCAAACTCGCACGCAACATCAAACAGATCGGCAAATGAAGAGCCCAATTCAATCTCGTACGGGTCCAATAATCAACTGACCAGCTGAGAACCAGTACGTTTATTTATCTTTTTTTTTTGCCGTGCAGTATCACTTGGCCTGGCATAAAGCGGGCAGCGTTTGCCTGCGAGCAAACAGCAAATTAATTAATTAAGTAATTAATGGTAATAACCGTCGTACTCAGGCCAGCCCCGAAAATATCCTCAACCCAAGTGTGCGACGCATAGCTCATCAGGGTGCTTTTTTTGTGGCAAAAATGTGTTTGGGTTTTTGCACAACTAAAGGACACGTAGCTAGAGATGATTCGTTTGAAGTTAGGGAGGGTTACAACATAGTTTCATTCATTATATGGTTGGTGTTGATGTTAAATATATTATTATATCTTGGGTTGTTATTTGAATTCCATTATAGGTGTTCGTTGCATGCAGCAACTGTTTTATTAGCCATAACATCGCAATGATTAATAATTACATATTTTTCTTTCAGTTCAGTTATTTATAAAGAACTAGCGTTTTCCCGGCTTTGCTCTGGAAATGAAGGATTTTACAATGAAAGCCAATTTGGACTAAGGGATGTCTTCGATTTAATTTAATTCAATTTTACCTGTATTATTCGACGTAAGTTCTCAGCAATTAGGTTGACTGTTGAGTAGCAAAACCAAGTTAATTTCTTAATTCACGTGAGATTCTTTAAATTTGAGTTGACTAGAATAAACACATGACATACGACAGCCGACGGCTCGTGCACGTCTGTCATTCTCAACATTGACTTTCTGGGAGGTTGAGCTACCCTAATCCCTTGCGTTAAAATTCCCTGTTTCTCTAGGAGTAGAGATCTGTGAACTCGGGAACTCCTTCGATTTTGGGATTTTATGTCAAACTGGGCTAGGGTAGTGACGTTTAACGAAAAATTACTGTTGGCTCGTGTAATAACGCACGCCGTCAATGCATCGTCGAAATCTATATTGCAAACATTTAACAACACTCCCCGATGACAACAATAAATTGTCCGTCCGTAGTTTGAAAGACAGTCACTTTGACAGAAAAATTCCAACCGAAAGCAAATCGATTTCCGGTTCCGATTTTCTGGCCACAATATTTCTGTCAAATGCGATTTGATACTATTTTTCAAAATCCAGTAACAGTAAAATTTTGTTTGTAATAATGCTTAAAAAGGGAAAAAGGCTCGTAAGCTCAAAAAATGTGTAGGCATGATCGAAAATTGGTCGCTATGACAGGAAAGAAGAAGAGAATTTCTAAACAAAATAAATGTAACACTTTTTGGGCAAAATATTCAGGATTTCCACTAAAAATTGATAACAGAGCGTTGGGCAGAAAGGCTTTGGTTTGTCTTCTTCTTTCCTGGCTTTGGTTTGTAGAAATTTGAAAACTTCATTCCCTTCAACCAAAGTAGGCGAGGCGAAGCGAAAAATTCAAGTCAAAAAGTTCTCGGGACCATAAAAGGCGCGATTTTTTTGTAGAAAATTGCGAATATTTTGGAAACTATGAGACTTTTCCGACTTTTTCTAACACATAAACCTGCCTTGGGTCAAGACGAACAGAATGAACCAAAAACGACACAAATCGGTCCAGCCGTTCTCCAGTGATGCGCGGTCGCACACATTTTGAACTTTGTTTTATATATATAGATGTGTATTGCTTATGTTTATCTTACATTTGATATGTTTCTCGACATGGCTTCTAACATATTTTTGTTTTCTTATTTTTTTATATTATCGTTTTCTTCCATAGGTACGTACGCGCTCATCTCTGTTTCTAGTTGCTGAGGGAAACATTATCATCACACACGGCTCGTTGTGTGCCTGTTGTGTTTTTAAATGTGCCAAACCAAGTTGCCCAAAGGTAGCCACTCGTTTCGAGTTGGCCCAGACCGGGAGAAAAATCGAAAAACAAATCCTGCGTAAGTAATAACGTCCATCGAAATGAAGATGCCGTAATCTAAGTAGACCGCTCGGCAAGGTCATGAAGCGTATTTGGCAAAACCGCTGACCGCTTAGGGCATGTGGCAAGCCAATTGGCTGGCATCCGCACAGGCATCGGCTAAGATATGGCTCGTTGCAAAGGGGTAAAATACACCACTTCGAAAAAGGTGCGCTCAAGTGACCGATTGCTTTGGCCGATGATGCGGGGAGTGGTCTGCCGGTCGCCGTGAGTAATTTTGGCGAGTTTTGCCAGCAGCCAAAATAGGTTCATATCGTTAGGTTGCCGCAATTGCTTGGTGCCAGCTTACGCCGAATGCTGGCCATCAGAATTGGTCATTTGTTTACTCGAGTTTACACAATTTTGCCCATCATTTGCCCCAAACCATTAGGGTCGAGAAAAAGCAAAAAGGAATCGTGTGTTGCTTATTTAGTTGACCGGTTTCTGAAGCGGCTTACATGAAGCAATATATTTTGGCACAATATGAATTGACAAATACTATGATGCAATTTGAATGAGAATCGTAGGAACTTCTTTCTCCTACAGGTCTTGGAGTTTGCTTTAAACGATAAAAACCCCGAAAATACTACCTTTGCAAGTTTCAAAATACAAAGAGCTACTGAAACTAGTAAATCTAAAATTTTGGAACGATAATCGTTTGTCTAGGTCTAGGCCTAGGTCTATCATTTATACTTATACTTTGCCAATGGCTATAAAGCGAACGAAGCTATCCGGATGAAAATAGACGACATCCGCGAAAGAATCCACTAGAAAATGTAGCATTCCATCAAACGATTTTCCAGTGCCATCGCTTCTCGCGGCCATCCCGTTGAAATATGTTCTCTCAACAGTACGGTAAAAGCGCGCTGCTATCTTCCGCGGCCCGTCGACGCCTACCTTTCCCCGTCGCTCCGACCGTTAGAGGAATGCCTTCGCTTGTTTGGAACTTAGAACCGCAAGCGAATGCACGATCAATGATTAACTGACCATTACTTACAATATGATCCCTATGATCTAGGATCAAAACCTTTTATTGTCTCCACGTTTTAAGCCTATTACAACCATTCCATCGGGGATGTTTTGTTGTTGTTGTTGTTTGTTGTTTCGCCCGGAAACCAGTTCCGCAGCGCGAACACTGCACGAACCGCACGACGCTGGTTGGTCCCTTGCGGTGCATCGGGGCTCGGGTGTTTCCTTCGTGCTCTGGTGACAGAATCATTTGGGGCTGCATTCGCAGGGTGAAAGGAGCTGGAGAATAGCGAGCCGCGAAGCGATGCGGGGAGGCAAGATCGTATAAAAATAAATACGTGCTCGCGCAGGCCTTGCCCCAGCGTGCAAACGTGCCGTGCTTTTCCGCGAGAGCTTCCTGCGAGCGTAAATCCGGAAAGCTAACGGTTTCCGACTTCGACTTCGGCTCGATCATGCAACATCAGCCCCAAGCCTCCTCGTTCGCCCGCCCCCGAAACGTTCAGATCTGCAAAGCGTTTACTATTTTATGCAATCGCAATGGCTTTCTTTCGCGGAGGGGAAATGCGCTGCCGTTGCCACCGAAAAAAAAGAAAAAAAAGATGCTGCACGAGAGCGAACGGCGAATATAACGCGGCGACGACGACCACGACGACTGCGGATGCGATGCAAACGACGAACGAGAGGATGCGATCGGGCGATCGTTCTGGTTCAGATATGGCAAGAAAACCGGTAACGAGACTTTTAAGTTCTTGGCCCTTTTTTTGCCCCGGCCGTTTCCTCCCGGTAGAGGTTACTTCTTTTGCGCATCTCCCTTGCGCTCCCACCGATCCCTTCGACCCCAACACCTTGTGCGAGCGACGCCATCGCTACGTCGCCGTCTCGGTATGCACTTTTTCATACCTTCGAGCACTTCTGCTACCCCTGAGTTGTAGAATTGATTTTTTTCCGAAATGGTCTATATAGGTTTTCAATTGAAATCTTTTTGTATAGCGTTAGTAACTGTTTAATTTTATATTACTTTTACTTTTACTTTACTTTTTAAATGCTGCAAATTAATTTTTGCGTGTTCCCTAACTCCTGTCACAAATTTCGATCAAGGAATTAATTTTGAAATATTACCTCATCTAGTAGCTTAATGAAAGATTTGTTAATCCGAAGGAAGATTCAAACCAGTTAGTGTTTGGAAAGAAAAACAAACTTTATAAACACACCCAGAACTTTATAAATGCATCCACCGTGCATCCTGGATGCTTTCTCCGGTCTTTTCCGATGAACGATTGTTTCGACTCTCAGTGCGCGCTGGTCCAGTAATAAATACGCCGGAGCGACCGAACCGAGAGACAAACCGCGATCGAATACGAAACGAAACGAAGGCCCCTGTGCGAGACAGGAAAATGCCAGACCGTGCAGGAGGAAGCGAGCGGTCGCACGACGGAGCTGTATGTTTCGGTACGGGCTCCTCTTGCACGGTACGATTACGAAATGCGGCGGGACCAGTTGGGGATGCGCAAAATCTGCCGGCAGCGGCGAGGAAGAGGATGCGTTTTATTTATGATGTTTCAGTACGCATCGAATTGCAATTGCAGGATTGTGCAACATGTCGGCGTCTTCGGCAGATTTGCGCAGCCGGCGGGGTCGAACGAGGGCAGAGCGAGCGAAAGAGAGTAGGGCGCCGGGTGGTGCAGGGTGCGGGGATGGTGTGCTCGTCCACCACAAGGTCAGCACATAAGTTACCTCGAAAGCGTTATTTCGACGTTAATGGATCGCTAGAAGGCAGGCGCGGGGTCTGCAT